>OX374618.1:490000-2890000 GCA_947347705.1 Nymphula nitidulata
GTCTGCTAGCAACAAAACATCTGTTTTTAAATATAAATCCGTATAATTTCCTAAATTACAGATTTTAAATGTTGACCAAACCAAATGTGCATGTCGATAATCTTCGTTAGTAATCTCTTGATCAGTAAGTATGCTTTTAAAACATTCCTTTTTAGGTAAAGAATTTTCTCTATAACGTTCCCAAGAGTCCATATATTCATAAGGATAGACACCTTTGCGAGTGAGTAACTTAAATTTATGTTCACTTGGAAAAAATCTTTTTAAGTGCCCAAATTGTTCTGGCTTTAGGGTATCTGCCAATTTACTTAAGCTGGTTCCTAGGAATTTAAATGAGTCAACAAAACGAAGTTGAAAAAACTGCTTGTTTGAAACTGGTACGAATTTTGTAAATGAAATATAATTTTCTTTTGTTTTTGGTATTATTTTAATATCTCCAGGTACGTTCCCCAAAGCTTTTATGAATAAGTCACAGTCGTATCCAGCTAAATTATGAAAAAATATTGGGATGAACGAAGGACGCTTATATTGTAAATTACAATAGGGGTGCGCGGCGCCGCGGTAGCGACCTGTAACATGCCAATGATCACGAACTTTATCAGAAAAAACAAAATTTTGGCAGATATGACAAAATATGGAATTCATAAAATTAACGTTGTCTTCCTCGGTAAATATCATGGGAGCGTTTGAACTTAGTTTTTTATATAATTTTTGAACATCTTTTATTATATACTCAACAAATCGCTCAACACAATCAGGCCCGCGGTGTGATACATAGCGATTATAAGTAGAGTCATCGCAACAAACAATGTAATATGCAAACGCGACAGGGACATGGTGATGTAAAACGCTAGTATTGTTACTTGTCGAACAGGTGGTATCAGAAATGGTTTGCAACATTGACTCAAAATCTGCATAGATACAAAACGGTACGTTTTGTTTACGATCATAGTTTTTAAATTTAATTATAGAGCCTCTGTCGGGTAACACTGTTACTACACCGCTACATAAATGACTATCGACTTCTTCCATAGTATTAAAAAATAAAAGACATAGATCACAGAAATATAACTTTCCGTGATGAGAAGTTACTTGGCTTCTAAAAAGTCGGGAACAATCTTTTATCAAACAGTAGTGAGCCTTAGTACCGTTTTCAAGCAACAACAGATGTATAATTTTATTATTACTTTTCTTTTCTATGTCTGATTTATATAAAGGACCAATTATGGTTTTATTGTTTTTTAACCCATAAATTATGACCTTTATTGTTGTATTGTTTTGCTCAAACGTCTTTATATCCTGGAAAGTAACTGGGAAGCGCATCCCAGAAACATCTAACAATTCACGATAATTAGGATAGGAAGAAACTCTCTCAGGATGTTTCTTAGCTGGATATAAAGCTGCAGTCACGCACCACAGAAAACAGCATTTATCTTTATTTACGATATTAAGACATGCCTTTTTTAATTGAATTGATTTAGGCAATGGAATAAAGCTCGATCCCCCCAACGGCTGGTATTTATTTAGATTGACCTCAATATGCAAATTGTTTAAAAAAGTCCACCCACTATCGCGCTCTTCAAATTCCTCAATACATGTTTTAAGATAATTTACCATTTCGATATATACATTTTCAAAGTCGTAATTGCAAAACAATAGTTTATTTTTCGTGCCAAACGATTTAATTGCAGAAGATTTATCTTTAAATTGTAAAAATGTTGCAAAGAGTTCAAAATTTACCTTCACACATGTATGAGTACTGAGAAATTCATCTAGTAATGACTTTAATTTGTTACGAATTTCATATAAAAATACGTTAAATGAAGATTTTTGTAAATCATTGATTGGTACTATTTTATATGTAATTATTCGATTACGAAATGCAGATGCTATGATTTCTACGCCTTCGCTGTGTTTTGTTGAACAATTGTTTTGTTTATGTAAATTACTTCTCAAGTGACCGACCCATGACTTACTTGCGACAGATACATTACAAATAGTGCATAAAGGCATTTCAACTATATTATGAAAGTATTTGAAGGAAAAAAATATTTGTGTGTATAGCACTAATGTACCTACCTAGCTAATTTTAAATGTATTACTTATAATGGGAAAAAAATTATTAATGTAAAGTATAATTTTTATATTCAACTAACTTAATACACATAAAATAAAAATAAAATGATTAATATCTATTTAAAATTAATTTTGTCTGAGTAGTGCACGGGCTCCGACTCTTCAAAGAGTGCCCACGCCTTAGCCAGGTACGCCTGCAGGGCCTCCCACGAGGGCGACTCGTCGTCGCACTGCAGCTTCACCGCCACCAGCGCCTTCTTGTAGCGCACATCGATAGGAGTCGACGCGTACTCTTTTGTTTTGTAGACCTTTAGATCTACAAAAAATTCTCCTGAGGATGGTGCTGTTCTTCGAGACGAGCCCGTTGAAACTCGACTCGTAAAGCTCGACGTCGCGGTACCGCTGCTGTTTTTGGGAATGTTGTTGACCGCTTCCTCTGACTGCAGAATATGGAACAGATCCTTTTTCTTATTCGCTCTGTAACAAAATATAAAACACTAAGTAACTATAACAAAACTATCGTAATACCTAATGTACCTACCTATTGCATATTATATTTTTTTACTATTTAAATTTTACTGAACATTAAATATAGTACTAATAACTATAATAAAATATTTTCTTCACTTATAAAAATAATATTAGCGTTACATGTTTTAAAATATGTACCTGTGAGATGTAGCAATCTGGTATGGTGCTGGTGAAGAGTCACGCTTGGCGGCCGTAGTTGCTTTACGCTTGGTGGCGGTAGCAGTGGGCGATCTCGGCTTCTTCTTTGGTGGTGCCTCAGAAACCACTGAAGGTACTTCGTACTCGGAGTCAGACCTGTGTTGAAATTATGTTTTAAGATATCTTTCGGAATGATACGCATACACAAATAATTACTATTTCATATCACTTTATATTGTAGAAAATAATGATGTGCTATCCACATGTGAAAGATAAATAAATGAAAGAAATGTTGAAAAAGTATTACTTACGCACATTTTAGTTAATGATTTGGTGTTGCTCTGATGGGTACTGGTTATCACTGATGGGTACTAGAGAGCACTGATGGGTACTGGTGAGCACTGATGGGTACTGGTGAGGACTGATGGGTACTAGCGATCACTGATGGGTATTAGTGAGCACTTTACCCACAACTACGGTGAATTTGAAAATAAATGAATTTCCATCAGTGTTGATGTTTTTATGTCGAAAAAAATTTGTTGTCATCAATAAAATCGGTCAAGTGTGAACGATTTTCCTAAAAACTATATAATTTTTTAATTAAAATTGTGATTCTTATTGCGAAGGCAATAAAGTCTCTAACATTTTAACAGAATGGACTTATTTCTGTTATAGTTCAGACATATTCAATATCGATGCATCAATTCTTAGTTTGAATCTTGTGTCAAATAAAATAAAATAATTACTTGTTTCACATCAACAGGCGCATAAGACATTTTATAATAGAACGTTTAATTACAATAACATGTTTATTAACCTACTTTGTAATTTTAGCTGCATGCGCTGATGGTGAAATTGCAATGCTTGCTTTTTTACTGCATAGGGACGTTCCAACAGAAATGAACATGGAGTTGGTAAACCGATTGATTCTACCAATAATCGAGTTAATATCATAAGAAGGTTATTAATTATTGTTCTTCACATGTATTTATATTCGTTTTCTTTCTTTATTTGTACTTATTACAATATATTTATATGTTTTAAAATATAATCATGGTTCAGTTCAAAAATATACTAATTCACTACACATACTTTTTACATTTCAAGTTTTATCCAAATCTGATAAGTCGCATTTACATGATTGGAAAACCAATAACCAAATTAACATTTTTATTTCATACTAACTACATGCTTTGCAATGCCCGTAAACTGTTTGGTTTTATATAAAATATGTACTTAAAAGTTTCATCACAATATAATCAATGGTTTCAGAGCGCTTAGGGGACGGACATACAAACACTCATTTTTATTTATATAGATATTGAAAACTATAAGATACTTTTGTATTTCACTGAAGTTTCCATACAAAATTTCTTAGGATGCAAGTCATAGACATTCGATTCATACGAAAATGTATATGAAATAAAAATAAACTTTTATTCATTCGTTCATTCAAAATATTTTATAAACATAAACTCGGAATGTGCGAGAATATCGAATAATTCAAATTGACACAGTATCAAACAATAAAACCCACATCACTATTTTCTATTATAGTTCTAGAGACAGCCTTAAAAGTTTGCGTCTCTTGTGTAAGTGGAAATATTTTAAATTAGGAGTGTTTGTTACAGTCAGTTTTCAATTAAATTAGGTAATTATTCATGACTTACATCTTCTGGATATAATATAAGACCAATACTTTTAAAACAATAGCAAAGTTACCAGACCAATTTATAAAACTATGCTAATAATAACAAACTTATTTATCAACTTTGATAAAAATACCATGAGGAATAAAAATAATCCCAAGTAATTCAGTAAAAATTTCAATAATTCAAACCTTGTATTGTTTTTATAATTATTCTTCATAAGTGTATTATAAAATTGTTGTGCGTTGGCTCGACACCAAAGAGGCTAAGCTATATTATTATTTAATGTTGCTATGCTCCTGGAGTTCCTGGACTTAGCAACGCGCATGAAATGCAAGCGAGGCTCGGGTTCCATTTGCCACGTTTTCGTCCACTTGCAACGCGGACGACTCACGGTGACGACGACACAGCCATGTAGTGTTTGTGATTGAGACTCTATGTAATAATTTATAAATTACATAAAAAAATTTAGTAACGTTCTTATTCCTTGAAGAGAAATGAAGTAACTTCAGGTAAGTGTATTTTTTGTTGTAATATTCTAAAAATAATATACAACATTTTTAATGTTTGTCCGTGTTGTAGCAATAATAAATATAAAAACTAACTGAATTATTTTGTACGCACAATATTTAAGTACCTGCCTAATATATTATTAATCTTATCGAATTTTGTATTTATTATTGCAAGTAGGTGTTGTTGTAGGTACCAAAACCTATGCACCACGTGGCACTGATTATTAACTATTTAGATTTCAATTTGTAATATCTGTAAATTAGAAATATAGTATAATAAATTTAGAAATATAGTATTTCGAATGTTGAAACCACGAAGTGACTTATATTGCAAAGCACCACGTGTAAGTTATGAAATTGATATACCTAGCTTATTGAATAAACGTTAAATAATTTCATTTTAATGTTTTTGATGCGTTTAAACGCCTACTTTATTCAGGAGACGCGGGTTCGAATCCCGCCTGGAGCAATATGTTTTTTCATCATTTTGTTTCTTTATTTGTAATTGTTAAATAATTTTATCGAACAATTTAATCTCAATAATAAAATAAAATCAATCATTTGTATTTATTATTCCAAGCATATGCACCACGTGGTAGTAATTAAATGCCTACTATTGGAACACAAAATATCATCTTTAGATTAAATTCATTTGTAATTTATATCTTACCCAGTCGAGCCACAAAGGTATATTGTCATAGCTTCTAAGACTCCCGGGAGTCTTAGGTGTTACTCACATGCATATATGGCGCCAGCGCGGTCGCGGCGTAGTGTTTCATTCAATTTCCAAATAAAGCGTAAGGAAATAAAAGCATAATTTATAAACAGCGAATGACAAGAAATCGTTGGTAGCAAATTTTTTCCATTGCATCTTATTTCCTTATGTTAAATTTCAAATTTTAATGAGCCATCGTACCGCGTCCACACCCTTGCCTTTGTGTGTGGCTTGCGCCTTACGCGCCCTGACAAATTAATATTAGATAAATGTGTTTTACTATGAAAAATATTTATTTACTTACATAACTATTTTATTTTTAGATTCCTACTCGACAATGAAGTTGTGTTGGTGACTACAAGACAAAGTGTTTACTACTTATAAGCCATTTGTAAGTATGTGCTATCTTTGAATATCAACTTATACAAAAACATTTTGTAACTTTATAGGTCACGTGTAAAATTACAAAATGTGGAAGTGTTTTAAGTTATTATTTAACCAATTTGTTGTTTTGTTTTAGATGAACAGACCCGGGTCCACCACTCACCACAGGCCAGGCTCCACTCATTGCAGCACCACAGCAATCACAACGTCATTTTTTTTGTTTAAGTTTTGAAATTAAAACAAAAGGAAAATGTTTATTACAACACATCCCATACTCCCTGTTTCTTACAGATATGATTATTTGGTAAGCAAGCAATCACATACAAGTTTACATACCAATATGTGGTTGCTTAAGGTAAAAGGTTCAACTGGTTGGTTTTGAGGTAACAGAGTAAGTAAGTATAAGTAGGTTGAATTAGTTAGCTAGCTAGAGAGATAGAGAGATACAGTGAGCTAGTGAGGCTTATAACAATTAGGTAGTTAGGAGTCTATTCGGTGCGTGATCTTACCCATGGGCTCGCAGGAAGTTACTTACCATGGGGCTTCCAGCCGAATAGTTTAGGAGTCTGTTTGGTGCGTGATCTTACCCACGGGCTCGCAGGAAGTTACTTACCATGGGGCTTCCAGCCAAACAGTTTAGGAGTCTATTCGGTGCGTGATCTTACCCACGGGCTCGCAGGAAGTTACTTACCATGGGGCTTCCAGCCGAACAGTTTAGGAGTATTCGGTGCGTGATCTTACCCACGGGCTCGCAGGAAGTTACTTACCATGGGGCTTCCAGCCGAATACATGTTAGGAGTCTATTCGGTGCGTGATCTTACCCACGGGCTCGCAGGAAGTTACTTACCACGGGGCTTCCAGCCGAATACATGTTAGGAGTCTATTCGGTGCGTGATCTTACCCACGGGCTCGCAGGAAGTTACTTACCATGGGGCTTCCAGCCGAATAGTTTAGGAGTCTGTTTGGTGCGTGATCTTACCCACGGGCTCGCAGGAAGTTACTTACCATGGGGCTTCCAGCCAAACAGTTTAGGAGTCTATTCGGTGCGTGATCTTACCCACGGGCTCGCAGGAAGTTACTTACCACGGGGCTTCCAGCCGAATAGTTTAGGAATCTGTTCGGTGCGTGATCTTACCCACGGGCTCGCAGGAAGTTACTTACCATGGGGCTTCCAGCCGAACAGTTTAGGAGTATTCGGTGCGTGATCTTACCCACGGGCTCGCAGGAAGTTACTTACCACGGGGCTTCCAGCCGAATAGTTTAGGAGTCTATTCGGTGCGTGATCTTACCCACGGGCTCGCAGGAAGTTACTTACCATGGGGCTTCCAGCCGAATAGTTTAGGAGTCTGTTTGGTGCGTGATCTTACCCACGGGCTCGCAGGAAGTTACTTACCATGGGGCTTCCAGCCAAACAGTTTAGGAATCTATTTGGTGCGTGATCTTACCCACGGGCTCGCAGGAAGTTACTTACCATGGGGCTTCCAGCCGAATAGTTTAGGAATCTGTTCGGTGCGTGATCTTACCCACGGGCTCGCAGGAAGTTACTTACCACGGGGCTTCCAGCCGAACAGTTTAGGAGTATTCGGTGCGTGATCTTACCCACGGGCTCGCAGGAAGTTACTTACCATGGGGCTTCCAACCGAATACATGTTAGGAGTCTATTCGGTGCGTGATCTTACCCACGGGCTCGCAGGAAGTTACTTACCACGGGGCTTCCAGCCGAATAGTTTAGGAATCTGTTCGGTGCGTGATCTTACCCACGGGCTCGCAGGAAGTTACTTACCACGGGGCTTCCAGCCGAACAGTTTAGGAGTCTGTTTGGTGCGTGATCTTACCCACGGGCTCGCAGGAAGTTACTTACCATGGGGCTTCCAGCCAAACAGTTTAGGAGTCTATTCGGTGCGTGATCTTACCCACGGGCTCGCAGGAAGTTACTTACCATGGGGCTTCCAGCCGAATAGTTTAGGAGTCTGTTTGGTGCGTGATCTTACCCACGGGCTCGCAGGAAGTTACTTACCATGGGGCTTCCAGCCAAACAGTTTAGGAGTCTATTCGGTGCGTGATCTTACCCACGGGCTCGCAGGAAGTTACTTACCATGGGGCTTCCAGCCGAATAGTTTAGGAATCTGTTCGGTGCATGATTTTACCCACGGGCTCGCAGGAAGTTACTTACCACGGGGCTTCCAGCCAAACAGTTTAGTGGCTTTAACATTGTGATTACAGGCTTTCTGGTTATTGGGAATACTGTTCAACCGAAGTGAGTGAGGGCGTAAGCCCGATCGAACGGAGGTGGGACAGAATTCCCAATAACCATCTACTCTTGTGTTACGGATACTAGATAACGGAGAAATATTGGTAATAATCTTAATCCTAATATATAAAAAAGTCGGGTTTGTACGAAACACTTATATAGCTCTAGAAGGGCTGAACCGATTTTCATGATTTTGATTTGTTGTATTTGTCTCTGTCCCGAATAGCAGAATGACTAGGTATTGGAAAATTAACGGAAAAAAAAATGTTTTCCCTTGACTTTCCCATACATTATGTTCATGGGTTTCGTAACTGTCTGTATGTATTTTTAGTCCTATGTGACTGGCGCGTGCTGACATTTGATATTTCATTCATTAGAACTTCGCTTACTTCTAATAGATGGCGTTAGTGGCAGACAAATGAGAAGTTTAAGTACTCTTCGGGTTGACGTAGTATTTAATAATTGCAAAATTAAAAAAATTAAGTAACCCCCGGCGTCATTAATCATCTATCTAACACCATCTCATTGAGACTATTCCTTAAGAACCCTAACACGCTATATATGCTGCATGTTTTTGAAGAATTAACCATTTTGCAGACTTTTTGATGGTATAGGATCAGCTCATTGACATTCCCATGACATACTATCCGTATGTCATGGGAATGTCACCGAAGTGACAGTACACGAAATTTCAAATCAATCGGATGTGTAAAAGTTAGTAAAACCCTATTATCATGTACAAAATGAGCTGATAGTCATCAAACGCCTGAACTGATCTTCATAAATTATAGCTAAGAAACATCGTAGGCACATCAGCAAAAAAAACCGAATCGAAATCGGTCCATTCGTTTAGGCGCTACGATGCCACAGACAGACACACAGATACACAGACAGACACGTCAAAACTTATAACACCCCTCTCTTTTCGTCGGGGGTTCAAAACTACTCTTTTGGCAGATTAAGGCAAAAAGTTTAGCTGACGTGCTTTTAACAAAACTGTCATTTCTTTCATCACAACTGCGGGGTACTTTTCTCTACTCTTTGTATTTCTTTCCATTTCTTTGTATTTGAAACAATATCTTGGTGAATACAATTTAGGTGCACTCTGCAACTATTTATTTTTAACCACTCGATTTTGCCTCGAGGCATCTTTACTTTTATTATTTACTTATTTTAGACATAGTGACTTAGAGTGTCCAAGTCAACTAAATGTGAGACGAGATACCTTTCACTGTGTAAATAAAACAAAAAGCCAATGAAGAAAAAGAACCTACTGTCTTACCTGACAACTTGGGTTTCGCGCTGTCTCCTGCGTCGGTCAGCGCCGCTTCTTTAGCTGCTTCTAACTCTGTCTCGTTCTGCACTTTCCTGAAAATAAGAGAAAATATAAAAATTAAAATTTTAAGTAACCCCCGGCCTCATCTAATTATCTATCCACATGTACACAGAATGGTCCCGTCAATGTGACAATAAATTTAAACATGGGCTATATTAGTCCATAGAAATGTTTTGCCACTTTCAAAAATATCGTATTCATTTGATAATTTCATGACATTTGTATGAAATAATGCTGCCAACGTTACACTATTCCATACAAATGTAATGAAATTATCAAATGAATACGATATTTTTGAAAGTGGCAAACCATTTCTAGGGACTAATATAGTCCATGTTTAAATTTATTGTCGCATTGACGGCACCACCCTGTATTCCACAAACACGGGAATAATTTAGTGTTTAAAATAAGGGATTCTGTCGATTCCGCCATTATATTTTTCAACTGCGATCTCAGCCACTAAACTACTCTCAGGCGAACAGTAACGCCCGCCTCTGTCTTACCGCGCCGGCCACAGACCGGCGACACGTCGCCCAGTGGTTTGCTTATAAAAACATAAATTACATAATTTAAATCTTTGTGTATTTCACTATATCATGGACCAAATCCGTACTCGGCGTGAATAAGTTGACAAGTCATTTGTGCATACTTTTCAGGGCAGCCATTTTAAAGTTCAGATTTCATTGGTAAATAGAAATAATAATTGATATGTTTATAATTGTATTAAGGTAATTTTATAGGCCTTTTTCAGTTAACGTAAGAATATGATTAAATTATATTCACAATCTATTATAAAAAAGACTTATTCAGTTGTTCACCGACGATTTGTCAACTTATTCCCCAAAGAAAAAAATATATACAAGTCGTATTAATTGGATTTCAATAAAGTATTTAAAAAAAACAAACAAAACATGTAAATAGAACATACTTTTAATACTTGTGTGTGTATAAGTATTAAAAATATGTTTTATTTTCACGTGTACATATATTTTGCTTTTTAATTAAAATTATTTTATTTAAATCCAATTATTACAACATGTATATTTCAACTTTCAACTTTATTGCTTTTCCACAATGGTCTTAAGGTCTAAATAAAATATTTTGTCTGTACATCATGGACCCTGTCGGGCACAGCAATTAGAAGGGAGGAGGATATTGTGTCATTGAATTTATTACTTTTCAAATTACTATCTTTTATTCTTCTAATATTGTTAACTAATTTATGTCATTATTTATTTTATTAATCGTTTATTATATTTTGTTATGTTTATTAATATGTTACTAATATTATTATAATTTACCTATATTATATTTAACACAATTTGGCTGTCCCAAAGAGAAAAAAAAAAAAATTTGAATCAATTTATAGTTATTATAATATAAATATTGTGCAATTTTATAATTAAATTAAATGTTTGATTACCTAATTTTTTTTTTTATTTTTTTCATTCACAGTCACATTTCCATCCAATTATTAAAAAAATAAAAATAAAAACCAAACACCTTGTAAACTATTTTAAAAGCTTTTATTTAACTTGCAATGTATGTTTGTTCGGTTGGAATCTTGCTACTCGATTTTGAAGCAGATATCTTCAACCGATTGAGCTGAAATTATGTATACACGTTTAGTTTGGATGACAATACACGATAAGCTATGTGACGTCATTCTAAATCCAATATGGCGGACCATCCAAGATGGCGGAAGTTATTTTTAATGCATTTCTACATTATGGGTATCAAATGAAAGGGCTTCTTGAGAGTAACTCGAAAAATAATGTGACGTCATTCTAAATTCAATATGGCTGAACATCCAAGATGGCGGAATAGTTATTTTTTATGCACTTCTGCAATATAGGTATCAAATGAAAGGGCTTGCGGAGAATAATTAGAAAAATATTTTGACATCACTCTTAATCCAATATGGCGGACTTTTAGAGTTTTTTGTGTCTAGCCAGCGATAACTTAAATGTAAAAAATAAATTAAAAGCAAAAAAGCCTTACTTATTTAAATGCTCTAAAAAGAAGAAAATAAAATGTTCCTTTAAAATTTTAACTATTAACTAATAACCTCATTATACACAATTTATATTAGGGCTGCATCCGATACCGATACCGATGCCGATATATCGGCGATATTTTGGGTTTGCCGATATATCGGAATCGGTGATATTTTTATTGCCGATACAACGACAATTTTTCCACCGCAGGTCTTATACAGACAGACTTGCGAAATCGGCTTTCTCCGCAAAACTTCAGAATGCTCTGTTTTTTAAACAAAAGTCTTAATATTGTTAATTTTAATTATTAACAGTTATTGATTTCATTTTAATTATTACCCTTCATTCTTAATTTTAATAATCTTATTCAAATAGTATTGTCTTACATTTTCGCGAGCACTACACATTTGAAATAAAACCAATTTACCGGATTTAACTCGCGTTTAATTAGATGTTACATTATTATTATTTACCCGACGTTTCGATTACTTTACAGCGATCGTGGTCACGGGAAGACTGAAGATGTCAGTTGTCTTTGATAAGTTTTAAGTTAACTACCGTCACTTTGTGTTATATTTTGAGCGGTCCGAATTACGCATACGGAGCTCACGGTGTCAGTTTTTTGGGCAGTGTGAGGACGGGCTTGGGACTTTATTATTCGAATGATGGGATCCCAAGCTGGTGGTACACTCCAACCATCTTCTCTATTGAAATTAGGATGTTTTTTGATTTCAATAGCCTCACGTAACATTCTAGGAATGAAACGGTGTTCTTTGGCGAGGATCTGGGGCTTATCAAATCTGATATAGTGATTGGGTCCGTCAAGAGCGTGTTCACACACTGCCGACTTCGTTTCGCGCCTGTGTTTTACGTCAGCTATATGTTCTTTTACCCGGGTGCCTATGCTTCTGTTTGTTTGACCTATGTATGAGAGGCCGCAGTCACAATCTAACTTGTATATGCCTGCATCTTGTAAGGGGATATTGCACTTGACAGGTGGTAGGAATTGGTTAATCTTCTTCGGCGGCTTGAAATAAGTTTTAATTGAAGCACGCTTCAAGATGTTGCCAATCTTGTCAGTGACACCTTTCATATATGGTAGTACAGCAGGTTGACGTTCGACTGTGACAAGTTTCGCTCGGCTTCTATGACTTTGGCGTGGTATTTGCAGTTTGTTGTCCCGCAATACATGCTTGACATGCTGTAGCTCAGCTGTCAGGTGTTGGTTGTCACAGATGCCGCGCGCTCTCTGAAACAAAGATTTCCCTACGGTAGACAACTGACTGGGGCGGTGATGAGAGTCACCATTGAGGTACCTATCAGTATGGGTTGCTTTACGATACACAGTGTGGCTCAAGCTGTGATCTGGATTTCGGATAATTAAAATATCTAAAAAAGCTAGTCTATTGTTTGCCTCTAACTCCATGGTGAATTGAATTTTAGGATTGATGGAGTTAAGGTGTGATAGAAATGCAGTGACTTTATCAGTTGGTAAAATTGTGAAAGTGTCGTCTATATACCGTTTATAAAACCTTGGTGTTACCGGTGCTGTGCTAAGGGCCCTCTCCTCAAAGTCCTCCATGAAAATATCGGCGACTACGGGTGATACAGGAGAGCCCATTGCCACACCATCCACTTGTACATAGAATTCCTCATTCCACAATAGGTAGCCTGATGTGAGGCAATGTTCAAGCAGGTCTGCATACTCATTAGGCATATCACTATCACATAGCTTCCTTTTAGCAATTTCAATGCAGTCCTTAAC
The DNA here is from genome assembly GCA_947347705.1 of Nymphula nitidulata. Classification (NCBI taxonomy): domain Eukaryota; kingdom Metazoa; phylum Arthropoda; class Insecta; order Lepidoptera; family Crambidae; genus Nymphula; species Nymphula nitidulata. The sequence continues at coordinate 503,352 of OX374618.1, forward strand.
AGGTAAGCATGTAAACAGGGACTGTACATCAAAACTGACCATAGTTTCATTGTCAGCAATATGTACGTGTTTAATATCGCTAACAAATTGGTAAGAATCCTTCACATGTGCTCTTGTGTTGCCTCTGAGTGGCGAGAGTATTTTAGCTACGTGTTGAGCCAAACGGTAAGTAGGTGAATCAATTTTCATGGAGGACTTTGAGGAGAGGGCCCTTAGCACAGCACCGGTAACACCAAGGTTTTATAAACGGTATATAGACGACACTTTCACAATTTTACCAACTGATAAAGTCACTGCATTTCTATCACACCTTAACTCCATCAATCCTAAAATTCAATTCACCATGGAGTTAGAGGCAAACAATAGACTAGCTTTTTTAGATATTTTAATTATCCGAAATCCAGATCACAGCTTGAGCCACACTGTGTATCGTAAAGCAACCCATACTGATAGGTACCTCAATGGTGACTCTCATCACCGCCCCAGTCAGTTGTCTACCGTAGGGAAATCTTTGTTTCAGAGAGCGCGCGGCATCTGTGACAACCAACACCTGACAGCTGAGCTACAGCATGTCAAGCATGTATTGCGGGACAACAAACTGCAAATACCACGCCAAAGTCATAGAAGCCGAGCGAAACTTGTCACAGTCGAACGTCAACCTGCTGTACTACCATATATGAAAGGTGTCACTGACAAGATTGGCAACATCTTGAAGCGTGCTTCAATTAAAACTTATTTCAAGCCGCCGAAGAAGATTAACCAATTCCTACCACCTGTCAAGTGCAATATCCCCTTACAAGATGCAGGCATATACAAGTTAGATTGTGACTGCGGCCTCTCATACATAGGTCAAACAAACAGAAGCATAGGCACCCGGGTAAAAGAACATATAGCTGACGTAAAACACAGGCGCGAAACGAAGTCGGCAGTGTGTGAACACGCTCTTGACGGACCCAATCACTATATCAGATTTGATAAGCCCCAGATCCTCGCCAAAGAACACCGTTTCATTCCTAGAATGTTACGTGAGGCTATTGAAATCAAAAAACATCCTAATTTCAATAGAGAAGATGGTTGGAGTGTACCACCAGCTTGGGATCCCATCATTCGAATAATAAAGTCCCAAGCCCGTCCTCACACTGCCCAAAAAACTGACACCGTGAGCTCCGTATGCGTAATTCGGACCGCTCAAAATATAACACAAAGTGACGGTAGTTAACTTAAAACTTATCAAAGACAACTGACATCTTCAGTCTTCCCGTGACCACGATCGCTGTAAAGTAATCGAAACGTCGGGTAAATAATAATAATGTAACATCTAATTAAACGCGAGTTAAATCCGGTAAATTGGTTTTATTTCAAATCTTATTCAAAGTCTGTAACTGTTTATATTTTTAATAAAATTAAAAATATTTACCCAAAATTGTGTGTATTTTATATATTTACCTTGATTTAATTTTAATTTACTAAGCGTTTGTATCGGTATCGGTATCGACGATATTTTTATAAGAGTATCGGCATCGTATCGGCAAAAAGGCGTTAGCTTTTATGATCATATAAATAAGGGATGCATATCCCTAATTTATTTGATCATAAAAGCTTGCCGCGCGATTTACTTGTGTAAATAAACTACCTAGTACCTATTTAATTGAGTAACTTAATCTGCTAAGTTTATTTATTTTTAAAATTTCAGTTTGATTAAATACATATACCTACTTCGCAATCCTCGCGACAAGTCTTTATGATCATATAAATTGTGTATAATGATGTTATAGTTTATAGTTAAAAAAAAACTAAAAACCTACTCTATAAGTTTACTTCGTTTCAACGAATTTTATGCTTTATGTCCTTTAAATTAGACTAAAAAATACGAGTTTGCAATGTTAATAACTAAATAAGTCAAGATATTCTTTATCAAACAAAACTGTTGTTAGTGTGCCTAACTAGACAACTCTACATGTATAACATTTGTTTTATGCTTATAGATGATCATAACCGGATAACTGTTTTTGTCAAATTATTGCATACCAGATTCGAGAATACATAAATGTATAATAAGAGGTATACACGGTAAGTTAAATATTTTTAATTTGATATATCATTTTGTCAAATAGTTATTGCTTAAAATGGAGATACTTATTTATGAACAAGAACCACTTTCCAAGTTGTTTTTGGTTATATCGAGTTAAGTTTTTTTTACCCATACAGTATAAGGCAAAGGAAGCTATTTAAGCTAAAAAAACAAAAATTCAACATGTCGAGTTGTCAATGTACGGAAATAATACATAGAATACTGCCAATGTCATACAAAAAAGCGTAACTCTGTAGAAGCTGCAAATCCCGTCTTAAGACCAGATGGCGTTAGCAGTTAGCCTGCGGATTAAAAATTGCCCAAATAACATAGTAAATCATTAGAAATTATTCATGACAATTAATAATATGATACTTTAATATTTTTGAGCTCCAAATATCATCACAATATTCTGCTTGAACGATTTTGTTTTTCATATCAAACTAGCGCCATGTGATAGATTTATACACCATCTGCTACTGTGCTGCCGCTAGACTACCACTGTGCTACTAGAGATTTTAATGTAATGCTAGCAAAAAACCAGTAGATGGCGCTAAAAGTATTTTATTGTAATTGTAAAATAAAAAAGTATTGGCAAAATTAAAATTACTCTAAGAAATACAAAGTAAAAAAAAAAACAAACAATAAATTTGGAATGATGTCGACGGAGGAGCTCGGTGGCGTATTGGTTTGAGCGCTGTGGTTTCGAATACGAAAACAAAGCAACTTTCGCCATGGTCGACCCTGGGATGGGTCAACCAAAATTTATAATCTCGAGCTCCTCCGTGCTTCGGAAGGCACGTTAAGCCGTTGGTCCCGGTTGTTACTACAACCGCTTTAACCCACCAACCCGCATTGGGCCAGCGTGGTGGTGTTATGGCCCAAACTCCTCATGTGTTTCTTCCATGTAGGAAGGCCTGTGCCCAGCAGTGGGACGTTTATAGGCTGGTGATGATGATGATGATGATGATGATGTCGACGACGACGACAGCCATAAGTAATAGGTAGGCATTTAAACTACGTTTGATGTCTGCCTGCAGACGATTATAGTAAAATTAAAAGCGACTCCAAATAAATTAAAAGGATAAAATAATTAGATGTAAGTAGTTACTCATCCCCTAGAAACATATTTTTTGAAGTCGGTGCTTCACTATACATTGTTTCTCGAAACCACTTAGCACCAACTCCAAAAAATTTGTTTCTAGGGGATGAGTACATACTGCCAGTGTCTTCCCCTACCTACTATATCTGGACGTGAGGCGGTCACAGAATTTTCAGGCAGAATAAACGATAAACGGTTCCTAGTCGATAATATAATAATATCTGCGGCACTTGGTTGACGATGGTCAACCAAGTGCCGCAGATATTATTATTGGCAGAAATTACTCAATTAGTACATTTTATTTTACATTTCATTCAATTATACACAATTTTTGGTGCCCCAACGGGGTTCCAGTATTGTATATTGTATTGCTTTGAAACGTTTAAAACTGACATTTCTTTCATTACAACTTCGCTGACGACTAATAGATGGCGTTAGTGGCAGACAAATGAGGAGTTTAACTACTGTTCAGGCGAACGTAGCATTTTAAAAAAATTACTCTTTTTGGCAGATCATGGGAAAAAGTTTAGCTGACGTGCTTGTAACAAAACTGTCATTTCTTTCATCATAACTTCAGGGTACTTAATTAATGGCGGACAAAAGAAGTGTTTAAATACTCTTTGGGCAAATAAGTATAAAAAAAGACTATTTTTTGCAGACCTGTCGTATAATAAATAATTGACGTGCTATATTGTGATATATTAATTTCTTTGTATTTTAAAGAAAAACTTAATGAATACAATTTAGGTGCACTTTGCGACTATTTATTTTTAACACCAAATTGTAGCCTACTTACTTGTATTATTTCCCATGCCAAGAAGACAAGCTGACATAGTGTCATAGGTCGTCAAAGTCAACTAAGTGTGCGACGGGCTACCTTTCATTGTGAAAATAAAACGAGAAGCCATAATTGAAGAAAAAGAACCTACTGTCTTACCTGACAACTTGTCTTTCGCGCTGTCTCCTGCGTCGGTCACCGCCGCTTCTTTAGCTGCTTCTAACTCTGCCACCTGCTGTGTCAGCTTCTCGGCTCGTTCTGCACTTTCCTGAAAATAAGAGAAAATATAAAATTAATAATTTTAAGTAAGCCCGGCCTCATTAAAATTGACATTAAAACCGAACGACCCTATAACGAAGTTAAACTGTTTATTGAGAAGAATAAAATGAATATGTTCTTAGAGAACAACCTATAGCCTGAAGGCGTCAAGTTTAGACGTTTTATTTATTTTAAGAGTTAATAATCAGTCGAGAGGTGTGCCCATACTATGACCATTTTGTAGTACCTTAGTTGGGAACGATTCAGAAATGTTACAGCAACAGCTAGGTTTTTGGATGACTTACTCCATGAATATGAACAATATGACTCTGAATAAAACATTTTCTCTTTTCTTCAGCTGTTCAGCCATGACGTGACAAGCAATAATATATAATCAATTTTACTTGACTTATTTGTAGGTGTTACATTAGTGTATATAATTACTGGGCATGGATGGTATTTCACCTAAGGCCTCGAAAGTGAGCTCAAGCTCTATAGCAGAATGGGCATTATCCTTTACATCATTAATTTTTGAATTTGATATTATTATTGGCAGTAATTACGCAATTAGTACATTTTACATTTCATTCACTTATGATTTAATAAATTTAATTACACAATTTGTAGTGCCCTAACGGGGTTCCATGGTTGTATATTGTATTGCTTTTAATCCTTCAATGGACAGACGGCAACTTAAGTTGTGTTGTAAATATAATAATTGCAAAATTAAAAAATTTAAGTAACCCCCGGCGTCATTAGTCATCTACCTAACACCATGATCTCATTAAGACTATTCATAAGAGCCCAAACATGCTATATCTGCCGTAAGTTTCTGAAGAATTAAGCATTTCGCAGACTCTTTGATGGTATAGGATCAGCTCAAGATTAGTATGTCATGGGAATGTCACTGAAGTGACAGTACACCAAATTTGAAATCAATCGGATCTGTAAAAGTTAGTAAAATCCTATTATCATGTAGAAAATGAGCTGATAGTCATCAAACGCCTGAACATATCTTCATAAATTATAGCTAAGAACCATCGCAGTCACATCAGCTATCAAACAAAAAAACGAATCAAAATCGGTCCATTCGTTTAAGCGCTACGATGCCACAGACAGACACACAGACAGAGACGACAAACTTATTACACCCCTCTTTTTTCGTCAGGGGTTAAAAATAAAGCAATGTGCGTGTGTACAAATATGTATTGGCAACCAAGTAAGAAGCTGTCAAGAAGTGACTTAGAATGAAATAATTTTAAATAACAATTTAGATTATAAAACTAGATTGTATATAACAGGCACTTTAGAACGTCCTTCTTTTTTTGAAGTCGGTTAAAAATATTTATCAATAACACAGTTATTATCATACAAAGCTTTATAACGGGAAAGAAATTGTTGAAATAGAACATTTCGACATTGTAGGGTGGACGTTAGCTCTTAAACGCAAATACAGATAGACTAGAAAAATTTCACAGGGATATCCCAAGTCCTGGGTGGCTCAGTTGTTAGAGCAGTCGCCCGGATTGCGAAAGATCGCGAGTTCGATTCCCGCCTCAGGACGTGGAATTTTTCTAGTTTTATATTATTTTAATTACTAAGTATAATATTAATAATTAAAATAGAATTTAGACAAAGTGCTGGGTAAACTATTAATTTCTTATTACAAAAGAATACACTCATCTGAGTTTTGTACTTTTTTATTTCTAACAGTTAAATTTTATTTATAATTATTAAGTACTAGTGGCTCTACCTGCGTGGATATTGGATACCTCGCCAAAAGTAGCCTATGACCTTTCTCACGGTAAAATCTATATCCATGCCAAATTTCATCTAAATCAGTTTAGCGGCTTAGGAATGAATACGTAAAAGACAGACATTTACTTTCGTATTTATAATATTAATGACTCCAATTGTCTCGTTTTTACAACATTTTAATAAATCTTTGAACTGAGTAGGTATTATCGCCTTTTGGAAGTAGAGCGCTAGGGGCCGTCTAACTTTCTAGGTAGGATTCTAAATTCTAGGTATAGATGAATAGGAAAATGAAAATATAATTGAATATTATGTACTTACAATAAAATTAAGTTATTATTATAGTAGTTATTAATATAATTTCTAATCATTACATAGTCCGTTACACTTTTATTTATCTGGAATATGCTATGCCCAAATGGGTAACATGTTGTACCTACGGGTATTATTTGTGAACATCTAATTTACATTCATGAACGCAATAAATTATTTGATTTGATTTGTACCTATATGTAATGAATCGTATTTAGATTGCATACATATATAAAATTCAAAATAAGCTACGATATTACACTACTACTTAAATTTAATTTGCGCTCGCACTCTTTGGCGTCCGCCATTTTGAGTGTTGTGTTAAAGTGCTAGGTTATGTACCTACCTACTGTGAACAATTTACACGCGATAATTAAGTTATAAACTATCCAGGCTCTATAGACCACAAATAAATTGTAACAATTCGGGTATATTATTTTTACTTTTTTTAGACTGTATATGGTTGTTTAACGGTTCGATAGAAATGGCTGACGATATAAATCACAAAGAGTGCAACAGACATAATAACGGGCACTTACCAGCAAGGAAGCAGGCTCAGGCCTGGGACAGGACCAGGGCTAGCTCCAGCAGGATGGCAGTTGTTGTTGTGTTATAAGCTCTGCTTGAGCTTTCAAGCGTGTTAATTAGGCACACACACACACACACACACGCACAAACAGTTAATAAAGCGGCACACCAAACAGTTAGTAGGTTAATCAATAGTTATCCTTATCAAACACAAGATTATGTAAGTTGTAAGTTAATGAGATGGTCTGGAGACTCATATTATTACTGGGAGCGGCGCGTAGCGCGTTCGACAATGGCGGACATTCGAGCACGACAAATGCCGGAACTGCGGGCGACGTGTGCGAGCGAGGGCGGGGCGGCCGGTAACGTGCGGAAGGGTGAAGGGGGACGGCGCACGACGCAGAGTCACGCGGAGTGAAAGAGAAGAAAGAGAAGGACATACGGGAAAGCGGGATTACAAAACGAGAGAGAGATATGGACGTAAACCGCCAAACACAGTGATGCCAACATAACAACTTTAAGGCGAGGTATTCCGAGCGGTCGTAGGTAAAAATGCTTCCTCAGAACCCGGCATTAACTGGCGTAAAGTAAGCAAACACGACGCGCGCGAGTGACAAGGACTCGGTCCAAGCGGTATGATGTGCCATAATAAAAAAATATACAGTATAGTCGGAAAAATGTGTTTTTCGCTTGCACCCAAGATGTAATCACATATGGCGACAATGACGTTTATGACCCGCTAAAGAAAAATCTTTGGTTCAAACGTGTCTTTAAATTAATTATCAATAAATTAGTCAATAATTAAGTTGAATAAAGAGTCAGCCTGAATATAGGTATGAATGAACGACCACGTGAAATTTGGGTAGGTAGTGAATAAAAAATATGCAAATATGTGTAAGGTTTGGTAGGTGGGTGCCTCGCACGCATTTTTCATCGGGAGGAAAGAAGGAGGATCGTCTTAATTTGTGTAATTAATTTGGGCTTGGGGTATTAAATTACAAGATATGTAAAGTGTGATGGTGACAATGAAAAGAAAGTGACAAGCTAACAATGTTACAATGTCAGTCTGTCTATCGGTCTGTCTGTCCGTACATCTGTCTGTCAGACAGCCTGTGTCCGTCAGTCTGTTTGTCTATTAGTTTGTCTGTCTGTCAGTCTGTCTGAATTTACACCGGTTCCAAAAGTTGAACTACAGAGAAGATTCTGGCAACAAACTCGTGTATTTACATTCATGAACGCAATAAATTATTTGATTTGATTTGAAGTCACTGTTTTCAATTTTTAAGTTATTATTATTATAAAGTTATAAAATAGTTATAAAGTAGTTATTATTATTAAGTTATAGTACAAAATCAATATATATTTTTGTTGTTTTCGGAGGCCACGATTCCGAATACAACATCAATTTCGAGACCCAAAATGGCGGACGTGCCTTTATAGTACTAAATCATTAGGGGTATCATTTTTGTGGTTTTCGGAAGTTCAAATTCCAAATAAAATATCTATTTCGAGATCCAAGATGACGGACGCCACTTTTTTAGTATAAAATCAATGTGTTTATAATTTAGGTGGTATTTGGGGGTTCCGATTCAATATAAAACATCTGTTTCGAGATCCAAGATGGTGCAACATTGATTTTTATAAAAAAAGTTGCGTCCGCCATCTGGTATCTGGAAATTGATGTCGTAATTATAATCGTGACCCGCAAAAACCACGTAAATTATAACCCTATTGATTTTGTACTACAAAGTCATGTGCACCATTTTGGATCTCAAAATAGATGCTGTAATCAGAATCGGGACCCCCGAAAACCACAAAAATGGAACCCATATCGATTCTTTATAAAAAAAGTTAGGTGTGCCATCTTGTATCTTGAAATTGATGTTGTATTCAGAATTTGAACCCCCGAAAGCCAAGAAAATGATACCATATTCATTATTTATAAAAAAAAGTAGCGTCCGCCATCTCTAATGACAAAATTGACGTTGTATTCAGAATCGGGACCCCAGAAAATCACGGAAATGATACTCATTTTTATTAGGTACTATAAAATCACTATCGCCATCTTGGATCTGGAAATTAATGTTGTATTCGGAATCGGGACCCCCGGAAACCACAAAAATGATAACCATATTCATTTTTTATAAAAAAGTTGCGCCCGCCATCTTGGATCTTGAACTTAATGTTGTATTCAGAATCAGGACCTCGAAAACCTCAAAAACATACCCATATTGATTTTTTATAAAAAAGTTGCGTCCGCCATATTGAATCTTGAAATTAATGTTGTATTCAGAATCAGGACCTCGAAAACCAAGAAAATGATTTTTTATAACAAAAATTCGCGTCTGCCATATTGGATTTCAAAATTGATGTTGTATTCGGAATCGACACCCCTGAATACAACAACTTTTAAAAAACTGATAGATTTTTGAACTTATTCAAACGAAAAAACAGGATAAAAATTAACGTATCAGTGAATAACGGGTTTTGAAATCATACTGTTGTCTGCTATTATACTATGGTACAATATGCGTCATAGGCATAGGACACTGTGTGTTCAAATATAAATTTACGCGCGGGATCTCCGCGGCTGTGGCTAAGTGACATGACAATAATAGGCAAGCTCTCGACGGGTACCTACTGATTACTGAAGCAACAGCGGAGCGAAGTGAGCGCGCTCCGTACTTTGATGTTTATAGGTTTTTTGGCTTTATCGGAATAAAAATGTAAGAAACAAAATAAATGCTTTTATAAATATTTAGATGATGAAAAGTTACGTCTATTTTAATAATTTTCATGTCATTTAGTAAAGTATTATCTGACTAACAACACTTTTAAAATGTTAAGCAGAGCTATCTTTGAATTTTTTTTCTATCGAGTGAAATTTTACCTATCATGTTTCTGTCTTTACAGTTTACATATTAGATAATACGATCAACTATAATATATAAAAATTTTAGAACTAATTGTTTTATATTCGTGGCGGTAAATACAAAATGTAAAAAACGGGAAAAGAGCGCCTTAAAGCTAGAACTAGGTATTATTTGGTGTCACAAGAGGCAGATACTTTGTAATAAAACTTGTAGCTAAACATCTTTATTTGCAACTTTTCACATGAGGCAAAGATAATAGACGATATGGTATGGGGTGGCGTTGGCGAGGAAATCCCGGTTCCTTGATACATGAAATGAAAGCGACGTTGCCGTCTTTCAAAGTCCACTCAGTGGCACAGTACCTACCTATTTCGTTCTGTATGACAAAGTGGCAACGTCGCGCTAAGACACGGGCGTCGTTTACCTTTCATTTCTATTCATCATCAATTATGTTTTATGTTAGTGTTAGGTGTATGTCAATGAAATATTATTCTTTCTTTCTTATTTTATCAGTGAGACGTCCACTGCTGGGCATAGTATAGGCGTCATACATTTATCTGTATTCCTTACTAATATAAAACTGTAGGAAAGACTTGTTTGTACACACGACACGACACGACAGACAGCAAGTGAAGCGTGGTGAGACGCCCACTGCTGGGTATAGGCCAGCAGTGGGTGTCATACATATAGAAGTACAAGTGAAGAGAGAAGCCCACTGGTGGGCATAACCCAGCAGTGGGCGTCATAAATCTTTCAATACTAATTGTTAAGGACCAAGATGATGATGAGGAAAACCACCTGAACCTGTGTTACTCGTATATTTTCGTAAGCAATACACTCACTTTTGGTTTTAACGGACTTCAAATATAGAAGGCGGTTCTATGTTCCACTGTATGTATTTTTTTTGTTTACATGTATGTTAACCAATTTCTCTGTCAATTGTGAAGCGATTTTCAAAATTCTTTTTTTATTCCATAGAGAATACTCCTTAGGTGGTCCCATTGACACCAAATCACGATCTGATGATGGGATCCCAGGGAAATCGGGGGAAAGCCTCAAATTTCATAGGCACGTATATGTTGTAATATTTTCCAAAGCTATTTAAATATTAGCTTCTGTTAGTCATCATCTCATGTTGATGAGCTGGTGATGGAAGGTACAACTCCTTAACGGTTAAGAGTTGGAAGAAAAATCTTTCACTATTATAGGTACTACGTATTTAAGAATAGTTGTTTGTATTCTATTGGGTTAATCGGGTGAACTGATGATGGAAGGTTACGGTTACAGTAACGGTGTGTGGAGTTAAATAATATTTTATCAGTGGTACGATACGATAATATGAAACAATATTATGTATTTCAACCAAAGACTAAAGGTGGTTTTTCACCAGAGGGGCAAGACGAGGCGAGGCGAGACGAGAATTGAAATCGCACTGACTCTTTTCCACTAAACATTGCCCGCGCGAGCTCGCGCGATATGTTTTTCCACTAGAGTGGCGAGATGAGGATTGAAATCGCACAACAATAAACCTATCGCGTGAAGCGTGTTTCTGTTGCAGAGTTAATTCATACTCTATATCGGAAGCAATACGGTTCATTTTCACACAAACAAATATTTAAATTCACGCCTCGCACATCCTCGTCAATTCTGACTATTTCCAACAAAGATGGGTGAGGCGAGGATTGAAAATTTGCTATGCGAATTTTAAATATCGTCTCGTCTCGCCCCTCTGGTGGAAAACCACCTTTAGAGACAGACAAGTCTATAGTGATAGTCAAAACACTAAAAAGGAAAAATAATTAAATTTCAGTACCTACTTAAGTACTTAGGTACCTACTAAAATGTATTTTTTGGAGTTGGTGCTAAGCTGTTTCCAAAGACAATAGAAAGTGAAGCACCAACTACAAAAAATACATTTTAGGAGGTAAGTACTTATGTACTGAAATTTACTTATTTCTCCTAAACAAGCATAGGACGACTATTTTTGCAGACGTATCGTAAAACTTGATGTGTTCTGTGTCATTCATTCATTTCTTTGTATTTTAAAGAAAAACTTAGTGAATACAATTTAGTTGCACTCTGTGCTACAATTTATTTTTAACCTTTTATTATTTCCAATGGCGAGAAGACAAGCTTACATAGTGACATAGGTCGTCAAAGTCAACTAAATGTACCTTTCACTGTGTGAAAGAAAAAAAGTGAAAATAAAACGAGAAGCCATAATTGAAGAAAAATAACTACTGTCTTACCTAACAACTTGTCTTCCGCGCCGTCTCCGGCGTCGATCACCGCCGCTTCTTTAGCTGCTTCTAACTCTGTCACCTGCTGTGTCAACTTCTCGGATCGTTCTGCACGTTCCTGGAAATAAGAGAAAATATGAAATTTAAAATGTTAAGTATCTCCCGGCCTCATTGATCATCTATCTAATATCTAATAACACTATTATTACGAGCTATATCTGCTGTAAGTTTCTGAAGAATTATGCATTCCGCAGACTTTTGGATGGTTTAGGATCAGCTCAAGGTTAGTACGAGTATGTCATGGGAATGTCACCGAAGTGACAGTACACCAAATTACAAATCAATCGGCTCTGTGAACTTTAGAAACACCCTTTTATCATGTAGAAAATGAGCTGATAGTCATCAAACGCCTGAACTGATCTTAATAGATTATAGCTAAAACCATCCTATTGACGACAGATTTCAAACAAACAAAAAGCAAATCAAAATAGGTCCATTCGTTTAGGAGCTATGACGCCACAGACAGACCGACAACAGAGTTGGTGGTAAGTTGTTTCCAGAAATAATAGAACGTGAAGCACCGACTCCAACAAATATGTTTCTAGGGGTTAAGTACCTACTTAAATTTAATTATTTTTGTTCATATATTATCGTATGATAAAGTATTATCTAACTCCAACCCGTTACGGATTTTTAACCGTTAAGAGAGTTGTACCTTCCATCACCAGCTCTTCAACATAAGATGGTGACTGACAGTAGAAAATACTTTTATACATTACATATATTTGGAAAAAAGTAAAATGTGGCTATAAAATTTGAGGTATGCCCTCGATTTCCTCGGGATCCCATTATTAGATCCTGACCTGGTGACGGTGGGACCATCTTAGGAGTATACACTGTCAAATAAAAAAAAAATTTTGAAAATCGGCTCACAAATTGACCTAGAAATTTGTGAACGTACATACAAAAAAAATATAAGTACTACGGTGGAACATATAAACTTCTTTCTTGAAGTCGGTTAAAATCAATGATGGAAGAGAATAATTGACATTTATTGTATTTAGAATATTTTAGAATGCCTGATAACTAAAATCAAGAAAAGGTAAAACTTGCGAATAAAGAAAGAAAACGATGAAAAAATTATATGCTCCAGGCGGGAACCGACAGCGTGTCTCCCGTGGAGTCCGGCCAGACGAAATTACCATTACGCCACCGGAGCACTAGTTATAGCATACCATTTTTTTCACCGCTTTGTACGCTTTTATAACAACACTAGAAGCTAGTGTTGATGTTGGAAAATAGCAACGGTGAGGTAGGCAGGCTAAGGAGTTAAATCATGTCAATAAAACACCTTTGCAATTAATGCATTGATCGCCCCTCCCGCGCCCGCCGCCCGCCTTTAAAATCATAAATGCGTGCATGATATTTTAAAACTATTATATCTCTCAAGATATTCATTGAAACCGAATGCTTTCAGAACAATTTTGCTCAAAATTAAATACTTGTGGTGGATAATGTATTTATTTCGATAAGGAATAATATCATGTTTACAAAACCACCTTCGCAGAAAGTATATTATTTTAAAACAAATTTCATTACCAAAAAATAGGTTTTAGAGAGTCAATTTCAAAGAATAGACATATGGTGTCGCAGACTTTTTTTAGACCTTTTAAAGGAGAACAATTCCTGCATACATGATTTATACGTAGCTATAACCGTTTACGCAACGCACGCAACGAAAGCTCTTAAAAGGAATATTTTTCCCCCGTTTTTGCAACACTTATGCTCAGCTCCTATTGGTGGCAGCGTGATGTTTTATAGCCTATATAATACCTCGATAAATGGAATATCCAACACAAAAAGATTTTTTTTTAATTTGGCCGCTTATATTTATATTGTACATGTATATATACAATACAAGTTCGCAGTTTCGATAAAATTTCAAGATGGCGGTTATATCCAATGATTTTTGACAGTTCGAAGCGATAAATAGCTTTATCATATCGCGTTTCGGTGGTCATGCTAGGCGGGCTGGTTAAGATTGTAGCTAAACGCTTGCCTATCTATCTGTACAAATAAAAATCAATGTTTGAATGATTGTCTATGCGTTATGAAATCTTTGATCAAATTGGGGTTTCCGAAGTTAGAATAGCTATGGCGCTATTTTTCACAAATGTGGAAAGAAACGAAGCGCTAAATAGCTTTATCGTATCGTATCATATCGCGTTTCGGTGGTGATGCTAGGCGGGCAGTGTGATGTAAGAAGTCGACGATGGGGCACGCTTCTCTAGAAGGTGCCTATTCTCGGGGGAACACACATATTATTAAAGTATTATCGATTCGTTTTTGGTTTCGATAACAAAAACAAAGTGACATGTTCGATCCGGATGTTTCAATCTATAATTTGTAATCTCGACATTCTCCGTGGTTCAGAAGGCCGTTGGTCCCTGTTGTTTCTGCAACCGCTATAACCCACCAACCCGCATTGGACTAACATGTTGGTGTTATGGCCCAAACTCCTCATTTGATTCTCCCGTGTAGGAAAGCTTGTGCCCAGCGGTAGGGACTCGACTCCTATATTTCCAGCTTACGGTTGCTTTCTTTTGATTTTTATGGGGTAAGCAAAACGTGAGTGATGCCCAAGGTGCTACCATCGCTTACCTATAATTCTGTGCTTTAGGATTCGGAATTCCCGCCCATAATAATAATAATTTCACTAGGTGGTAGGCCCGTATGTAGGGTCGTCTGGGTAGGTACCACCGCCTTTCTTATTTCAGCCGTGAAACAGTTCGCTGTGTTTCGGATTGAAGGAAAAAGTAGCCAGTGTAATTACTGGGCATGACGGCATTTCATCTTAGGCCTCAGGATGACAACGCACCTGCAATATCAAGTGATTTTTCCTTGTTATTGCAGGTGTCTATAGGCGGCGGTAACCACTTACCATCAGGTGGGCCGTTAGCTTGTTTGTCATCTAGTTGTATAAAAAAATATTTAAAAAGAAATCATCATCATCATCATACAATACTTTTAGGCTTTTCCAAGTCCGCCTGGCTAGCTACCACCATATTGCCTAAATCTGCCGCCCTAACAATAATGTTAACGGCATTGTTGTGTTCCGGCAGTTGGAGGTAAGATAGCCAGTTCCTCTGTGGTTGAGGAATCCGGGTGTAACTCGCTTCATCGCGGCCTTGTCTTCACTTACCATCAGGTGAGATGAAGGCCAAGAGTTACCCCGTTCAGATAAAATAAAATTACATACACTTATTATCTAGCCCAAAGTAAGCATCATTAAGCTTGTGTTGTGGATATGGATACTAGATAACGGAGGAAAATGATAATAATATGTATATAAATATTAGAAATATACTAAATAAACATATGAAACATCCATGACTCGTAAACAAATGCTCGTACTCATCATACAAACATTTGCTCCTACCGGGATTCGAACCCGGGACCCGTGACCGTGTAGCTTGTATAGCAAGGGGCACAGACCGCCCAGCCGGTCGTCAATCGCTTAGATACGGGACCTCGCCTGAAGAGACTGACCTTACGAAGTTGTCCGAACTTCTAAAATAAACTTGTAAAATGATGGTGAGTAAAACGTTGATTTATTTATCACCTTCTCCATTTGAGAGCAGTCCTTCACGTGGGTGTCCTTGTGCTTCCGCTGTATCCAGGCACCACATCGCAGCGGGCACTGTTCCAGGATGCTGCCGCAGAGCTTAAGGTGTTGCTGGAAGCAATCAGGACATATTGTATAGCTGTTTAGTTTGAAAGAAACGTCCCAGTTACCTTTATATTAAGATAGATATCTAAATAAGTAAGATGAAGAGCAGTCGGCAATGTCTGTCTGCTAATTTTACTTTAGATTAAAATTTAACAACACAAATTAATCGCAGTTATATTATTCTCACAAAGAAGACTACTTATTATACCTTAAATCTGTCTAAAACCATCTGAATTGTCTGTTTTGTAATAGGCTTTGTACGCATCTGATAAGAAATTTAACAGAAAATAGATAATTCACTATCGGAAATATTTGCTTGATCGATAATAGCTGTCGGTACTATTGGTAAATCCAATCTATCCGAGATTGGATTTACCAATAGTACCGACAGCCGCACATCAAGTGTGACTATCAGTTGGAACTTGGAAAACGGCTCTCAACAGATTAAGGTTCCCACAAATGTCAGTATTTCGCGTGATCTGCTTTTGAGACATATGGCGTTCATTTGAAATTTTGTTTTATTCTCACACTTGATTCACTTAATTGCCTAAGAAGGAAGCAAAGTGTTATCTTATCTCGTGCTGCCAACAGAAAGGTTTTTCTTGATTTTTATACGATATTCTACGGCGTAAGTCACATTATTGTTATTAATTACCATCAGGTGGGCCCGTTTGTTTGCCACCCGCTTTGTATACAAAATAAACCTACTAAATCTACATGAGTATCTCAATAAGCACTTTTTAAAGCACACAAAGCTAAAACAAAACCAAAACAAAGAGTATCAAAAAGTACAATCGAGAACATTTGAATTTTATCACACTGCCTCCATTTTGCCGGCCTATATGATGTCTTTCTGTCTCATGAGTTCCTCATGTTATAAAGCGGGCTACATTAGTCCCTTAGTGCTTCGTAGGAAGAAGGAATAGAAATGTGCCGATATAAAAATTCATTTTTCGGATAAATGAATGAGACAGTCACTATCACCTGTCCCAAACATTACCGTGCCATTACGTTTATAATTATTGTGTGTAGGTAAGGTAGGGAGACATCAAATGTAGTCTACATAAGCCTTTGCCTACATATTTACTTACTTATTAAGGCGGTCGTTTCAAACGCGCCCTTATTTCAAAGTTTTTGTTTTTATTTTTAACTTCTTATAATAATTTGGCCAATACTTTTCATATTTTATAAAAAAAATAATGGATGAGCCATCATAAATTTAAAATAATATTTTTAGTTTTAGCACCATCTACTGAAAAATAGCTAGTGTTAAATTGGAAATCTCAAGTAGCACATTGCTATCACAATGCTATGTACCAAAATGGGGTATATGAACTAATAAAGTTGGGGTATTTGCAAAAACAAAATCGTTCAAGCCGAATATTGTGATGATATTTATAGCTCAATAATATAAAAGCATCTTGTTTTGAATTTTCATGAATAATTTCTAATGATTTTTATAAATCCGCAGGTTATTTGCCAGCGCCATCTAGACTTAAGGTGCTTAAGGCGCAATTTGGCCCTTTAACAAAGTTATATACGCTTTTTTGTATGACATTGACTGCCGTTTAACTGGACCTTTCATTGTGAAAATAAAACGAGAAGCCATAATCGAAGTAAAAGAACCTACTGTCTTTCTTACCTAACAACTTGTCTTCCGCGCCGTCTCCGGGGTCGGTCACCGCCGCTTCTTTAGCTGCTTCTAACTCTGTCACCTGCTGTGTCAGATTCTCGGCTCGTTCTGCACTTTCCTGAAAATAAGAGAAAATATAAAATTATAAATCTTAAGTACCCCAGGCTCATTAATCATCCAATTAAAAAATATTTTTTACAAAAATAAAACCGACTTAAAAACATTAAAAATGAAAAAAATAATTAAATTTCAGTATCTAGTTACTTACCTCCTAAAATGTTTTTTTAGAGTTGGTGCTTAGCTTTCTATTGTCTCTGGAAACCTTTAGCTTAGCAGCAACTACAAAAAATTCATTTTAGAAGGTAGGTAAGTAACTAGGTACTGAAAATTTAATTATTTTTTTCCTTTTTAACGTTTTGAAATCGGTTTTATTTTTGTAAAAAATATTTTTTTAACATTTTTAAGTGATTTCCTAAGGTCAAAGCAAGATGGATGACCGTCAGCACTATCGACTTGTCTGTCTCTCAGTGTTTGGTTGGAATACATAGTGAAAGAATTATCTTTTAACTCCTAACCGTTAAGGAGTTGTACCTTCCATCATCAGCTCATCATTAACATGAGATGATGACTAACAAAAGCAAATACTTGATTAGCTTTCGAAAAAGTACCTAATACATTTCGTGTAAATAAAATTTGAGGTTTGACCTCGATTTCCCTGGGATCCCATCATCAGATCCTGACTTGGTAACAATGGGACCACCTCTGGAGTACCTATACTCTGTAGAATAAAAAAAAAATTTGAAAATCGAATCGAATAGGATCAGCTCAAGAATAGGTAGGTATGTCATGGGAATGTCACCGAAGTAACAGTACCTACACCAAATTTCAAATCAATCAGATATGTGAAAATAAATCATGTACAAAATGAGCTGATATTTATCAAAACCTTGACTGAAGTGATCTTCTCTTCTTAAATTATAGGTAAAGCGCTTATTACATTATCCTATTTTCTAACTAGAAACCGAGTTGGATTCCTTAGTAGAAGCCAGCAATTTTTTTTGTTTGGTTCGCAAAACTGGTTATTGTCTTCGATAAAATAATAAATAAAATACCTACACCAAAGTGTTGCTTGATTGCACCATTTGCACTTGATGCCAGCACAACATGCAAAATTACAATACTTAAAGGGGTATCTAAGTATATGCTTTGGGTCACACATATTGATGACACCGTATTAATAACCTACTTCAAAAACGAGGAGGGTCTCAATTCGGCCGGTAAATTAAAACCGACTTCAAAAAACTGAAAACTATAAAATATTTAAATTTTTGCTTCACTTTCTATTGTTTTTGGAAACCACTTAGCACCAACTCCAAAAAATATGTTTCTAGGGGATGAGCACCTACTTAAACTTAATTATTTTATACTTTTCCGTTTTTTGAAGTCGGTTTTAATTTTTGTTTAAAGTTTGTTTTTTTACAAAACTTCATAATAAATAAATAATACATAATATTGATACTTCATATTGTAATTAATATTGAAAACATGTTACTCTGTCATATTTCAGTTTATGTCTGTTGTCACTTAGTGGTGTATGAAAAAATATTATTGTTTACTGTTTATTCTACAATGTTATTTATTTATACAATGCTTGTTGACGGGAAAGAAATTTGAATTCAATAGTATATTATTAATAATTAAATAATAAAAACAAAAATTTAAACCGACTACAAAAAACTGAAAAGGATAAAATAATTAAATTTGAATAGGTACTTAGGTAGGAACAATTTTTTGAAGTTATATTTTAATTACTAAGTAATTTTTCAAACATTTATAATAATGTTAAAATCAAAAATTAAGAATAATTTTTTTAAGTCGGTTTTAATTTTTGTTTAAAATTTTTTTTTCTCAATTTTTAGTGTTAACTTTCTAAGGTCGAAGCTAGATGGGTGACCGTCAACTTATATTGTTTCCCACTATCGTATAGTTTCACTAATAAGTCATAGCAAAGCAAAAATCCGCAATTTCGCATACGTAGACGACTTACTGATTTCAGTTTTTTTATTTAAAAACCTATCTAACCAAATGATTTTGGAAAAAAAAATTATGGGACCAAATATCAACTATTCCGCATCGAAAAAGAAAAAAATCACGTAAATCGGATTACTAATCTCGGCGTGATCGGTGCACATACAAAGAAAAAATATACGTGGATGACTTACTAATTTCAGTTTTTTTACTTATATAAACCAAACTACTGAACTGATTTTTAAAAAAAATTTATGGGACCAAATGGCAGCTATTCCGCAACGAACAAAAAAAGAATCACGTAAATCGGATCAGTAATCTCGGCGTAATTGGTGTACATACAAAGAAAAAACAGTCGGTTCTCGTTTTTGAAGTCGGCTAAAAACAGAATTAGAGCAAGTGCTGGTAAACTATTGCCTATTTCATATACAATCATCTAGTTCAATCAACAGTTCAATGTTATATATAATTATTAAGTATGCGTTGATGAGCTAACGTCCACCCTACAATGTCAAAATGTTCTATTTCAACAACCGAAACGCATCAACTTCGACGACCGCTTGGCCGAGTGGTCTGTACCCCAGGCTACTCGGTCAAAAGGTCCCGGGTTCGAATCCCGGTAGGAACAAATGTTTGTATGATGAGTACGAACATTTGTTTATGAGTCATGGATGTTTATATGTTTATTTTAGTATATTTCTAATATTTATATACATATTATTATCATTATATTTCTCCGTTATCTAGTATCCATAAGACAAGCTCTTAATGATGCTTACTTTGGGCTAGATAATAGGTGAGTGTATAAAAAAAAAGAGTATTTTATTATATATATATAATAAAATTATCTATAATTATATATATAAATTATTATAATTTTAAAAGTAAATATTCTTAATTTTTGATTTTAACATCATTTTAGATGTTTGTAAAATTACTTAATAAATAAAATATACTAGAATACTAGAAAAATTTTACGTCCTGAGGCGGCAATCGCAACTACAGCAAATACAGATAGACTAGAAGAATTTCACATGGATATCCCAAGTCCTGGGTGGCTCATTTGGTTAGTGTAGTCGCCCGGATTGCGTACGGTCGCGGGTTAGATTCCCGCCTCAGGACGTGAAATTTTCTAGTTTTATATTTTAATTACTAAGTAATTTTTCATACATTTTAATGTTTAAATCTAAAATTAAGAACTGTGTAATTAAGAAATGTGTAGAGCGACAGGGGCCGTCCTAACTCTCTAGATAGGATTAGGGTAAGTCCGGGGGAGATGGCCGTAGTTTTTATAAGACGCTATAAAAATCAAACTGGTGATATTTTGTCCCAAATCTTTATCTTGGATCAGTATTTAATCATTTAACCACAAAAAAACATAAAGTAATCAACAAATTCTAATCAAATAAAATTATAAAAAAACATAACTATAGCTCTCAACTGGCCATCTCTCCCGAGGTGTCAGGGAGAGATGGCCATGGTAGTAGGGGTATGATGGCCAGTACTTTACTATACTCTCTTTTTATTTTTCTGCTTCTCTTCTCTTTTCTTTTTTTGGCCACACTTTGAGCACATACTGTCAAATTTTGTACCGTTTTCATAAACCCAAAATAAAAAAAATTACACATTCCAACCAGTCCTCAGTAAGTTGGATAGCGTAATAATTTTCCCCACACCCAGCATAGTTGTCTTGTTCATTTTCAGTATCAATATCTAAATCAAAAAGTTCATTACATTCCCATAGACATTCGGCATCTACAATTAAATATTGAAAGTTTATATTAAACATCAGAAACAAAATTAACAATAAGGCCATCTTTGCCGGACCACATGTGCCCATCTCTCCTTATCTAACTGGGAGAGATGGCAATATTAACATAAAAATGAACAATTAGGCATTCATCAAAATTTTGAGGTTAGAATACAATACATCGATCACACCAAACATAATAAAACATAATAACTACAAGTTACCATCCAATTTTTTTCACTACGAGGTAAGATGTAAAACATAAAAAATATTTTGCACTTTCGAAAACAAATAAACTGTTTTTTACTTACTTTTTGATTTAATTTTACTATAACTTTGTACGCAATGCAAGTGGCCTCCGTTGACTGAACCGAACTAAACAAAAACAAGCGCCATCTAAGTGTTAGTTTCGAAAATAATTTAATTGGCCATCTCTCCCGTAAGGCCATCTCCCCCGGACTTACCCTATATCTGTTGGATTACAACTGCCTATTTCCTATTTAGAGAGTAGAGTCTTACGAGATAAGGACTTATTACATTGTCCTATTTCCTAACTCTCTAAATAGGAAATAGATGCCTTTTGACAATCGCCATCGCTAACGTTATATAAATGAAAAATGTATGGAATTTGACATTTACAATCGAAAGGTGTCCAAGGCCATAAGTTTGACTTGCATATGAACGTTAAATACGAATATAATCGATTTGTCGTTTCTAATATTTACGAGTTGAAAGATTGTATGAAATGTCGTGCGGCGTAAGCGCTCTTATGTAGTTTAACTTTGACTAGCTCGCCTGTTTGGGGGATATTGTATAGGTACTCAATTCTAATAATAATAATAATATAGGTACATACTAGACAACGGAGCAATAATAATAATAATGGGTACCTAAATAAATAAAAAAATACTAAATAAACATATAGGTAAACATACACATGACTAGTAAACAAATGCTCGTGCTCATCACTCATCATACAAACATATGCTCCCACCGGGATTCGAAACCGGGACCCGCGACCGAGTAGCCTGTATAGCAAGGGGCACAAAACACTCGGTCAGACGGTGGTCAATTCTAAAAAAAAATTAAACCAATCGATCGGCATGTAGTCTATCAACTTTTAATACCTTGCCACGGGAAAAAAATGAAAGGTTAGTTTTCACCTTAAAAATGTTACTTTTTTAGGTATTTTAGGTTATTTTTGAGTAGACCCGGCTGGCAACACTGGTTAAAGCGGTTGCAGGAAATACCGGGACCAACAGGTTATCGTGCCTCCGAAGCACGGAGAAGCTCGAGATAACAAAGTTTGATTGACCCATCACAGGATTGACCATGGCGAAAGTTAGTTTGTTTTTCGTATCAAATAAAGAGCGATCAAACCAATACGCCACCATGCTCCTCGACCAGTAATATTATCCAGTACAGTCCAATAGTAACCACAAATATTAACTATTGTATTGTAACACATGTAGATTTTTCGTATCAAATAAACAGCGATCAAACCAATACGCCACCATGCTCCTCGAGCAGTAATATTATCCAGTCCAGTCCAATAGTAACCACAAATATTAACCATTGTATTGTAACACATGTAGAGATAAATTTTTACGTTTTCCTACTAATCGTAGTAGTTAGGTTAGGTTAGTACCTATATGTATGGAATAGTATTTAGATTGAATCATTTCGAAATAAGCGACGATTTTACACTCTACAAATTTAATTTGCGCTCGCACTCTTTCTCTTTGGCGTCCGCCATTTTGAGTGTCGTGCTAAAGTGCGATAATTAAGTTATAAACTATCCAGGCTCTATAGACCACAAATAAATTGTAACAATTCGGGTATATTATTTTTACTTTTGTTGGACTGTATTTGGTTTAGCGGTTCGATACAAATGGCTGACGATATATATCACAAAGAGTGCAACAGACATAATAACGGGCACTTACCAGCAAGGAAGCAGGCTCAGGGCTAGGACAGGACCAGGGCTAGCTCCAGCAGGAAGATAGTTGTGCGGATAAGCTCTGCTTGAGCTTTCAAGCGTGTTAATTAGGCACACACACACACACGCACAAATAGTTAATAAAGCGGCACACCAAACAGTTAGTAGGTTGATTAATAGTTATCAAACACAAACACAATAGTAGGTAAGTTTTAAGTTATTGCGATCCCGGGGATATGGTCTGGAGACTCAATTATTACTGCGGGCGGCGCGTATAACGGTGGCGGAGATTAGAGAGCGACAAATGCGGATGCGGAACTGACTGACTGCGGGCGACGCCGACGTGTGCGAGCTGCGAGGGCGGGGCGGCCGGTGAGGTGCGGAAGGGTGAAGGGGGCCGGCGAACGACGCAGAGTCACGCGGAGTGAAAGAGAAGGACACACGCTAAAGCGGAATCACAAAACGAGAAAGATATGGACGTAAACCGCCAACTAAACAGTGATGCCAAATTAACAACTTTTATTTGGTGTCAGTGAGTGAGACTGTGAGATACATACATTGTAATGAAACTTGTTGGTAAACTGTTTAAGGGCTTATTACATGATCCTATTTCCTAACTCTCTAACTAGGAAATAGGAAGATGTAATCGCAGTTAATGAGTTAGAATCCTATCTAGAGTTATGACCTAACTGTTTCCAAAAAACAATATTACCTACACGGTTCAAAAATTTATTGAAATTATTATAAAAACGAAACAATGAATTCATAAATATTATAAATGCGAAAGTAACTGCCTGTCTGTTACGTCTTTGTTCCTTAGCCGGTAAATCGATTTAGATGAAATTTGGCATGAAGGTAGATTTCGCCGTGACAAAGGTCATAGGCTTATTTTGGCGAGATATCCAATATCCAGGTGGGTGTAGTTACTAGTACTTAATAATCATAAATAAATTTAAATTCATATGAGATTTTTGAAATAAGTATTCTTTTACGCGGTGCTTTCTCTTAATTCTGACTATTTCTGATATAGACATAGGTAAACTGAAATATTACAGAGTAACAATATGTTAACAATATTATTTACAATATGAAGTATTAATATTAAGTATACTTTACTTATTATTGATTGGTGTAAATAAATTCGGTGTCATCAATACGTGTAACGCGAAGCAATTCTATATGTTCTCTCCGATTTAGAATCCTACTTAGGATAGTTTACTATCTCTAGAATTGTTCAATCAGCTTCAGAGAGAAACGGGATGTCCATATTTCTGAGCACTAGTCTTTGCCTCCCGCAAAAAGAAAAGAAAAAAAAGGTTATACAGGATGGTGTCTTTAATACGACAATAAATTAAAACATGGGCTATATTAGTTAATAGAAATGGTTAGCCACTTTCAAAAACATCGTATTGATTTGATAATTTTATGACATTTCTTTGAAGTAATGCAGCCAATCTTATACCATTTCTATGAACTAATATAGCCCAAGTTTTAATTTATTATCGCATTAAACGCGCCATCCTGTATAAAATTATTATTATATAATTTCGCTCACAACACGCGGTACCCGCACTTGTTTTATTTATCAAATAAAGTATGCTCTTAAATTTTTCATTATGTAGGGCTGTATAACGGATATGAAATTAATTCGGATTATCCGATCTAACCATTAATAATGTGCAAATGTTTATAAATAAAAAATATACCTACTTATAATACGAAATTGTTATGTTCTGTACACTATTGTCACAAGAATTGATAAATTTATACTTATATGTAACACTACAGACTACAGCTCATCAAGTGTAACAGTTGCAATACGAAAGCCACCTCTATTACATACGCAGTAAGGGCAAACTCGAGGTCATACTGTTACGCTTGATGTGCTGTCGACTGTACAAACAACGGCAGGTCAGGTAACCGTAATATGAGAAAAAAAACCAATCAATTTTCAACCTAAACGAAATCGAATTAAAGTACAAAACGTTTAGCTTAATTCGGGCGTTTGTGTTGACGTGACCTTCGGTTGACTGTTCCTAGTTGCTACTCTTTGCAAACGTGTGTAAATGCTCCGTGCGGTACACAACGCGTTAGCGAATAGTATTTATGTAGGAAATGAAATTTATTTTTTAAGTATATCATGGATTGAAATGACACAAATTTTTATAGCTGATATTTTATGCTTTTATGATATTAAATTTGCAAACTCTGATAACTTTAATATTTTTTTACAGCCGCTATGGCTTGGAAAAGCTAAGTTATTAAATATCTTAATAACCCATGGCTTAGTTTGGCACAAAATCACGTCTAGGTCATATTTAGGTGCCCTGAGTTAGGTTGTATTTGTTTTATAAACTATAATATTTTTTTGACACTTTGAACATATATTGGGCCCCCTGTCAATTTGCACTGGACGAAAACGACACACACTTAGTTTGCACACAGCTTGGGCTATTTTACACTCAATATTATTATCATTTGACGCATTAAATTATTTTTTGCTGTTTTATTTATGTTTTTACATTTAAGTCACAAAATATTGAATTACTGAAAGTGCAATAGCAAAATTTGACACAAAAATTAAATATAAGCTTTTCTAGGTAGAACTGTATCCCCTTGCAAAAATTCAGAAACTTTAGAATTTTTGTAACTTAGCACCTAAAAATCGCCTAGCAGTACCGGACATAGTGTGATTTAGTTAGGAAATAAGAAATAGGATAATGTAATAAGCGCTTGAGATACTTCTTATTGAAACTTTTCACATGACACGTAAGGCGATGAGGCTATGGAGCAATGATAATATAAAACGCTACGTCTTACGAACAGTAAGAAGTAAAAACTAAACGCGACTCTATAGTCATGCCATGGCCATGGCCATAGTGTACCTATATAGGTGGGGTTGGCGGGGAAATCTCGGTTCCTGCTACCATTATAACGAACATGAAATGAAAGCGACGTTGCCGTCTTTCGCAATTCGCCTGCGCCCCGATCCTCGCCATCGCGAACAGCAGGCGGGCACAGTATTTTGCTCTGCGAGTGTTCGTTCCGGCAAAGTGGCAACGTCGCGCTAAGGACACGGGGGTCGGTCTGTCACAGCGTTGCCAGAATGTTACTTTTGTAACATTTTATGTTACTTTTGACCCTCTCATGTTACACGACTCTTTGAACAAATCTAGCGAAAAAATTCACACACCGAGTAGCCGAGTAGTAATAAAACTACGCTATTGAGTAGCTTATAATTGCCTTTTTTTTGTTGAATAGTAAGTTTTATGATCTCAAAAGTTTTTCCAAGTCTTTTCTAAACAACTTCGAAATAATGAAAATTGAATTCTGAAACATGTTTCTTCAAAATAATGAAAAAGGGATTCTGATACATGTTTCAGTATTAGTCTTTTTTTACCTAAAAAACTATAATGTTACTTTTGTCATGAAAATGTTACTTTTCAACTGCCTCGTGTTACTATTGACTATCGGTCACTGGCAACACTGGTCTGTCATCACTGTCATGTCGCCTTCTCCAGGCGTCGACGGTGCGGTGTTTTGTTAATTTGTTATATATCTCTGTTCTATTTAATCTGTTTCGTTGAAATTTTGTATACAGGTAAAGAAAAATATACCGATGCTAATTAAATTGATAGATTATACAAAGAACATTATTTTTTAAAAAAAATATCGAGTCACTTTTGTTTGTTTACCCGCGCTCCGGCGTATCTTCCAAAGGAGATGTTTCATATCCGGCCAGGTATATGCACAGTCAGCCGTCCGATTACTAAAATACAAAATTAAAAATTTTAATTAGCCCCCGGCGTCATTAATCAGCTATCTAACACCGTCTCATTAAGACTATTCATAAGAGCCCAAACACGCTATATCTGCTGTAAGTTTCTAAAGAATTAAGCATTTCGCAAACTTTTTGATGGTATAGGATCACCTCAAGGATAGTATGTCATGTGAATGTCACCGAAGTGACAGTACACGAAATTTCAAATCAATCGGATCTGTAAAAGTGAGTAAAACCCTATAATCATGTACAAAATGAGCTGATAGTCATCAAACGCCTGAACTGATCTTCATAAATTATAGCTAAGAACCATCGTAGTCACATCAGCTTTCAAACAAAAAATACCGAATCAAAATCGGTCCATTCGTTTAGGCGCTACGATGCTACAGACAGACACACAGACCACAGAAACACAGACAGACACGTCAAACTTATAGCACCCCTATTTTCGTCGAGAGTTAAAAGGACCGTTAGTGATAAAACCATTTTTTCAGTTGTGAGCAAAAATGTAGGAAATAATGTCCCGAGAATTTTTATAGGCTTTCAGATATTTTTGTTACTTTATAGTACCTAATTATCAACTTTTCAGCTTTGTTTGTGTGTTGTACTAAGTTAAAACTTTAATATATTTATTTAAATTTCAGTTTTTGTGTTTTAAACATGTTTATCGATTCCAAAATGTGTCCATTATTATAAAAGTCACAAGTCAAAGTCTTATAAATAGAGTTGTAACATAATTTAAAGACGGTGCTTTTGTTGCGAGTCACAGTAATGAAGATAATTATGTTACTTGAATTATCTATCTTTACTTTATCCGAAACTAATAAATATTTACTTTGGCGTTATCACAAGAAAAGGAAGGAATAGCGAATTCGCGTAGTTGCTTTTATTATAAATTTAACAAAGATTACTGAAATGAAAAGTATGAAAACTACTATATTGTCACAAGAACAGGGGTGCGATTCTGTAACGAATCTCGCACCTCACTTCGCAAGTCACTACGAATACAACTGTCAAATAGAGCAAAAAATGTATGAAAATGTGCTCCATTTGACAGTTGAATTCGAAGTGACTTGCGAAGTGAGGTGCGAGTTTTGTTACAGAATCGACAGGCAGAAACAAATTCAAATTAAAAGCAAAGCCGAGATCGAAGGGCGGAGTGAGTGTGCGAGGTCCTGTCAGAGCCACCGCACATATACAATTTCAAATCGTACAACTAAATCGCAGAATGTCTAATAGGCATAGAATCTTATGATAGCCCGCCCGCACATTATATCAACTAAGTCGATCAACTAAATAATTGGCCAACTATCGGCCGATAGCCCGCACACTATAACAACTTAGTTGGTCAGTCGCACGGTAAGATGCAGTGTGACCAGACCCGTGCGCGTGATTTCCCCACGCTTGGATTTATGCCGACGGGCACGCAGCCGCCGCAGCCAGTCGATCTCTGCATTCTCTTCTTGTAACAAATTAAAAATAGAACTGCTGATCGACGAAGTCCAAAAAAGGCAAGCCCTTAAAAAACTTATCTGGGTAACATCTCAGTTAGGAATGTAAGGTATGATGTTTCCCACGCTCTAATCTGTCACTTAATATCGGATGCACCCTAAATGTTTTGTTCTGTTTTCGTCTTCTTTTTTTTAAGTTAAGAAGTGCGTTGTTTTTCCGCATTTTATCGCAGACTTCACCGCGCTAGCAACACTGTCCACCAACTAAGTCGACGAAGTGTGCGGCCTATAAAAGCACGCAATTTAGTTGTGCGATTTGAAATTGTATATGTGCGGTGGCTCTCAGTGTCAACTGGTTTTGTTGTTGTTGTCGTCCGCGCGGTGACGTCAGGCGTGGAGGGAGACAGTGGGGCGCGCCGCCATGTTTTGCGCGGCCGTCCGAACAATGGGCAGTGCGACGTCACTCCAAAGAGGCGGGCCCCTAGACAAATGCGCATTAGGGCACGCGCAGCCATGTTGTTTGCGGGCGGAGCGACTCCCCCCCCGTAGCTAGATCTACGTCATGAATGCTGTGACGTAAGATCGTATGATTGATTTCCGCCACTGGCCCAAGTGTAAAACCTCCACTACGCTGCTCGCGAAGTTCCTCGACGAAGTATTCGGGAAAGTTGACACATGGGCGCAAAAACCGACAAACGGAGGTCGCCCGAAGCGAGCCGTGGTTGGACGAAGTAAGGCGAAGTCCCTCACCACACTATCGTATTCGCCTATCTTTGATCAACTTCGCGAGTAGTGTGGTGGAGGTATAAGAGGACACCACAATACAATTACATAGCTAAAAGGCAGCTATGTAAGTCACTTAAACTTCTTTTTAAATTGTAAATTAAGAGTAATTCGATCAACATTACCACTGCAAAAGACGTTTTTGGATTTTAACTGCTTATTATGTTGATTTTATGCCACTAAAATTATAGGTACTTAATACTGAACTTAAACGTAGTTTTTGATGTAAGAACAGTCCACCCACACTATCTTTTAGTGTAGGTTACACTGGTCTTTGAGGATCTCGGTGGCGTATTGGTTTGAGAGCTCTGGTTTCGATACTAAAAAAAAAATTAAAAAAAAAAATTAAAACCGACTTCAAAAAACTGAAAAGGATAAAATAATTAAATTTAAGTAGGTATTCATCCCCTAGAAACATATTTTTGGAGTCGGTGCTTCACTTTCTATTGTTTTTGGAAACCACTTAGCACCAACTCCAAAAATATGTTTCTAGGGGATGAATACCTACTTAAATTTAATTATTTTATCCTTTTCAGTTTTTTTAAAGTCGGTTTTAATTTTTGTTTAAAATTTTTTTTTTCACAATTTTTAGTGGTAACTTTGTACGGTCGAAGATAGATGGGTGATCGTAAACTTATATTGTTTCCTACTATCGTATCGTTTCACTAAAAAGTCATTTGAAGAGCAAAACTTCGCAATTTCGCATATATAGACGACTTCATAATTTCAGTTTTTTTAAATTTAAAACCAAAGTACCCAACTGTTTTTGAAAATATTTTTATGGGACCAAATGGCAGCTATTCCGCATCGAACAAAAAAAGAATCACGTAAATCGGATCAGTAATCTCGGCGTAATCGGTGTACATACATAGAAAAAAAATAAAAACATACCGGCCGAATTGAGAACCTCCTCGTTTTTGAAGTCGGTTAACAAACCAACTTTCGCCATGGTCGGTCCCGTCCCGGGATCTTGTGAAAAAGGAAGTGTACCAATAAGACTGGTCGCATTACGTCGTTGAAGTACGAGGCTCATTCTTTGTGCGAAATACATACGGATCTGCCCTTAAGGGATTCGAAACCGGGACCTCTCGTTTGATGAACAATTAAAATAGCATTAAAAGAAAGTGCTGGGTAAAAGAATATTTCTTGTTAGAAAAGTCTATTATTTCAATTTATTTCAGATTACTAGAGTGACGAAGAGAACTTCAATGAGTGGTCAGATAAAACGTTGTATAAAAACGTCAAAAATCGTAAAAGCGGTGAAAGGAGACGACCACAAATGTATGAAGACTGGGCTTAAAATAATTTTAATTTTTAAACAGCAATCCTACCTATACTAAAGGGTGAAAAAGTATAATTATTGAAAATTACAAGTGCGTTTAAAAAATATTTTATAGCCCCAGTTGATTTTAAAATAAAAATTAAAACCGACTTCAAAAAACTAAAAAGGATAAAATAATTAAATTTAAGTAGGTATTCATCCCCTAGAAACATATTTTTGGAGTTGGTGCTTCACTTTCTATTGTTTTTGGAAACCACTTAGCACCAACTCCAAAAATATGTTTCTAGGGGATGAATACCTACTTAAATTTAATTATTTTATCCTTTTCAGTTTTTTGAAGTCGGTTTTAATTTTTGTGTAAATTTTTTTTCACAATTTTTAGTGATAACTTTCTACGGTCAAATTATACGGTTATCCCTTCCCCGCTCAGAATATGACCTACGTATTTCACTTCCTTTACTCCAAATTGACATTTATCTTTGATGTATACATTCTGATTTTTAAAAAATGTTAGCTCTTTACCTCTGTTTTTCCTATCATGAAATTTCTTTGTACTTCTTATAATTATGTTTATGTATCTTATTATAGTTTATGTTACAGTTTTGTTTTAGTGATGGTAATAAAGATATATTTTGTCTACCAATTGACATTTGATTTGGAGACAAATTTAACTCAGAATCTACTGGTGTATTTCGTAGTTCCAATAATGCCAAAAACAGATATTTATTTTCCATATCACATTTCTTAAAGATCTTCTTTACAGTTTGAATATGTCTCTCAATCAACCCATTTGACCTTGAATAGTAGGGTGTAGAATTAATTTTAATGATTATAAAGTTCCATTCATTACAAAATTCTTTAAATAATCTACTTTTATACTGAGATCCATCATCAGAGTACAATTTTTCAGGTATACCCCATCTAGCAAATACTGATTTTAATGCTTTAATATGTTCTTCAGATGATTGATCTTTTAATTGAATAAACTCTACATATTTAGTAAAATAGTCCACAATTAATAAATATATGTTACCTTTAAAGAAAAACATATCACTTGCAATTATTTGCCAAGGCCTTACAGGTTTGTCTCTAATGATTAATGGTTGATATGAATGACTTTTTTGAAACCTTAAGCATGTATCACAATTCTCAACTAAATCAGTAATTTCCTTATTCATAAATGGCCAAAATAATAATCCTCTTGCTCTATTTTTACTTTTTTCAACTCCCAAATGATTAAAATGAACTCTATTTAGCATCTCTTTCCTCATAGACTTAGGTACTAGTACTGCTGTATTTTTAAAAATTAAACCGTCAATGACATGTAACTCATCTTTATATGAATAATATAATTTTAAACTGTTAGGAAGTTTGTATTTAGATGGCCAGGATGTAGTTATATAATGTCTTAACAAACTAAGATCATCATCCACATCAGTTTTTTGTTTAAATATTTTTAACATTCTTTCACTTATGTTAAGACAATCATTAACTATCATACACACATGACATTCAATATTTTCATCAAGATCTTTGCAACTTTTATCTTGAATATAAGCTCTAGACAAAGCATCAGCCACTAATAATTCTTTACCGGGTTTAAATTTTATTTTTAAGTCATAACCTTGAATTCTTAATCTAAAACGTTGTAATCTCATAGGAGTTTCGCTAATAGATTTTTTGAATATGTATTCTAGTGGCTTATGATCTGTCTCAACCAGAACTTCATGTCCAAAAATATGTTGGTGAAACTTTTCACATGCAAAAACTATTGCCAACATTTCTTTTTCTATTTGTGCCCATAACTTCTGTGTGTCAGTCAGGGCTTTTGACGCATATGCTACTGGCATATTATCTTGTAGTAATACAGCACCTAAACCTGTGCTGCTACTATCAACCGACAAGGTTATAGGTTTATTTACCTCGTAAAATTTTAACACTGGCTCAGAAGTAAGTATATTTTTTAATTTTCTAAAATCATTACTTTGTTTATCACCCCATATAAATTCTATATTTTTTCTTAATAATTGTCTTAGTGAATAAGTTAGATCAGACACATTAGGTATAAATTTAGACACATAAGTTACTATTCCTAATATAGTTTGCAATTCCTTTTAAGTCTTAGGCTCATTCATTTTGATAATGGCTTTAATTTTGTCTGGGTCAGGTTTTATCCCTTCCCCGCTCAGAATATGACCTACGTATTTCACTTCCTTTACTCCAAATTGACATTTATTTTTGTTGAATCTGACATTAGCACTATAAGCAGTTTGTAATACTTTGCCCAATCTTATGTTATGTTGCTCTAAAGTTTGGCCCCATACTATTACTTCATCGACATATACTTCAACACCTTCACACTCTTTAAATATATCTGAGAAACATCTACTGAAAACTTCTGGTGCTGAGTTGATACCAAAAGGTAATCTGTTGTAGCAATACCTACCGAAATGACCTGCATTGAATGTTGTAAGTAATTGACTTTGCTTGGACAATTTTATCATGTAAAATCCTTTGGATGCATCAAGCACTGAAAAATATTTAGCTTGTGGCATTTTGGCCGCTAATTCATTAAAAGTCGACATTTTAAATCTTTCCCTAATTATAACTTTATTTAAATTTTGAGGATCAATACACATTCTAATGCTATTATCTGGTTTTTTAGTCACCACCATTGAACTTACCCACTCTGTAGGTTCTGTTACTTTCCTAATAACTCCTAGCTTTTCTAACCTATCTAGTTCAGACTTAACTTTCTTTTCCATTTTGAATGGTATTTTCCTCGGAGCTTCTATAACAGGTACGCTATCTTGTTGCATACACATAGTCAATTTCACCTAATCCTTCAAATAACAGAGTGTATTTATCAACTATACTTTTGACATTTAACTCTCTAGTACATATATTAACATTATTTAACAAACCCAATTTCAATGCAGTTTTGTAACTTAAAATACACATAGTTTTAAAATTTACTATATAGCAAGTACATTCCCAGCAGTTGTCTTTATATTTTAATTCACATTTGCTTTCACCAAGTACTTTTATGAATGAATTATCAAAATTTTTCAATTTTACCTCAGTTTTACTTACTGGTAACCTTAATTTATTTCTAACACACTCAGTAATTATATCTACCTGTGAACCTGTATCTACTTTAAATGTATGAATAAACCCATTTACCTCTATGTCCACTAACCACTCATTCTTTATCTCTGGATGGCTCAACATATCCACTGATATTTCCACTGAATCTATTGTGAAGTTTTCTCTATTAACACCTTCTTCCTCTTCTTCTTTGTTTACTATTGACACTTTCTTACACATTTTGGCAAAATGGTTATATTTCTGGCATGCTACACATTTCCTTCCTTATGCTGGACACTTTCCATACAGGTGTGAGTTGCCACATCTTCCACATTTTTGAGTTTCTTCATGACGTTTATAGTTATTAAATCTATCCTTTGACTTACTCCGATAATTTGCATTTGTATTTCTTTCCCTCGACTGTGATCTGTAAGTTCCTGCTTTTTGTACATTTTTCTTTTTGATGGTCATTATTTGTTGTTCATTTTTAATTTTTTCTATCTGCAATTGCGATGCTTCTGCCACTCTACATTGCTGTATGCATTTTTCTAAATTTAAGTCTGTTATTCTTAACAATCTTTCTTTTAAATTAGTGTCTTTCATTCCCAGTATCAGTTGGTCGCGAATTAACCCATCTCGTAGTTTTTCGAAATTACAGTCAATTAGCTAATTTTTTCAAGTCTACTACATATTCCTCATATGTTTCATTTTCTAGCATTTTCCTTGTGAAAAACAGGTATCTATTGTATGTTTCATTCGAAGGTGGAGAACAATATTTTTCGAGCGCTTGTAAAGTTTCTTGATAAGATAATTTACCGCCATCTTCGAAAGAATTGTATACCTTTAGGGCATCTTCTCCGACGCAGTGCAATAATAGAGCCTTTTGTTGTTCTTTAGTTAACTTTTCAGCAGCTCCACTGGCTGTAAAATATATTTGAAATTTTTGAGACCATTCCCTATATTCTTGTCTAAGGTCTTTAGCATCTATTTTTAACGGTGATGAAGGTTTCAACATATCCATTTTGTTAGTTGTTTGTCCGCAGCGCCATGTGATGTTACTCAATTAATGATAACACTTATTACTTGGTAATGTTTATTAATATAAGCTTTTAGCCGTTTAATCTAGAACACAAAGTAACTATAAAATAAATTAACACCAAGTCAATCTACGCTTCAGCTTGCACAACCACAGATAAGGCAGAGCCGTACCCACCAACCATAGAGTACCATTATTTCTTTATAACATGGACTACGGTCCATGACACTAGATGGGTGACCGTCAAATTATATTGTTTCCTACTATCGTATCGTTTCACTAAAAAGTCATTGGAAAAGCAAAAATTCACAATTACGCATATGTAGACGACTTCATAATTTCAGTTTTTTTATATTTAAAACCAATACCCAACTGTTTTTGAAAAAATTTTATGGGACCAAATGGCAGCTATTCCGCATCGAACAAAAAAAGAATCAAGTAAATCGGATCAGTAATCTCGGTGTAATCGGTGTACATACATACAAAAAAAAACATACCGGCCGAATTGAGAACCTCCTCGTTTTTGAAGTCGGTTAAAAACAATCATCTGTAAGAAAGCTAAAAGAGTATCTCATTAACCGACTTCAAAAACGAGGAGGTTCTCAATTCGGCCGGTATGTTTTTTTTTTCTATGTATGTATGTACACCGATTACGCCGAGATTACTGATCCGATTTACGTGATTCTTTTTTTGTTTGATGCGGAATAGCTGCCATTTGGTTCCATAAAAAATTTTTCAAAAACAGTTGGGTACTTTGGTTTTAAATTTAAAAAAACTTAAATTATGAAGTCGTCTACATATGCGAAATTGCGAAGTTTTGCTCTTCAAATGACTTTTTAGTGAAACGATACGATAGTAGGAAACAATATCCGTCTTATTATAAAACGAGGACTAACTTTAGTACTAGAACTAAACTGGGTTTAAACGAGGACTAAACAAAATCGTTATTATAAAACGAAGACTAACGCTAAACCATGGACTAACTATGGTACTAAAGATAAACCGCCGTGACCCCTAGTTTATCTTTGGTACTAAGTATGTACGCTCGCGGCTCGGGCCAAACATCTAGTTCGCTCTGAAGTTGCACCGCGCTGTATTGCGCAGCTTCTCGCCTACCGCGCCATTCCGCCGTGCGCATATCAGTCGACGCGTGTTCAGAGCGAACTAGAACTTAGAAGTATCTGTGAGAAGTTTGTTGTCAGGTTAGAATAATTTGGAATAATAGTAATATTACTGTTATTAAAAAAATGACAACAATTTTAATGATTTAATAAACTTTGACTTACTGGAGATGTCTAGTCGTCATCCTAATAGACATCGTCAACAAGTCAACCCCTTCGACTTGACTGACGAAAATTTCAAGCATAAATATAGGTTTACTAAATGTTTTGGTCAGAAAATAGTCGATTTATTATGAGAAGAGATTTGGCCCACGATCCTCGAGGAGGTTCTTTGAGCCCTGAAATGCAAGTGGTTTTTGCATTACGCAACTGGGATCGCCACGAAGTAAGTGTTTTTAATATTTGTCAATCAATAGTTTGCGAGTACCTACTAATATAGGTACATATGTTATTTTATTCACAGATCCAAGATGATACAACTGATTGTATACATGGCGTATCTTTACTGTAACGCAAATACAGATGGACTAAAGGAAATTCATAGAGGTCTCAAGTCCTCGGCAGCTCGGGTTAGCGCACCCGGATCGTGAAAGGCCGCGGGTTCGGATCACGCCTGGGGATATGAACTTTTTTTCTAGTTTAAATATTAATTTATACTAAAAAAAGATACATTTCTTTTGTGTTATTATATAGGTAGGTAATTAATATTAATAGTTACGATTTAATAAAGTTGATATTTGGTATTAAACCCAGTAAAAATTGTTTTTATGATACCTAGAAAAGTAAGACTAATAAGCAACCATATTTTAGGTGGTTTATGATGCTGATTTCAAAATTATATAGTGTGCATGACTCAAATACAACTACATATAAATAACACAATCTTTCAACAGGTCATGTACTTCACCTGAATCATACCTATGCTGAGAACTACAACTACATATAACGCAGATCTTTTAACTGGTCATGTACTTCACATGAATCGTACCTGAGAACTAAAACTATGTGTATCACTGGGCTTGTAACTTAATACAAGCCAAAGGAGAACCAGATTGAACAAATTCTTGCTGATTATTATTTTGTAGTCTGAGATATTTCAATAAAACATCATTAGTAATAAATTATTTTATTTATCTTTCATTACAAGTATATTATCCAAGAAGCGAGGCCGGAGCAGCAATAATTGCTAACCTAAGTAGGTACCAGACATTGGTCATAGTGTGGAGACAGCAACCTACTGTATGTTGTCCTGATATGCAGTTGCAATAATAACTCATAATATTTTCTTTCCAACAAGTTGACAAAACATTTAAATATCTATGTGATATATTTTAATTGTTGGGCATATTTCATTTATACACAAATGATTATTTCATAATTTGCTCAACATCATACTATTTTCACGGGGTAATGTGTGTGTAGTACTGAATTAGTATGTGCCAAAACAGCAATTCGGAATACTTCAGCTTATTTCTTTATTGTGATATGTTATCTATAGTTCTCATATCAAAAGTGAACTAAGAAGTTCTATTGTTTTTAAGCCAAAAAACTATACATTATTTATATTTAGTTGTACATTTCCTAGATTAATTTATTTTTTCTTCATTTTATGAGATTGTGTACAAGTACATCGGCCAGTCTGAAACATCTTCTTTTGTTATTATAAGTGTGCTCTACTTGTAACATTTCCTTTGCTATTCTTTGAATTCTGTATTGCTTTTTACAATAGCCTGACACATTTCTTCACATCTGTAAATTGAAATCAAATGTATTTTGGATGGATTTAGTATTAAATTATAGTTATGATGACTTTTTTCTTTTATTTATTTATCCAACAATCAATATACATCATACACATAAACTCATTCCAAAGGGGATATAATATAGAGATAAGAGGATTATGTAATTGTAAGTTATTTGTACCTATTTATGTAGGTACATTACCTACACAAATACAATAAGACAATATTTATTTCAGCATATCGAATCTGTAGTCTATTCTGTTACACTAAAGTATGAAAAAAAGCAAAATTCAACTAAGTACTTACTTGATCATTATATTTTTTTGCTCTTTTATTTTTAACATATTTATTGTAGTTTTAGTCGACTTGTCCTCTATTATGTGCGTCGACTGAGCAATAAGTTGACGTAATATTTCCTTGGATAATAAGAGCATTCGGTATTATTTTCATTAAAGATTAGCATTGCATAACAATGTTGAAAATATTGCAGCTTTAATTTGTTTTCATCACTCCCATAATTTTCACTCCATTTTTTTCTTTTGTTGTTCCATGTTAGGTAAGTTTATGAAAAATATTTATTTATCGATTTAAAGTCAATTTATTTTGGCTAGTGGAAATCTATTAAGAACTTTACGGAAAGGTAAATAAAAATAATTGTGATTTCTGACATTCAGTAGGTAACTAGGTACTAAGATGCTTGTAGGAAAAAACTACAACCCCACACTCCTTTTCACGCTAGAGGTGTTCAAAATATTATAAAATTTGAAAAAGTGCATCAAAATTATTAATCATACTTATTGTATAAATCGAACAATAACAAATAATTAAATATTTAAATATTTTTACTTTGATAAGTTACTAAATGACTATAAAATCAGCATTTAAAATAGTAACAATTAGAGAAACGAAACGGTCCACTGAACGGTTCGAGAATGAATGAATGATTAATGCCGTTTTTATTTATAATCTGTGAATTATTTACTAATCCATGAACTAACTCTGGTAGGTACTATTTGATCCTCAGTAAGTCTAGGATTTCTAATAACAATCCTAGTACTAGCTTTAATACCGTATTAAACCTGGACCACTTAGTCCTAGTTTAAACCAAGTACTAAGTAGTTTTTTGTAATAAGACGGATATAAGTTTACGATCACCCATCTAGCTTCGACCGTAGAAAGTTACCACTAAAAATTGTGAAAAAAAAATTTTAAACAAAAATTAAAACCGACTTCAAAAAATTGAAAAGGATAAAATAATTAAATTTAAGTAGGTATTCATCCCCTAGAAACATATTTTTGGAGTTGGTGCTAAGTGGTTTCCAAAAACAATAGAAAGTAAAGCACCGACTCCAAAAATATGTTTCTAGGGGATGAATACCTACTTAAATTTAATTATTTTATCCTTTTCAGTTTTTTGAAGTCGGTTTTAATTTTTGTTTAAAATTTTTTTTATACTTTAGAAAAGTTTTGGTTTGAAATAGTAACATGATTATAACCTATTGATTTTATTATTAATGTAATATGATTTGATTTGTAAATTAATAAATAAAATTTTACCTGATCAATTATTGAATTTGATATTATTATTGGGAGAAATTACTCAATTAGTACATTTCAATTATGATTTGATAAATTTATGTATACCGATTGTAGTTCCCTAACGGGGTTCGATTATTGATATTGCTTTCAAAAAACTGATATTTCTTTGTTTACAACTTAGCTTACTTTTATAAGATGGCGTTAGTGGCAGACAAATGAGGTGATTTAAAAAAATTTTAAACAAAAATTAAAACCAACTTCAAAAAACTGAAAAGGATAAAATAATTCAATTTAAGTAGGTATTCATCTCCTAGAAACATATTTTTGGAGTCGGTGCTTCACTTTCTATTGTTTTTGGAAACCACTTAGCACTAACTCCAGAAATATGTTTCTAGGGGATGAATACCTACTTAAATTTAATTATTTTATCCTTTTCAGTTTTTTGAAGTCAGTTTTAATTTTTGTTTAAAATTTTTTTGCACAATTTTTAGTGGTAACTTGCTACGGTCGAAGCTAGATGGGTGATCGTAAACTTATATTGTTTCCTACTATCGTATCGTTTCACTAAAAAGTCATTTGAAAAGCAAAACTTCGCAATTTCGCATATGTAGACGACTTCATAATTTAAGTTTTTTTAAATTTAAAACCAAAGTACCCAACTGTTTTTGAAAAAAATTTTATGGGACCAAATGGCAGCTATTCCGCATCGAACAAAAAAAGAATCACGTAAATCGGATCAGTAATCTCGGCGTAATCGGTGTACATACATAGAAAAAAAAAAACATACCGGCCGAATTGAGAACCTCCTCGTTTTTGAAGTCGGTTAAAAAGTCCTTTGAAAAGCAAAAATTCGCAATTTCGCATATGTAGACGACTTCATAATTTAAGTTTTTTTAAATTTAAAACCAAAGTACCAAACTGTTTTTGAAAAAATTTTTATGGGACCAAATGGCAGCTATTCCGCATCGAACAAAAAAAGAATCACGTAAATCGGATCTGTAATCTCGGCGTAATCGGTGTACATACATAGGAAAAAAAAACATACCGGCCGAATTGAGAACCTCCTCGTTTTTGAAGTCGGTTAATAATATTCGGGCAGATGTAGTATTTAAAAAAAATTTAAACAAAAATTAAAAGCGACTTCAAAAAACTGAAAAGGATAAAATAATTAAATTTAAGTAGGTATTCATCCCCTAGAAACATATTTTTGGAGTCGGTGCTTCACTTTCTATTGTTTTTGGAAACCACTTAGCACCAACTCCAAAAATATGTTTCTAGGGGATGAATACCTACTTAAATTTAATTATTTTATCCTTTTCAGTTTTTTGAAGTCAGTTTTAATTTTTGTTTAAAATTTTTTTTCACAATTTTTAGTGGTAACTTTCTACTGTCGAAGCTAGATGGGGCGATCGTAAACTTATATTGTTTCCTACTATCGTATCGTTTCACTAAAAAGTCATTTGAAATGCAAAACTTCGCAATTTCGCATATGTAGACGACTTCATAATTTAAGTTTTTTTTAATTTAAAACCAAAGTACCCAACTGTTTTTGAAAAAAATTTTATGGGACCAAATGGCAGCTATTCCGCATCGAACAAAAAAAGAATCACGTAAATCGGATTAGTAATCGCGGCGTAATCGGTGTACATACATAGAAAAAAAAAACATACCGGCCGAATTGAGAACCTCCTCGTTTTTGAAGTCGGTTAAAAACTACTCTTTTATCAGATTATGGAAATAATTTGAGGTGACGTGCTTTTAAAATAGAATTTAGAGAAAGTGCTGCTTACTTACCGCGTAGATATTGGATATCTCGCCAAAAGTAGCCTATGACCTTTCTCACGGTAAAATCTATCTCCATGATAAATTTCATCTAAATCAGTTCAGCGGCTTAGGAATGAAAACGTAAAAGACTTTCGCATTTACAATATTTATGAATCCATTGTCTCGTTTTTATAATAATTTCAATAAATCTTTGAACCGTGTAATATCGCCTTTTGGAAGCAGAGCACTAGGGGCCGACCTAACTCTCTAGATAGGATTCTAACTATTCTAACTTCGATTACACCTTACTATTTCCTATTTAGGGAGTAAGGAAATAGGATAATGTAGTAAGTCCTTGACTACAAAATCTCTAAATAGGAAAGGAAGGTGTAATCGATCGAAGTCAGAACAGTTAGAATTTAGAATCCTATCTAGAGAGTTAGACGGCCCCTAGCGCTCTACTTCCAAAAGGCGATAATACTTAGTTCAAAGATTTATTAAGATATTATAAAAACGAGACAATTGGATTCATTAATATTATAAATACGAAAGTAAATGTCTGTCTTTTACGTTTTCATTCCTAAGCCGCTGAACTGATTTAGATGAAATTTGGCATGGAGATAGATTTTACCGTGACAAAGGACATAGGCTACTTTTAGAGAGATATTTAATATCCTTGCAGGTGGAGATACTAGTACTTACTTAATAATTATGAATAAAAAAGAACTGTTCGTAAAAAAGTACAAAATTCATACGAGACAGTTTTCTTTTGTGTTAAGAAATATTCATTTATCCAGTACCTACTTTCTAATTATTAATAATATAGGTACTCTTAAATTAATCAATATTTAGTATTATTTATTTCTTATGTTTTTTGTTGTGTAAATAAACGGTGTCATCAATAGTGCAACCCAAAAAGATTCTGCATCACAGCTAGCGGCTGCGTGTACTCTCCGATTATATCTAGTGAAGTGTGATCGCTGGCTTTCTACTTAGATCTCTAACTTGGTTTCTAGTTAGGAAATAGGATAATGTAATAAGTCCTTAATTAAGAACCATTCTAGTCACGTCAGTTTTCAAACAAACAAACCGAATCACAATCGGTCCTTTCTTTTAGGAGCTACGTCGTCACAGACAGATACACAGCCAGACACGTCAAACTTATAACAGCCCTCTTTTTCCGTCGGGGGTTAAAAATAAGAAATAGCGTGTGAACGTTCGTCGTTGTATTTATCACTAATTTCGGACCGTTGGGCACAGGTCTTCCTACATGGGTAAAACACATGAGAAGTTTGGGTGATAGCACCACCACGCTGGCCTAATTCGGGTTGGTAGGTTAAAGCGGCTGCAGGAACAAGCGGGATCAACGGCTTAACGTGCCTTCCGAAGCACGGAGGAGCGAGAGATAAACTTTGATTGACCGTTTCCAGGATTGATTATGGCGAAAGTAACTTTGTTTTTCGCATCGAAACAAGAGCGATTAAACCAATACGCCACCAAGCTCCTCGATCAGTAATATTATCCAGTCCACTCCAATAGTAACCACAAATATTATCTATTGTATTTGTTACACATGTAAAGATAAATTCTTACGTTTTCCTACTAATCGTAGTAGTTAGGTACCTGTATGTATGGAATCGTATTTAGATTGCATCCTTACGAAATATGCGACGATTTTTACACTCTACAAATCTTGTTTGCGCTCGCACTCTTTGGCGTCCGCCATTTTGATTACCGTGCGAAAGTGTTATTTTGACTAAACACGCGAAAACTATGTTATTTAAAAACTATCCAGGCTCGATAGATAGACCAGAAATGAATTGTAACAAGTTGGGTATATTATTTTTACTTTTATTGGACTGTATTTGGTTGTTTAGCGGTTCGATAGAAATGGCTGACGACATAAATCACAAAGAGTGCAACAGATATTACAGATATAATAGTGGGCACTTACCAGCAAGAAAGCAGGCTCAGGCCTGGGACAGGACCAGGGCTAGCTCCAGCAGGATGGCAGTTGTTGTTGTGTTATAAGCTCTGCTTGAGCTTTCAAGCGTGTTAATTAGGCACACACACACGCACAAACAGTTAATGAAGCGGCACACCAAACAGTTAGTAGGTTAATCAATAGTTATCCTTATCAAACACAAGATTATGTAAGTTATAAGTTAATGCAATGGGGGATATGATCTGGAGACTCATATTAATACTGCGAGCGGTGCGTATCGCGTTCGACGATGGCGGACATTCGAGCACGACAAATGCGGAACTGCGGGCGACGTGTGCGAGCGAGGGCGGGGCGGCCGGTGAGGTGCGGAAGGGTGAAGGGGGACGGCGCACGACGCAGAGTCACGCGGAGTGAAAGAGAAGAAAGAGAAGGACATACGGGAAAGCGGGATTACAAAACGAGAGAGAGATATGGACGTAAACCGCCAAACACAGTGATGCCAACATAACAACTTTAAAGCTAGAACTAGGTATTATGTGGTGTCGTCACGTCAGATGAGGCAAATACTTTGTAATAAAACTTGTAGCTATACATTTTTATTTGCAACTTTTCACATGAGGCAAAGATAATAGACGATATGGTATGGGTGGCGTTGGCGAGGAAATCCCGGTTCCTTGATACATGAAATGAAAGCGACGTTGCCGTCTTTCAAAGTCCACTCAGTGGCACAGTACCTACCTATTTCGTTCTGTATGACAAAGTGGCAACGTCGCGCTAAGATACGGGCGTCGTTTACCTTTCATTTCTATTCATCATCAATTATGTTTTATGTTAGTGTTAGGTGTATGTCAATGAAATATTATTATTTCATTCTTATATTATCAGTGAGACGTCCACTGCTGGGCATAGTATAGGCGCCATACATTTATCTGTATTCCTTACTAATGTAAAACTGTAGGAAAGACTTGTTTGTACACACGACACGACAGACAGCACGTGCAGCGTAGTGAGACGCCCACTCCTGGGTATAGGCCAGCAGTGGGTGTCATACATATAGAAGTACAAGTGAAGAGAGAAGCCCACTGGTGGGCATAACCCAGCAGTGGGCGTCATACATCTTTCAATACTAATTGTTAAGGACCAAGATGATGATGAGGAAAACCACCTGAACCTGTGTTACTCGTATATTTTCGTAAGCAATACACTCACTTTTGTTTTTAACCGACTTCAAAAGAAGAAGGCGGATTCTATGTTCCACTGTATGTATTTTTTTTGTATACATGTATGTTAACCAATTTCTCTGTCAATTATGAAGCGATTTTCAAATTTTTTTTATTATTCTATAGAGAATACTCCTTAGGTGGTCCCATTGACACCAAATCACGATCTGATGATGGGATCCCAGGGAAATCGGGGGAAAGCCTCAAATTTCATAGGCACGTATATGTTGTAATTTTTTCCAAAGCTATTTAAATATTAGCTTCTGTTAGTCATCATCTCATGTTGATGAGCTGGTGATGGAAGGTACAACTCCTTAACGTTAAGAGTTGGAACAAAAATCTTTCACTATTATAGGTACTACGTATTTAAGAATAGTTGTTTGTATTCTATTGGGTTAATCGGGTGAACTGATGATGGAAGGTTACGGTTACAGTAACGGTGTGTGGAGTTAAATAATACTTTATCAGTGGTACGATACGATAATATGAAACAATATTATGTATAATTAAAATAGAATAAAACTAGAAAAATTTCACGTCCTGAGGCAGGAATCGAACCCGCGACCTTTCGCAATCCGGGCGACTGCTCTGACCACTGAGCCACCCAGGACTTGGGATATCCCTGTGAAATTCTTCTAGTCTATCTTGTAGAGCAGTCGCCCGGATTGCGAAAGGTCGCGGGTTCGATTCCTGCCTCAGGACGTGAAATTTTTCTAGTTTTATTCTATTTTAATTACTAAGTAATTTTTCAAACATTTATAATAATGTTAAAATCAAAAATTATGAATATTTGAAAGCACTGCCCCAACTTAACCGAATCGTCGGTATTTGTAAAAATACTCGTTTCGGATGTTGAAATAGAATATTTCGACATTGTAGGGTGGACGTTAGCTCATAAACGCAAATACAAGATAGACTAGAAGAATTTCACAGGGATATCCCAAGTCCTGGGTGGCTCAGTGGTCAGAGCAGTCGCCCGGATTGCGAAAGGTCGCGGGTTCGATTCCTGCCTCAGGACGTGAAATTTTTCTAGTTTTATTCTATTTTAATTACTAAGTAATTTTTCAAACATTTATAATAATGTTAAAATCAAAAATTAAGAATATTATGTATTTCAACCAAAGACTAAAGATGGTTTTTCACCAGAGGG
Organism: Nymphula nitidulata; assembly: GCA_947347705.1. NCBI lineage: Eukaryota > Metazoa > Arthropoda > Insecta > Lepidoptera > Crambidae > Nymphula > Nymphula nitidulata. The sequence goes on from OX374618.1 coordinate 548,250, forward strand.
GCAAGACAAGGCGAGGCGAGACGAGAATTGAAATCGCACTGACCCTTTTCCACTAAACATTGCCCGCGCGAGCTCGCGCAAGATGTTTTTCCATTAGAGTGGCGAGATGAGGATTGAAATCGCACAACAATAAACCTATCGCGTGAAGCGTGTTTCGGTTGCAGAGTTAATTCATACTTGTCGCGAACGCGATTTGGAACGACTTGAAATGACGTGTAGTCAGTGCCATTAAGTTGGCAGGATGTAAAAAAAGTTAGAGATTGGTACTATCTGTGGATGTCATTGAGAGGTAATGACCGCCAAAATGTGAGTTAATTAAATATTCTTGATAACATGAAGGCTAGCATCAAAGATTTGGTGAGTCCATAAAAGATTTTGTCAAGAGATAATGATTGTTGACTGTAACCGGTGGATCGGGAATGGCTGTAGGGGTGGTTTGCAGGCCATTTAGGGGCCGTATGGTCCCGCCATAATTATCATCGCTTAGAGAGATGGTAATATAACAAAAGAGTAAAATGTATGGTGAATTGGGTAGTACGAAAGTAAATTGTCGTACCTACTCAGATTCAATAGCAACATAATGGTAATATGAACAAAAGAGTGCAATGTATGGTGAATTGGGTAATACGAAAGTAAATTGTCGTAAGCTAATCAGATTCATTAGCAATGCTATTTTCAACTAGGTAAGTGTTTGCACAGATTAATGATATATGTATCTACGATAGTGTTTGATTCAAGAAATTTATAAAGGCGAGGCAGATTAAGTTCCCGGCAATTCTTAATTCGCAAAGTCTAGATACCCCATTTGCGACATGGTGGAGGTGCTAGGATAATTTAATGTCTTTTAAAAATAGCATAGTTATGGTTGCAGTTTTTTCTTAATCGATATAAAGTTAATTGATAATGATATTTAAAAGGTCTCTCAATGAATTTGGTTTTGTATTGCGAATGTCGACATTGAAATTGAACGAACGAATTAATGAGTGAGTTTTCAGTAGTGATGGGACACCACCACTAAATAAGATTGGCTGTATATGATGGCGACACTTATGTTAGAATTTTTATTTCGTTTCAAAACTAATGTATCTAAATATGTATTAAGTTGGTGCTCTCGCTTAGAGAGAGAGCCCATGTTGTTGTCTACTGTCTACGACCCCTCTTTGTGTAGAGGGGGCGTATGCTTAATACCATTGCTTTGCCTCTAACATTGCTATTTAGGCGATCTATCACTGAAGGTGAAGTTCCTTCAATTTGGAAACGTGCGTACATTACACCTGTTCACAAAAAGGGCTCTCGCACTGACGTCACCAATTATCGACCGATATCAAAACTATGCACGGTATCTAAATTGTTTGAGAAAATAATTTTTTATCAAATTTATCCTTCTTTAGAACATGAGTTCAGCCCTTTCCAACATGGTTTTTTAAAAGGTCGGTCTACAGCAACGAATCTAATATTGTTCAACGAGTTTGTGACACAAGCTATGGATAACGGTCAGCAGGTTGATGTCATCTATACCGATTACAGCAAGGCATTCGATCGTATTGAGCATTTTCGGCTTTTGTTGAAGCTGGAAAGGGTAGGTATTAGTGGAGACCTGCTAAGATGGTTCTCGTCTTATATAACGAATCGGTCACAGGCGGTTGTAATCAACAATTACATCTCTGGTTGGTTAAATATACCCAGCGGCATCCCTCAAGGATCTTTGCTTGGTCCTTTGCTATTCATTGTCTTTGTAAACGACATTGGTAAGTGTTTTAAAACATCACACCTCTTATGTTTCGCAGATGACATGAAAATATTTTCCCCTGTTTCTAGCTTTGCCAATGCAAAAACCTTGCAATTAGATCTTCTCTGTCTAGAAAAATACTGTCACGAGAACCAACTGGACCTAAATCCTTCGAAATGCAGCGTAATGACATATGGACGGGGGCGCAACCCATTGCTTTTTAATTATACATTGGGAGGTATGACATTGGAAAGGGTATCTAATGTCCGTGATTTGGGTATCAATCAGGATTCAAAACTTGTATTTGATAACCACATTGACCATATAGTATCGAAAGCGTTAAAATCTTTGGGGTTCATAATGCGTATCACAAGAGACTTTAAAAGAGCTAAAACATTAAAAATTCTATATTGCACTTTTGTTCGGAGTCATTTAGAGTATGTTTCGCAGGTATGGAACCCGAGGTACAACACCTATATCTCTCGTATCGAACGAGTCCAGCGCAAATTCATAAAATTTTTATGCTACCGAACTAAAGACAAATATCACTCTGAGAATTACTTAGAACTGTGCCGAAAGCATCATCTCCTTTCCCTAACTAAACGTCGCGACATAGCTGACATATTATTTTTAATGAAAATTGCTGGTGGTAAATTGAACTGTCCGGAACTATTATCTTTAGTGTCTTTAAGAACCCCGCCCATAAAACACCTACGTCATTGTGATCTGCTGAATCTCTCCCATTCATCTACTAATTATAGGCAAAACGCGTTTGTACGACGAGCGAGTTCTAAGTTTAACAAAGTGGCAAAACAATTAGATATAGATTTATTTAATACTAGTTGTTCGACAGCGAGGCGGTTACTAAGTGAATGAGATTTTAAATTAAATAATTGAGCTGTAATCTGTTGGGCACCTATTTAGCTGCGATTATTATTTTTATAGTGTCATATTTTACATATTGCTCATTGTGTTTAAATTGCTTATGTGGTGTGTATTAGTGGAGACCTTTTATTAGCTCTCTGTTTTTATAAACGTTTTCCTACTATGTATTTTAAGCTGTTGGTCTTCCAATAAAATAAATAAATAAATACCGCTCTCGCCTAGAGAGAAAGTAAGAGGTATTAAGCAGGTGCTCTCGCTTAGAGAGAGAGCCCATGTTGTTGTCTACTGTCTACGAACCCTCTTTGTGGAGAGGGGGCGTATGCTTAATACCGCTCTCGCCTAGAGAGAGAGTAAGAGGTATTAAGTTGGTGCTCTCGCTTAGAGAGAGAGCCCATGTTGTTGTCTACTGTCTACGACCCCTCTTTGTGTAGAGGGGGCGTATGCTTAATACCGCTCTCGCCTAGAGAGAGAGTAAGAGGTATTAAGTTGGTGCTCTCGCTTAGAGAGAGAGCCCATGTTGTTGTCTACTGTCTACGACCCCTCTTCGTGTAGAGGGGGCGTATGTTTAATACCGCTCTCGCCTAGAGAGAGAGTAAGAGGTATTAAGTTGGTGCTCCCGCTTAGAGAGAGAGAGCCCATGTTGTTGTCTACTGTTTACGAACCCTCTTTGTGTAGAGGGGGCGTATGCTTAATACCGCTCTCGCCTAGAGAGAGAGTAAGAGGTATTAAGTTGGTGCTCTCGCTTAGAGAGAGAGCCCATGTTGTTGTCTACTGTCTACGAACCCTCTTTGTGTAGAGGGGGCGTATGCTTAATACCGCTCTCGCCTAGAGAGAGAGTAAGAGGTATTAAGTAGGTGCTCTCGCTTAGAGAGAGAGCCCATGTTGTTGTCTACTGTCTACGAACCCTCTTTGTGTAGAGGGGGCGTATGCTTAATACCGCTCTCGCCTAGAGAGAGAGTAAGAGGTATTAAGTTGGTGCTCTCGCTTAGAGAGAGAGTAAGAGGTATTAAGTTGGTGCTCTCGCTTAGAGAGAGAGCCCATGTTGTTGTCTACTGTCTACGACCCCTCTTTGTGTAGAGGGGGCGTATGCTTAATACCGCTCTCGCCTAGAGAGAGAGTAAGAGGTATTAAGTAGGTGCTCTCGCTTAGAGAGAGAGCCCATGTTGTTGTCTACTGTCTACGAACCCTCTTTGTGTAGAGGGGGCGTATGCTTAATACCGCTCTCGCCTAGAGAGAGAGTAAGAGGTATTAAGTTGGTGCTCTCGCTTAGAGAGAGAGCCCATGTTGTTGTCTACTGTCTACGACCCCTCTTCGTGTAGAGGGGGCGTATGCTTAATACCGCTCTCGCCTAGAGAGAGAGTAAGAGGTATTAAGTAGGTGCTCTCGCTTAGAGAGAGCCCATGTTGTTGTCTACTGTCTACGAACCCTCTTTGTGTAGAGGGGACGTGTGCATAATACCGCTCTCGCCTAGAGAAGAGAGTAAGAGGTATTAAGTTAGGTGCTCTCGCTTAGAGAAGAGAGTCAATGTTAGAGAAGTGTTGTTCACAGTGCTCTCGTCTAGAGAAGAGAATCGTAGTTGTTTTCATTAATATTTATAGTTTTCTCATAGACGAGGACATTTACTTGAATTGTTACAAATATAAATATTTACCTCTTTTTAAAGCACTCTTGTCTAGAAAAAGAATTATTTAAGATCGTAATCGTAGCATTTGATTGAGTGAGAGCCGAATCTAATATTTCCGAATAAATCGAATATTGGGTTACATCACTAATCGCGCCGGCTGAAAAGTTTGACATAAGTGTCATTCACTCTTCACCAAAGTTTTATTTTCGCGTAATTTGTTTACTTTTCGTATCAAAAATTACTTTAAATTACTCTATATTTGGCGTTATGGAAGATTCAAGTTTGCATTTGTTAAAAAGTGACATGATATTATTAGTGTTGGTCATAATTTAAAAGGAAAAAACTGGTGAGTTCAGTCTTTGATAAATTGTTTGTTGAAATGAAAATTTTAATCCAAACTGATATTATAAACACCAAGAGATAAGTACTGTGAAAAGTAGCAAAAAGATAAGAGCATAATTAGTCGTACATGAAATAACTATAGTATTCTTTAGGTAAGTACGACTTGTGTAGTTGTATAGTTTCTAAAATTGATTTCTGACCATTCTCTGACTGAAATTACCTTTCACCGAAAGTTTCGGTGTGGATAAGAATTAATTATTCTAGAGATTTTAATCTGTTAGTGAAATACAAGAAAAACTAATAATTAACTTTGTCATAAATAAACTTCATCTTATTTTCTATAAAGTAAGACAGAACCGTTAATAATTTGTAGTCTAGAAGAGAAAACTATATTCTTAGTAGTAATAAATAGGACAAATAATAAGACAACACTATGACCAAAGATTACAAAGCAATAATTTTAAAGTGATAGTAACTGTACGAGCTATCGTACAGTTTTCATATAGACAATAAAATATTGCTAAGTAGGCGTTTGCATACGGCCTAATTTCAGTGTAATTTTATTTCATATGAACAAATATTAAATCAGTGTATTTTTAGCAGTCACTCAAACTGGTCGTTTCCTTTACACCTTTCACTCGACCTCTCAGCATCATTCACACTCTCCCAGCATAGCAATCATAGCATCCAAACCCTCCGCATTTGTTAGTGTTGGAGTTACGCCCAACATTAAATGGTCCTTCGAGCCGGATATGAACCAGCCACCTATGGATACCAGCATATTCCAACTACAGTCCACAGTATTTTTAGCAGTCACTCAAACTGGTCGTTTCCTTTACACCTTTTGCGCTCGACGAGGTACTCCACAGCATATGTATAGTGATAACGGTACCAACTTTATAGGAGCAGACCGTCTACTCAAAAAAGAGTACCAACAAATTATACAATCTATTAACAAGGACTTTTTCGATAGCATAAATGACATGAGCATTACTTGGCACTTCAATGCCCCAGCATGGCCTTCAGCTGGTGGCCTTTGGGAGGCAGCAGTGAAGAGCCTAAAATACCATCTACGTAGAATCATAGGAAATCAAAAACTGACATATGAGGAATATAGCACCTTATTACAGCAAATTGAAGCATGCCTGAACTCTAGACCGCTATGCAGATTAACGGAGGAGCCCGGTGATTGCCTCACACCCGGTCATTTCCTGGTGGGAGGACCGCTGCTGTCTAGACCACAAACGGACCCAGACTCTCACCTAAATTTATCGCAGCGATGGCAACTCCTACAAGCAATGAATAAAGCATTTTGGAAGTCTTGGTCATCAGATTACTTGCAGCAGTTGCAGTCAAGATCTAAATGGCGATTACCAAACAAGAACCTTCTAGTCGGAGATGTAGTTCTAATCAAAGAAGACAACATGCCTCCTGGAAAATGGGCTATGGGACGAATACTGGAAGTCCACCCAGGTAAAGACGGACACGTAAGAGTCGTCACCGTCAAAACTCAAAATAATATAATTAAGAGGCCCATAACAAAAGTCGTCTTGGTACCAATTATGGAGCAAACGGAGAAAAAGCCAAGTTTAGAAAATATCAGCACACCGCAAAATGCCCAAACACAGCAAACCCCTACACGCAGTCGACGTACTCGCCAGGGAAGGATATTACCCAGCTTATTTTATAATGCGTTACTATTGTTAATACTGTTAGTCGCACCAAGCTCCCAGCAACAGCATAACTCTTTCAATGTCACCAAACTTGATGACAATCAAGGAATTCTATTTGACAAGATTGGTGATGTCCAATTTATACGGGACGAGTGGAAATTAATAGTATACTACAACATGTCTAGTTATTGGAATGGTATGACTAGCATTAAAAAGTATGTAGCACATTTAAAATCACTATGTCAAGAGTTCAACTCACAAAGCGAAAAGATTACCAGTCAATTAGAGCACGAGATAAGTGAAATAGAGCATTACAATTCGATACTTACATATCAAAATCTATCCGGCTTAAAAGAGGAATAATAGATGGAATCGGCTATGCGGCCAACGCTCTATTCGGTGTTCTTGATGAAAGATTTTTTCTTATTTCAGCCGTAAACAGTTCGCTGTGTTTCGGATTGAAGGGAATGGTAGCCAGTGTAATTACTGGGCACGGACGGCATTTCATCTTAGGCCTCAGGATGACAACGCACCTGCAATATCAACTGTTTTTCCTTGTTATTGCAGGTGTCTATAGGCAGCGGTAACCGCTTACCACCAGGTGGGCCGTCAGCTTGTTTGTCATCTAGTTGTATAAAAAAAAAAAAAGCAATATGAGCAAGATATAGTAAAAATAACGAAGAACGAAAATCATTTACAAAATTTGATTAAAAATCAAACCCTCGTCATAGAAGCTGAATACAAAATTCTAAAACGCAACGAAAAGATTATGAACACACAAGTAGCATTTATCGAACAGCATTTATACAATATCTCTGAAAAGGTAGAAAGGATACAATTGGACTTGAAAAACGCGTATTATATTACGTCATCAGCATTAGCAGCCGATATTATAATCTCTAGCATTCGGCGTATTCAGCAAACTCTAATCGACACGGTCACTGACATCAGTCACGAGCGCATTGATTCGCACCTGTTGTCACCCGAGCAGTTACGACATCAATTGTTCATTATCACTACACACCTACAGGGAGATTTAACTTTACCTGTTGACATATTTTATGTTCGAGACTTATTTAAATTACTAAAGGTCGCGGCAAAAGTTATGAACAACTATCTACTCATTGAGATAAAAATTCCCATACTAAGCAACGACAATTTTGAATTGGACAAAATTATCACTATTAGTAACAGAAACAACGCTACATATCAGCTTATACCTGAGTATCAATACTTAGCATTCAACGTAAAAAAGGATATGGTCGTTTTACTTTCGAAAACTGACTTACAAACCTGTCTTCATATGTCAAAGATGAAGATTTATTGTTCACTAGATCGTCCTATATATAACTTAAAAAGTAAGCAGTCTGTTTGTGATATAAAACTATTAGACAATAACATAAACACATCGCTTTGCACAATGCAAACATCAACCTGTAGCGATAGATGGGTCAAGTTACACGCTCGGAATTCCTGGTTGTTTTCATGTTGCACTAAGTGCAGCGTCCGCATATTTTGCCCAGCTGGTAGTACTGTCACTGACCTATTCAATAATGGTGTCATGTCACATGGTCAAGGTTGCACGTTGATCGGAGACACATTTACGATACAGGGACATAATCATTTCTTCAACCATTTACGTACAGAGCAGGATATAGAAGTTCCAGAGATGTCTATTCTTAATAAATTAGTCAATACTTCTATGCCGCCCATACCAAGGTCTATATCGGAAGCCGAAGGTACTAACTGGCAGAAACTTAAAGAGCAAATTAATCTTTTAAAGGAACAATCTAGTGAAACGTTATCAGTTCACGATGTCCATCAATACAGCATAATCTATGGCATTCTAGCTATATTACTTATAGCAGGAGTCATTATCATCGTGGTGAAAATCAGAAGAAGGTTCCAGCACAGCGCAGCGGAGGCCGCAGGGGTCGGGCCAGCCCACACACCGGCCTTACGTGACAACACATCTTGTAGTGAACTAAAAGTGATAAGTGCGCGAAGTGAAGTGAGCAAATCGGTAGAGAGCCTAGATAAAGGGACCTCGCCTATAGTGTCCCGTCCGATTCAATTTAAAGTGTTTAGTGAGTGAGTGAACTAGGTGAACAATCATAATTTGTGATCGTATATAATAAGCATTTTAGCATTAGGAACTAACCCACAATTATTGATTCACCTTGTGTCACCTAACAATATTTTATGTCATTTAAAATAAGTCTTCATTACCTAGTGTTGTTTCGAGCATTATCATTGCGTCATCTTTTCCCCCAGCTTCTCTAATCTCCATACATATTACTCTCTTTGGTGGGAAAGATGTACGAGCTATCGTACAGTTTTCATATAGACAATAAAATATTGCTAAGTAGGCGTTTGCATACGGCCTAATTTCAGTGTAATTTTATTTCATATGAACAAATATTAAATCAGTGTATTTTTAGCAGTCACTCAAACTGGTCGTTTCCTTTACACCTTTCACTCGACCTCTCAGCATCATTCACACTCTCCCAGCATAGCAATCATAGCATCCAAACCCTCAGCATTTGTTAGTGTTGGAGTTACGCCCAACAGTAACCAAGACATGGTTTATAAAATAAAGTTTTGTGTGATTACAGTGGGTAAAGAATTTTGTGATATGATAATAGACATGGATGATGAAACTGAATATAAGTCTTGGAGAACAAGTTTCGACATGCTAAAAATTACAATGGAGGCAATGAACAAAACTGATGAAACGAATATTCTCTGTGATATACATAGTAAGTGCTACTACTGTGCAAGGGCTTCCATGTGAGTAAGACTTTTATTTTCAATAATTTTTACAAGTGAAGTTAAACAAATAATTATACATATGAGTTACATGTCCGAAATAATGTCCGAAAGGGACGTGTACCTATTTGTAAACTTCAGATATAACAAAGAATTTGCTTGAGTGATCACTACAATGACACTTGTTGTTGACTACGCTAAGCTGGCAATCTATAATTTACATGTTTTTTATACGATTTTGAAATGTTCCTTTTTTATTCTTTGACATTTGTTATTCTTTTATTCTTTTATCTTTATTATACGTCTTCGATAGCAAACGGACGTTTCATTCTTTAAAAAAGTGGTGTCAGAAGAATTATTTTTTATTTCAATATGTTTACACGCTCAAATGCCAGGGAGATGGAAAGGGAAACTAATGACAATACTAACAAATCTTCGGGTAAGTCCAAACATTCTGTTTCTACTTCGGCACGACTGCAGATCGAGGCAGAGCACGCGGAGCGCACTGCAGCTGCAGCTAGGGAGCTTGCTGCCGCTGAGGCGCGCGTTATCGCGGCCGAGCGTAAAGCCGCCGCGGCAGAACTCGCTGCTGCGGATGCAGATCGTCTCGCTCAGCTCGCAAGATTAAACTCTGTCAGTCGTACCGCATCTAGCCGACATACTCATAGTTCCAGTAATGCTAGCCGTACACAAGCGTGGGTAGAAGCTCACGGCAGTACGCAGTCGGTGCCCTCTGCGCATGGAGCGCTTTGCGAGGGCCCGTCCGCGGTTCCCTCAGCGCTTGATGCGCACTTTGAGGGCCTGCCCGTGGAGCCCTTAGCGCGTATAGCGCTCTCTATGGGGCCCACGGTATCCGCGCCGACTGCCGTGCAGCCTACGCCTTTTTGTGTTTCGGTACCTTGTAGCTTTAGACCAACAGTTTCCTGCCATCCCACTTTGGCCTCCTGCCACCCGTCAGTGGCCTCTTGTCACCCTAAGGCCCCTCATAGCCATGTGACAGCAGCCCCCGACTGCACGTCCGCGGCTCATTGCCGTACATCTGCGACACCCTGCCACACCCCACAAGTGGCCCCTTGTCGCCAGGCAGCTGCGGCTTGTTGTGCGTCGGCTGACCCTTGTCACTTTTCACACTCTACATTAGGCACACTACCTCAAAATTATAACATTAATAAAGAAAATCATACAGACTCGTCACATTTATTACAATTGGCTGCAGCCATAGCCAATGTTGCTACCGGCGCTGCCGCTGCTGCTAAAAAGGTAAGTGTCCCTAGCCCTCTCCCTATTTTCGGAGGCCACCCGACAGAATGGCTCATTTTTAAAAGGCTGTATGATGCCTCTAGGTCTTCATTTTCGGACACCGAAAATGTGGCGAGGATTAGCTCTGCGTTGCGCGGGGCTGCGCGTGAATGTGTGAGCGTTCTAATAGCAGTCGCCCGCGACCCCGCGGAGATCATTCAAGCTCTCGAAGCTGCGTTCGCTCGACCCGAACATATTATTTTGTCAGAGCTTTCGATAATGCGCAGTTTGCCAAAATTACCTAGCATCGAGAGCTCGAAAGATCTCAACAACTTTGCGTGTAAGGTACGCAATTGCGTAGAGGTTGTGCGACTTTTAGAGCGGCCGGAGTATTTGGCATCCCCAGAGTTATGCAACGAGGTGGTTGGCAAGTTGACACCGTTGCTGAGGACTCGCTGGGCAGACTTTGCATCTAAAAACGAGCATCTTAATCATTCCAGGCTAGAACTTTTGTCAAAATTTTTAGTGTTTGAATCAAATCTTCGCGTAAGATTTGAGTACATTGAGCCTATAAAACATTTTAATATTTTTACGAATGACAGACGTAAAGTGGTCAGAGACGTAACTTGTCATTCTAAAACTTCTTCTTTTTCTCGGCCAATAATAAAGCTAGCGACTCAAAAACCAAAAAGTCTGATTATTGTTTTTATTGTGAAAAAATCGGGCATATCATTTTAGACTGCAAAGAGTTCCGATCTCTTTCAGTTGACAAGAGATGGGAATTTGTTGTAAATAAAAAGATTTGCTATAAGTGCTTGGGGAAAAATCATTCATTTCGTTTATGCAAACGTTTTTATTGCAGAGAGGATTTATGTTCTAAAAAATTTACACATCATTCAGTTTTACATAGGTCTGATGTTAATAATAGTGATACAGTTTCTTGTGTACAGTCAGCACCAGAAACTTCAGTTGTCACCGGCAATAACTCGCCGGACGTAGTAGCCCATAGTGCTGAAACCTCACCTTCTCGCCCGCTCCTCAAAATGATCGCGGTGACCGTGTCCGGCCCTAAGGGTGCAATTGATACCTTTGCCCTTTTAGACGGCTCCACCGCCACCTTTATAGATTCGTCCCTAGCCACTGCTATTGGCGCTGAAGGTTCTAGCGGCTTTGTTACAGTTGAGGGAATTAGCAACATGTCCAGCACTATGAAAATTAATTTCGTAAATATTTCAGTCAAGGGTCGTCATAGATCAGAAGTGTTTGAACTCAAAAATGTTCGTGCTATACCCGACTTAGCAATAACTAAGCAGTCGGTCAAGCTAGGTGACGTTAAGCAACTTGATTATCTTTCGGACATCACAGAGTTTCTGAGCTATGACGACGCTAAGCCATCGTTACTCATCGGCGCAGATAATTGGCATCTTTTGCTACCACATTCTGTACGGCGTGGTACGCGTACGCAACCGGTGGCCACCTTGACCTCTCTCGGCTGGGTTTTGTTTGGTAGGTTAAAATATGCCAACTGTCGCTTGGATTTTGTCAACCATTGCCTTGTCAAAGGTGCTGCTTCCGAATGTGAGCCGCTCGATAATCTGTTGAGGGAGTACCATCGAGTTGAATCTATCGGCATCGTTAAGAAGCAGTATCTGTGCGCCAGCGATAAGCGGGCTGTTCAAATTTTAGAGGAGGACACTCTGTGCTTTTCAAGAGCTAACTTGGGTGAATTTCCTACAAAATTTACCAAACGGTCGGTTTTGTCATATATAATGCGTGTTTATGACCCCCTACGGCTATTAACCCCTATTATTATTCGGGGACGTGTGATTTTTCAACAGACTTGGAAATTAAGTTTAGACTGGGACCAACAGCTGCCTTCTTTTTTGATTGACAAATGGAACTCTTGGTTTCAGGAGTTGTCAGTTATATTCTCCGGATCTGTGCCTAGGCATTATTTTTCTCATCATATTATTCACGACGTTGAGCTTCACGTTTTCGCCGATGCCAGTGAACTCGCTTATGCTTGCGTCGCTTATTGGAGATTCGTGTGCCCCGGCCAGAAGGTGATGCTCAGCCTCATTGGTGGCAAGGCTCGGCTTGCTCCGCTGAAGCCGATGTCTATACCGCGCTTAGAGCTTCAGGCCGCGCTTATAGCAGCGCGTTTTGCTCAGTACATCATTGAAGCTCATCGGCGAAAGCCTACAAAACAATTTTTTTGGACAGACAGTTTGACAGTGCTCCGGTGGTTGCGTAGCGATGCCCGCTCGTTCAAACCTTTCGTTGCTCACCGGGTGGGTGAAATTTCCGAAGCGACTGATGTTTCCAGCTGGCGATATGTTCCGTCAGGTTTGAATGTTGCGGACGACGCTACGCGCACCACCCATAAATTCGAAATTGATTCTCGATGGTTCTTGGGACCTTCCTTTTTGGCCTTACCTTCCCACGAATGGCCACAAGAACCATCAACTCGACCACCTACCGTTCTAGAGGAGCAGAAACGAGGTACTTTAGACCCTCATTTGGAGGTGGTAGGAGCAATCGTTCCGCGCGAACTGCCTTCACCGGTAGTTGCGGACGCCACTCGTTTCAGTAAGTGGCTCCGATTATTGCGCGCTACCGCTCGTGTTATTTTAGGCGCTGAAAGATTTAAGGCAGTTTTGGCGATTATACCTCCAAATTCTAAATTTGAGATGTCCGCACATCACCTTGCGAAGGCTGAACTACAAATTCTTCTCGCTTCACAATTAGACTCCTTTTCGGACGAGTATGCGTTTACCCAGCGTGGTCAGACTTTGCCGAGGACTAGTCGCCTGAGGAATTTGGCTTTATATATTTGCCAGGATGGATTACTGCGTCTGGCTGGGAGAATTTCGGCGGTCAAAGATGTTCCCGTTTATAATGACCCTATAGTGCTCGATGGGAAGAACACGCGTGTCCAGTGGTTGATTGCTTCAGTTCACCAGTTGATGGCCCACTCAAACAACGAGGCCGTCGTAAACGAGCTGCGCCAAAGGTTTCATATCATCGGACTTCGTTCAGCTGTCAAGAGGGTCGCCAGAGACTGCCGCCACTGCCACGTCAGGAAAGTCCTTCCAACGACACCTCGAGTTGGTGATTTACCTCCAGAACGTTTGGCCCACCACGAGAGGCCGTTCACTCACGTTGGGTTGGACTATTTTGGACCTCTTTTTGTCTCCATTGTACGGCGGACGGAGAAACGATATGTGGCACTCTTCACCTGCCTTACCATACGCGCCGTCCATCTTGAAGTTGTGTCCAGCTTGAGCACAGATTCTGCCATCATGGGCATTCGTCGCTTCATGGCGCGACGTGGAACTCCGTTAACCATCTATTCAGACAACGGAACAGCCTTTGTTGGTGCAAGTCGAGAGCTGCAGAGATTGTTTGGCCAGCCCGTTGAGGAGTTCGCATGCAACCAGAGGATCGTGTGGAAGTTTATCCCGCCTTCAGCTCCGTTCATGGGAGGATGCTGGGAACGGCTCGTGAGGAGCGTTAAGACCGCCCTTTTTACCACCTTGAAGGAGCGCACCCCTTGCGAGGAAGTTTTGAATACGCTGCTAATGGAAGCAGAAGCCATAGTAAATTCCAGGCCACTGACGCACGTTTCGGTTGATCCGGCTGCCGAAGAAGCCATTACGCCGTCGCATTTTATTTTGGGCTCATCCTCGCCCTACTCCCTTTTGGCGAAAGTTGACGACGATGATTTGATTCGCCGAGTAAGGTGGAAAAAGGGGCTGAGATTGGCAGACCACTTTTGGGCACGCTGGGTAAAGGAGTACTTACCGGAACTCAGACCACGTCCGGCAGTTGGGAACAGTTGCGCGATTTCGATTGGCGATCCAGTACTCGTAGTTGACAGTAATCTTCCCCGGGGAGTCTGGCCCCGTGGCCGAGTCACTAGTGTGTTCCCAGGACGTGACGGCGTGGTCCGGGTAGCTGAGGTCGCGACCAAAGCGGGCGCTTTACGGCGGCCAGTGCGAAAACTTGCCCTGCTGACTTAGCATAGTCTCCTACTGCTTTTGTGTTGCCACACCGGGGGGACCATGTTGACTACGCTAAGCTGGCAATCTATAATTTACATGTTTTTTATACGATTTTGAAATGTTCCTTTTTTATTCTTTGACATTTGTTATTCTTTTATTCTTTTATCTTTATTATACGTCTTTGATAGCAAACGGACGTTTCATTCTTTACACTTGTAATGTAATACAAACAAACTGAATGAGAGAGATTTAAAACTCAAGTGTTACTAATTAGGTAATTAATCTAAAGAGGAGAACACTCATGCAGAATTTGCAACAGTAAAGGTCTATTCACACATATCAGACAAGCCTCAGTTCCGGCACAGATCCGGCACAGTTCCGTATCAGTGCGAAATATTATTTCATACATTATCTATGAACGTATCTCCACTTGTCCGTTCAGTGACGGCTCAGTGCTCTCAGTGTCCGTTCCGGCGTGGTTCCGGCACGGAAGTTATCGTCGACAACGATATTTTTTGTCGGACGGACCGATCACTGACGGATCTCGGACGCCGACATCAACAAAAACAAAATAGAGGACGAGCGATTAATAGAATTGGTTCGTGAAAATAGAGTTTTATCTCTATTTAGAGATGATTTATCTCATGCAAAGTATATGGATACGAAATACAATCACGATTGACGACGGACACGTTTTCACTGAAGCTCCGTGAACTGAGCGGGCACTGACATGTGTGAATTGAATCACTGAAGCGCTGATACGGAACTGTGCCGGATCTGTGCCGGAACTGAGGCATGTCTGATATGTGGGAATCGACCTTAAAGGTCGATTCCCACATATCAGACAAGCCTCACAGGCACAGCCAGGCAGGTCAGCAGGCACAGTTCCGTTCCAGTGCTTCAGTGTTGCGTCAGTGATTCAATTCACACATGTCAGTGCCTGCTCAGTTCACGGAGCTTCAGTGAAAACGTGTCCGTCGTCAATCGTGATTGTATTTCGTATCCATATACTTTGCATGAGATAAATAATCTCTAAATAGAGATAAAACTCTATTTTCACGAACCAATTCTATTAATCGCTCGTCCTCTATTTTGTTTTTGTTGATGTCGGCGTCCGAGATCCATCAGTGATCTGTCCGTGATCGGTCCGTCCGACAAAAAATATCGTTGTCGACGATACCTTCCGTGCTTGCCGGTGCCGGAACCACGCCGGAACGGACACTGAACGGACAAGTGGAGATACGTTCATAGATAATGTATGAAATAATATTTCGCACTGATACGGAACTGTGCCGGATCTGTGCCGGAACTGAGGCTTGTCTGATATGTGTGAATAGACCTTAAAGGAAACCTAGTTACCTCTGCAAATACCTTAACTATGAATAATTACTATTATTGTTAAAAGGAAATATTTTACTTGTTTGATAATGGCTGGCTGCGCTGGTTGTGTGTGTAGTGATATGACTACTTCTACTTCATCAAGAAAATATTTGAAAAAATATAAGAAAGTATGTGCAAATATTGATTTATATTACTGAAAATCTGGATTTCCATAAACAATTTTTTTGGAATAATATTAATGAAAAAATTAGATCAACTTTGGAACTAACTATAGCAAAGTCATTGGCAATATCTATCTTACATTATCAACATTTAACACCACATGTTATTTGTTGGGGAGCTCATTCTAAAATTAAACAAAAGTTTGTCCGCACTAGTGACAATGAGGCTGTCCATCATTTTCAAGACTAAACTTTGACGATCAGAGACATCAAGTGAAATGGCATTGGTACAATATTCCCAGAAACACCAACTAAGGTTTCCCCCTTGTAGGCCGTGTAGCCTTGTAAAATTACTAAAAAACTACTTTATTGTCTATATATCAGTACTTTTCAAGAGCAAGAGAAATAAGTATAGAAAAGGTAGATCTTGACAGATAAGGTTTCTTTATGTTTCTCAACATTGTGTTATACCAAGACAGGAGTGCTACACATATGTTTACTAGCTAGTCCAATAACAAAGCTATATATAATGTATAGTGATAAATGTTTTACCTGTTTATGTTTAAATTGACTGAATATTAAGTTATGGAGAAGAAGTAATGATACAACTTGCTTATACAGCGAACAGAAGAAATTTTAGCAAATTTACCCTGTTACAGTCAGTAGAGTGTCATTTTTGGCAGTGGACGGTTAACTATTATGACATACGTTCAAGCACAATTTTCTGAAGATTAAAATAAACGATAAAGAACTTTTAAATGTATCAAATAATAAATATGTTAAATTTAATATTTTAATATTGGTATCAAAGTTCATTAGAAGCATCCTGTCTTTATACCAAAGTTTGTGACTCAAGGAGAGTCAAGAATTGTGATTTTATGTCAATGAGATTTTAAATGAAAAGCACCTACTTCAAGACATAGCACACACTAAGGGTTGACTCGAAGAAATCTCTTTTAAAGTTGAGTCCACCCTTGCTAACTTATTATTAAATAATTTGTTTATTGGAAATTTTAAAGTGTGATGAAGAGTTAATCATAATAATAAAGAGTTATAAAAAGTTGTCAAAGAAAAGATATATTTATATGACAGACATAGAATTTTTGAGAAAATCCAGCTGTCATTATCACAAGAGTTAACTGGTTGGCTAAACCTGGATGGAATAGCCTCAAAATTTTCTTATGAATAAAAATGATTTATCATACTAATGGGTAATAGCACAAAACTCTCGCTCTTGGGAGGATTCTACAGAGTCAAAATAAGATAAGATCACTTAACAGATTTAGCTATAACTGCAGAAGTGGCAGTTGACATGGGCTGTGAAGAATAATAAAGAGTAATATAAAGAAAAACAAAAACAACAATACCCTAAAGGATGAAATATCAAAGTGCCAGTTACTGTTTTTATATCGAAGTTTGGTAATGTATACTAAAAAGCAGGTATAGATAGATGGATAACACTATCTGCGACCATTACTTAATGAAGTAATGTTTGTAAGTAATGAATTTCTCTTTTTATTTGTTTGTCATTCACTTCTATGTAGCGAATGTTTCTGTTAGTGTTCGCTGGTACTAAGAAAATTTGTTGCACTAAATGATTTTCATATATGTTAGGATATATATATAAAAATTTGTTGCACTAAAAGATTTTCAAATTAATTTAGAATTACAACAGTTATTATGAAAGGTCTTAGTCTGTGTATAACTGGTCTTAGTCCATAGCAAGGTTTTGTTCATTTGTTGAGTGTTGTTGGTTTGAAAAGAAGCACTGCTTTAAGAGATCAGTAGATTCACGCCAACTCATAGACATGCAATTAACTACAATTGTAAATAAATGAAGTGGATTGTTTATACGAGAACTTAACATAATTATGAGTAGTGAGTTTCAGTTTAAGAAAAATTTAAGAAAATGTTTAATCATTATTTAATGGCTTTATTAGCTATGAGTAATATGTGCTAAAACACCCAAGGTAGGTGATGTAGTGCAAACTAAGGGTGTCACAGACAATAAATTATATTGTTTTGGAAAGTTTGTAAGTGTTTCCTTACATAAAGGTCGAAACAATGAAATAAGATCAATAAATACCCAATGGAAAGAGAAAATGATTCATTAAAGATCGACCAAGATTCAGGGGAGCAACATGTCCAAATGCTTCCTGAACTAGCGATATACCTAACCAAGATCAGGTCAAACAAGACACAGTCTGCTTGATTTCGACAGTCTAAAGAGAAAGTCAAGCAATGTTGCAAAGAGTTAGCTAAATTCCTAACAATTGTAAGTATGTATTCTTTACTATAAATAAAGATATGGCTTTTATTATGAGTTTTATTGACATGTATATGAATAATATGTTTGGTAGAGAGACCAAACTGAGACTGGAGTAAATTTGTAAAGAGACCCAAACTGAACTGTGAGTATGGAAATACATCATTTTAAGTAATCATTTGTTTGTACAGTCGACAGCACATCAAGCGTCACAGTTTGACCTTGAGCTCGCCCTTACGCCGTTCGTAATAGAGGTGGCTTTCGTAGTGCAACTGTTACACTTGATGTGCTGTCGACTGTACATGTTGAATGTTTTAAATAATTCTTTCCTTAGCGTTTGGGAGTGTCGCGAACGCGATTTGGAACGACTTCAAATGACGTGTAGTCAGTGCCATTAAGTTGGCAGGATGTAAAAAAAGTTAGAGATTGGTACTATCTGTGGATGTCATTGAGAGGTATTGACCGCCAAAATGTGAGTTAATTAAATATTCTTGATAACATGAAGGCTAGCATCAAAGATTTGGTGAGTCCATAAAAGATTTTGTCAAGAGATAATGATTGTTGACTGTAACCGGTGGATCGGGAATGGCTGTAGGGGTGGTTTGGAGGCCATTTAGGGGCCGTATGGTCCCGCCATAATTATCATCGCTTAGAGAGTTGGTAATATAACAAAAGAGTGCAATGTATGGTGAATTGGGTAATACGAAAGTAAATTGTCGTAAGCTACTCAGATTCATTAGCAAGGCTATTTTCAACTAGGTAAGTGTTTACAAAGATTAATGATATATGTATCTACGATAGTGTTTGATTCAAGAAATTTATAAAGGCGAGGCAGATTAAGTTCCCGGCAATTCTTAATTCGCAAAGTCTAGATACCCCATTTGCGACAATACTCTATATCGGAAGCAATACGGTTCATTTTTACACAAACAAATATTTAAATTCACGCCTCGCACATCCTCGTCAATTCTGACTATTTCCACCAAAGATGCGTGAGGCGAGGTTTGAAAAAATTTGAAAACACTAAAAAGGAAAAATAATGAAATTTCAGTACTTAAGTACTTAGGTACCTACTAAAATGTATTTTTTGGAGTTGGTGCTAAGCTGTTTCCAAAGACAATATAAAGTGAAGCACCAACTACAAAAAATACATTTTAGGAGGTAAGTACTTATGTACTGAAATTTACTTATTTCTCCTAAACAAGCATAGGACGACTATTTTTGCAGACGTATCGTAAAACTTGATGTGTTCTGTGTCATTCATTCATTTCTTTGTATTTTAAAGAAAAACTTAGTGAATACAATTTAGTTGCACTCTGTGCTACAATTTATTTTTAACCTTTTATTATTTCCAATGGCGAGAAGACAAGCTTACATAGTGACATAGGTCGTCAAAGTCAACTAAATGTACCTTTCACTGTGAAAATAAAACGAGAAGCCATAATTGAAGAAAAATAACTACTGTCTTACCTGACAACTTGGCTTTCGCGCTGTCTCCGGCGTCGATAACCGCCGCTTCTTTAGCTGCTTCTAACTCTGTCACCTGCTGTGTCAACTTCTCGCATCGTTCTGCACGTTCCTGGAAATAAGAGAAAATATAAAATTTTAAATTTTAAGTATCTCCTGGCCTCATTGATCATCTATCTCATAACATCTCATGGACAATATTCTTACGAGCCCAAACACGCTATATCTGCTGTCAGTTTTTGAAGAATTATGTATTCCGCAGACTTGTAGATGGTATAGGATCAGCTCAAGGTTAGTACGAGTATGTCATGAGAATGTCACCGAAGTGACAGTACACCAAATTACAAATCAATCGGCTCTGTGAACTTTAGAAACACCCTTTTATCATGTAGAAAATGAGCTGATAGTCATCAAACGCCTGAACTGATCTAAATAGATTATAGCTAAAACCATCCTATTGACGACAGATTTCAAACAAACAAAAAGCAAATCAAAATAGGTCCATTCGTTTAGGAGCTATGACGCCACAGACAGACCGACAACAGAGTTGGTGGTAAGTTGTTTCCAGAAATAATAGAACGTGAAGCACCGACTCCAACAAATATGTTTCTAGGGGTTAAGTACCTACTTAAATTTAATTATTTTTGTTCATATATTATCGTATGATAAAGTATTATCTAACTCCAACCCGTTACGGATTTCTAACCGTTAAGAGAGTTGTACCTTCCATCACCAGCTCATCAACATAAGATGGTGACTGACAGTAGCAAATACTTTTACACATTACATATTATTTGGAAAAAAGTAAAATGTGCCTATAAAATTTGAGGTATGCCCTCGATTTCCCTGGGATACCATCATTAGATCCTGACTTGGTGACAGTGGGACCACCTTAGGAGTATACACTGTCAAATAAAAAAAGAATTTTGAAAATCGGTTCACAAATTGACCTAGGAATTTGTGAACAATACATTTGTGAACAATACAAAAAAAATATAAGTACTACAGTGGAACATATAACCTTCTCTTTTGAAGTCGGCTAAAATCAATGATGGAAGATATTAATTGACATTTATTGTATTCAGAATATTTAAGAATGCCTGATAACTAAAATTAAGAAAAGGTAACAATTGCGAATAAAGAAAGAAAACGATGAAAAAATTATATGCTCCAGGCGGGAGTCGAACCTGCGTCTCGTGATTTCCAGCCAGACGCGATTACCACTACGCCACCGGAGCACTAGTTAAAGCAAACCAATTTTTTCATCGCTTTGTACGCTTTTTTTAACGTTTTTATAACAACATTTTATCTCACCACTCAATGAAGTTCTCTTCGTCTCAATCATTTTTTAACTTATAATCATAATCATAATCTTTATTTACTAAAATATGGTACAAATAGATGTTACAATGTTATCACCACGACATATTCTATTGATGTAAATCAATGTGTAAATAGATAATAATAATTGAATTGTGTATTTTGAAATTACCTAGTAAATATAAATTAAATTACAATGATAAGTCACTTCAGCAAATCAATAATTATTAAATTTAAATAGTAATTAAGACAAAACAGAAAAAAATAAAATAAAAAGTCATAAGCAAATTCATTACACAAAATCATAAAAATGTCAATCTAAAAATAAATAATGAATTACATTTACAATTTTATTCATCTAATAACCTTCTTCGGGACTGTGATGACCCAGTAGTCAGGCGTTGGCCCTTGTGTGTATTAGGGATCCAAATAACTTTGAAGACTTGACGAAGAAATAACTAATTATATAACTTTGACTTGAAATACGTTTAATACGAGTTGGTTACAAAAATTAATAATATTAATTGAATGCACTGAGAGACGCAGACGGAATGAATTAAGATGGCCGCGAATCGCCCGTAGTTGAGCGCCCCTCTCCTTGGTCGATGAGATGGTGGGCGCGTAAACATGGCCCCGGCCTTGAAACTATCAGGTTTCAACAGGATACCTCTGCATCACCAGCATCGTCAGTAGTAGTTACAGGCAGAGGACAAATCTTCGAAAAGGCTCTTCGAGTGACGCCTGTAGTAGTGAGAAGATCAGCTACTCTTGAGATACCGTCGGCTCCAGGGTAAATGCGTATTATTCTGCCTAGTTTCCACTTTAATGGTGGCATGTTGTCCTCCTTTATGAGCGCAAGACTGTTGAGTAGTACATCGCCTTGGTTTATTTTCCATTTCGTATATACGTGTTTGCAATTCAGCAATGTACTCCTTTGCCCATCGTTTCCAGAAGTTTTGTCTCATCTGTTCGATCAAACCATAGCGCAGCAAACGATGACTAGGAGTGGTGGTTAAATCCTGGCAAGCTGGAGCAGTGAGCGGTCGGCCGATGAGGAAGTGAGCAGGGGTAAGGGGTTGTAGGTCATTGGGGTCCGATGACAAAATTGTTAGGGGACGGGAGTTCAAAATGGCTTCCACTTGTGTCAAAACCGTACTGTATTCTTCGTAAGTGAGGTTACTACTTCCTACAACCCTTCGCAGGTGGTGTTTGCATGATTTAACACCTGCCTCCCACAAGCCGCCAAAATGAGGAGCATATGGAGGAATAAAGCTGAATTTAATGTTATTGTTTGTAGCGAAATCAATAATCTCGTTACTGTTTTTATTTAAATAGGAAACAATCTCCCTTTCGGCACCTACAAAATTTCTAGCATTATCTGATATGATCTCGACCGGCTTACCTCGGCGAGATATGAAGCGTTTTAATGCAAGTACGTAATCATGTGTCGATAAACTTGTGACTAATTCCAAATGAACAGACCGTGTACAAAAACAAATAAATAAACATATGTATCCTTTATATAGAACGGCTCCCCTGCCTCTCCGATTCGAGATCATCACTGGCCCGGCGTAGTCAACCCCGCAACGCATAAAGGGAAATCCAGGTTCTAGGCGTCCGGGCGGCAGGTTACCCATTTGTGGCTTCGCCGTGTTCCCTTTGAAGCGGGTGCACGTTACGCAGTCTTTTACAATTTTTCGAGCTAAATTTCGTCCGCTCAGAGGCCACCAAGATTCACGAATGCAAGCCAACAGAAGTTGTGGGCCGCCATGTAATAATCGTTTATGTTCATATTGAAATAACAATTTTGTAAATCTATGTTTACCACACAATAGAACAGGATGTTTTTTATTTTCAGCGAAATAGGGGGAATTGTTTAGTCTTCCACCCACACGAATCAACTTATTTTTATCTAGGAAAACATTAAGACCAACTATACGCTTAGATTTAACAACTGAATGCTTAACTAAGCTATTATATTCATCATAAAAGGTTTGTTGTTGCGCGACCCGCGCGAGCAGTGTCTCCGTGGCGTTCAATTCGTCGGTAGATAACAAACCGGTTTTGCGTTGCTGCTTGTTGCGAACATTGTTTAGAAATCGTAACATATAGGCTGTCGCACGCTTAAGCCTAATGAAAGACGAAAACTTATTGAAATCTATAAATTCATGTCTATTACTGCAGAACATGACAATATTTTGGGGCTTAAGTTCTGGCAATTCTTCTTCGTTTAAAAATAAATCATTTTTATATGTAAATTCACATTCCTGTAAGAACATCGGCCCAGTCCACCATTGATTACGGTACTGGAGCTCGTTCAAATTTAGACCCCTTGATACTATGTCGGCTGGGTTATCTTTACTACTCACATGCAACCATAACGCATCACCAGTTAACTCATTTATTTGTGATACACGATTTTGTACGAATGTTTTTAAACGGTGAGGTGACATTTTAATCCAGCCCATGACAATCGTAGAATCGGTCCAAAATAACACTTTAGTAAAATTTAATCTAAGAGATTTAATTATTTTATGGTACAATCGTGCGCCGAGTAACGCGCCACATAACTCGAGTCGCGGGATAGTACAAACGGTCTTAACCGGCGCGACTTTACTTTTAGCACATAACAGTCTAGTAGTTACGACAGATCCATCATTATAGCTACGTATATATGCGCAGGCACCGTACGCATCCTGTGACGCGTCGGTAAAAATATGCAATTCACGATATTGAGCATTTTCTAGCATAACGTAACGAGGAATGCGTAAACTGTATATGCATGACAACGTTTGAATAAATGAATTCCACGTACATTCTATATTATGAGGAACCTTGTCATCCCAATCGACTTTATTAAGCCATAACCTTTGAAGAATAATTTTTGCTATAATTATTGACGGTGACAAAAGGCCCAATGGGTCATAGATCTGTGATATTACGGACATTATAGAACGTTTTGTAATTTGGGAGTTATTTTGAAAATTCGTCGTAAAATGCAGCTCATCGCGATCGACCTGCCATCCTAGACCCAGAGTTTTATTCTGACAACTGTCACCAATCGCTAATTCTTTTGAGAACTCTGATGCTACATTAAAGTTAAAGGTCCACTTGCGCAAATTGAAACAAGCTGATTTTAACACCTGGGAAATTCTATTACAAATATCACTTAACATTACAGGATCGTCTTCACCAATAAGGAGATCATCAACGAAGAAATCTTCGTTAATAGCTCTAGAAACGATCTCATCATCCGTTTCAAGTGCCAGTTGTCGTAAACAGCGCATGCTTAGATAAGGAGCTGACGCCGTTCCGTAAGTTACCGTGTTTAGTTGGTATGTATTTAGTACGTCATTTGAATTTTCCCGCCAGAGTACCAACTGTAGGTTGCGCTGGTCGTGGTGTATAAGCAGTTGTCTATACATTTTCTCCACGTCAGCACTGGCAACGTACTTATACTGTCTAAACCGTAGCAAGATGGAAATAATATCGTTTTGAAGCGGTGGTCCCACATATTGTATATCGTTTAACGACTTGTTTGAGGTAGTAGACGCGCTAGCATCAAAGACTACACGAAGTTTTGTAGTTGTGCTATGCTCTTTGAATACCCCATGATGAGGAAGAAAGTAGTATGGCCATGAAAAAGTACTAATTAAGGACATGTGACCTAAATCACGATATTCACGCATAAAGTCGCTGTACATCCTTTTATAGGATGGTGAACGATCTAATTTACGCTCTAACGATAAAAAACGCGACTTGGCCGTATTGTATGAGTCACCGAGTACATCAGCCGATTCTTTCAATGGAATGCGCACCGAAAATCGTCCATTGCTGTCTCGTTTAGTGTTTTTAATAAAGTGATCCTCACAAATACGTTCATCTTCGGTAAAATTTGAATCATTCCCATTAACTTCCTCTAGTTCCCAAAATTTACGTAGTTGTGTGTCAATATTAGATCTCTGAACAAAATTACATTGAATATTATTATTAACAAATGAGTTATTCATTAAAATAGGACCGGAAAGTGACCATCCGAACTTGGAACTTTGTAGGTACGGTCCGTTTGGCAATCGTATTCGTTGTTCGTCTAATAAGTCCCAAAATACGTCCGCACCTATAAGTAAATGGATCTCAGATGGCATTCCAAAGGTAGGATCAGCCAAACAAATATCCTTAGGAATCTCAATCGAATTGTAATTACTACACGCTGCCGTTGGCAAACTTGTCGTGATGCATGGTAAAACGAAACATTTAAGTGATGTGTTAAATCTATTGTATTTTGAACGAATTTTAATATCACACAATTTATTTGATTGTGAGACTGACTGTCCCACACCCGATATTCGTATAGTGGACTGTATTACCGATACGTTTAAACGCTTATACATTTTTTCTGAAATGAAACTATTCTGACTGCCACTGTCTAATAGCGCTCGGGCTGTTTGGTACCTGTTATTATTATCCATGACCTCGATTAGGGCAGTCGATAATAACACCTGAGGCGACAAAACACAAGACGCATCGTCAATAACCAAACTATTCGCATGATTTACGGATGAGTTCAACGCACACGACACTACCGAAACCGGTTTCTTATCAAGCGACTGTGAATTATGCGCACTCGCCACTGATGAACCCGATATAGGAGACGTATGGAAGGAGTTATCGAAATGCAATAAACTATTGTGCTTTTTCTGACACTGCTTGCACGGCCCGAACATACAATCAGAAATCAAATGTCCACCACGCAAACAGTTGCTACATAATTTTTTATCATTAATAAATTTTATTCTATCCTAAACAGTCAAATTGAGAAAATTAAAACAAGCATACAACGCATGATTGCCACCGCATAATACACATTGACGTATTTTATCCGACTTGTTGTGATGAGCCCGCGTGGCCGTGGACACAAGACTATGCGTTTGATGGAACTGTGCGGTGTTTACCTGTTTTCTTGTGTCTTGTACATTATTATGCTTATAATGTTGTGTGGCACGAGAATGATTACAGTTAATCATGTCCAACATGTCAGCACGATTCCGTAGAAAACTCAACAAATCGTCCAATTTTATTTTACCCTTATGCGAATCAATAGACATTGTCCCCTTGTAATTCTCCCACTCGCGTTCAGAGGATGAGTCTAGTTTTGACACTATTATATATATAATCAGCGTGTCCCACGAATCGGTAGGCTCGTCTAGGGACTTGAGGGCCCGTAGGTTACGCAACACAACATCAATTAATTTTCTGATTTGCATAGGAGATTCTTTATTAATAGATTGTGTAGTAAACAACGACTTTACATGATTGTGTATTAATAAACGATTATTATGGTACCTATTTTCCAACAAGTCCCATGCATGGGTATAGTTAACAGCTGTAAACTCGAGCGCACTAATGACTTTAAGCGCAGCTCCGGTAAGCGAAGATTTTAAATAATGAAATTTTTGAATTGAGTCTAAGTCAGTCCGTCTGTGAATCATAGACATGTATGAATTTTTATATTCGAGCCAGTGATCATACGAACCATCGAAAGAAGGGAGCTTGATCTCTGGTAATTTAATAGAAATAGAATTATCATGCCTACTTGAACACTGATGATTATCACTATTATCCTTGACTGTCACTTTAACGACTCCAGTCAAACATTTTGCTACAGACATTATGCTAAAATATTGATCCTCAAACAATTCCCTGTACTCAATCTGCTTAAATAATTCAGTATCATCCAATAATTGTTCTATTTTATCTTGTACTTTATTAAAACTATTGAATAAACTTGAGACAGACTCAATTCGTAGGAGCAATTCCGTCTGTTGCCGTTCGGATAAAATAGTATTTTCACACTTGCTAACATATTTTTCAAAAGCCGTTAATCTCCCTTTGAGAGAACCCCTTTGCTTTTTAAGTTCGCTTAAATTCACATTATTTCCTGCTTCAGCATAATCCAACTCACTCATTTTGAGAGCTTTTACGGAAACAAAGGTTACTCACGATTATAACTAGCGCGACGGCGCAAAAAGAGGTAGTTCGATATTTTAACTTCAGATAACTTTAAATAACTTTAACTATAGTTACACCACACCACGGAACTGACACAATGGACGATTTGATTAAGATATTTAGTAGGAAAAGGATATGATTAGGCCTGACCGCTGCTAGTTCTTGAGTGTATCGAAGACTCCAGATCTGGCTCGACGTGACCAATCTTCGGGACTGTGATGACCCAGTAGTCAGGCGTTGGCCCTTGTGTGTATTAGGGATCCAAATAACTTTGAAGACTTGATGAAGAAATAACTAATTATATTACTTTGACTTGAAATACGTTTAATACGAGTTGGTTACAAAAATTAATAATATTAATTGAATGCACTGAGAGACGCAGACGGAATGAATTAAGATGGCCGCGAATCGCCCGTAGTTGAGCGCCCCTCTCCTTGGTCGATGAGATGGTGGGCGCGTAAACATGGCCCCGGCCTTGAAACTATCAGGTTTCAACAGGATACCTCTGCATCACCAGCATCGTCAGTAGTAGTTACAGGCAGAGGACAAATCTTCGAAAAGGCTCTTCGAGTGACGCCTGTAGTAGTGAGAAGATCAGCTACTCTTGAGATACCGTCGGCTCCAGGGTAAATGCGTATTATTCTGCCTAGTTTCCACTTTAATGGTGGCATGTTGTCCTCCTTTATGAGCGCAAGACTGTTGAGTAGTACATCGCCTTGGTTTATTTTCCATTTCGTACGTGTTTGCAATTCAGCAATGTACTCCTTTGCCCATCGTTTCCAGAAGTTTTGTCTCATCTGTTCGATCAAACCATAGCGCAGCAAACGATGACTAGGAGTGGTGGTTAAATCCTGGCAAGCTGGAGCAGTGAGCGGTCGGCCGATGAGGAAGTGAGCAGGGGTAAGGGGTTCTAGGTCATTGGGGTCCGATGACAAAATTGTTAGGGGACGGGAGTTCAAAATGGCTTCCACTTGTGTCAAAACCGTACTGTATTCTTCGTAAGTGAGGTTACTACTTCCTACAACCCTTCGCAGGTGGTGTTTGCATGATTTAACACCTGCCTCCCACAAGCCGCCAAAATGAGGAGCATATGGAGGAATAAAGCTGAATTTAATGTTATTGTTTGTAGCGAAATCAATAATCTCGTTACTGTTTTTATTTAAATAGGAAACAATCTCCCTTTCGGCACCTACAAAATTTCTAGCATTATCTGATATGATCTCGACCGGCTTACCTCGGCGAGATATGAAGCGTTTTAATGCAAGTACGTAATCATGTGTCGATAAACTTGTGACTAATTCCAAATGAACAGACCGTGTACAAAAACAAATAAATAAACATATGTATCCTTTATATAGAACGGCTCCCCTGCCTCTCCGATTCGAGATCATCACTGGCCCGGCGTAGTCAACCCCGCAACGCATAAAGGGAAATCCAGGTTCTAGGCGTCCGGGCGGCAGGTTACCCATTTGTGGCTTCGCCGTGTTCCCTTTGAAGCGGGTGCACGTTACGCAGTCTTTTACAATTTTTCGAGCTAAATTTCGTCCGCTCAGAGGCCACCAAGATTCACGAATGCAAGCCAACAGAAGTTGTGGGCCGCCATGTAATAATCGTTTATGTTCATATTGAAATAACAATTTTGTAAATCTATGTTTACCACACAATAGAACAGGATGTTTTTTATTTTCAGCGAAATAGGGGGAATTGTTTAGTCTTCCACCCACACGAATCAACTTATTTTTATCTAGGAAAACATTAAGACCAACTATACGCTTAGATTTAACAACTGAATGCTTAACTAAGCTATTATATTCATCATAAAAGGTTTGTTGTTGCGCGACCCGCGCGAGCAGTGTCTCCGCGGCGTTCAATTCGTCGGTAGATAACAAACCGGTTTTGCGTTGCTGCTTGTTGCGAACATTGTTTAGAAATCGTAACATATAGGCTGTCGCACGCTTAAGCCTAATGAAAGACGAAAACTTATTGAAATCTATAAATTCATGTCTATTACTGCAGAACATGACAATATTTTGGGGCTTAAGTTCTGGCAATTCTTCTTCGTTTAAAAATAAATCATTTTTATATGTAAATTCACATTCCTGTAAGAACATCGGCCCAGTCCACCATTGATTACGGTACTGGAGCTCGTTCAAATTTAGACCCCTTGATACTATGTCGGCTGGGTTATCTTTACTACTCACATGCAACCATAACGCATCACCAGTTAACTCATTTATTTGTGATACACGATTTTGTACGAATGTTTTTAAACGGTGAGGTGACATTTTAATCCAGCCCATGACAATCGTAGAATCGGTCCAAAATAACACTTTAGTAAAATTTAATCTAAGAGATTTAATTATTTTATGGTACAATCGTGCGCCGAGTAACGCGCCACGTAACTCGAGTCGCGGGATAGTACAAACGGTCTTAACCGGCGCGACTTTACTTTTAGCACATAACAGTCTAGTAGTTACGACAGATCCATCATTATAGCTACGTATATATGCGCAGGCACCGTACGCATCCTGTGACGCGTCGGTAAAAATATGCAATTCACGATATTGAGCATTTTCTAGCATAACGTAACGAGGAATGCGTAAACTGTATATGCA
The DNA here is from genome assembly GCA_947347705.1 of Nymphula nitidulata. Lineage (NCBI taxonomy): Eukaryota > Metazoa > Arthropoda > Insecta > Lepidoptera > Crambidae > Nymphula > Nymphula nitidulata. Next base: position 577,694 of record OX374618.1, read on the forward strand.
TGACAACGTTTGAATAAATGAATTCCACGTACATTCTATATTATGAGGAACCTTGTCATCCCAATCGACTTTATTAAGCCATAACCTTTGAAGAATAATTTTTGCTATAATTATTGACGGTGACAAAAGGCCCAATGGGTCATAGATCTGTGATATTACGGACATTATAGAACGTTTTGTAATTTGGGAGTTATTTTGAAAATTCGTCGTAAAATGCAGCTCATCGCGATCGACCTGCCATCCTAGACCCAGAGTTTTATTCTGACAACTGTCACCAATCGCTAATTCTTTTGAGAACTCTGATGCTACATTAAAGTTAAAGGTCCACTTGCGCAAATTGAAACAAGCTGATTTTAACACCTGGGAAATTCTATTACAAATATCACTTAACATTACAGGATCGTCTTCACCAATAAGGAGATCATCAACGAAGAAATCTTCGTTAATAGCTCTAGAAACGATCTCATCATCCGTTTCAAGTGCCAGTTGTCGTAAACAGCGCATGCTTAGATAAGGAGCTGACGCCGTTCCGTAAGTTACCGTGTTTAGTTGGTATGTATTTAGTACGTCATTTGAATTTTCCCGCCAGAGTACCAACTGTAGGTTGCGCTGGTCGTGGTGTATAAGCAGTTGTCTATACATTTTCTCCACGTCAGCACTGGCAACGTACTTATACTGTCTAAACCGTAGCAAGATGGAAATAATATCGTTTTGAAGCGGTGGTCCCACATATTGTATATCGTTTAACGACTTGTTTGAGGTAGTAGACGCGCTAGCATCAAAGACTACACGAAGTTTTGTAGTTGTGCTATGCTCTTTGAATACCCCATGATGAGGAAGAAAGTAGTATGGCCATGAAAAAGTACTAATTAAGGACATGTGACCTAAATCACGATATTCACGCATAAAGTCGCTGTACATCCTTTTATAGGATGGTGAACGATCTAATTTACGCTCTAACGATAAAAAACGCGACTTGGCCGTATTGTATGAGTCACCGAGTACATCAGCCGATTCTTTCAATGGAATGCGCACCGAAAATCGTCCATTGCTGTCTCGTTTAGTGTTTTTAATAAAGTGATCCTCACAAATACGTTCATCTTCGGTAAAATTTGAATCATTCCCATTAACTTCCTCTAGTTCCCAAAATTTACGTAGTTGTGTGTCAATATTAGATCTCTGAACAAAATTACATTGAATATTATTATTAACAAATGAGTTATTCATTAAAATAGAACCGGAAAGTAACCATCCGAACTTGGAACTTTGTAGGTACGGTCCGTTTGGCAATCGTATTCGTTGTTCGTCTAATAAGTCCCAAAATACGTCCGCACCTATAAGTAAATGGATCTCAGATGGCATTCCAAAGGTAGGATCAGCCAAACAAATATCCTTAGGAATCTCAATCGAATTGTAATTACTACACGCTGCCGTTGGCAAACTTGTCGTGATGCATGGTAAAACGAAACATTTAAGTGATGTGTTAAATCTATTGTATTTTGAACGAATTTTAATATCACACAATTTATTTGATTGTGAGACTGACTGTCCCACACCCGATATTCGTATAGTGGACTGTATTACCGATACGTTTAAACGCTTATACATTTTTTCTGAAATGAAACTATTCTGACTGCCACTGTCTAATAGCGCTCGGGCTGTTTGGTACCTGTTATTATTATCCATGACCTCGATTAGGGCAGTCGATAATAACACCTGAGGCGACAAAACACAAGACGCATCGTCAATAACCAAACTATTCGCATGATTTACGGATGAGTTCAACGCACACGACACTACCGAAACCGGTTTCTTATCAAGCGACTGTGAATTATGCGCACTCGCCACTGATGAACCCGATATAGGAGACGTATGGAAGGAGTTATCGAAATGCAATAAACTATTGTGCTTTTTCTGACACTGCTTGCACGGCCCGAACATACAATCAGAAATCAAATGTCCACCACGCAAACAGTTGCTACATAATTTTTTATCATTAATAAATTTTATTCTATCCTGAACAGTCAAATTGAGAAAATTAAAACAAGCATACAACGCATGATTGCCACCGCATAATACACATTGACGTATTTTATCCGACTTGTTGTGATGAGCCCGCGTGGCCGTGGACACAAGACTATGCGTTTGATGGAACTGTGCGGTGTTTACCTGTTTTCTTGTGTCTTGTACATTATTATGCTTATAATGTTGTGTGGCACGAGAATGATTACAGTTAATCATGTCCAACATGTCAGCACGATTCCGTAGAAAACTCAACAAATCGTCCAATTTTATTTTACCCTTATGCGAATCAATAGACATTGTCCCCTTGTAATTCTCCCACTCGCGTTCAGAGGATGAGTCTAGTTTTGACACTATTATATATATAATCAGCGTGTCCCACGAATCGGTAGGCTCGTCTAGGGACTTGAGGGCCCGTAGGTTACGCAACACAACATCAATTAATTTTCTGATTTGCATAGGAGATTCTTTATTAATAGATTGTGTAGTAAACAACGACTTTACATGATTGTGTATTAATAAACGATTATTATGGTACCTATTTTCCAACAAGTCCCATGCATGGGTATAGTTAACAGCTGTAAACTCGAGCGCACTAATGACTTTAAGCGCAGCTCCGGTAAGCGAAGATTTTAAATAATGAAATTTTTGAATTGAGTCTAAGTCAGTCCGTCTGTGAATCATAGACATGTATGAATTTTTATATTCGAGCCAGTGATCATACGAACCATCGAAAGAAGGGAGCTTGATCTCTGGTAATTTAATAGAAATAGAATTATCATGCCTACTTGAACACTGATGATTATCACTATTATCCTTGACTGTCACTTTAACGACTCCAGTCAAACATTTTGCTACAGACATTATGCTAAAATATTGATCCTCAAACAATTCCCTGTACTCAATCTGCTTAAATAATTCAGTATCATCCAATAATTGTTCTATTTTATCTTGTACTTTATTAAAACTATTGAATAAACTTGAGACAGACTCAATTCGTAGGAGCAATTCCGTCTGTTGCCGTTCGGATAAAATAGTATTTTCACACTTGCTAACATATTTTTCAAAAGCCGTTAATCTCCCTTTGAGAGAACCCCTTTGCTTTTTAAGTTCGCTTAAATTCACATTATTTCCTGCTTCAGCATAATCCAACTCACTCATTTTGAGAGCTTTTACGGAAACAAAGGTTACTCACGATTATAACTAGCGCGACGGCGCAAAAAGAGGTAGTTCGATATTTTAACTTCAGATAACTTTAAATAACTTTAACTATAGTTACACCACACCACGGAACTGACACAATGGACGATTTGATTAAGATATTTAGTAGGAAAAGGATATGATTAGGCCTGACCGCTGCTAGTTCTTGAGTGTATCGAAGACTCCAGATCTGGCTCGACGTGACCAATCTTCGGGACTGTGATGACCCAGTAGTCAGGCGTTGGCCCTTGTGTGTATTAGGGATCCAAATAACTTTGAAGACTTGATGAAGAAATAACTAATTATATTACTTTGACTTGAAATACGTTTAATACGAGTTGGTTACAAAAATTAATAATATTAATTGAATGCACTGAGAGACGCAGACGGAATGAATTAAGATGGCCGCGAATCGCCCGTAGTTGAGCGCCCCTCTCCTTGGTCGACGAGATGGTGGGCGCGTAAACAAACCTTATAATTATTATGTCATTATGTACCCTCATCATTAATTATGATACTATTGTCAGACATAAATTCTTGGATAGAATAGTAATTTTTAATATTCAGCAAATTAAATAACCCTTTTTTGAACCTATTTAATGGCAACTTGGTGAGTTCCTTTGGTAATTTATTATATATTTTAATGGCCATACAGTAACAATTCATTGAGGATACCTTTAACCTCTGACAAAGTATTTGAAGCTTGTTGCCTCTCCTACCTCTATAGTTGTTGTAGCTGCTGTTTGTTTGGAATAAATCAAAGTGTTTTTTTACAAATAACGAGATTTCCAAAATGTATAAACACGGAAGAGATAAGATGGAGAGATTTCCAGTAAAGGTATCGCGTCTGGTATAAATTATAAATTTATACCAGACGAAAAACTAACGAGTGTACCTATTATTAAGACTAGTGCGCTCGTACATAATAGATAATAGTTGCTACAGTACTATATTAACGCTATAGTTATTGTGAAATGGTAATAAAGTGTTGAGCTACTTGTGTGGTTGACCCCGCACCTGCCCCAAACATTACCGTGCCATTACGTTTATAATTATTGTGTGTAGGTAAGGTAGGGAGACATCAAATGTAAGTCTACATAATTATGCCTTTGCCTACCTATTTACTTACTTCTGTACAATCCCTATCGTATGATGATACCGAAAACCTTCTTAAACCTATTTTTGATAGAATTTTTCCGATTAATGTCCTCCAGTAGTTAACCATGGCCCGATGTAAAAATTAACAGACTGACTATCAGACAAGTTAGCTTCCTTCCCATAATAACTAGTCATTTACACACTCATGCTCACACGGATTAGTCGACAAATGTCAGATTCTGGAAATATCAAACGAGTTTAAAACGCCAGATTCTATGAATGCCATTTTCTACAAACGGCAAATTCTACAAATGACAGATTCTATAAAAGCCAGATTCTGATAATGCCAAATTCTATTAATGTCAGATTTCATATCATTTGGTTTGGTTTAAGTGTGCACTCAATTTTCGACCATTTCGACCAATTTTAGGTAAGTAGTTTAAATCTTCGAAATGGTCGAAAATTGTATTAAACCAATTACTTAATGATTTCATATCAAACTCAGCATACACCTAGCCCTACCCCTGGGTGTAGGGTGGGATTGAACCATACCAAATAGTGCTGGGTGCTGGGATTTAATAGACAAATCGAAGGAAAAAATAGATACTACAAATAACTCAATCGAAATATCGTATGTATGTAGCTGAATCATCCCCTGAAGTACCAGGCTACCATATCTATGTAGGAGATGTTTAGCATACTGTTAATTTTATTTAAATAATAATCGTAGGGGTACTACAATAAATAACCTCTGGTATAATTATGGTAGCCTGGTACTTCAGATTGGAAATATACATTTATCAACAGATCAAATGAATCAACGGACTGAATTACTTTCTCTTAGTCGCATTGTCAGTTTAGTTTAATTAGAAGCAATTATAAAATAAAAAAAAGAATTATGCTATTAACACCAGTTTCATAATATTTGGAAAAACAAAACCTGTAAACATATAGTGCACAGCACTACGGTGGTATGGTTCAGTCTGACCGTACCCCCCGGGGTATGGTGGGTCTGTGATCAATGATTTTGCTATTGATATGAAATCTGACATTGAAATGAAAATATCTTTATTCAATTAGGCCCCCCAAGAAGCACTTTCGAATCGTCAACAAAAAAACCATTAGGTCTGTCACATAAAAATAATATTAACTAACTAACAATTTCATAATGTTTGTCTCTCTGTCTTATCTGGATCTACGTAAGCTAAGAATGTTATAATGTCAGTCTGTCTATCGGTCTGTCTGTCGGTCCGTCGGTCCGTCGGTCAGTCTGTCTGTCTGTCTGTCCGTCAGTCAGTCTGTCTGTCTGTCAGTCTGTCTGTCTGTCAGTCTGTCTGAATTTACACCGGTTCCAAAAGTTGAACTACCGAGAAGATTCCGGCAACAAACTCGTGTAGTCACTCATTTCAATTATTAAGTTACTATGTGTTTAATTACACAGTAATAGTATTTAGCAGCGCAGTGTCGCACAGAGTATAAAATAATTGCAAAATTAAAAATTTTAAGTAACCCCCGGCGTCATTTATCATCATCTAACACCATCTCATTAAGACTATTCATAAGAGCCCAAACACGCTATATCTGGTGTAAGTTTCTGAAGAATTAAGCATTTCGTAGACTTTTTGATGGTATAGGATCAGCTCAAGGATAGTATGTCATGGGAATGTCACCAAAGTGACAGTACACGAAATTTCAAATCAATCGGATGTGTAAAAGTTAGTAAAACCCTATTATCATGTACAAAATAAGCTGATAGTAATCAAACGCCTCACCTGATCTTCATAAATTATAGCTAAGAACCATCGGAGGCACATCAGCTTTCAAACAAAAAAAACCGAATCAAAATCGGTCCATTCGTTTAGGCGCTACGATGCCACAGACAGACACACAGATACACAGACAGACACGGCAAACTTATAACACCCCTCTTTTTTCGTCGGGGGTTAAAAAGGTATATTAACGTACCAATAAGTAGCTTATGACAACAATATTTACTGTATTTATAGGCTTTCCGACAATGCACCATCACAATATAGGTATTACAAATTTACAATACACAAAGGTCAAAAATTAATATACAAAGACCTAATAAAGCTAAACATCTTTCATTAATTTTAAACACTTGTCTGACCATTAGTAGAATCTGACATTTATAGAATTTGGCATTATCAGAATCTGGCCTTTCTAGAATCTGTCATTTGTAGAATTTGCCGTTTGTAGAAAATGGCATTCATAGAATCTGGCGTTTTATATTCGTCTGACATTTCCACAATCTGACATTTGTCGACTAAACCGCTCACACACACCCGTACTCACATAAGGTACACACACTTACACTCAACATAAACACTTCACACACACACAAATGGGCGCGCACACGCACACACACACGCACACACACACACACAGTAACATTTGTTAACGCACTAACTCTTTATAATAGTTTTATAAAAAAAAATTCAATTTTCAACTTAAGGCGGTTTTCAATATTAAGGCGGTCGTTTCAAACGCGCCCTCATTTCAAATTTTTAATGTTTATATTTTTAACTTCTTATAATAATTTGGGAAATACTTTTCATATTTTATAAAAAATACTGGATGAGCCATCTTTAATTTCAAATATTATTTTTAGTTTTAGCACCATCTACTGAAAAATAACTAGTGTTACATTGGAAATCTCAAGTAGCACTTCGCTATCACAATGCTATCTACCAAAATGGTGTATGAACTAATCAAGTTGTGCTATTATTTGAAAAAACAAAATCGTTCAAGCCGAATATTGTGATGATATTTGTAGCTCAAAAATATTAAATTATTATTAGTTTTCATGAATAATTTCTAATGATTTTTATAAATCCGCAGGTTATTTGCCAGCGCCATCTACATCGGACTTAAGGAGCGATTTGGACCTTTTACAAAGTTACGATTTTTTGTATGACATTGACAGTCTATCTGTAGTAGCTGGTTAAATCAGCCGCTGAACTGGACCTGTCGTTGTGAAAATAAAACGAGAAGCCATAATCAAAGAAAAAGAACCTACTGTCTTTCTTACCTAACAATTTGTCTTCCGCGCCGTCTCCGGCGTCGATCACCGCCGCTTCTTTAGCTGCTTCTAACTCTGCCACCTGCTGTGTCAGCTTCTCGGCTCGTTCTGCACTTTCCTAGAAATAAGAGAAAATATAAAAATTAAAATCTTAAGTAAGCCCAGCCTCATTAATCATCTAATTAAAAAATATTTTTTAAATATGATGGGTGACCGTCAGCACTATCGACTCGTCTGTCTCTCAGTCTTTGGCTGAAATACATAGTAAAAGAATTATCTTCTAACTCTTTACCGTTAAGGAGTTGTACATTCCATCATCAGCTCATCATTAACATGAGATGATGACTACCAGAAGTAAATACCTGATTAGCTTTGGAAAAAAGTAATAAGTGTGTTAATAAAATTTGGGGTTTGCCCTCGATTTCCCTGGGATCCCATCATCAGATCCTGACTCGGTAACAATGGGACCACCTCTGGAGTATACTCTATCGAATAAAAAAAGAATTTTGAAAATCAGTTCACAATCGACAGAGAAATCGGTGAACATACATACAAAAAAAATAATTACATACAATGGAACATAATATAACCTTCGTTTTTGAAGTTGGTTAATTAATACCATCTCATTGAGACTATCCTTATGAGCCCAAACACGTTTGCCGTAAATTTCTGAAGAATTAAGCATCTCGCAGACTTTCTGATTGTATAGGATCAGCTCAAGATTAGTATGTCATGGGAATGTCGTGTATACACCAAATTTCAAATCAATCAGATATGTGAAAGTTAGTAAAACTCTTTTATGATGTAAAAAAAATTAAACAAAAATTAAAACAGACTCCAAAAAACTGAAAAGGATAAAATAATAAAATTTTAGTAGGCACTCATCCCCTAGGAACATATTTTAGTAATCGGTGCTTCACTATCAATGGTTTCTGGAAACAACTTAGCATTACCTATTTTATCCTTTTCAGTTTTTTAGAGTCGGTTTTAATTTTTGTTTAAATTTTTTTTTTCACAATTTTTAGTGATAACCTTTGAAGGTCAAAGCTAGATGGGTGACCGTGAGGTTATATTGTTTTCTACTATCGTATCATTTCACTAAAAAATCATAGGAGAGCAAATATCCGCAATTTCGCATACGTAGACGACTTAATTTTTCCAGTTTTTTTTATTTGTAAACCAAACTACCCAATGGATTTTCAAAACATTTTATGGGACCAATTGGGAACTATTCCGCATCGAAAAAAAAAGAATCATCAATATCGGTTCACCCAGTCGAAAGTTCTGAGGTAACAAACAGAAAAAAAACATACAGACGAATTAAAAACCTCTTCCTTTTTTTGAAGTCGGTTAAAATTAAGCTGATATTTATCAAAACCATGACTGAAGTGATCTTCTCTTCTTAAATTATAGGTAAAGCGCTTATTACATTATCCTATTTTCTAAATAGAAACCATGTTGGATTCCTAGGTAGAAAGCCAGCATTTTTTTTGTTAGGTTCGCAAAACTGGTTACAATCTTCGATAAAATCTTATACCTACACCAAAGTCTTGCTTGATTGCTCCCTACTTGATACAAGCACAGCATGCAAAATTACAATACATAAAGGGGTATCTATAATATGCTTTGGGTCACACATATTGATGACACCGTATTTATTTACAAAACTTCATAATAAATAAATAATACATAATATTGATACTTCATATTGTAATTTATATTGTTAACATGTTACTCTGTCATATTTCAGTTATTTTTTCGTAGACCACTAAGCCTTGCCGCACACGGGCCACCAGCCACAGCCACAAAACGCCGCCACCGGCATATTTCATATAGTTTTCATACATTTGACGCCGGTGGCCGCCACACGCCACAAAACGCCGCTTCTCGCTTCTTGTGGCTCACATCGGCCACAAAACGCCGCCACACGCCACTCGCACGTACCCCTCAGTTAACCAGTTCAATGCGAAGGCAACGCACGCACTCATTTAGTCGGTTGATTGAAATAATATAATATGGATATAGAATTGTTTATATCAGAGATTCAATCTCGTCCTGCTATTTAGAATTCAAAAAAATTAAAACCGACTTCAAAAAACTGAAAAGGATGAAATAATCAAATTTAAGTAGGTATTCATCCCCTAGAAACATATTTTTGGAGCCGGTGCTTTACTTTCTATTGTTTTTGGAAACCACTTAGCACCAACTCCAAAAATATGTTTCTAGGGGATGAATACCTACTTAAATTTGATTATTTCATCCTTTTCAGTTTTTTGAAGTCGGTTTTAATTTTTGTTTAAAATTTTTTTTTCACAATTTTTAGTGATAACTTTCTACGGTCGAAGCTAGATGGGTGACCGTCAACTTATATTGTTTCCTACTATCGTATCGTTTCACTAAAAAGTCATTGGATAAGCAAAAATTCGCAATTTCGCTTATGTAGACGATTTCATAATTTCAGTTTTTTTAAATTTAAAACCAACTTGTGGCGGCGTTTGTGGCTGTGGCCTGTGGCCCGTGTGCGGCGACAGATATTTCTGTTGTCACTTAGTGGCCTATAAAAAAATATTTATCAATACCACTGTTATTTATAAATGCTTTTTGACGGGAAAGAAATTTTAATTTAATATTAATAATTAAAACAGAATTAGAGAAAGTGCTGGGTAAACTATTTATTTCTTATGCAAGCATCTGATTTTTCCACCTTTTTATTCTTATAGTTCAATTTTATTTATAACTAGCTGTACCCTGCCACGCTTCGCAGTGGCGCATCGTTAAAAAACTGTTTTCTCGCGGTTGCAGATATGTGACTAATGCAAAACATAGATAAAAACAATCCTTGATGCGGATTTTATATCATGTTAAAATTTCGACTCAATCGGTGCAGAACTTTTTGAGTATTTGAAGCGTACACAGACCAACATAACATTTATATATATATAAATTATTAAGTACTAGTGGCTCTACCCACTTGGATATAGGATATCTCGCCAAAAGTTTGATATGACCTTTCTTTCCTTTTCCTTCGGTAAAATCTATCTCCATGACAAATTTCATCTAAATCAGTTCAGCGGAACGAATGAAAATGTAAAAGACTGACAGTTACTTTCGCATTTATTATATTAATGTCTCGTCTCCATTGTCTCGTTAGAGCGATAGGGGCCGTCCTAACTCTCTAGAGAGGATTCTAGCTGTTCGATTACACCTTCCTATTTCCTATTTAGAGAGTTATGAGATTAGGACTTATTACATTGTCCTATTTCCTAACTCTCTAAATAGGAAATAGATGCCTTTTGATAATCGCCATCGCTAACGCTAACTAAATGAAAAATGTATGGGATTTGACATTTACAATCGAAAGGTGTCCAAGGCCTTATGTTTGACTTGCTTAAGAACGTGAAATGAAATAATAATATAATCGATTTTTCGTTTCTAATATTTTCGAGTTGAAAGATTGTATGAAATATCGTGCGGCGTAAGCGCTATTAGTTTAACTTTGACTGGCTCGCCTGTTTGGGGGGTATTGTATAGGTACTCAATTCTAATAATAATAATAACAATATTCAGATATACCTACACTCACACCTATTATCTAGCCCAAAGTAAGCATCAATAAGAGCTTGTGATAAATAACAGAGAAATAATGATAATAATGTGTACTTAAATAATAAATATATTAATATAGACATACATGACTAGTAAACAAATGCTCGTACTCATCATACAAACATTTGCTCCCACCGGGATTCGAACCCGGGACCCCCTACCGAGTAGCCTGTATAGCAAGCAAGGGGCACAAAACACTTAGCCAGCCGGTGGTCAATTCTAAAAAAATATCAAACCAATCGATCGACATGTAGTCTATCAACTGTTAATACCTTGCCACTGGAAAAAATATGAAAGGTTAGTTTTCACACTAAAAAGGTTACTTTTTTTAGGTATTACCTACTTATTTTTGAGTAGCCGGCTGGCAACACTGGTTAGAGCGGTTGCAGGAAAAACCGAGACCAACTGGTTAACGTGCCTTCCGAAGCACGGAGGAGGTCGAGTTACCAAACTTTGATTGACCCATCACAGGATTGACCATGGCGAAAGTTGCTTTGTTTTTCGTATCAAATAAAGAGCGATCAAACCAATACGCCACCAAGCTCCTCGACCAGTAATATTATCCAGTCCACTCCAATAGTAACCACAAATATTATCTATTGTATTGTTACACATGTAGAGATAAATTCTTACGTTTGCCTACTAATCGTATTAGTTAGGTTAAGGTACCTATATGTAAGTACAGAATCGTATTTAGATTGAATCATTTCAAAATAAGCGACGATTTTACACTCTACCTCTTTGGCGTCCGCCATTTTGATTGCCGTGCTAGAGTGCTAGTTTTAGTTTGACTAAACACGCGAAAACTATGTTATTTAAAAACTATCCAGGATCGATAGACCAGAAATGAATTGTAACAAGTTGGGTATATTATTTTTACTTTTATTGGACTGTATTTGGTTGTTTAGCGGTTCGATAGAAATGAATGACGACATAAATCACAAAGAGTGCAACAGATATTACAGATATAATAACGGGCACTTACCAGCAAAGAAGCAGGGTCAGGCCTGGGACAGGACCAGGGCTAGCTCCAGCAGGAAGGCAGTTATGCGGATATGGTCTGCTCGAGTTCAAGCGTGTTAATTAGGCACACACACCCGCACAAATAGTTATTAAAGCGCACACCAAACAGTTAGTTGGTTAATTGATAGTTATCCTTATCAAACACAAGATTATGTAAGTTATAAGTTAATGCAATGGGGGATATGATCTGGAGACTCATATTAATACTGCGAGCGGCGGGTAGGGCGTTCGACGATGGTGGAGATTCGAACACGACAAATGCGGAGCTGCGGGCGAGCGACGTCTGCGAGGGCGGGGCGGCCGGTGAGGTGCGGAAGGGTGAACACGGTCACGCGGAGTGAAAGAGAAGAAAGAGAAGGACATACGGGAAACCGGAATGACAAAACGAGAGAGAGATATGGACGTAAGCCGCCAAACACAGTGATGCCAACTTAAAACTAGAGCTAATGGCCAGCGTTGCCAATCTGTGGGGAATTCCCCAAACTGCGGGGATTTTCAGTTCGATTGGGTAATTTGTGGGGAGAGCGTTTATGTGGGGAAAATGCGGGGAATCAAGACATTTACGCTAGAACTGAACTTAGAAGTAATAAAAGTAGTCTAAGAAGTAAGTATTATTTATAAATTATGTAAGAATATTTAATTACCTTGATTATTTAAGCACCTTTTGGGCCGGCGAGGTGGAGGCGGCTAGTGCAATGGGTCAATTGCCGTGCTTTGTATAAAAAAAAATGAAGTTTAAAGCAATTTCACCGGCAGGAAGGTTTTACAGTTTATTTTATGGCAACATTTATGTCTATCAAACTTAGAGTATCGCAGAGAACTTTCTCAAACGCATCTGTCGAGAGAAAATTTAGCGTTTTAAAGAGTTTGAAAACAGAGAATCACAATCGCCTGCACATTGACACTGTAGCAGCGCTTATGACCACTAGAAGAAAGGATTAAAATTTGATCCTTCGAATGATATGTTGACAAAACAAAAGCATAATAAAGAGCTGCAATAAATACCTTGATGAAAATCATTAAATACTTAATAAGTATATGTAATAAATATATTTGATTTATAGAAACAGTACTTTTATTTCTTTCCTAAAAATTTGTGGGGAAAATGTGGGGAATATTGATTTTTTTCCCCCCAAAATTGGGGATTTTCAGTTAGGTTTTTGGGTAATCGAGACCGTGGCAGTTGGCAACGCTGCTAATGGCTGATTTACACTTGCATAAGTACAGTAGCGAGTTAAGGTCTATTCACACATATCAGGCAAGCCTCAGTTCCGGCACAGATCCGGCTAAATCATCTCTAAATAGAGTTTTATCTCTATTTAGAGATGATTTATCTCATGCAAAGTATATGGATACGAAATACAATCACGAATGACGACGGACACGTTTTCACTGAAGCTCCGTGAACTGAGCGGGCACTGACATGTGTGAATTGAATGACTGAAGCACTGATATGGAACTGTGCCGGATCTGTGCCGGATCTGTGCCGGAACTGAGGCTTGTCTGATATGTGTGAATAGACCTTAAAGGTCGATTCCCACATATCAGACATGCCTCAGTTCCGGCACAGATCCGGCACAGTTCCGTATCAGTGCGAAATATTATTTCATACATTATCTATGAACGTATCTCCACTTGTCCGTTCAGTGACCGCTCAGTGCTCTCAGTGTCCGTTCCGGCGTGGTTCCGGCACGGAAGGTATCGTCGACAACGATAATTTTGTCGGACGGACAGATCACTGACGGATCTCGGACGCCGACATCAACAAAAACAAAATAGAGGACGAGCGATTAATAGAATTGGTTCGTGAAAATAGAGTTTTATCTCTATTTAGAGATGATTTATCTCATGCAAAGTATATGGATACGAAATACAATCACGATTGACGACGGACACGTTTTCACTGAAGCTCCGTGAACTGAGCGGGCACTGACATGTGTGAATTGAATCACTGACGCAACTGATACGGAACTGTGCCGGATCTGTGCCGGATCCTTAAAGGTTTAATCGACCTTAAAGGTCGATTCCCACATATCAGACATGCCTCAGTTCCGGCACAGATCCGGCACAGTTCCGTATCAGTGCTTCAGTGTTGCGTCAGTGATTCAATTCAATCGTGATTGTATTTCGTATCCATATACTTTGCATGAGATAAATCATCTCTAAATAGAGATAAAACTCTATTTTCACGAAGCAATTCTATTAATCGCTCGTCCTCTATTTTGTTTTTGTTGATGTCGGCGTCCGAGATCCGTCAGTGATCTGTCCGTGATCGGTCCGTCCGACAAAAAATATCGTTGTCGACGATACCTTCCGTGCCGGAACCACGCCGGAACGGACACTGAGAGCACTGAGCCGTCACTGAACGGACAAGTGGAGATACGTTCATAGATAATGTATGAAATAATATTTAGCACTGATACGGAACTGTGCCGGAACTGAGGCTTGTCTGATATGTGTGAATAGACCTTTAACTTGCGGTCTTGGCGAGTTAAGTTCAAATTCCCGTCCAAACAATGTTAAGAACTTAACTCGCCAAGACCGCAAGTTAACTCGCTACTGTACTTATGCAAGTGTAAATCAGCCTTAAAAATTATTTGGTGTCAGGGAGATACAATTACATTGTAATGAAACTTTTATGTAAACTTTTTGGCTACTTTTTATAAAAACTTTTCACATCACACGTAAGGCGATGAGGCTATGGAGCAAAGATAATATAAAACGCTACGTCTTACGGACAGTAACAAGTAAAAACTAAACGCGACTCTATGGTCATGCCATGGCCATGGCCATGGTATGTATATGTGGTGCGGGCGGGGAAATCCTCGTTTCCTGCTACCATCATAACGATACACGAAATGAAAGCGACGTTCCGTGTTTCGGCGTCCGCCCGCGCCCCGCTCCTCGCCATCGCGGACAACAAGCGGCCACAGTATTTTGCTCTGCGAGTGTTCAGTCCGGCAAAGTGGCAACATCGCGCTAAGACACGGGCGTCTGTCTCCTCGCCTTCTCCAAGCGCCGACGGTCCGGTGTTTTTTAATTTGTTATATCTCTGGTTCTATTTAATCTATTTCGTTGCAATTTTGTATACAGGTTAAGAAAAATGTACAGATGCTAATTAAATCGCTAGATTAAAGGAACATTATTTAAGAAAAGTTTTATCGAGTTACTTTTGTTTGTTTACCAGCGCTCCGGCGTATATTCCAAAGGAGATGTTTCATATCCGGCCAGGTATATGTACAGTCAGCCGTCCGATTACTAAAATACAAAATTAAAAATTTTAAGTAACCCCCGGCGTCATTAATCATCTATCTAACACCATCTCATTGGACTATTCATAAGAGCCCAAACACGCTATATTATATGCTGCAAGTTTCAGAAGAATTAAGCATTTCGCAGACTTTTTGATGGTATACTATTAATGGATTTTCATACAATCAACCGTTTTTGGGGTAGAGCGCGAAGAGTGCGCAGGGTACAGTCATATATGGGCTTAATGCAAGGTCAAGCGTGAGTTACGGTTATCAGTACGTTGTATAAAGTGAATTATTTACGATAAATTATAATTATTTAACAATCCCATTATTTATGTACTAATTATTAATTATTTATATTTAACTATTTAACTAAGGCAATGTTAAGACACAGATATACTCTTCTAAAAGTTTTGACCAATATCCTCGTACTAAAAAACACATTTTATTTTTAACCGACTTCAAAAAAAGGAGGAGGTTATTAATTCGTCTGTATGTTTTTTTTTATGTTTGTTACCTCAGAACATTTGACTGGGTGAACTGATATTGATGATTATTTTTTTGTTCGATGCGGAATAGTTCCCATTTGGTCCCATAAAAAATTTTTGGAAATCCATTGGGTAGTTTGGTTTTTAAATCAAAAATACTGGAAAAATTAAGTCGTCTACATATGCGAAATTGCGGATTTTGACTTTCCTATGAATTTTTAGTGAAATGATACGATAGTAGAAATCAATATAAGCTCACGGTCACCCATCTAGCTTTGACCTTCAAAAGTTATCACTAAAAATTGTGAAAAAAAATATATTTAAACAAAAATTAAAACCGACTCCAAAAAACTGAAAAGGATAAAATAATTAAATTTTAGAAGGTACTCATCCCCTAGGAACATATTTTTGGAGTTGGTGCTAAGTTGTTTCCAGAAACCATAGATAGTGAAGCACCGACTCCAAAAATATGTTCCTAGGGGATGAGTACCTACCTACTAAAATTTAATTATTTTATCCTTTTCAGTTTTTTGGAGTCTGTTTTAATTTCTGTTTAAATATTTTTTTTACACGCTGCATTTAAGTAGGAAATACATTGTATTGTTGCATAGACTTCGTTCTGGTCACTTTCCGTCTAACAAGTTTGCATATTTGATGAAAAAATCAGACTCCAAATTGTGACGTCTGTGATAAACTGGAGGATGTGCAACACTTGTTGACGGAATGTGTCAAAAACCAACGAGAGCGACAATATTGACGAGTCAACTAAACATTGGGGCATCTGATGTTGGAGTTTTCCAAACTATCCTGGAAGACCCTACATAAGAAGCATCTAAACTCGTATGAAATATGGTATTGGTGACTCGTCAATGATTGTCAATAATCATAAGTAACAACCATTTGTTTTAAAGAGTTTCTAAATTAGGTTACGATGGGACTGACATACTTACTGTATAGTAAAAGTCCCTAAATTAAATAAAAGATATAAAAAAAATGAACTAATATAGGCCATGTTTCAATTTATTGTCGTATTGGCGGCACCACCCTGTATAATCCAGAATTAATAATATACTAGATATTTATAGTTAAAAAATATAATTCATAATCAGTAAGTACATAAATAATGGTATTAATAATAATAATAATATCCATACACTCACAGCTATTATCTAGCCCAAAGTAAGCATCATTAAGAGCTTGTGTTATGGATTCTAGATAACGGATTAATATTGATAATAATATGTATAAATATTAGAAATATACTAAATAAACATATAAACATCCATGACTCGTGAACAAATGCTCGTATTCATCATACAAACATTTGCCCCTACCGGGATTTGAACCCGGGACCTCTTGATCGAGCAGCCCGTATAGCAAGGGTACAGACCACTCGACCAATATTTACTTGAGACAATATTTAGGACGACAAAACAAAGGTTTATACCAATTTACATCTTATTATCTTTCATTCCGAGGTTGACCCCTTTTTTTACCTAATTTGACTGGGCTAAAACGCGTTTGTGACATCCGGCGTCTAATTTATTTATTCCACCCCTTTTTTTCGTCGGGGGTTAAAAAGACCGTTAAAGTGATAATTTTTTTTTAAAATTGTGATCAAAAATGTAGGAAATGATGTCCCGAGATTTTTTATAGTATTTCAGATATTTTTGTTACTTTAAACTAAGTACCTACCTAATTATCAACTTTTAAGTTTAAGCTTACTTTGTGTGTTGTTGTGCTAAGTTAAAACTTTAATATATTTATTTTAATTTCAGTTTTTGTGTTCTAAACATGTTTAACGAATCCAAAATGTGTCCATTATTATAAAAGTCGGCTGGCTGAAGCACAGCCAGCCGACTTTTATATAGAGTTGTAACATAATGCAAAGACGGTGCTATTTTATTGCAAGTCACAGTTATATTATAATTATACTAAAGATAATTATGTTACTTGAATTATCTATCTTTACTTTATCGGAAGCTAATAAATATTTACTTTGGGCGTTATTACAAGAAAAGGAAGGAATAGCAAATTCGAGTAGTTTTGTTGTGTGTCATCCGCGCAGCAGTGTTGCCAGCCGGGTCTAGTCAAAGTAACCTAAAAAAGTAACTTTTTAGTGTGAAAACTAACCTTTCATATTTTTTTAGTGGGAAGGTATTAATAGTTAATAGAATAGGTACATGTCGATCGATTGTTTTAATTTACAGAAACAATACCTATCAAAGTTAAACAAATCAAAAGCGTTTACGTCGCTCGACTTTTCATACATACTTTCAAGTCGAAAATATTTGGCAGTTATCAGAGGATTTTTAGAAAACCAGTATTTTTGTTGAATAAGACTACTCTTAGCTTTTCATACAACAGAAATTGCCACAAATTAGACACTACACTACAAACACTCTACGAATAAAGTTTAGCGGTAGCTAACTGACTGATAAATAAATAAAAGAAATTATGAATGAATTCTACTTTCGAAAAATCACCTAAAAGTAACCTTTTGAGTAGTGTAACCTAACCTAGCAGTAACCTTTTGGAGTTAAAATTTTAAACAAAAATTAAAACCGACTTCAAAAAACTGAAACGGATAAAATAATTAAATTTAAGTAGGTACTCATCCATCATCATTATTAGAAAGTGAAGCACCAACTCCAAAAACTATATTACTAGGGGATGAGTACCTACCTTTCTCAATTTTTAGTGATAACTTTCTAAGGTCGAAGCTAGATGGGTGACCGTCAACTTATATTGTTTCCTACTATCTTATCGTTTCACTAAAAAGTCATAGGAAAGCAAAAATTCGCAATGTCGCATACGTAGACGACTAAATAATTTCAGTTTTTTTTTATTTAAAATCAAACTTCCCAACTGATTCTGAAAAAAATTTTATGGGACCAAATGGCAGCTAATCCGCATCGAAAAAAAAAGAATCACGTAAATCGGATCAGTAATCTCGGCGTAATCGGTGTACATACAAAGAAAAAAAATGTGTAGACGACTTACTAATTTCAGTTTTTTTTATTTATAAAAACCAAACTACCGAACTGATTTTGAAAAAAATTTTATGGGACCAAATGACAGCTATTCCGCATCGAACAAAAAAAGAATCACGTAAATCGGATCATTAATCTCGGCGTAATCGGTGTATGTACATACATAGAAAAAAAAAACATACCGGCCGAATTGAGAACCTCCTCGTTTTTGAAGTCGGTTAAAAAATCACCTAAAAGGTTACAAAAGTAACCTTCTGGCAACGCTGCGCCGCGCAGTGACGTCAGGCGTGGAGGGAGACAGTGGGGCGCGCCGCCATGTTTTGCGCGCAGTGATGCCAGATGGGGGGGATTCCCTGCAAATTCGGAGGTTTTTTTTTACTTCGGAGGGAGCTTCGGTTTAAATATTAAAGTTGGAGGAAATTCGGAGACTTTTTTAAGCCAAACACGATTCTCCACAACATTCTTGTTTTATAAAGAAATGGGTGTACACCCATTTCTTTATAAAACAAGAATGTTGTGGATGGTCCCTTTGCCGAAAAGAAAGGTATCTTTAGTTCAGTGCTGTGGTTTGGTGAGTGAATTTTAAATCACAGATTAATGATATATGTATCCACAAATTAATGATATATGTATCCACAAATTAATGATATATGTATCCACAAATAATCTGTGCACGCTCGCTAATGTTTTGTTGTTGAAGTAAATTGATTCTTTTTTTCAATAAAAAAATACATCTATGTCATTATATTCGCTGTATTTAGGTCTTAACCTTAATCGGATTGCGGATGTACAGTCGACGGCACATAAAGCGTAACAGTTTGACCTTGAGACCGCCCTTACTGCGTTCGTAATAGAGGCGGTTTTCGTAGCGCAACTGTTACACTTGATGTGCTGTCGTGTGTACCATCACAGAAAGATCCAACCAGCCAATTTCAAAACATTTTCGCTTGAAAGTTGAAACTGGGTAGGTACTTTAGTGGACCCCAGTCCTTAAATTATTGACCAATCGGGAACCCTTATTTTTTGTGAAAGGTTATTGCTCTTCATTGTTTTCAAAAAAACATCTGGTCGCATAGACATTTCGGGACCAGATGTCTTTGTGACAAAAACAAAATGTTAGTTTCTGTTTTAATATTTTACCATTGTTTTAATTGACAAAAATTTTTCGGAGACTCTCTTAAATACTATTGGTGGATAGTATTCTATTGGTGCCCAAGTAAGTGGCAGGTAGTTGACGACCTTTGTGTACCAAAATGATCTTAAGTGTGGCTGGTTGGACTATTCTTTCATCACTTTAGTCCTGTCAAATCAGTTACTTTGTGTACATCTGAATCGACCTTTTTGATTTCCAATTAAAATTTCCCGAAATTTAATATTATTTTAGTATGTACATGGAGGTTTTTTTGTCAGAAATGTCAGTTTTTGGGGGGATTTCGAATAAGGACGGGGGGAAGTTCACACAGTCATCTGGCAACCCTGTTTGCGCGGCCGTCCGAACCACAGAACATAGGTCCGAACAATGCCCAGTGCGACGTCACTCCAAAGAGGCGGTGCGCTAGACAAATGCGCATTTTGCGGGCGGAGCGAATCCCCGTATAGCTAGATCATGTTCGTCTGGCCCGCCCAACCCCGCGGCTTTGGAAAACGAGATTTCCATCAATCCTATGTACTCTTTTACCCAACCATATGTACAACTTTCATTTTCAATGTAACGCTAATATAAATAAGTTAGAAGCATCACTGGTGGCCGGGCCAGCCTGACGTTTTCAGCCCGGCCCCTTCTACATCACAACTACTACAACAACTAGAGACAATTAATTGTTAGAGAACTAATGTACTACATAAAATACATACATTCAAGCCTTTATTTCATACTAAAATGCAATATCTTAGGAGATATCAAAGTAAGGTGGGGCCGGGCTGAAATTATTGAAATAGCTAATAACAATAAAAATACAAAACCTTAGAACCCATATTCTATGTGTGTGTAATCTCCCAGAGGTGCAGTATATATGTACAACTTTATTTTTAAGTTACATTATTTAAATATAAAAATATGAACACTAGAAATTATTTCAGCCCGGCCCCCTACAATCGTTTATATCTTTTTAGCTATTGCATCAATCTGCACAAAACGACAATGTGTGGACTCGTATACAGTAGTACTTTGATAAATTTTGGCTCATGAATTTACTAAGATTATATTCGACGAGATAATTAAAATCTAAGATAGTACTAGTGGAGTGACCATCAGTCACGTGTCAATTTCAGGACATGTGTTTTATCGAATGAAACAAGTAATAATTAGAGTTTTTTTTATTAATACAACATTTTTAGATTTATAAAAATCAACAACCTTCGTATTTAAAATTATTAATACGTAATAGGGATATTGACAACAAGTAAAAAAGTAGGATTTTCACTTAAATTCAAAAATATGAGTTATTTTATTTACAAAAATACTTGAAGAGCACATATTTTTATGTCATATTGGTCTTATTATTTGCAATTTTTTAAAAAATGACGATTTAAATAAAACAAAACTAATTATGGTAACATGGTCATATATAAAGTACTAAGATGCTATTAAACATTCAATAAAATGTTGTCAAATACCCTATTAATTAACTTCCATATAATCTATTAATCACAGTCTTTCATTAGGTACTTCAAAAATTATAACTTATAAAAGTATTGGTTAATATTTGGTATACATATAAGTAGTAGGTAGCAATTACTTTTATAATCTAGTCTTTATAATTAAAAAAAACATACCCACCGAATTGGCAACCTCTTCGTTTTTGAAATCGGTAACAAATTCTCTAATAGGCGTGACGACAGCATCGAATAATCAATGATTTAATGATTTTAGGGGAAAATATGCATTAAAAGGATTTAAAACACTGATTCGGTTTTAATTAAAAACCTGAGATTATTAAGATTTTCACTAAAATAAAAGACTAAAATACTGCAATCCGCCATTTTGACTGAAACACCAATCACAGCGCATGACGTCACGCTTAGGTAAACAAACATCTCTCTCTTGTGTTTTGTTGTGACTACTACCGATATATAACAAAATAACGCATTTGAATTGATTTTTTATTAGTGAAAGTGTGATTTATCTACTCCACTTGACTCGAGAACACGAATTTATAACAACGGAACCAGGCTTTCTTAAGGCAAACAGCTCAAATTTGCCCATGATTGATTTATTGATGTTGGGCGATTTCCTCGCAACAGATAAAGAGTTTTGATCATCTGAGTTAAACCACTTTGTAAGTAAATTTTATATTTATCCTTAGTACTAGATATAAAAACAACTCGTTTTGAACTGGTAGGAGTTTATTTTAATTTCAAAGGTTATTTTTACAGTAAACTTGTCATTGTTTATTTTTGAGGTTAACTTGCAGCTGAAAAAGCCACTTTAGAGTTAATACCCGAAAAAAATTCTGTAATTACAAAGCACCTACTAGTATTTTTCTAGTTTCAGAGTAAGTTTACTGACAAACAGACATTTTACTTTCAAATAATGCTTAAATTGTAGCCTACTTCGAAAAAAAAATATTTTTTATTTGATAGTATGTATGTATTTGTTCTAATTAGTTTCTATTATTTCAGATCTTCAAGACAATCAAACGGGGGTGATGCAATCAGTTATGTGCAACTAAAACGGGAGGAAACATAAGTACAATAAAATGCAAGATTTGCCTACAGCATAAAGTCTATGGAAAACAATATGCTGTTACATTGATGGTTGATGAAGATGAAGAAAAAGTAAATTCAATTGATGACAAGATTGTGTTGCTGCCCAGGGCGAATGTAATCATGCCATAGCACTGCTTATATGGGTCCATAGACGAAGCGAAGAACTTTCATGCACTGAAGTTCAATGTGGCAGAAATCAAAGCTCTACCTTCAAATCAAGAGTCAGCACTACCTTGAAATTTATATATTTTAAATGCTTTGCTCAGATACAAATGCAAATGTACCAAAGTGGACTCAAAAAGTGTTACTTTTGTGTTGCATGCCCAAATTTTCCCACTAGTCAAAATGTAGAAATTATATGTGTAACCTTTAATAATCTATATATGTCAGGCTCTTCTTGAAAGTATTATTACATTTTGGAAATCCCATGTGTATCCCCTGTTTGTTATATAAAAGTATATAAAATAAAAATGCAAAAATTTCATGTGTGTTTTAATTAATAAGTGAATCTTGTATATTAATTATTCTATATATTTTCATATTTGGGACATATATAAACACCTTGTTGGGTGTTGTTATTGATGTGTTTTTTCATTGAGGCACTGTACATCACTTATAAACTTTAGACTTCAATTTTTACAGACGAAATATGCAATGTTTGTTAACTTTCCTCTGAGCGCGCGTAGACAAAATTTGATGTTTACCTAGGCGTGACGTCAGACCCGACGCCATGACACTTTGAGCTGTATTCGCGCACTATTGAATTTTGTTAAGAAAATTGGGTTTAAACTTAGTTAAACGTTAGTTTATTACCGAAATAAAGTTTTTTTCGTAAATAGTAAATGTGTACATACACTACGGAAGAGAATTTCAAAATCTTTCGTCATGCCTATTATAAATTGTATCATTCAATAAAAACATGTTTCCTAGATGGTAGGCCCATATGTAGGGTTGTCTGGGTAGGCTTTTCTTATTTCAGCCTTAAGACAGTTCGCTGTGTTTTGGATTGAAGGGAAAGATAGCCAATAAAGTAATTAGAGGGCATGTACGGCATTTCAACTTAGGCCTCAGGATAACAACCGAACTGCAATTTCAAGTAATTTTTCCTTATTAAAGCAGCTGTTTATAGGTGGCGGAAACTGTTTACCACCAGCTGGGCCATTAACTTGTATATCATCTACTTAGATCATTAAAAAAATGTCCTGAAATTAGCACGTGCCTGATGGTCACTCCACTAGTACTATCTTAGATTTTAATTATCTCGTCGAATATAATCTTAGTAAATTCATGAGCCAAAATTTATCAAAGTACTACCGTATACGAGTCCATACATTGTCGTTTTGTGCAGATTGATGCAATAGCTAAAAAGATATAAACGATTGTAGGGGGCCGGGCTGAAATAATTTCTAGTGCTCATATTTTTATATTTAAATAATGTAACTTAAAAATAAAGGTGTACATATATACTGCACCTCTGGGAAATTACACACACATAGAATATGGGTTCTTAGGTTTTGTATTTTTATTGTTATTAGCTATTTCAATAATTTCAGCCCGGCCCCACCTTACTTTGATATCTCCTAAGATATTGCATTTTAGTATGAAATAAAGGCTTGAATGTATGTATTTTATGTAGTACATTAGTTCTCTAACAATTAATTGTCACTAGTTGTTGTAGTAGTGGTGATGTAGAAGGGGCCGGGCTGAAAACGTCAGGCTGGCCCGGCCACCAGTGATGCTTCTAACTTATTTATATTAGCGTTACATTGAAAATGAAAGTTGTACATATGGTTGGGTAAAAGAGTACATAGGATTGATGTAAATCTCGTTTTCCAAAGCCGCGGGGTTGGGCGGGCCAGACGAACATGCTAGATCTACGTCATGCTGTGACGTAGATAGTATGATTGATTTCCGCCACTGGCCCAAGTGTAAAGGGCTTATTACATTATCCTATTTCCTAACTCTCTAACTAGGAAAAAGGAAGGTGTAATCGCAGTTAGAGAGTTAGGACGGTCCTATTTCCTAAGTAGTCCTCTAGTTAGGATCGCGACGGTACGATGTAAAACCACTAGTTAGGGATGGGCAAATCAAAAAAATAATATCGATATATACCTACCTACATTAGATCATATCAATATAATTCTCAAAAGTATCAATTTATGTAGAATTAAAGTCGATATTTATTAGCCGACTTCAAAAAAGAAGGAATACAATTCGACCCAAATGTAATGTAATATTGTCAGAATGGTATAGTTTTTGATAAGTATGTTAGTATAAACATGGACTAAATAATATAATTTAACTTCAAGAAGTTGGGCACACATGTTAAGATTAACATTACATGTGTGCCCAATTTGATAAATGTTTTTTCAACACACTTCCTCATAAAGTGGCTCTAATCCCATGGCAATTAGGCACATAATGACACCTATAATCAAACTGTGACTTTTTCATTACTATTATTCACTAGTGAGTAATAGTTTTTTTTTAATAATTATAATTGCCAATATATATTTTTTTTCTTTTTTTGTTGTTAAATCTCCCTGTAATGGGAAGGCAAAAGGAACTCATGCCCATACAGCCATGTCTGATGTGATTGAGTTTATGTCACTTATCTATATGTATATGTGTAAGTATATGTATTTTTTTGTATTTATGTATATGTGTAAGTATATGTAGTTTAAAATCCAAAGTCACGCCCAAGGCCCTATTGCGACGTTTTTTATAATGTCGCAAAAGTTTTATGCTGAGATAGGGCCTTGTTGACTGCACTTATTGTTAAGTATAAACTGTTTTTATTTGTCTATTTTTTTTTTTTTTTATTCTTTAAGCTTCTTGTTGTTGTTTGTTATGTGCATGTCAAATAAAAATATTTTTCTTTCTTTCTTTCTTTCTTTAATATTATTGGATGAGTTACGCTTACATTTGCGCTAAAAAGCTATCCGCGAAAAGCCCAAAAAAAAGAAACCTCATTTTTTAGTCTATGGCCGATGCGCGCGCATAGGAAAACTGATTAATTTTTCCCGCCATTACGAAACATTTTTCACAACTCGTCTCGTTTTCTCTTTTGAAGTTATTTAGTTAGTTATTAATTAAGATGTCTGCAAATACAATTTATGAAGAAAATGATATATGTTGTATGTGGTACACCGCCCGATATAAGATGTGAAGCCCAGAACGTTATGGAAAGTTTACTACCAGAAAACTCAAAGGAAAAATATCTATTA
Organism: Nymphula nitidulata; assembly: GCA_947347705.1. NCBI lineage: Eukaryota > Metazoa > Arthropoda > Insecta > Lepidoptera > Crambidae > Nymphula > Nymphula nitidulata. The sequence continues at coordinate 603,356 of OX374618.1, forward strand.
GCGTACCAAAATTTCATACAATGGCAGAACAACAAGAATACGCAGTCTTTTTCAGAAAATGTGTTCATGGCGTACTTTAAAGAATTATCTTCTAAGTACAAACCTAGCTCTTTGCGGTGTATTTACTCAATGTTAAAAAGTACAGTCCGAACAAAGAATGGAGTGGACTTAAAAACATACTCGAATTTGTCAGCTTATCTAAAGAGACTATCTGATGGATTTAGAAGCAAAAAATCAAAGGTTTTATCATCTGACGATATTGAAAAATTTATTAAAGATGCTCCAGATAACCAATATTTGGCTACAAAGGTTAGTTAAATTAATTTTAATTAAATATTTAATAGCAGCTTGTTGACTTTAATTATTGTTTCTTTTGTTTCAGGTTGCTTTAATATTTGGTGTAACTGGTGCCTGTAGGATACAAGAATTAACAAATATAACTGTAAAAGATATAGAAAACCATGGCCAGATGCTTTTAGTGAAGATACCTATCACGAAAAATAAAATACCTAGGTCATTCACCATACACGGTCCATTCTATGATATTGTTAAGAAGTATGAAAGTTTGCGTTCACCAAAAACAAAAAATGACCGTTTCTTTCTAAATTACCAGAATGGTAAATGTACCTGTCAGCCTATAGGTATAAACAAATTTGGTTATATGCCTAAAGAAATCGCTAAGTTTTTGGGTTTAGTAGATGCTGAGAGCTACACTGGACATAGTTTCAGAAGAACTTCAGCTACATTGCTGGCAAATTCAGGAGCTGATATAATGACTTTGAAGCGACATGGCGGGTGGCGATCTAGCAATGTAGCAGAATCATACGTAGAAGATTCCATACAAAACAAGAAGGAAATTTGTGCGAAAATCACAAAAAGAATTAAACTTGATTCTGAGACGCATCCTACTAGCGAAATACCAAGTACATCCAATGATTGGATTTCACCTACCTACACGAATAATGAACCATCACAAATAACAATAGAACATGAAAGTATTTCAGTAAATAATCTATCTGATGAGACCGCTATATCATCAAAAATAGTTAATTATAATTTTACTAACTGCACATTTACTAATTGTTTCTCTAAATAAACTTTTTATCTACTATGTACAATGGTTTTTTATTTAAGTATTATTTTATTCAGAAGTGTGTTGAAAAACGTTGTATGATACACGTGTGTATTGATGATTACCGTCCTCGGCTCCTTAAGACCCTCGCCTGACGGCTCGGGTCGGGCCTCAATGCGCCTCAGCGGTAATCACCAACATTACACACTTGTACCATAATGTACTATTATAGAATTAAATTGAAATATGATAGAGTAAAAGCACCACCACAATTAATGCACTAATCACCACGCCCGCAAATATCACGACCGCCTGGCCGAGTGGTCTGTACCCCAGGCTACTCGGTCAAGAGGTCCCGGGTTCGAATCCCGGTAGGAACAAATGTTTGTATGATTAATGCGAACATTTGTTTACGAGTCATAGATGTTTATTTAGTATATTTCTAATATTTATATACATATTATTATCATTATTTCTCCGTTAGCTAGTATCCATAACACAAGCTCTTAATGATGCTTACTTTGGGCTAGATAATAGGTGTTAGTGTATAAATATTATTATTATTATTATTATTCAAGACGCCGGCGCGCCGCCGCCTTGAATATCATAAATGCGTGCATGGTAGGTACTTGATCATTATGCTGTTGCGGAGTTATTTTAAAACTCGACGACGATATCTTTTAATATATTCGTTAGAATCAAATAATGTGAAGAACATTTTTGTTTTGAATGAAATTCTTGTGATGAATAATGTATTTATTTTGATATGGAATAATATCATGTTTACCAAAACAACTTCGCAGATAATGCATTATTTTAGAACAAATTTTATTACCAATAAATGGTAATAGTGATGAGTCAATTTCAAAACATAGACATATGCTGTGGCGGACTTTTTTTAAAATCTTTTGAAGGTGTATAATTCTGGCATACATGATTTTTGTAAGTATATCTTTAACCGTTTATGCAGCGCACGCAACGAAAGCTCTGAAAATGAATATTTTTGTGCTGTTTTTTGCAACATTTTTCATTGATGCTCAAGTCCTATTGGTCGAATCACAATTTGATATATTCTATAGTGTTGCTTGTTGATTGGACTATACAACACAAAAAGATTTTTTCAATTAGAATCAGTTCTTACTGAGAAAAGCGAGTTCAAACAAACAAACAAACTCTTCAGCTTTATAATATTAGTATAGAGTTAGTGCTTCCTAATAAGGATCCTGTTTCTAACTCGGTTCCTATCTCGGCTCCTAACTCAAAACCATTCTACTTCAATACTGCGTGTTCCTCCAATTTAGAATTCTAGTTAGCTTCCTGTTTCTTTAACTGACTTCAAAAAGAAGGAGGTTATAATTATGTTCAATTGTATGCATTTTTTTTGTATGTATGTTCATCGATTTCTCGGTCAATTGTAAACCGATTTTTAAAATCCTTTTTTATTCGATAGAGTATAGGTACTCCTGAGGTGGTCCCATTGTCACCAAGTCAGGATCTGATGATGGGACCCCAGGGCAATCGAGGCAAACCTCAAGTTTTATAGGCACGTGTGGCATATTTTACTTTTTTCCAAAACTATTCAAGCTCAGTTACATATCTTAATGATACTTAATTAAATTAAGGTAATAGGTATGAGTGTAAAATTATTATTACTATTTTAATTAAATTAAATTTTATTCCTCGTTAAAAATGCTACCAATATTAATAATAATTATTCATTTATTTTTTATAAATATGTGTAAATAAATATGGTGGCATCGATAAGTGCAACCCAAAGCGCTTCTACATCACGTTCTTTCCGATTTAGAATCCTATCTAGTGTAGTATGATCGCTGGCTATCTACTTAGGTCTCTAACTCTGTGTCTAGTTAGGAAATAGGAGAATGTAATAAGCGCATAAGAGACACCGCAGACTTACAATTTTAAGTTGGCCAACTATCGAACAACTAAATTGCGTGCTTTCATAGGCCGCAGACTTCGCCGACTTAGTTGGTGGACAGTGTTGCTAGCGCGGTGAAGTCTGCGATAAAATGCGGAAAAACAACGCATTACTTCTTAAATTAATAAAAAGAAGGCGAAAACAGAACAAAACATTTAGGGTGCATCCGATATTAACTGACAGATTAGAGCGTGGGAAACATCATACCTTACATTCTAAACTGAGATGTTACCCAGAAAGTTTTTTAACGGCTGGCCTTTTTAGGACTTCGTCGATCAGTAGTTCTAATTTTTCATTTGTCACAAGTAGAGAATGCAGAGATGGACTGGGCGGCTGCGTGCCCGTCGGCTAAAATCCAAGCGTGGGGAAATCACGCGCACGGGTCTGGTCATGCTGCATCTAACCGTTCGACTGACCAATTAAGTTGTTATAGTCTGCGGACTATCGGCCGATAGTTGGCCGACTATTTAGTTGAACGACTTAATTGGTTATTATGTGCGGGCAATCATAAGATTCTATGTTTAGACATTCTGCGATTTAGTCGGCCAACTTGAAATTGTATATGTGTGGTGTGTCTAAGACAAAGGTCTAAGAGCATGCGGTTTTAGACACCACAATACAATTTCATAGCTAAAAGGCAGTTATGTCACTTAGCCTTCTTTTTAAATTGTAAATTAAGTGTAATTCGATCAACATTACCACTGCAAAAGACGTTTTTGGATTTTAACTGCTTCTTATGTTGTTTCTATGCCACTAAAATCATACTAAATACTGAACTTAAACGTAGTTTTTGTAAGAACAGTCCACACTAACTATGTTTTAGTGTAAGATAAACTGGTCTTTGAGGAGCTCGCGGCGGCGTATTGGTTTGAGAGCTCTAGTTTCGAAAGGAAAAACAAAGCATCTTTCGCCATGGTCGGTACCGGGATGGGTCAATTAAATTTATAATCTCGAGCTCCTCCGTGCTCCGGAAGGCACGTTTAGCCGTTGGTCCCGGTTGTTCCTGCAACCGCTTTAACCCACCAACCCGCATTGGGCCAGCGTGGTGGTGTTATGGCCCAAGCTCGTCATGTGTTTCTCCCATGTAGGGAGGCCTGTGCCCAGCAGTGGGACGTATATAGGCTGGTGATGACGATGATGATTATGATACTGGTGGTAATAACAATCATTTAATGTAAAAGAGACGGCTACGTGTAAATTCAATTCACATGGCTTTTAAACATTCATTAAGTGCGTTAGAATGTAACAAATACCTTCACAACGTTTTATTAAGTTTAAATCGAATTAAATAACTTAAATTACAGCAGTAATATTTGCGAGTAGGTACCTACTTATTAAATGATTTCTTAAAGTTATTTAAACTATTAAAATTTCAATAATTGATTTATTTATTTATTAATAATGATAATAAATAACCTAATACCTAATAAAAACGTTGGAAAAAGGAAAGAAAACGGTGAAGAAATTAGTAGGTTATACCTAGTGCTCCGGTGGCGGAGTGGTAATCGTGTCTGGCCGGAAAACAGGAGACGCGGGTTCGAATCCCGCCTGGAGCATATATTTTTCATCGTTCTCTTTCTTTATTTGTAAATGTTACAATTAATAAATAACCTCTTAAAATAAATGTCAACTAAACTTAAATTGAATCTATATGTTAAAGTTAAAACGCATTTTTCGATAGAACTCGTTTTCCCTAGTTAAAACTGGTTATTACTTAATGCCTCTGTTAATACTAGAAATACCCAGTTAAAACTAGAATTTACCACTGATAGGTATATTTGATTTTCAGATAAAACTAGCTGTCACATCGAGCTGTAGTTAAAACTAGCACTAGAAAAACTAATTTGGTATTAAAAACAATATATAGTTTTAAATATATGTATTTATTGAAAAGATCTAAGACACTGAGAACCAAATAATAATCTACTAAAGGAATTCTTGTAGGTCACGTGATATAAGACCTATCACGTGACCTACAAGAATTTCTTTTAATTTTTCTTTGGAATAGTAACATGATTACTATGTATAACTAATTACCTATTGATTTTTTATTATTGTAATTAACTGTATTTGATTTGTAAATAAATCTATAAAATTTTACCTTATTAATTATTAAATTTGATATTATTATTAGAAGAAATTACTTAATTAGTACATCTTACATATCATTCAATTATGATTTGATAAATTGAAGTCCACGGATTGTAGTGCCCTAACGGGGTTCCATGATTCATATTGTACCTATTGCTTTTAAAAAACTGATATTTTTTTGATTACAACTTTGCTAACTTTTAATAGATGGCGTTAGTGGAGACAAATGAGGAGTTTAGTTTAAATACTAAAAACTAATCTTTTGGCAGATTATTATGCTTTTAACAAAACTGTAATTCTTTCATCACTTCTTCGGTGTACTTTTAATTCGTAGCGGACAAACGAAACGTTTAAGTACTCTTTGAGCAAACGTAGTATTTAAAAATATTTTTTAACAAAAATAAAATCGACTTCAAAACACTAAAACGGTAAAAATAATTAAATTTCAGTAAGTACCTAGTTAGTTACCTCCTTAAATGTATTTTTGGAGTTGCTGCTTCACTTTCTATTGTCTCTGGAAACAGCTTAGCATCAACTCCAAAAAATACATTTTAGGAGGTAAGTAAGTACTTAGGTACTGAAATTTAATTATTTTTTCTTTTATAGTGTTTTGAAGTTCGTTTTATTTTTGTGAAAAAAAATTTTTTTCGTGATTTTTAAGGTCAACGCTAGATAGGTGACCGTCAGCACCACTATCGACTTGTCTGTCTCTGTCTGTGGTTGAAATACATAATATTGTTTCATATTATCGTATCGTACCTAACTCCACCCACCGTTCCTTCCATCATCAGTTCATCCGAATCACCCGATAGAATACAACTATTCATTAATACGTACCTATAATGAAAGAATTATCTTCCAACTCTTAACCGTTAAGGAGTTGTACTTGCCATCACCAGCTCATCAACATGACATGATGACCAACAGAAGCTATACTTGAATAGCTTTAGAAAATAGAAAAACATGTCATCAATGCCTATAAAATTTAAGGTTTGACCTCGATATCCCTGGGATCCCATCGTCACTATCATCAGATTCTGACTTGGTTCTGACTACAACTCAGGAGTATACTCTATCGAATAAAAAAAGAATTTTGAAAGTCGGTTTACAATTAATAGAGAAATCCGTGAACATCCCTATATACATACAAAAAAAAATACATGAACCTCCTTTTTTTGAAGTCGGTTAAAATATTTTTCAATACCACTGTTATTATTATACAAAGCTATAAAACGAGCAAGAAATTTTAATTAAATAGTATAATATTAATAATTTGTAACACCGTTTTTTTGTTAGTGCATAGTGCACTCATTTCAGTTTTATAAATGGTATTAATTTAGTCTATTATTCTTATATTTTTGCATTGGCAGCCCAGTCGGGATTTGTCAAACTCAATTTTTGACAAACTTCAATGTCATAGTGAAGGGTACGTTCTAAAGACATACATTTATTATTCGTTTCGAAAGTAAATCTTTTCATTGTTGGTCTAAACATTCATTTATTTTCAATAAACAATAATTAATCAACTAAATTCGTAGGAAATCTATTTATTTGACATTGTTTCTAAAGTTATTTTTACCATATAATGGATATTTCAAAATTATTTTGTTGATTTCACATTTTGCCAGAGAGTATTAAGACTGCCTTCTGAACGTTGCGTCATTTGTGCTGCGTAATCATCGATGTTCTGAATTTGCTCTTCCTTTTGCCGATCAACCATGAACGAAGTCAAGTAAATTTTATACTTTACAACTGTGAGTATTTCTTTGGGATAAAGTAGCATTTAACTACACATTTTCGATGCTGATAGTGTCCATTATTAATTTCAGTTTCCGACCTGCTTTTAAGCAGATGAATTTTTATGGGATGGAAACCGGCTGCCGGCCGGTAACACACACATACCTAGAACAGAAGTTGTAAGTTGTATTGTTTTTAACCGACTTCAAAAACGAGGAGGTACTCAATTCGCACGGTATGTTTTTTTTTTTTCTATGTATGTACTACACCGATTACGCCGAGATTACTGGTCCGATGTACGTGATTCTTTTTTTGTTCGATGCGAAATAGCTGCCATTTGGTCCCATAAAAATTTTTTCAAAAACAGTTGGGTACTTTGGTTTTAAATTTAAAAAAAACTTAAATTATGAAGTCGTCCTCATATGCGAAATTGCGAAGTTTTGCTTTTCAAATGACTTTTTAGTGAAACGATACGATAGTAGGAAACAATATAAGTTTACGATCACCCATCTAGCTTCGACCGTAGAAAGTTACCACTAAAAATTGTGAAAAAAAAATTTTAAACAAAAATTAAAACCGACTTCAAAAAACTGAAAAGGATAAAATAATTAAATTTAAGTAGGTATTCATCCCCTAGAAACATATTTTTGGAGTTGGTGCTAAGTGGTTTCCAAAAACAATAGAAAGTGAAGCACCGACTCCAAAAATATGTTTCTAGGGGATGAATACCTACTTAAATTTAATTATTTTATCCTTTTCAGTTTTTTGAAGTCGGTTTTTAACATTAAAGTAACCTGTATTCCGAAGGCGTCTAACCAACGGGTCCTGTAGAGAGTGGATGCAAAGATGTGATGGATAATATCGCATTAGACTTTACATAAATAAAATATTCGAGCTTGATAGAGTAGACTTTCTTTTATTTAAATATTTTACAGACAGATCAATGAAAAATCAAGTAAAAACCACTGACATCTAATATCAAAAAAGTTGTCTATATCTACACCGCAGAGTTCTTACCATCCTCCACACCGAACAAGAAAAAGCAGAAAATATTTCATTTGAGGTATAATAAAAAATAGTAATAATTAACAAAGTATTTCACCTACTACAACGAAAACTAACTAACGTACACAATAACAAACTTAAACACATTTTATTAAACAAATCCATACAATATTTCGCTATCATTTCAGCAATGCCTAAGTAAAAAGGCAAAATACATAAATAAAGTGTGCAAAAGCGATGTGTGTAGGTGCTCTAAATTTATGTGGTGTATATGCGCCCTAATAAAACTATTTACAGTTTGTACCGACTAGGTAACTTAGAAACTCGACCAGAACGTGTTACTTTCTGTTGGACAGGGATGTCCTTCTCTGGGCAAGCCACTTCCATGGGGTAGAGACGCTGAAAAGGACGTACTTTATAACCACTCGAAGTTCTTACCTTTGCCGTTCTGTTAACTCCATCCTTTCCGACATATATCTCCACGATAACACCCAAAGGCCATTTTACTCTTTTCTCGTCCGTTTCAATTAAAACTACATCTCCAATGCTCAGAGTTCCACTAACTCTGCTTGATCTTTGAACTAATAAATTTAAATATTCATTTTTAAACCTCTCTATAAAATCTGCTCTTAACTTCTGCATATAACGTAAACGTTTATTCATACTTCTTGTATCTAACACATCTATATCCGTCACACTAGATCCTGAAATTGGCTGTATAAAACATGATGGTTTTAGTGGTTCCAATGAGTCACATTTGCCGTCTTTGATATAAGTTAGCGGTCGGTCATTCAAGGTAGCCTCGCAGTCGCATAGAATAGTCTGGAGTTCCTCGTACGACACGGAAGATCGACCTAGCACCCGTTTCAATAGATCCTTCAGCATTCTAATCAGCCGTTCATAAAAACCACCCCACCACGCTGCAGCTGGAGCGTTTAGTTTCCATCTAATCCGACGAACAGTAGATTCTCGTTGTATTTCATCCCAATTTAGATCCATAAACATATTCCTTGACCCAATAAAGTTTGTACCATTATCCGAAATAATAACACTCATTCGTCCTCTCCGTGCGATGAATCGACGTAAAGTCATCATGAATGCATCCGTAGACAGCGAGTTTGTGAGCTCCAAGTGTACAGCCCTATACACGGCACAGGTAAAGAGAACGATCCAGCATTTCGTCCCATATCGTAACTGGAGGGGACCAGCTAAATCAATACCTGTATTCTCAAAGGGAGCCGAACCTTGGGTACGTTCTTGAGGTAAAGGAGCAGTTGGTGGCTGTACTGGCCTGCTTCTATATCGTTTGCAAACACCCATATAAATAAACACCAGTATAAACAACCATAGAGACAAATTTACGCATCTAGACGAGTTGATGTTGTGTTAAAAAAAATTAAACAAAAATCATAACCGACTCCAAAAAACTGAAAAGGATAAAATAATTAAATTTTAGTAGGCACTCATCCCCTAGGAACATATTTTAATTATTTTATCCTTTTCAGTTTTTTGGAGTCGGTTTTAATTTTTAATTTTGTTTAATTTTTTTTGCAATTTGTAGTAATCACTTTTGAAGGTCAAAGCTAGAGGGGTGAGCGTGAGCTTATATTGTTTTCTTCGCATACGTAGACGACTTAATTTTTCCAGATTTTTTGATTTAAAAACCAAACTACCCAATGGACATTCAAAACATTTTTTTGGGACCAATTGGGAACTATTCCGCATCGAAAAAAAAAGAATCATCAATATTGGTTCTCCCAGTCAAAAGTACTGAGGTAACAATCATACAAAAAAGTAACATACAGACGAATTGATAACCTCCTCCTTTTTTGAAGTCGGTTAAAAAAAGGGTGGTAATTTCGAAACCTTACTAAAATAAATTAAAGGATATGAAAACAATGCATTCTATTCATTTTCGACATCATGTTTCATAGTAACGTTTACTGCTTATATTAAGACCTACACACAATCGATATCTAAACAAAAATAGTGTTTGTTTTATTTTTAAAAAGTCCGGGTTCGATTCCCGAGCTGAGTACACGTTTTCTTTTAAATGTATGAATGCATTTTTTATTTTTACTAAAATCGATGACTTAGTTCCTAAGAAGAGATTTTCGTATGTCTTATAGTTTCAAACTTTCCCATACTGACCGATCTAAATGTGCCATTCTGTATACAGTTAGATACTAATTAAATCGGCAAATTATAATAAGAACATGATTTTAGTAAAGTTTTATCGAGTTGCATGTGGGAAAGGATGTCCCGTGAATTTTTATAGGCTTTCAGATAATTTATTATCAACTTTTAAGCTTACTTAGTGTGTGACATAATAAGTTAAAACTCTAATATACAGCATGGTGCCGTCAATACGACAATAAATTAAAACATGGGCTATATTAGTCCATAGAAATAGTGTGCCACTTTCGAAAATATCGTATTCATTTAATTATTTCAAGACATTTCTATGAAATAATGCAGCCAATGTTGTATTATTTCATACAAAAGTCATGAAATTATCAAATGAATAAAATGTTTTTGAAAGTGGCAAACCATTTCTATGAACTAATATAGCCCATGTTTTAATTTATTGTCTTATTGAGGGCACCAGCCTGTATTTATTTCAATTTCAGTTTTTGTGTTTTATACATGTATCGATTCTATAATGTGCCCATTAACAATACTAAAAGACGGCTGGCTGAAGCACAGCCACAGATCAGATAATAGTAGCAAGCTAGCACAGCCATCTTATACAGTTATATCTTAATGCAAGCAAACACGGTGCTATTTTATTGCAAGTCACTGGTATTAACAATTTCATAGCTAAAAGGCAGTTTTATGTCACTATCATTGAAAATTAAGTGAAATTCGATCAACATTGAAACACACTGACACACACACTGACTGGCTTGACATTGATTTTTTTGTTTCAATTGATTGATTGATTTGATTTGATTTTATTTTATTTTTGAATTTATCATCATTGATATAAACAAAAAAGGCAAGATACGGTACGCCTAAGCATTTCATCGTCGAAAAACGGGCTGCGTGCACTACATACACATGAGTCCTCACACAGCAACATTTTTTTCTAAATACGCATGAAGCTCGGTAATCAGGTAACAGAGATAGATAAACGCCCTTCACTGCCTAGTGCAAGCGAGACGACTGTTAGTGTATAGTATTACAAAAGGGAATTCCCGACTTCGTCTCCCACCTCCCCTACTTCGTACTGCGGTACCGTCAACAAACAATCTTACGAAATAAGAAACTTATTTTTTTTTACTTAAAATATTAATTTTACTATAGTAAGAACAAAAAGCTTTTAGACTGTAAACATTCCCAAATTATTTAAAATCGTTTAAACTGTGAAAGCATACTATAATTTTAATTAGGAATTTTAACAATATTTTACGAGCATCAGTGACTAATCTTAGCATTAATAAAATTGTTGAAGGTATAATTTATTAATTATACTGAAATATACAGGGTGGTGCCGTCAATACGACAATAAATTAAAACATGGACTATATTAATTCATAGAAATGGTTTCCTACTTTCAAAAACATCTTATTAATTTAATAAATTCAGGACATTTTATGAAATAATGCAGCCAATGTTGTAATATTTCATACAAATGTCATGAAATTATCAAATAAATAAGATGTTTTTGAAAGTGGTAAACCATTACTATGAACTAATATAGCCCATGTTTTAATTTATTGTCGTATTGACAGGACCACTCTGTATATTTTGCGTTGTTTTTTTATATATAAAAAGTACGGCAAATGACTCAACACCACCTGATGTTAAGCGGAAAGAAGAGTCTATAATATTATGAGAAGACAGCTAGTGCTAGTCTGGCTGGACCCCAGGGCCCAGGAGACGTGGGATTCTCGCTTGGAACATACAATTTTTTCATCGTTTTCTTTCTTTATTTGTAATTATTACAGCTAGTGCAGTTTAGACACTGACCGACTCCTCCTTGCCGGTCCAAAAGTTGCTTGTTTGTTTTGAAGGACCCTATGTTATAGGAGGGAGGGAACACATGTGCCGGCAAATAATTCCAAGGGGAGAAAAGAGGATACGCCTCGTAATTTGTGAAATACTAACTACAAGCATCTATGAAAGGGATTCAACTTATAAATCAAACTACTTAGTATACAATAATCATTTTTTATTGTGAATGACGCGATACCAACTTGTGTCATCAAACTCAACCTGAAATAGACTTCTTATAAGTAGATCTTTTCTAAATCCATTTTAAAAATATACATATATTTGAAAATTTTATTATTTTAAAATGGGTTGGATTCCTAAATTGAAATTTAAATATTAAAAGAAAAAACCATATTGTTATAATAATATTTCTGAATCCTTTGAATAAGTCGCTTGATATTTTGCAGGTTATTGACCCAATAGATAGAAAAAATTTATGTCGTTTACGAAGTAAAAATCTCCTAAAATACGAATATAAATATCGTCAAAATAAAAAAAGTTTATATTTTTGTCTAGATTAGTACGAATTAAAAACTATATAATTAATCTAGCGGACTTATTCAATATTCACATTAACAAAAAAAACTAAATTTTCTCAAAACATACATGGGGGTTCTTCGGGTAGCCCTTCCATGGATGGTTTTCTTTTGGACCACATTATTTTTGGAAAGTACTGCCTAATATATTACGATTTTTGCTCTTACACGTTGGGGGTCCCTGTAACCCGTATCATTGAATCAACAATATACATATAAAATGGTCAAAAACAATCTTTTAAATAATAGTAATTCCTAATCTACGAAGCCGAAATGATATCAACCAAACAAAATTATTAATCAATACTTATTATAACATATAAACAGTCTTCAATATGGTTTTTTTTATAAACAATCAAAAAATTCATATTAAATGTCCAAAAATTTGAACATAATAACAATCTTTTAATCAACGATGCCAAAATGCTATGAATCAAACAAAATTAAGTACTTATTATAACGTACAAACAGTCTCCAATATGATTTTTTTTTAAACACAATCAAGAATATACATTATAAAATGGTCTCTTTACCAAAATCAGAAAAAAATAACTAGCCTCTTATTATAAGTATATCACTATAATATTATTTGAAAAATTTTATTTCATTCATAGCATTTTGGCTTCGTTGATTATTATTATTATAAAAATATTGTTATTATGTTCAAATTCAAAAAGATCTACTTAAGAAGTCTATTTCAGGTTGAGTTTTATGACACAAGTTGATATCGCGTCATTCACAATAAATACTGATTATTGTATACTAAGCAGTTTGATTTATAAGTTCAATCCCTTTCATAAATGCATGAAGTTAGTATTTTACAAATTGCGAGGCGTATCCTCTTTCATCTTTGGAAAATCTGTAAATAGCAGTATCGTAAACAAAACCATGACATAAAATGTGTATATATTTTTACTTATTATTTTCTTGATGTGTTTTCTATGCTAACGCTACCAGGTAATGCTACCTTTCGGTAGGACTCGGAACTACTCGGTCGCTCGGGAGTACGCGCTATCTCCGTCACTTGCATGCTTATACGTATAATTCTATCCCACTTATGCAGCAATATGGCGATTTTGGCTGGTTTGTTTATTTTAAGTAGATTTGTATTTAAAACTCAAAAATTATATACTTTACGGGTGAAAAGTGAAACTAAGTGACTTTTTTTCTCTCCGTGAGTGGTTTGTACACTTATTAAAAGAACAAGACGGCATTTTAGCCAATTTTCAACCACAATTTAAACAAATTACCGGGAGAAAGTGTTCGTTTGAAATTCCAAGCGCAACTAGGACGCACTTTTTGCCAAGTGAGCCCATGGACATAGTAGTATCTTCCCTTTTTTGTTTATATCAATGTTTTATTTACATTGATATAAACAAAAAAGGGAAGATACGGCATCGACGCTCGGCGCGCGTTCCGGCTCAACTATGTCCATGGGCTCACTTGGCAAAAAGTGCGTCCTAGTTGCGCTTGGAATTTCAAACGAACATTTTCTCCCGGTAATTTGTTTAAATTGTGGTTGAAAATTGGCTAAAATGCCGTCTTGTTCTTTTAATAAGTGTACAAACCACTCACGGAGAGAAAAAAAGTCACTTAGTTTCACTTTTCACCCGTAAAGTATATAATTTTTGAGTTTTAAATACAAATCTACTTAAAATAAACAAACCAGCCAAAATCGCAGTATTGCTGCATAAGTGGGATAGAATTATACGTATAGGCATGCAAGTGACGGAGATAGCGCGTACTCCCGAGCGACCGAGTAGTTCCGAGTCCTACCGAAAGGTAGCATTACCTGGTAGCGTTAGCATAGAAAACACATTAAGAAAATAATAAGTAAAAATATATACACATTTTATGTCATGGTTTTGTTTACGATACTGCTATTTACAGATTTTCCAAAGATGAAAGAGGATACGCCTCGTAATTTGTAAAATACTAACATCATGCATTTATGAAAGGGATTGAACTTATAAATCAAACTGCTTAGTATACAATAATCAGTATTTATTGTGAATGACGCGATATCAACTTGTGTCAAAAAACTCAACCTGAAATAGACTTCTTAAGTAGATCTTTTTGAATTTGAACATAATAACAATATTTTTATAATAATAATAATCAACGAAGCCAAAATGCTAAGAATGAAATAAAATTTTCAAATAATATTATAGTGATATACTTATAATAAGAGGCTAGTTATTTTTTTCTGATTTTGGTAAAGAGACCATTTTATAACGTATATTCTTGATTGTATTTAAAAAAAAATCATATTGGAGACTGTTTGTACGTTATAATAAGTACTTAATTTTGTTTGATTCATAGCATTTTGGCATCGTTGATTAAAAGATTGTTATTATGTTCAAATTTTTGGACATTTAATATGAATTTTTTGATTGTTTATAAAAAAAACCATATTGAAGACTGTTTGTATGTTATAATAAGTATTGATTAATAATTTTGTTTGGTTGATAGCATTTCGGCTTCGTAGATTAGGAATTACAATTATTTAAAAGATTGTTTTTGACCATTTTATATGTATATTGTTGATTGTTTATAATCCGCCGTATCAGCCGTATCAATGATACGGGTTACAGGGACCCCCAACGTGTAAGAGCAAAAATCGTAATATATTAGGCAGTACTTTCCAAAAATAATGTGGTCCAAAAGAAAACCATCCATGGAGGGGCTACCCGAAGAACCCCCATGTATGTTTCGAGAAAATTTAGTTTTTTTTGTTAATGTGAATATTGAATAAGTACACAGTATACAGTATAAAGTATACAGTTTTTAATTCGTACTAATCTAGACAAAAATATAAACTTTTTTTATTTTGACGATATTTATATTCGTATTTTAGGAGGTTTTTACTTCGTAAACGACATAAATTTTTTCTATCTATTGGGTCAATAACCTGCAAAATATCAAGCGACTTATTCAAAGGATTCAGAAATATTATTATAACAAGATGGATTTTTTTAAATATTTAAATTTCAATTTAGGAATCCAACCCATTTTAAAATAATAAAATTTTCAAATATATGTATATTTTTAAAATGGATTTAGAAAAGATCTACTTATAAGAAGTCTATTTCAGGTTGAGTTTGATGACACAAGTTGGTATCGCGTCATTCACAATAAAAAATGATTATTGTATACTAGGTAAGTAGTTTGATTTATTAGTTGAATCCCTTTCATAGATGCTTGTAGTTAGTATTTCACAAATTACGAGGCGTATCCTCTTTTCTCCCCTTACCGGGGACGATGGCACTTGATTTGTTTCATCTGGACCGGTAAATATATCATCGGGCCATTTAAAACTTTTTTTTCCCATGTGGCCCGGCACCGGGCCAAGTCACCGGGCCAGATGGGATACACTCTGGAAGGCGAGCAGAGCTGCGGGTAGTTGCTACTACTTAATATACTCGGTATGGAGATATGTTGCAATCTGAATTCCAGGAACTACATCGAAACCGTGATCAAAACAGCCTCACGGAAGCTCGATGTCCTGAACAAGGTGCGTCGATTTTTCACGCCTGACCAATTATATTTGTTTCACAAAACTCAGGTCCGGTCTTGCGTGGAATATTGCTCGCACTTGTGGAATGGCTCCGCCAAGTACCGCCTCGATGTACTGGACAGATTGCAGCGTCGTGCTGCCCGTATCATTGGCGATGTGGAAGTTACGAACAACCTTGAGCCTCTGCAATTGCATCGAGACATTGCGTCGCTTAGCGCCTTCTAACGGCTATATCACGAAGGGTGCCATGAAGAGCTTTTTGACCATAACCCACCTTCTCTCTTCCTACTCAGGAGCACGCGTGCAGGCCTTCGGAGTCATCAATTCACTGTCTCCACCTTAACATCACGCAATAATAAATTTAGTACCGTGTTTCTTTGTCGTACTTCCAAAACTTGGAATTATTTGCCAGCACATGTGTTCCCTACCTCCTATAACATAGGGTCCTTCAAAACAAACAAGCAACTTTTAGACCGGCAAGGAGGAGTCGGTCAGTGTCTAAACTGCACTAGCTGTAATAATTACAAATAAAGAAAGAAAACGATGAAAAAATAGTATGCTCCAAGCGAGAATCCCACGTCACTTGGGCCCTGGGGTCCAGCCAGACTAGCACTAGCTGTCTTCTCATAATATTATAGACTCTTCTTTCCGCTTAACATCAGGTGGTGTTGACTCATTTGCCGTACTTTTTATATAAAAAAAACAACGCAAAATATACAGGGTGGTGCTGTCAATACGACAATAAATTAAAACATGGGCTATATTAGTTCATAGTAATGGTTTACCACTTTCAAAAACATCTTATTTATTTGATAATTTCATGACATTTGTATGAAATATTATAACATTGGCTGCATTATTTCATAAAATGTCCTGAATTTATCAAATTAATAAGATGTTTTTGAAAGTAGGAAACCATTTTTATGAATTAATATAGTCCATGTTTTAATTTATTGTCGTATTGACGGCACCACCCTGTATATTTCAGTATAATTAATAAATTATATCTTCAACAATTTTATTAATGCTAAGATTAGTCACTGATGCTCGTAAAATATTGTTAAAATTCCTAATTAAAATTATAGTATGCTTTCACAGTTTAAACGATTTTAAAGAATTTGGGAATGTTCACAGTCTAAAAGCTTTTTGATCTTACTATAGTAAAATTAATATTTTAAGTAAAAAAAAATAAGTTTCTTATTTCGTAAGATTGTTTGTTGACGGTACCGCAGTACGAAGTAGGGGAGGTGGGAGACGAAGTCGGGAATTCCCTTTTGTAATACTATACACTAACAGTCGTCTCGCTTGCACTAGGCAGTGAAGGGCGTTTATCTATCTCTGTTACCTGATTACCGAGCTTCATGCGTATTTAGAAAAAAATGTTGCTGTGTGCGGACTCATGTGTATGTAGTGCACGCAGCCCGTTTTTCGACGATGAAATGCTTAGGCGTACCGTATCTTCCCTTTTTTGTTTATATCAATGTTTATTTACTTTTATTTGACAAGGGATTCCCCGTAAAACAAAAAGGGTTGGGAGTCAAATATAAAACTGACGTACGGTACGATATAATCGAGGAATTCCCCGTAAAACACGGAACGAAAAGGGTTGCCAACTCAGAAGATTTTAATTTCCTAGTTTTTTATTTAAATTACAAAAAAAACATACGTTACTACGTTAGATCCTTTGACGCTGGTTTTCAGTGGAACCAGTTAACCCTATTATATATATTTCTATAGAATAAACTAAATTATTATAATACACTTTCACTTTAAACTAAATTCATATTATTCCATAATTATAAATATAAATTCAACTATTATTATATGAGGTAATAATTAGTATATTATTAGTTAAAATATAAATATATATCAATACATATATAACAACATATTTATTTATTATATAACATTAAATTACTAAAATAAATATTTTATTTTTATTTTTCTTACAATTTTATTATGCATTATGCTTGACGTATAGCTGTTGACAGCTCACGTTCGGCACATCCATTATACATAATGTCTGACTTGAACCAAAACATAAACACAGAAGGGCTGCTTATGTGACAGAGAGTTGTTTTTCCATTAGATTTTTTTAAAGATTCTAATGGAAAAACAACTAACTGACACACTTCTTCTCAGTCATATTTAAATTGAACTTTGAATAGGTACAAAAGAGAATTTGAATATACACAGGTAAGATCAGCCTCAGCCAGACATCAGCCGTATTATTTCATAGAAAGGAGATGTTCGATATTGGTACTCGAAAGCCCCCCACGATAAATTATATATTATGCGAAAGCTTATGCTCAGAGGATCTTGAATATATCCTTTTTTCATTTTAATACCCCTGCATTTTTGAGTAATTTTGAAAAGTGTATGCAAAAATTCTAAGCTTCTTATCCAAGTTTCTCTGACAAAATACTGTAAGGGTTGTATAAGTATCTAGTATCTAAGTATATATTCTTACACGTGTAACCTCATTTCTTAACAATATATAACCAATCATTTTATAGAATAAATGATCAGTACTTATCCAGACGCTGTTGTTTGAATTGATCTCCGATACCTCCCGTACATGGCGACCCTGCCTAGGCGCCTCGGTTTCGCAAGAGCGGTAATTCGACGCGGCTTTTACTAAATACAGAGTGGAAATTTTTTTTTAACATGTAGTGAGATTTGTCGAAGTGAACAATGAATAATTTATTCAAAGATAGTTTCGTAGCCGAATCGGACAATTATTACAAGTGTTCATCATGGGCAGCAGCAAATCAAAAGGAGAAGTAATTATTGCTCAGAATGCTGTAGGAGGGTCCAACGATGCATCAGCGACGGATTTGAAATATCATATGACCAGGACCAATATTATTTTAACGTGCATCCTATTGATTATTTTGATGGGCATACTATACGTATCCTACAAATTTTATAAGAAATGCCATTATAACTGGATTACGCAACACATCAACAGAGCGGCGTTGAGGAATTCCATTTTTCGGCGGGCCCCGGCTCCAGAAACGTCTAGTGGTCCCAATTGTGCGTGCCGATTTTCCAAGAAGTCCCCCCCTAGTGTGGTGTAAAAAAAAAAATATAAGTGCGCGATTCCCCAATAATAAATATATTTATTATCGTCCTCTCAAAAAATACGGCAACGATGCAAGCAAAATAATATGGACTTGAACTTTTAATACTATTTATAATTATTTACTCTTAGTGAAATAATAATAATAAAATTATAATCAACTATATGTACTCAGGTATGTACTCATATTAATTCAAACTACATTATGGTGGTAAATTATGGCAATTGTTTTGCAATCTTTATATAATGAATTAAAAGAGATACGTACTTATTTAATTAAGATAGGTCCAAGGAGAAGGCAAGGAAATATTTTGATAAATAAATTAGAGGCAGCTAGTAAAGTTTACGACAAATATAACAATTGGTTAAGTGAATATAAAGGAAGTGACGCTGAGTTATTAAATTGTTGTAGACATATTTCAGCCCTTTACCAAGAAATTGTAGATTTGTGTCAAAGTGATACGTTGACAAGTGGATCAAGTATAGCCATGTCGACTTTTGAATTAAGAACTGCTTTGAATTTATTGCCCTGTATGACAGATACAGAGACCAATACAAAACAATTAATTGACAATATAGAATACTATGACTCTTTACTAGAAAATGAGCAATGTAAACAGAATTTAATTAATTTCGTCTTAAAAAGTAGATTGTCCCAGACTGCCAAATTGAGGTTAAATTCAAGCTATTTAAATGTAAAAGATTTAGTTATAGACATGAAAAATGAACTCTTACCGCGAAAGGCTTCAACTGCGGTTTCTGCAAAATTAGAACAAATCAAACAAAATAATTTGTCTATCTCTGATTTTGGTAGGCAGTTAACAGAACTTTTTGTCGATCTTACGATATCCCAGGCCGAAGGCAATTGGAAATCAACAACAGCGTGGGAGAAACCAGCAGACAAGTTCACCAGGTAATTCGGTGCGAGGTCAACCTTTTGGAGGTCAGTACAGAGGCTTCAGAGGTAATAACTATAGAGGTACTTGGCGAAATCAAAGGGTGGAGCATCAACCTAATGTTAATTTTATAAATAAATACCATCACGTGCCTCAAAATTGTGAACAAAGTTCAATAGCGACATCAAATAACGCAAACCAAACATTTTTTCGTGACTAAACGGGAACCGACTATTATGTCATGCGATAGTGATTTTTTTACATCATTTTCACTAAACGGAAAATTAGTTTCATTTTTGATAGATTCAGGTGCTTCTTTATGTGCTATTAAAGAAAAATTAGTGTTAGAACAAAATATTCCGATCCATAGAGAGAACATAACTATAAATGGGCTAGGTGGCAAAGTCCAAGCAATTGGATACGCTTACCTACAGTTACAGGTCAATGATTTTATTATGAATTATAAGTTTTATGTTTTTAAAACGTTACCAATTTTGTCGAACGGTATAATAGGACGCGACTTTTTGAGAAAGTATAGGTCATTATTAAATTTTGAGGAAAATACTATGATTTTACGAGATGATTTTAATAGGTCAGTGACTTTATCAATAACAAATAATTGTAATATGTTATTACAAATACCAGCGCGATGCGAGTCAATTCATTTCATTCAGACTGATTTTCAGGAAGATTGTTTAATATGTTCAGACGAAATTCAAAATGGAGTTTTTCTAGCTAACACAATAGTAAAACCCATTGACGGTGTGATACCTATAAAAATTATGAACACAACGGAAAAAGATTTATCATTACCAGCATTTAATATACAAATCCATAAGCTCAATGAGTACAATATTTGTACTTTCGGTCATAATAAAAATAATGCCAATCGGGTAAAACAATTATTTTCTGTTATGAAATTTTCCCACATGAATGAAGAGGAACAAAAATCTATAGAAAATTTATGTGCCAAGTATGCAGATATTTTTTATTTACCGGGAGATAAATTAAGTACAACCGATGTTTACACACACTCTATATCATTGAAACCGGGCACGACTCCAATCTTTTCAAAATCGTATAGACTACCACATTCTCAAAAATCGGAAATTCAACATCAGATAGATAAAATGTTAGAACAAGGTATAATAGAACCAAGCAAAAGCGAATGGTCAAGCCCTGTATTATTGGTACCCAAAAAAGTAGATCTTACAGGTAAAAAGAAATGGCGATTGGTAGTAGATTACCGAAAGTTGAATAATTGTATTGAAAACGACAAATACCCGTTACCAGACATAACTGAGATTTTAGAATCATTATCAGGTAGTATTTACTTCAGTCATTTAGACTTACATCAAGGTTATTACAACGTGAAATTAGACGATAATAGTAGAAAATTTACTGCATTTTGCTCAGGGCAGTACCAGATGACTAGAATGCCTATGGGCCTAAAAACAAGTCCTAGTTCATTCTCTCGTATGATGAATATTGCATTATCAGGTCTAAATTATGAAAAATGCCTAATATATCTGGACGATTTAATTATTTTTGGAAATAAACTGGATACTCATAATAAAAATTTACAGGATGTTTTTGAACGGTTAAGAAAAGTTAATTTAAAACTTAACCCGGAAAAATGTGATTTTTTGAAGAAAGAGATATTATACTTGGGACACGTGATATCTGACAAAGGTATTTTACCTGATCCTGAAAAAATTAACACTGTTAAAAATTATCCACGACCAAGTAATAGTGACGAATTAAAAAGATTTGTTGCATTCGTAAATTATTACAGGAAATTTATTAAAAATTTTGCGGAAATTGCTTACCCGTTAAATTATCTTTCTAAGAAAAATGTACCTTTTATTTGGGATGAAAATTGTCAAAATTCTCTCGAAACACTTAAACAAAAAATCACATCGCCACCAGTATTACACTATCCAGATTTTTCTAAACAAAATCAATTTATTTTACAAACAGATGCATCAAATTATGCTATCGGCGCAATCTTATCAAATAAAGACGGTCGACCCATTGCTTATGCTAGCAGATCTCTTAATAAAGCTGAGAAAAATTACCCTGTTATAGAAAAAGAACTTTTGGCGATAGTATGGGCAGTTAAATATTTCCGTCCCTATTTATATGGCAGATATTTTAAAATTCAAACAGACCACAGGCCTTTGATTTATCTTTTTAACATGAAAGATCCGTCTAGTCGATTAATGAAATTTAGATTAGCTTTAGAGGAATATAGCTTTGACGTTGAATATATAAAAGGTTCGAACAATGCAGCAGCTGATGCGTTGTCTCGAATTTCTTTAAACGAACTAAAAGAGATGCACAAAAGTGTAGTGAACGTTATGACGCGTGCACAAGCTAAGAAGTTAAACGATATTACAAATAATCATTCGGTAGATATTGTACCTTCAGATGATTGGCCTGATCAACCAAAAATCGTGGGAACTAATATTAAACCGAAAGATTCTGTATTACTAATGTTTATTAACGTAAAAAATTATAGAAAAATGAAAGAACTTAAGCTTATAAGTTTTGAAAGTGAAGTATTGTGTTATGTTGCAAGTAAAAAGACAATTTACATTAAATATCTATATTCTCAATCGCGAATATCACGAGCTGAATTTGTGAGAGAGTTAGATACATTGTGTGAAATAATAAATATAGATGAAATATGTATAATTAAAAATAAAGAAAATGAAGATTTCATAGAAAAGTTATTAGAAGAGATAAAGAAAACTAAGGATAGGTCCGGACCACGAATATGTGTATTAAAAGATGTAGAAAGAATAGAAGATAAAGACGATAAGCGAGTAATTCTAAATGACTTCCATCTCTTACCTAGTAGTGGCCATGCTGGTATGAGAAGGATGTCAAATAATATTAAAAAATATTATTATTGGACTGGGTTAGATAAGGACATTAGAGAATTTGTGAAACGATGCGATAAAT
This sequence comes from Nymphula nitidulata, assembly GCA_947347705.1. NCBI lineage: Eukaryota > Metazoa > Arthropoda > Insecta > Lepidoptera > Crambidae > Nymphula > Nymphula nitidulata. Next base: position 626,194 of record OX374618.1, read on the forward strand.
GTCAGCGACAAAAACATTCTACACCGACTAAAGAACCGATGGTTATAACTACGACAGCAAATTCGGCATTCGAAAAAATATTTTTAGATCTTGTAGGACCGTTAGAAACGGATAACGAAAATTACTCTTATATACTCACTTTACAATGCGAATTAAGCAAATATGTTGAAGCTTACCCTTTAATTTCTAAGAAAACGGAAGAAGTTGCGAAAAGTTTTGTCAATAATTTTATCCTTAGATATGGTGTACCCAAAGAGATAGCAACAGACAGAGGTAAGGAATTTTTATCATCTACTTTTCAAGAAGTGTGCAAATTATTAAAAATTAATCAATTAAATTCAACTGCATATCACCATCAAAGTATCGGTGCATTAGAAGTATCTCACAAAAATTTAATTTCTTTTCTTAGAATTCATACTGACAACCACCCAGAAACGTGGAGCCAATGGCTACCATTTTGGTGTTTTGCATATAATACCACAGTACACTCAGAAACACAGTTTACGCCCTTCGAGTTAGTGTTTGGAAAGAAGTGTTTCTTACCTAGTAACTTGAGTAAAGTAATAGAACCGATTTACAATTACGAAAGTTATCCTTATGAGTTAAAATATCGGTTGCAAGTTTCACAGAAAGAAGCAAGAGACAATTTACTTAAGACAAAAATTATAAGAAAATCGAATTATGACAAGTATATAAATCCTGTAAAATATAATGTTAACGATTTAGTGTTAGTAAAGAATGAAACAACAAATAAATTTAAACCATTGTATTTAGGTCCTTATAAGGTAGTAAAAATTTCACCACCAAATGTAGAAATTATAAGAAATGGAAAATTAGATGTCATACATATGAATAGAACTAAATTATATTGTTCGTAGAAATAAAATACTTATATCATTATATTAATGTGTTATGGTAAAAAAAAAAAACATAAGAATGTATTTTTTTTTTCTGTTAAGGGGAAGATGTAAGGGTTGTATAAGTATCTAGTATCTAAGTATATATTCTTACACGTGTAACCTCATTTCTTAACAATATATAACCAATCATTTTATAGAATAAATGATCAGTACTTATCCAGAGTAAAAAATAAATTGAAATCATTATTATTAGTCAGAAAAAAGTGCAGAAACTAATTTGCCATGTTCTTCTAGCATTTACAATAAAATATAATTGCAAAATAGTCGTAGGCTGAACCAAATCAACCCCATGCCTAGTTATTAAAAAAATATTTGACCAGACAATCACAGACGATATAGTGATGCTACGCATCGTGCAACTAAAAGATTATTAGAATAAAAGTGATTATGGTGTGAAATAGGATGAGAACTTTTTTGTGGTTATCCACCTCATCGAGTAGCACATAAAGTGACTGTCATCATATATTTCATGTCAAATACTCCCAAGAAGCATTGAAATGTGTTACGCCAGCATTTTAATGCAATAAAAGAAGAAATTAAGAAATACTGAAGACATGTCTGCATGGGCATTAGTTCCCTATGCCTTCCGTTTATTGGGAGTATTAACCAAAAAAAAAACAAGAGGAGTGTTTGGCGGGTTCTTGTGGCGTCAGCAAAAATTTTTATTACAATAATTAAAAATTGTGTCGGAGCGAACATTGAGTTATAAAAGTGGCGTAGTTTTGTTATTCAAGTGTTTGTGTTGACGTGCAACGACAAGATTATTAGAATAAAAGTGATTATGGTGTGAAATAGGATGAGAACTTTTTTGTGGTTATCCACCTCATCGAGTAGCACATAAAGTGACTGTCATCATATATTTCGTGTCAAATACTCCCAAGAAGCATTGAAATGTGTTTCGCAAGCATTTTAATGCAATAAAAGAAGAAATTAAGAAATACTGAAGACATGGCTGCATGAGCATTAGTTCCCGTTGCCTTCCCTATAAAAGAAGAATTAACGAAAAAAAAAACAACAAAAAAGCATAACGCCACTGTCACTGTCAAATAGTCAAATGTCAAATTGTCAAAACAATTTCATTATTTTCTTTCACTAAGAAATTCCATCTCACATTTGCATTTAATTTGTACCTTGTTTTTTCCTACTGATTGTTTCATGTTAATTGTGTTTTGACGTTTCACGTTAGTTTTTTTAGAAAAAAAATCACTATATTTTTATGAAAGTTAGTGTAACCTTGTAAATTATTGGGAAATTAGAAATGGGAATATTTGGAACTTCTTCACCCTTTGATCAAGATGTCGGTGTGTATACCTTTATTTGTATTATTTTGTGAACCAAATCAATAAGACTAGAGTTTGGGAAACTACAAGAGTCTATTTCCTTTACACTCAACCAAGAATAGCCTTAAATCTGGTAGGTAGTGAAACTATTTCGTTTTATGTACGTATAATCTTTTATCTTTGTATTGTTGGTGACTCATGTAGTATCTTTATGAGTCTGTTTTTTAGATTTAATTGATATTTATAGTTTAATGAACTATTATTAATAGCAATATAACTATAGGAATGTACTTACATCCAATCTAATTCCCATTCATCCTTTGAAAATTTGCATTAATATTTAGTTCCACTAATAAATTACAGTAAATTTAATGTTATGAATTAGGTGGATCTACTGTTTCTATAAGAAAGACTATATTTCTCAAAATGCTTTTAATTAAATACATACTGTCAGAAACGACACACTGACCAACCAATGATTATTATAAAGTATATCAATGTCATTCTAGTATTCTCACAATAGATGTTCCATTCCTAAAAAGGCAAGTGGGGTGTGGTCAGAACTCAGATGTCTATATCAAACATGAATGACAGTGTACCTAACTGTGAAAAATATTAAAATAAATTTACCAGTACTTCTAGCAATTATTTATTTTATGGTATTCTGCCGGAGCTGACCATGCTCTCCAGCCGAACTGCTTTGGTTTTGCCATTACTCTTGGTACTTTGAATACATTTTATAACATCAAATGAATGAACCATTTAATTTGTATGGCAAAATATTAACCCATCAAGCATGAGATTCCAGACACAATTATTGATTTTTCAAATGTCATAGCCCTCTGGTGGTATAACGCCACTCGATAGATTAATATTAAACTCTATTGCACCAAACATAAAAACAAAATAAATTGTACAGACCTACAGTAGTATGCAAGGAAGGATTATTCCTGAATTTTTGGTTAAGAAGTCTGTATTTCCTTAAAAGATTTTAATTGCTTAACAAAATAGTGATATAATCTGGAATTTTTGGTAAAGAAATATGTATTTTCTCATAGGGTTCCCATTATTAGATTCACAGCAATTACTAGTTCTTCTTCATGTTATTTCTTTTCAATGTATAACTAGGTGTCACATTAATTAATAAGCAGAATAAGAAGTTTTGTAAATAAATAAACTTTATAATGACTTAAATATGGCAGACCTCTACAAATATTTATTTATATTTAAATTCTTCTTAACTAGAGCGCTTACAGAGCATTTTGATACTAACCACTTCTTTTATATAAGTAAAACTCAATGATTGTATGTTTGTCCTCTATAAATTCCAAAGCCATTGATCAGAGTGTGATATTACTTTGGTAGGATTTTCTGGTAGGGAGGCCTGCGAAAACCTAACAGCTTTCTCTTTATGGTCATTGAAAAGCATGCCAGATGTTAGTGCTACATATAATGCAACCTTTTGCAAATACAACTTTGCAGAGCATATGAGCCTTTAATACCTGTTTCCTATATGAATAAACCAGGCCGTTATAAAGTATTCATTCATATAATTAAAACTACTCATCACACCACTTACACAAAAGGTGTTCCATCAATTCCTGGCTCTCAAACCAGGAATCATTGTTACTAGATGTTGGTGTCATGCCCGGACTAGAATCTGAATGAGTATTTTTAAAGTGGCATACTCAATACTCAATATATTTATTGCACTCCGCAATGTATAGTAGGCAGGCATAATATCCAAAGCCATAGGAATATAGGCTCAAAATTTAATACTCATTCATTAATTGCAACTGTAATGTAGTACACAGATAAGATCAAATTATGAACCCTGTCGGGCATCACCATAGCTAATTAGAGAACTACATGTTACTCATTTATTGTATTATTCAATTTCAACTCAATTCTTTATTGAAATAAAATATGGTACAGAAGGTGTTGTAAAGATTAATAATGATAATAATAAGCGTGCGTAAATTTTTACAATGCAACGAGACAACATAGGCAGGGTTTGATGGGTTCAGCTAGTATGTAGTTTCGATAGAACCTCATGGCTGAATTAAGCTTATATATATAATTAGCTTTATATAATATATATATCACAACCATTGGAAAATATCCATTCATCCACATACATTCATTGGTAGATATTCACTTGGCTGCGGTCCGTGGATGTCATAACCACCGATGCAATTACATCGAGTAAAAATAAAACAAAAAGATGAAAATAATAATAATACTTATAATGATTATTATTATTATTATTATATTTATGTTGAAAAATCTCAGCTCGGCGCTGGTAAGTAAAATCAGGTACGGGTTAAACCAAGTAACTGATCTGTTTTACTTATGTATGTATTTTTTTTTATGTGTCACTTGATTGTGACGGATGGTGTGTTATTATTATTTTTCACCTGGGCTGTGCTAATTCATGCAGGTATGTCAATTAAACCATTCTAGGAACATATACTATTAATACAAAGGTGCTTTATAATTTACATAAAAACTATACTTAGTGAAAAAAAATTTTTGTTAGACCTTGTTTTATTTATCTTGCCAAATACTAACTTTTAAGGTGTTCAGGGTCTAAAGATGAAAGCAGAAGGCTTTACATGATAATCCAATGTGTTTTGGACTTGTTTGATTAGTCTCAGTGTGTAGTCATATAACAAGTTGATTAAAGAAGTAAAAAAAAATTAAATAAAAACTGACTAAAATACAAAAAAGGAAAAAATAGGAACTAAAGTAGGTACTACATACTGATATAATAAAAATCTTTTTTTTGGAGTTGGTGCTCAGCTGTATCCAGAAAAAATACAATGTGAAGCACCGTCTCCAATTATTACTTATTTATCAGATAAGTAAAAAAGAGGGGTGTTATAAGTTTGATGTGTCTGTCTGTGTATCTGTGTGTCGGTCTGTGGCATCATAGCTCCTAACTAAACGAATGGACCCATTTTGATATATTTTTTTTTATTTTGTTTGAAAGCTGACTTGATTAGGATAGTTTTTAGCTATAATTTATGAAGATCAATTCAGGCGTTTGATGACTATCAGCTCATTTTTTACATGATAAAAGGTTTTATTAACTTTCACACATCCGATTGATTTGAAATTTGTTGTACTGTCACTTCGGTGACATTCCCATAACATACTAACCTTGAGCTGATACTATACCATCAAAAAGTCTGCAAAATGCTTAATATTTCAGAAACTTACAATAGATATACAGGGTGGTGCCGTCAATGCGACAAGAAATTTAAACATGGGCTATATTAGTCCATAGAAATGGTTTGCCACATTCAAAAATATCGTATTTATTTGATCATTTCATAACATTTGTATGGAATAGTGTAACGTTGGCAGCATTATTTCAAACAAATGTCATGAAATTATCAAATGAATACGATATTTTTGAAAGTGGCAAAACATTTCTATGGACTAATAATAACCCATGTTCAAATTTATTGTCGCATTGACGGCACCACCCTGTAGAGTCTTTCTGCTAATAAGAATAGTCTCAATAAGATAGTGTTAGATACATGATTAATGAGTTGGGTTACTAGAAATTTTTAGTTTATATTTTATTTACTTTATTTGTGTAAGCCCAGGTTTGACATCCATATAGTAACTTTTTTAGTGATACATCATTCGTAACTTCCTTTTCGGATTTCCTTTTGTATTTGTACCCTCTATTTTTCCATGTTGAATTGATTTTTCTACTTCTTCTTCGTTGCTATTTGGTCTAAATGATACTGTTTCCCTAGATAAGTGTATTCATTTACATATTCAATATTATTTCCTTCTATTTCAATGGTTTTTTGATGTGAATTTGTCATTATTTTTGTTAGGATTCATATTTAAACCTACTTTTTTACTCTGCACATTCAATGTTCTTATCATATGTTCCATTTCAGTAGCTATTTATCTGATAAGTAATGGATAAATTATTATTTTTAACTGTCTAGTGAGTCGGTATTTTGAAGCCGCTTCATAGGTAAAATAAAAGTAATAACTGTTTTTCAAAATCAAGCTTTTATTAATTATACAGGATGGTAATGACAATACGACAATATATTTAACATTTAATTATACTAACGCCAATAATCACCATACAAAAGTTCATTCAATAATGATCAATAGTTATTACACCACAGGATTAGTTTTTCATTTTAAATATTTTCTACACGCTGCACCTGGTAAAACATTATCACTGCCAGGTTGCAGACCTCTAATTGTATTCAACATTGACAAAACCTAACATTTTTTTAAAATTCAGGCAAATCAAAGCAAAGTATACCTTACGCGTTAGCCATAAAAGTCATACATAGCGCTGCGCATTAATGCTCAATGGCCGCCCTAGGTTAGTGACTTTTTTATTTCTATTTCAGAGTTATTTAGTTTGTGTGATTTTTTTTATTGATTCTCAAGTTTTATTTATAGTGTCATTATATTTCTATGAAACAGTGTAGCAAATATACTTAATTTTTAATTTTAACATTATTATAAATGTTTGAAAAATATCTTAGTTTTTCACGTCCTGAGGCAGAAATCGAACCTGCGACCTGTCGCAATCCGGGCGACTGCTCTGACCACTGAGCCACCCAGGACTTGGGATATCCCTGTGAAATACTTCTAGTCTATCTGTATTTGCGTTTATGAGCTAACGTCCACCCTACAATGTCGAAATATTCTATTTCAACATCCGAATCGAGTATTTTTACAAATACCTACGATTCGGTTAAGGTTAATTTTTCTAGTTTTATTATATTTTAATTACTCAGTGTAGCAAATGTTTTAATTTATTTTCGTATTTTTGCTACCAAGGTGGTAATGCGTATCTGTGTTATACATTTTATTTTTAAATTAAAATATTTCTTACATTAAAATACGTAATAATAGTAACTAGGTACTAAAGTTAGTTTATCCTCTTCGATCACTTAAATTACGTTTTTGATTTTATTTAACATGAAACTCGCACTTCACCTGATTCTATGGTAGGCCGCACAAATATGGTTTCTTAATTGAGTTCAGATTCGGAATTCCGTGATCCTAGTGTAGGCATTGTATTTTTTGTATTGGGAATACTGCTAGGTACAGCGACACTTTTTTGTTTTCGAAACGAACGTCAGGTTTTTTCCATTTGGAAAATAGGTATATGAAAGTTTTCACTTCAACACTTTTTGTATGTAAAAGACTTCGCAAAACGGAAAGCGGGACTGGCCGTGAAATTACGTCGCGTGTTGATCGCGAGTTCTAGGCGTGCTAATTATTTTGACAATAATATTATATGGGAGACGCTATGAAGAAACCGTCTCGTGAAGTTGAGTACGGGGGATCACGCGACCACGTGCGCTGTTTGGCGAAGTCTTGGCTGCCTGTCCACTGAAAAGGAGACGAGCGATTTAGAACACTATTCACTTCGCTCTCATCTCCGCCAGGTTACGCTTGAAATTTGTCTAGTGTTGCAAATACTGTCTCGTTTCTTTTAGTAATAGAGCACATATTTATATATTTAAGAAAGTTCCGCTCCGCTCGACTCCGCTCCTACGGGGCGGGCGGCGCATGTAGTTTTCCCGAATCTGAAACTTAACGAGGACATGACATTCGAGCGGCGTACGTAGAATAGGGCGGGACGGCTAATAAGGTCGGCGGCGGTCCACAGAGCGCGCCACCAGCGAGAACAACACGAGCGAGGAGTGGGGCCTGATCATGGAGATCTGCGACCGCGCGGGCGCGTCGGCGGCGGCGGCGCGCGACTGTCTGCGCGCGGTGCTGCGGCGGCTCGCGCACAACGACCCGCACGTGCAGGTGCACGCCGCCACGCTGCTCGACGCCTGCGTCAGCAACTGCGGCCGCGCCTTCCACCTCGAGGTGGCCTCGCGAGACTTCGAGACCGAGTTCCGCCGCCTGCTGGCGCGCGCGCAGCCGCCCGTCGCGCAGCGGCTGCGCGCCATGCTCCGCAAGTGGGCCGACGGAGACTTCCGCAGCGACCCGCAGCTCGACCTCATCCCCTCGCTGCACGCCAAGCTGCGCGCCGAGGCCGGCGACCCGCCCGCCGCCGCCGCCGCCTCCGCCGCCGCCTCCGCCTCCGCCGCCGCCTCCGCCGCGCCCGCCGCCGCCCAGCGCGAGCAGGACGAGCTGGCGCGCGCCATAGCGCTGTCTCTGCGGGAGAGCGGCAGCGGCGGCGCGGCGGCCGAGGCGGCGGCGGCGGCGGCGTTGTACCCGCGCGCGGAGCTGGCGGAGACGGCGCCGCCGCGCACGGTGCGCGCGCTCTACGACTTCGAGGCGGCCGAGGACAACGAGCTGACGTTCCTGGCGGGCGAGCTAGGTGAGCTAGTGCGCTAGTGCGCTCGCGCTGGGCGCTCGGCGCGCGCGTGCCCGGCGACGGCTCGGTAACGGTGTCGCTCTGCTTGCAGTGCACGTGACGGACTCCAGCGACCCCAACTGGTGGAAGGGCCACAACGAGCGCGGCGAGGGGCTGTTTCCCGCCAACTTCGTCACCTACGACTTGAGCGAACCGCGGCCGGGTGAGTGTCCCAGGGCCTGTTGCGGCCTTATCTCTCGTCATCTGAAATACCGATTGAGCTTCAGAAACGATACCATTGATTCGAACATCTCTTGACACATTTTATTTAATTTAATTATTTATTCATGAACAACAAACAGCATCAATTGTAGATGAGATATAACATATGCCTTACTTTTAACAAATAGAAATTCTATAACCCAAAACTATACATGCACTAATAAAAAACAAAGAACAACGTAATATTCAATTATAAAATAATGAAATAAAAATAGCCATATCAATACATCTATATCATAACATTGTAAAATTACCTACAAAAATATCTGCAATAATTTTAATTTTGAAATATTTGATGTCTATGTAAACAGGACTCATGACTCAGGACTCTTTTAGCATGGCAAACTGTCGTTTGTCTCCTTTGTCGGTCGAGAGAAAGAAATAGATAGATTAAATAAATTTTATCTTGTAACGCGGAACATAGCGGACGGTAGTTCTCTCCAACTCTTCAATGCTTTCATTGGAGAGTTGGAGAGAGCTTCCGTCCGCTCCAGTCGGAGGGAGATTTCGTCCCCGGCCTGTTGGACGGGGGTTGGCCGGATAAGAGCGTCACATTGTGTTTGCAGAGAGCGGCGTCAAGTTCGCGGAGAGCGCGGGCGGCGGGGCGGGCGCGGGGGCGGGCGCGGGGGCGGTGGAGGCGGAGGCGGAGGAGGAGGGCGGCATCGACGAGGCGCGGCTGGACGCGGCGCTGGCGCTGCTGCTGGAGGCGGACCCGTCGGCGGGCGGCGCGGCGGCGGCGGCGGCGGACGCGGCGGCGCGCGCGGCCGAGGCGCGGGCGGTGGCGCAGGGCCCGCTCGTGGACGCGGCGCTGGAGCGCGCCGACCGCCGCCACGCGCGCCTCACGCAGCTCAGCGCCGACCTCGTCGACGCGCTCAACCTCTACCACGAGCTCATGCGTGCGCCCGCGCCCCTGTTCTACCCGCCGCCCGCGCCCCACCCCCCGCACACCCCGCACACCCCGCACCGCTGCTGACTGCCTTATAGCACCTATTATTGTCCTGTACATACGTTATCATTCTAATAAACCATTTAAGTTATTAACTGTTTGCTCATTTCGAACCTATTTCGACGATTTCCCGCACGGATATTGGCTTCAAAAAACGAGGGAGTTGACGATTCGGCTGTAAGTTTGTTTATTATCTCAAAACTCCCGTCATTTGTAAACCTACTTGAAAAGTTATTTTTTCTAACTGAAAGAAATACATGCAGAGAATGGTACAATAAACAATTAATATGGTAGGGTGGTCATTACCCATGAAAAACTCTCAACAGCGCGATATAAGAATATATACAAAAGTGACAACGCCATCTATTAGCATATCGTAGAACTGAGGTATCGCCGTGCTAAAGGTTTGTTACGAGATTGACCATACCGCCCACCAAGGACAATTATAACAGTTGTCCTTTAATCCCGCCCACCATGCATCACTCTCAAATAATACCTCATTTGGTGGGTGAATTACAACACATTAAATATACAATACTAACTACAATACAGACAATACTATAAAACACTTATCACAATGCAATAAGGGCACAACAAAACAAAATCTTTAAACTCACAAGCCTGACATTTGCCGGCAAATAATGTTGAAATTCATACTACCAACTTAACAAACAAAACTTATGGAACATATTAATAATTGTAACTGGCAAAAACATAGTTTCGTAACAGCCCTTTTTATAATATTATTTTTACATTTAAGACTGACTACTCGAGTGATTCCGTCCAATCCGGGATGTTTGTCAACTATAATGCTGTTAAGCCAACGTGCAGGAGGAAGGTCATTTTGCATTACAGGAACAATATCACCAAGTTGGGGATCGGGAATCTTATGAGTCCCCCCCTTATAACGATGGTGAAACCGGGTAAGATACTCGCAAGACCTTCGTCTCCAGAAGTCTTGCACTAGATTCTGAGTTAGTTGCCATCTCCTTAACATGCCGAGTGTCGATTTTTCATAATGGGCGTCAGGTGGAAGGAATACTGGTTCCAATATCAGAAAATGATCCGGTATTAGTCGCATTGGATTCTCTTCATTCTCAGTAATTAGTGAGACTAGCCCGGAAATGTGAAATGCCTCAATTTGAGTTAAAACGGTTTGTCTTACTAAGCGGTTTGCACCTTTGGTCCAGCGTTTCGGTTGTAAATAATTCAGCATCAACTGCGGCCCACCGTGTAATGTTTCCTGATAAGCGACTCTGAGTAGCAACTCAGTCAAGGGTGATTCCTGCGAAATGATTATTGGATGCTTCAACTCGTGAAGAGTTGAAGCATCCAATAATCATTGGACCTGCGTCCACTGCAGCCAGCCGCCAACCCGAAGGATGCCGTCTTCATCGATCCATGGATTTAACGAGGTCAGTATTCTCTTTTTACTAACTTTCTCCTTTTCTTTCAGATTCTTCAACTCTTCTGCTAGGTAAGTCTCTTGAGTTAACTTTATGCATGTTTTTAAGACGAACAATAACAAGCCCTGAGATTGAACGAAATCACGTCGAGTGTCAGTCTCGTCTTTAGAAAACTTTTTGCAATTTGCTAAGCGATGACAATCGGAACAATATGGACAAACAATTGTAGTTGTGTGAGCGTGATGAACCTTAGTAGAATGGACAATATTACCTTTATGGAACTTTGGATCTATAAACTCTAGTGCTCTAAATCTAGTTTCTAAAAAGTTCTGAAATTGATTTAAAGTTGGCAGCTCTTCCGAAACTTCACTAATTTTCAGCTCCCACTGCTTACGGGACTCGTTATCTAATTTCTGGCATACAATATACACCACAAGTACGTCCCAGGAACTAATATCTATCCCCAAGTTCTTCAACGCATAAAGACCTTCATTGGTGGTGTCCAGCAACTCCTTGAGTGCCACCGATGACTCTACAGTAACAATCTTTTGACTCATGAATCTCTTGAGAATACAGTTCGACAAGTATTTCTTGTTGTTATACCGTCTCTCTAGTTGTTCCCAACAAGTCTTATAATTGTCATGCGTGATGGGTACGTGACGTAAAAGTTGCTCAGCCTCTCCAACTAGTAGTCCCTTTAAGTAGTGTAACCGTTGCACATCATCTAAACCTTTGTTATTATGCACCAGAGATATAAAAAGGTCTCTAAAGCTTATCCACTCTGAATATTTTCCCGAGAATCCGGGAATGGAAATTTTAGGTAGTTTAAAACTGCGATCTAAATCTCTATCATCGCCATTAGGTGAACTATTTGCCTTATCTGACTTTGTTTCCATCAAATTACTCAATGCTTCTTTCAGTTCGAACTTGTAATCCGTAAAAGTTTCCTCAGTGGTCTCATAGATGTCATTAGTGCAATAGAAGCTAGCATTTAGTTCCTTAGTATCAGAACCTTGAACAATCTTTGTATGCGTTGTAGTGAATTCACGCCATAATTCCTCTAAAGTTTCCAATCTAGTATTGATATATGCCATAGACCGCAGCCGCTCCTTAGAGGATTTTTTGAAATTTAACTTAGCTCTACTAATTCTTCCGCTTAAGTCAAGTTGCACTTTGATATAGGAATCCATGTTAAAATTTCAAAGTTCGTAAAATTTTCTCAAATTTTTACAAGTCCAAATTCGATCGAAAATTTTCTAAGTGTTGAAACACTTTATTTCTAAGGAAAATCGGGCATGGATTCCCCGTCTGACCACTTTTAGTAAAACTATTCTAAGTCCTAAACTCTTCTTATAATTCTACAAGTCCAAACCTATGTCTAAATTCTTCTAAGTTGAAATATCTTTGCTACTAATTAGAATATAAATGTACTCACAGTTCACCAGGCACTTGTCACATCACAACACTAAATTTGGCTTACGATTCCGATGCGATATCCGTACGATCCGACTTCGTAACGACTCGACGACACGATGACGATGACACGATGACGATTTCAAGGAAATGGGTCTGACGTCAATTTCCGAATATCCGGCGCCGAAGGACCATGGAACAGCGGACCCCAAAAATGATACAACACTCACACTAGCATATGTATAATGTATATAAAACAAATACATGCAAAGAATGGTACCACTCTTCGTTGTTTAATAGATTCAGGTTCTCAAGCAAGTTTGATTACAGAATCGGCAGTTCAGTTGCTGGGCTTAAGGAAAATACCTCACACAAGCATCATCACAGGATTGGGAAGTGACCAGAGATCTTCGTTGACCTCTAAGTCTAGAGTTTCATTCAAACTACAATTAGAAACAACATTTTCTAACTAACCTATGCTTTTACATCGATCCCATTAAAGTTATATCAAAATCAATTCAATAGTTAATATTTAAATCAAAGAAACTAATAAGTTAGTCATCAATGAATAGTTATTTGTTCAACAAGTGATCAAAATTATTTTTTGTAGCGAGTCATCATCATCATCATCATTTCAGCCGAGAGACGCCCACTGCTGGGCATAGGCCTCCCCCAAAGATACCGATCGGTTCTGCGCTGTCCGCATCTATCCATTGTAGCGAGCTATATCACAAACCAGCGAAGTAGTCTAAAATTGAATCACGAGTGTCACGAATGATTCACAATTAGACAGCGCAGTGACTGATTTAAAACACGAAACAAAAAAAAATTTGCTTTCGTGTGAAACACAACTTTTCACCTCTCCAGCGAGAATATTGTTTTATGTGAGATACACAAACAATATTAATTCAGGCGTTAAACAATAATTTTCATCAATTGATATACTCATTTTTGTAATTAAATTAACAAAATAATCGCAATTAATTATAAACACAAGTCGAAAAATCTCAAAACAATTGAATTATTGAATTTATTTTTCCCGCTGTGTCCACAGATTAAGGCGTAGGGTTACTGAAGGGACCTAGAGTATTTTTGAGTTGTGTTCCGAAATTACAGTGCATGCCATTTTTTTGAAAAGTAAGTTTAATATTTTAATATTTTTTTTAACGTGACATTATTGTTTACTGAATTATATAGATAGTTATTATTATTTTTCAAGAAAACGTCTATAAATTAAAATAGATTACATAGTTGTGCGACTAGTGCTAGTCCTGAGTTTCGGAACGCGCTACTGCCTATCTCTTTATTTAAAAACTGCCTCACGCTCGCTGCAAAAACCGGTTTTCCTTCGAGATTTTACGAAGCAAAAGAGCTATTTTGCTGCTGGAGAGGTGAAAAATATATTATTTTAAATTGGTATTCCAAAAACCCAAAAAATATGTAACTGTGGATTCAATACCATAGCTAATTTTTTTATATTTTTTTTATATCTAAAATATAGTCAAAAAGTCCGCAACAATGTTTGACATTCTAATATGCAACGGCGCGCGTCTGAAAATGACATAGGTAAGTATCATTGGCGATGCAGATGCCACGAACAGCCTTGCTAAGTATCGACTTTATCATGGAGAGTGTTCTAAAGAAGCTTAATTACTCCTTTCTTTGTCGTACCTATTTCCAGAACTTGGAATTCTTTGCCAGCACAAGTGTTACCTACAAGGGTTCCTTCAAGAAGCGTGAAAATGAATACCTATGAATATAGGCCGGCAAGGTGAAGGCGGCCAGTACAGTATTCTGTCTTCGCATATAGACTCTTTTTCCAGCTTCACATCTGGCGGTGTTGAGTAATTTGCCGTGCTTGGTAAGTATGAAAAAAAAATGGCGCCACTAAGTTCTAAGTTTCTTGCCTACAATTAGACTAAAACAAGAAATTGAAATTCATTCGAACCAAGAAATTACCTACTTCCATGGTCTACCTAAATAGTATAATAATCTCTATAGTAAATATCTTTACTAGGTGGTAGACCCATATGTAGGGTCGCCTGGGTAGGTACCACCGCCTTTCTTATTTCAGCCGTGAAACAGTTCGCTGTGTTTCGGATTGAAGGGAAAGGTAGCCAGTGTAATTACTGGGCATGGACGGCATTTCATCTTAGGCCTCAGGATGACAACGCACCTGCAGTATCAAGTGCTTTTCCTTGTTATTAGGCAGGTGTATATAGGCGGCGGTAACCGCTTACCACCAGGTGGGCCGTCAGCTTGTTTGTCATCTAGTTGTATAAAAAAAAAAAAAAATCTACGCAAGTCATATCTTACTTCAATTTAATTGTATAGACAGGCAAGAGCGGTGAAGAAATTGGTAGCTTACACCTAGTGCTCCGGTGGCGTAGCGGGTATCGCGTCTTGCCGGACCCTAGGAGACGCGGATTCGATTCCCGACAAGCATACAATTTTTTCATCGGTTTTATTTGTTGTACCTATTTCTTGTATCTTGTCAACGTTGTATTTCTTAAACAGGTCAAAATCAAAGAGCAATTTAGGTATTCAAATATTTGGGAAATTAAGTTTTTTTTAAGAAAACTAACCAGTGGACTCTGTTGTGTCATTTGTCATGAATCTTTCCTGTGGAGAGGCACGCACAAAAATACCTATATATATTTTAGAAGTTCTACCAGTTAATAATAATAACGCCAGGCGCAAAAGTCATTTCGGGAACACTTAATTTTTTTTAAATAATAACCAACCAGCGCATTTAAGAATCACCTTCAAGAATGTAATTAACCTGTTCCTCTACCGGATAATGTTGTTATTTTGTATATTTATACATATGTTGAAAACATTTAAAAGCATTAGAGCATCATATTGTCCAAAAATTGTCATCTCGGGAACGCCCGAATCATTTCGGGAACGCCCGTTATATACGAGAACGTCCCCGAAATGACTATTTGATAAATATTTTCATGTCGCGCTTGACGCTGCCATGTTAGATATTGGTTTTAGAGGTTAAGAACAAGTTAGCTGTAATATTTATAAGAACTTTACAAAAAATATGCAAATTTTCAAAAAACTAATCATCAAACTGCGTTTCCGTAGTGACTGGTAATTAAAGTACGCTACACACATCAATTTCAAAGGTACTTACCAACAAAATCAATTATTTTTTTCCGTAAACACGAAACACGCCTTTTGCTTTGACTAGTGAACTTCACACTGTTGCTCGCTAACGCCACCTAGCGTGTGTTCTTTTATTTATATCGATCGATATCCACCGAGTTCACGAAATGATTTAATAAACGTCAGACAGCATTTAAATAGTCAAAATATAAGGAAATTACACTGCTATTAATGTATTTTATACTAATATTTTTAATATTTGATGATTTTCAAAGCTAATATTAAAATATGTCAATTTTAAGTCTTAATTGTAAACATTTTTGACTTGTTTGAACAATGAAACATGGTATAAGGACGCATTCCCGGAATGACTATTTAGACCTTTTTTTGTTTAAAATCAAATAAAACATTAGTATAGAAAGATAAATAAGCTAAGTGCCGTGTAATTATGCACAGAACCTTTATTTTGAAATATATTTTTTAGTATTAGCATGTTATTTTATTCTGAAAAACTTTTTCGGAAGCTTAATGCTCACCTTTCTGATTTTGACCCATATACAGGGCGGTGCCGTCAATGCGACAGTAAATTTAAACATGGGCTATATTAGTCTATAGAAATGGTATGCCACTTTCAAAATTTTCGTATTCAACTGATAATTTCACGACCTTTGTATGAAATAATGCTGCCAACGTCAAACTGCGTACTATTCCATACAAATGTCATGAAATTATCAAATGAATACGATATTTTTGAAAGTGGCAAACCATTTCTATGGACTAATATAGCCCATGTTTAAATTTATTGTCGCATTGAAGGCACCACCCTGTATAATCATTTGATAATTTCATGACATTTCTATGAAATGATGTGGGTAGGTATCATTGGCTGCATTATTTCATAGAAATGTCATGCATGATATTATTAAATGAGTAAGATGTGTTTGAAAGTTGCAACATAAGTATTTCTATGAATCATCATCATCGTCACAATTCTATTTTTTTGTGAAATCAAATAAAAATATAAGACATGTAGTGTGTAAAATATAAGAATAGGTATGTAGGTACGACGCTATACTAAAATCTGTGTTAATTTTAGGGTAGGTTTACCGTAAATGTTGTATCTATGGTGTGTAATTATTACTTTTCTAATTAAGAGGCTGATAATTGCTAATTGAGCCTTACTTAAAACTTTTTTTTAGCACAATCTGTTGAAATAAACGCAGTGAAAAAAATATATGTTACTCTTGGACATATTTCTGACAATATGCATGTCCCCAAAACACATTATAATCAAAATGTTTGTATAAAAAAAATGCCAAAGTCACCCATCAAAATCAGCTTTACAAATTCTGCGTTATATGTCAAAGGTTTTTTTCTTATTTTTAGGGAACAAACTTGTTATATTAAATTTTATAATATTGATGTTTTACAATTTCAAATAAGTAACTAGTTCTTTAGTAAATAAATTTATTCTGAATTCTTCAGCCCATTTCAATAGCGACTCGCGCCATTATCCATTCTTCTCTTTCATTTGTAGAGGAAACGACAGTGATCGCCAAAAAGTACATTTTTTATACGGGTATAGAGGCATCACTCCGTACTACAAAATATATGGCGCTTAGCGATATCTGGTGATCTGAACCGGTAGACAACCAAAAAATTATTTTCTTAATAAAACTTTTTTTTCTTAAAAACTAAATTTAAATAATCAAAAGTTACTTAAAACATGTTTATTTATGTATTTTTAGTATCAAAATAAAATTTCAAAGAAAAAAAAATTACACATCGGGATTCGAACATGGTTTTCTCGGATTAGAACGCCGGAGGTCTGCCAAATATACCAATTAATCATTATTAATAGTGATGAATCTACAATTTCTACCTAAGTTGGTAATGTACTTAACTAAAATATTTATAGTGGTAATGTATTGAAAAATACTGTATAAAAATTATATCGTTAAAATAATGAACACCAAAATCTCATCAAAAAATTGATATGTCATGAAAAATTCAAAACTGACAGAAACTGCTATGACGGCCTAGGTTCAAATCCCAATACATAGGTCACTACTCTAACTAAGTAATTAATAATTTGGGCAAGATATTATAATACAAGTTATAGTAAGAATATTACTAACGACATTGTAAAAAATATCAAAGTTACCTAATATTGATTAGAAATTCAAGTAATTATTTTTTCTCAGTTTAATGAATAACATCTTAAATGTCACATAAGTTTTAAATATTTATTGTTGATATTTTTCGAAGACACTATTTTTTTTATGGTTACAGAGTCATCTATCGACTTGGGCCTGAATTTCTAAGCCATTGTAAGCTGACCAAATTAAATATCAGTTAAACGAATGGTCCTAGTCAATACTTCAATGTTAACTGCAATTGGTCGTATATGATATGGTTATTTTAGTATGAAGTTATAACACCGTGGTGATCGCCGAGGCGTGCTGCTAGGTGGACCTGTGTCGCTTCTTTGCTCGCGGTTCTTAATAATATCAGTCTGCGTCTGTTTTAATTTGCAAATATCAAATAGACAATTATATTTTAGGTTTTAGTGATTACTATGTGAGTGTATTATAGTAGATAGACAAAAATGAGTAAATAATTTCGTAAATTTTTATTGTGAAAATTTTATTTCATTAATAATATTATTTATGAAATAAAAATTTTATGGTATAAATATTATTTTGGACTATGGAAAACTAAGAAAAAGGTCTAAAAAGAGTCAAAAACCACTCGTATAGGGGGAAATAACACAATAATAACCTGATTATTTTTCTTTAGATAGCTAATTTTATCAATTTTAGGAACTATCAAAAACATCACGAAAGTTGTACTTATTCAGATTCACAGTCACAGATGGAAGTTGTAAAGTAAGTTTATGTTTACTTGAAGGGAAATGTATAAGTATATTGTATAATTTAGATAGTTAATTTCGAAACAAATGACTCTGTCGCGATTGTGTAGGGGTTAAGATGCACGACTTACTATCCGAGAGGTAGGGGTTCAATCCTTCAATGGTTCACAACTTTTTTTTTATTATTTGTATTTTTTATTTCTTATTTGTTTTTTGAATATGAAATATGAAAGTTAAAAAAAAAATAAATATAAAAAACGATTAAACTATAAATACAAAAAATATTTTTTGTATCAATTTTTTTTACTTTTGTTTTTTTTTTATTATTTTTATGTATGTTTATTTCTAGTCCTTTTTTGTTTATGTTTCTTATTTTTTCATTCTTTACTAATTCTTTATTAATATTTTTTATTTTTTTATTATTCTTAATCTTTGTATCTCTTTGTTTATCTAATAATGAATAAGGGAAGTAAAAGAAAACTTATGTATTTATATGTAATACATAATACAAAGATAAATTTCAACAAAGTTTTTATATAGAACCATAAAATAAGTTTGATTTATTTCATAGACCTACGTAATTGTCAGACCCGGCAGTCTTAAAAATAATCAAGGTATCGAATGGTTCGTTTCTGTTCTTTTTAATATTAATTTTTCCGATTACAAAATGTGATTTATGAAGAACAACAGGCACAGTTAATTTTAGATTATTAAATGCATACAACACTAAATTAGCTTAAGCCTAGCCTAGGCTTAAAGGTTCTTTTATATGTAAATTTTAAAACCAGAACTTTTAACATGTGCTATAAAAGAGATGTTTCAAAAATGTATGTAGACCCGGCCAGGTCTATACACAGTTTACTGAAAAATAGGTAAAAAATTGTAGAACGGTGTACAATTGTCCATTCCAGTCCACGGTGTTGAGTATTCTATATTTCAACTTTTGTACCGGCAAACTATGCATGATTCAAATATGTCCTCTTTCCACTATATTATTGTAGCACAAATTAGCTCTCAGCAATAGGGTAGTTGACAACTTGTTTTTTATTTCATAAATAAGAAGTTTATAACTCATAAAGAAATATTGCAAAAGAAATAGTATGTCTAAGATGAATACTTTCACTGATATAGTGGCATGTTGATATGTTGCGGCGCAACATCCAAAAAGGCTCCATAGAAAATCTACGGGACAGGTGACGTCACATGTTCCCATATTACTAAGAAATGTATGGGCATACTGACAAAATTAATAATAACTATGTATCAAGTATGTTTTTATTAATAGTTGTCATTATAATAGTTGCTTTAATTGATGTCAGCTATCTAATTACATTATCATTTTTGATAAATTTTGAAAATAAATGTCTTTTTTTTATTTCGAAAAGGGTACAATTTTAACAATATTTCATATCTTTTAAGTTTGAATTGTTTTTATGGGTAGTGGTAGCACATGTTTTCCGATTTTGTGAAAAATAGCGCCAATTTTAAACTTAGGCAACATCCCAATTCATGTTCATTATAATTTATGTTAATGTACCTAATCTGTGGGCAATGCTGTTAGGATTACATTTAAATGTACTATTTATTATTTATATTGTTTAGCTTAAACATACTGTAACACTGTTTATCATCATCATCATCGTCACCAGCCTGTATACGTTATATAAGCCTTCCTACATGTAAGAAACACATGATACACATGTTTAATTTGGGCAATAACACTACCACGCTAGCCCAGTGCGAGTTGGTGGGGTAAAGAGGTTGTAACAACAACCGGGACCAACGGTGACCCATCCCGGGATCGACCATGGCGAAAGATGCTTTGTTTTCGTAGTTGAAACCAGAGAGTTCAATCTACTACGCCACCGAAACATATAGTCTTCAAAACATATAGTCTTCAATAAATGAAAAAAATCCGTATCAGACCTTCGGATCTTGAGGTAAATATAACATGAACGCTGGCACATAAATAAAGATAATCACATACCTAACCTACAGAAAGAAATCTATAAAAAAATCTAACATGTTCCAAATTTCAATATACTCTAGACTGTTTCAGATGAGTATTTATTAAAACACATAATTTTTCAATTTCGTATATCATTTCAAAGATTACTGTTCCAGAATTTTAATAACTAAATTTCTTGATTAACCTAATAACCAATCATTACTGTTTGATACAATCGAATAAAGTTTCATACGTTTCATAGAAAGTATATTTCATAATATTATTATTATTTTATCGACAAAACTCTGTATCGAAACATGAATAAATATTAAACAGCACACATTTTAATATATCACCAATCACCGCATTCCTGTGGTGACTAAAAAGCTGTTGTAGTCAGTTCTATATCAATAATAACTTTCCGACATTTAAGTAATAATTGAAATGTTACGGCATTCACTTTTTGTTAAAAAATTAGGTTTGTATTGAAAGCCTTGCGGCGTAAACGCTCTTAACTTAAAAAAATAAATACTAACTTGATTAATCTTTCTATTACTTCGAACGGACATTATTTTTACTGTGATAAGATGACACATCCATACTCTTATAATTGCGAATGTAACTGTGTCTTTCTGGGTGTTACATTTTAACACTTAAGCTGTTTAAACGATTTAGATAAAAAAATAATCTATTATGGATTCCGAATTCCAAATAGAAATAACGAAAAGTACTTAAAAGAGTATCGGGTCCGATTTCAATAAAAACTAAAAGTGCAGCATTAGATTTTTGAGAAATCAAAAATTAAGGTAGAAATAGAACCCGTTGATTTTGAAAAAAAAACACTATCATTACACGATTCGATAGTATCGCGGTATACAAGGAACAATACATTCCAGGAAGATATTACATATGAAAAACGTAAGGGAAATGTTGGATTTTTATAAACTGCTACATGTTTTAAAGTAATGTTAAAGGCCACAGTGAAAAAGAAATAAAATGTAAATAAGTGCGAGTAATCCACTTTACGTTTTAATAACATCGTGCCAATAATTTACATTTGGTTCGACGTTTCGTTGATTACTAGTAACTTTTTGCATACTGCTTCGTACTTTGTAGCATAATTTATAAAAGCAAAACCTACTTGAAACTTGAATTTTGTAATTTGGAATCTAATCGAATGGTGTAATACACCATGTGAGTTTTTTTTAAACAATAGTTTTGATTCCTGGCTAGGAATATTTTGTAAACATCCAATGATGAAGTTTAGTTTTTCTTTTACGTTTTCGAGAGTCCTTTGAGTACTTTTCGCTATTTCTATTTTCGCGCTTTATAGTGTCGGATTGGGACTATCCATGCACTTAAAAATTTACAAGGCGTTTCAAAACCAAAATTTATTCAAGTCGAGCTCTAATTTATAGAACAGCTGACATGAAAATACGTATGTCAAAACTATTATGATTTGTCTTTTATAATTGCATCCCTGATTGTCAAAGTTCGATTTCATAATAGGTCCCTTACAAAAATTTGTTAGTATAAATAAGTATATTGACCGTGTATAATATTTACCATTAATTTAAAAATACTACATATTTTTTATAAAAGTGTATAGTTTTTTATTGTTCATTCCTATTTTTATAATGGTCTATGGAATAAAGCACGTGGAGCACGCCATCTAGTGGCATTTTTTTAGCTTGGCGCTTTTGAGGTTGTAGTAGTTACGCGGCTAGTCGGTGTAGTATTGTGGAGCCACGTTATCGGAAATATTAGTGGGCGGGGCCTCGAAATTCATTTTCTCAAGGTCGCTGGCGTTTATCAGCCTCTTAAGGAGAGTAAGGTAGTTACGTACGCGGGGTAACGCAGCGGGCAGTTCCCGCTCCATCGGCACCGCAGCGGCCGGCGGCGGCGCGGCGTACTGTCGAGCTAATACACATTTATTTTTGCGCGAACGAATTATCTAAATAGCGGCTATATATTTTTTTTAATTTAAATATGCAATGTAGGTAGGTACTGCAATAGGGCAAGTAAACAAAAACGCTTGTTTCATCGGAATTATGAACACATAACTTCTATGACGATAAATGACTTCGATAAATTCTATGACTTTTATCACAGATGCGAACACAATAGAATGAGTACCTATAGAAACTAGTATGTACTACAGAATAATACCACTAGGAGGTAGATACTAAACTATACAGGGTGTACCAAAAATACAAATAAAGTGAAAAGTGTGTAAATGGGTCCCTTGTGTAGAGTTTATTACCAATGTATGACAACTGTAGTATGACATTATTACATGCTGAAAAATTAATTATTTTTGATAAAATAATAAAATAATCGACATTGAAGCGCAGCTCTATTCTAAGTTCATTCCCCCTAACAGGCGTAATTACCTCCTACTCTTAGAAACTTTTCTACTCCTGGTAGCTAATATTTATTTGATCAAATATTAACCTAAAATAAATAACCTATAATTCCTCAATTCTAGTATTTATTTTACTAGGCTAAGTACAAAAAAGATAAATAGATATTAGATAACTTTATTGAATACTTTACAAGAATATTAGGAGAGTGAGAATCGAGATAGGTATGAGTCAACATAAAAACCACAAATAAATTTTAAAGCTGTATTGAAGTAACAATCTGAATAGGTAGGTTCTATCTACCTAACAGCTCAGATGAATAAACTAAGGTTTTAAGCCGTAAACCAAAAATAAAAATAATTTTAATTGAGTAGGTATGTATTTATCACACACAAGAACCCGTAAGATCGATGAATATGGTTAAAAATTTATCACGGATCAATCAATTAGGTACTATGTAATTGTACTAGCACTATCCTACCATTTAGAAATGAAAAACAACTTACCTCGAACTAGAAACACTTTTTTCAAACAACAACGCAAGATGACAAGCAAGCTGACGGCTCATCTAACAAGCGCGGCCACCTAACTCAATCAACACAGCTTTACAGTTCACATAAATATCTTACACAACAACACAACACTTACAACATAGCCCTTAGTGGAGCAGTTCAAAGTGTACCTACTCCTCCTTGCTGCCTCAACAACGACGGCCGTCGTCGCGAGTCGGGACGGACACGGCCTGTGTCGCATTTTGCACCATATTATCGTCATCGTCCGTGTAATCGATGCCAACATACCTACTCATGGCATACACATAGCATTATCCCGCAATATTTAATAAGAATAACGACGATCAGAGATAAAATTATACGCGACTACACTTTATGAACTTATGATCAACTGAACTCAGAAACAGATGAGGTGACACTGACGAGCCGACAAAGCGGGAAGCGGCTTTGAAATAGGTAGTCTGCGCGCGCCGCTATTTTTTCGTTCTGCGCATGCGTACGGGGAATGACAGGGATTGTCAACATTTAACAAGTTTTTTAGTTTAGTAAAATTATTTTAGGTATGGATCGAAATAAGTAATTTAAGTATTATTGTATTATTGTGCCCGATAAACTTTTTTCTATTCTATTCTATTCAATAAACAACTTTGACTTTATTCGGTCCAAGCTAAGGCTGGTACCAAAAAAATAATAGTTATGACGAGAACAATACAAGGATTTCGTTTTCGTTAAGAGCGTTATTAGAGCGCTGTTCGACTTAAATTGCATTTAACTCTCGTGGCAAGCAAGAGCCGTTATTTAATTAAATGTTATGATGATTTTCCGGAGTGAATCTTCTGTATTTGTACTATTATGTATCTGTGGTATAAGAAGTAGTGTAACATAATTACGCCAATGACGCAAACAAACCGTTAAATGCTTGTCTTGCATTCGAAGCCCGGTAAGATCCATTTTTTCAACGTTAAAAAAGTAGTGTAGCCGAAACAGGAAGTAGCTCTGAAAAGAGCTTTCAGGACAATCTATTGAATAAGATGAAGGACAATCTGTTCAAGAGGCTCAACACCAACTGCAAGTCCAGGACGCCGTCGTCTCTTCACGTCTCGCCGTGTGCCGTCGTTTGCGCTCTTATCTTCACACGCCTAGTCGCTCCGATGCCGCCGGTCAAAAGAGCGAGCCGATCGCCTCGACGGCTATTTATACATCACAGTACTGACAGTACTGAATACACACCGAGTGAGAGCAATGGCTAGTGTAGCCGAAACAGGAAGTAGCTCTGAAAAGAGCTTTCAGGACAATCTATTGAATAAGATGAAGGACAATCTGTTCAAGAGGCTCAACACCAACTGCAAGTCCAGGACGCCGTCGTCTCTTCACGTCTCGCCGTGTGCCGTCGTTTGCGCTCTTATCTTCACACGCCTAGTCGCTCCGATGCCGCCGGTCAAAAGAGCGAGCCGATCGCCTCGACGGCTATTTATACATCACAGTACTGACAGTACTGAATACACACCGAGTGAGAGCAATGGCTAGAGCGAGGCGGCGTTATACACAACCCCTATTGGTCTAAATTTAAGTTTTTTTATTGGTTCAAATATTATTCGTATGTAAGGTTTTTTGTATATATATTCGCATAAGTTTCAAATAAAATCATTCCACATTCAGCAGTCAAGAACCGAGGTTTTCATTTATACCTAGCAGTAACACTGCTAAACTGGTGACCCCGTTCTGAACACAGAAGACTTGAAGATGGCCAACCAAGAGGCGAACCAACCGCTGCCGCCGCAAGAAATATCTTCACAAGAAGTCTCCGGAATCGCACTAGCTATGCGTGTACCACCGTTTTGGCGCGACCGGCCAGAGTTGTGGTTTCTAAGCTTCGAAGCCGCCATCCACGACGTAAAGAAGAGCGAATTCCAAAAAGCACAGATGGTCATAGCACAGCTAGGAAAAGAAGATATCGAGCAGATATGCGACCTACTGTACGATCCTCCCTCCGACCACCAATACACTGCAATTAAGGAACGACTCATCTCGGTGTATGAAGAATCGGATGGAAAACAACTACAAAAGTTGCTCTCGGACATGGAACTCGGCGAACAAAAACCAAGTCAACTACTCCGACGCATGAGAACGCTAGCACGCAATTAGGTTCCTGACAATACATTAAGATTGATGTGGATGAATCTTCTGCCACCACATGTACGTTCAGTGCTCGTCGTCAGCGACACGATAAGCAAGGAAACTGCACTGGACGAACTCGCCAAGCTCGCCGACAAAATGCTTGAACAAAGTCATCAAGTATCGGCTGTAGCAACTGAGTCTACGTCATCACCCTCAACCACCAATCGCCAAGAACCGAACTACGACACGCAATTGCTCGTCGGCGAAATTAGAAAACTACATCTTGAGATCGCAGAACTAAAATCAACGCAGAGCAATAACCAGCGATATGCACATTCGCCATCGCGATATCACTACGTTCCGCAACGACACCGTTCCCGATCACGCAAGTTTTCACCAGCCCGCCCCAGAGACAGCAGCTCCAATTCACGTGCAGCTACTCCTTCGCCGTACTGTTTCTACCATCGACGCTTTGGCAAAAACGCAAGACATTGTACAACGCCCTGCAGCTTCAACAATGATAACAAGACGGAAAACTAGACAACACGTTGGCTGAGGCGGAAGCCAACGTAGCGAGCAAGTCATACCGCCTATTTGTCACTGACATAAATACAAGACTATCATTTTTAATAGACACCGGCGCTAATATCTCCGTCATACCGAAACGAAAAGGAACTTATGAGAAGCCTCTACCCTTCAACTTGTACGCGGCGAACAATACCATCATACCTACCTATGGTGAAAGGACTCTGGAACTCAATCTCAACCTCCGAAGACCCTATAAATGGAAATTTATAGTAGCCGCCGTCAGCAAACCGATTATTGGAGCCGATTTTTTAAAGCATCACAACTTATTGGTGGATTTGAAGAACCAAAGACTCATAGATAATACTACGAAGCTTGGTACTAGCACAACAGGTCGTTACACCGACATGCCAACGGTTCGCAGCATCGACGTCAAGCAATCATATCACGACGTACTTGCGCAATACCCCGGAACTACTCGGCTGTCATCAATGAAACTCAACCCGAGGCATAATATCGAACACTACATTGAGACTACAGGCCCGCCAGTATATTGTCGAGCCCGCCCTATCCCACCACACCGCTACAAACAAGCTAAAAAGGAGTTTGAAAATATGATAAGCCAAGGCCTCTGCAGACCCAGCAAGAGCCCATGGGCAAGCCCACTTCACATAGTTCCAAAGAAGAACGGAGATCTTCGTGTCTGCGGAGATTATAGACGCCTCAACACTGTCACGAAGCCAGACCGCTACCCTGTTCCAAGAATCAAGGATTTCACGTATCAACTCTCCGGAAAACAAGTTTTCTCAACCCTCGACCTGAACAGAGCCTATCAACAGCTGCCCATACATGAAGAGGACATAGAGAAGACAGCTATTATCACACCGTTTGGACTCTTCGAATTTCCTCGGATGTGTCCGGGACTTCGAAACGCAGGCCAGACCTTTCAACGGTTTATACATGAAGTACTTCGCGATCTTGATTTCGTCTACCCGTTCGTGGATGACCTGCTTTTGGCCTCTGATAACGAGCAACAGCACCGACAGCACCTACACATGGTACTACAGCGCTTAGAAGAATACGGAATAACTATAAACCCAGGGAAATGCATCTTCGGGCAGCAACAAGTAACATTCCTCGGTTACACTGTCGCCAAAGAAGGCATAAAACCACCGGAAGATAAAATCAAAATAATCACCGAATACCCCAAACCACAAACAATAGAAGAACTTCGACGTTTCCTCGGTATGATTAACTACTACCGAGAAAACATACCTAACGCTGCGAATGTTCAAGCACCACTTCACGCATACCTACATAAAACTAAGAAGCGCGACAAGACAAAAATCAAGTGGACTGAAAATGCATCTCAAGCCTTTGAAAACTGCAAGAAATGCATCAAAGAAGCAACCTGTCTCGCTCACCCGCACCACTCTGTCCCGCTCGCACTTATGTGCGACGCATCAAATACATGCGCTGGAGCCGTACTTCAACAACTCATCGATAACAGATGGCAACCGCTTGGCTACTTTTCAAAAAAGTTTACTATCGCACAACAAAAGTACTCAACATTCGACCGGGAGCTGCAAGCAATCTACTTATCAGTCAAACACTTTAGAAAAATCATCGAAGGCAGAGAAACAATAATATTCACCGACCACAAGCCACTTACGTACGCAATGAATAAGATGACATCCGATACCGAAACTCCACGGAGAACAAGGCAACTATTGTTCATCAGTGAATTCACTACCGACGTGCGCCACGTAAGCGGCAAAGACAACATTGTTGCCGACGCTCTGAGTCGCATCGAAACCATATCCTGCCCGTCAATAATGAACTTTCAAGACATCGCTAAAGCACAAGAAAAGGACAACTCTATGCAGCAACTCCTATGTCAAGAAAACATCACATTGAAGAAAATTGCTATCCCGAACACCGATATTGAACTATATTGTGAAGCATCTACGCCTTATATCCGACCATACATACCGGAAGAATATAGGCAAGCCGCATTCAAAAGCATTCATAATATCAGTCATCCAGGCACTCGCACAACTCGCAAGCTGACGTCACAAAAGTACTTTTGGCCCTCACTGAACTCGGATATTGGAAAATGGACGAAAAGTTGCATTGACTGCCAGAAAAACAAGATACAACGTCACACGCTATCTGGTGTCTCAAGTTTCCCGCCAGCTGACCGCTTCCAACATGTACACGTCGACATTGTCGGACCTCTACCTACCACACGCCAAGGACATCGATACCTCATCACTATGATCGACCGTCTCACAAAGTGGCCCGAAGCAATTCCTACTGACGATATAACAGCGGAAACAGTTGCTGACACAATATATAAACATTGGATAAGCCGCTTCGGGTGTCCCGCAACGATAACAACAGATCAAGGGCGACAATTTGAGAGCCAGCTGTTCAACAACTTGATGAAAACAATGGGAATCAAGAGACATCGTACTACGCCGTACCACCCACAGAGCAACGGGATAGTCGAACGTTGGCATCGCACTCTCAAAACTGCGTTACGAGCTAAGTTAAGCGACACCAGTTCCTGGATTGACGAGTTGCCGACAGTACTTCTCGGATTACGTGCCGCGCTACGTACCGAAGCCGGAGTTAGTGCAGCCGAACTCACCTACGGTTATAACTTGCGTCTGCCGGGCGATTTCTTTATCGCATCAACATCAACGCCCGCTATGGACATTACCTACGTAGACAAAGTACGTGCCGCAATCAGAGAAAACCAACCACTCTTCTCCACTGTACATCACACGAACAAACGCCGCATCTTCGTGCATCAAGACATACTCAGCTGCAGTCATGTGTTCGTGCGAGTCGATGCAGTGAGAAGACCACTACAACCACCTTATGAGGGGCCCTATCTAGTTTTAAAGCGTGGAGACAAAATCTACACGGTCAAATTACCGGATCGTGTAGCAAACATATCAATAGACAGATTGAAGCCCGCTTACCAGTTAGAGGAAAATAATCCAACCCATTACCAAGATACCAACATACCATTCTCACCATTACCAGTACCAGTACCAAGAAACCATAAAACCAATACCAAGAATTCAGACACCGTGACGTCACAGCCAGCAGTTTCGAAAACAACAAGATCCGGCCGTGTCGTCAAGCTGCCGGTACGCTTCGCTTGAGGAGGAGTACTGTAGCCGAAACAGGAAGTAGCTCTGAAAAGAGCTTTCAGGACAATCTATTGAATAAGATGAAGGACAATCTGTTCAAGAGGCTCAACACCAACTGCAAGTCCAGGACGCCGTCGTCTCTTCACGTCTCGCCGTGTGCCGTCGTTTGCGCTCTTATCTTCACACGCCTAGTCGCTCCGATGCCGCCGGTCAAAAGAGCGAGCCGATCGCCTCGACGGCTATTTATACATCACAGTACTGACAGTACTGAATACACACCGAGTGAGAGCAATGGCTAGAGCGAGGCGGCGTTATACACAACCCCTATTGGTCTAAATTTAAGTTTTTTTATTGGTTCAAATATTATTCGTATGTAAGGTTTTTTGTATATATATTCGCATAAGTTTCAAATAAAATCATTCCACATTCAGCAGTCAAGAACCGAGGTTTTCATTTATACCTAGCAGTAACACTGCTAAAGTAGGTTACAAAATAAGTAAAAACATATCCAAGCGAGCACGGTCGCAAACACTACCTAATCAACAGTTTATAGGCACTTAGTCATAATCCGGCAGTACTCTGCTCTGTTTTTTTTTATATCGAGTATTAAAAAAATCTTTTGAATAAAATGTTGTGAACCAATGACACATTTGGGGGCGTTTAGGGTTTCAGCGGAAAAAATGTAAACCAAATTTTGGAATCTCCTCTGAACTCCTAGTACTTACATAATCTTACAAATTTAATTTTGACCGACAAATAACCTTGCTAGATCATGTACATTTAAAGGAAAAGCTTGTAAAATAAAGGGAAGGCCGGAACATTTTAAATCCAAGTGAAGACTTCCGCCCGCTTTAATGCGTAGGTAATTCCGTCGACAGCACGTTAATAGTACATGCGCGTTCATTGTGACCACTTACTACTACCATATCATCATTAACATCATCATACCAACCTCTGATGTCCACTACTGAACAAAGGCCTCCCCCACCGATTTCCAAATGAAATGGTTCTTGGCAGCTGCATCCAACGGCTCCCCGCGACTCTGACCAGGTCGTCTGTCCATCTAGCTAGTGGGAGGCCGTCCTTCTTTGCACTTCCCGGTATGTGTTTAAAAAATAAATCATGCGGAACCCGAGGTGTATTTTTTCAAATGGCGGTGAATTCTGCTGCAAGTCTAGTATTTTCAAAGACTAAGCGGTAGCAGATGAGTGCTTAGTTAGATTAGTGCAATTTGATTTTACATATTCTATTTATTTCAAGGTGTTTACGTAATATGCGAAATCGATACTAATAGCAATTTATTGCTTAAAAATAATAAACAACACCTAAACAAAAATATAAATAATTGTTATAAAAATTAAAAAATAAATGATTATTTCAATAAAATTATTATTGCTTGTCATCGTATTAGAAATTAAGGCATCGTACTATAAGTTTTATCGGCAAAGAAAGTTTTTTGCATCTCAGAAGGAATCGACGGTACTAATAGTTTGCATATTCTAGTCTTTGGAAATATAGTCTATTACTTTGATATAAATTTTAGGTTGAATGACATTCACAGCCGATCACTAGAGTAGTGACATTTTCATTTTGAGTTTTCGATGAAGAATTTCTTTTTTTTGGGTACTTCTGATACACCGTGTAGAATAATAAAAGATATAAACGGCCTTGTCCGAAGTTACTTCGCGTCCTTAAGGCCTCAATTACCCCACTCTCACCTACAACGGCTTCGTAAATGCATTTTTTGAGTAACTGTGTTGAAAATGTGTTGAATATAAAATTGAAATTTTATTTAACATATTACTATATTACCTAGTGTATGTACCTACTCATGTGGGTTCTTAATTATGTGTCATGTTTTAACTTTTTTATACAAAGGATCTATTATTTACGCCTGTTATAAGTTCTTTACGTGTTCCTTTTTGGGAGTTACCGACTGTTAGTATAAAAGTTGTTAGTTACGTGGGGCGGCGCGCCAGCTCGCGGCGCACGTGGTCGGCCGCCGGGCGCTCGCCGGGCGGGTGGGGCCCGCAGTAGGGCGGGCTAGTCACATAGAGTGGGCTAGTTACGTGGGGCGGCGGGGCGCAGCGCGGCGGGGCGGCGCGCCAGCTCGCGGCGCACGTGGTCGGCCGCCGGGCGCTCGCCGGGCGGGTGGGGCCCGCAGTAGGGCGGGCTAGTCACATAGAGTGGGCTAGTTACGTGGGGCGGCGGGGCGCAGCGCGGCGGGGCGGCGCGCCAGCTCGCGGCGCACGTGGTCGGCCGCCGGGCGCTCGCCGGGCGCGCGCCGCCAGCACCGCAGCAACAGCGCGCGCCTGCGGACCACGCCACCACAGCTTAGTCATGGTCCAGGCTCTCTTACAGTAACAGAGCTGGACCATAAACTAAACATAATTATTCTTGAACAATAAACATTCTAGGTTACTTATTTATTTATTTATTTTTATTTATTTATTCATGGAAAACAAACAGCATTTGAATGACAATTGTAGATGAGATATTATAGAACACATATGCCTTAATCAGTTTTCGCAAATAGAAATTCTATATAAACAGTAAAATAAACACAAAAACAACGCATAATCATTTATCAAATAGTATAATATAGTATTAAAGCCATATCAATATATCACAACATTGGAAAATAACCTAAAAAAAAATCTGCAATAACTTTCAATTTAAAATAATTTGGTCTCGCTGTGAACAAATCAACATCTTTACTGTAATTTCGGTTAAAAATTCTAAATACTCGGTTGAAGTATGAATTCTGCCTATAGTTTGTAGAACATGCTTCAGCGTATAATCTAAGATAATTCCTCCTATCGTTGGCACGAGTTGGCAGCTGTAGCTTAACCCTTGACAAGAGCTCACTATCATCGACTTTGCCTATGATTAGATGATTAAGGAACGTTAGGTCGGCCGCTTCTCTCCGTAGAGACAGTGGAAGAATGTGATGGTGTCGGCAGTTGTTAATATAGTCCAAGTCCAAATTCAACCTGTACTTGTAATTTAAAAATCTTAGGAACTTTTTCTGAATTTTTTCAATTCGATCTATATAGCATTCATATTGCGGATTCCATGCTTGACACGCATATTCAAGCTGACTTCGGACCAATGAGCAATACAAGATCTTTAACGATTTCACCATTTTGAAATTTTTGGTGCTTCTGATTATGAACCCTAGGGTCTTTGTTGCTTTGGCTGTTATAGTTTCAATGTGTTTATCTAACAGAAGCTTTGAGTCTAAAATTACACCGAGATCTCTTATGCAATCAGTACGCTGCAATGCCTGCTGGTTTAATGAATAATTAAAACACAATGAATTACGAGATCTACTGAATGTAATACAACTACATTTGGAGACATTTAAATCAAGTTTATTACAGAGACAATAATGTTGTAGCCTATTAAGATCCTGTTGTTAGAGCAGACAATCATTCAGAGAATTAATATTTTTAAATATTTTCATATCATCAGCAAATAATAAAAATTGAGAATGGATAAAACATTCATGAATATCATTAATGAATATGATAAACAGAAGTGGCCCGAGAATTGACCCCTGGGGCACGCCCGACGGAATGGCAGAAAAGCGTGAATGTAAAGAAAACCCGTTCAGGACCACAGTCTGGCATCGACCTGTAACATAGGAACTAAACCACCTAAAGAGATCCCCATGTATACCTGCTGAATGTAATTTTTTGAGCAGAATCACATGATCAATTCGATCAAATGCCTTGGTATAATCAGTGTATAAAATCAGTGTGTAGAAATATCGTCTGTGAACCCTATTAGGTTACTGACTGTTGATCTTCCCCTTAGAAAGCCATGTTGCTGAGGTAAGAAAGTATGTTTGAGAGCTGCATATATTTGCTGATGAACCAATTTTTCCAAAACCTTAGCTAACACGCAGAGTTTGGAAATTGGTCTATAGTTGATGATTTCTCGTTTGGAGCCTTTTTTGTGAATTGGTGTGACAATTGCAGATTTCCAGATTTTTGGTACAATACCTTACCTTCACTTATAGAACGCTTATATAAATAACTCACAGGGGAAGTTAAACCCGAAGCACACTTTGAAATTAAAACCGGATGTAAACCATCAGGCCCTGCAGATTTATTACAATCAAGTGACTTCAACAATTTGAAAATTTGGTCGTCTATAATTTCTATAGAACAAATATCAGGGGAGGCGGAGGATATTGCACCCAATAAGGTTGTACCAGTCGGCGGTACCACAGGATCAGGTTCTAAAAAATTTGAGTTAAAAAACTCTGCGAAACCATTACATATACCGTCACCTGATGTTATAGTAATATTCTCTAAGGTCATTGAAGAAGGATAAGAATTATGTTTCTTATTGGCATGAATGTAAGACCAAAATGCTTTGAGATTAGATCGAATAAAGTTTTCAGTATTTTTAATATAGTTGTTGAAGCAATTATGTTCCACTCGTTTGACTCGTTGACGTAAAACGTTAAAGGCGGCACAATCAGCCCTATTACCATAAGTCCTAATTTTCCTATGAACCTTGTTCTTATCCCTGAGAACTTTTTTCAGTGCTGGCGAGTACCACACAGGATAACGATCTGAGCTTGTACACTTAAAAGGTATATATTTATCTCTCAAGCAACACAGTATACTATTAAATGCCTCCACTGCATCATCCACCGTCCCACATGCCAGAAGACTATCCCAGTCCTGACTGTTAAGTTCAGTGCTTAAAGCTGTGAAATCACCCTTATTATAAAAATATTTTAGTCTCGACTGACACTCTAATACCGGAAGATCAATTAGATTTAGTTGACAGAGCAAAGCTGGATGGTAGGAATCTTCGTCTACCAGTGGCTCAGTACAGCGGACCACTGTCATGTCACCATTGGAAAATACTAAGTCAAGTTGACTACCTAGATGGTTTCTGATAGTATTATACTGGCGTAGATCACATAAGTTCATTAAATCTTGTATTTCATTATGACTGACATTTGTACTATGAAACAAAGGAGTAAGATAGTTGGCTTCGTCGGTTGGCAACCAAGATATGCTACTTAAATTAAAATCTCCTGCTATAAAGAACTTGTCATGTGGCAAGTAAGGTTATAGGCTTATAATGTAAATCGACGGGAGTGATATCGCATTTGCTATGTACGTGCCTACTGTCTACTGTATACCATACTGAACACTTTAACGTATTGTAGCGTTTATTTATTTTCGATTTTTCAACAAAAACACAGCCGAGAGCTCATCGTGTGCAAAAAAGGCCTTTTCGCCGAAAAGTCGTATGGTGTAAATGCTCTTAATTACTGTATCATAAGTCACAATAGGTATTTAGGTACTTTAATATACCCTGTAGAGACAGATAGGATTGATAAATAAAAAAAGTGCACGGCTACTAACGCTTCCGGGGTGATGTCTGGCGGCAGCGGCGGGTGGCCGCCGGCGCACACGTAGCGCAGCACGCGGTCGGGCGGCCAGCGCCCGTAGGGCCGCGCGCCCAGCGTCACCAGCTCCAGCAGTAGCACGCCCAGCGACCACGCGTCCGACGCCGCCGAGCACGCGCCGTGTCGCAGGCTCTCGGGCGCCGCCCACGCCGCGGGCAGCGCGCCGCCCGCCCCCGCCCCCGCGCCCGCCCCGTCCGCCGCGCACGCCAGCCCGAAGTCCGCCAGCCGCAGCGCGCGCCGCTCGTCCAGCAGGCAGTTGGCGGCGCGCACGTCGCGGTGCAGCAGGCGCCGCGCGTGCACGTACGCCAGCGCCGCCGCCGCCTCGCGCGCCAGCCGCGTCAGCGCCGGCGCCTCCACGTGCCTCGCCTCCGCGCCCGCCGCCGCGCGTCTCGAGCGCAGGTAGCCGCGCAGGTCGCCGAAGAAGGCGTGCTCCATCAGCAGCAGCGGCGGCCCGCCCGCGCCCACCACGCCCACCAGCCGCACCACGTGCGCGTGCCGCAGCCGCGCCAGCGCCGCCGCCTCGTTGAGGAAGGCGCGCTCGCCGGCCGCGGCCGCGCCCGCGCGCAGCTCCTTGGCGGCCACGACCCGCGGCGGGCGCCCGACGCGCCGCAGCAGCGCCAGCCGCACGCGCCCGAAGCGCCCGGCGCCCAGCTGCCGGCCCAGCGTGACGTCGGCGCGCGCCACGAGCAGCGGCGCCAGCGCGGGCACGGCCGCGGCGCGGCAGCCGCGCGCCGTCAGCCGCTCGGCCAGCCGCCGCGCTCGCCGCGACGCCCAGCGGCGGCGCGCGCGGCGGGCCAGCAGCGCCGCGGCCGAGCACAGCGCGACGCCCAGCCCCGCGCTCAGCAGGACGGCGTCGTGGCAGCGCGGCGCGAACCGCTCGCCCGTGCTCACAATGCGGCACGGGGCGGCGCCGTCGGAGGCGGCGTCGTCGAAGGCGCCGAGTCGCCGGTAGCGCTCGCGCAGGTCACCGCCCACCACCTGCCAGGCCGCCTCGAGCCGCGCTCGTCCCCCGCTCCACTTGTGAACGAAGACTAGCGGATCTTTGAGTGCCCGTCGATCCAAACTTAGTACTTGTGTAACCCCGTGCGGTGATGAATTGCCGAAAAAGGACCAAAACGTCCTGAAAAAATCAAATATATATATTTATTCCTATCCACGGAAGAACACATGGAGGCTTAACCCGTTTCGTTTTCACGTATGAATTATATAATATATACCTACTTAATCCAAAACTGTAGTAAATGCGTTAAAAATGGGGGAAAAATCATATTAATATGTCATACCAATCAAAAAATATTTACAAAAGAAATGAAACTTAATTTTAAATATTAAAATTTAAATATATACTTAATAATAATAATATAATAAAATAATTATTCATAAAAACAGGGCAAAAAATAGTACAATCAAGTATCTTACAAAAATTAAAATACAACGAAAACTTAGTTGCCTAAAATAATTTATGTTGACTAATTTATTTTAGGCAACTAAGTTTTCGTTCTTTAGAGTACTTTTGAGAGGTTTAAAAACTTTTAGGTACTATTAAACTCTTGTACTAGGTGGTAGGCCCATATGTGAGGTCGTCGGGTAGGTACCACCGCTTTTCTTATTTCACCCTTGAAACAGTTTACTGTGTTTTGGATTTATTTATTTAATTGAAGGGAAAAGTAGCCAGTGAAATTACTAGGCATGGAAGGCATTTATTCTTAGGCCTCATGATGACAACCCTGCACTACCAAGTGATTTTTTCCTTTTTATTGATGGTTTCATTGTTATTGCCACTTACCACCAGATGGGTCGTCGGTTTGTTTGTCATCTAGTTGTATAAAAAAGTAATAGGTAACTAATCTGAGTAGGTACGTACCGACTAGTATTGCCAGTGTGTATATCGTACTCTTGTTGAGGTTGATATTTTACATATTCCATAAAGCCAAAGAGTAAAATCAACAAAGCGTCAGCCAAGTGTGCGGCGAAGGGAGGCCACGCTTTTCCTTTCCATATACGTTCCAATTTATTGATGATGATCGGCCGGCTTAGATTCAAGGGCTCGATGGGTCCTCCACGCCACGAAAACGAGATAGTGTAATGATGAAAACTTTCAGCCGCTACAGAGACGTTGTCGCACCTCAACTCCTCAGAACGCCACTCGCGGAGGATCCAGGCGTACCGATCGTCAGGGATCATTTCGAGCTTGCGAGCCTCGCACAGGACTCGCACCGCGACAGCGGGACCTCCATTGATGAATATAATGCGCGCGTCATTTTCGACGAGGGTGGTTAGCGCGACCTTTATGCCGTTGGTGGTAGGCACTTCCAATACGGCTGGAGAATTCGTGTCCCCCAGAAGTGCAACGAATTCAGCGGCAAGTTTACTGACTTCCGAAATAATACCGAGCCGGTTCCACTTGTTGACCGAGAGGAAATAGCGGAATGCGACGGCTAAGTCTGTGAGGCGCCCCGTGGCGGCGGCGGCGGCGGCGGCGGCGGGTGTGAGCGCGGCGGGCGCGGGCGCGCACGTCACTAGCGCCGTGTCCAGCGCCGCCGCCGCCGCCGCCGCCGCCGCGCCCGCGCCCGCGCCCGCCGCCACGCCGCCGACGAGGCGAGGCCAGTATGCGCTCTGAGTTCTCTCTATAAATTTTTTCATCAGGGCATACTCGTCGCCGCAGCTTATGTTGAAACTTCGAAGGCGGAAAGTAAACGGCAGCAGATGCCAGATAACGCCCTGTATCTCGCTCAACACCCTCTCGTAGTCGCCGCGATCCGGGTCGTCGTCGCACATGAACACTGCCGCCTCGTACGAGCGTATCCGTCCCCATTTCAGGTCTAGCCACGATTCGAACTCTCGGGGGTGCCGGGACGCCCACGCGCAGGCCGCTTCCTCTATGTCGGAGTGATTAGTCGCCTCCAGGACGAGAACCTCCGTGAGATCTCGCAAGGTGGGCGAGAACCGTTGGAACAGTTCCAGCAACGCGGGCGCGAACTGCCTCAAGTCGGCGACGTCGGCGGCGCGCACCGCGGGCGGGCCCGGCGCGGGCCAGCGCTGGTCGGCGGCGGGCGGCGGCTCCACGGGCAGCACGCGCGGCGCCGCGGCCCACACCACGTCGTCGAAAAACAGAAACGAGCGATTCGAGCTGTGGAGCAGCTCCACTAAAGTCCGCCGGGGACTCGCGTTTGACTCGAGCTCCACTACGTCGAAGTTTATGTCCGTTC
Organism: Nymphula nitidulata; assembly: GCA_947347705.1. NCBI lineage: Eukaryota > Metazoa > Arthropoda > Insecta > Lepidoptera > Crambidae > Nymphula > Nymphula nitidulata. Next base: position 664,013 of record OX374618.1, read on the forward strand.
GCATCACCGCCCTTTTCACCTCCGCAAACCACTCCAACGGCGTGTACACGGTGACAGCCGCGGCCGCGTCCCTGTTGTAAGAAAAAAAAAAATAGTGAACAGAACATTTGAATTCTTCGTCTGGACCATAGACAAGAAATATGTAGTGAGTTGTGTACTTTTTTTTTATACAAAGCGCGGCAATTGACCCAACACCACCTGATGTGAAGCGGTAACGAGAGCGAAGATGAGAAAATAAATAAATATAATATGATATAGTTACTGGTGTGGACCGTCGGGCACTCACAGTGTGGTGAAGCAGCATTCGGCCAGCAGGGTGTGGTTGCGGTAGAAGGGCCAGCGTCGGGCGCGGCGGCAGGCGGAGCGCGCGGCGGGCGCCAGGCGCGCCCACAGCCGCCGCCCGGCGCGCCCGCCGCCCGCTCCTGCGCCCATCAGCCGCAGCCGGCGCGCCCAGCCCGCGGCGCGCGTCTCGCTCCACGCCATCCAAGGCGCCACTACCAGGCTACAAAATTAAACCGATTCCAAATATTAGCTTATTTTGTTTGTTAACAATCTCGAGGGGGTTCAGGGGTTACCCAGGTTAGGTATTACAGGCAATCATGGATATTGTGTGGAGTCACGATAACTCCTGAGTGATAGGTCTGGGAAGGGTCGTTTGGATAGGTATTGGATAGGTCTTATTTTAGCCGTAAACAGTTCACTGTGCTTCAGATTGAAAAGAAAAATAATCAATGTAATTACGAGGCATGGAAGGTATTTAGTTTTAAGCCTTAGAATATGGCCACGCCCCTGTAAATCAAATGATTTCACCTTTGTTGTTGCAGGTGTTGAGGTGTTTATACGTGACGGTAGCCAATTACCACCGAGTGGGCTTCAGTCTGCTCGTCATTTAGTTGTGTACAGGATGTATGGGGAAACGAAGGTAAATGGTAGTGCCGGTCATTTTAAAAAGACTATTCTTAATTTTTGATTTCAACATTATTATAAATGTAATGTAATGTAATTCTATTTTAATTAAAAAGACTAATTAAAAGAATAATTGCAAAATAAAAATATCGTCTGGCTTCATTTACATGAGCGTTCCCTCATATGCCCTGCTTAAAATAAAAATTTTATTCTAAGCAGGGCATTTCAAAAGCATATATTTAAAACCAGTTGATACTAACGAGTTAAATCAAATTTTAATGCGATTTAAAAATAAGAAAAGTTATGGTTGGTGGCGCCAGTTGTTTTATTAAGTTTTAAATGTTGTTTGATGGCTAATACGGTTTCCCATACCTCTATCCCGTATTGGCACTACCTACATGATGCGCGCGAGTGAGACAGCGCTCGCGCTTCTTGTTGGCTTGCGCGGTTGCCATTGCGCATGCGTAACCCGTGAACGCGCGCCGAGCGCCGACTGCGACGAGCGACAGTCAGTCTGTGACAGTCTGTGAACGAACGATTACAAGTGTTGTTGTGAAACCGCACCGCTAACCTACCGCCCGCGAAGCCCTAAACGTCCCGGAGCGTTGTGAAATTGATAGATTTTAACGCATTTTGATTACCAGCGCACCACCAATGGTCATGATAATATACCAATGCATGTTATTAAAAAGTCAATAAAATCAATAAGCGAACCTCTTATATATATTATTAATTTAATAATAGAAACTGGAACTTTCCCCGATGATTTAAAAAAAGCAAACATCAAACCTTTATTTAAAAAAGGATCTAAAACAAACGTTAATGATTACAGACCAATAGCTTTGTTGCCATCCTTTTCAAAGATCTTTGAAAGAGTTATTTATTCTAGGCTTTACAACTTTTTGACGTCTAATAATCTACTCAATGAAAATCAATTTGGGTTTCAGAAGAAAAAATCTACAATTTCTGCAATTTATAATGTTCTTAAACAAATTTGGGAATCTATCAATACAAAAACAGCTTGTATTGGCTTGTTTCTAGATATGTCGAAAGCATTCGACTGTGTCGTACATGACATCATTCTGAAACAACTTGAAAATCTAGGTATACGTGGTATTGCATTAAAATTATTTAAAAGTTATTTAGAAAACAGAGAACAATGTACATTAATAGATGTTTTTAACGATGACAATAAAATAATTGGAGAAGTATGTTCCAAATCTGAAAAAGTAGTTCTTGGAGTACCACAAGGCAGTGTGCTGGGCCCACTTCTTTTTTTAATTTATGTCAACGACCTCCCAAAATTAATAGATCACCTATGTGTCATGTTTGCTGATGATGCAACAATTTTCCTATCAGATAACAATAAAAATAGATGTGAATTAGAAGACGAAGTAAATAAAACCTTGAAATCCGTGATTGATTGGCTTAGAACATTAAATCTCAAAGTAAATATTAATAAAACAAAATTTGTGCAATTTCGTAACTATAAATCAAACTCTTGTGGCGTCCGTGTGTATGGCCTTTTAGCATGCCGTGTGTAGCGCGTTTTACTATAAGTACTTGCGCGGTCGGTTGGCGACCGTAGCGTGGTGCGCGGGGAGGGAGTTGCTCTTGTGCGGCGCCGATGCGCGCGCAACTTAGTCATAGCCGGGACTCGTAGTAAATTACACGCGCGTGGTGCCCTGATTTCTTTCCCGCGCTCGTGTTTCTTTGAAATATAGTGTACCAGTTTTATAACAGTTAAAGACGTTTAATTACACCCACAGCACCCCCAACGCTATATTGGCATCCCAACGTGGTTGTATTCGTGGTAAAATCGTATATACACGTATATGAACAGTGCTTGAACTATTTTTCGCAAGAACTCAGAACATTGTGTGTTATATACTGTTATTGCTTGTTAAACAACAATTATAGTATATCAGTTCTATAGTGAGAATAGTGCGAAACTCATAATTTGCTTTCGTAGGTTTTGTTTGGGCAAAGTCGCCGCCCGACATGTTCAAACTGGTTTACGCCGGTTAGTACCTACATGGACAGTGAACATTTTTACGGCACGGGGTGTTGAATTGTGTATTTAGTGTTTTTCGTTGCGTGTACATTTATTGACCAACGTGGTTATGTACATGCCTAGACTGTAAAACTGTGTGTAGAACTTTTTATTGCATATAGGTAGTTACCTATGTTGTTAACAGTCGTGTTAAAGTGCGTAACACAACGTTGTACCTATTGTGTAGTGACTCTTGCGTCGTGACTGTTGTTAATTCACATTTACAATGCCGCGAACGAGGCAAATGGACACCGACGACGAAGAGGTTTCCGTTGCTGACGCAACGAGGATTGAAATGTCTAACGAGATGTTAACAAGTATGATGTTGACTTTGCAACAATCACAAAATGAGTTTTGTCGACAACTTTTAAATGAAGTGCGATCGTCTACGCCGCAACCTGCGACTGCGAGTGATACGACGACGTCGTCAAGTGTGTTAGCTGCACTCAATGGCGGCCATTATGCACATTTTGCCCAGTGTACGGCGCGATTCAGCGGTAGCGAATCAGTCGAAAACTTTATTGATGCTATCGTCACATACAAGGAATGTTTGAGTATTACGGATGAAAGTGCACTCCGTGGGTTGTCTATATTACTCACAGAGTCTGCTGCTTTGTGGTGGCAAGGAGTAAAGTCATCAACCAGGACTTGGGCGGAAGCATTAACAAGCCTGACCAGTGCGTTCGGAGAGCACAAACCGCCATACAGAATTTATAGAGACATATTCAACCTTATTCAAGGTAATGAAAATACAGATATTTTTGTAGCAAAAATAAGAGCCCTATTTTCAAAACTGCCCAGAGGTGACCTTACAGATAAAGTAGAGTTGGACATGACGTTTGGCCTCCTAGACAGGAGAATAAGAAAACGCTTAGAGCGCGATGCCATCGTCAGTTTTGAAGATCTATTGAGGAGGGCAAGGAATATAGAAGCCTCTTGTAGAGAGGGTGACACTACTATAGATGTAAAGTCGTCGCAGCGGCTGCAAAAATCGCCGTTAACACCGACGGCATCGCAAAGTCGTAAGACGCCATCTTCTTCGATTACAGTGGCGAAAGATGCTGTTCAGAGTGAGGAGCCCGCGTCTACAAAACGTAGTTTTTGCTTATACTGTAAGCGTTCAGGCCACAGTAAAAATAACTGCCTAAAGTTGACATCTAAAAGTAATGAAGTGAAAAGTGATATAAAGTGTTATGGCTGTGGAGCGCCTAATGTGATAAAATCTAAATGTGGTAAATGTAATCCGCAAAGCGTTAAAAGTGCGTTTTATTCCGTTGCGTCATTACAAAATAATACGGATCGTATGCTGATGCCGCGGGCGTGTCCGCAGGCGCAAGCGCCAACGGAGACTTCACGCTTAGCGACGCCGGAGCCAGAGCGGAGCGCTAACGCTTGCGCGCTCGCGCAGCGGCCGGCCGACAAAAGTGATAACGATTCTCGAGGTAACCCTGCGCGTGCCGCAGGGATTTGTACTAAAAATTTTGTTGACGAAAGTTTTAATAGTAATATGTGTTCTAAATTTCGGAAAAGTGTAAAGCAGTTTTATAATAATAATAAGAGTAAAAATAAAAGCTATGTAAATAATCATAAGTGGAATAAAAATGATTGTTTAGTAGATAATAACACTAAAAATAGCTGCAGTAAAATTGATAATGTAAATATTATGTGTAAAAATGTGGATAATTTTGGTAAAGATCGTAAAAATTTTGATTATAATATAGATTTTGATTGTAAAAAAAATAGTTATGTTGTCCAACCACATAGTATTAATTTGAATAAAGCGATTTGTGTCGATAATATTGTGTGTAATAATGTTAATAATAATATCGATTATATATTTTATAGTGAATCTAATCAGATGTCTTGCACGTCATCTTTTCGTCGTCCTATTTTGAATATTATGATTTCCGGGAATCATGGCACCGCGTTAGTAGATTCAGCAGCTCGAAGCTGCATCGCTGGTCACACGCTGCACGACCTCCTGGAAAAGTTAGATTATCCTTTAATATCATCCACACAAATTGTTAAATTGGCGGATGGGATTAGTAGAGAAATGATTGTACTTACCACTGAAGTAGAGGTGACACTTAAACAGAAAACAAAACGTGTTCCGTTTTTAATATTTCCTGAATCGGACAATAACGAAAGCCTTCTAGGTATTAATTTTTTAAAAGAGTTTAATTTGGTGTTTGATTTTGGTAATAACAGCTGGAACTTCGCTGAAAATAGTCAGCAGAAGTTTGAGATGCTATTTGACAACGTGTCATCTCCGTCTTCATGTGCGGCTGTAGATGTACTTCGGGAGGACGAGGCGATTTCGCTTAGTGGCGAACAACGCGATGTTCTTGCGCGCGTCATTGTTGATAATTTAGATATCTTTGAGCCAGGGGGAGATCCTACGCTTTTCGCCGAGCACTTAATTGACACTGGCGATCATCTACCTATTGCTGTCCCGCCTTATAGGTTAACACCAGCTAAGAAGGAGGTTATGAGAGCTGAGATTGAGAAGATGTTGGCTGAGGATATTATAGAAGAGTGTGAGTCAGCTTGGGGATCTCCAGCTTTGCTTGTACCTAAATCAAATGGATCTGTTCGTTTCTGCGTTGATTATCGCCGTCTTAATGCTGTAACGAAGACGGACCATTACCCAATGCCTCGAATAGATGAATTGCTTCAGTCTACCAAGCGTAATTGTTACATGAGTACAATGGATCTTCGATCAGGATACTGGCAAGTGAGTGTCCACGAGCCCGATAGAGACAAAACAGCGTTTATTAGCCCTTTCGGAACATATCGTTTCAAACGGATGCCGTTCGGATTAAAGAATGGACCTTCTACGTTTCAACGTTTAATAGACAGGTTGCGTTCTTGCTCTTCTTTAGCGGATATTACTATTTTAGCGTATTTAGATGATATTTTAGTGATTACAGAAGGACCTTTTCAGAAACACCTGGAAGACCTGCAACTAGTTTTCAACCGTCTTCGGGAATTTAATCTCTGTGTCAACCGAGACAAATGTGTTTTCGCTAGAGAAAGCGTAAAATTTTTAGGACACATTGTTACACAAAATGGCATATCCGCAGATCCAGGTAAGATACAGGTTGTCTTAGATATGAAAGAGCCATCTAATCTTAAGCACTTGCGGACGTTTTTACAAACATGTTCGTGGTTCCGCAAATTTATCCCATCTTTTGCCCAATTAGCAGAACCACTTACGAAACTCACAAGGAAGAACCAAATCTGGCAGTGGAAGGCTGAACAGAAACAGGCTTTTGAAGAGTTGAAGAGGAAACTTACGTCAACACCGATACTTATACAAGCGGATTATTGCCAAACTTTTATATTGAGGACCGATGCTTGTTCACTCCGGAACTATATTCCGTAGCCAGGCAACGAGTAGTAATAAAACCACTGTTTCCAGAACGAAGACAAGTTTATTGTTGGCTTTGAAAGCCTATACATATTGTCGGCAATACTAAACAGCGTGAGTCAGAAAACGTCCAAAAAGATGCAACGCCATCTCTTATCCTAATAAGGTACTAAACTACAAACAATATGTTATTTACGTGACATATAAATATTTGCTATAATGATAAAGATACAAGATTAGACATACCGCCCACCAAATGACGTTTTAGTCATTTCTCTTACACATGGATCATTATAGTGAATAATCAATAAACAAAAATGTACAAGTTATGTACACACATTACACTTAACAACATTACTTCACAATAGAACACATAGATTTTACAAAAACAACAATACTTAGGCGGATGTCATCGGCAGTCATCATTCAGTCGTGTAACGACTCGAAATACCTTAAAACTGAACCCAAGAAACGTTGAAAAGTCAAGTTACAGCACGGTTGACGGATTCCATAAGGGTGCAATGCAATACATATAGTAACAGCACCGTAAAACCCGATAGCTGGGCAGCTTATCCACCTTTACAACAGTTACGGCACCTTCTTAAGCTTCAACTCGGTTTCCGACTTAAAATAATTTAATTTTTGCTATAAAGCAACCATAGGGTAAAATAATCGAGTGTGTGTCAAGCTACGCCATCAATCTTTATTGCACAAGCTTTGTTAATTGCCTACTAGTAATAATACTTAAGTTTCCATGTTCCTAATTATAATCTATAAAAATAAACCATACAAGAAGCTAGCAAGAAGAGACAGTACGGATCACAGGGAGATGAATTGTGTGGAACTATACTGACCTTCGAAGAGGGTATTGAATATAAACATCTCTATTTGTAGAACACAACTCTATCTTCTTGTGTACGCATCAAATTGAACTAATTAGTTTTAGCATCAGCGACTCACAGACCTCCGAAATTTAAAAAGGTTGTGATATAGGTACAGTGTAGGTCTCTCTAAGCCTCCATAGAATCCAGTTGCGATTATTTCTGCTAACTACTAATCCATCGTTTGCTAATATCTCTTATATTACAAAATCTCATTCCCATAAACTTCTATGTGAACGATGCCATGTATTTTTCTCAAATTTAGTAGCTACAGTACAGGACCAGTAACTATAATAGACCAGGAAGATATTACTGGACAAGTGAGTAATAACTGCTGTGATATGATAAGCACTTGTGATCAAATAACTAAATCAGCGTAATGTGCCGTTCTTCTTTTGGTGCAAACTACAATCATTTCACCTACTAATGTAATTAAATAAAACAAAACGAAATTATACTTCTTAGTTAATCAACTCCCACTTCCTATCCTCCAGAAAAGAAAACACCAATCTCTATTTGTCGACTTACCTTACCATTTTTAAAAAGCCTGTAGTAACTTTCGAAAATATTTAGCTTAACTAACACAGTCATGTACTTATAGTTATCTAAGCATTTCAGATTTCAGAAGCAGATAAAGAATAATAATCGGATGTCAATCCGCTCATTTGACCTCGTCGAACTAACAATAGTTTGATGGGAAATGCCTAACCTAAATTAATTTACAACTTACTATCAACTAATAGAACACATTGCTTGGACGCGTTGCCGGTACCACCCCACAAAACATGTAAGTGACCCTTTCTTTTATAAATGTATCGTTTAATCTTAACCCGTTTTAGAAATCGCAAATAACTACTCATCTTTTTCCAATTACCTTGTTTAGTTTGACCTAATATGGTTCCCACGTTTACCCGTACTAACCTTAATTTCTGGGGAATTAAACAACGATGACTCTTAGGCATGACTACAAATGGTGAGTACCACTGCAATTGATTATACAATAATATTTTCTGATTGATGATACCCTTTTCTGTTTCAGATGCAGCAGCCGGAGTCGACTTGGCAACTAAGGAGGACTTACCATCAGCCAGTACCTTAACTTTCTTTAATTCATCTACCTCCTTATTTAAATAATCCCCATGAAATCGTTTCTTTACTTTACTTGTGTTTTCATCCTTACTATTATGTCTCTGTAAACCTACATCTTGCTTCTCTACCACATTGTCAAACTCTACATTAGATTCACCGCTTATCATAACAACATTTGCATGTGAAATTACTGTTGCAGATCTACAACCAACTAGCATATTTTCTTTACCTTCTACAGATCCTGATACAATCCAGCCAAGATGGGAGGACTGTGCAATAAGGAAACCTTCAGGACTCCTAAGAAAACCTTTATTTATTATACGACAGTATACTTCCGCCCCCAATAAAATATTTATTTTATTTGGTATATTAAAGTTAGGGTCGGCTAATGGAACTTTAAAAAGTTCTGGCCACTCAACCTTATCGCATTTCCTTTCAGGCAAAACAGACGTTAATTGTTCTACTACATAAGCCTTTACCTGAATGGTGAATGAAGGATCATGAAGCGACTGTATATTAATCCTAACAACATAATTTGAAGTTACGCCGCTATCACCCCCAATACCTGAAATTATGCATTTGGTTTTTTCTTTTCTGAGGTTCAACAGTTGCACTATAGATTTATGAACAAATGACGCCTGAGAACCTTGGTCAATCAAGGCTCTCAACTGGTGACCTGACCCATTCTTCGTCTCAGCCTTTACTAAAGCCGTAGCTAATAGTACTTGACTGTGTATTGTGCCTGACGAAAAATGAGCAGCAATGTTTGGTACTTCGTTCCGTGACGTAGATGCAATTTTATTAATTTCACCTCCTGTCGCCTCTTGGGCGACTTCTACGTCACCACGTTCACTGGCTCTTGGATGCAATAGAGAGTGATGTTTGCGCTTGCACACACGACATTTGGATGGCACACGACATACCTTAGCAGAATGCTTAGGACCTAGACAGTTAAAACACCGCCCCAATGACTCAACAGCTTCACGGCGTTGCTCAACATCAGTATTAGCAAATTTCTTACAGTTGACTAATCTATGGTTTTCAGAACACACGGGACAAGTGACGTTTACAACAGTTACGGAGTGCATTACTTTAGGATTATTAACAAATTTATGTTTTGGTTCTAAAAATTCCAAAGCGCGAAAACTAGATTCGAGAAAACCTTTAAATTCATTCAGACACGGCAAATCATCGGATGACTTACTAACCTGCAATTCCCATTGCTTCCGTGATTCGGCGTCCAATTTCAAACTAATTACGTAAATGACAATTACATCCCAAGACTCCACATCTACTCCCAAGTTTTCAAGCTCATGAAGACATTCCGAAGTAGTGTCTAATAAATCCTTGAGAGCGGAGGAAGATTCATTGACCATATTACGTTGACTAAACAGGCGCTTTAAAATACAATTAGACAAAAATCTCTTATTATTATATCTATTTGTTAATACTTCCCAACATTTGACATAGTTTGCTCCAGTAATAGGTAAATTTCTTATGAGTTGTTCAGCTTCACCAGAGACTTGTGATTTTAAATAATGTAACTTCTGCACATCATCTAAATTTTTATTATTGTGAATTAAAGAAATGAACAAATCTCTAAATGATGACCATTCTAAATACTGCCCATTAAAAGTTGGAATTTTAATTTTAGGTAGTTTGACATTATTATCATAATCACATGTCTTGGAATATCTAGGACTTGAAGAATCGGCAGACATATTACTTACAGCATCTTTTAACTCTACTTTATAATCTAGATACAAATCGGAAACAAAATCAAATATATTTTCTTTGACATATTTCGTATCACTTAACTGTTTTGACTCATATCTACTTATTAATGACTCATGCTTATTCGAAAAGGAAGTAAACTGTTTTTCAAGTGTCTCTAATCTCGCTGCAATATAATTAACCGTTATTCGTTCTTTAGGTGACTTCTTGAAATTGACTCTAGCTTTCTCTATTTGCAAGAGCAGGTTTTCTAGTACTCTTATCTCTGATTCCATTTTTCAGAGTTGAGAATTTTTCAAACTTAAAATACGCGTCGAAAATATTCTAAGTGTTTGGACTTTGTTCTACCGATGCAAATTTCGGCATAGGTTCCCCGTCTCTTCACAAATTCACAAACTATTCTAAGTCCAAACTTTATGAATATTCTAAGTCTTTGACACTTCTAATACTACTGACACTTTTTACTTTTTTTTTACACTAAGACACATAAAAATATTTAATGTACTCACAGTTTGTCCTTTTGCACAAATCATAAACACAGTTCTACCTTTGCCGATTTTCTTCAAGTTTCAAAGTACTAGTACTACGTCACTTCAAACTTCAAGTGACGTAGTACTATTTTCTGTCCCGTTCTTTACTATGAAGTAACCACTGATGTTCTGAGCGAATTTTGACTTCACTAATATATCGACCTTACTGCATGAGCCGGTGTGGTCATCCAAAAATCGTAATCCGGCGCGAAGGACCTTGTTCACTCCGGAACTATATTCCGTAGCCAGGCAACGAGTAGTAATAAAACCACTGTTTCCAGAACGAAGACAAGTTTATTGTTGGCTTTGAAAGCCTATACATATTGTCGGCAATACTAAACAGCGTGAGTCAGAAAACGTCCAAAAAGATGCAACGCCATCTCTTATCCTAATAAGGTACTAAACTACAAACAATATGTTATTTACGTGACATATAAATATTTGCTATAATGATAAAGATACAAGATTAGACAATGCTAGTAATTACGCATTAGGTGCGGTGTTATTACAGGGCGAGGGAAAGGACGAGCGGCCAATTGAATACGCTAGCCGTCTTTTAACATCTGCTGAGAGAAACTACAGTACAACCGAGCGTGAGGCTCTTGAAGTTGTATGGGCTGTAGAACGTTTCCGAGGTTACATAGAAGGATACGAGATTGTGTTAGGAAGTGATCATCAGCCATTAAAATGGTTACTTACTTTGAAATCGCCATCTGGTAGATTAGTTAGATGGGCATTAAAGTTACAAGGTTATAATATTAAGTTTCAGTATGTTCCAGGAAAAGCAAATGTAGTTGCTGATACGCTGAGTCGTCCAATCTGTGAAGGGAATGGTAAAAATGAGTGTGGTGTATGTTTGGTCGTCATAGATTTACCTGCTCGTAGTCCCACCGATCTCCGCAGCGCGCAGCACGACGACCTGGAACTAAAGAAGATTATTAGTGAATTAGAAGATACATCAGATTCAGAATCAATAGGTGCAAAAAGATGGGCTGAACGTGGCTATTTTATGCAAGGTGTTTTGTATAGGTATAACCCTGATTCAGATAGTGAGGATCCACAGTTAGTTGTTCCTGGTTCTTTACGTAAAGAAATAATAGAAGAATGTCATGATGCGGACATAGCTGGTCACCATGGTGTCGATAGGACTTATAATAAAGTGTCTCAGCATTTCTATTTTCCAGGTATGCACAGAGCCATATCTGAGTACGTCAAGACTTGTACTGTCTGTCAACGCTACAAGGCGTCTAATACTAAATCAAAGGGTCTTTTACAAACACCAGTTCTTAGCCAAAGAGGTGAAGTCTTGGCAATAGATTTGTTTGGTCCGCTTCCCATTGGTGAAAATGGTGAACGTTGGGTATTAATTGTTGAGGACACGGCGACTCGTTGGGTTGAGCTTTACGCCCTGAAAGACGCAACATCTGAGGTGTGTGCTCGTACTTTGATTGAGGAGTATTTTCTTCGTTATGGGCTTCCTCGTCGCGTGGTGTCAGACAATGGTGTCCAATTTATTTCGGCTGTTATGCAACAGTGCATGTTTATTTTAGGTATTACACAAGAATTGATACCACTTTATCATCCGTCTGCAAATCCTGCTGAACGGAAAAATAGGGACATGAAATTCCAATTGTCTCGTTTGGTAAATACCAATCATTCATCTTGGCCTCAGCATCTTCCTGTTGTTAGGTTTGTAATAAATTCTGCAGTTTGTCAAACCACGGGTGTAACTCCCGCACATCTAATGTTTGCTAGGGAGCTGCGTTCTCCAGTGGAAGTTAGACATGATATTACAGCTATTTTGAATAAGGATAATTTTGTTCCTCAAATTACTCCATACTTAAAGAAGTTTGTTAATTCACTAATAGAGGTTAAAGAACGCGCCGAAGCTCAACAGGACCGTCGCAAGGAGAGTGCAGACAAATCAAAAAGTCCTGCAGAGACGTTTGAGGTTGGCGATCAAGTGCTTTTAAAAACACACATTTTAAGTAACGCTGCTAAGAATTTAACTTCTAAATTTGTTCCGAAAAGAGATGGTCTTTATGTCATTGTCAATAGAGTTAGTCCCACTGCTTATGTAATTGCTGATGTAGAAAACCATGATGAAATCTTTGGTAAATATCATGTGTCAGAGCTTACCCGTTTTTATAACCGTGATGATGCGCCTCCTCGTCCCGTTGTACAAAAACGTAGAAGAGGTCGTCCTCGTAAGCATAGTTGTCCAGTTTGTTCTACGTTCATTAATGATTGTAAATGCTAATTATTGTTTTATTTTTTGCGAGTTAACGAGCGAAGACGCTTTCATTAACTCGAGGGGGAGTGTGTGGCGTCCGTGTGTATGGCCTTTTAGCATGCCGTGTGTAGCGCGTTTTACTATAAGTACTTGCGCGGTCGGTTGGCGACCGTAGCGTGGTGCGCGGGGAGGGAGTTGCTCTTGTGCGGCGCCGATGCGCGCGCAACTTAGTCATAGCCGGGACTCGTAGTAAATTACACGCGCGTGGTGCCCTGATTTCTTTCCCGCGCTCGTGTTTCTTTGAAATATAGTGTACCAGTTTTATAACAGTTAAAGACGTTTAATTACACCCACAGCACCCCCAACGCTATACTCTTATAAATTAAATATTCACGAATCCAACTCAAAAATAGAAGAAGTTCATGAAAACAATTTCCTGGGTATCTGTATCGATGCTAACTTAAATTGGAAATCACACATAAATAAGATAAATAAAAAGATTTCAAGCTATTGTTATGCATTGTCTGTACTCGTTGAAACCTCCTCTTTGGAAATAGCTCAGACTGACTTATTTTGGTAATGTGTATCCTCTCCTAACATATGGAATCACATACTGGGGAAACTCTGTCAATTCTCAAAGTACATTTATTTTACAAAAAAAATGTATCCGTATAATTTACAACATGTTTTATGATGATTCACTAAGAAGCACTTTCAAAGAAAAGAAATTCCTTACGCTTACTAATATTTATATTTTGGAAATATGTGATTTTATAAAAAATAATATGAAATTATATGATTGTAAATCACTCCGAAACCAACGTTATAGGTACAAATATAATTTAAACTTGCCAATTATAAACAATAATATTTACAACAAAAGTACATTTATTTCAGGTATTAAGGTATACAATCATTTGCCTATTGAGATTAAAGCGTTAGAAAGTCATAATTTTAAGAAAAAATTGAAAACCTGGCTATTGGACAATGTTTTTTACAGTCTTCAAGATTTTTTTATGTATAAGACTTGAAATATTAGTGTAATCTCTTGTTCATAAGTACAGTCCAATGTTTTTATTATTCAAAATGTTAAATTGCATGGCCGATATGGGTAACTGTTGGTAGGTACTCTTTAAAATATTTACACCATTGTTACACAGTTTGAGCAATAAATGATTCTATTCTATTCTATTCGATGAGTAGAAAATTAAACTGTTAGAAAGTTCTACCTAGTTAGATCTACACTTGGGCCAACTTAGATACAAAGAATAAATGTAAGCACACCGAATGTTATTCTATATAGGTTAGTCCCTCTCAATCGCTACGTTTCGTGCTCATCACTCATACAGAATGGCAGTGTTATGTTTCTATTTATTATTTAAGTAGGTTGGCTGGAGTAGTATAATATTGAGTATATACTCGCGGGTGTCGGGCGCGGACGTCATGACGGCCGGTAGTCGCAGCGCGTGGCGGGCGGCGGCCAGCAGGAGCGCGGCGGCGGCGCGGCCGGGCGCCCCCCCGTCGCTGTGCACCGCCACGCGGCGGGCGGGCGCCGTCCACAACCGCCGCTCCGCGCTCCAGCCTGCCGGGATCATAACGACAACAGTCTATAGAAAACTTTAATTTAATCTCCCCATCTCGGAAAGAGTATTTTTGCTCTTATATAACTGAGTGCAAAAGCCGTTTTTATCCGCTAGAGGATAAAGTAAAAATAAACAAAAAATAAAACCGACTCCGAAAAACTGAAAAGGATAAAATAATTAAATTTTAGTAAGGAGGTACTCATCCCCTAGGAACATATTTTTGGAGTCGGTGCTTCACTATCTATGGCTTCTGGAAACAACTTAGCACCAACTCCAAAAATATGTTCCTAGGGGACGAGTGCCTACTTAGGTACCAAAATTTAATTATTTTATTCTTTTTCAGTTTTTGGAGTCCGTTTTATTTTTTTAATATTTTTTTTCACAATTTTTAGTGATAACTTTTGAAGGTCAAAGCTAGATGGGTGACCGTGAGCTTATATTGTTCTCTACTATCGTATCATTTCACTAAAAATTCATAGGAAAGCAAATATCCGCAACTGCGCATATGTAGACTTAATTTTTCCAGTTTTTTCGATTTAAAAACCAATCTACCCAATGGATTTTCAAATCATTTTTATAGGACCAGTTGGGAACTATTCCGCATCGAACAAAAAAAGAATCATCAATATCGGTTCACCCAGTCAAAAGTTCTGAGGTAACAAACATAAAAAATAATAATAATAATAATAAAAGCTTACAGACGAATTGATAACCTCATCCTTTACTTTTTTTACTTTATCATTCAAAACATCATTAAACCTCTTTACTTCTACCTCCATGGTGCCGAATTTATCATACAACCTTTTTTAACTTGTTAAAAACTCAGACTCGGATCCTTCTTGGTGTACCTACTTTTTGTCTAATTTGCTTTGCGCGCGCCATTTTCTTTTCATGACATACATAGGTTTAAAAGAAAAAACTTGAAAACAAGTAAAAAACCTAAAATTAGTTATTCTAGCGTCGAAGAAGTTTATTTGACGCCAACAGAATTGACGGAAACTGTTAATAATGCGCGAATGATTTTTTTTGCATTGAGTCATTTCCTCGTTGAGGTACCTAGGATGAAAAGTTACGTGCTGCACTCGAGTGCAAAGATTTTTCACCTCGTGCTCTTTAAATTCCCTCGCTAACGCTCAGGATTCTAATTTTTGAATCAGAATCCTTCGCTTGCTCAGTCATCAAAATTGAGCACGCGGTTAAAAAGCAACTTTGCACTCTTGTAGGTAACTAACTACAAAAATGATCTTTAGTGTCGTAGGGTGGCTTATTATTTTATGGTACCAATACAAATAAACACCCCATGACACACATTTGCTCAAAAAATGCATTTACGAAGCCTTTATAATACCTACATTGTTCGAAAGTTAATACGCACAATACTGATACGACGCAGCGGGCGGTAAAATAGGTAAGTAAGTACCCACACCTAACTGTTTTACCGCACGCTCCGTTGAATGGCGCCGTGTGCTCTTTACGGCTTTTTAAATTTCATCAAAATATGAAGAATTCCACCAAGAAGTTTCATATCAAGAGAGTAATTAAGCTAAATGATCGAACCGCCTTGAAAGAGCTTTAGCGGCTGATATTGCTCAGACTTCATCTTTTAGTTACGTAAAGAGGACAGGACATCAAGTATAACGGTTACATTACTAATGCCGCTTCTACTACTAACGAAGCAAGAGCGGACTCAGGTCAAACTGTTACGCTTGTTGTGCTGTCGACTGTACTATTTTATGTAACTAACAAACTGATGTGAAGCGGTAAGAAGAGTCCATATGTGAAGACAGCTAGTGCAGCTTGAACACACTGATCTAGCCGCCTCCACGAACCCACGATAGGAAGGAGGGAACACGTGTGCGCTGACAAAGAATTCCAATTTTTTAGAAGTCCGACAAAGAAACGAGTTACTTTGTGCGCGATGTTGAGGTGGAGACAGTAAATTGATGACTCCAAAGGCGTAGGAAGGTGGAAGGTGGGATTAGGCCAAAAAGCTCCTCAGAGTCAGAACACTCTCCATGACGAAGCCGATATAAGGCGCTAAGCGATGCAATGTCATGATGCAATTGTAGAGGCTCCAGGCTGTTCGTGATCCCTACGAGCTACGTCGGCAATGATACAGACGGCACGATCCTGCAATCTGTCTAGTGCATCGAGGACGGATCGAGGAGGTACTTGGCGGAGCCATCCCATAGATGCGAGATATAAGTATTTAACGTAGGACCGGACCTGAGTTTTGTTTAGCAGGTACCTATATTTGGTCTGGCGTGAAAAATCGACGCACCTTGTTCAGGACACCGAGCTTACGTGAGGCTGTTTTGATCACGGTTTCGATATAATTCCTTTGATTCAGATCGCAGCATATCTCCATACCGAGCAGAGTTTTAGGTAGTTGAATTTTATATTAATTTAGGTTGGTAAGTACTACCTAATAAAATTATACCTTAGTCCGTCCATACCTACAGATACGCCGAAAACATACCTATTCACCAGGATAAAACCGCAAACATACCAGGAAGACGAACAAAAAACTTTCCCTTTAAAATATAATTGAATTAACGCATATATCTAGGTATTTGTAGGTAATTCCAATGTTATAATATATCCTTTATTGCACAAATAAACAAAATATTATCCTGAACTATAATCCTACCAATGCGTATATTAAAATAGCGAAGGTCTATTTTTTAAATTTTTAGTTGGTTTGATTTCCGGGTGAGACAAGCGAATTTTAGAAGATCTTTGAATGCAGTTTGGTTTCTTTTCAAAAATATAGAAATGTTTCCTTTCAGTAAAATGAGCTAACTAAAGAATTTAACGTAGTTCCCTCCAGGGCCCATAGATATTTTCCGCCCTGTAGGTATAGGCTTGTAAATACGATAGGTACTGACTGTCGTAGCGTTGGTGCAGGCGGAGGCAGGCGCTGTGGGCGGGTGCGGCCGGCGCCGCGGTCACCGCCCCGACCACGGCCAGCGCCAGCGTCGCTCCCCGCAGGTACATCGCGGGCTCGGCACTACTACACTGGGGCTCCGCCGGCACGAGCACCACTGGCCGCTCCAATGCGGTAAATACAACTAATACTTTAGTTATTCTAATCATTTTCCCTGTAGCTTTCCTGTTATGCCCTTGGTTAGTGCGACCACATCAAAATCAAAATTTTGATAGTTTTGTGATAATTTTTTTTACTAAGAAGTAGTAGTTTTAAGCAAGATCTTCACCTGCCTGCAGCAATAAATAACTCAGTTTATTTTTATACTAGCTTAATTCAAATAATAGGAATAGGTAGTTACTAGCTTTTTCTCCCGTCTCCCGCGTCGCCCACGCTCGCCTAGGTACCTACTTACCGATTGCAATAAATACAAATTTAAAAACCTATAGGATAACGCAAGTGTCGTGCCATACCTCAAAATAAAAGGATGGAACCCTTATAGGAGATGATGGTACTTCATGTCCGTCACATTGAATTTTAAAAAATCGTTGTTGTTTTCCTAATCAGAGACCTGATAAACCATATAAACTTACCCATGCTGATTTTAAGACTTTGTCATTTGTCATCCCAGTTTTCCCTTTTAGGGGTTGAATTCTGAAAAAAATCTGAAATACTTGTGTGGTGTAGATTTTGTAATATGTTGTTGGCAACACTGCACATAAAACCAAGATGATCTATTCTATTGTCTAGAAAAACTACGTGTACTCCTATACTATTATGTCTTTAATAAGTCTCTATGTACGATTAATATTGTTATGTGGTCTGTACCATTTAGGTAATTATTAAAGTAAAGTCCATAAGTCTATCCATCCTGTTGTTATTTCACTACCATCCAAAACCAAAAAAGTAAAACAGAAACACGATAACTTGTTTACTCATTTACGTTTGTGATAGGAGTACTTGTTCTGTGAAGTTTCGAAATCGAATAAAACAATTTTTCTAATCTTGTTTCCTCGTACACACCTTGGATCCCCGTTTGATCGATACGGTGATTTTTAAAAAATCCTTTCTTAGTGCACCCCTAGACGTCATAAGGTAACCGTGTGATAACTAGCGGTTTGGGCTGTGTGTTGATATGTCAGTCAGTCAGTTTTCCTTTTTATATATTTAGATTCTTAATAATGGTTTGAACTCTCAATCGAAGTTGTTGAAGTTTAGTTAGATGACCCTGACAAAAAGTCTGCAAGTACCTAGGTAGTTACTTCCCATAATAAAATTGAGAAATAATCTATATCGGTATATAACATGTTCCCATTTAAAGGATAAATAAAAAAAAGTGAAAATAACAACAGTTTATTGTTTTAAAATGTAATAAGTACTTTCATATTTAACATATTTACAATATATTATACACTATTTAAATATTATATACACTTAAATTAACTTAAACGAATGACTAGTAAATGTGGGAATGATCGCAGTAGGCTGGCTCAGGATGGGCCCAGGTGGGGCTGAGCCAGGTTTGGCTGGGCGTCAGGCGCCGTCAGGGCGGGTCAGGGCGGGTCAGGGCGGGTCAGGGCGGGTCAGGGCGGGTCAGGCGAGGAAGGCGTCGGCCTCGTGCGGCCCGTCGGTGCTCAGGTACGTGGTGTCGGTGGCGGCCGACGGCGGCGCCGCCCACGACACCCAGCGCGCCTGCAACCAGTCACACGATCGAATAACTATCACTACCTACCTCCGAGCGCAAGAGACCTATGAACGGCCCCTAATGGATCAAGTGAAAATTAGCTTTTCTCTATTTGGGATTTCGCAGTAAGTGAAGCATCTTATTGTGGGGCATAGGCTGCACTAAAAATGTAGTACAAAAGTGTTAGACTGCGAATGAGGACGAATTTCGTGCTCAGGCCACTTTGTAAACTTGATAATGACAATTTGAATGTAAGTGGTTTTGAGGTATCTAAGTTCTTAATACTGGGTAAAATGTACTACTAAAAGATGATAATTTCCTGCGATCTTCTGTATAAGGTACTTAGGCTAGCATTTCTAGTTTTATATATCATTGTGTCAGTAGGCACAATGACATACTTAATTTGGGGCGCAAACTTATCTGTAACTGAAGAATGTGCTAACAGAGTGGAAACCACTAAACTAAGTACTTATGCTCCATCCTCTCAAGATGGTCTCTTCAAAGCGTTGCTCAAAAGTGCATAGCAAACGCTATCCACTTTTGAGCAAGGCGAGGGTGGTATGAGCGGCAGTATGCGCGCGTACCTCGGCGCGGTCGCGGGCGTCGTCGACGTCGAGCGCGAGCGCGTCCAGCGGCACGTCGAGGCAGGGCGCCAGCAGCCGCGGGCTCTCCGCCAGGAACGCCGCCACCTCCGCCGCCGCCGGCCGCGCCTTGGCGTCCTGCCGCCAGCACGACTTTATCAGCCCCTCCCTGCAACCGATCATCACAAACCTTACCACGACCATCATTCCAATAATGGAAGTCACTAGCTACCGCAGAAGGTGTGTCGACTGGGTAGATGTATGTACAGCCGGGGAGTCTCACTCACAGTTGAGGTTTGAGTCCCGACGGCAAGTCCAACGTGTGTCCCGCCTTGACCCGGGTGAGGACTTCGCTGTTGCTCAACCCCTGGAACGGCAGCGAGCCGAACGTGACGATCTCGTAGAGCAGCACCCCGAAGGACCAGACGTCGGAGGCGGGCGAGAAGACGCCCAGCGCGAGGCTCTCGGGCGCCATCCAGCGCACCGGCAGCATGCCCTTGCGGCTGAAGCGGTAGTAGTCGTTCTCGAAGACGAGCCGCGTCATGCCGAAGTCGGCCAGCTTGACGACGCGGTGCGCGCTCACGAGGCAGTTGCGCGCCGCCACGTCGCGGTGCACGTAGCGCAGCTGTGCCAGGTACGACAGCGCGCGCGCCACGTCCAGCGCCACCGCCGACAGCCGCCGCGGCGACACCTCCGCCTCCGCGCCACCACCCTCCCCGCCCCCGCCCCCGCCCCCGCCCAAGCCCCAGCCCGCGCCCGCCACGGCCAGGTGCCGCCGCGCCAGCAGGTAGTTCTTGAGGTCGCCGTACAGCATGAACTCCATCACGGTACACACGGGCTCCGTCTTGGTCACCACGCCCAGCAGCCGCACCACGTTCTTGTGGTCGAAGCGCTTCATCGCCTCCGCCTCGGAGAGGAAGTCGAGCTTCTCCTCGGTGGTGGCGCCCGCCTTGAGCGTCTTGACGGCGACGGCGGACCAGCCGCGGTCCTCGGCCAGCAGCGCGTGGCCGCCGTAGACGGTGCCGAAGGCGCCGGTGCCCAGCTTGCGGTTGATGACGACGCGCTCGCGCGGCAGCTCCCAGCGGTCGAGCCCGCCCGGGCGCAGGCCGAGCGCTCGCAGGCGCAGCGCGTGGAGGCGCGCGCGGGCCGAGCGCTCGGCGCGGCGGCGGAGCAGCGCGCCGCCTGCGGCCAGCACCACCAGCAGCGCCGCCAGCAGCAGCGCGGCCAGCAGCACGCTGGCGGCGCGGCAGTCGGCGCCCAGCGCGTCGGCCAGCGGCTGCAGCGCGCAGCGGACGCCGCCGTCGTCGGGCGCCGCGCCGTCGGGCCAGCGCAGCGCCGCCTCGTCCAGCCGCAGCCGACCGCGCTCCCAGCGGCCGACGTCCTCGTACGAGCCGTTGCTCCACTGCTGCACGACCAGCGGCGTGACGCGCGCGTGCCCGCCGTCCGCCGACGTCCACTCGAAGGGCCCCGTCAGTCCGGTGTAATTCGTGCTTGTCACGTCGTCGATGAGCATCCTGCCGACCACGCGACATATTAATATTTTAGATAAAACAGTACAATGATATTATTATTTTGTTTTTGAGTAGGTACCAGTTATTCTATAAATAAAAAATAGAATTGAATAAATAAAATCAATCGCAACAATCTTCGTCGTTCCAAATATGAAAATGGTGCACATTTGCAACTGGCGCCACGTATACGTGGTGAATATTAGAACTACATCTTGAGTCTCATTTTCAAGGAGGTTGGATCATTCAGCCTATTTATTCTAATGATGTGAAACTACTTCGTGGAATTGTTATATATTTATGGGAAATAAAAAAACCGTAAGGAGTACGCACGGCGTCATACAACGGAGCGTACGGTAAAACAGGTACTTACGTGTCTGTTTTACCGCACGCTTGTGGTGCGCATTATTTATCTTTTGAACTATGAATAAAGGCTTCGTAAATGCATTTTATAAGTACCTAAATTTGTTGAAAAATATTTATTTATTTATTGATACAAAAGAAACAGCATGTAGTAATTATGGTGCTGCTGCAACTGGGCCCATGTCCCACCAAAGGAAAGTATCCTAAATATTTAAGTTAGAAAATAGTATTAGAGTGTATTCAAATATTTATTAAATTTGGTTTGACTCATTCTGTACCACTGATAAACTTCTAACCCCGATTTAAGCATTCGCCTGACCTACGTAGTGTGACTTCGTGTGTTTACATTTTGCTTTTAGTTGATTAATTGTTTCTCGGTTACTCGATACACTTTTACTGTCCAACATTATGCTAAGTTCGGTGCCAATTCCACTTACTACATTTTTACTGAAATCTCCACATGCGGTACGCATAGATTAAAAAATCAAAAAAGAGTAAGACAGAATTTTTAACCGACTTCAAAAACGAGGAGGTTCTCAATTCGGCCGGTATGTTTTTTTTTTTTTTTTTTCTATGTATGTACACCGATTACGCCGAGATTACTGATCCGATTTACATGATTCTTTTTTTGTTCGATGCGGAATAGCTGCCATTTGGTCCCATAAAATTTTTTTCAAAATCAGTTGGGTACTTTGGTTTTAAATATAAAAAAACTGAAATTATGAAGTCGTCTACATATGCGTAATTGCGATTTTTTGCTTTTCCAATGACTTTTTAGTGAAAAGATACGATAGTAGGAAACAATATAAGTTGACGGTAGAAAGTTATCACTAAAAATTGTGAAAAAAAAATTTTAAACAAAAATTAAAACCGACTTCAAAAAACTGAAAAGGATAAAATAATTCAATTTAAGTAGGTATTCATCCCCTAGAAATATATTTTTGGAGTTGGTGCTAAGTGGTTTCCAAAAACAATAGAAAGTGAAGCACCGACTCCAAAAATATATTTCTAGGGGATGAATACCTACTTAAATTGAATTATTTTATCCTTTTCAGTTTTTTGAAGTCGGTTTTAATTTTTGTTTAAAATTTTTTCTTTGATCAATTAAAAATACAATTACTAAATAAATGCTAGTACTACAATAGTGACGAGTTTTATAACGACAAAAAAATGTAAATACCTACTTGGCGATAAATGAATTGACATTTTTAATTGACAGTTTAACTGACTAGCGATATGTATACTCAAATTTCTTTGTTTTTTTGATTAAACAAATATTATTCTATTAATTATATTGACATGTAGTAGATTATTTCAAGTAAGTATTATTTGTATTCTGATTAATTTATTAGACTTTAAAAATTTATTTAATGAATGAACTTTGTATGAATATTGCGGTACCCTTATAGGGTTTATGTTATACACTATTTATTCTTACTACCATTGTATATCTACATTGAATTGAATTGAATTGAAGCAAAATGTAGTTAAATGATTTAAAGTTAAATCATTTAGGTAACTTCATTTTGCTTCAATCATTTATTGCTCTCATGTTGTAGATCTACATTTTGCTTTTTTAATCTATGTATATTTTTTGTATTTTATTTATTAGGGAAGTTTTACAGCTATATTATTTAATTGAGAACATAGTAATATCTAATATCCTTGATCAAAGCTCCATACGTAGTCAGCAAATATTCCATGGACCACAACCGCCAAGTACTTTTTTTTAAATTTAACTTATATTTTTACCTTTTTTTTTAAAAAAAAATTATTAGGAAAATCAATCAAAGGCCTCATTTTAAAAAACTTTTCTAGTTACAGATTCCAGACATAATTTACTTTTAAGTTGTCGTACCTACTTAATTCTTTGGATTTTAAGAAATTGTTTAGAAAATTTGTTGGGAGGTATTGTATGTAGGTATTTTACCGTATTTCAAATACCTAGTTTCTCCAAAAGTACTTTTCAATATTATGGATATATTAATATGGCTTTAATACTTTATTATACTACTAGTTGTGCCCGCGACTTCGTTCGCGTGGATGTCAGAAAATAACAACGGTGGGGTTGGTAGGCTAAGGATTTAAATCATGTTTATAAAACACTTGAGAATTGACAAAGTTTCATACAAACTTTCATCCCCTATTTTATACCCTTGGGGGTAGAATTAATTAAAATCCTTTGTTAGCGGATGCCTACGTCATAACATCTACCTGCATGCCAAATTTCAGCCCGATTCGTCCAGTGGTTTGGGCTGCGCGTTGATAGATCACTATGTCAGGCAGCCAGTCACCTTTGAGTTATATAATTGATACATATTACGTTATTTTTTGTTCTTTTACTAGTGCATAGTTTTGGATAACATAAAATTTCTGTTTGCAAAAACTGATTAGGGCATATGTGTTCTAATGGACCTCAACTGTAATTGTTATTTAAATGCTGTTTGTTTCCCACGAATAAATAAATAAAAAGTGTTGTATTTCACGCGCCTGGTGAATAATGCCTCGATATTTCCCTACCTGTTTATTGGTGTGTGTAGATGTAATGTTTATAAGCGCGTGTGTCACCTGACGAGGTCTGGTCGGTGCAGGTCGTCGAGCGCGGCGGGGCGCGCGGCCAGCAGCCGCTGCAGCGCGCCCGCCCACAGCCGCAGCACGTCGTACAGCAGCGCGGCGCGCCCGTCGCACGCGGCGCACCCGTCCACCGCCGCGCTACTCCCGCCCGCCGCCAGCCACGCCGGCAGCGCGCGCAGGTGCCCCTCTGCCGCCGCGTGTAGCGCCGCCGCGGGGCACGGTGCGGCCGCGTGCAGCCAGCCGTCGGGCAGCCAGGCGGGCAGCAGCCACACCGCGCGCAGCCCCGCCGCGTGGCCCGCGCACAGCGCCGCGCGCACGTCCCGCGCGTCCTCCAGGCACAGGTACACGATGCGCAGGTTCTGCGACTTCGTGCGCTCCGCCCACTGTACGTACACATTATTTATTATCAATATTATTATTACAGTTACACTCTCTTCGCCGCTATCATTTTTCAGGTCCCTACCTCCTCTCTATTTCAGCCGCAAAACAGTCCAATTAAACAGTGTAATTACTGGAGGTGGAAGCCATTTCATGTCAGGTTTCTGGATGACAACGCACATTCAATAGCAATAAGAATAATCTTTTCCTTATGATTGCAGGTATACACTAGGTGATAGATCCATATGTAGGATCGTCTAGGTAGATACCACCGCCTTTTTTATTTCAGCCGTGAAATAGTTCGCTGTGTTTCGGATTGAAGGGAAAGGTAGCCAGTGTAATTACTGGGCATGGACGGCATTTCATCTTAGGCCTCAGACAACGCACCTGCAATATCAAGTGATTTTCCTTGTTTTTGCAGGTGTCTACATATAGGCGGCGGTAACCGCTTACCACCAGGTGAGCCGTCAGCTTGTATGTCATCTAGTTGTATAAAAAAAAGGTGTCTATAGGCGACGGTAACCACTTAGCACCAGGTAGGCCGTCAACTTATTTGTCATCTAATTGTAAAAAAAAATACTATCCCATTGCACACATACCTACCTACACCTCAAATCAGTTTAATTTTATTAAAGTGCCTACGTAACTATACCTATACGATTATTGTTCACGCCGTATCAAAACGATAAGAAGGAACGGCATATATTTATATAAATCATTAACACGCAATGAAAATAAACTTCAATTTTGCTGATTTTTTCTTTACACTCCTTTACCATTATCAATACCTATTGTACAATCGATATCAGATCAAGCGTAACAGTTTGACGTTGAGTCCGCCCTTAGTACGTAAATGAAAATGAAAATATCTTTATTCAATTAGGCCCCCAAGAAGCACTTTTGAATCGTCAACAAAAAAACCCTTAAGTCTATCACATAAAAATAATACTAACTAACTAACAATTTCATAATGTTTGTCTCTCTGTCTTATCTGCATCTACGTAAGCTAAGAATGTTATGTCAGTCTGTCTATCGGTCTGTCTGTCGGTCCGTCTGTCCGTCAGTCAGTCTGTCTGTCAGTCTGTCTGAATTTACACCGGTTCCAAAAGTTGAACTACCGAGAAGATTCCGGCAACAAACTCGTGTAGTCACTCTTTTCAATCATTAAGTTACAATGTTTAATTACACAGTAATAGTATTTAGCAGCGCAGTGTCGCACAGAGTATAAAAAAGGTATATTAAAGTACCAATAAGTACCTAATGATAAGAATATTTACTGTATTTAAAGGCTGTCCGACAATGCACCTTCACAATATAGGTATTACAATACACAAAGGTCAACAATTAATATACAAAGACCTAATAAAGCTAAACATCTTTCATTAATTTTAAACACTTGTCTGAGCACGTCATTACAATAATAATTGTATTGTTTTATATATAATATCCTATAATGCCATATACCTCAAAAATCCCTCAAAAATTATACTATCGATGAATATGTAGGTAAATTATTACAAAATCACGGAAGCTTAGAGATGACCATTTCCACTAGTGGCACCTGTTCACAAGTATGACGCATGTGCCAGCCATCGCTCCGCTCAACCATATCATAGGGAACGGAGCGACCCGGCACACGACGCCACCACCGCAGAAACTTATAGAGAGCATGACATCTTCCAGCAACCACAAAATCAATGAAATGCTATTGGTGGAAATAACTATATGACATTATAAGTTACAACCAAGCATTTTTGTCATTTATATAATCGTTAATAGTATAGTAACCCTTGGACATTAGAATTTTCTTAATGTGAATTTTAAATTTGTCAAATGGCAAGTCTAGTACGTTATTAGGAATCTTGTTATAGTAAAGTATGCTTTGACCCATAAAAGTATTAAAAACTTTATGCAGTCTTAGAGACGGTAAGATCAACTTATTTTTATTTCTTGTATTTAATGCATGTACATCGCTGTGTCTTAAGTAGGAATTTAAATTTTGACGTACAAAAATTATGCAAGAATAAATATATTGAGAAGCCACTGTTAGTATATCTATTTCTTTAAATAAGTCTCTAAGAGATGTTCGAGTAGCAAGGCAGTAGATTGCTCTAATTGCACGTTTTTGCAAGATAAATACTGTTTCAATGTCTGCTGCTTTACCCCACAGAAGAATACCATACGACATAATACTATGGAAGTAACTAAAGTAAACCAAGCGTGCCGTGGCAATATCAGTATATTGCCTTATTTTTCTAATAGCATAAGCCGCGGAGCTAAGTCTACTACAAAGTGTTGTGATGTGAGGGTTCCACTGGAGTTTCGCATCGATTGTAATGCCTAAAAACGTGGTGGATTGAATTAAATTTAGCGACTGATTATTTAATTTAATGTTTGTATCCACTTCCCTAACATTAGGTAAAATAAATTTAATACATTTAGTTTTCTTTGCATTCAGTTGTAAATTGTTCACAGTAAACCAATTCATTACTTGAGATAGCGCATTGTTTACGTCGTCAAAGTTAACTTTATTTCTATCACATTTAAAAATTAAAGAAGTATCATCTGCAAACAACACAATCTCACAAAATTCCTTAGCAAAGAAAGGCAAGTCGTTTACGTATATTAAAAATAAAAAAGGCCCTAGAATTGAACCCTGTGGAACTCCCATTTTGACATAAGACCCTGAAGATTTTGTTCCATTGCATTGATGTCAACTATTTGAGTTCTAGAACTTAAGTAAGATGTGATTAACTTCAGAGCTGAATTTGTAACCCCATAGTGTTGTAATTTTAAAATTAGCGTCTGATGGTCAACGCAGTCAAATGCCTTTGATAAGTCACAGAATATACCAATAGCATTTTGTGAACTCTCCCATGCATCAAATATGTGCCTTAACAGCGCTACACCCGCATCAGTAGTAGAACGACCCTTTGTAAATCCATATTGCGCACTATGGAAAAGATTATTTAAATTAAAATGCTTAATCAATTGTTCCAAAATAATTTTTTCAAATATTTTACTAAGTGCTGGTAAAATAGAAATTGGACGACATGATTGGGGCGGCTTTTGTATTGCAACAGTTACACTTGATGTGTTGTCATATTCATAAACGTATAGATAGATAGATAGAATTTTTTATTCTTTATTTTGTATTTTTTTTATGTATGTGATGGAATTCTTTTTTTTTTAATTGAAAGCTTTCGTGTTCAATAACAAAATCCCTCCGTTGATTCCCGACGACTTAAAGTATGTAATCCTATTCGTCTACGAGTTCTGAAATAAAAGGGGAACCTCACCTGAGTGAAAAACTGTGCGCGGGCGCGGGCGGAGGCGCCGCCGGCTGCGGCGTCGTCGTCGGCGTCGTCGGGCAGCTCCGAGTGCGCCACGTCGAAGGGCTGCAGCCGCGGCAGCGCGAGCGCGGCGCGCGTGGCGGGCTCGGCCAGCGCCGCCAGCCGCCGCCAGCGCAGGCGCGGCAGCAGCGCCGCCCACAGCGCCGTGTAGGCCCGCGCGTCGCCCGCCGCCAGCAGCACCAGCGCCGCGGCGGGCGGCGGCGGCGGCGCCTGCGGAGTGTACGCCAGCAGCGGCAGCGCGTGCGCCGGGCTCTGGCGCGCCACGTCGGCGAAGGCGGCGCCGCACGCGGGGCCCGCCAGCGCCGACAGCGCGCCGTACTCGCCCGTGCCCAGCGCGTCCGTCAGGTACTTGTACGCGCGCGGCGCCGAGCAGCCGTCGTCGAACACCTCCAGCTGGAAGCGCGCGCGCCCCGCGGCCAGCTCGCGCTGCAGCTGCTCGGCCGCGCGCCGCAGCCCGCGCGCGTCGTGCGCCTCCCGCCGCGCCGACGCCGGCAGCAGTAGCGCCACGCGCGGCGCGCCGCCCGCCGCCGCCGGCCGCGCCGCCGCCAGCCGCCGCGCCGCCGCCGCCGCGCCCTCCGGCGTCACGCCCGCCAGCGCCGCCAGCTCGGCGGCGGAGAACGACAGCCGCGTCAGCGCGCGCAGGCCGCTGGGCGAGCGGGCCAGCGCGCGCACGTCCACCAGCTTGGCGAGGCGGCGCGGCTCGAAGGCGCCGGGCTCGGGCCCGCGGCTCGGCGGCGGGCCCAGCACGGTGCCGCGCTCGGTGGCGGCGGGCGCGGGGCTCCGGCGGCACGACACCACGGGGTGCTCCGCGAGGGCGGCGACCACGCGGTCCAGCTCGGGGCCCACGGCGACCACTGTAGCGTACATGTGGTTGTCGCTTACAATCGTCGCCATGACATCTCTCTCGCGTACGTCGTCGGTGAGCACTGTTGCGCACGTTACATTATCGCCCGCGCACCACTCCGGCGTAAAAACACAATTGTTCGTTTCGCACTTGTATCTGTAAAGTTATAAAAAATGAAACGTTCTGAAAAAAATTCTACATTATGTATTTATTTATTACAATGGACCACATAACTAGGCTCAAAGTCATCTAAAAGACAATGGAAGGGGCTATTCTTGGTATTTCTCTCTGTGACCAAATCACAAATAGGAAGGCCACCAACATAGATAACAATTGCGAATCTCAAGTGGCTGGGGGCAGACCATATTGCAAAGAGGAATGCAGAACCGATCGATTTGGAAATCCTTAGAAGTTTATACCCAGCAGGGGGCGTCTCTCTCAGCTGATATGATGATGACAACAATTACAAATAAAGAAAAAAACCATGAAAAAATTATTTCTTTTACACACATTTGTAATTATGTGATTTAGAAGAGGCGAAGATTATTATCTAATCTTTGAGATGTGTCTGAGGATCTCCAACTAAAAGGCATTTACACTAAAGTAAATAGGGTATAAGTGTGCACCCCGCATCGGCCAAGTCCTTGCGCGGCACGTAGTAGCGCGCGGCGAGCGCGGCGGCAGCCAGGTCGAGCAGCGAGCGGGCGGGCGGCGCGGTGGCGGGCGACGAGGCGGAGGCGGTGCAGGCGCGGCGCCAGGCGGGCGCGGCGTCGCCGAGGTCCTCGAGCCCGGCGTCGCGCAGGCGGGGCGCGGCCGGCGCGGCGCCCGGCGCCACCGGCACTAGCGCCGCCTGCGCCGCGCCGCGCGACAGCTGCGCCAGCGCCGCGCGCGCGCACGCCGCCTCCGAGCCCCGCGCACACTCCTCCGGCGGCACCACCACCTGCACAGTTGGGAGCCACCGGTCAACAAACTATTCAATACGACTACAACAACATTATTTCCGTGACTTTTCAATAAAAAGGAAGAAAGAAAAATATTTTATTTAAATAGGCCACAAAGAAGCACTTTTAAATCGTCAAAAAACACATTTTTATAACTTTTACAAAAAATATTTTAACTAACAACGTCATAGTCTCTGTCCGTCTGTCATGTCTGAATTTACATCGGTTCCAAAAGTTGAACAACCGAGAAGATTCCGGCAACAATACGTGAAATATTTGTTATATTAGACCGTAGTTCTCTCAAGTAGGTTAATTGCATGCAGGTATAACATTCAGTCTTTATTTAAATTATTCATAATGAACTATTCCCGGGTCTTAATTATAAACAGACAAACGAGTGACCTTTCAGTGGCTATGGTGGTCCATAGCTTAAGTAAGAAGTGATTGTCTGTTCCTTAGATCATAGAAACGATCAGTTAATTGACGCAGTTTAGCAACAATCAACTATTGGTGCACAAGCGGGCCGACCTTGGCGGCGAGCCCCACGTCGCGCAGCAGCAGCGCCACGGCGGCGGCCAGCGCGGCGCCGCTGCCGGCGCGGCCGTCGGGCGCCACCGCGAACACCGACACCGGCGGCGGCGGCTCCTCCGCGCCCGACCACGGCGCCGCCCGCGCCGCTGCCTCCGACGGCGGCCATGCTGTTTTATCTACAGTTCAATGAAACAGGTAATACAATTAATATCTACGTCAGGCTACCTGTACTAACTGGTCTTGATGAATATTATTATTCAGCCCGGTGTACAGTCAACCACAGAAGTAGCTGAACACTTTAGTACCTACCATGTCACACCGATCTTGTATACCTACCAAATACCTGCGTACTTTATAGTTGCTACCGTCCTATATTGACGCAAGAGTCGATGTGACATGGTACTAAAATGTTCAGATACTTCTGTGGTCGACCGTACATACCGTTGTTGGTCAATATTGAGAGAATTATATTTAATGCACTAAAACTTTGATCTACTGAGTGTTATCCAGAATCAAATCCATTGACGTTGTAATCCGTTGGTTTCACAGGGTCAATAGCACCAGTACCCATGCCCTATACACAGTGTGTATAGGGTATGGGTACTGGTGCTTATATACTAGCATGTTTTTGCAAGAAAGGACGCCTAATTACGAAGTCTGACCATTCAGTTTCGGACTTTTCATTACCTACCTACGTCACGCTTTTTCTCACGATTCTCACGCCCTAGACGTGCAAAAATTCTACTATGACTATCAACTTATTATCTGATAATAATAGATACCTAAATATTTGTTTATTAACATTTAAGATAAAAAATTTAAGCATAGATAGGTGCAGAAATTTAAACTTTAAATTGACTAAAAATGCCTCCCTCTGAAGCAAATATCCAACTTCATTCATTCAAACGCCCTTATTAACATTTGATCCAGGTCCTAGCTGCTGAGGGAAGGAACTGACCAGCAAAGAAAGAAAGAAACTATTCATATTAATAATTAATAGTAGGTACAGATAAATGTACCATGAACCATGACCAACAACGATGAGAACGCGCGGCTCTCACGATGTTACCGCCCGACATTGAAGACGGTCATTGTATCAATCAATGTTCGTGCAAATGAATCAAACCGCTAAAATTTGATGAAAAACACGATCCAAAACAGTTTTAAATTAAATTGCCAAGCAGCTAAATCGCCTTGTAGGTGTTCTTCTAATTTTTATGACACAAGTGTGTCTGTCTAATGGTCTAATAAATATTTAGTACCTGTTTCATGGTAAGCGGCTTGGTACCGTAGCATCTACATGCTCTGGTGGTTTTAAGAGTCCCACGACCGCTATACGAAGATCTTTTTGAGTGGCTTCCTACTATCCTTCGCCTTGTTGTCCAGACTGTCACCCTGGCAACATCCTTATAATGAACTCCTAAACGATGCCTTGTCACCATCCGCATCAGGTCGTGTAACCGTAGAATGTTATTTAGTCCTCATATAAATAGACGCGGTACCTGACGCTGTGTCGGCGTCGGCGTCGGCGGCGCGCGCGGCGGCCAGCGCGCACAGCGCCCACACCACGCGCGCTCCACTGGAATAATACACACGGAAGGTGATTATCTGAATAAATGAATTATTAAGTAACGGTGCTCATTAAGTTTACAGTACATGGATGTTTTCAACGGTCGATTCATGAAGAGGTCTACAGTAATGTAAATAGGAAAAGACATGATATTAAATAAATTATGATAAATAAATTGTTTGAAGACGGCGTCAATTGTATTTTTATAATGTCTTTATAGAAGTCGGCAAGCAAGTATGCAGTAAGATAACACTTTACAACTATATCAATATTAATTTCGAATAAAATTTTCTTCGCACACTAAACCAAAAGTAGGTCATAGTTGGCAAAGAAAGAATATATTTGCGCCATAATGTTGACCAAAATGCATTGCAAACTCCGCACACTTGCCTTGGCCTTTCCCTAAACGTACGAGCCAGAAGTAGAATTTGACATCATCAACAACCCCCCTCTTTCTCTGATAGTACTTACCACAACGTAAGTACTTACGTGTTATCATTAGGTATTATAGGTACTCACATCATGAGCGCAGCTGACGGCGCGCGCGAGGCCGCGTGCGCTGCGCGGGAGCGCTCACTTCTGCAAAAGACACAATTATGTATAAATTAATCAAGTGATTAATAATATAAATGACATAAGCTTTTTGGTTGTACATTGACCTAAAAGTCTGATCTATGCAACATATATCTGGTACATTCTCAGTTCTTCGCCACCAGCAATATGCAAATACCTATTCCGGGGTCAATCGTACTAATCGGGTAATGTGATGTTTCACAATCACACATGTTATAAATATATAACATGTGTGATTGTGAAACATCACATTTTTACTGTCTGAGTGACAGTAAAGTGTCTGTGTGAGTAATTCTATTCATATTCATTTTGTTTCATTTGAACCGTTACGATACGGCGCGGTTGATGGCGAGAAATCTGATCATAACGGAGACAGTCATTTTACATTCGAATCAAGACCGACCAAAAAATTGATCCGAATTATTTTGGTATGCATTGTCACACTTTATGATTAATCATTTAAAGAAGAATAATTATATTATACAATGGATATAATATAATCGGGTAGCACCTCTACCTTACATACAGAACACGGCAACTAAATAATACTGTTTGTGGTTGTTTTCCTACGGAGAGTACCTAAGTAGGTTACAGCGAGGGATTGGTCTCCCTTGCTGTCAACATAACACTTTCTCTTCATTTTTCACCGACTTCAAAAAAGAACGTGATCAATTCAACCCGTATGTAAGTCATATTGTCAGAATTGCACAGTTTTTGTTTATGTTAGTCTATTCCAGCTTCTAACTAAACATGGGTGCCAAACAAGAGTGTATGTATGTATATTTGTACGTTTATATGTTTGTCCGCTAAGAAATAAAAAAAATATTTAGTTAAACCGAATTAAAAATTTAAAACACTAAAAAGAAACAATTAAAATGAATGAATAAGTACCTAGCTACTTATCTCATAAAAAGGTTATTTTTTGGAGTTGATGCTAAACTGTTTCCAGAAACGATAGAAAGTCAATCACCGACTCCAAAAAATATTTTTCTCAGTGCTCAAAGTCACACCACTTCCTATGAACGTGGAGAGTCTAGGCGTAAGCGGTCACTATCGTATGCTTGTTTGCCAGCCTTGTGGTGATTTGATGGGAGTTCTCTATTGATAGTTGGGGTGTTTTAAGTAAATTCTCTATCGGTAGTTCGGGTTGTTGAAGAGAATTCTCTTTTGATAGTTCGGATGGTTGAAGAAAGCATGTTGTCTATTGATGGTTTGTAACGAGTTTGATAGGGTGAATCGTAATATTATTCAAATATTGATATATTTCGATCAATGATATGATGATCAATTTATCAATGATAAATTGATATTGATATATTTCGAGATAGTATGTATAGCATAAAGAGAGCATTACGTGAGCTCCAGTAGTTTTTCATTTTACTTGTATTGGAATTAAATAATATTAGAATAAGTTTCCATGAATGTTAATTAGCGATATAAATGTGGTAGCTAGTAAATGGCTTATTGTTGTTATTTTTGTTTGTGTTTTTATAATAACGCTGTAAGCTATCCTAAAATAAATAAATTATACTACTTCATAAATTGAACCTTGTGGGTGTGCATGGTTGTCTCCTTCGCTAGCTGAAATCCTACATATCAAATCGCGGTCGCTTTGAAAGTTATCTTCTGAAACCTGTCTAAAGTATCCCGCGTTCCTCAGGGCTGACATTTGGGGCCTTTATTATTCGTCTTGTAAATTTATGACCTCATCCCAAAATTCGTTGGTGTATGCACCTAAAAATATTCTGCATTGACTCAGTAATTGCGTGAATTCACAGATGGATATTAATCTGTCATGCGGCGTTATACCTCTGGAGGTCTATGATGATTAAAAAAATAAATATGTGTCTGGAATCTGATGCTTGACATATTATGCGACTTGATTAGAGCTAATGGTATGTCTTTCAGCATTAGGAAGTGCTTTGCTATCTCTTTTAGTCGCAAGCGGTTGCTGATTATTTTTAACTACAGAATTGATAACATAGTATTTGAAAATAAATTGGTGATGTATGACTCATTGGGAGTAATATTTGATGATAAAGTGATATAAAAGTGCAATAAGCTGGTGGAATTCATTGATCGTGCGTCTAGAGTTCAGGTCTCCAAATAGTTTGCTTTTGCTGTACAAGTCGCTGGTGCAGAGCCAGGTGGAGTATGCCTGTGTGGTTTGGTTACCCCTCAATGATATTGTCACCCCTATATAATATACACACAAACGTTAAACCCAAAGGCGTTTACTTAGAGTTTTGGTGTTGCGATTTGGACCCAAAAGAGAGGTCACATATTGCGCTGAGCGAATTATAACTGCTGTAACTCTGTTTTGTGCAACTAATAAAATAAGTAAAATATAAGTACTAAGCTAGCCTAACGTCGTAGGGGTATCTCCGTTAGTACACAATACACATCAATCTGGCTCTACAAATAGGACCTAATTTTTGTTTTAATGACGGCATGACCATAATGCAGATTCTGTAAAGCATCTTGCTGTTGCAATAAAATAAAATCCGATATCGTAATTCAGGTACGTAGTAGGCAATGTAGGTATACTATGCCTACTATCCACTATTTATACTATCCTACCTATATGAATATACCTACCCATATTCATTGCACTTGATAGGGTTTTAAAAGGTCTTGTATCATGAGTCATGACACGAGCTCCGCTACTTAAACGATTACAATCAAGGGGAGCATTAAATTTATAGTAGCTCATAAGACTGCAAGATAATATTAGATAGGAAGATGTTTTACTGTTGAAGATATTTATAATCAATGATAATATCTAATCTACGGTTAAAGTGGTTAAAGTTAAAGTCATATGTGCGTGTATATCCAGTTTACACGAATAAAAGGAGCAGAAATACCGTGTCGATTCTCTTGTCATTTTTTAAAACTTAAGTTAACTTACCTATCTCTATTTTATTCTACTCTAATAAGAAAGGGATAGAGTGACTTTTAGAAACGTCAAGTTACCTTTTTGACAATTAATCGATCTACTTTAACTTCGTTTATTCGGCATGTATTAATCGGCACATTTCAAAACAATTACCATTTTAGCGTTAAAATACCAAATTGTCATTATATAAACGAAAAACGACGTCATCGTCCTTTTTAAGTCAGATTGTAATAAGCGACTAAATAAAACTGAAATAATATTTTATTTAAGTCCGTGCACAATAAAACCAGAACCGAATTATCTCAGTAACAAGTAGTAAAGTAAAAAAAAGATAACACTGTTACACGACTGTTATATAAATGATAGAAGTAGACTATCCTATCCTAATATTATACGCTTTGACGACATGGCAGACAAGGATACCTAGTAGGTACGGCGGAAGGTGGAAACTAGGCAGTGGTGTCAACTTAGCCGTAAAAGTCAGTTGATTTCAAAATATTAGTCGCACCATATTTATTATAGCAAATATTAAGATCTATAAGAACGTAAAAGGTTGTGATGTAGAGTTCACATTTACAGGCATGTTT
Source organism: Nymphula nitidulata (assembly GCA_947347705.1). Taxonomy (NCBI): domain Eukaryota; kingdom Metazoa; phylum Arthropoda; class Insecta; order Lepidoptera; family Crambidae; genus Nymphula; species Nymphula nitidulata. Next base: position 699,701 of record OX374618.1, read on the forward strand.
ACTACGCAGCTGTCCTGTACACCGAACGCGGGACCGAGCTTACTGGACTTATATACTCGTATTTGAGTTGACAATAATGATCGTTTACTAAGTTTTGTCATAACATTATAATAATAAACGTTTCAAAGATTTTTGGATCATTGGATGCGAACCCGTAACCATTCACGATCCCGGTTGCTTGGAGTGTTTGTAAACTAGCCATAAGAGTTAATTCGTCATCGAAAAATCATGTGCAAACTCGCCACAGGTAACTATTTTGTTCTTCATTATTTTGGTTGCAATGAACCAAACTCGTTACACTAAGTTATTTCGTAGGGATTTCAGAAACATCAAACACTTGAAGTTATAAAATCGTAGATTACGATAGATAACTTATCCTATCTACCTCCAATTCCAGATTCAATGTTACTATGATGATTAAAACAAATAATGATTTGAAAACAAAGTACATAAAGAATTTATTTCCAGATCATAGAAACACTAAAGGCTGATTTACACTTGCATAAGTACAGTAGCGAGTTAACTTGCGGTCTTGGCGAGTTAAGTTCTTAACATTGTTTGGACGGGAATTTGAACTTAACTCGCCAAGACCGCAAGTTAACTCGCTACTGTACTTATGCAAGTGTAAATCAGCCATAACGAACGTGAGTTTTTCAAAGGCCTAGAATAAGTCTATATTGCAAATCCACACACAGCTATTTTAGTCAAGCACAGTGTTGCAGTGATATCGTACCTTGTCACCCAACAATGGATGAACTAAACTTCAGATTACTCCCATCCCATTATCATTGTGATTGGAATTGAAGTTACCTGGTCGCCTTTAGAGTTGTCTTATTTAAAACATCAAAAATTATGAACTGCAACGGTCTGTTCTATCAAGTGCTTCAACGGTCTGTTCTATTCGGTCACAAACGCCTAATTCAAAACGATTTCAATTGAGAAATTAGGAAATAAGAATTTTTATTTATTTATTATGAAATTAATAAATTACTTACCTAAGAACTGTTTTAAAAAACAAAGCCTTGAAGCATTTGATAATTTCTAAAAGGCCCAACTGCTGGTAAAATATCTATGAGAGGGGATAAACTAGCTTATAGCATTGATCACTAATCTATCCGCCATCAACTGGTTTAACTAGTATACAACTCGAAAAAAATCAATAACAATGTCACATAATCACTTAAACACTGCGTACGCGCCGGCGTCACATTGATAGATAGCATTGATTCACTCACATAGATAACTGTCAAGTACGAACGTCTCTAATATTAACAACAAACAAATATTTTCTTTAAAATAAAATACACTTTCACTTGCTTACATTTGGTCTATACTTATCGATCGACTAACATAAAAAAATGAACGTGTCTGATGAAAATCAAAATCACCTGGTTTAAATTATGTTGTTTATTTGATATCGCAATGCCAATTGCTAAATAGTCTTTATATTGTAATAAAATCAAATGAAGCAAATAGTGGTCCAATATTGCGACCCTGGGGAACTCCAAAATAGCAGCATGTAGCAATGACATTGACTTTGTTTGTAATTTTATGAGTTTATGATAATAGTATTACGCATAATTATTGATATCGAGTTATAGATAGCAAAGCAGCTAACTATACAAAGTTATGATATTAATAACACGTGCATCTAATTAAATAAAGTAGTTTTAATAAAAACACTATTATTACTTATAGGTAAAAGTAACTGATAGTTAGAAATTCTAATATGTATTTCAAAAACAAACGAGTGTAAACACTTGAATAGATCGTCGCAAAATAGAATCGCTTGTGACAAATATGACGTTGATAATATCACGGTGTTATTTTTAAAATTGTAAAGTAGCGATAAACTGATCTGAGCTTAGTGCCGGTAGGAGGAGTGGGCCCACCTGTGAGGGTGGGGGTCGGGGGAGCGGCGCGGCGAGCCCGCGGGAGCATGTCGCGGCGATTGTTCGCGGTTGAGCTCGCGCTCGCGCTCGATGTCGTTCGCGGCGCGGAGTTGCGCGCAGACACTACAACACAGATAGAGCGCCGGAGCGCACTGGGCGCGCGGCGCGATGGCTGGCTGGAGAAAGGCGCGCGCGCATGGCCCGGCCGCCCCCGCCACCGCCGCCGCTCGCGCGACTTCACGTAAACAGCACAATAAAAAACAAAAATTAAAACCGACTTCAAAAAACTGAAAAGGATGAAATAATTAAATTTAAGTAGGTATTCATCCCCTAAAACCTATTTTTGGAGTCGGTGTTTTACTTTCTATTGTTTTTGGAAACCACTTAGCACCAACTCCAAAAATAGGTTTTAGGGGATGAATACCTACTTAAATTTAATTATTTCATCCTTTTCAGTTTTTTGAAGTCGGTTTTAATTTTTGTTTAAAATTTTTTTTTACAATTTTTAGTGATAACTTTCTACGGTCGAAGCTAGATGGGTGACCGTCAACTTATATTGTTTCCCACTATCGTATCGTTTCACTAAAAAGTCATTGGAAAAGCAAAAATTCGCAATTTCGCTTATGTAGATGATTTCATAATTTCAGTTTGTTTTTAATTTATAACCAAAGTACCCAACTGTTTTTGAAAAAATTTTTATGGGACCAAATGCCAGCTATTCCGCATCGAACAAAAAAAGAATCACGTAAATCGGACCAGTAATCTCGGCGTAATCGGTGTACCTACATACATAGAAAAAAAAAAAAAAAAACATACCGGCCGAATTGAGAACCTCCTCGTTTTTGAAGTCGGTTAAAAAAATAAAAACCCACTTAAAAACGCTAAAAAAGATTAAAATTAATTTTCAGTAAGTAAATAAAATAAAAATATGTTTCTAGGGTTACTTAACCCCTAGAAACATATTTTTTGGAGTCGGTGCTACACTTTCTATTATTTCTGGAAACAACTTAGCACCAACTCCAAAAAATATGATTCTAGGGGATATGTCCTACATTTAAATATTTTATTCTTTTTAGTGTTTTTAAGTCTGTTTAGTTTGCATTTTATTTTTACAGAATTTTTAGTGATAACTTTCTTAGGTCAAAGCTAGATGAGTGACCGTCAGCATAATAATAGTTTCCTACTATATCGTATCGTTTCACTAAAATGTCATGGGGGAAAAAAATCCGCAGTTTCGCATACATAGATAACCTAATTATTCCAGTTATTTTGTTTTTTATTTTAGTTTTTTATGTACCTACTATTTATGTTGTTATTCATACAAATAAATAAACAATTTGTTGATTGATTGATTAAAAACCAAACCACCCAATCGGTTAAATTTTTTATGTGACATTAATTTCGCATCGAACAAAAAAGAATCACGTAAATCGGATCAGAAATCTCGGCGTAATCGGTGTTCATACATAAAAAAACATACCAACCGAATTGATAACTTCCTCCTTTTTGAAGTCGGTGAAGAAAGTAGCTCTTCCTGTTATCTTCCACAAAAATTTGATCAGATTTTAGATCTGCGGGACACAGCGATGCGGCCACTGCTTGGCTTACTGCCGACAACATTCAAATCCACAGTCATGCCCGTCGTCCCTACACACTAGTCCATCCAATCATTTTTAGGAGGTCATTTTATCTAATAAAGAGATAGGTAGTTACTAATACAACAAAATGTCAATAGGTAATACAAAATCCATCATTTCTTCATCAGCCTATTTACGACCCATTGCTGGACACAGGCTCCCTACACGGGCAACACATATGAGGGGCAAAAAAGTATTATGTAAAGAAATGTTATCAATCAGTGCGTGCACACACATGTCATCAGCGGAGTACACACACACACACACACACATGCGCAGTCGTCCTGCGAACTTGCAAGTAGTGCGGTAAGTATGCCAAGTCAAGTGCTATTGACTGTATATCAGGCATGTGGGTCATTAGACTACCTTGAAACGACAATGAACGCAGCGGTTACTTGTGTTCAGCGTAAATTATCTATTATTTATACGTAGTATTAGCAATGTTTTAGCCTAGGTACTTTAATATCGGTAGTAAAAAAAAATACTTGCATAAATACCGTGAATGATTGTGAAACGTACTGACGTACTACATTCTAGAATCAGAAGGACGATAAATCTAACGAAACAATACTTTTTAGTCTTAGAATAATTTTGGTATATTTTTGTACGTTGACTATTGAAAGTTGACTTCATTATACATACTGTGATACTGCCAATCGTTTTCCTCATGATTTAGCAGATTCAACAATTTATAATAATATAAATGCCGATTATGCCAAGAATTTCTTCTAATAATATTGCCAAAAATTATTGAAATAATTCAAGTCATTCATTCACTATAGTTCCAAATATATTTGTGTCATTCACTGAGGCTTCTAAATGGTCTCACCGGAAATTACGGCTTGTGATTATTAATTATTATGTCAATAAACGCTTCTTTATAGCTCCTTATTAAATGATCAAACTTTCATTGATGTACCAAAATTATATCAAAATATAACTTCGGTAAGCAGTCGGGTCTGCTGTGGTTCTGTATACATCAGGCATGTCCGCATAGGCTGCTTCTCTGCCATAATGCACAACGAGATCTCCTCGTTGATGCTGCACACAGCTCGCTGCAGCTCCAACAGTCTTCTTGCAGATCCCTGTGATGGTCAAATATTTAGACATGTGTCACGTGGCCCATGTGTTACTAAAAAATGTCTACGTGCCTATTGTACCTATTTTACGTCTTACTACTGTCGACAAACGCCGACCTCGCCAGCCTGACCAACCCGCATTGGGCCAGCGTGGTGGTGTTATGGCCCAAACTCCTCATATGTTTCTCCCATGTAGGAAGGCCCCGCAGTGGGACGTATATAGGCTGGTGATGATGATGATTATGATGACTGTCTGAAATAAAATCATTCTATTACGTTTTGATACCGGGGACATTTTAATATAGTGGACTTTATGTGACTAAAGGCTATAAAATAATATCTACTGAATGATTTGAGCGAGGGTTGTATTTAAACTAGGCGTTTAGGTGTTTAGTAGAAGAAAAGTCGAGATAACTTGCGATGTGTGTATTATGCTTCAAAGGTTACAGGAATACAGGGCCGAGTATTGCCAACATCAAATAAAAATAAAATAACTTAAAATTAATGTTACCAATAAATAAAATGTTGTCCAACATGATTGACAAACGAATCTATAATAAGCTGCCAAAGATTTGTGGTTACCCATTAAAATAATGAATCTAACGAGGCATGGAAGAACCAATAAAATTGCTTTGGATTCTCAACATCTCTTTTAGGAATAATTTTAGGAATGTGAGAATAAATTGGATCTCGTGGTCCAATACAAATTGCACGTAATTTTAGTCCAATACTTCTGAATGAGATGTACCTATTATGTAAGTTACCTATACCTATATGTAGTCCGTCTAGTAATGTATATTTGTAGTCCAAACAGGAAGTCTGTAACTCTCAAGAGTCCTGTAGTACCTAAACTCTTTTCCGAGATACTTCCTGTTTCGGCTACATAATCATATTTTAGCATATCATTCATTCAGCAACAATTTTTTACAATGTGTTTGAATGTCAATAAAATTAGTCAAAAAATTCAATACTTCATTACAGAATAAAATAACAAAATTTTAATTCAAATAAAACATTTTGTCATATTATTAGATTATTTTTCAAATATAATTACATTTAAGCGTAGTTATATACACTCTAGATTCCTGATCTATTGGGAAAAATAAACGGATTGCCGAAAAACTCCTCAAGTGAGTAGAAACACCCTTCAGCAAAAGTTACCTCAACTTTTTAACCGACTTCAAAAACGAGGAGGTTCTCAATTGGGCTGGTAAGTTTTTTAAAAATTAAATATAGTAGAACTGTCAATGCATTTTAACTCTACAGGCAATGCATTAAAAATTCTAACAGTTTGGTATCGACTGCAATGCTTTATTAATTTAGGATGGAATGTGATGACAACATTTTTTCTTGGGTAACTAATCCGTCTATCTAATAAATATTCAATGTCTTGAAGACAAAAATTAACAGAATTTAATAGACACAATAACAGCCTCTACCACTGTAATAAGTATATGCGTAGTAAATATTTGTAGTAAAATATTATTAGACAAAGGAATAGCCTTTGAAGAAGCCTCTCTGAAGCAGCTATTGCCGAGCCCTCACACGGCGCTACATTGTGAAATATATTTTCATCTACTTTTATAAATACCTCCTGTACACTACTTCTTAACTGTATAATTACTGTGTACATTAATGTGGCATGCAATAAACTATTTAAAATAAATTGAACTTATAACAAAAACAGTAGCAACATTCCTCCGTGCGGTGACGGATTAAGAATACAATTCACCGCCCCATTTCTTCCCGTGGGTGTCGTAAGAGGCGACTAAGGGATTACCGAGCTACCAACTGCTCGACTGGTGGTAGGGTCTGAACACCCGTCTGGTTAGTGACCACCGTACGCATGGCGTAAAACCCGCCAAGTGACCACTTGTGGTCGCGTTCCGGGATCAGTCAGCGTACAACCAGAGCTTGGGGAGACGTTGCGGCGATGGATGCGGTCAGTGACGGCTTCCGTCTAACCAGAGCCAGGTAGACTGCATTGACCCGCCGACCAGGGAGACCCGAAGAAACGGCTGTTCCGCTGGCCGCCCGTGGTACAGTACAGGGGCCCAAGCGAACCTAACCAGTTCGTGAGGCTGCCCTATCATGCCACGCATAATCTTGGGGTGGTCCGTCGTGCCGGTTGGTGACCGGGTGGTGGGGTCCCGGCGGCCATTCCCGGGGGGGTTCGGGGGCCCTTCCGTTCGGCGGGTCAGCGCGTCTCTACTGTCGGCTATTACCTGGGGAAACAGGCCTCACGCTTTGACCGTATATATCGCGGCAACGTCCCCCCAATTCACGCCTCTCCTCCTTCTATCTTCAACTATGGCAGCGCTCAAAAACAGTTCCGGTCGTTCAGCGGTGCACACCCCCACCACAACCACGCTGTTTGAGGTCGGGCTCACTAACATCCGTGGGCTCCATGCTAACCTCAATGCCGTCCACCAACATCTCGAGACGGCTCGACCCGAAATGCTGTTTTTGACGGAGACGCAAATACTCCGCCCGGCAGACACTAGCTACTTGGATTACCCCGGCTACGCTCTTGAAGAGTCCTTCAAAGCGAAGGCCGGGGTATGCTTGTTTGTCCGGGCGGATGTTTGCTGTCGCCGTCTGCGCTGTTTGGAGGACCCTTCCTACTCTATTCTTGGGGTGCATGTGGACCTGGGCACACATTGCCGAATCTACGTGTGCCTCTATAGATCCCACAGCGGTGACATGGAGACAACTCGACTTTTCGAACATCTTAGTCGGGTGGCAGATGTTGCGCAGGAGCAGTTTCCAACCGCGGAATTGGTGTTTTTAGGGGACTTCAATGCTCACCACGAGTCGTGGTTAAGTTCCTCTAAAACTGACCATGCTGGTAGAACTGCCCACGCTTTCGCTCTCACGCACGACCTGACCCAACTGGTAAACCAGCCCACCAGGATTCCAGACATTGTCGGTCACGCGCCCTCATTGTTGGACCTTCTGCTGACGACTCGCCCGGATGGATATCGGCTAGAGGTTCGTGCTCCTTTAGGAACATCGGACCACTGCCTGGTATCCGCTGGGGTGCCACGGGCGTCGCCACCGGTACCTATGGTTGCCAAACGCCGCATCTGGCACTATGCGTCGGCAGATTGGGACGGTATGCGGGATTACTTCGCATCTGTCCCTTGGAGGCAGCGCTGTTTCAGTGAGCTGGACCCGAACGCTAGCGCTACTGCTGTTGCTGATGAGATCATGTTAGGGATGGAGTACTATATCCCTCACTCCGATCTCATCAGTAGGGGTAGGCGTAACCTCTGGTTCAACCGCGATTGTGCCTTAGCTGTTGAAAACAGACAGTCGGCATACCGCGCTTGGATCAGGGGCCGAGCTTGCGGGGATCCCAACATTGACTCACTGAAAGCAGCCTATAACAACGCCACCAAGTCCTGCAAAAGGGCCTTCATCAGAGCGGATGCACAGCGCGTTGCACGAGTTGGCCAAGAACTTCTTACGCATCCTACGGGAAGCCGTAGCTACTGGCGTCTGGCCAAAGCCGTGCAATCTAACTTCTGTCAACCCTCGCTGCCCCCGTTGAGATGTTCTGACGGCTCGCTAGCTCACAAGCCGCAAGAGAAAGCCGATCTCTTGGTAAAACTCTTTGCTGCTCACTCCCGAATCGATGACTGCAACTTACAGCCACCAACACTCTCCCACTGTGGCCACACAATGCCCGATATTCGTATTAGGCAATGTGATGTACGTGCGGAGCTTCAGTCAATCGACGTCCGGAAAGCTAGTGGACCTGATGGCATTCCAGCGATAGTACTGAAAAACTGCGCAGCGGAGTTGTCTCCTGTCTTAACGCGGCTATACCGTCTTTCTCTCTCTTCTGGGTGTGTGCCGGAATCTTGGAGAGAGGCCAATGTGCAACCGGTCCCCAAAAAGGGAGACCGATCAGACCCAGCTAACTACCGCCCGATAGCTGTCACCTCAGTTCTTTGCAAGGTCATGGAACGGATCTTAAACCACCAGCTGATCCGATACCTAGAAGATCACTCATTAATTAATGATCGACAGTACGGGTTTCGGCCGAACCGGTCAACGGGTGATCTTCTAGCGTACTTAATGCATGTCTGGGGTGAAGCTATTGACAAACGTGGTGAGTCACTGGCAGTTAGCCTTGACATTGCCAAAGCGTTCGATCGGGTCTGGCACAAGGCTCTTCTCTCCAAGCTCCCGGCATACGGTCTGCCCGCTCAGCTCTGTAACTGGATCGCCGGCTTCCTGCATGAGCGAAGAATCCGTGTCCTCGCAGATGGATGCGCTTCGCGGTTCATGTCAGTGAATGCTGGTGTACCGCAAGGCTCTGTTCTATCCCCCACACTCTTTCTTCTTCATATCAATGACATGATTCCGTTAGGAAACATTCATTGCTATGCAGATGACAGTACAGTTCATGGGGGATATTACGGTCGCCCAGGGGCTGGGCGCGCTGAAACCGAGAGAGAGAGAGAGAATCTTACCATTGAGCTCGACAGGGTGTTGAACCTCGTATCTGAATGGGGATCTAACAATCTTGTTGAGTTCAATGCTAAGAAAACACAGGTGTGCGCGTTTACAGCCAAAATGTCACCGTTCCTTCCCCTTCCGTCTCTTCAGGGCACGACTCTTTCGGCACAGGGCTCCCTAAACTTGCTAGGTATGGAGATATGTTGCAATCTGAATTCCAGGAACTATATCGAAACCGTGATAAAAACAGCCTCACGGAAGCTCGGTGTCCTGAACAAGGTGCGTCGATTTTTCACGCCTGACCAATTATGCCTGCTGTATAAAACTCAGGTTCGGTCTTGCGTGGAATATTGCTCGCACTTGTGGGATGGCTCCGCCAAGTACCTCCTCGATGCCCTGGACAGATTGCAGCGTCGTGCTGTCCGTATCGTTGGCGATGTAGAGGTCACCAACAACCTTGAGCCTCTGCAATTGCGTCGAGACATTGCGTCGCTTAGCGCCTTCTATCGGCTATATCACGGAGAGTGTTCTGAAGAGCTATTTGACCTTATCCCACCTTCCCCCTTCCTACTCAGGAGCACGCGTGCTGGTCTTCGGAGTCATCAATTCACTGTCTCCACCTCAACATCACGTACAAAGAAATTTAGTAGCTCTTTTCTTTGTCGAACTTCCAGAACTTGGAATTCTTTGCCAGCACATGTGTTCCCTCCTTCCTATAACATGGGGTCCTTCAAAAGAGGCGTGAAAAAGCACCTTTCGGGCCGGCAAGGTGGAGGCAGCTAGAGTAGTGTCTGAACTGCACTAGCTGTCTTCGCATATGGACTCTTCTTACCGCTTCACATCAGGTGGTGTTGAGTCATTTGTCGTGCTTTGTATAAAAAAAAAAAAAAAAAAAAAAACAGTCAGCAAAGACAAGAATGTGACAGCTTAACACAGGTTCATAAATAAGCACGCATGATTATTGTCTTAGTACCATATTAAAATTGACTCCTTTATGTATGAATTACAGGTTAACGACATAGGAATGGGATAATAGGATTACCCATCTGGCGTTAGACTACGCTTTCCAAGATTTTCCAAAGAAACGATTATTTTTGCTCTCAAAATTATGGTTTTCTTTCACAAGCCGAAATTTCAGGAGTTCGATAACAGCCGATGACTGAATAAGTTTATCTATCTTTCCCGTGGTTTGGTTCGTCTCATCAACGAAGATGTTATTGTGGACGCTGACGCGAAGCCTGGGGCCTGGGGCAATAACAAACACAAGTGCAAGGCTTATTATTTTGTTGGTTTTTGTGTCGTCGTTTCTTTTGTCCACGGAATGAATGCCGAGTGTGCTGCGAACTCGGCGAGACGCACGTTCGTGTAGTAGAGTCATACAAAAGGCAAACTGTTTGCCTTTTGTATTACTCCACTACATGACGTCAAACACATGAAGACATTGTAGGTATATTGTATCAGTCATGCTCATTTATTGACATTTGTGACTCTGTCAATATGTTGCGGAGTTTATATCTTGTAACGAAGACTAACACGTTGATGTACAATAGAAGTACCGATATTTACTTACTTTTCAATCACATGCATTAAAGTAAATAAGTCATCAGTGACCTAGTGAGTGACCCCTAAAAATGATAAAATTAATCATCCGTACAAGAAATAAGCATTCGGTAATAAAAAAAACTAATTGATTAGGTGTTGGCGCCTCTAAAACTTGCACGACGTTTTTAGGGACTAACTGCTATTTACCTAAATCTTGGTGATTTTATGTTTGCTAAATTCTTAGATCTAGATTTGTTGATAATTATTTCTGTTGTTTAAATTGACTATGAAACAGCCAACAACATTATTTAATCGAAGGCACGCTCGCCGTAATCTCGTTCATCGTGGCGCTTCGCCGAGGGCTTACATACATTCATACATACTATAGCAGGTACTAAAGTCAACTCACGACTATGTAACAGATTCTAGGAATCGTTTATACATATCCGCGTCTCAGGAAATTTATTTTCTTTGTTATACGCAGTTCTCAGTTCATTTTTCCGATAATTGTTGATCGTCGGCGTGGGGAGCGTTCTAGCAATGCACGTGTGGTTTCGTCTATCCTTTTACCAACAGTATGATACACGCTGTTTTCCTTCGGTTCTTTGGGTATTTTTCCTAACACGTCGTAAATAGGTATTTATAAATAATAAGCAAGATGTACATTCTGCTATAACGTGTAGATAAGGTTATTATTTTCAAAATATAAACATGTTTTGATCGAGGAAGTACCAATGTGGCGTATAAACACCTACTAAAACGCAGTCCAAGACTACATTTAATATAGACATTTGAAAGAAAGTGATACGAAAACAAAAAATATTTCGGCTAATAAAGGTACACTACAGGTTTTAAATCTAGCTTTGACTGCCTTGGAGCTGAAGCGAGGCCACTTTACTTTTGCCAATCAGTTGATTAATTTAGTTTGGGTTTTTATGGACTTGGGTGAATATAAAAGTTCACCTATAAGTGTCCAAGAAGGTCAAAATATAATTGTTGAAATTTTGAAACCATTGCAAGAAAGAAAAGCGGTATATTAATGTGTATTAACTTGTTAAGACGCACATGTATGGAATGCGCGACTTGATAAGTTAATACACATTTGGCGTTTAAATGTTAAAGGCTTCCGGAAGTATTACGCGACTCTTCAAATTAAAGTAATAGTTGAGGATATTTCAGCCAACGCTATCGTTTTTATTGTGTTTAAATTCCTTTTCAGTTTCAACGCCAACATTTTAAACTAGGCCGTGTTCCGTACATATAAATTGTCTTATTTTAATGAGAATGAAGTTGCATGAGCCACCTGTAACCAGGGTCTCTTTTACAAAATCCATAAATGTCCAGAAAAATCTAGGTAATAGTACATTATGGTACAAGTGTGTAATGTTGGTGATTACCGCTGAGGCGCATTGAGGCCCGAGCCGTCAGGCGAGGGTCTTAAGGAGCCGAGGACGGTAATCATCAATACACACGTGTATCATACAACGTTTTTCAACACACTTCTGAATAAAATAATACTTAAATAAAAAACCATTTTACATAGTAGATAAAAAGTTTATTTAGAGAAACAATTAGTAAATGTGCAGTTAGTAAAATTATAATTAACTATTTTTGATGATATAGCGGTCTCATCAGATAGATTATTTACTGAAATACTTTCATGTTCTATTGTTATTTGTGATGGTTCATTATTCGTGTAGGTAGGTGAAATCCAATCATTGGATGTACTTGGTATTTCGCTAGTAGGATGCGTCTCAGAATCAAGTTTAATTCTTTTTGTGATTTTCGCACAAATTTCCTTCTTGTTTTGTATGGAATCTTCTACGTATGCAAAAGCATCTGGCCATGGTTTTCTATAACTTTTACAGTTATATTTGTTAATTCTTGTATCCTACAGGCACCAGTTACACCAAATATTAAAGCAACCTGTAACAAAAGAAACAATAATTAAAGTCAACAAGCTGCTATTAAATATTTAATTAAAATTAATTTAACTAACCTTTGTAGCCAAATATTGGTTATCTGGAGCATCTTTAATAAATTTTTCAATATCGTCAGATGATAAAACCTTTGATTTTTTGCTTCTAAATCCATCAGATAGTCTCTTTAGATAAGCTGACAAATTCGAGTATGTTTTTAAGTCCACTCCATTCTTTGTTCGGACTGTACTTTTTAACATTGAGTAAATACACCACAAAGAGCTAGGTTTGTACTTAGAAGATAATTCTTTAAAGTACGCCATGAACACATTTTCTGAAAAAGACTGCGTATTCTTGTTGTTCTGCCATTGTATGAAATTTTGGTACGCTAATAGATATTTTTCCTTTGAGTTTTCTGGTAGTAAACTTTCCATAACGTTCTGGGCTTCACATCTTATATCGGGCGGTGTACAACATAAATCATTTTCTTCATAAATTGTATTTGCAGACATCTTAATTAATAACTAACTAAATAACTTCAAAAGAGAAAACGAGACGAGTTGTGAAAAATGTTTCGTAATGGCGGGAAAAATTAATCAGTTTTCCTATGCGCGCGCATCGGCCATAGACTAAAAAATGAGGTTTCTTTTTTTAGGGCTTTTCGCGGATAGCTTTTTAGCGCAAATGTAAGCGTAACTCAACCAATAATATTAAAGAAAGAAAGAAAAATATTTTTATTTGACATGCACATAACAAACAACAACTTGTTGTTGTTTGTTGTTTGTTGTTGTTGTGTTTGTTTATTGTTTAAGCTTCTTGAAGCTTAAACAATAAAAAAAAAAAAAAAAAGACAAATACAAACAGTTTATACTTAACAATAAGTGCAGTCAACAAGGCCCTATCTCAGCATAAAACTTTTGCGACATTATAAAAAACGTCGCAGAAGCGCTGTTATTATGATAGGGCCTTGGGCGTGACTTTGGATTTTAAACTACATATACTTACACATATACATAAATACAAAAAAATACATATACTTACACATATACATATAGATAAGTGACATAAACTCAATCACATCAGACATGGCTGTATGGGCATTAGTTCCTTTTGCCTTCCCATTACAGGGAGATTTAACAACAAAAAAAGAAAAAAAATATATATTGGCAATTTTAATTATTAAAAAAAAAACTATTACTCACTAGTGAATAATAGTAATGAAAAAGTCACAGTTTGATTATAGGTGTCATTATGTGCCTAATTGCCACGGGATTAGAGCCACTTTATGAGGAAGTGTGTTGAAAAAAGACATTATGTCCTGAAGCGAAATGCGAACTTGCGACCTTTTATATTAGGTGACTGCTCAGTCAATTCTACCATTTATAATCAGGTAGTCTAGCTAGATTAAAGGAAAATTAATTTGTTGCACCGCTCAAGAATCTCGGGGGAGCTTATGTAATAATTGAAGCCTGCTCCGTCTATAAAGTATGGCTTGACAGATTAAAAAGATTTTTATTAGGAACCATTTTTAGGAAAATGCATGCTATGTTTTGCGCTGTAATCGTCAAAGTTGTTTCCGCATATTTAACTTTGGTGCTATCAAGATCGGGATCCCCCCTTCTGTCGTGGTCATTGTGGATCTTGTCTTAAACATACCGACAGATTGTCCAGAAGGCAACAATCGCGACGGGCTGTCGAAGTCTTCTAGCGGAGCAAACAAACATAATTACATGGTTACCTGCTCTCATGCTGCATGTCTGCCTGCATGATGCATATTTGCTTAAGAACTGGGATTAGTATACCAATCTATATTATAATGAACTGAAGAATAAGGAGTGTTGTATATTTTAAAGATTTTAGAGGAGCTCGGTCGGGTAGTGGTTTGTGCGTTCTGGTTTCGATTACGAAAACAAAGCAACTTTCGCCATGGTTGGCCCCGGGATGGGTCAATCAAATTTATAATTTTGAGCTCCTCCGTGCTTATTAAGGCACGCTAAGCCGTTGGTCCCGGTTGTTACTGCAACCGCTTTAACCCACCAACCCGCATTAGGCCAGCGTGGTGGTATAGCCCGATCCCCGTATGTTTCTCCCATGTAGGAATGCCTGTGTCCAGCAGTGGGACGTATATAGGCTGATGATGATATTTTGAATATCATGCAAAGAAATCTAAACCAATTTCGATGATTTTTTTCGGGTATACCAAGTGATACCAAGTGATCAAGTGATTGTTATGTCAATAGGATAGAGTAAGTATCGGTAGCGCTTCCGCGATGAGCTCGGAAGACCATAACGCAAGAACGCAATGTATTAGTTACAACTTACAAGGTTGTTTTAAGTGGCTGTTGCTTCAATAATTGCTTCAGTTGGGCGCTCTTAATTTGAAATATATTCTATTGTATGCTATTGCAACTCTTGTTAAGGTTGCTGATTGTGAAAACAAAAACAATTATTCTCTTATTAAACAACATTAATTACATAGACATGAAAGCCTGTCTCACAATACAAATAAGTATGAATGCACACTGAAAATAATTAATATGTGTAACAAACGTCGCATATCTGTACAACCTATTGTAGTGTAGCTACAAATGATTTAATATACAGCCAGCGGTCGACGGAGTCATGACCGCGACCAGACTTTTGTTGGTATGCAATAACAAAAAACATAAGTACTTAAAAGTTCCACTTAATTATAATTTCTAGTGAAATATTTCTTATCGAATACCAAGTGTCGCGCCAAAATGTGAACGATTTTTTTTATAGAACTAGATGACAAACAAGCTGACGGCTCACCTGATGGTAAGCGGTTACCGCCGCCTATAGACACCTGCAATAACAAGGAAAAAACATTTGATATTGGAGGTGTTTTGTCATTCTGAGGCCTAAGATGAAATGCCTTCCATGCCCAGTAACCACAAAGGAAAGATAGAGACACTGGCTACCTTTCCCTTCCATTCGAAACACAGCAAACTGTTTCACTCAAAAAAAAATCAAAAAGCAACACAAACAACAATGTAAGAAATACAAATAAAGAAAAAAAACGATGAAAAATTTGCTTGCTACAGGCGGGAATCGAACCCGCGCCTCCTGAAGTTCGACCAGATGCGATAACCGTTAGGCCACCGGAGCACTAGGTGTAACTTATCAATTTCTTCAGCGCTTTCTACTTATTTTAACGTTTTTATGGCAACTTTTATCTCGCCACTCATTGAAGCTTTACAACCTCTAGTGACCCGAAAGAATACTTTTACAGGCATTTTTAAAGTTTCAATAAAGATGAGAAAGACATTTTAATCACATTTACATGTTTGACGTTGTGTGTTCTTGCCATCTGCAACGAAAAGCACGCATGGGACCACCGGGCACCGGAGGCCGCAGCGCCGCTGTAGCCGTGACAGAAGCTGTGCAGGCTTACTTGCACGCTTGCTTGTACGCTTGCATGCTTGCTATAAATTTATTATATCAGAAATTCTGCGTTAAGTAATTAATTATTCGTATTCGCCTTCGGGTCATTTAGGTACACTTCTTGATCGAACTGCATTTCGTATTGCTACCAGTTTGCGTTTAGGAACCATCTGTAATGTCCCTCACCGTTGCCGTTGTGGTAGTATGGTCGATGATCTTGGTCACCATGGCCTCTCTTGTGCAAGAAGTGCAGGTCGGTTTTCGAGGCATGCCGATATAAATGATATCATGCGTCGGGCTCTTGCTACCTCCGGGGCTCCCGCTGCTCTGGGGCCTAATGGCTTAGCACGCGATGATGGGAAGAGGCCTGACGGAATGACTCTTGTTCCTTGGAAGATGGGTACCTTAGCCATGTCCCATCTTACCAATACTTCATCGACACCAGGATCAGCTGCTGCTTCTGTTGAATCCTTCAAACGGCGCAAATATGCTGGTTTATCCGGGGACTACATATTTGAGCCATTTGGGGTCGAGACTTTAGGACCTTGGGGGCTAGGAGCTCACCGAATTTTTAGGGACATTGCAGGTCGTCTCTGTGAAACTTTAGGTAACAATAAGGCTGGTATTTATTTCGCACAAAGATTAAGCATCGCAGTTCCGCGAGGAAATGCGACCAGCCTTGTTGGTACACTTCCTGTTTCGCAAGATTTAGGTGGTGTTTATTATTTGTAAGTTCTTTTTTTTATTGCCACGTTTTAAGCTTTGTAAATATTAGGTTAATTCTAGTTAAATTATCTTAATTTTGTCAATATATTATAAATTATTCGTTGTGATTATTATTCTTTGAAAAATTTATGCGTCATGTTATTCTGTATTTCGAATTGACGGATTTTGATACTTCTGACAAACAAGTTTCGGCCACACCTTAGGGCTACACATATTATGCTTATGAACATTCTGCTTCTTGATTAGTATGCATCGTGACGATTATTTCAATCGCAATAATGATTTTAAGACAATAAATTTTGTGTCTATAATTATTGAGAGCTCGGAAAGACACATCAAATCTTAGTCAGAACATCAATCAAACCGGATTTCTTGTACCTACAGGAAGCAACTTTATAATGCCAATTATTACGCATTCGGTTCACCATAATTAAGATAAATCCAAAACATTGTAAAGTAACCACATGGCAACCTTAGCGGTGTCAAATGCGATATCATGTATTTGGTCAAACAGGAAATATTTAAACTTTTATGATAAAATAGAGACTACGTATTTTAATTTAAACCGTTTCGTTTTACACATTTTATAGACCAACTGTTTAGGGTCATTCGAATTCCAATTCAAATTTTTTATTTGCCATAAAACACGGTACATTACAAAGATGTTGGTACAGTACAAATACAGATTAAGCGTGTTTTATCAAATCTCGACATGCAAATATAAATAGACATATAAGCAAATAGCATCTAGAACTAGAACATAATGCCAAGCAATATCACGTGATTTTTCCTTGTTACTGAACAGACGCAATTATTAGGTTACTTGAAACGCATACATAAACCCAATAAAACTATGCTTTTCAATAGCAGTGTATTTTGTAAAGCGCCACTAATTAATAAGTTGCCCTCTGAAATTTTGGAAACAGTGAATTCTCATGCATTTAGGTGCAAAGTAAAAGAATTATTGATAGGAAAGGGTTATTATAGTCTAAAAGAATATTTTTCTGACATGTAGTATGTTATTTTTGGAAGTTTTGAAATGGATTTGACTTGATATACCTAATAATAATTGATGTTTGTAACATACATAAATAATTTTGTAGTACATAATACCTACCTAACTTTTACTATTTGATTGTGACCATGACCATTTTTAACCGACTTCAAAAAAAAGAGGAGGTTATCAATTCGTCTGTATAATTTTTTTTTATGTTTGTTACCTCAGAACTTTTGACTGGGTGAACCGATATTGATGATTCCTTTTTTGTTCGATTTGGTACAATAAAAAATATTTGGAAATTCATTGGGTAGTTTGGTTTTTAAATAAAAAAAAGTGGAAAAATTAAGTCGTCTACAAAGTCTACATATGCGAAGTTGCGGATATTTGCTTTACTATGAATTTTTATTAGTGAAATGATACGATAGTAGAAAACAATATAAGCTCACGGTCACCCATCTAGCTTTGACCTTCAAAAGTTATCACTAAAAATTGTTAAAAAAAAAATAAACAAAAAATAAAACCGACTCCAAAAAACTGAAAAGGATAAAATAATTAAATTTTAGTATTTATCCTTTTCAGTTTTTTATAATTATTGTTTAACTATCTGACCATGAATATATATTATTGTATACTATATTTGCATGCCACGTGGCTGATTATGGCATTGTTCGTATAATCTGTAACACCATTGTATATACCCATATTCGCAAATAAATATGGTTGATTGATTGATTGCATTGTTACATTGTAGATCGGTTACTTGAAACTCTATGGGAGAATGAGGTTGCCCTAAATTTCGCACGAAGAATAATGATGATCAGTGGCACCAGTTAGTGAGGTGATGCGAATAGCCCTATAGGTACACTTCTTGTTTCTTAGCCTGATTTTGCACTGTTATTTAATAAAATTATTTTAAAGAAAGTCTTATGTAACAGAAAGAAAGTTGTTGATATTAAAATCAAATAAGATGTCAATAGATTGTTGGACTCAGAATTGCTCAGTTTATTGAGGCTAGGTAGACGTGTCAGTTTTAATGCGCAATGAAATCTTCCAGGAATATTTATTAAAGGTATTGTTGTAAATAATAACCAAAATCACTCGCAATGAATGAATGGGACTTTCCTTGAATCGGTCCAAAAGTTACAAAATACAAATTATGTATGACCAATAAATAGCGCGAAACGTAGAGCCAAAATTGATGGATAAGAGATAAACTATGACGATAAGTAGGTACATCTATTTAGCTCACTTAGTTTTGGAAAGAGGCAATAGAAAGACTGCCCGGTTCAACAAGAGAGTGATGAAGTGAGACCTTCCCATCTCCCTGAAAGAATGCGAAGACCAATTCGCGAAGGCCCTGCATTTTGCTCTGTGGCGTATCATATCCTAACATACCAAAGCGAAATGGAGCGCAGTCAGCGCAGATAAGTATGGGGAATACTATGGAGTAAGGACAGAAAGGTGGCGAAATAACTAGGAGATACACCAGCAAGAGGGCTGGTTTGGAGTGGCGCGGGAAAGAGATGAGTGGACATCGTTGGGAGAAACTTGTACCTAGCTATGGGGACAGTGTAGGTTGAAAATAAAATTATAAACCAACTTTAAATTCCGGTTCCATTCTATGGTTCCGATTGTGAAATTAAGAGCAATAATAAATACATGTTTTTAAAAGTGTAATAAAAATAAATCGTTAGGTAACCATCTGTTTATGTTGTCGTAATGTGCCCAACATTCGGTAGTTGTTTAAATCTCGCGGAGAGCGATAACGAGCGTTCACTATAAATACAATTAATTAGCGAGGAGTTTGTGTTATTTATAACAGGAGATAATTATAGCGCGTTTATGTACTTCTATTGTGATTAGACTGTATTATTAGGATTGTTGGGAAAATTAAAATACCGCAAAGCTGCGCGGACATGGTCGCTCGCGCCGGTCGTTGGGAGGCAACCCAGGCGATGCGCGGGAGTCAATGCTACCATTAAGACGGTATTTCCGTCGCTGCCGGTCGCCGGTGACACTTTTCTAATTCATTTGGCTCTTATCAAAGTATTTCACATCTGTATCAAAATACCCATTGTGTTTTCACTATACAGATATAACGAAATGTTAAAACATGGGATCGCATTGCTGCAACGGCAAAGAAAGTTGATCACACATTAAGAAAGAAAGTCACATACCTACAGTCGGTGTTCTAGTCAGACTCAGTTGTTATCATAGGTAAAAAGTGATATTGTAATATTAAACTTTCGTGCCTTACCAGCCCCCGGAGCTTATACACGGTACGAGTAGGACATCTATTGCGTTCAGCGATTGCTAGAAGCGTGTGGAAATTGGCCGATAGCCCCTGAGCAGGAATTTGTGGGAATATTACTTTCCCACAAATTCTTGCTCAATCGGGCGACCTACCAGAAGATCGCAGAGAAGCAACACTACTTTTTAACCGACTTAAAAATTACGCCGAGATTTCTGATCCGATTTACGTGATTCTTTTTTGTTCGATGCGGAATAGTTTCTATTTGGTCTTTTGAAGTCAGTTTTAATTTTTGTTTTGTATAGTTGTGTTGTTCTCGTAAGTAAAGGAATTAGCAACTATGCTGCTGTTGTCATCCTCATCATCATACAATACATTCCTATCAATTATTAACAATCAACTATCAATTATTAGTGAATAAATATAAAATATCGCGCAATGTGTTTCTTTCTTCAATTTCGAACAGTTAATTGTGTATCTACCATTTTTGAATTTGACTGTGCTCTAGAAGAAATTAACTATTTGTAAAATACTATATCCAACTCGCTAAAAGAAATTAACGTTCGTGCTTTGGCCAAAGTCACTGTCGACACTTTCGGTTCTATCGATTGAGTCTTAGTGGAACAAAAACTTATGACTATAATACCTATAAAAATTACCTAAAATCTGTAAACTAGACCAGTAGGCGTTGGCCAGTGAAAGTTAGTTCTGACGAAATCCAACATATCGTATTTGTGTCGTCGTTTGTTATGGTTGCCTATAAGTATTTAGAATTCTTTGAATAACACCGCAGAATAACAAAAAAACAAAATGGTTTTGAAACAACGAGACGATTTTAAATAGTTATGCCAACACGCTAGCTAGAATAAATAACGGGTAAAGACAATGAAATTATGATACCTACAAGCAAAAAAAAGGTAATATAAGACTTATTATGTCATTATTTGAAGCTTTCGCGATAAGACTGTGATTATACCTATTTTTAGTATTGTTGAGTTATTAATTTGCAGTCTTCGCTTTCATTTCAAAATTATATTGTGCACATACTTTCAAACTGTATTTTCGTGGCTACTTCTCTGGGCTTTAACGACACAACGACAAGGAATTTAAGAGAACAGACTGTATAAGTGACTATAGTGACTCTATAATAATTGATCAAACAGGTCAAACTTGATGACCTGAAAAATTCGACATTCTTTGTTGCGTGATGATAATAATGAGAATGAGAATATTTATTTGCATAAACATGTGTGTAGAAAACAGTATGTATTACGTTATGCAATTCGGATATTTTTTTTTGTCACGATAAATATGGAAATAAAATAAAAAGTTAAGTTTCTTCTTTTTTATCTTTCCTTCTATAATGCGTATAAGCATACACGAAGAACATTCAAAATAATCAGAAAATAAAGTCAGTAGAAGCTTAAGCAAGTTGAAGTATTGTATCCAGCACGATTAAGTGACATTTTCTTGCTTTCCAACTTTTTCTACTTCCTAGTAAAAAAGGAAATTGAGCAAGTTGACTTTTCACAAATCTGACTGGATCTCAGACCATAGAAACAGTGATCTGAGAATGGAAAGGTTACTCGTTGCGCTCGCGGAATCAACCCCTGACCGAGTAGCCTATATAGAAAGGGCTACACACCTCTCGTGGTCTCGGCCAGCCGGTTGTCAAAAAACAGATAATATTTTATGATGCAATACAAGCCCCAAGCATGGGCCGCGTGGCTGGCGTGGCGCCGCTCCTGGGCGTAGCGTATCTATCAGCGACTCCCGTTGGCTCTGCGCCTGTCTCCGTATCTGCACTATTTTTATTCGCGATATTTTGTTTACTTTTTACCTATTATCACTGTTGTGGTTTGTATCAAACCACATTTTTATCTTTTATAATAATGTTATTTGTAAGTAGTTATGAATCTTACGCAACACTCGTGATTCGATAATATTTTTAATTATAGCATAATTTTTATTACTTTTGCACAATATGTTACGCAGTTTATGACTTTCGCATACCATACTCGAATTCAGAGTAAAGAAATTTAATTATTATTAAAGATTAAGATATGAAAGAAGTATGGCGAGAGTGCCAAATTGAGATTCCGAAACTTGAAGGTCTATGCTCTCTGTGTGGTGCTCGAGCTTGACGCGCGCCGACTGCTAATGAAAATATAGAGTCGATATAATATTCTTAAATAATTACGCGGAGTACGCGAGAACTTATTGAATAACCAATTATGTCCGCCGCATAACATAACACGGGCCGTTGGCTGCTGGCCCTGAGCAGTGTTTTTGAACAATAAAATAATGAAAATATTGTTCCTGTTTTTGTCTCCGACTCACTGCTCGGCTCTTCGACCGTTGTTTTGTCTTTATTACCTAATTATAGAAGTGCTGGGCTTATTTTAACTCAAACATTCGCCAAGACTGTTGTGGTTGGTGGTAGCTTTTTCCAAGTCCTGGCTAGCGACCAATATCTCATCCAAGTCTGCCGCCATAACAATAATGTTGACAGCATTGTGTTGTGTTCCGGCAGTTGGAGGTAACATAGCCAGTTCCTCTGTGTTTGAGGAATCCGCGAGTAGCTTGCTTCCATCTTCAGGCTTATTATAATAATCATTACTTACCGCGGTGAGATGAAGGCCAACAGCTACATCATAAGAATAAGACAAATAAGACTTTGGGTTGTTGATTAGGCAAACGTTCGATGTGGATAATAAACTGATATGCGCAGAGGAAATTAATTAATTCCGCTGAAAAGCTGCCGGATGAGATACGCTTATTCTGTTTAACATTTAATACTTAGTACTTCTTCATTTCATAGGACACAGTCCCACTGTCCCAGATCCAAGACCCTACAATACATTAGTTTAGATAATTATATAAATATTTTTTTAGTATATGTAACGATTTCAAGCTGTTTCGAGTGCACACATTACTTTGTTTCTTTCACACGTCCTCCATCAGATTTTAGATTTTGGCGCCTAACCTGTGAAAATAAAGTGGAGGCATTATTCCAACATGACACTTCCTCTATGAGCTCCGGCGATCGTAAGACCCCCAGAGTGTTGTCCCGAGTGTTTGTCTTGTGTTGATGATTTAATTATGCTCATATTTAACACAACACAAATACAATACGGCGATGTGTTAGTTGGTTGCGATTTTCTGTTGTGGAGGTGCTTCCCCAAATTAAGAGTGCAAAATACCATTTGACTCTTAAATTAATTGCAGTTACTCAATAATAAATTAGATAATCTGCTACGTACAAATGATCTTTGGTTGAATTTGAGAGTGGCTCTTTTGATAATAGATTAGAAGAAGTGCTAAGAATGATGTTCAAGTTGAAGAAGGTATAAAAGCGTAACGAATTAAGAACATTAAAAACCGGATCGTGTGCAAATAATATATGAATATGTACTGAGTACATTCATTAGCAACAATCACTTCTGTGGCCGAGGTTTGGCCATCAAGGACGAAAATTATTTCCAATTGGGAAGCCGTTGCTCGTGGAGTTAAATAAAGTAGCAACCGTGAATCTCGCAGATGGGACTGAACAATAGTTTCAAACTTAGATATAATAGTTTCACGTGATTGGTCAGCCCAACATTTTATCTGATGACGTGGTGCGGGCGGGCGTGACGGTTTTGGAAGCACGCAGCGTTGCATCTGGGGACGTAGTATACACACGCGTAAATCACACCATGTAGACCTCAATCTCAATTAACCCTAATAGAACGCGCGGAGGCGGCCACAAAATTAATGTTTCTTAAATTGCTTAAAACTATTGTTTGTTACACACCACAATTACCCACATATAAAATTGATTTTGATTGTCGATGGCTCTCACTACTTAGCCAATAACATGTTATCTGAGAAAAGAAAATATAATAGAGAAAAATATTAAAATTACTAAAGATATTTCTTAAGACATAGGTATTGACGATATCGTCTAGCTAGACCTAGCAATAACATCGGATTGCAAAAGGATAATAAAATAAAATAATTAGGTATAAAATTGCAACTCAGATGTTATATAAAGGTACCTACTGTAACTCCGAAATGCGCTGTTTGATTGATTCCAAAAAACATGAAAAGTATTAGATATTTATATATTATCCTTTTTATATTATGCAGACATAATAATTAAGTAAGTGATTGTTCATTATAAATAAAACACTGGCTCAAATCAGAAGGCCGTAGTATATTGCGCATGTATTAAAAATATTGTATTTTAAAAAGGTAAACTAGTTTTACATTAAAAACAAGATGCAAAAATACCAGTGATTGTTGCTGGTACACGCGAATTTACGAACGGAATAAGAGCGGACTCAAGGTCAAACTGTTACGCTTGATTTGCTGTCGCCTGTACTGTCAGCGTCACAATCATCTGAACTTTCAGAGTTTCCAAAAATAACTATGATGTTTTATAAAATCAACCGAATCTCTACAGCATTAGAATCGCCTTTCATACGACTCTATCATAGTAGTGTTAGAATTGCTGGAACTATTTGATCACTCTGAGTCTGGGAGCTGAGATGCTTTGGATGCTGACGGTACCACAAGGAGAGGCACAGGCGCATCCCCCGACTCTCGGATCTTGATGGTTGGATGGGTCCATTCCTTTCCCCATATATCTAATTCGATGAATGAGTATTCTGCGTCTCCTTGATAAAATATTCAACCTACATGTTTTACAATATTTTCATTAATGTGTATTATACTAAAAAAAAGATGATTTACTTATTTATAGGATTACTTATTATAATCTTTTTGTTTTACTTTAACTTGATCTAAATGCATATTGCAGATAATTACATGACATTCCTATGAAATACTTAGACCATGACATAACGTAACATTGGCCGCATTATTTCATAGAAATGTTATAAAATTGTCAAATAAATAAGATGTATTTTTGAAAGTTGAAAAACATTTCATTGACATTAACTAATATAGCCCATGCTTTAATTTATTGTCGTATCCTGACAATATTCAAAGTCACAACTCCTAAATTATTTGACTTATACCTTAGGTCACAGATTAATCTTAGGTCTTGATATCAGTTTTTAAATATTGCCATTTGGTCCCATTAAATTTTTTTCAAAATCAGCTGGGTAGTTTTTAAATCAAAAGAACTGAAATGAGAAAGTCATCTACGTATGCGAAATTGTGGATTTTTGCTTTCCTATGACTTTTTAGTGAAGCGATACTATAGTAGGAAACAATGTAAGCTGACGGTCACCCATCTAGGTTTCACCTTAGAAAGTTATTACTAAAAATTGTGAAAAAAAATCAGTCAAAAATTAAAACCGACTTCAAAAAACTGAAAATAATTAAATTTAAGTAGGTCCTCATCACCTAGAAACATATTTTTTGGAGTTGGTTCTAAGTTGTTTCCAGAAATAATAGAACGTAAAGCACCGACTCGAAAAAATATGTTTCTAGGTGATGAGTACCTACTTAAATTTAATTAATTTCAGTTTTTTGAAGTCGGTTTTAATTTTTGTTGAAATTTTTTTTAGAAAATAATTAATTAGTAAAAAAAAACAACCAAATTGTTTAACACTTTTTAAATTTCAAGCATTTTTGAAAGTTTTAATGGGAGTTTTTGATAAACTTTTTATTGTGAACTTATTGCCTACTTTTGTAACTATCGAACAAAACCACTTTTATGCCTGTAGGACCTCTACATCGGTAGATATAGCAAAATAAATGAACCCAACCGTACTTACATTGAAATGGCCGCCATTTCAAAACCTTATAATAATAATAATAATAATAATAAATCTTAATTGTACCAAGAACAAGTCACAACAGTAAATTGTAGCCCTGTGCCCTGACTCCTAAACTAGTATGATCTGTATTTCAGGAGCCAGTTTGGTGGATTTGTCGATAAAATTGATCATATTGCTCTGCCCTAACGGGGCGGACACCGGTGACCAGACACACTGTATATTTCTATTCTCCACACTAATTTTATGTTTTAATAAAAATAAATGTGTGAAAAATATTGACTTTTAAAAAACGGACAAACGTCCTGCGCGCCGATACCATTTATAAGATTGTGATGAAACTTTGGTCACAGATTAGAGACAATTAGTATACTTTGGTAGAGTGTTTTCGGGACACCCTCAAAGGTTCTTAACTTTTTTTAAAACAATAAAACCTTACAGTTTTCTCATTACGGGCATTGCAAAGCATGCCGGGTACAGCTAGTGGTACAAATGATACACAGAGCATATCACGTAAAAAAGCAACCTTGTACGTATTTAATCACTACATAGTATGAAACAAAGTCGCTATCCGCCGTCTGTCTGTCCCTATGCTTAGATCTTTAAAACTACGCAACGGATTTTGATGCGGTTTTTTTAAATAGATAGAGTGATTCTTAAGGAAGGTTTATATGTATATTACATGCATAATATTTACATAAGCATTGCACCCGTGCAAAGCCGGGGCGGGTCGCTAGTAAAGTAATATTTTGTTTATATGTTAGTAACGATGATCTTATTAATGATTATGTTTATGCAACACAGAGAGGAAGGAAAAGTAAAGACAAAATGCAAACTTGATTTACATAAGAGCATTCCGATGGTCTCAGGAAATGATTTTTTTTATATACATACATTTTATTGTATTGCTTCATTAAGAGCTATATTATGGCTATGATAAATGGCCGATGAACGGGGGCCCGTCCAGGCGGGCAGGCGGGCGCAGGCGCGTCGCGCGCGTCGTTCGTCGTCAGTGCGGCGCCGGCGCCGCGCCGGCGCTCGCCAAATTGCTATTAATTAATTACTAGTTTAATGCGCTTCCACAATAGACATGCTGAATTTCTAAATTCCTCTAATTCTCTCAAAGTAGATTCAGTGACGTGTCTCGAATTTTATCGCTTATCTAATTTCAGCTGGGCGCAATTAACACTTTGAATGTGTTATATTATGTTCTCTGTGTTTTTGCTAAAATAAACTGCGTATGCAGAAGCCGGTGTTCCGGATGAGGATAGTGTGAGGATCGAGCTTTATCGGGAGCATGATAATATATTTATATCGATAAACAAACAAAGTGGTTGTGTGTGACGCACGACAACTGCTAGCTGCGCCGCCGATTGCTAAGTGCACTAGACACTAGGCCGGGACATAATCGACTCTTCAGATCTCTGCTCTTCAAACAATCAATCTCCTTCCAACGTAAATATAGGTTCAAAATTATTCTGAAGTTTCAAACGTCTATGACAGATTTAACCCATCCAGCTTCAGATTCCAGACACAATTGAATTTTCAATTGTCATAGACCTCCAGAGGTGTAACACCGCTTGACAGATTAAGATAATTGCGCAGGACTAATCGTTTTGGAGGTCCTTAGGAGAGGCCGATGCCCAGCAGTGGACGTCTCTGGACTGATATGATGATATGAACTAAAATGACTGTTGTCTTTGTTATGTACTGGGAGCACAAACAAACATTTCAATAAATAAGAACTTACATCGTTATGAATCTATTCTGTTATGATCTTAATCCGTCAAGCGGCGTTATCCCACCGGAGGGCTATAACAATTGAAAAATGAAACATATTTTTTGCTATTTTCTAGTAAGACAGGTAGGACATTATAATGCTACCTGTCTTACTAGAAATGTTTAATGTACTATCTGTAAATTATTTTAATAAAACTAGCCTCACGCAATGTGCTCTATATGGCATTGTGAATTATGCTCGCACCTTCACTTTGAGTTTGGGGGGCGTAACTTATACAACCTACCTACATTACTTGACGGAACCTACTACTAAATGAAACCTTTACATAAACTTTATTTATTATTTCTATTTAGAATAAAGAGCGTTTACGCCGCATAGCTTTCATTGTCAAGTAGAAAATATTGAAACCGAACAAACCTTTGCCTTGCAAAATCAAGTCAGGCCAGTCTAAAAAGTTATCAGAGGATATTTCGAAAAGTCGATAAAAGACAAAAAAAAGCTCTTAGTGAACAATAAGTCGGTTTTTAAATAAAATGCTCTGATAACCATTTAGACTAGCCTGACTTGCGTAATCATTTATAGTCTTATTAGAATCGGTTTGGTCGTTTCCAATTATTTGCCTGTAGTAATTTCGACCTTTCTTTTTTTTAGATTTTTCTGTCTACAGATGCCAGTAACTTTGGCATTGGTGCAATATTGGTTCAGACTATTGGAGGCATTGAATATCTAATAGCATAAGTATTATGAGTCGCTCTCTAAGCAAACCAGCTCATGAACTTTTTAGAAACTGACAAAACTTTTACTGTATACAGTGACCATTCTTCACTCAAATTCTCCACTAACAAATGCGACAGGTCTTACAGCTGACTGAGTAATTGGAAGTCAGCGTTACCACTTCGTATGGGCACGGGCGACCTGCAAGGCACCGAAGGCGTTTTGTGTACGTCCGCCCAGAAGAGGTACAGGGACCATAAGAACATAGCGAAAGATTATAATTTGTAGGGAGTCAAGAAGATGCGCTGTGATCCGAAAAATGACCGAGCAAGTAGCAGTGCACTCTCCCATGATTAGGCCTGCCTAACCGAACGGTTGGAGAGGCCATGGGAAGGTTGGTGGGTCGTCTTGCAAGATAGGGTTATCTTTGTATGAAAAGCCGTGAAAACGCTCTTAGTGAAATTGATAAACTTAATACATGTATGTTAAGCATTACGTGGAGGATGTTGTTTCCTGAGTAAGTGTTATTCCATGAATAAGCGATAACATTGTCGGCATAACCCACTATGTATATTAATACGAAATATTTAGTCAATGTTCAATTAATAGCAGAGCTTTCAATCAACTGGGATCGTCAGGCGTTAGTAAAACAAAAATATTATATGTATGTTTATGCAAATACAACGTTGATAATTACTACGATAAACGTCGGGTGTCCATAGACCGACAGCCGATATAGTAAACCGGTAATACTACATAGTAGGCATACGTGTCTAATACACCCAAATACCCGTGTGATTAATGCGTAAATAAAATACATTTGATTAAACATAGAACAAGTGTTGTTTAATTATGAATGTGTCAGTTATTGCTATAATGTGGGTGTCTCTTTGGTTTGTACTTTTCCCATAGTTACTGTGACTTAGTATTTCGTTGTGAATTCAAGCCCTCATCATTTAGTTGTTTACATTGGGATCTTACCTTTTTTTCTCGATTAATTGCTACTTACCTTTGCAGGTACTTTCAGGTACCACCGCCTTTCTTATTTCAGCCGTGAAACAGTTCGCTGTGTTTCGGATTGAAGGGAAAGGTAGCCAGTGTAATTACTGGGCATGGACGGCATTTCATCTTAGCCCTCAGGATGACAACGCACCTGCATTATCAAGTGCTTTTCCTTGTTATTGCAGGTGTCTATAGGCGGCGGTAACCGCTTACCACCAGGTGGGCCGTCAGCTTGTTTGTCATCTAGTTGTATATAAAAAAAAAACTTACCAAGTCTTACGAAGCTATTGACAACATGACTTTTTTTTTATAACACTACGATGGCAATAAAGCATGCGGCCCACCTGATGGTAAGCGGTTACCGTAGCCTATGGACGCTTGCAACACCAGGGGTATCACTTGCGCGCTGCCGACCCTGTAACTTTAACCTTTTCACGCCTTTTTTTGAAGAACCCCATGCTGTACTCATTCGAATAAACCTATGCAGGGAGCTCATTCCACAACTTGAGCGTACGCGGGAGAAAGTTTCTCTGAAACCGTACAGTACGCGATCATTTTGGTTCCAATTTGTGAGTATGAACTCCCTGCCGGTGACGAGCGGTGCGATGATAGAAAGAAGCCGTGGGCATCATGTCAAATAATTCCTCAGAACACGCTCCGTTATACAAACGGTAGAACACACACAAGGAGGCAAAATCTCTCCTTAGTCTTAAAGGTTCAATACTGGTTGTGAGCTCAGGATCGTCGACAATTCGCATAGCGCGTCTTTGGAGTACGTCAAATGGTCCAAGCTGGTATCTGGGCGCTCCCGCCCATAAATGGCAGCAGTACTCCATATGGGGCCTGACGTGAGACTTATACAGTAACAGTCTTTGCTCCGAAGTGAAATACCGCCGCCGCGCTTTATTGAGCACACCAAGCTTCTTGGATGCCAGCTTGACTTTATCCTCCAAATGACTGCGGAACTGCACGTCACTAGAGATTAGTCGACCCTATAGACGTTTAGTCGTCCCTAATCGGAGACTCTGATTAGAGAAGAGACCTCTCGATTTCAGACACAAGTCGACCGCGACTTTCCTCCACTGTAGACCGAGGGGTATTATCACGACTCGTATAGTAAGCGTCACCAGTACTGTCATTTGCATAACAATGCAGCCCATCAATAGACAGCATATCATTGACATAGTTCATGTCCTAATATCTGATGATGATTTATGGATGCGAGATGCGAGTATCTAGAACTACTCAACAATATAGCTACTATTATTTTATTCTTCAAAGGTGTCTGTCTCTCCGGTCTAAATCAGAGTGCATTTGTAAGTGAAATCCAATTTCAAACAGTTTAGCTGCGTGTGGTGATGTATACGCGTGTATGGGCCCGCCATTGCGCCAGTGGTGGGCCGGTGGGTGGCTTGGTACGGTCAGTAATATAAGTCGACGAACACTTTAGCATAGCTTAAGTGTTAATTGACTTCTGTAGCTGATTGTACACATCGTCTAGTGGTTGTCTGCGCCACTAGACGACTGACTGACGTTGACTGTAGACTGTAGATAATGCGTGGTTTCAGAAACGTTTGCTTTTCTTTCTCTTGATGGTTCTCCTTCAGTCCTATAACAAACTTAAATACCACTATGGGTTTCGGTAGGTTATGAGTAAATATGTTGAGGGGGAAGGGATGCAAGTGACCTTTTTACAGACCCTTTCCTCCCCTTTTCCCCGACCCCGCAACGAAACTTTGAGTAGGGACCGCACTGCGGTCAACCCGTCTTGACAACACAACGGTGAAATGTCTTCGGGGCATCCCGTGATGTTGTCAAAGAGCGATTAAGAACGTGCGTCGCTGAGGAGTTTGGTGGAGTCCAACATGGGTCAGCTGGTAGAGTTTCTCCTCAGCGTAAAAAATATATGTGTAAATATAAATAATCCATAAAATACCAGAGGCTACCAGAGGCTACCACAAATATGACATTTATCTAAAATATCATATGTATTTAAAATATGTCATTTATTTTAATAATGCTAATGTGCCTTTCACAAAAGTGTTCAAATTATTAATTCTATTACTCTCCTAAAAGATGTGACACAGTTATTATTATAAAATTTTAAAATGAAATGATTGTGAGAATAAGTACCTATTTTAATTAGTGAAATTGTAAATTTGCATGTCTGATATGACAGAATATGTAGAGCCAATATAGTAATTCTACCAACATTGTTAAACCATGTTCTTTGCGAATAAAAAAAAAAAATGTTAGATTCAGAATGAACAGGGACCGAGCTCTTAAGATGCGTCCGAAGTTTCGAAATTCGTTGAATAAATAATGTATTTCAGCCTTCGGGTCGCCGACGCCGTCGTAGCTATTCAGTTAGTCTCACTTGGTTCTAATCGGTTGCCTGGTGTTGAATGGCATCATTTAAAAAAAAATGACGGCAGATAGAAGGAGCTCGTACGCCGCCAGGCCGTCAGCCAGAGTAGCTAGGAAGCTAACAATGACGGAAATCAGTTTTAGGGTTCCGTACCCAAAGGGTAAAACGGGACCCTATTACTAAGACTCCACTGTCCGTCCGTCCGTCTGTCACTGGGCTATATCTCATAAACCGTGATAGTTAGACAGTTGAAATTTTCACAGATAATGTATTTTGCCGCTATATATACAAATACTAATAAACATAATAAAAGAAATATTTAATGGGACTCCCATACAACAAACGTGATTTTTTTGCTTGTTTTTGCTCGATATTGATAACGGCAACAGGTAGACGCTTGTTTATAGATAATGGTACGGAACCCTTTGTGCGCGATCCGTCTCGCACTTGACCGGTTTTTTATACGGGATGGCCATTCAGGCGTGAATCTCTGTAGTGACAATTCAATAAATCTTCGTTCACCAGGTATATCTATTATAATATAGCGATATTTTTAACCGACTTCAAAAAAAGGAGGTACCTAATTCGTCTGTATGTTTTTTATTTTTATTTTATTTTGTTAGCTCAGAACTTTTGAATGGGTGAATGATTCTTTTTTTGTTCGATGCGGAATAGTTCCCATTTGGTCCCATAAAAATGATTTAAAATCCGTTGGGTAGGGATTAATTTTAACTGATTTTTTTCAGTTTTTTTGATTTAAAAACCACACTTTGGTTTTTAAATCAAAAAAACTGGAAAAATTAAGTCATTTTAGTCATTTACGTATGCGAAATTGCGGATTTTTGCTTTCCTATGAATTTTTAGTGAAATGGTACGATAGTGGAAAACAATATAAGCTCACGGTCACCCATCTAGTTTTGTCCTTCAAAAGTTATCACTGAAAATTGTAAAAAAATAATTAAACAAAAATTTAAACCGACTCCAAAAAAAGTATTTTATAATTAAATTTTAGTAGGTACACATCCCCTAGGAATAAATTTTTGGAGTTGGTGCTAAGTGTTGTTTCCAGAAACCATAGATAGTGAAGCACCGACTACAAAAATATGTGCCTAGGGGATGAGTACCTACCTACTAAAATTTAATTATTTTATCCTTTTCAGTTTTTTTGAGTCGGTTTTAATTTTTGATTTTTTTTTTTTATGAATAACATAAGTAGGTGCTTTATTTTTCTAATCTTAAATTTTGAATATATCAAATGTATAGATTTCGTACTTATTGGGTTTGAGTTTTTTACCTCGAAATACCGTATAAAAATTATTAATTATTTAGGTACGCAACCTACGTAATTCTGTTAAATATTTTTAGCACAACTGGGTAGTGATTACTAAATATAGTCAAATTCGCAAAATACAATATACAATCTACCCCCTAAGTAACCTTCATGCTCAAGAATTGATTTCAGCTGTGAGTACATAACATTCTGAAACAATAGGGAAGGTGCCCGCGAGCCGACCGCCCGCCGCCGCCGCCGCCGCCGCCGCGAGCCGCGTGGACCATGCGGACAAGAGACAAGAGGCATAATAAATATAGGTATTTTTAACCGACTTCAAAAACGAGGAGGTTTCAATTCAGTTGGTATGTTTTTTCTATGTATGTAAGTACTTAATTACGCCAAAATTTTTAAAATCAACTGGGTAGTTTGGTTTTTAAATAAAAATAACTGGAATGAGTAAGTTGTCTATGTATGCGAAATTGCGAATTTTTGCTTTCCTATGACGTCTTAGTGAAACGATATGATAGCATAAAACAATATATGCTGACGGTCATTCATCTAGCTTTGACCTCAGAAAGTTATCACTAAAAATTGTGAAAAAAAAATTAAACAAAAATTAAAACCGACTTTAAAGTACTACATAAGTGCTAATTTGTTTCCAGGAACAATGGAACTCCAATGACCCAAAAAAATACCTTTTTACTTACCTTTCTTTTTAACCCCCGACGAAAAATGAGGGGGGTGTTATAAGTTTGACCTGTCTATGTATCTGTGTCTGTCTGTGGCATGGTAGCTCCTCAACGAATGGACTGATTTTGATTCGGTTAAAAGTTGTTTAAAGTTGGTTTAATTTTTTGTTGCGTATGGATTCTTTTCACTTCTTACCACTTCTCATCAGCAGGGGCTCAGGGGCCTTACCACCATCTTTATAAAAGCGATTCATGTTCCGCGCGGTTCAGTATTGGTTCCTAAACTGCATCGCTGTCATAGTCGTAGATAGCGTCGTAGTACGAATTAACGATTCTACTCAGTTTAGGTCCTAAACTGGATCGCGATAAAAGATGGTGGTACGGGTGCAGATCTTTCTATGAATCGAGGCAGGTGGTGTTGAGTCATTTGTCGTGCTGTGCTTTGTATAAAAAAACTATTGACACGTAAGATTTTTTGTCGATATTTTTTTATACGATAAGGCTGGCGAACAACCTTACGACCCGCTTGGTGGTAAGCGGTTACCGTAGCCTATTGACACCTTGGACATTGACGGCACTAGTCATGCCATGCGTGCCTTGTAAAAATCAAAGCAAAAGGGTTATGTTAACATCGCGCGAAGAAGTGATGTGGGCTTATCTTTTTGCTGTAGCCGGGTGTAGAACGCGGGAGAAGTGCCCTCTAAGCAACAAGCATCTTGTAGGCTATGTTAAGAGGCTGATAATTGCTAATTGAGCCTTACTTAAAACTTTTTTTAGCACAATCTGTTGAAATAAACGCAGTGAAAAAAATATATGTTACTCTTGGACATATTTCTGATAATATGCATGTCCCCAAAACACATTATAATCAAAATGTTTGTATAAAAAAAATGACAAAGTCACCCATCAAAATCAGCTTTCAGAACAAATTCTGCGTTATATGTCAAAGGCTTTTTTCTTATTTTCAGGGAACAAACTTGTTATATTAAATTTTATAATATTGATGTTTTAAAATTTCAAATAAGTAGCTAGTTTTTTAGTAAATAAATTTATTCTGAATTCTTCAGCCGATTTCAATAGCGACTCGCGCCATTATCCATTCTTCTCTTTCATTTGTAGAGGAAACGACAGTGATCGCCGAGGCGTGCTGCTAGTTGGACCTGTGTCGCTTCTTTGCTCGCTGCTCTTAATAATATCAGTCTGCGTCTGTTTTAATTTGCAAATATCAAATAGACAATTATATTTTAGGTTTTAGTGATTACTATCCAAGTGTATTATAGTAGATAGACAAAAATGAGTAAATAATTTCGTAAATTTTTATAGTGAAAATTTAATTTTATTAATAATATTATTTATGAAATAAAAATTTTATTGTATAAATATTATTTTGGACTATGGAAAACCAAGAAAAAGGTCTAAAAAGAGTCAAAAACCACTCGTACAGGGGTAAATAACACAATAATAACCTGATTATTTTTTCTTTAGATAGCTAATTTTATCTAATTTTAGGAACTATCAAAAACTCCATAATCATCTCGAAAGTTGTACTTATTCAGATTCACAGTCACAGATGGAAGTTGTAAAGTAAGTTTATGATTACTTGAAGGGAAATGTATAAGTAAATTGTATAATTTAGATAGTTAATTTCGAAATAAATGACTCTGTCGCGATTGTGTAGGGGTTGAGATGCACGACTTACTATCCGAGAGGTAGGAGTTCAATCCTTCAATGGTTCAAAACTTTTTTTTTATTATTTGTATTTTTTATTTCTTATTTGTTTTTTGAATATGAAATATGAAAGTAAAAAAAATATAAATATTAAAAACGATTAAACTATAAATACAAAAAATATTTTTTGTATCAATTTTTTTTTTACTTTTTTTTTATTATTTTTATGTATGTTTATTTTTAGTCCTTTTTTGTTCATGTTTCTTATTCTTTTATTCTTTATTAATTCTTTTTTAATATTTTTTATTTTTTTATTGTTCTTTGTTTATCTAATAATGAACAAGGAAAGTAAAAAAAAACTTATGTATTTATATGTATTACTTATTACAAAGATAAATTTCAACAAAGTTTTGATATAGAACCATAAAATAAGTTTGGTTTATTTCATAGACCTACGTAATTGACAGACCCGGCAGTCTTAAAAATAATCAAGATATCGAATGGTTCGTTTCTGTTCTTTTTAATATTAATTTTTCCGGTTACAAAATGTGATTCATGAAGAACAACAGGCACAGTTAATTTTAGATTATTAAATGCATACAACACTAAATTAGCTTAAGCCTAGCCTAGGCTTAAAGGTTCTTTTATATGTAAATTTTAAAACCAGAACTTTTATCATATGCTATAAAAGAGATGTTTCAAAAATGTATGTAGACCCGGCCAGGTCTATACACAGTTTACTGAAAAATAGGTAAAAAATTGTAGATCGGTGTTCAATGGTCCATTCCAGTCCACGGTGTTGAGTATTCTATATTTCAACTTTTGTACCGGCAAACTATGCATGATTCAAATATGTCCTCTTTCCACTATATTATTGTAGCACAAATTAGCTCTCAGCAATAGGGTAGTTGACAACTTTTTTTTTATTTCATAAATAAGAAGTTTATAACTCGTAAAGAAATATGGCAAAAGAAATAGTATGTCTAAGATCAACAATACTTTCACAGATATAGTGGCATGTTGATATGTTGCGGCGCAACATGCAAAAAGGCTCCATAGAAAATCTACGGGACAGGTGACGTCACATGTTCCCATATTACTAAGAAATGTATGGGCATACTGACAAAATTAATAATAACTATTGACGTTGGAGAGCTGGTTTCTATTGTGCGAGGAAATTATAAGATTATCAAGAGTTTAGCCATTTATTTACAGAGTGACATTGACAACAGTGACACACACTATCTTTTTAATTACATCGTTAACACTCTTCCCCCCTGGGGTTTGAAGGTAAACGAGCCAAGCGATGCGCAGAGCGTCGACGCAGCGTGCCGCGTGAAGTCCTCACGTCAACTACCCTTACTCGTCCGTCTGCTCCAGGATAGACGGCTTCAACTATTCCGCGAGGCCAGTAACTCCGCTCAGAAGACGGGTCAATCACCAAAACCACGTCACCGACTTGTAATTGCTCGTCGCTGGTGTGCCTCATTGTTCTTGGCAACAGGCAGGGGAGGGCTTCCTTTAGCCATCTTGACCAGAACATATCGGCCAATCCTTGAGCCACCCGCCATTGCCTCCTAGAGCATAGATCTGCAGCATTTGTTGTACTAGTGGGTAGATGTGATGAAGTACCCAATATAAAATGAAATGGTGTCAAGGCGGTTGCATCAGTGGGGTTGACGGAAACATGGGTCAGCGGACGGCTATTAACGATTGCCTCTACTTCGCAAAACAAAGTCGAAAGCGTCTCATCCTTTGGTGCTCTCTCCTTCAGAACAACTTTTAATGCCGTTTTTACGCTTCTAATTAGCCTCTTCCAGACTCCGCCCATGTGCGGGCTTAAAGGTGGATTAAAATGCCATCTCACCCTGTAACTAGCCGCTTCCGCTTGCATTTTCTTTAATTCAGCCTCCGCGCCTCTCAAATTGGTCCCATTATCTGAATACAAATCAGTCGGCCAGCCACGTCTTGAAGACATTCGTCGTAAAGCCATTATTAGACTATCGGTCGTCAAAGAATGAACAATTTCAAGGTGTATGGCCCTGACAGTCATGCAAGTAAAAATAACGCCGTATCTTTTTTCACGTCTTCTACCAACAACAACGTCAATTGGCCCAAAGAGGTCAAGACCACAGTGCGAGAATGGTCTACAATGGTGCGCAACTCGTCCCGCTGGCAAGTTTCCCTGTCTCGGGATTACAGGAGTCGCTTTTCTAATTCTGCAGACTAAACATCTCGAAGTGACTTTTCGCACGGAGGGCCGAAGATGAACAATCCAAAATCGTTGGCGGAGTTCATTAATAACGGCCTCATTATTAGCATGTGCAGCTTGAACATGATAGTGCATAATTATAAGCTGAGAGACATGACTACGACCATCTAGAATAGCTGGTCTCCTGGCTTCTGAAGTAACATCAGTTGCCGCGTCAATACGCCCCTGGACACGTAGCACCTCATCATCATCCAGGTAAGGGGTAAGTGTCAAAATTCTGCTTTTCTTAGTTAAAGCTCTATTCTCCTTCAATAGGTTTATCTCTTCCGAAAACGATTTCACCTGCTCCCGCCGCAGCAACAGTATCTCGGCTTTCTCCATCATGGTAGCGTGAACTGTTCCATCTTGTCTCTTAAATCTCTCAACAGCAGCTAAGAGAGTTGCAGTAGCTCGAAGCAGTCGTGTCCAGGAAGAAAACCTTGTCGGATCAGCTCTAAAACTGTAATAACATTCACGGTAGCACTGTTGAGCTCCATGTCGTCATCGCTGATTGCAGGAGCTCTTGCAAACTTGTTTTTAGGCCATTGAGTCTTCTGAAGGCGCAAGAAATCAGGGCCATGAAACCACGGATGTTTATAGGTAAGATCCTCTACTTTCTCTTTAGTAGCAAAGTCAGCAACGTTCATACAGGTTGGCACATATCTCCATTCGTCGGCTTTAGTATGCTCATCTATTTCTCCCAAACGGTTGGCAACATACGGTTTGTAATTTCGTGCATCGCTTCTGATCCATAGTAGAACCGTAGACGAATCCGTCCAAAAATACCTTCTATCTGGTTTTCGTGTGTGCTCCCGCTCAATAGTAGCTGCCAATCTGCAGCCCAAGACAGCTCCTTGCAACTCTAATCGTGGCACAGATACAGGTCTCAATGGTGCAACCCTACTTTTACTGGCTATAAAAGCTACAGTCACATTTCTATCGTCAAAGATGCGCCAGTAGGCAACCGTCGCATAGGCTTGTGGTGAAGCATCACAAAATATGTGTAATTCGCGATCAATAAACTCTTCTGATGCAGATGTTAAATCAACCCCTAAATACCATCGTGGAATACGCAGTGATTTCACCTTTTTAACGCTTTGTAGCCAGATACGCCATTTAGCAAACTCTTTGTCCTTAACGTGGTCGTCCCATGCTATACCGCTTCTCCATGCATCCTGCAGCAGTATACGTGACTTAATAGTTAGCGGAGCTAGAAATCCTAGGACATCAAATATGGACATGACGGCCCGTAACATTTCTCTCTTTGTGGGTCTTTGCAGACAGCTGACAATTTCTTCGCTTATTTGCTTTAAACAAACGTCGAAACCCAGCATATCCTCAGCTGGAAACCAATATATACCTAGCAACCTCTCACTCCCGCTCGTTCCTTCAATATTGATCTTGACGGCGCTCGGGCTAAGGTCTTTCTCTGGTAGGCTCTTGAGAACTTCTCTGCTGTTACTGGCCCAATTTCTTATTTCAAAACCACCACTTTTGTGTATGTCGTAAACCTCTTTCGCCAGCTTTACTGCCTCCCTCTCACTGTCAACGCTATCCAGAAGGTCATCCATGTAATGGTTTTTAATAATGCTAGTGGCAGCGCGAGGAAAATTATCATTAAATCGCATAGCATTTCTGTTCTTTACATATTGGGCGACAAAAGGCGAGCAGCAAGCTCCGAAGATGAGGGAGTTCATGCAATATATGGTAGGCCGACTGGTACTGTTGATCTCCTCTCTCCAGAGGAAGCGCAAAGCATCTTGGTCTTCCTGCCTAATCTGAATACGAAGAAACATGTCCTTGATGTCTCCAGTGATCGCAACACGATGCTCTCTAAACCTCAGAACTATTTCAAATAAAGATATTAGCAAATCTGGACCCTTAAACAAGTAATCGTTGAGAGAGTATCCTTGCGATTTGGCGGCGGCATCAAATACGAGTCTCAGTTTTTTCTTGTTTGGATTGTCGACTCCAAAGTGAGGCAAATACCACAGTCGGTTGGATGCAACATTAGG
Organism: Nymphula nitidulata; assembly: GCA_947347705.1. Classification (NCBI taxonomy): domain Eukaryota; kingdom Metazoa; phylum Arthropoda; class Insecta; order Lepidoptera; family Crambidae; genus Nymphula; species Nymphula nitidulata. The sequence goes on from OX374618.1 coordinate 739,069, forward strand.
CTCTGCACAACGATGAGCATAATTGTTATCGAATAGATGCTGCACCCGTTATTTGTATCGAACTTGGAAGCCAGGGTTCATATTCATCTTTTTTGCTACGCCTTGTAGACGACTGAAAGCGGTAGGGTATGAATCTTTCATCTTCACAGTCTCCTCCTTCCAAGGAAGTCCAACTTCCCAATGATCATCAATCTGTTTGGACGTCGCATCAAGGATTTCCAAGGCTTTAATATCCTCCGAGCACTGCCGTAGCTTGGTACTGACTCCGAGAGCATCTAGTGAATAGGATCGCCTAACAAGATCGTAAAGGTCGTCTAAGCTGTCTCCGCCCTTGCATTCTTGATGAGACAACATCAAAGTATACGCATCAGTCCTCCCGTGTGGTCGGCGCTTTCCAACTGTTCTTCCATGAACCGACCAACCTAGAACAGTGCGAGTGGCATATGGGTCGCCTTCTATAATCTCTTGTGGTTCTAGAAGATGGAAGTTATCTTGTCCGATAATCATTGTAGGCTTCATTTGTCCCAAGCAGAGTGCATCTTGAATACCTAATAAGTGTTCATAGTGATTAGGCTGAACGTATTGACATGGAAGATTGATCCCTTTAACTGTGCGTGCTTCAATCTTGTAGCGGTCAGAATGTTCACCAGATATTTCAAAATCTAATAGCTCAGTTTCCCCGATTAGTACGCTATTGTCCCAAGCGCCTCGTACATGTAAACATTTGGTGCGTCCCTTTAATCCCGCCTGTTCAGCAATCTTGTGGTCAATCATCGTGATTGTGGAACCGTCGTCTAAAAGAGCATCAGTGACGACGTCTCCGTTAGGACCGTGGATATGGACACGAACATACTTGAGAAGTACGTTGGATGGTGTACAGGAATTTGACGTAGCTACCTTTTCATCGACATTTACGTTCGCTACACAGTCATCGGCATCGTCGGTATCATCAGGTACTTTGGCAGTAGTAGCTTTGACGTAATCGTCTACTTTCTTTGAAGGCCAATGAAGAATCTGGTGATGTGGTAATCCACAGTCTTCAATGTCGCATTCTGGAGCTTCACATGTGTTCTTATCATGGCCGCTAGCTAAACATTTTGGGCAAAGGCGATTGCTGCGTACAAAAGACCATCTATCCTTTCGGAGGGCGCGCTTGAACTTTGGACAGTCAATAACAACATGGTCAGCGCGCCTGTAGCAAAAACGGCATTTTGTAGCTTCTTTCGTCTGCGCTAGCGTGATGTGAGGCCGATGATGACTGAAGTGAGCAGTCGGAGCATTAGTATTTTTAAATGACGTTCGTAGTAATGATACGCCGATGTTCGAAATTTTTTGTGCTTCAATATCTAAAAATTCCGATAATTGTTCAATTCGAGTCATATTAGAACCTTTTTCCCGATTTTCGTGTGCATAGTCGGCCCACCTAGTAATCAAACTGCATGGTAATTTAGATAAGATAACTGTAGTCAATTCGGGACTTCTTAGATAATCATTTTGATTTATAGCCTTCGCAGCAACTACGCAATTTTTTATTTTTATGGAAAAAGAAACTATGTCATTATGATATGACAATGACAATGTCGGAATTTTACTGATTTGACTGACAATTTTGGAAATAATTATTTCAGGGCGGCCGAAACGTAATTCTAATGTATTCATAATGTTTTCAGCTAATACATTACCCATCAAAAGTGCAGAAACACATTCTTTAGCTTCGCCCGATAAACATTTTCGTAGACGGCACACATTCTCTGCGTTCGAAAACTGGCAAATATTAGTTGACTCTATGAAGAAGTTTTTAAAATTAATCCACTCCATAGGGTCTCCGTTGAACAAAGGTAGCTCCTTTGGAGTCGCCATACGACTTATTACCTTATCGATGGAATAATTTTGGTTATAACTGCGGGCACAGCCTACAGCTAAGTTGTGCACGGCGTCAGCTAACTTTAGGATTTCTTGATCTTGAGCAATGGGTACTGACGGGTGCTGATCCTGTAGAGCAGGGTGCGGAGAACGTAACTCTTGCATAGCATGGGTCGGGCAGCAATCATCTTGTGCAGGGTTTGGGCAGCGCGCATTATGTACCGCAGTAGTGCGGCGCTGGTTATCATTGTGTTGCGTTACCCAATTTTCTGTCCGTAGTGCTGCAGAAACCGACGATGCAATAGATCCTTTACGTGACCGTCGTTCTTCTAACTCTGCTAGACTTGCATTCAGCTTCTTGTCCACGAGATCCAGCTCCACCTGCATTCTCATCTCCTCTAGCCTCGCTTTCATCCGAGCTTCCTCGGTAGCTACAAGCAGACGCGCTTTCTCTTCCGCAGCTTGAAGTTCAAGCTTTCTTCTACGCGCGTCAACAGACACCACTGAACTTTTAGTGCTAGAAACATTCGAGGACTTGCTTGCATGAGGCATTTCGGCTTGCGTCGAACTTACAGGACGATGTTCTGTCGGCTTCGATGTCGAAAGTGGTGATATTTGTGCAAGTTGATTCTCGCTTTTTGCTTTGGCTCTTGTTAACATTATGCAGATAATTCTTATAATACGTAGGTACCTCACGTCCTCAGTTACCTCGAAGGACCACTTATTGACGTTGGAGAGCTGGTTTCTATTGTGCGAGGAAATTATAAGATTATCAAGAGTTTAGCCATTTATTTACAGAGTGACATTGACAACAGTGACACACACTATCTTTTTAATTACATCGTTAACAATAACTATGTATTAAGTATGTTTTTATTAACAGTTGTCATTATAATAGTTGCTTTAATTGATATCAGCAATCTAATTACATTATCATTTTTGATAAATTTTGAAAATAAATGTCTTTTTTTTATTTCGAAAAGGGTACAATATTAACAATATTTCATATCTTTTAAGTTTGAATTGTTTTTATGGGTAGTGGTAGCACATATTTTTCAATTTTGTGAAAAATAGCGCCAATTTTAAACTTAGGCAACTTCCCAATTCATGTTTATTATAATTTATGTTAATGTACCTAATCTGTGGGCAATGTTGTTAGGATTACATTTAAATGTACTATTTATTATTTATATTGTTTAGCTTAAACATACTGTAGCACTGTTTATCATCATCATCATCACTAGTCTGTATATGTTATATAAGCCTTCCTACATGGAAGAAACACATGATACGCATGATGAATTTGGGCAATAACACTACCACGCTAGCCCAGTGCGAGTTGGTGGGGTAAAGAGGTTGTAATAACCGGGACCAACGGTGACCCATCCCGGGATCGACCATAGCGAAAGATGCTTTGTTTTCGTAGTTGAAACCAGAGAGTTCAATCTACTACGCCACCGAAACATATAGTCTTTAAAACATATAGTCTTCAATAAATGAAAAAAATCCGTATCAGACCTTCGGATCTTGAGGTAAATATAACATGAACGCTGGCACACAAATAAAGATAATCAGATACCTAACCTACAGAAAGAAATCTATAAAATAATAATAATATTTATACACTCACACCTATTATCTAGCCCAAAGTAAGCATCATTAAGAGCTTGTGTTATGGATACTAGATAACGGAGAAATAATGATAATAATATGTAAATATTAGAGATATACTAAATAAACATATAAACATCCATGACTCGTAAACAAATGTTCGTACTCATCATACAAATATTTGTTCCTACCGGGATTCGAAGCCGGGACCTCTTGACCGAGTAACCTGGGGTACAGACCACTCGGCCAGGCGGTCGTCTAATAAATCTAAAAAAAAAACTAACATGTTCCAAATTTACATATACTCTAGACTGTTTCAGATGAGTATTTATTAAAACACATGATTTTTCAATTTCGTATATCATTTCAAAGATTACTGTTCCAGAATTTTAATAACAAAATTTCTTGATTAGCCTAATAACCAATCATTACTGTTTGATACAATCGAATAAAGTTTCATACGTTTCATAGAAAGTATATTTCATAATATTATTATTATTTTATCGACAAAACTCTGTATCGAAACATGATTAAATATTAAACAGCACACATTTTAATATATCATCAATCACCGAATTCCTGTGGTGACTAAAAAGCTGTTGTAGTCAGTTCTATATCATTAATACCTTTCCGACATTGAAGTAATAATTGAAATGTTACGGCATTCACTTTTTGTTAAAAAATAAAGTTTGTATTGAAAGCCTTGCAGCGTAAACGCTCTTAACTTAAAAAAATAAATACTTACTTGATTAATCTTTCTATTACTTCGAACGGACATTATTTTTACTGTGATAAGATGACACATCCATACTCTTATAATTGCGAATGTAACTGTGTCTTTCTGTGTGTTACATTTTAACACTTAAGCTGCTTAAACGATTTAGATAAAAAAATAATCTATTATGGATTTCGAATTCCAAATAGAAATAGCGAAAAGTACTTAAAAGAGTATCGGGACCGATTTCGATAAAAACTAAAAGTGCTGCATTAGATTTTTGAGAAATCAAAAATTAAGGTAGAAATAAAACCCGTTGATTTTGAAAAAAAAAACACTATCATTACACATTTAGATAGTATCGCGGTATACAAGGAACAATAAATTCCGGGAAGATATTACATATGGAATACGGAAGGGAAAGGTTGGATTTTTATAAACTGCTACATGTTTTAAAGTAATTTTAAAGGCCACAGTGAAAAAGAAATAAAATGTAAACAAGTGCGAGTAATCCACTTTACGTTTTAATAACATCGTGCCAATAATTTACATTTGGTTCGACGTTTCGTTGATTACTAGTAACTTTTTGCATACTGCTTCGTACTTTGTAGCATAATTTATAAAAGCAAAACCTACTAGAAACTTGAATTTTGTAATTTGGAATCTAATCGAATGGTGTAATACACCCTGTGAGTTTTTTTTAAACAATAGTTTTTATTCCTGGCTAGGAATATTTTGTCAACATCCAATGATGCAGTTTAGTTTTTCTTTTACGTTTTCGAGAGTCCTTTTAGTACTTTTCGCTATTTCTCATAGTGTCGGATTGGGCTATCCTTGCACTTAAAAATTTACAAGGCGTTTCAAAACCAAAATTTATTCAAGTCGAGCTCTTATTTATAGAACAGCTGACATGAAAATACGTATGTCAAAACTATTATGATTTGTCTTTTGCAATTGCATCCCTGATTTTTATGTTTCGATTTCATAATAGGTTCCTTAATAAAATTTGTTAGTATAAATAAGTATATTGACCGTGTAAAATATTTACCATTAATTTAAAAATACCACATTTTTTATAAAAGTGTTTAGTTTTTTATAGTTCATTTCTATTTTTATAAGGGTCTATGGAATCAAGCACGTGGAGCACGCCATCTAGTGGCATTTGTTTAGCTTGGCGCTTTTGAGGTTGTAGTAGTTACGCGGCTGGTCGGTGTAGTATTGTGGAGCCACTTTATCGGAAATATTAGTGGGCGGGGCCTCGAAATTCATTTTCTCAAGGTCGCTGGCGTTTATCAGCCTCTTAAGTCGTCACCAAAAACTATATAGGTACCTTTTTTTCGTAGGACTATTGATGTCTTATGCTTAGGTATATTATTTCGACAAAAATAGATTGTCTGATATGCGTAGGCCACCTAATATGTGCGGTTCAGTAATAACATCCCACAGCAAAATTTCACTTTCAGGAGTGTTTAGTATCTACTCACGTTTAGTATCCCATGAGTAAAGAACGGGCCGCCTTTAGTCATGTCATGTGTTAGTAGGTTTAAAGATTGTGAAAAACTACTATATTGATTGACAGCTGAATCATATAACATAATCAACTCAATAACAAGATTACCCTAAAATAATAAGGTTTGATAACGTAGCGACTAGTAGTAGTCATTAATTAATTAATTATAATATATATATGTTACAGTAAGCATTCTCTCCCAATCAAAACTAGTTTTGACTGACGAAAATAGCTAAAAGAACTTTTATCTGCAGTTCATTGGACTATTTTCGTCAGTCAAATGTCCTACTTCTTAGGTATTTAGTCTTTGTTAGGTCACAGTTCTTATTTAACATACCCGTTTTTAGCCCTCGACGAAAAAAGAGGGGTGTTATAAGTTTGACGTGTCTGTCTGTGTAATGTGTGTCTGTCTGTGGCATCGTAGCTCCTAAACGAATGGACCGATTTTGATTCGGTTTTTTTGTTTTTAAAGCTGATGTGACTACGATGGTTCTTAGCTATAATTTATGAAGATCAGGGGTGCGATTCTGTTACAGAACTCGCACCTAAAAAAAATGTATGAAAATTTGCTCTATTTGACAGTTGAATTCGAAGTGACTTGCGAAGTGAGGTGCGAGTTTTGTTACAGAATCGACAGGCTGTTCAGGCGTTTGATGACTATCAGCTCATTTTCTACATAATAATAGGATTTTGCTAACTTTTACAGATCCGATTGATTTCAAATTTGGTGTACTGTCACTTCGGTGACATTCCCATGACATACTAACTTTAAGCTGATCCTATACCATCAAAAAGTCTGCGGAATGCTTAATTCTTCAGAAACTTACAGCAGATATAGCGTGGTTGGGCTCATAAGAATAATCTCAATGAAATGGTGTTAGATAGATGATTAATGAGGCCGGGGCTTACTTAATTTTTTTAAAGATATAGCTACTAGCAGATATAGCCACCACCGCCTTTCTTATTTCAGCCGTGAAACAGTTCGCTGTGTTTCGGATTGAAGGGAGAGGTAGCCAGTGTAATTACTGGGCATGGACGGCATTTCATCTTAGGCCTCAGGATGACAACGCACCTGCAATATCAAGTGCTTTTCCTTGTTATTGCAGGTGTCTATAGGCGGCGGTAATTGCTTACCACCAGGTGGGCCGTCAGCTTGTTTGTCATCTAGTTGTATAAAAAAAAACTAGCAACAGTATAGGTAAAACAAAAAAAAGCTCATGGTTGAAATGAATTTTTGAGCAGCAATGATTGATGTAAAATGTAATTAAACTATAGAATTGTTGTTGAATACAAAACTACGTTTTGAAAGTTTAAGTTTGTGTTTTGTTGTTTACGTTTTGAAAGGTAAAAAATGCTAACTGTTACCTACATATACAAACCGACGGCCGTGCACCAACATCGCGATCCCTGCACTCGCGCAGCTCACGATTCATAATTATCTCTAGACTCTAGTCTATGATTCGCCGCGTCTTGCGTCTCGGCAACCACTGCCGGTCACGAACGTTGAGCTGATAGACCGACACGGAGACAGCGCGCAGTGGTTGCCAAGAATGCAGAGACGTGAGAGTCCGCGAGACGCAAGACGCGCTCGCTGATGTCGTGGCCGCAGCCGCAGCCTGAGTGAGGCTGACGAGGCCACATGCACTCAGGGGAAATACCTGGACAAGTTTAATGCTTTATGTATAATGGCTGATTTACACTTCCATAAGTACAGTAGCGAGTTAACTTGCGGTCTTGGCGAGTTAAGTTCAAATTCCCGTCCAAACAATGTTAAGAACTTAACTCGCCAAGACCGCAAGTTAACTCGCTACTGTACTTATGCAAGTGTAAATCAGCCTTAAGGAAAAGACTATTCAGATACTTTGTGTGGCTAATGTATAAATTACCGCTTATCTACACAATTGCCTTAACTATGTGAATTTAGTACCTACATTTGTTTCGTCAGCACTAAGTATTTCTAGGAATGTCTACGCGCCGCGATTATGCCGTATATTTTATAAAATGTAACATTCTGCACCTTGTGGCGACTAAATTTTTACAGTATTTTAAACATTCTGATTTTTATTTCCAATAATAATTGATAAACATTTATGCAAAACTAACGATGAAATATTTTTCTTACCGCAAACAAGTTTAATAAATAGGAATCCTGTTATTTTTATGATTAGTTAAATTAGGTATGTCTGCGAGGAGCTCAACGCGGTGTGGTGGTGGAGCGCTTTACGAAAACAAAGTAACTTTCGTCATGGTTGAAAACGAATGGGTCACCCAAAATTTGTCTCTCGCTACGTGTTTCAATTCAATTCAAAAACTTTGTTGCTTTTCATGTGCTTATAGGGTCTTACACAACAAATTGTACAACACATGAGTGCTGTTAAGACATAACAACATAGAGTAGGTACGTACTTAGGTACATCCTATATTTAACAATGTTTTAATCGAAAAAGACTTATTTAAAAATGAATTGAACATCGTATAAATATTATTTTATTATTTTAAATTACGATATTATTTATTAATTTCATTTTGGATTACAGTGGTCAGTATTTAAAAATTTTTGGTGTTTTTACTTATTCAATACTTCTATAAAATTCATTCAATTTATAATAACATTTAATAACAAGGAGTATACTCCTTGTTATTAAATGTTATTATAAATTACCACATACATACACATACTACCACATAGATTATAACAAGTTTATAATGACCTTGAATAAGTATATTCAAGGTCATTATAAACTTGTTATAATCTTCAATTTCTCTAATAAATTTTGGTAGCTCGTTATACAATTTTATTACCATCAAGTACTTTATGCCGTTGGTCCCGGTTGTAACCGCAACCGGCGTGGTGGTCACTGGTGATGCTATGGCCTATTGATAACAGTCTTGTGTTTCTTCCATGCAGGAAGGTCTGAGCTCAACAGAGCTTGATGTGCTTAGCTTACCTATAAGTCGTCGTTGACACTAAAATAAAATAAGTTGCATCACAAATTCACAATCATAAAAAAATTAAAACCGACTTCAAAAAACTGAAAAGGAAAAAATAGCTCATCAGTCTCATCACATACAAACATATTTTTGGGAGTCGGTGCTTCACGTTCTATTATTTCTGGAAACAACTTAGAACCAACTCCAAAAAATATGTTTCTAGTTGAATGAGTACCGACGTACCGACTTAAATTTGGTTTCAAAATTTTTTTTCAAAATTTTTAGTGATAACTCTTTAAGGTCAAAGATAGATGGGTGACCATCAGCTTACATTGTTTCGTATTATCTTATCGTTTGACTAAAAAGTCATAGGAAAGCAAAAATTCGCATTTTCGCATAAGCAGATGACTTTCTCATTTAATTTAAAAACCAAACTATCACTAAATCGGATCAGAAACCTCGGCGTAATCGGTGTACATACATAGAAAAAAAAACATACCAACCGAATTGCAAACCTCTTCGTTTTTGAAGTCGGTTAAAAATTCATTACCATCAGCTTGTCCGTCCTTTGACAGACAGACAGAGAGACAAACATTATGACATTGTTAAGTTAATATTATTTTTGGTGATAGACCTATGGGATTTTAGACTTCTTCTAATTGAATGAAGTTATTTTCATTCATTCGTTTATTCTGCTGGATACAGACCTGTTTTGGCCGCCATCAGCTGTTGCGCCACGCCCGCCGCCTTATATTTTATTCCTAGACTATTATTATCTAACAGTCAATATTTCATGTGTACAAAAAACGAGACCGACACGTCCAATATCAGTTTCTCGTGTAAAGTTGGGTCTATTTATGTATGTTCAAGGTTGCTATTAACTAATCCGCAGCGAACATTAATAAAATTAGTTTAGGTATAGTATTGTATGTATGTATGTAGATATTCCTATGTAATATGTATGTTTATATTCAAAGTTGTTCGACGACAAAAGAGAAGTTTGACGTCGTCGACGACGTCGACGTCGTTGACGACGTCAGACACAGGCATCGTAGCTCACATAAGCGAATCTGACATGATCAGGATGGTTCTTCTATTAGGTTAAAAAAAAACAAAGTAAAAGCATAAACAGTATAACAAAAAAAAGAGTTCATAGACAAAGTAACGAAAGCAAGATGGCGGATATTCGGCAAATTGAATCGTAGCACGCGGGCCGCGGATCATTGGCTCGCCCATTACTTGCTTAGCCACAGAAGCGAACGGACGGTCAGCTAGGACCATTTAAGTACTTATACCGAAAAATACTTATATACTTTGTGATGGTGTTACACTTAAGTCTTCAAGAATAAATGCTAAGTGTGATTGCTTGAAGAAGGAGTTTTATTACACTTCAGAAGTGGGATATGATGGATCAAGACGCTGAAACTAACCACAGGCAACTGGTAACGCCTGAACCCAGACGATCGTCGCGTGCCATAGATGGGGAAGCTAGCAGTCTTCGAAGCCGGCGCTATAGTCCCGTTCGCAGCCGAAGTCGACATCGCACTCAAAGCCATCTGCGGGAACGTGAACTGGATGTTGAACGCGAACGAGAACGACTTCGACGAATGGAGCGAGATCTTCGGGAGGACAAGGAGCGACTGCGACTGAAGGACCGCAGTGCGACTGTTCAGCGGCGCCATGCAGCTACAGAACCCCGGCAAAGAGATTCGACGGAGCCGACAGCCAGAGAGGTCAGTCCGATTCACATGAAACGCCAGAATAGGTCACGTAGTCCAGTGTTTTCGTCAAACGATGTTGTGAATATTCTTAGTTCTTTAAAGAATCTGGCACCCCAGCAATCGACAACGGCCACCAAAAGTTTTGATTCTAAAAATATACTGCCAGAGTTTGACCCATCTTCGAGGAGTCAGCGTATAGATACTTGGTTAAAAAAGGTTAATGAGTGTGCCTCCGTCTATTGCTGGGATGACAGAACTGTAATTCATTTTGCGATGCAGAAACTCCAAGGTTTGGCCAAGACATGGTATGAGAGTCTTGATACAATACTTTTTACTTGGGCCGAATGGCAAGAAAAACTATTAAACGCTTTTCCTTCGGAACAAAACTATGGTCAGACCTTGGAGGAGATGCTTAGGAGACGTAGCAGATATAATGAGTCCATTGATGTGTATTATTATGAGAAGTTAGCTTTGATAAACCGTTGTGACATTACCGGAAAGCGTGCTGTCGATTGTATCATTCATGGCATTACCGACCGAACAATGAAATCCAGTGCCTTAGCTTTGCGTTGTTCCCAACCAGAACAATTACTCCAGTTCCTTATGAGTAACAAAGACTATGTGAATTTTGAGCGTGCCGTAACTAAAAATAGAACATATATTGAGCACATAGCTTCACATAATATTGCAAATAAAGCTAACAATAGGGACCGACCTCAAACAGATTTATTTTGCTTTAACTGTAAGCAGAAGGGGCATCCATACCTAAAATGTCCCAATCCATTACTGAAATGTACCCGGTGCAACAGACTAGGTCATAAAGCTGATGGTTGCCATACCCTTAAGTGCACACTTTGCAATAAATTCGGTCATTCGGTAGACATTTGCTTCAGTAAGACTAACATAGAAAAGGGAGATGGTATACGGAAAACTATGTGTATATCTATTGCCTCCCCAAATTCAAAATTCATAAAAAATGCACTAGTTAATAATAAATCACTTGAAGTTTTCATTGATTTCGGAAGTGAAGTATCACTGATTAAACATTCCATAGCTTCAGATCTTTTGTTGTCTCACGAGGTCAGTCCATCAGTGTTAAAGGGTTTTGGTAATGCAATTGTTCAGACTCTTGGCCAAGTCGTGGTCGATGTGGAAATTGATAACGTACGAGCGAGTGTACCCTGTCATGTGGTACACGACATTCATTTAGACACCTCGCTACTTATAGGCCAATCTTATACAGAACAACCACATGTTGTCGTTTATAAAGATGCAAAAATTCTAACCTTTTATGACGTTTCGAACGAGATGCCGTTCCCTCAAGATGAACTCAATGTTGACAATTTGGTGAAGGTTATTCATTGTGCTAGATTTGACTTGTATGGGCCGGCTAGTATAAAAGCTCGAACTGATCTTTATAGGTCTGGAAAACTTTTATTAAATAGTAAAATCATAGGTGTCCCCAACCATCAATATATAATTTATGGTGGTTTATATAAAGTAAATAATGGTATTGTTTATGTCTCGGTCAATCCACTGACTACACCGTGTAGACTACAAGAAGGTACAATCGCACGTGGGACTAAAGTTGAAGTTGTCAATAAGATACTGCAATCTCATACAGAATTACAAACACCTTGTGAGATAGATTTAGATCAGGTTCGGGTAGGACATTTTGTAAGTACGGAGAATAGAAATAGACTCATAGAAATATTGCACCAATATAAACACTGTTTTGCATCCTACCTTAAGGAGTTAGGCTGTACTGACGCGGCTCAGATGAAGATTGAATTAAGTAGCAATCGTCCAATAGTTTACCGCCCTTATCGACTATCGCATGTAGAAAGAGAAAAAGTTCGTACCATGGTCGAGGACTTGTTGGAATCTGGAATAATCAGGGAATCCGTATCTGAATACTCCAGTCCCATTATACTCGTCCGAAAGAAAGATGGGTCTTTCCGAATGTGCGTAGACTATCGTATGCTCAATTCAATCACAGTCAAAGAAAGGTATCCATTGCCGATAATTGAGGATGAGATATCACGGTTATCAGGTCATGCATGCTTTATTACACTGGATTTGGCTTCCGGATACTACCAGGTCCCGATTGCTGAATCCTCGAAGGCTCTTACTTCATTCGTCACACCAGACGGCCAATACGAATTTAATCGTATGCCGTTTGGTTTGGCAAATGCTCCCGCCGTCTTCCAGAGAATGATCAATCGGATATTGGGTTCCTCGCGTTACAGTATGGCTATGGCGTATATTGACGACGTGTTGATATTTGGGAAGGATGCTGCTGAATGTTTGACGAAATTAGAGCATATTTTACAATTATTAGAAAATGCAAATCTAAAGTTAAATTTGACAAAATGTGAGTTTCTCAAAGACAAACTTGATTATCATGGTTATGAGATTAGTGTGGAGGGTATTCGACCTGGAGAAAATAAAATACTAAGTGTTGCAGCTTTTCCCACCCCAACTAATCAACACGGCGTTCGGCAATTTTTAGGGCTGGCCAGCTATTTTAGAAAATTTATATTTAATTTTGCGCATATGGCACACCCCTTAAGTAAACTTCTCAAAAAGAACACTGATTTCATTTGGGGCAAGGATCAGGAGGAATCTTTTCGTAGTTTAAAGGAAAAGTTAGTACAAAGACCCGTCTTGGCAATTTATGACCCAAACGCAGAAACCGAGCTGCATACAGATGCCAGCAAAGTAGGAGTTGGTAGTATTTTATTGCAGAAGTCAAAAGATGGTGAACATTTTCATCCCATCGCTTATTTTAGCCGGCAGACTTCACCGGAGGAGAAAAACTTCCACTCGTATGAATTGGAAACATTGGCAGTAATTTGCTCCTTAAAAAAATTCCGAGTCTACTTATTAGGGTTAGATTTTAAAATTGTTACTGATTGTAGCGCATTACGTTCGACTTTTAACAAACGAGATCTAATACCTCGGATTGCTCGCTGGTGGCTATTATTGCAGGAGTTCCAATGTTCCATAGAATATCGGGCTGGAACTAAGATGGGACATGTAGATACCCTCTCTAGGAATCCCTCAGTTCTTGTAGAGAGCGACGACGTTATTGAGCATTATCCTTCCGTAATGTCAATAAGTAACGAAGATTGGTTGCATACCTTGCAATTGGGTGATTCTGAACTTTGTCGAATAAGGGATATTTTGACATCTGATCTTGACGCAACTGAGTTAAATAATATTAAGGATAGTTATTTGATAAAAGACAATAAACTTTATAAGTGCATAGGTGGGGATAGGACAAATATTAGGTGGGTGGTCCCAAAGGGTGCAAGATGGCAATTATGTAGGTTAAATCACGATGAGATGGGGCATCTCGGCATAGAAAAGACCACTGAGCGAATTAAGATGACATATTGGTTTCCGAAAATGTCTCGGTTTATTAAAAAATACGTCACCGCGTGTATACAATGTGCTTACGCAAAGAAAAATGCTTCGTCATCTCAGGGGCATTTATTTCCGATACCTAAAATAGAGGTGCCTTTCCACACATTGCATATTGACCATCTTGGACCCTTTGTCCGGTCAAAAAGAGGTAATTCTTACCTTTTGGTTATTGTAGACGCGTTTACAAAATTCGTATTTATCCGACCAGTAAGAAATACTAACACACAAAATGTCTTAAGGATTTTAGATGACATATTCTATACATTCCGCACGCCAGATCGCATTATTAGTGACAGGGGTTCATGTTACACTTCTCATAGTTTTAAACGGTTCTGTCTAGACAAAGGAATTAAGCACATTTTAAACGCCGTTGCTTGTCCTCGTTCGAACGGCCAGGTTGAACGATACAACCGCACGATTTTAAACTCTTTGTCTGCTCAAAACATGAATGATGATGATAGATCTTGGGACGATAAGGTAGGAAAAGTACAGTGGGGTCTCAATAATACCTTGCAGAAGACGACTGGTAGGACGCCATGTGAAGCTATGTTTGGTCCCGGAATGACTGCTGAAGTTGATCCTAATCTTAATGTGATCAGACATGAGACACGCACCAATGAGGATATATCCTCTGTTCGGCGTGAAATTAAGGAAAAGATAGATAGTGCTCAAGATAAGTTAAAAGAGGCTTACAATAAAACTAGGCGCCCAGCGCGTATCTATAATGAGGGAGAACTCGTAAAAATAGTCAAAACCTCTTTTAACAATGATGGAAAAAGTAAAAAACTCATGCCGTCTTACATAGGTCCGTTCCGTGTAATTGCAGCCCTTGGCAATGATCGTTATAAAATAGCAGCTATTCCAGGTCTAAGTAGTGGTAAATACAAACGTAAAACTACCGTTTCTGCAGATAGAATGTCACCGTGGATACACATAACGTCTCTTTCGATAGACGATACTAATAGTGAAGATGAATGTAGGGACGACAATAGTAGTGATGATAATGAACTTAATGCAGATGAAGTCGATAATGCCATGATGGGGTAGTGTAAATAATTAATAATCTTATGGAAATCAATATAACATAACTACTAAAATAATTAAATAAGTAAATTATGTATTGATGTTAGTGTAAGTATATAATATTTTGTGTAATTGGTAACTTTAAATACTTATTTATAAACGTATAATTTGCCCTTAATCGTGTAAGTTACTAGATTTATTAGTTCATTATAATATTTTATAAGTTAATGTAAATAAGATAAGTAATAATAATTTTAGCAAACTATTGTTAAAATATGACATGACAATGGAATGGGTTCATGTTGTATTATGAGTAAATACTACTATGAAATTAGAATCAATAGCTATTGATATGTGAGAGTTAATGTTAGTAAGATAAGAAAAATAATATTAGCAAACTATTGTTAAATATGACATGAGAATGGAATGGGTTCATATTGTATTATCATGAGTTAATACTACTATGAAATCAGAATAAATAGCTATTGATACGTGAGAGTTAATGTTAGTAAGATAAGTAATAATTTTAGCAAACTATTGTTAAAATATGACATGAGAATGGAATGGGTTCATGTTGTATTATTATGAGTAAATACTACTAGGAAATCAAAATAAATAGTTATTGATACGTGAGAATGGAATGGGTTCACGTATCAGTTACACGTTAATCGTGAGAATGGAATGGGTTCACGATGACGATTGAAAATAATGATTAATGAAATTGACTAATAATGATGAACTGTCGATATCCAATGCAAGAAATGGAATGGGTTTGCGTTGGATGTAGGCATTGATTTGAAATGATCTATGTAGTTTTTTTTTTTTTATTTTTTTTCTTTCCTTTTTCAATTCACGATACCATGAATATCTCTAGTAATGTTATGAAAGAGCAATTATTTTTCTTTATAGCAAGTACATAATTACTAATTATATAACATATTTTTTTTTCTCATAGATGAAATTAGACCTAGTTATTTAAAATGTAATGAATGTAATTCGCACTTTTTATTAATATTTGTTTAATTATAGTCTACAGTAATAAGAGATTTGGAATAATGTACTTATTGATGAAATTTTTAAATATGTAAATTTATGTTATTTCAATTTTAAGTTATAGCAATGATTCAATTAGCCGAGTATTAGGTTCAATTAATAATATGTGTATGGGGACATACACAATCGTCAGGATGGTCGAGTATTAGGTTAAAAAAAAACAAAGTAAAAGCATAAACAGTATAACAAAAAAAAGAGTTCATAGACAAAGTAACGAAAGCAAGATGGCGGATATTCGGCAAATTGAATCGTAGCACGCGGGCCGCGGATCATTGGCTCGCCCATTACTTGCTTAGCCACAGAAGCGAACGGACGGTC
Source organism: Nymphula nitidulata (assembly GCA_947347705.1). NCBI lineage: Eukaryota > Metazoa > Arthropoda > Insecta > Lepidoptera > Crambidae > Nymphula > Nymphula nitidulata. The sequence goes on from OX374618.1 coordinate 755,243, forward strand.
AGCTAGGACCATTTAAGTACTTATACCGAAAAATACTTATATACTTTGTGATGGTGTTACACTTAAGTCTTCAAGAATAAATGCTAAGTGTGATTGCTTGAAGAAGGAGTTTTATTACACTTCTTATGTATAGTTTATGAAGATCAGCTGAGGTGTTTGATGACTATCAATCAGCTTATTTCTTACTTGACTAAAGGGTTTTTCAAACTTTCACTGATCCGATTGGTTCGAAATTTTGTTTACTGTTACTTCGGTGGTTTTTTCAAGGCATGCTAACCTTGAGCTGGTCCTGTGCCATCAAATAGTCTGCGGGGTGCTCAGACTATTTGATGGAACAGGCCACAATTTGGGCTCTCAAATGGTGTTAGATAAATGATTGTAATGAATTATTTTTATAGATGTGAGCAATTTAGTACCTACCAATAACGTTTTTAGATAAATATTGGGGAAAAATGACTATTTATATACATTCTAGACTAGACAACATAGATAGATATTTAGATGACATGTTATCGATGTTATTATTTTACATATCGAACATCCATCATAATCGTTAAATGACCTATTTATTGTAATAGGTAATTTATAATAGGTACTTAGTTGAAATCTTTCTATGATCTGAGGTTGAAATAGATCTTGTGTTCTTTCTATTTTATCAATTTGCTAATAATTCTCTTGTACCTACTTAATAAAAACAGTACACACCAAGTGATTTCGTTTGCTAAAAATAGTAATTGGAAGCCTAAAGAAAGCTATTAATTAGGGCTTACGGCCTTGCACGACAGCAGAGGAGGAGCGACGGGTCTGGCTTCTTTGCACTTTTTACTATAATAATTTATACAACTAGAAGACAATAAACCTGACGGCCCACCTGGTGGTAAGTGGTTACCGTCGCCAATAGACACCTGCCACAGCATGGATTCAATCCGAAACACAGCTAACTGTTTCACGGCTGAAAAAGGAAAAGCGGTGGTACCTACCCAGACGATACTACATACGGGCTCATAATTCTTAAAAAGGGAGTGTTTTCTACAAGTCAAAATGCCGGTTTTTTAAATACATTTCAAAAATAATAGTTACTATAAAATGCTGTGCAAAGTATATATTTTTTGTATGGTATAAAATATAAAACTTCGTGGCTCAGAAATTTTCCAAAAATGGCGAAATAAATACTATTAAAAAATTGTACCTACTATTAGTTTCCTCACATTAAACTTAACAACTTTTTATACGACAACTATGCGTGTAACCGCATTAATTACAAGGATACCATTAATTTTGTCCGTGCGAATATTCGGTGGCCAATTTAAGGCGTGACGTCACTATTCCGCAACATTTTACAGAAACTTGTAAGCGCACAAATCGCTATATCTATGAAACTATTGAATGCAGATATACTATTGCTTCTGCCATATTTATCAACTATTGACATACTATTTGTATATTATAAAATAAAAAAATGTTAGAAACTTCCCTATTGTTTATAAGGTTACTAGGTATAAATATTGTATTCATTTAGTAATTAAAATAGAATAAAACTAGAAAAATTTCACGTCCTGAGGCAGGAATCGAACTCGCGACCTTTCGCAATCCGGGCGACTGCTCTGACCACTGAGCCACCCAGGACTTGGGATATCCCTGTGAAATTCTTCTAGTCTATCTTGTATTTGCGTTTATGAGCCAACGTCCACCCTACAATGTCGAAATATTCTATTTCAACATCCGAAACGAGTATTTTTACAAATACCGACGATTCGGTTAAGTTGGGGCAGTGCTTTCAAATATTCTTAATTTTTGATTTTTAACATTATAATAAATGTTTGAAAAATTACTTAGTAATTAAAATAGAATAAAACTAGAAAAAATTTTCACGTCCTGAGGCAGGAATCGAAACCGCGACCTTTCGCAATCCGGGCGACTGCTCTGACCACTGAGCCACCCAGGACTTGGGATATCCCTGTGAAATTCTTCTAGTCTATCTTGTATTTGCGTTTATGAGCCAACGTCCACCCCACAATGTCGAAATATTCTATTTCAACATCCGAAACGAGTATTTTTACAAATACCGACGATTCGGTTAAGTTGGGGCAGTGCTTTCAAATATTCTTAATTTTTGATTTTTAACATTATAATAAATGTTTGAAAAATTACTTAGTAATTAAAATAGAATAAAACTAGAAAAATTTTTTTTTCACGTCCTGAGGCAGGAATCGAACCCGCGACCTTTCGCAATCAGTCGTGGTCAGAGCAGTCGCCCGGATTGCGAAAGGTCGCGGGTTCGATTCCTGCCTCAGGACGTGAAATTTTTCTAGTTTTATTCTATTTTAATTAGTAAGTAATTTTTCAAACATTTATTATAATGTTAAAAATCAAAAATTAAGAATATTGTATTCATATTTATGTATTTTGAGACTAGGTACTAAGTTCTCCAAAAAAGTCCTCGTTGGCTCAGTGGTCAGAGACAGAGCAGTCAACAAAGTCGCGGGCACATTTCCCGCTACCGTATATTTTTTTTCTAAATTAAAATTAACATAAAAAGGAAGGTGTACAAAATTAAATATCGGGTTTTGAAAATAAATAATATTATATTCATTGGTGCTACTTAAGGATCACAGATTAGGTGCGTTTGAGATTACGTTCGTGTCGAAAAGGGTGAGTCCCTTGCCACACTTCAGTGCTAGTTGCGACCTCGGCACTGCCACAGTCTTACAAGTCAAACAGTAGGGCAACTCTTGGATCTTAACGCTGTCTTTTAGAAACCGAACGACAGCTCACTTAAACGTCATCGCTCCGGCACAACATCAGAATCTCTGCATAGCAGAGGGGCTACTCTCCAAGGGATTCAAAAGCTACGGCCTCAGTTTCGTGAGATGATTTTTCCAGTAAAAAAATGTGTTCGAAGTTTTTGATTCAGGTAGAGAGTAGCCCCTGTAATAGCATGATCATTCATGATGAAGAAGACCAAAGAGCCAACGGCGCGATAAGAGGATTGTATAGTCGACAGCCAATCAAACGATTATTTATTTAGATTAAAATTGAAAATATTATTCATTGACAAATTAATTTATTAGTGACAAATTTTAAATCATTTTGAAATTAATTTCTCTTAATTTTAGACAAGTTTCTGACTATAGTTTTTATGTTTAATCTGATACTAAATTTATAATTATAACTTATATGATTGACTGCAATTTGTTTACAGATTCATTTATTTTTTCCGTACACTAAAGAGCTGGACACGGCGGAAATGTACCCATAATTTGTAATTCAACTTTTTGTACTGTGTTTCACGAAATATTTTATTATTATTATTAAACGAGTTAATTCATTAATTCAATAGACAGAACAATTAAGCATAGGATCACTACCTAGTTGTTTCCGACATTTTGTCTTTTTTTGTTTTTGTTATTTGTAGACGGTTGTGCAGAAGTGACGTCATCTAGTACGATAATAAAGGAATATGATTTTGAGTTCATTTGTTAGCTGTGCTGGAGGATGCGCCATTCGATTAAGTTTAATACTGACAATTACACTGGCCCGATATCAACGGCGCTTGACTACTGGTGTGACTGTTACACTGTGGCCGTCAGTACGCCACGTTGACGGCGGCGTCCGTCAGAAGCGCGAGGCGAGCCCGCCGCCGCGGCTGTCGGCGTGCGACAGCAGCGCGTCGGCCCGCTGCTGCACCACGTGGACGGCGGCGTCCGTCAGAAGCGCGAGGCGAGCCCGCCGCCGCGGCTGTCGGCGTGCGACAGCAGCGCGTCGGCCCGCTGCTGCACCACGTTGACGGCGGCGTCCGTCAGAAGCGCGAGGCGAGCCCGCCGCCGCGGCTGTCGGCGTGCGACAGCAGCGCGTCGGCCCGCTGCTGCACCACGTTGACGGCGGCGTCCGTCAGAAGCGCGAGGCGAGCCCGCCGCCGCGGCTGTCGGCGTGCGACAGCAGCGCGTCGGCCCGCTGCTGCACCACGTTGACGGCGGCGTCCGTCAGAAGCGCGAGGCGAGCCCGCCGCCGCGGCTGTCGGCGTGCGACAGCAGCGCGTCGGCCCGCTGCTGCACCACGTTGACGGCGGCGTCCGTCAGAAGCGCGAGGCGAGCCCGCCGCCGCGGCTGTCGGCGTGCGACAGCAGCGCGTCGGCCCGCTGCTGCACCACGTTGACGGCGGCGTCCGTCAGAAGCGCGAGGCGAGCCCGCCGCCGCGGCTGTCGGCGTGCGACAGCAGCGCGTCGGCCCGCTGCTGCACCACGTTGACGGCGGCGTCCGTCAGAAGCGCGAGGCGAGCCCGCCGCCGCGGCTGTCGGCGTGCGACAGCAGCGCGTCGGCCCGCTGCTGCACCACGTGGACGGCGGCGTCCGTCAGAAGCGCGAGGCGAGCCCGCCGCCGCGGCTGTCGGCGTGCGACAGCAGCGCGTCGGCCCGCTGCTGCACCACGTTGACGGCGGCGTACGGCAGCGACGCGTTCAGCGTGGGCACCGCAGGGAGCCCGCTCATGTCTGCGGACAGTTGTTATACTCGATTTTAGTGCGGACTGTGGCACAACGTCGATTCTATTTTCAAAAACTTGTTGTGTTTCTGAGGGATTAAGGTTAAGACCTCATTAGGGAGCGTTATGTTGGGAGCAAGGCTACTCATCTGTTATGTTGTCAACATAAAGCATTCTGCTATTTTCAACAGCGTAGTGTCCAGAGCACTTTTGGCAGCGTAAATTAGGCTACAGTAACCGCTTAGTATAAGACAGGGCTTTTTTGCCAATTTTGCAGTATTAAAAAATATGCCTTCTAATCTTAGGGAGTCTAATCGACATTACTGGCCCAACCACCAATTGCTCAGAGCGTGGAGGTGTTCGAGCATAGATTTGCTAGAGCCAGCGCACACCGTTGGAGGGGTAACGAAGAACGTTGCCGCGCGCTGTTTTGTAACTCCGAGGACTTCCGAGCAAGCCGTGCGACTCGCGGCCGTCACTTCTCAAGTGGTGTACGGATTGAAACTTCCTGTGTACGCGTAACCGACTAGTTGTTTACATGTACCTACATTCAACCGCTTGGTCCGTACATGGCTTTATATAATACAGCCTCCGTGAGGTTTCGGGTGTCCCCGCTCGCTCCTACTTGCGCCGACTCTTACGACTGCGCCACTGCGCGCCTTTCGGCCGCTCTTGGCGACTCGGGAGATTTTTTTTGTAGTTATACCAATTTGAACACAACCCTTAAGTAAGTAACGAGTGGCTGAGGCTGACCTGGCAGCGGGCGCGCGGCCTCTCGCGCCAGCGCGGCGGCGGGCAGCAGCGCCAGCCGCGGGCGCTCGACGGCGGCGGCGCCCGCCAGCGCCAGCCGCGGGCGCTCGACGGCGGCGGCGCCCGCCAGCGCCAGCCGCGGGCGCTCGACGGCGGCGGCGCCCGCCAGCGCCAGCCGCGGGCGCTCGACGGCGGCGGCGCCCGCCAGCGCCAGCCGCGGGCGCTCGACGGCGGCGGCGCCCGCCAGCGCCAGCCGCGGGCGCTCGACGGCGGCGGCGCCCGCCAGCGCCAGCCGCGGGCGCTCGACGGCGGCGGCGCCCGCCAGCGCCAGCGCCGCCGCCGCCTGCGCCAGCGCGCCCGACGACTCCGCGCCGATCACGTACCGCGTGCCTGCCCCGGATCATACACATTTTGAAAAGCAAACATTTTTTCTTTAATCCTTTCCCACAATGGGCCTAATTCTGGCGAACACATGCTAAGATTAAATTTAAGTTCAGTCTACCTCTTTCTCTCAATATGAATACGAAAACGATAGCTGACTTAAAATTTGAAATTTAGAAACATGCATTCAATTTTCGACCTTATTGAACGTGTTAAAATGCAGTGTTTAGGAGGCACCTCCGTACATGCCGTCTAAAATTGTCTATGGTTCCTTTGAAATCTCTCTAAATTTAGATGACAGCTCTAAACGAATTCTTGCCATCTTTTTCCTATTACATATTGCGAAAAAGAGATATACTGTACTTAAATTTAAACTTAGAGTGCGCCGCCAGAATTAGGCCCAATATATTTATTTCAATTTTAAACTAAAATAAATAATATTCCTTATATTTCCTAAATAAAATAATTTTGCGCTTTTAACAAATTTTGACTTGCGTGTCTAAATTAAGCCATTTTATTTAAAATATTCTATGTGGCGACATTATTTAAATTGAAAACAAAAACAGATTTATTATCATCATCACCAGCCTATATACGTCCCACTGCTGGGCACAGGCCTTCCTACATGAGTGAAACACATAAGGAGTTTTGGGCCATAACACCACCACGCTGACCCAATGCGGGTTGGTGGGTTAAAGCGGTTGCAGGAACAACCGGGACCAACAGCTTAACGTGCCTTCAGAAGCACGGAGGAGATAGAGGTAACAAACTTTGATTGACTCATCCATGGATCGACCATGGCGAAAATTGCTTTGTTTTTCGTATCGAAACCAGAGCGCTCAAACCAATACGCCACCGAGCTCCTCCAGGTTTATTAAGTAGGGAAATATAGAGGAGTGTGACTGACCGCAGATGTGGTCTTCGGTGATGATAGCGGGCGCCAGGTCCAGCGGCGCGGTGGGCTCGTCGCGCGCCCAGCCGTCGCCGGTGGCGGGCCCGTTGCCGAACGGCATCGACAGCCCGCTGCAACCACGCACTGCGTTATACCGCGACACACTACAGCCTGCCGGGGCTGTTACTCCCTCATGAACCGAGCGCTCTGTGCACTCTAAGCGACAACAGGACACTTCCTCAAGAAGTGATGCCGATGAGAAATCCTCAAGAGGCGGTTTGTTCTTAACGCTTAAGGACCTCTAAAGCTTAAGGTCCTAAAACAATAGTTGATATCGAACAAAAATAAGGTCGAGAGGTCCGGGATTCAATTCACGGGGGCTGAAATTTTCTATTCGGTTTGATTGGTGATAGGGCTTTACTAAGTCTGCCTGGCTTGCTACCACCGTCTTACCTAAGTCAGACTAGGAGTAAAAATAGCCAGTTCTTCTGTAGTTGAGGAATGTGGGTTTAGCTTGTTTTATTACCATTAGGTAAGATGAAGGCCAAGAGTTACCCATTAAAAATAACAAAAAAAGTAAAGCCTTTCCAGTACCTCGATTTTGTACACCTTCTATGAGCAGTTTACAGAAGATTTTTCAAAAGCAATGATATTGTGTAATTGTACCAGTTTTGCGTGATATTCTCAGGATAATAAAATGTTCTGTAATTTGTGTTTGCTTTTGGAATAGCAAAAGCGACGCGCGGTCCACCACGCCCGCCCGCCGCAGACTGTGTACTCACGTGACGAGTGCGACGTAGGTGTCAGTGCGGTCCACCACGCCCGCCCGCCGCAGACTGTGTACTCACGTGACGAGCGCAGCGTAGGTGTCAGTGCGGTCCACCACGCCCGCCCGCCGCAGACTGTGTACTCACGTGACGAGCGCGGCGTAGGTGTCAGTGCGGTCCACCACGCCCGCCCGCCGCAGACTGTGTACTCACGTGACGAGCGCGGCGTAGGTGTCAGTGCGGTCCACCACGCCCGCCCGCCGCAGACTGTGTACTCACGTGACGAGCGCGGCGTAGGTGTCAGTGCGGTCCACCACGCCCGCCCGCCGCAGACTGTGTACTCACGTGACGAGCGCGGCGTAGGTGTCAGTGCGGTCCACCACGCCCGCCCGCCGCAGACTGTGTACTCACGTGACGAGCGCGGCGTAGGTGTCAGTGCGGTCCACCACGCCCGCCCGCCGCAGACTGTGTACTCACGTGACGAGCGCGGCGTAAGTGTCAGTGCGGTCCACCACGCCCGCCCGCCGCAGACTGTGTACTCACGTGACGAGCGCGGCGTAGGTGTCAGTGCGGTCCACCACGCCCGCCCGCCGCAGACTGTGTACTCACGTGACGAGCGCGGCGTAGGTGTCAGTGCGGTCCACCACGCCCGCCCGCCGCAGACTGTGTACTCACGTGACGAGCGCGGCGTAGGTGTCAGTGCGGTCCACCACGCCCGCCCGCCGCAGACTGTGTACTCACGTGACGAGCGCGGCGTAGGTGTCAGTGCGGTCCACCACGCCCGCCCGCCGCAGACTGTGTACTCACGTGACGAGCGCGGCGTAGGTGTCGGTGCGGTCCACCACGCCCGCCCGCCGCAGACTGTGTACTCACGTGACGAGCGCGGCGTAGGTGTCGGTGCGGTCCACCACGCCCGCCCGCCGCAGACTGTGTACTCACGTGACGAGCGCGGCGTAGGTGTCAGTGCGGTCCACCACGCCCGCCCGCCGCAGACTGTGTACTCACGTGACGAGCGCGGCGTAGGTGTCAGTGCGGTCCACCACGCCCGCCCGCCGCAGACTGTGTACTCACGTGACGAGCGCGGCGTAGGTGTCGGTGCGGTCCACCACGCCCGCCCGCCGCAGACTGTGTACTCACGTGACGAGCGCGGCGTAGGTGTCAGTGCGGTCCACCACGCCCGCCCGCCGCAGACTGTGTACTCACGTGACGAGCGCGGCGTAGGTGTCAGTGCGGTCCACTACGGCCAGCCCCGAGCCGACGCCGGTAGCGGGCGCCGCGCCGCCCGCCAGCGCCGACCGCTGCAGGGACTGCACCACCCTGCAACCAGCCACATGCTACCTTATTTTATAACACAACAGAATTACCTATAAAATATCATGAAGGTCTAAGCAATGAATTGTGAGTATTAGGTACAAACAATTCTTTTATGGCGCAATGTCTGTGCGCTTTAACAACAAGCTTTTACCCATTTACAAATTTATAAAAGCCAGTAAGATAACTGATTACTTTACTGATATTGAAGTGTAGAGTGAACGAACAATCGATTATTTGGGAACGTCAGACGAACGGAGAACCATATATATATATAGCCCCGATTTTGCCCCTTGCCATTATTATTTATTCCAAAAAATTTAAAAAGAACTTCGAGGAAAACGTTTTATGGACGCCGAGAAAGCAGTGGCTAAACTAAGGACGAGTGGGCAAAGTGTCATTCACAGTGGTTCCATCGGATGCAGCGAAATACGTGACGTTATCCACGGCTCGCCAGCTAAGAACCGAATCATGTGCTGGAGTGCGCTTCAAAAACATCCGAGACCTGCGATCAGTCATTTGATCGGATGGTCGTGCTTAAACATGAAAAGTCTCGGTTGATTCGCTTCTAATATTTTTTTAAATATACTACTAGATGACAAACAAGCTGACGGCGCACCTGATGGTAAGCGGTTTCAGCGTTTATAGACACCTGCAATAACAAGGGAAACTCACTTGATATTGCAGGTCATGTTATCCTGAGGCCTAAGATGAAACGTCTAGTAATTACACTGGCTACCTTTCTCTTCAATCCGAAACACGGCGAACTGTTTCACGGCTGAAATAAGAAGGGCGGTGGTACCTACCCAGACGACCTTACACACGGGCCTACCACCTAACTGACTACTTTGGACTTGATAGTTTGTGTGGCGTAAACGCTGTTGATGACGCTCTTCGCTGGGAAGAGTGGGTAATCTGCAGTGTGGAGCGTACCTGAGGAAGGCGTCGTCGGGTGGGGCCGTCAGCGCGGCCACGATGGCCTCGAGCGCGGGCGTGGCTCGTGCGCCGCACCCACCACGTACCTGAGGAAGGCGTCGTCGGGCGGGGCCGTCAGCGCGGCGACGACGGCCTCGAGCGCGGGCGTGGCTCGTGCGCCGCACCCACCACGTACCTGAGGAAGGCGTCGTCGGGCGGGGCCGTCAGCGCGGCGACGACGGCCTCGAGCGCGGGCGTGGCTCGTGCGCCGCACCCACCACGTACCTGAGGAAGGCGTCGTCGGGCGGGGCCGTCAGCGCGGCGACGACGGCCTCGAGCGCGGGCGTGGCTCGTGCGCCGCACCCACCACGTACCTGAGGAAGGCGTCGTCGGGCGGGGCCGTCAGCGCGGCGACGACGGCCTCGAGCGCGGGCGTGGCTCGTGCGCCGCACCCACCACGTACCTGAGGAAGGCGTCGTCGGGCGGGGCCGTCAGCGCGGCGACGACGGCCTCGAGCGCGGGCGTGGCTCGTGCGCCGCACCCACCACGTACCTGAGGAAGGCGTCGTCGGGCGGGGCCGTCAGCGCGGCGACGACGGCCTCGAGCGCGGGCGTGGCTCGTGCGCCGCACCCACCACGTACCTGAGGAAGGCGTCGTCGGGCGGGGCCGTCAGCGCGGCGACGATGGCCTCGAGCGCGGGCGTGGCTCGTGCGCCGCACCCACCACGTACCTGAGGAAGGCGTCGTCGGGCGGGGCCGTCAGCGCGGCGACGATGGCCTCGAGCGCGGGCGTGGCTCGTGCGCCGGCCGCCCAGGCTCGCCGCCCGCCCGCCGCCGCCGCGCGCGCCCGCCCGCGCCGCAGCCACGACGCCGCGCCCCATGACGAGCTCAGCTCTGGAACGGACGCGTTTTTTATGCATTGGGTTTTACGGTTCTTGTTTCCAGAACTTTTAAGCCAATTATGAATGTTTTTCTATGTTTCTTCATTTATTGCGGAAGAGTTTGATGTGAAATTTATGATGACAGTCTCCATGATACTCCTTTGATGAGTTAGATAACCACGATAAAATTATAAATGTCTTTCACACCATAATCAATTTTACTATAGTAATCTTCCAATTGCACGTCAAGTCGTCAACACAATACTTGCTTCATAAAACTACATTTTATAACACACCGTTCGCTCACTCAATTTTTTGTAATAAATCTTTTGACTGACACCACTAAAATCCCAACAAACACTCCAAGTAATGTATTCAAACCATCGTTGAACAGACTCACAATGCATGCATGTCACTAATAATATATAATCCTAAATACATATTTGAAATTTAATTTTTACATTATATCAAATGTTTAGGCTTATGCCCAGCAGTGAGCGTCTCTCGGCTGAAATGATGAACAAATGTTTAAGAAAACCTAAATAAAAACATGTCTTGAGATGGAAAATCCGAACCCGCAATCTTTAACAATCCTTCCAAAAATACTCGTTCGGGTATAGAAATTATAAATATTTAGACATTGTAAGGGTAGAAGTTAACTTAGAACGTAAATACAAAATGGACGTAAATACAAAAAGAAATTCAAAGGGCAATCCCAAATCTTTGGTGTCTCACCCGGATCGTGCAGTCACTAACAACAAAAAAAAATCTAGTTTAGATATTTTTTTAAGTATTAATGATTCAAATTGGCGATTAGTCTACTTTTGTAAATAAAAAAATATGCTAATTACTCAATCAGGATCTAATAAATTCCTCTACGGCGGGAAAAAATTATGTAATTAGTTCATAAATGCCCAATACTTTACCGGCGCTAGTATTTTGCTGCAGCGTTTCGAGATATCGCGCCAGCTCCGGCGCGGTCTTCAGCGAGCCCACGGGTTCTGTGGCTCGGACCGCTGCTAGACCTTCCGACACGAGGAACCCATCTCTGAAAACAACATACAACTCCAATAGGTAGGTATCACGAGATAACACTGTCAGTCAGTTAATCTGCTCTAACAATTCTCATTCTGTTTCCTCAGTGTGGACCATAATGAAAATGGTCACGATAACATAAAGATGCTGACATCAAAGCACAACTTGCACAAAATAACACTAAACAACAAAATAAATTTTCACAGGATGTGCAGCGGAAGTACTGGTTGAATATGAAACCTTCTGAGGAATTGCTTGACATGATGCCCACGGCCTCTTTCTCCTATCACACTGTACACCACCGGCACACGTTAGAAAGTGATGTGGTGCTGCAAGGTCTTACAGAAACCTTCTCACTCGTACTCTCAGGTTGTGGAATGAGCTCGCAATGGATGTAGTCTCAAACGAGTACATGCACGGGAATTATCAGAAAGAGCACCAAGATTTTATATGGTTCTCAACATGCGACCGATATTCCTGGAGTCGCAAGGGTCCATAAGCTAACCATCAGGAGTGCCCACGGTATGCTCTATCAGACATACCGATATGTTCAGTATAAACCAAACTTTGAGACTTGTGAATGTTTACCATGCTGTTTTCGGGAAATTACCTAGCTAGGCTAATGGCGGGCTGCAAGAGTCGCGCCCAGGGCAGGACGCCGTACTGTGCGTGCAGCGCCGCCAGGGCCGCCACCAGGCGCGGCGGCCGGTCGCCGGGCGGGCCAGGCTCCGTCAGGCCCGGGCCCCGCTGGCCGGGCTCCGTCAGCTCCGGCGAGGGCCCGCCCCACTCCACCGCCAGCGGCTGTTGCGTGCGCGATTGACGGTACTCCCAGTACAGCATGGCTCCGCTCCTGGAATCATTTAGTTCGTAATTAAGCTTTTCACAACTTACTCAAGACTGTTTTGCATTTTGATATTTTTTATAGGCAACACGCTTGAACAGTTTGCAAATTGTTTTAAGTTACTGCTTGCTGCTTGTTTCAAGTTGTTCTATATATCACAAAAATTAAAATTGAAAATTTTAAGTTCCCCAGCCTTATTGATCATCTATCTAACACTATCTAAGAGCCCAAACACGCTATGTCTGCTGTCACTTTCTGTTAAATTAAGGATCCCGCTGACTTTTTGATGATATAGGATAAGCGTTCGATCGGATCTGGCACAGGGCTCTTCTCTCCAAGCTCCCGGCATACGGTCTGCCCGCTCAGCTCTGTAACTGGATTGCCGGCTTCCTGCATGAGCGAAGAATCCGTGTCCTCGCAGATGGATGCGCTTCGCGGTTCATGTCAGTGAACGCTGGTGTACCACAAGGCTCGGTTCTACCCCCCACACTCTTTCTTCTTCATATCAATGACATGATTCCGTTAGGAAACATTCATTGCTATGCAGATGACAGTACAGTGCATGGGGGATATTACGGTCGCCCAGGGGCTGGGCGCGCTGACACCGAGAGGGAGAGAGAGAATCTTACCATGGAGCTCGACAGGGTGTTGAATCTCGTATCTGAATGGGGATCTAACAATCTTGTTGAGTTCAGTGCTAAGAAAACACAGGTGTGCGTGTTTACAGCCAAAATGTCGCCGTTCCTTCCCCTTCCGTCTCTTCAGGGCACGACTCTTTCGGCACAGGGCTCCCTAAACTTGCTAGGTATGGAGATATGTTGCGATCTGAATTCCAGGAACTACATCGAAACCGTGATAAAAACAGCCTCACGGAAGCTCGGTGTCCTGAACAAGGTGCGTCGATTTTTCACGCCTGACCAATTATGCCTGCTGTATAAAACTCAGGTCCGGTCTTGCGTGGAATATTGCTCGCACTTGTGGGATGGCTCCGCCAAGTACCTACTCGATGCCCTGGACAGATTGCAGCGTCGTGCTGTCCGTATCGTTGGCGATGTAGAGGTCACCAACAACCTTGAGCCTCTGCAATTGCGTCGAGACATTGCGTCGCTTAGCGCCTTCTATCGGCTATATCACGGAGAGTGTTCTGAAGAGCTATTTGACCTTATCCCACCTTCCCCCTTCCTACTCAGGAGCACGCGTGCCGGTCTTCGGAGTCATCAATTCACTGTCTCCACCTCAACATCACGTACATCGTACAAAGAAATTTAGTAGCTCTTTTCTTTGTCGAACTTCCAGAACTTGGAATTCTTTGCCAGCACATGTGTTCCCTCCTCCCTATAACATGGGTTCCTTCAAAAGAGGCGTTTAAAAGCACCTTTCGGGCCGGCAAGGTGGAGGCAGCTAGAGCAGTGTCTGAACTGCACTAGCTGTCTTCGCATATGGACTCTTCTTACTGCTTCACATCAGGTGGTGTTGAGCCATTTGTCGTGCTTTGTAAAAAAAAAAAAATTGATGGTATAGGATCAGCTCAAGGATGGATCATGGGAATGTCACCAAAGTGACAGTACACGAAATTACAAATCAATCGGATTTGTGAAAGTTAGTAAAACCTTTTTATCATGTAGAAAATGAGCTGATAGCCATCAAATGCCTGAATTGATCTTTATAAATTATAGCTAAGGACTAACTTAGTTACGTCAGCTTTCAAACAAAAAAACTGAATCAAAATCAGTCCATTCGTTTAGGAGCTACGATGCCATAGACAGGCACATTCGTCTGGGGTTAAAAAATGTGTCTCTTGGCCTTCATTTCACCTGATGGTAATTGATAATAAGGCCGGAGTTGGAATAAAGCTACAACCGGAGTCGATCACAGAGAATACTGGTTATCTCACCTCCGATTGCCAGAACACACAATGCTGTTAACGTTATTGTTATGGTGGCAGACTTCGGTAAGATGGTGTGGCAGCTACCCAGGCAAACTAAGAAAGCCTTACCAGTTCTACCATTATACCTGAAGTGAACCCTGAATCCGAGTAAGGCGGTCTCAACTATTAACCTTTAGAGGCGGTTATAGTATAATGGATCGCTGTGTACTGACGCGTCGAGCGAGGTCCTGTGCGGCGGCGTCGACGGCGCGCCCGCCCGCCTTGAGCGCGTCCGAGCCCGCGCGCGAGCTTATATGACTAGAGCAGAGTGTAACTGACGCGTCGAGCGAGGTCCTGTGCGGCGCGACGACGGCGAGGCAGAGCGCGGCGGCGGCGGCGGCGTCGACGGCGCGCCCGCCCGCCTTGAGCGCGTCCGAGCCCGCGCGCGAGCACGCCGCCGCCGACGACGACGCCGCGCCGTGCGGCACCACCTGCCCAAGCACGCAGTAGGTCCATATTATTTAACAAGCGGACTATTCATTATACCGGCTTACTTTTCAAACATAGCCGACGTTTTGCACAATGCCTTCTACCCATGAATTACTATAACTGTTCCACACATTTGGTATTGAACTTTTGTATAAAACAACCGAATTTTTTCAGTATTCAATTGGTTTCTTAAAGACAGTTCTTCATATTCATGGGTGGAACAAATTGTGCAAACGGCGTGTTTAAAAAGTAACCCGATATTTCGCTCTCTATTCCAGAAGTTGATTACAATTGTAATCAATTCTTTACTCTACGCTTCATAAACGTGGCATCATGGTTGTAGAATTTCGAAGCCGCCCTATTTAAAACTCTGATGAATCTTATTATAACGATCCCAAACCTCAGTAAGTTGCTGTCTACTGTCTCCTGTGTACAATCCACTCAATAGGAACGAATGTTAGATACCTAGTATAGAATGTTGGAGATGGATTTAGATGTCAGTTAGATGAGAAGTTTGAGCGCCCTATTTCGATAAGAAAAACTAACCAGCTTTCAGCTTTCAGGATGCATCAACAAAAAAATGTAATCTCGAGTTTCTCAGTGCTTCGGAAGGCACCTTAAGCCGTTGATTCCAGTTGTTAGGGAAACTGCTGTAACCCACTAATCTGCATTGAGCCCGCGTGGTGGTGTTATGGCTCAAACTCTTCGTTTGTTTCTCCCTTTTAGAAAGTCCGTTGCCAAGCACGTAATAGGCTGGTGATGATGTATGAATTTACATATCTATAATATGAATACCGTTACTGGCTAAGTGTTAGAGTGTCAATTTGGTGAGTGTGGTGGAGGCACCTGATAGTCGCCGTAGTAGATCTGCGTGAGCAGCGCCAGCGTGACGGCGGCGGTGAGCGCGGCGAAGGCGGCCACGATGAGCCGCGGCCCGCGCGCGCAGCCGCCGCCGCCGCCGCCGCCGCCGCCGGCCTTCAGCGGGATGTCCTCGCGCAACTCCACCACACCTACAAACAAATCACATTCCTTTTTCGATGGTGTACTAGCAAAAAGTAAAATACACTTTCGTTGTCCCGTGTGCTTCAGGTACTTTAGTTACAATACTGATTGAAAGTTGTAATTGTACTAAACATCTTCTTGCACGTGAAGGTGCAATAAGGATGCCTTTTGACCATCGCTATCGCTAAATAAAAAATGTAAGGGATTTGACATTTGCGATAGAGGGCCTATGTCAAATACGTTTGATGCAGTTCAACGACGCGCTATGAGAATTGTCGACGATCCCGAGCTCACAAACGGTATTGAACCCTAAGGAGAGATTTTGCTTCCTTATGTGTGTTCTACCGTTTGTATAGGGCTTGTAATATTCGTCCATTTTTACTATTCGAATATTTCGAATAGTCTCAAAACTATTATTCGAATTATTCGAATATAACGAATTTTTCGAATACTTTTTATCCAAGGAACAAAATACATCATCATCATCTAAATATAGCACATAATTCGTTGATTTAATAAGGCTCACTGACATCAAAGTGGAACATCACTGATTTGAAAAGAAAAACTACGTTTTTCAAACATTTATTCACCATTTTATCATCATCATTCCACTGCAGCCTGTCGATTCTGTAACAAAACTCGCACCTCACTTCGCAAGTCACTTCGAATTCAACTGTCAATTAGAGCAAATTTTCATACATTTTTTGCTCTATTTGACAGTTAAATTCGAAGTGACTTGCGAAGTGAGGTGCGAGATTCGTTACAGAATCGCACCCCTGGCCACTCCATATGAATACCACTTGGCTTGATTTTTGGCTAGCCTGATCCAGTTACTGACGGCCACTAACAAAGCCGCCCCGCTGCTACTTCTGCTTATACATTCGTAGGCTGTTGATTCTCTGCTGTCAACTCTCTGCTGGATCACTTCATTGTAAAATCGATCCTTCAGTGAACCTCCAAGCAAAGCACTCTCCATAGATCGCGGAGCGACTTAAAACTGGTGCACCAGCTCTGCTGTGAGTGTCCACGCCACAAAACCTATGCTATAACGGGAAGGACCCACTGACTTTTGCTTTAGGCTTTGTGGAATTGCCGATAAACAAACTCAACGCAGCTTGCCAAATGCATAATCCAGACGAATCATTCTATTGGTATCTACTTCGAAATGTTTTTAAGTTAGTTGTGGTCAGTTTGTCTTAATTTTATCTAAATTCATCCAGAGACTGTTGTAGATCCTGCAGCGTTCCGGCTATAACGACGACTTCATATGCAAATCTCTCTTGCCATCAATGTTAATACTCCTTCCGTTCCAATTCAGTATCTTGAACATATCCTCGGACTCTGATGCACTTGTGATGTGAACAATTTGGGGGATATGACGTCTATTTGTCTCATACATCGGAAATTGGTAACTCTGCTGGTTCTGTACTTGGATGGTCACAGTCTTTGCATCGTGAAAGCATTTCCTCACTTAGATAAATCAACTTGGCATTGCATCAAAGATTCTAGAACTGTCCAGGTTTTGATGGAGTCAAAATGATCTATAGTGCCATATCTTCTCCAGAAGCCAGATTGTACTGGAGACTGGAATTATTCGAGTCTTCGCACAAGTCTATTCGATAGGACTCTCGAAAATAGCTTGTAGGGGAGGCTGAGGAGTGAAATTGGATGCTAGTTGTCAGCAGCGTCTTGTCGCCTTTTTAAAAGAGAGGGCGACCACACTCCTTTAACACACTTCTAGAGTTCTCCTATAAAAGACGACAGAATTAAACATTTTTTGGAGCTCCTTCAGACAGTGCTCACCCGCCAGCTTTGAAGTTCCGCCGTGATTCCATCTTCTCCGTGATTTCAGGTTTTCCGTTTTTAGCTGTCTAAGATCTATCTCAATTTTGTCTAGGCTGACTACTTGGTTTCCGGCAGGCCCTCAGTGAAGTGGCGTGTTAGTGTTGATCTAGTAGAATTCTCATATTTTGGATCTGGTCAAGATGCATGCGAAGGGTATTATTTACTATGGATGTTTTCAATTTCCCAAAGAATCTCCGGCCCAGATACAGTACAACAACGTTCCCACCAGTGGTCAACTTCGTCAGGTGGTCTCCCTACTCACTAAGGACTGGACGAACACTTTTGACCCCATGTTCGGCTTAATTGCTCTTTTTATGGAGCGAGTATTAGCATTTCGGAGGTCATGTCGAACCAGTTTGTATCCCGATGCTCTGACGAAGTAACAGAGGGATATTGACGTCGTTGCTGCTTGAGTTTAAATGTTTCTTTTGAAAATTTCGTTGGAATAGATGTGTTTCTATTGAAACTGACAGAAAAAAAATTTATTCAACTTTTATTTTACAGTTAATTCAAGTAGTTTTTAATTAACTCAAAAAGTAACGCTTCTTCGCCTACTCCTACGCGTATTATCTGTCGTTTTTGGTAAATTTATTCATAGTTGTGTTGATTTTTATTATGAAATATCATTATTCGAAAAATTCGGAATATTCGAATACTAATCTCAATTATATTCGAATAGTAAATGAAGCGAATATTCGAATAATACGAATATTCGAATACCAAGCCCTACGTTTGTATAACGGAGTGTGTTCTGAATAATTATTTTACATGATGCCCACGGCCACGTTCTACCATCGCACCGCTCGCCATCGGCAGGGAATTCATCCTCACACATTGGAACTAAGATGGTCTCGTATTGTGCGGTTTCAGAGAAACTTTCTCCCGCGTACGCTCAGGTTGTGGAATGACCTCCCTTTGCAGAGGTTTTCTCGAATGAGTACAGCATGGGGTTCTTCAAAAAGGGCTTGAAAAGGTTATTTTAAAAGTAGATAGGTAGCAACACGTAAGTGATATCCCTGGTGTTGCAAGCATCCACAGGGTATGGTAACCGCTTATCATCAGGTGGGCCGTATGCTTGATTGCCACCTTAGTGGTAGAAAAAAATACAATACATTTTTCGCTTAGCGATATATAGCTATTAGGTATCGAAAGGCATCTAGGGGCGACTGGTATCTATGAATAAAATGAAACAGTTGCAACTGTAAGGTTTCTTTTGTAGCTCTGTTCGTACAACTGAAACTAAGAATGAAATAAAATAGTTGCGAATCTAACATTTCTATTGTAACTCTGTTCGGGTATCACCGCACGTTCCCAGCGTGAAGATTGAGAGTGTAAATAATAGAAAGTATCATGAGATCTTTAATATTATGTATCTCTGTATGGACAACCTTCCTGGGACCCTCTCCCTACATCAGCAGTACCTTGTACTATGGTACCTACTAGTCTATTTTAATAAGTGTATGAATAATATACCTGGAGCCTGGTGCTCGGGGCTGTCGCGTGCGCCGTCACTCGTCATGTTCGCTGCTGGTAAGTCGAAGGTCGTGTTCTGAAATATTTTATTACAAAAATCTGGATTCTAACTCTTTATTGAATTGTTATATTTTCTTTAGCAGCGGCAGCGGCAAGTGAGGACGATCATGGGGAAAGGCGTAGGGGAGAGGTTTAATTTTTCAAATAATCATCATAAAGGTAAAATTCTTGTGTCACAAATTTAGTTACCATACTCCTCCGAAACGGCTTGACCGATTTTCATGAAATTTTATTTGTATATTCAGTAGGTCTTAGAATCGGCCACTATCAATTTTTTTGGACATTTTTTTTTATGGCAAACAACGTTTGCGGGGTCAGCAAAAAGAGGGGAGCGAGTCAATTTTAGGTGAGTTTCTCGTCCGCTCTTTTCAGAACATGACTCCTCGGTAGATTTACGAACAGATGGCTTGGAATTGACATTCAACTTGAATAATCGTTATAATTCTGAGACATTTAAATACGAGGTTTTTTAAGTTACAGTCAACAGCACACCAAGCATAACAGTTTGACCTCGAGACCGCCCTTACTTCGTTCGTAATAGAGGCGACTTTCGTGGTGCAACTGTTACACATGATGTGCTGTCGTCTGTAACTACAAAATTTTTATTTAACTATTTATTTGATGACATTAGCTTTCTTGTAGTATAACGGTCTGAGAAAACTTGAACACTCCGTTATACTAGCGACAAACAGTAGGTAAGTAACTGGATGGAAAAATGCAAAGTTTTGAAGCAAACCAAGTTACAGAGGTGACACTCTCTTCTTATGTTGATGCCTGTTAAATTGTTGCATTTGCGTTTCATTCTAATTTTAGCAGCAGAATATTAATATTAACGCCAAGACGTCATTTTATGACAGTCTATTAAAAACTATGTTCGGTATGGAGAGCTTTCATGGAGCTTTCATGTTGTATGCATTCTACATTTACATAGAAACAGCCGTAAAACTGTTTTACAGCCGTAAAACAGTTCGCTGTGTTTCGGATTGAAGGGAAAGGTAGCCAGTGTAATTACTGGGCATGGACGGAATTTCATCTTAGGCCCCAGGATGACAACGCACCTGCAATATCAAGTGACTTTTCCTTGTTATTGCAGGTGTCTATAGGCGGCGGTAACCGCTTACCACCAGGTGGGCCGTCAGCTTGTTTGTCATCCAGTTGTATAAAAAAAAAAAAACAATATCGTCAAAATGAAATCAAGTTTAAGTCTTTTTCAAATTGTGATGAAGTGATGAAACATTATAAATGTTTGAACAATTATTTATATAATAATAAAAATCTATTTATACTAGAAAACTGCGACTGCTCTCGCCCGGAATGCGAAAGGTGCGAAAGTTTAGATAGATTTTTATTAGTTTTTGTTCTTGTTTGTAAGTTAGTGCTAAGCACTTAAAATTGAATTAATCTGAAAGCAAATTAATGAGGACACTTACCTACACGCTACACGTTAGCCCCGATTACCGCTCTTCAAAAAGATCACTGCCACGGTAATACTTCCATTGATTTCTATTTTTTTTGGTATATTGGTATGTAGAAGGCTAAGCTGAAAGATCAGTTAGACTCTAATCAAACAACATCGCAAAGTGTAAATATTCCACTCACTGAGCCTGCAAGTAGGTTATTTATTATTAAACGCAAGGCGTCACCACAATTTAGAATAAATCGAAAACTTGCTAACAAATAGTTTAGTACACAAACAATGAGTGGAAGACGTAGCGTGCGCCGGTTGAGGTAACTGTACATGTGGGAGGAGTGGGGGGCGGGGGGGGGGAGCCAGACATGCGCCCGCGCCGGCGGAATGCGCGCAGGCAGCGGCCGCTGACGTCACCGCCGCTGTCTTGTCATTTCTAAAGTACTCTGTGGTCTTGTCATTTTAAATTGAAGTTCCCGCCATACGTTCGACCGGCTCGTCGAGCGGTCTGTACCTCTTGATATACAGGCTACTCGGTCAAGAGGTCCCGGGTTCGAATCCCGGTGGGAGCAAGTGTTTGTATAATGAGTACGAGCATTTGTTTACGAGTCATGCATGTTTATATTATTTAGTATATTTCTCATATTTATATACTTAGGTACATATTATTATCAAGATTTATCCGTTATCTAGTATCCTTATCACAAGTTCTTAATGATGCTTACTTTGGGCTATACACGGGCAAAAAATGAGATAATAGGTGTGAGTGTATCATAAAAAAAACATATTGCCATATTAGACTCACAGAATACTTTTACTCATTAGACTCTTCAGGAGGCCACACGGTAGCTATAATCCATATTGTGTCCCGAGACGTAACTCTAAAAAAGACATTTTATGGAGATAAGTCCCTACCTAGGTACTTAAATTTAATTACTTTTTCCTTATAAGTGTTTTGAAGTCGGTTTTATTTTTGAAAAAATTTTGTCAACTAGGAAATGAGCTGATAGTCATCAAACGGCTGAACAGTTCTTCATAAGTTATAGCTAAGGACCATCCTGATCGTGTTAATTTGGTAGGAAGGTAATTATCCCAAAGAAACATATTTTTTGGAGTTTGTGCTAAGTTCCTTCCAGAAACAATAGAAACTATAAAGTTATGCTAAAGTTTCGTATAATTTTCTATACGTTATAGCAATCACTACACTAAACTTGTATTATGTCTATTTTTAAATAACTTTAATTTTTAAAGTGGCTATATCTATTACATTGATATCTGTAGAATATAAAAATAATTAAATGCTCGACTATTAATATTAAGAAAGAAGCATTTAATAAATTTTATTTGGTTTTAATATTTTTTGTAGTTGTTGTGCCCTTGCAGGGTTTCATGTTTGTTTCTGTTTTTTGTCACAACATCTGTATGTAGGTCATCATCATCATCATCATCATCATCACCAGCCTATAAACGTCCCACTGCTGGGCACAGGCCTTGAGGAGCTCGGTGGCGTATTGGTTTGAGCGCTCTGGTTTCGAATACGAAAACAAAGCAACTTTCGCCATGGTCGACCCTGGGATGGGTCAACCAAAATTTATAATCTCGAGCTCCTCCGTGCTTCGGAAGGCACGTTAAGCCGTTGGTCCCGGTTGTTACTACAACCGCTTTAACCCACCAACCCGCATTGGGCCAGCGTGGTGGTGTTATGGCCCAAACTCCTCATGTGTTTCTTCCATGTATGTAGGTACAACATGAAAAGTGCAATAAAGAACTTTGACTTTTTTAGACACCTGCAATAACAAGGCAAAACCACTTGATATTGCAGGTGCGTTGTCATCCTGAGGCCTAAGATGAAATGCCGCCGATGCCCAGTAATTTACACTGGCTTTGACTTTTGACTCCAAAAATATGTTTCTATGGGACAGATACCTACTCAAATTCAATTATTTTATCCTTTTTAGTATTTTGAAGTCGGTTTTAATTATTCCTTAAATTTTTTTTTTCGTAAACGAACTACAGCAAGCAGGAGCACTCAAACCACTAACACCACCGAGCTCCTCCCTAATTTACTAGTTATTTACTTATAAAATATCTAAACCAGAAAAAAGTCACGTCCTGAGGCAAGGATCGAACCCGCGACCTTTCACAATCCGGGCGACTGCTCTAACCATCTGAGCTACTAGTTATTTCCAAAAGTCTATGCGCTATGGTAGATACCTAATGTAGTTTAGGTGGCCGACACCAATCTAACGAAAATAGCCGCTTAGATGTTGAATATTTCTTGAAAGGGGCATATTTTTGAAAAAAAAATGCCCTGTCGTATCAATAGCATTAGGTGTTAAAAATTAACTAACGAACATAATGAAAACATCATTGTCTAAAGTGCTACAGTAGTTGAGGTCGCCCAGTTATGTAATTATCAATTTCACTAATTGTGAAAGTGATTGATATGTTGGCAAGCAAAATTGAGCAGAAACTTTCTTTATTATTGTGGATAAATTGATGTACTGACGACGTTTTGAAGCTCGCCAGTTATAGATGAACTACATTCAAAGTAAACAAAACTTAGTGCCGCCTATCGAGCACCTAAGCCTCCAACTCTAATCCTATAAACGATGACGAAAATTCCGTCCGTAAAGTGGATGACGAAACTGAAGGTGATCGCTGATTCACGGAATAGCACGAAATATTGCTGCAGGGTCCGCACGTGAGCACTAATGAGCCTAACGAGATTACGCCGGCTCAGAAGCCCGCCAACCAAGTAATCCACTATATAAGCACCGGAACAGCGCCGGACGTTCGATCTGTGCTGCGGTACCATCGCAGAGCATACCTCACGCGGAGCAGACTTCAAGTCATCAAGCAAAATGGTGTACAATTTCAAAGTCTTCAAAAAGTGCGCCCCCAATGGCAAAGTGACCCTGTACATGGCGAAAAGGGATTTCGTTGACCACATCTCCTACGTGGAGCCAATAGGTCTGTTTATTTAGTGCTTACAGATTACAGTAATTGATATAAGTAACGTATAGCCGAATACAAATTAAGTTACAGGTTTCTTTACATCCGAATAGACCTGACATACCCCAAAGGAAGTGGAAGTGAGCAGGCTACATTTGACGAGAAACAAGAACAAATGGACTTTAAAGTTACTTAACACTTCTACTGGGGTTGGAGACGTAGCCAAGTTACTACTAATGGAAGGATGACGTCACGTCAGTGTTATATAGGATTGCAATTTGTAACCCTAGAACTTTTATTAATAACAGAGAGTGTTATGGGGATGTGAAGACTTCAGGGATGTGACGAAGATATTCTTTACTAGACAAAAATTTTTAAAGTTTTCTAAATAGTTTTGAAAATATGGTATTGCTTAAAACAAGAGGATTCTAATTAAAGTTCTAAGTTTAGTCAGTGTATTAAGGAACGAAAATGTTTCGCTCATAATGTTGGCATTTACATATATAAAAGATCTTTTATAAATTCCTTTGATTTTGGAATCTTTACAAATAACGTAAGGAAATGTGTAAAAGTAGTATCCTGCGAGTGCAGGTGTGGCCATCCATCAGCGGCCCTCGCCGGGCTTCGACGCTCGGAAGAATGATGAGCTCAAGTTGCCCACCGCGCCCTAACAGATCCCACTTTAATAGTTCTTCGCCGGGTGTTGTTTCTGCCCGAGCGTGGTTTTCTGCACCTGTAGCCTAACGAAACGCTGCTTAGATTCTGACATACTCGTTTTAAAGTTAGTAGTTCTAAAATTAACTAGAAAATGAGTCTCGAATTCATTGAACTGTGAAGATTGTTGTCGGTGTTGTAGTACGCGTTCGAAAGTTGATAGTTTGGAAAATCTTTAGTGTTTTATTTATTTTATTCTGAACGAGGTAGCTTTTTAGGTAATGAATAATAATATCATAAGTAATGATATGGCCGAACATGGAAGAGAGCTACACCCGGATTCCTCAAACACAGAGGCAACTATATCATATCCTGCAACTATTATCTAGGAATGGGATAAAAATAAGCTAATCCCAACATAATAATTACGGAGAATTCACAAAAAATGCTTAGAACACAACAGATTTTTGATGTTATAGACCATGGACAATTACCGCTTACCTTTTAAGTGGTTAACACAGTCATCATAGATAATATAAATTATCTAAAATACTTATAAATAAAATATATATAATATAAATTATCTATGATGACTGTGTTAACCACTTAAAAGGTAAGCGGTAATTGTCCATGGTCTATAACATCAAAAATCTGTTGTGTTCTAAGCATTTTTTGTGAATTCTCCGTAATTATTATGTTGGGATTAGCTTACAAGACATAAGTCTTGTTAGTGATATCCACGTTTGTGGTGCGTGCGCAGACGGCGTAGTGTTGCTGGACGAGGAGTACGTGCGCGGGCGCAAGGTGTTCGGGCAGGTGGTGTGCACGTTCCGCTACGGCCGCGAGGAGGACGAGGTCATGGGCCTCAACTTCTACAAGGAGCTGTTCCTGGCCTCAGAGCAGATCTACCCGCCCCCAGAGAAGAGGAACTACGACTTGTCGCGGACGCAGGTACCACATTATACTAATATGGTGCTTTTTTTCGCAAACTCTGTTTATTTTGTAGTTAGCCTTCTTTGTCAGTCAATAAGTATTTTATTAAGCCATGAATAAAATATTACTTGAGAAGTGCGGTTGTGGTGTGGTGCCTATACCTACTCTCACGTGAATAGCTAGGATTTTGTCTATGATAAGTAAGACTGAGAAAGCCGTTCAAATAAAGTATTTATTGCTCATATTCTTCACTTGAAGCCTGTAGGTACTAGATAATAATAATAATAATATTCATACACTCACACCTATTATCTACCCCAAAGTAAGCATCATTAAGAGCTTGTGTTATGGATACTAGAAAACCGATAAATAATGATAATATTATGTATTATCACAAATTACATATATATGTATTATTATATTACAAATATACAAAATAAACATGTAAACATCCATGACTCGTGAACAAATGCTCGTACTCATCATACATACATTTGCTCCTACCGGGATTCGAACCCGGGACCTCCCGACCAAGTAGCCTGTATAGCAAAGGGCACAGACCACTCGGCCAGCCGGTCGTCGATATGGTAGCACTTGTAGGTACCTTGATATGGTAACGTTCAATAGGCGTATTGACAAGTTAAGTGTTAGTATTTGGTTCTATTCTAATAATATGACATTTCCAAATAAATCAGTCCAGTTCAGTTCCAAATAAATTCCATGTAGACTGTGTAGACTGTCGTGACTTGTCGCCGTGTGTTCCATCCAATTGAATTTGCTTACGGGTTCCATGACTTCCCGAGGGGCTGACCTGGACCTTCGCTGTTGGTGACAAGGTGGCATAAGGTAATAGTATTACGAAGCGAAACAGTCGCGTACATTCCATTGGTGAACTCTAGCATTCAACTCCTGTATTGGTATCAAAACTGTAACATTGTGTCGAGCTTTCAAATTGCTAACAGTTTCTTGACAGGCGTTACGCGTTATTTGGTCAATATTATTATAATAGTGACATTGTGTGTGTCAAAGTAAACTTACTAGAAAGTTCGAGAAAAAGGTCGATACATTTTTCCTTGTTATGATAAATAAACTCAATTCAATTACAATTTTTTTAATATAATATTATGTAACTGGGTCGTTCTCTCGTTTCGTCCGGATATGACTATTTTTAGAAAATCTAATTTTTTACTAATTTTTATAAATGGGTTGCGTATACTACACATAAACAGGCTGGTGCCGTCAATGCGACAATAAATTTGAAACACGGGATATAATATATTAGTTCCTAGAAATTGTTTGCCACTTTCAAAAACATTTTATTCATTTCATAATTTCATGACATTTCTATGAAATAATGCAGCTTTGCAATTTATATTATTTCATATAAATGTCATGAAATCATCAAATGAATACGATGTTTTTGAAAGTGGCAAACCGTTTCTATGAACTAATATAGCCCATGTTTCAATTTATTGTCGTATTGACGGCACCACCCTGTATGTATTTTTTGGAAGGCACTTATGTAGGTCCTTTACTATTACTGAAAAATAAAAGATAGTCTGTAATGAGAGCATGTAGGGCAGCTCTACATCAACGACACCATTACAAGCTTTTATTTTAACGCCACCGTTTAATAGATTGCGTTAAGAATCTATGGCAATTGTGAATGTTGTCCAGGAGCGGCTGGTGAAGAAGCTAGGTGAGACGGCGTTCCCGTTCCGGCTGTCGGTGCCGGCGGGCGCGCCCGGCTCGGTGACGCTGCAGCCCGGCCTCGAGGACGAGGGCGAGCCCTGCGGCGTGCACTACTACGTCAAGCTGTTCGTGGGCGACTCGGAGATCGACCGCTCGCACAGGAGGTACGCCCGTGACGTCACAACCGCCGCAGCCATCCGCAAGTAGGCTCAACGCTGCAGCCATAATCGCCGCCTTTTGCGGGAATAGGTGGCTATTGCGAAGCGAGAAACAATTCCATGACACATTCATTCAACAATGTTAAACGAATGTGTGCAGGTAACTAAAAATTATAAACAAAAAATAAAACCGACTTGAAAAAACTGAAAAAGGTTAAAATAATTAAATTTAAGTAACTAGGTACTCATCCCCTAGAAACATATTTTTTGGACTCGGTGCTTCACTTTCTATTTTTTTTTTGAAACAACTTAGCACCAGTCACCAACTCCAAAAAATATGTTTCTAGGGGATGAGTACCTACTTAAATTTAATTTTTATGGGACCAAATGGAAACTATTCCGCATCGAACAAAAAAAGAATCACGTAAATCGGATCAGTAGTTGCGGCGTAATCGGTGTACATACATAGAAAAAAAATATACCGGCCGAATTGAGAACCTCCTCGTTTTTGAAGTCGGTTAAAAACGATAACACATTGACATACTTTAGAAATAATTCTGTTGATGCGTGTTGTAAGTTGTAACTTAGACTGGTTCACTTCATTTGTTTTGATGTTGATAATTGTGATTTGTGATAGTCCATTTTTTTATTAAAAGTGTTGTAAGCACTTTTTCTCATACATAATATTATTATAAGTATTTATTTAACTGTCCTCTTAGAGCTGTAGGGACCCTGTCGATAACGGTATGTTGATCAACATCTAATTTTCAACACAACATCTAACTAAAACATACTAAATAAGTAGATGTATTCTACAAAAATATTTCTTGCAAAAAAGTTTCGATTCAAAGTCGTAAATAAAGCTCGTAACAGACATAGCGGAATTCACAATAGACACGCCACGCAGCATGCACTGTGTGATAGATATATTTTGAAGTGTTGAACATAGACTAGAGATGTGTTGAACTTACCAAGCGGTGGTGTGTGTCGCAGGAGCACGGTGGCGCTGGGCATCCGCAAGGTGCAGTTCGCGCCGGCCAAGGCGGGCCCGCAGCCCTGCACCGTGGTGCGCAAGGACTTCGTGCTCTCTCCTGGACAGCTAGAACTTGAGATCACGCTCGACAAGCAGGTATAGTATTCACTTGGGCTTGGCTTGCCACCACCTGAAGTCTTGGTGTCTGGCAAAAGAAGTTTAGTCTATACTTTATGTGGGTAGTTACCAATTTCCATAATTTCCATCTGTGGGTGTTTCTCTACGAAATAGAATCAGACATGATGATATAGGATTAGCAAGTTGAACTGGCAGTGGGCAGGGCACATAACACGCAGAACAGATGGTCAATGGGGTGTTAAAGTTTTAGCATGGCGACCACGTACCGGTTAGCGCAAAGTAGGACGGCCTCCCACTAGATGGACAGACGACCTGGTCAGAGTTACGGGGAGCCGTTAGATGCAGACTGCGCGAATCCGATTTGTTCGGAGATCGATGGGGGAGGCCTTTGTTGTCCACTGCTAAAGTGGACATCATAGACTGATATGATGCTCGTGATGATAGTATCTTTGTAATTTATAAAGATCTAGTGGCCTTCCGAGGCTCCGCTCGCGTTCCTATGTCCTTACTCAGGATGATATCTATCACCATCACGCCAAATTTCATCCAAATCAGTTCAGCGACTTAAAAGTGAAAACTCGTCAGACAGACAGTAAGAGTTATTTTTGCATTTATATTTTAAAACACTTTTTGGGCCGGCAAGGCGGAGGCTGCTAAAACAGTGTGCCGTAGCTGTCTTCGTATATGGACACTACTTTCTGCTTCACATCAGGTGGTTATTAAGTCATTATTTTGCTGTGCTTAGTTTAAAAAAATATTAGTAGGTATAGATAATTGATTTATTTATGTCTACGTTACAAAACATTGTAAGCGAATAACGGTGGGTTTTCCTTGTTCCTGCATGAAGTACCTAGATTCTGTAATTTGTGAAGCAGTCACATAACAGACACGTGAGATTTTATATTGTATTGCATTGCATCACATTTGTTCCTACCGGGATTCGAACCCGGGGCCTCTTAACCGAGTAGCCTGGGGTACAGACCACTCGGCCAGGCGGTCGTCAGGCTGGTTTGTGGGTACTTCTCAAATGAAGTCTGTCAAGAGGTTTTATTCTGAAACTTTTACTTGTTGTCTTATTCCCTAAACGTGTGCGGCAGTTGTACATGCACGGAGAGACGGTGGCAGTGAACATGTGCGTGCGCAACCACAGCAACAAGGTAGTGAAGAAGATCAAGGCCAGCATCCTGCAGGGTGTGGACGTGGTGCTCTTCCAGAACGGGCAGTACCGGAACATCGTCGCCAGTATCGAGACACAGTAACTCACTTGTTTTTTTTACATTAGATGTAGTTTTTGGTCTGATTGAATTATTTGGTTTTTGACTATACTTATTCTTAATTTTATATTTTACATTATAATAAGTACTCGTATAATAAATACATAAGAATAAGAGAAAGAGAGAGAGGATAATTTATACTTCTTTACATCAGACTAGTTCGGTTGTTAAAATAGAGTATTTCGACGCTGTGAGGAGTATACTTTAGCTTCTAACGCAAATACAGATGAATTAGAGGAAATTCATACGGTGATCCCAAGTTTCCCGTAGCTCTGATGGTAAGAGCAGTCACCCAGGTTGTGAAAGGTCGCGGGTCCGCTCTCCACCCCAAGACATTATTTTTTTTTAGCTTAGAGACTATTCTGATTGTATAATTGCTGTATTGATTTACATTGATTGAGGAAAAAATCAACTCACGTTTTTCGGTACATTTTGGTATTAAAATATGGTGTTGCAGGGATGGGTGCCCGTTGCAGCCAGGCTCGAGCCTGCAGAAGGTGTTGCACCTCTCGCCGTCGCTGACCTCCAACCGTGACAAGCGCGGCATCGCACTAGATGGACAACTCAAGCGCGCAGACACCACGCTCGCTTCCACAACCCTGTAAGCACTAAACATATCACTTACCTACATCCATTATAAATAGGAGTAGGATACTTTCAACTGAAAATTGGAGGCACTGTATTGGTGAAGTTCCCCCGTCTTATAAAACACAGTAGCTGGATAACAGTAACATTGTTTGGACAAATCCTGCAGTGATTATTAATCATCTCCACGAGACGAATAATTAAACCTTTAACAGGCGATGAAACTTGTGGCATATTACTCTAATATAATATCGTGAACGTTGCAGCCTCTTGGACCCCGAGCAGCGCGACGCGTTCGGCATCGTGGTCAACTACAGCGCCAAGGTGAAGCTGTACCTCGGCGCCCTCAGCGGCGAGCTCGTCGCCGAGCTGCCCTTCATCCTCATGCATCCTAAGGTGAGGGCTAACTCAACAGCTTAATTGCTTCAAGGTTACTTTTATACGATGGCACGTTGTCAAAGTGGTTTTTATTATGCATAACAGCCATAATGTAGAAGTGAAAATAAGGAATCAAATACAGGAGCTAGTTGTCCCGTAGGGTTTGCGCTGCAAGTACGAGTCATCCGTGTGAATGAGGTGCGTTACGTGTTCCGAGTGGACAACGACTGTATCTTGCTGAAGCCAGCACGTGGTATACGCACACTTTTAATTATCAGAATTTGATTATAAATTCTATGGAAACAAACAACGAACGGTCTAAGACATTTATTATTGTAGCTTGATCTGTCTTGATTCTTATAATATATCAGCGTCATATACAATCGCTCCAAAAGTGCTGTACCCAACAAGCAAATTATGAATTTGTTGTGTTCTGTTGTAATTATGATACCAAGCATGAATACTAAGTAATATCACAATTTATATGTCCTTATTCAGGAGGGTCGCGCTAAGGTGATCCATGCGGATAGCCAGGCAGACGTGGAAATGTTCCGCCAGGACACTGTGCATCACCAGGAGAGCGTTGAGGTCTACTAGACCGCAGAACACGTGGACCGCCACATCTTAGGCTATTGTTATACACGAGGGTTATCTATCACATTATCGCAATAAGCTTACCTCTGTGGAAGAACTTAGAAAAACAAACATACTTAATTTGGTTCTCACATGACTGGATACACTCATGGATACCCTGAGCTGCATTTCCGTCCACATTTATTCAGCAGTTACAAACTGAAATAGGCCTTCAATTGTTGAATACAGGCAATTAAGGACTTTAAAGGTTTCCTAGCAATGTGTATAGGTAAATAATAACTATGAACACCATCGCTTGAGCGAAGGGGATGTAGCCGGAATTGATCTCGTTCAAGCGCTTGCGCGGATTTAGCTTTTGCGACTATCTACACATTCGAAGTATTTTATTTATATAAATGTACCTACGGTAGATCCAAAATAAGAATGACAAGATAATGTAACTGGTTGTTGGCATGCAATAATTGTACGGACGACAGCACATCAAGTGTACAAGTTGCACTACGTAAGCCGTCTCTATTACGAATGGAGTAAGGGCGGTCTCAAGGTCAATCTGTTACGCTTGATGTGCTGTCGACTGTACATAGAAGGCACGTAAGTGAGAGATACGTTTAGAAATCGCTTGCACTCAGTGCCTAAGTACACAGAGCTTAGAGTGAGACTGATTCGTGCTTGTCTTATGTTGCCGTCAAGGAGTAACGTCCTATACATCCCGATCACAGCACACGCGTACGTGCGGTGTTAAGCATGCCACTTCGCTGAAGTACCTTAAGGGAGTTCACAGACGACAGCTATAATGTATATTACATCTCAGGACACAGTATACATATCTTATAGTTGCCGTGTGTGGTCTCCTGACGATTTCTATGGAAAGATGTATTGAGATGTGTCGTGCTATAATATACATTTTTACATTATAGCTGCCGTGTGTGAACTGCTTAATTCCCTTGTATTTTACTCCGCAAGTGTGAATTGAACCTTATTTGTATTTTTTTCTTGTACATTACATATTGTCATATAATATATGTTACATATTAAAATATATATATATGCTTTAAAGACTCCACAATTAAGAATCTATTCAATCATTATCTTTTTAAGGCAACTGTCATCTTGGGATACCTACCCAGATCCTGATAAAATCTATAGCTTTGTTTACCTTTTATAGTGTTTCAATCTACCGCCCTCTGGATGGATCATTTCATAACTTATCAACCAAACTGCGATGCAAAAGTGGCCTAGTGTTTCAATTTATTAGTTATTTTTTTATTATGGTTTAAGTTTTAGTTTCCTAGTTTATGTTTTAACATTTATTATATTTATATACTTAGAGATTTAGTTATACTTAAAATCAAAGGAAAACAAGAGTTTTAAGTTTAAAAATATTTATTGATAACTTGAATAAAATATTTCGACACTTAGATTCCTTTTACTAACATTGGTTACTAACAAAATTACCTATATTATTTGCTATTACATACATGCCTACAAATCTAGCAACACCCTTCGAAATTTCTGGGTACCTCAATCTGTTGCAATTTAAAACATATTTTCTAACTGATCTGTTAAGCTTAGTGTACGGCCGTCTGGTCATTTAAAACATCTATTGTGAAAAATAATAACAACATTTTAATAAGTATAGACTTTTATTTATTTATAAAGTTATTTATAATTATTATTAGTAAGATATATTTACAGATTATATAATAACAAACTTGATAAAATATACAGTTAATTGCCTACAAGATTTTTATTTTAGAATCAAATCAACCCTTGCAAATACAAATTTTCGAGGGCCTCAAACCGTCAGCCGAATACTTAAACGCTTCGAATTCGAGCCTCGAACTCGAAGCATTTAAGTATTCGGCTGATATTTAATGTAATCGGATATACATAGATAAATCAATCCAATACTACAATGCAATCAATGATAAGTATATAGTTCATAACTTTAGTTAGGCACATTAATATTCAAAGTGCTAAAATTATTTAATATATCAAATAATAATAATAAATAAAGATTAATTAGTGTTTTTTAAATAAAAAAGGAAATCTGTGGAATGAAATAATAATTATAAGTAACGAAGAGCTTCATTAATAACCGGAGTTATTAATGAATAATTAATCGAATACGAAGAAACTGTAAAATGAAATAAGTAGAATGAAGATTATAGTTCCCAAAAAGATCGGGGACGCGAGTGTTCAGGAATATCAGGATGTGTGCTCGTGCTTGCGACTCCGCGAGCAGAATTCAGGTAAGCAATTTAAATGGACCATTATGGGATTTTTTTTTATACAATTTGATGACAAACAAGCTGACGGCCCACCTGGTGGTAAGCGGTTACCGCCGCCTATAGACACCTGCAATAAGAAGGAAAAGCACTTGATATTGCAGGTGCGTTGTCATCCTGAGGCCTAAGATGAAATGCCGTCCATGCCCAGTAATTACACTGGCTACCTTTCCCTTCAATCCAGCGAACTGTTTCACGGCTGAAATAAGAAAGGCGGTGGTACCTACCCAGGCGACCCAACATATGGGTCTACCACCTAGTAAAATAAAATTTAAATATTGTAGAGTTTATTTTAAAATGATTCAAAATTCAACCGAAAATAGCAAAAAAAAAACTTTAGATAAGCACATTTCTCCTGATTGATTTAACACCCATCTTCTACAAACGAACTTACAACATTTTGTACCTATTCTTATCCTTTTTTTAAAAAAATACTTTTAAATATTGGAAGTTCAAAGTGACACCTAGGTTCAGCCGGCTAAACCTGATTTGGAGTCAACTAAAACTGAAAACTTTTAACACAGAAATATGCTTTTTCAACACACTTCCTCATAAAGTGGCTCTAATCCCATGGCAATTAGGCACATAATGACACCTATAATCAAACTGTGACTTTTTCATTACTATTATTCACTAGTGAGTAATAGTTTTTTTTTAATAATTAAAATTGCCAATATATATTTTTTTTCTTTTTTTGTTGTTAAATCTCCCTGTAATGGGAAGGCAAAAGGAACTAATGCCCATACATGAGTTTATGTCACTTATCTATATGTATATGTGTAAGTATATGTATTTTTTTGTATTTATGTATATGTGTAAGTATATGTAGTTTAAAATCCAAAGTCACGCCCAAGGCCCTATCATAATAACAGCGCTTCTGCGACGTTTTTTATAATGTCGCAAAAGTTTTATGCTGAGATAGGGCCTTGTTGACTGCACTTATTGTTAAGTATAAACTGTTTGTATTTGTCTATTATTATTATTTTTTTATTTTATTGTTTAAGCTTCTTGTTGTTGTTTGTTATGTGCATGTCAAATAAAAATATTTTTCTTTCTTTCTTTCTTTCTTTAATATTATTGGTTGAGTTACGCTTACATTTGCGCTAAAAAGCTATCCGCGAAAATCCCAAAAAAAAGAAACCTCATTTTTTAGTCTATGGCCGATGCGCGCGTGTTATATTATTAAGAAAATATAAATTATTGATAATTATAAGAAACTGTATATCGATTATTTAACATTGTAATTAAAAAATAAAATCACCACGGCCCTCTGGTAAAAACCAGAAATAGCATCACGTGTTGTTTGTCCGTTCGAACGACGTAAAAAGTGGGGAAATATCGCGTGTTCTCCGCCTTTCGGAAATCACGTGTTGTTTGTCAGTTCGAACTACTAGGTGGGGATGCTATATAAAAGAGGGGCGGTCGGTTGTACGGGCAGAGTGTATTCAGACACCGACGGAGACAGATCGCTGTCCAAGTTATAGAGTTGGAGTTATTATATACTTAACGGCCCGTATACAAGCTGAGTATTTTTATTATGTTATTTATCTTTGTTTTTATGTTTAAATTGATGTTATATATACTTTGTAAGAATTACGTAATTATTATCGTTGGGTATATAAGAATAATTACTTGTTATAATAATTTCTGTATTATTATATATATACCTTTGATAATTTGATGACTTTTCTTGTTTTTTATGATAATATAAAAATACCTTAGTAAATTTGATGACTTTTCTTGCTTTTATGATAATATAAAAGAATTACGTAATTACTAGCGTTGGGTATATAAGGATAATTACTTGTTATAATAATTTCTGTATTATTATATATATACTTTTGATAATTTGATGACCTTTCTTGCTTTTTATGATAATATAAAAATATATTAGTAAATTTGATGACTTTTCTTGCTTTTATGATAATATAAAATGAAACTGCAAACATGTTTTCTTTTATTTAAATCTCCCTTAATAATATGCTTTAAATGCTTCTCAGCTCCTTTAATTTTTCATCTGCCGTTTTGATTTAATGACACATAAATATTTATATTCATTATTTTCTAACATCAGAAGTGGGATCACTTGGGTTCACAATTACTATATTTTATTAAAATTTTCAGAATGGATACAGAAGCTATGGCGAAACTTTTGACGGCTATTCGAGATGTCGTTAGGCCACATACAATCGACGATGATCTCGCTCTACCAATATCCGATCCTGATAAAAATGATTGTGGAGCGGCAAGCTCTCGCCAAGGTTCTCAAGGGGAGCAGCAGTAAATGCCATAGGACCAAATAAAACACACAAAGAAATGCTGTAAGTTATCCTGACGTAGAAATCATTGCGGATTCATCGGGCTGTCGACTAGCCAGAAAATCATTTGAGATTTTAACTTAACAGATGTAAATATGGTAACCACGTTATCCGCATTGTGTGAATTAACTGCAAAAATTTAACACCACTTGTAGTGTATTGTCAGAATTAGCCAAGCGGTTTGTGGAAGGTACAATAAACATTTAATACCACTGTTAAAAAAATCTACGGGTTTCAGTCACATCCATTTGCTCATAGGCTGCAATGGTAATAATAATAATAAATATTCATACACAAAGTAGGCATCATTGGGGGCTTGTGTTATGGATACTAGACAATGGAGAAATAATAAGATAAGATAAATTTATTTATTTATACAACTTAGCCTAAACACATTGAAACTTAAGGTAGGTGTGTAATATTTACAAATGTGTTGCCGATCTTCATAACACTTATTGCTAATTCTAATTTAAATTGGGGTAGGTGTTATATTATTAAGAATATATAAATTATTGATAATATAACATAGGCATATAAATCCAAGCAGCAAAATCTAATTGTATAAAAGACCATAGAACATAACCATTTTGTTAAAAACTATTTTAGATTCTATAATACACCTAAGTAGGTTTCTTATATTCAGAAGTGGCGCATTTATATCTTAACTCAATGTAAAAAGGAATTAATGACAGTGTCACGTAGGACAAATCGGTCTTATATAATTTACTAAACAGTGACGCAGATCTCAAAATAGTGATGCGCTGGCTGCTATAGGATCTTTAAAGTACTTTTTCGTACTAAACAAGATTGCCTTTACCTCACATCAAAAAAAAGTACTTCAGGATTTATTAATACTACAATATAATTTTGAGTGAAGATTTTATTTTGTTATTACAATATTCTTCTAATAGAATGGAAAAGATGATAGACCGAAGTTTTAATAATAAACTATGGTTACATTTATGAATTATTACAATGAATGTTAAGTGCCTTCCTCGAATGGACGAGCTTTTACTAAAATATTTAATGATTAAAATCGACTTTGAGTTTTTATGACAATGTTTTCACTGTCGCCCTGATATCAAACTGAAATTAGATTGTAGAAGATGTTACTTTCTTATAACTTCCATTCGCTTCTACTAAATGTGTTTCTTTGCGTTTATAATCTATACTAATTTTTTTTTAAGTACAAAATTTCCATCGAATCAAAATGTCTGACC
Source organism: Nymphula nitidulata (assembly GCA_947347705.1). Lineage (NCBI taxonomy): Eukaryota > Metazoa > Arthropoda > Insecta > Lepidoptera > Crambidae > Nymphula > Nymphula nitidulata. Next base: position 791,797 of record OX374618.1, read on the forward strand.
ATAGTTGTAAAAGCGAAAAAAAAAACATTTTCATGATATAGGTAATTGTCATTTAATCATACATTTACATTTATTTACTTTTATCACTTTTATACTATAAAAGAGTATAAATAGCCTGTTATAATACTAATATGTGTATTAAAGGAACTAAAAAAAGTCATTATACATTAATTCTACTCTAAAAAAAGGGTCCGTGCGTTAGGCTTGTCAGTACAACTTTGAAAGGCATCTAAAAACGATTATAGCACAATTCCGTTATTTAAGCGTAATCTGTAACCAGGCTACATCACAAAATCATTCTATTGTGACTACTTACATACTAAGTATTATAGCAACGATCTAAATATCTGCAATGCAACAATATTACTGTTTGAAAATTATTATAGCAGTTTATTTTTTAACCCTTATTACGCAAATCGGACGAATCAAGGCATCTGCGAACAATTTTATAGAGCACTATCGTTCTGTACTAGTTATAATTGAACTTACTATTGCACCTGACTATAACGGTTGTGTAAAATGGCGTAGTAAACGTTTACATCAATTATTATTTTAAGCCTCTATTTATTCCTTATAAGTTTTTAAATCCAAAATGTATTTTCAAACCCTTTATAGAACAGATTGTCACCGCTTAAACGTTACCTTTATAAATCGTTTACACAGCTTTTTAGAGATATAACCTTCAGGTATAGTACTGTTTTGCTTATAGTATACATAAACTAGTATACATAAACCAGGCGCCGTAAGAAACTGATTCCCCGATTCAAAGGTCCCTACGAGATAACTGAGATGCTCCTACACGATAGGTATGCTCTAAGATGAAAAGGCAATCATAGAAATATAACAGTAACTAAAGAGAAATTGAGGCTATGACCAGATGCATGGACAGATGAAGAGTCAATTGCTGACGCAATAAGTTAGTAGATACTGTAGTAGTTGAATAAAATAAAATAAAAAAGCTTTTATACCATTATTATTATTGCTTCTAGAATTGTCTTATTGTATTTTTTATTTACCTATTACTAGCTGACCCCGCAAACGTTGTTTTGCCACTTAAAAAAATATTTTGTCCAAAAAATAAAAAATAAATAGTAGCCGATTGTCAGACCTACTGAATATACATAAAAAATTTCATGAGAATCGGTCAAGCCGTTTCGGAGGAGTATACTCCTCCTATAGTAACTAAAACTGTGAGTCGAGAATGCTATACCTATATAAGATATATTTATGCGTAATAACATTAAGTCCGCCAAATTGTAACTCATTTTGTGCAATTAACCGAACGAAAGGAACTACCTAATGCCCATAAATGCTTACCTGGTTGGTTGGTTTGTTACTTTTATATACACACACATAGCTGGGTATTCATTTATATAAAAAATAGGAATAATATACTTATATGCAATTATTGATCAGATTGGCAGATAATCTATCAACAGATGATGTGGTTACCTATAATTGTAAGAGCAGTTAGTTTATGTCAATATTGTTTAGTCTTAGTACACATGTTTAAAGCTGTTGGTGATCCGATAAATAAATAAATAAATAAATAAATTACAGTTTAAATAAATAAATAAATTTATTCATTTAATCACAATCATATACACAAAAAAAACAAAGTATATGTAATGGTAATGATATATGGTAGGTACATGAACCCTGTTAGGGCACAGCAAAGATAATACAGAGTCAGTCAATATTTAATTAGCTTACAAAAAAACTGTCTATTTAAAAATATATTTAACTATGTACTTAAAATAAAAAAAAACATACATATATTTTTCATCAAATCAAATTTCAGAAATTCAATATTACAATTTAAGAAAAAAATAATATTTTAAATATATTAAATAAAAATAAACATTATATCAGTTTATTACCAAATTAAAAATATATATTCATATTATAATTTCTAAGGTACCATTTGTCAATAAAAAATCATAAATACAATACATTACAATAAAATTCAAAAATATAGACATATTTATACTCAAGTGAATTTTCAAGTTTATTTGCTTAACTTTTTGAATCGTCTTGTCCGCTAAGAATTCTTTGACTGAGTAGTATCTTTTATTTATTAGAAGTCATTTCAATTGTTCGTCTGATGTATGATCTTTTGCTAGTTTTTTTTGTGATCAGGGATTTTATTATATAATTTTTTTTACATAATTGTTGAGACTGTTGTTCGTTAGTCTGAACCTGGAAGCTGGAAGGATTTTAAATTGTTAAGGTTTCGTATGTCATAGGTGTCGCGTAATTCACCACATGATATAAAGAAATGTCTTTATTTTCTAACAGATAAAGACATTTCTTTATATTATATATAGAGAAATGTCTTTATTTGTTATTTATTATATATTTCTTTATATGGCTTGGAATATATATAATAAAGGTATTGTTAGAAATAAAGTGCGGTCTACAACTATAATTTTAGTAATAAGTCGTTAAATTTGTTGTAATATGTAAATATTTCCATAATCAATGCCTGTACTGCATGACAAGTACCGAAGTCATTTATATTTTACTCTGATTATTAAGCATACCTACCTAATCAATGTGAATTCTGTATACTTAAATGTATAGTATTAAATACAATAAATACATAGTATTAAAATGTATATGTCTACTTAAGTATGTCTACTTAATGTTACAAGTAAGACATTTAGTTGTAAGTGTGTGGCTCACGAAAAGTCTACTTAATGTGAGAAGTGAGACTGTGATGCTGTCTACTTAATGTGAGAAGTAAGACGTTTAGTTGTAAGTGTGTGGCTCACGAAAAGTCTACTTAATGTGAGAAGTGAGACTGTGATGCTGTCTACTTAATGTGAGAAGTAAGACATTTAGTTGTAAGTGTGTGGCTCACGAAAAGTCTACTTAATGTGAGAAGTGAGACTGTGATGCTGTCTACTTAATGTGAGAAGTAAGACATTTAGTTGTAAGTGTGTGGCTCACGAAAAGTCTACTTAATGTGAGAAGTGAGACTGTGATGCTGTCTACTTAATGTGAGAAGTAAGACATTAGTTGTAAGTGTGTGGCTCACGAAAAGTCTACTTAATGTGAGAAGTGAGACTGTGATGCTGTCTACTTAATGTGAGAAGTAAGACATTTAGTTATAAGTGTGTGGCTCACGAGGTCTACTTAATGTAAGAAGTGAGACTGTGGTGCTGCTTAATTATAATCGTAGTTAACGTTGTTAGGTAGATAGGTACTCCGGGGAACGAAGTACATATCAGAATGGCCGTGTTATATTATTAAGAAAATATAAATTATTGATAATTATAAGAAACTGTATATCGATTATTTAACATTGTAATTAAATAAATAAAATCACCACGGCCCTCTGGTAAAAACCAGAAATAGCATCACGTGTTGTTTGTCCGTTCGAACGACGTAAAAAGTGGGGAAATATCGCGTGTTCTCCGCCTTTCGGAAATCACGTGTTGTTTGTCAGTTCGAACTACTAGGTGGGGATGCTATATAAAAGAGGGGCGGTCGGTTGTACGGGCAGAGTGTATTCAGACACCGACGGAGACAGATCGCTGTCCAAGTTATAGAGTTGGAGTTATTATATACTTAACGGCCCGTATACAAGCTGAGTATTTTTATTATGTTATTTATCTTTGTTTTTATGTTTAAATTGATGTTATATATACTTTGTAAGAATTACGTAATTATTATCGTTGGGTATATAAGAATAATTACTTGTTATAATAATTTCTGTATTATTATATATATACCTTTGATAATTTGATGACTTTTCTTGTTTTTTATGATAATATAAAAATACCTTAGTAAATTTGATGACTTTTCTTGCTTTTATGATAATATAAAAGAATTACGTAATTACTAGCGTTGGGTATATAAGGATAATTACTTGTTATAATAATTTCTGTATTATTATATATATACTTTTGATAATTTGATGACCTTTCTTGCTTTTTATGATAATATAAAAATATATTAGTAAATTTGATGACCTTTCTTGCTTTTATGATAATATAAAATGAAACTGCAAACATGTTTTCTTTTATTTAAATCTCCCTTAATAATATGCTTTAAATGCTTCTCAGCTCCTTTAATTTTTCATCTGCCGTTTTGATTTAATGACACATAAATATTTATATTCATTATTTTCTAACACGCGCATAGGAAAACTGATTAATTTTTCCCGCCATTACGAAACATTTTTCACAACTCGTCTCGTTTTCTCTTTTGAAGTTATTTAGTTAGTTATTAATTAAGATGTCTGCAAATACAATTTATGAAGAAAATGATTTATGTTGTACACCGCCCGATATAAGATGTGAAGCCCAGAACGTTATGGAAAGTTTACTACCAGAAAACTCAAAGGAAAAATATCTATTAGCGTACCAAAATTTCATACAATGGCAGAACAACAAGAATACGCAGTCTTTTTCAGAAAATGTGTTCATGGCGTACTTTAAAGAATTATCTTCTAAGTACAAACCTAGCTCTTTGTGGTGTATTTACTCAATGTTAAAAAGTACAGTCCGAACAAAGAATGGAGTGGACTTAAAAACATACTCGAATTTGTCAGCTTATATAAAGAGACTATCTGATGGATTTAGAAGCAAAAAATCAAAGGTTTTATCATCTGACGATATTGAAAAGTTTATTAAAGATGCTCCAGTTAACCAATATTTGGCTACAAAGGTTAGTTAAATTAATTTTAATTAAATATTTAATAGCAGCTTGTTGACTTTAATTATTGTTTCTTTTGTTTCAGGTTGCTTTAATATTTGGTGTAACTGGTGCCTGTAGGATACAAGAATTAACAAATATAACTGTAAAAGATATAGAAAACCATGGCCAGATGCTTTTGCATACGTAGAAGATTCCATACAAAACAAGAAGGAAATTTGTGCGAAAATCACAAAAAGAATTAAACTTGATTCTGAGACGCATCCTACTAGCGAAATACCAAGTACATCCAATGATTGGATTTCACCTACCTACACGAATAATGAACCATCACAAATAACAATAGAACATGAAAGTATTTCAGTAAATAATCTATCTGATGAGACCGCTATATCATCAAAAATAGTTAATTATAATTTTACTAACTGCACATTTACTAATTGTTTCTCTAAATAAACTTTTTATTTACTATGTAAAATGGTTTTTTATTTAAGTATTATTTTATTCAGAAGTGTGTTGAAAAACGTTGTATGATACACGTGTGTATTGATGATTACCGTCCTCGGCTCCTTAAGACCCTCGCCTGACGGCTCGGGCCTCAATGCGCCTCAGCGGTAATCACCAACATTACACACTTGTACCATAATGTACTATTATACTTAATTTTTAAAAATCTTACGTAGGTACAATCTTTTTTGAGTTTTTGTTTGACTTCTCTTACTTATACCATGGATCAAATAATAATTAAATTTTTAATTAAAGTCTATCTAAAGTACCTACTAAATATGAATGAGACAATAAATGAATTGGATATAAAAATCCGGCTAGCCAATACTGGCTCATCTCGATTGCTCAACTTGCATAGGTCATGTGTAGGTCATCATATCAGGCGAGAGACGCTCACTGCTGGGCATGTGTAGGTAGTTTTATTGTAATGTTGAGTGCATTTTGTTTTGAAATAAATGCACATTTTTTTTTATACAGCTAGATGACAAACAAGCTGGCGGCCCACCTGGTGGTAAGCGGTTACCGCCGCCTATAGACACCTGCAATAACAAGGAAAATCACTTGATATTGCAGGTGCGTTGTCATCCTGAGGCCTAAGATGAAATGCCGTCCATGCCCAGTAATTTCACTGTTACAATTATGTTGATATCTAACAAATTATTAATAATTATGCATAATCACTGCAAAGTACGTGCGTAATTAGCCGCTACATTCACAATGTTTGCCCGCACGCGGCATTACCATAACAATAATAATTGCTGACAGTTTGTGAATCTCCTTTCAACATTCCAGCGTTTATATCGTTACTTTATGTTGTGTCGTGTGTCGAAGCAATCACACGACCACCACCGCCAAACTGAAATGATGAAGTGGGGCTTATGAGCTCCACACACCAAATGCTGTGTTGCACGCCGAAGACAGCCTCAACTTATTCAGGTAATTTTTTACCACAACGGGAAGTTAACAGTCATGTTGTGAACCTCTGTATGCTCGACCAGAGGCTACTGGTTTTAATCTCGTTTAGTGGCAGATATTTGTATGTAGTGTACAAAATATACCTGTTCACGAGTCATAGATCTTAGTATGCCTATTTAGAATTTTCTCCGTTATCCATAACATGAGCCATAATATATCTATATATCCATAATATAATATTAATATACAGTTACACCAATAGGTGTATCAAAGTTTAAAAGCTCATAATATAAGTAATACCTATATAGGTAATAAAATAATATTTCAAATTAAAATTTAATTTGTAGATCAGTATTTTTGTAATCACGTTCAATTTAATAACAACGATAATCACTATCTTATAATCCAAACAAATGTTCGCATGCTAAATAATTATTGCTTTTTTTGTCAAAAAATAAATACTTAGATCAATTTTAATTCTGTAAGTATTTGTCTAACATAGTAAAATCTTTAGCTCCACATTATTAACGACTAGATAACTCTAGTATAAATAAATATGTAACTGTGGCCATGCATCAATATGAGTGATATTTACGAGGCAATGCGTCGTGCCAATGACACCGAATTATAATACCATGGTCTTGCTAACATTGATCACTAAGTTTTTATAATTGAAGCTTGACACTTGTGATTTACTATATTTTTGTTGTAGACTTTTCTGTGTTACTTTTCTGTCATAGATGCAGTAGCTAATCTATATTCGCCAGACAGCGTCTGACGAATACTGCATTAATGCATTATCGCTTCGCTCTGCTCTGCGCTTGGTATATGCAGCTCCTTATTGTTGGTGCGACGAGCAAACATCACTGATTGCTTTTAATGTGCCCCTCCAACGAACAAAGCTAATAATTGAATCAAAATGTTCAACGGTCATTGTTTCCACCACACTGATTGTAGCGCAAGCAAACATCACACAGAATTATAGGACAATCGTTTACTACCTACTTGGTTAGGTACTACCTAGGACTTTATTACCATTACCCAGACTAGACTGCAAGGCGGGGAAAATGGTTTTTTATAATATTTTTTTTATTGGGCCAAATCTAATTTCAATCAAAATGAACATTTAAAATCATACATCATAATAACAGACTGAATCGTGTTTTTATTTTAAAATCAGTAATTTGGTAATATCATGGTAATTATGAACAGTTAATTTTTCATTGTGATCTTATTTTTAACCGACTTCAAAAACGAGGAGGTTCTCAATTCGGCCGGTATGTTTTTTTTCTTCTATGTATGTACACCGATTACACCAAGATTACTGATCCGATTTATATGATTCTTTTTTTGTTCGATGAGGAATAGCTGCCATTTTACCATTTGGTCACATGAAAATTTTTTCACAATCAGTTGGGTAGTTTGGTTTTAAATAAAAAAAAACTGAAATCATTAAGTCGTCTACGTATGCGAAATTGCGAATTTTTGTTTTTCTATGACTTTTTAGTGAAACGATCCGATAGTAGAAAACAATATAAGTCGACCCATCTAGCTTCGACCTTAGAAAGTAATCACTAAAAATTGTGGAAAAAAAATTTAAACAAAAATTAAAACCGACTTCAAAAAACTGAAAAGGATAAAATAATTAAATTTAAGTAGGTAGGTATGTACTCATTCCCTAGAAACATATTTTTTGGAGTCGGTGCTTCACTTTCTATTATTTTTGGAAACCACTTAGCACCAACTCCAAAAACAGTTGATAAAATTAAAGGAAATATATGAATATGCGTGCTACTTATCCTGTAAATGTGATAAAAGAGACATCTAGCAAATATACATAGTACTACGCGGATAGGCGTCTCCGGCAGTCTCTTAGCGTAGTGCAGCTGAATACCAATAGATGACTCTGTTATAATTATAATGTTATAATAATGACGAGTAAAAATATGAGTATGTATGTATATTGAAAAAGTCATGTTTTTGATAGATTTAAAAACTAATATTCATATTTTTATATTTTTTGCTAAAATAATAATATTCATACACTCACACCTATTATCTATCCCAAAGTAAGCATGTTTAAGAGGTTATGTTATGGATTAGCATCCAGTGATAACGGAGAAATAATGTTAATAATATGTATATAAAATAAATATTAGAAATATACTAAATAAACATATAAACATCCATGACTCGTGAACAAATGCTCGTACTCATCATACAAACATTTGCTCCCAACGGGATTCGAACCCGGGACCCCCGACCGAGTAGTATAGGAAGGCGCACTATACTGGGGGTAGATAAATTGATAATAATATGCAGGTACATAGATATCAGAAATTATTGCAGATGTCTATAGGCGGCGGTAACCGCTTACCATCAGGTGGGCCGTCAGCTTGTTTGACATCAAGTTGTATAAAAAAAAAAACATAGAAACATCCATAACTCGTGAACAAAATAATTTTGCTCGTATCTACTTATCATTTAGACATCTATTCATTCAAACCCGGGACCTTTGATTGAGTAGTCTTTAAAGTAAGCGGTACAATACAACATACGGACCACGCGACCAGTCGATCAATCGTCAATCGGAATAATAGGTACCGCAATAATAATAAAAGAACAGGAAACATAAATTAATTATGATTAGTAATTAAAATAGAATAAAAAAAACAAACAAACATTTATTTATTTATTTTTTGTTTTCAAACATTTATAATAATGTTAAAATCAAAAATTAAGATTATTATTATTATTTATTACACAGTGATACCCATAATGAATTATTAATTGTTTATTATTTTATATACATATCCTGTATATGTATATAAAATAATAAACAATTAACAAATAACTTAAAACATGGGCTATATTAGTTCATAGAAATGCCAAATCATTTCTATGAATTAATATAGCCCAAGTTTTAATTTATTGTCGTATTGACGCAGCTCCCTGTATACCTATACTTGCCTTAGTTTTCCTAAATTTTTGCTTATCAAATTAACCATCAGTATTTAAAAATCGCAATTTTAATTAATATATTGATCGAGCTTAAACTAACAATTATTAAGTTTGATCGGAGAAACTGGTACAAAACCTCAAGGCCTTATGGCGCGTATCCCATGGCGAGTAACGCGTCCTCCTCGTGGTCGCTGGGCAGCGGGTGTTCCTCGTTGGTGGGCAGGCTGACCTCGCCCAGCGCTGGGCGCAGCGCCGCCGGCGACGCCGACAGTGCGCGCGCCGCGTCCGCCGCCGACACACGCGCGTCCGGCGCCTCGTGCCAGCACCGCACTAGCAGCGCTCGCCTGCTTGCAACAATACCACTCATTACAATGAGTTGAAATCATAACCATTTCCGTGTTCATAATACTGTCTTACTTGGAGCAGCTTGTAAGTTAAAAGAAAAGACACATGCAAACCACATTTACATTTATTTTATTATGTCTTCTAAGTCCCCAGCCTAAACATATAGGTGCCACTGCTGGGCACAGGTCTTCGTACACGAGAGCAACACTAGCGGGGTGCTGGGCCTTGGCCCAATGCGGGTTCGTGGACTAAAACGGTTGCAGTAACAATCGAGACCAGCATCGTAAAGGGTACTGACGCAACCCAAAAGACAGAAATAAAATTTAAAGGGTATATAGGGTAATATAAGGGTATATAATTTAAAGGGTGTAAAGGGTGTATAGGGTTTGTGTACCTTGTCAAGAGCTACCTCTAAGTCCTATACCTTTCAGACAACTTTAAATTTTCCGATTGTATTAGTGTTGTTTAAGTCTCGCCGCCTCTGTGGTCTTGTGGTTGAGACCACCTGCCTCAGATCTAGAGGTCCGGAGTTCGAATCCCGTGGGGGCAAAACATTTCTGCTTGGTTTGGTTGGTAGTGGGGCTTTATTAAGTCCGACTGGCTCGCTACCACCATCTTCAGTCTGGCGCCATAATAATAATGTTAACAGCATTATTATGTTCCGGCAGTTAGAGGTAAGATAGCCAGTTCCTCTGTGGTTGAGGAATCTGGGTGTAACTCGCTTCCATCGTCGGCCTTATCTTCACTTACCATCAGGTGAGATGAAGGCCAAGAGTTACCCCGTTAAGGTTAAAAAAAATTAGTAAAAACATTATTCAGCTCGTGACAACCCTAAAATATGCGTAATATTGATACACTACAGTTATACCATTGTTTCTATGATCTGAGGTTATACCACACATACTACGATATCGACCCCCCGCAACCACACAATTTCAAATTGTATTTCGTAACTCATCAACACCCGGTATATTAGAATAATGTAATTATAAAATGTAATCCTTAGTTATATAGAAAGAGCAAACACGCGAGATCAATGTTCTACCTAGGAAACACCAAGTGCGCACTAACATGTGTATGTTATGGAAAGAAATATTCTAAAAATGGCTCGTCTAATTATAATTAATTATAATAATAAGTTGCCTGAAAAAAATAGAAATTGCAATATGAAACAGTTTAATTTTTTTATTAACGAATCATCATCATCATCAGCCTATATACGTCCCACTGCTGGGCACAGGCCTTCCTACATAAGAAAAACACATGAGGAGCTTGGGCCATAACACCACCACGCTGGCTGGGACCAACGGCTTAACGTGCCTTCCGAAGCACGGAGGAGCTCGAGATTATAAATTTAATTGACCCATCCCAGGACCGACCATGGCGAAAGTTGCTTTGTTTTCGTTATTGAAACCAGAGCGCCCAAACCACTACGCCACCGGGCTCCTCAATTTCTCTATTAACGAATATTTTATGAATAATGACTTGACTATTTAATGTTAAATATTAGATTTTATAAGTTTACTTAATTATTAATGACTTTAATGTTTTGATCTTAATTTATTATTTTATTATAATGATGATATTGATATTAACTCTTATTAATTTATTCCTAATAATTTTAATTTCCATACCATAATTTCGTATGCCACTTGTTCAAAGCATATCACGGAGGAACTTTTTAAATAATTCTGTCACTTTTGTAACCTGTGCTAACACTTTTGTATTTAAATTTGAACGTGCCTTTCGAAGAACGGAGCAGCGAGAGAAAAACCAGAGCGCTCAAAGGTCACCGAGCTCCTCAATGTAATTCTGCTTAAAAGGAGACAACTAGTTTGAGTTGTTAATTTTCCTTACCGAGAATTGAGTCTGAGCATGTCTGGTTTTGTAGACAGGTGTGCTAAAGGCTACTGCTAGGGAAGCCAACTAATTGAAATAGAAAATGTAAATACTAACGCTTCTGGTGAGACGTCGTCTGGCAGTGGCGGGCGGCCGCCGGCGCACACGTAGCGCAGCACGCGGTCGGGCGGCCAGCGCCCGTAGGGCCGCGCGCCCAGCGTCACCAGCTCCAGCAGTAGCACGCCCAGCGACCACGCGTCCGACGCCGCCGTGAACACGCCGCGCTCCAGGCTCTCCGGCGCCATCCACGGGACCGGGAACAAACCCCGCCTCCGGCACGAGTATTCCTCTAATTCACCGTTCGCTCCCGATCCTGACTCAGTTCTCCTGGCGAGACCGAAGTTGGCCAGCTTCAGCGTTCGGTTCTCGTCGACTAGACAGTTGTAGGCGCGGATGTCGCGGTGCACGACCCGTCGAATTGAGAGGTACTCGAGGGAGGAGGCGGCCTCCTTTGCGAGCCTCGTAATCGACTCCGGGGACACGTGGAACGCTTCGTCGTACACATCAATGTCACTACAGGTAGCATATTCGACAAGGTGCCTGCGTTCGCATAAGTATTCTTGCAGATTGCCGAAAAAGGCGTACGCGGTCAGTACCAGCAGGGGTCCGCCATTCATGCAGACACCGATGAGACGGACAACGTTATCGTGCTGAAGGGAAGCGAGAGTGATTGCTTCCATTTGCAGCTCGTCTTCTTCCACTAATGGAGCGTCGTCGCGAAGCTCCTTCACTGCCACGGATACCGGCAGGCGATCGGGTGCCCGCAGTATACCGTACCTCACGAGACTGAAGCGACCATGTCCTAAGTCTTGGTACAACTCTAAACCAGCGCGGTCGACAAAGTGCTCGACGAGTTTCGACGAAGCATGGTGTGCCAACAATTGCGCCGTCAATATGGAGTCATGACGGGCCAGTCCCTTGAGCCGTAAACTTCGGCACACGTACAATAAGACTGTCACTAGTATTATACAAGCTATAGTTGTGAACCAAACTAAATCTTTACAGACAGGGTTAAAGTTGTCACCGAAAGCTTTAGTAAGGCAACGATGGGATCCATCTTTAGGAATACTGCCATCAAAGATATCTTCCCGCTGGTATAAAACTTGTATTTTTTTAGGTTCCACTTGCCACCTAGCCATAATTTCACTATCTCTGCCTCTCCACCGATGCACAAATACTAGAGGACTGGCAATATGTCCATTTTTGTATTGTAATTCTTGTAGTATGCCATTAAGATTATCTGTTTCTAAACTCTTCAAAAGTAATCTGTGGAAGGAAAAACATACTTTAGATTATTAACAATTTTGTACAGAACAGTGGGATAGTGAGAAACTAATGAGTCGAAATAAATACCTCGCAGTCCCATCTCCATGCAAGTCATATAGACGATATGTATTGTTGCTCCTAAACACATCGAAGGCCTTAATAATTGAAAGCAGTGCGTCTGCCAACGGGACACCTAAAGGCGGTGACAGATGATTTCTCCACAATTCTTTAAATGTTTCTTGAATAGTCTGATTAAAATTTGTATTATTATTAGTATTACGATCACGGGTCTCGTTTCCATTATGCCACCAGTAAGACACTGTGAAGAGTTCGATACTTTTTAGCGAAGTGGAAAAATTTCGACATTCGTTGTTATACGGATGCCATTCCCTAAGAATCCAGACATATCCATTTTCGGGAGTCATACCTAATTCGTAACCCATACAAAGAATTTCTTTCGAGATGTTAGGATGCGTATTTAGATAAAAGATACGAGCATCTACATTCTTAAAGTTTTGAAGAATTTTAGTCACGGCGGAAAGCTGGTCTTTTTCTACATACACGTTTCTTAACGCAATTTCGCTACTGCGGCTTAAGGCGTTGATTATTTCTGAGGCTAGAGCTGTATTTTCTGATAGTACTGCGAGTCGTTTCCATTTATGTATAGTAATAAAATAGTTAGTTGCGTTTATGAGCTGGAGTAGAGAGCCCGTGGCAGCGAGCACGGACGAGCCCAACCGAACGCTGGGCGGAGGCGCAGAGTACAGTATGAGGGCCGTTTCCATCGCCGGCGCGTACTCAGCCGCCATCTTTGTACCTGCTCCAGCTGCTACAACCGCTATCAGATGTGGCCACCTGTACGAAATGGTTGTCTTAATAAAATGATTATTCAAGTCGCTCTCACTGGCACAGTCTACGTCTTGGAAATGTACGGAAATTTTAAATTCCAATTTGGATTCGTAGTATTTTTCTACCAGTTTGCCTATCTTTATATAATGACCCTTAAATTGATCACTGTCGCAAAGACATATCAATATCCAGTATCGTTGAATCGGTTCCATAGTGACCCATGACTCGAACGCTGCTGTGTTATTTATTGCCCATGCGCATGCCGCTTCCTCTATGTCAGCATCATCACGATCAGTCGTGATTTGGAGCACTTCTAGTAGTTGGGTAGCGGTAGGCGAGAATCGTTGAAGCATGTCCATCAATGGAGGGGCGAGTTGGTTCAGGACATGTACGTCGGCGACACGTAACGAGCGAGTGGTGTCGATATCCTCTAAACTGCCCTCCTTCAAGCTCAGCGGTGGCTGCACTGTGTGGACGCCAGGTACATTTTTCCAAATATCATAGTCGAGAAATAAAATTGAAGACTTGAGGGCTTCAGTTTTATTGTCCTGGTCTCCAATGATCCGCCGTATTTTACGATGTAGCATGGTGTTTGAGTTTAGTGACTTATAGGTCACGTTCAATGAGACGGCGATTAATCGTTCGCTTAGTTCTGTAAGTGTTTTATTCCAGCCGGGCATGTCACTCGAGTACCACAAAGTTGCGGTGGAGGATATATTTCTGTAACAATTACATTTAAGTATTTCAAATCAATATTAACACACAGGTACCACTAGAATGATGTTTACTCTATGGCTTCCACTAATAATGGTATCCATCTTATTAGCGGCTGTCATGTTATTTTCAATGAAAAAAACGAAGTTAAATCGAATTTCTTTGAATGTACGGTTTTTGGAGGAAATCAGACATTTACTCTGTAAAATAAGCATTACGTTTGAGACATCGAAGATCAAATCGTCTTCTTTCTCAAGCCTCGCTGTTAGGTTTAAAAATACGTACGTGTGTGTGATAAAGCCGCACTGAGCTAAAAGTGATTGGTCCGTGTAGAATGTCCAATGGTTGGCGAGGTCGCAGGCGGGGAGGCGTGAGCGCGGCGACAGCGCGGCGTGCAGGCGCAGCGCCGCGGGCGACGCGCCGCCGCCGACCACCTGCAGCCGCGGGGCCACCACCGCGTTGCTGCCACACCACCACATCGCGTCGCAATCCTCTCCATCCCAAGCGAGACTTGGCGCAATCACCAGGCTGAAAAATCGTGTTAGTTTACTGTTTGTATATAACATATAACTCTGAACTAGACAATTAAGTGAATAAAGAAAATGATTTTTTCGACCTAGCCGATGGCTGAGGTGGTGTTGCTCTTCTTATGGTACTCAGACTCTTCGCAATTCTCAGTAGCCAACGAGATCCGTTAGCTGTTGCTGCGAAGCCACCGTGGTGTATGGGACGATAACAGTTATAGGGCATTCTGAAACACTTTTTTGCGACGCTTATTACATAGATCGATCTGATAATGTTCTCGACATCAGTACCGCAATGCCTGAAGAGCGGGGTTTACAACCAAGGTTACCTGCCTACCCTACGGAGCTGAGACACGTGGAACATGACAAAAAAAACGACTTTAACTCGCTCAGCGAGCTATGGAGAGGTCGAATGCCAGTAGTTTTGTTAAGGGATAAAATCCGGAAAGACGTTATTTGGTGGAAGACCAAAGTGATTGTCACATCTGTCGCAGAACCGATGAGTAATTAAGGTTCTTGAATGGAGACCACACAAAACGTAATGTCCCGTGGGCGTCCCTCTGCAAGGTGGACCGACGATATCAAGAAGGTGGCAGGTGGTGGCTGGACCAGGCGACCGGCGACCGTCACAAAATCGAATCTAAAATGTCCAGTAATCACCTAGTGTTGATATTCTCGCAATCGTGTTGCTTGAGCTGGAACAGCCCGCAGACGTGGCTGACATCGTCGGCCGACCGCAGCCCCGAGTACCGCAGCGCGTGGCGGGCGGCGGCCAGCGCCAGCGCGGCGGCGGCGCGGCTGGGCGCGCGCCCGTCGCTGTACACCCACACGCGCCGCTCGAGCCCGTACACCGACACCGACACGGCCGGCCGCGGCTTGCCATCTTCTGGACAGTTCAATCATGGTTTTGGGGAAAACACCTTTCCGACAAGGCACTGCCCAAATGGACAAAGGTCCCGAGATAGTTAGCTAGGTAAAGTTAGAACAGTGATCAAGTACCAACCTGACATTCCGGCTGTCCCAAGTGCTCTTGGCATACGGTTGCTTTATTTACAGCACAATGGCTTAATACTTAAGATATAAATGTAATGATTCTCATGGACGCGTATCAGCGATGACACGGCAAGGGTTTTAGACTTCTTACCCCAGGAAGGTGAGATAGCGCGTTCAGGCTCCAGGATTCCCCTTCCAAAAAAGCGACCAAGAGGCAGAACTTTTAGGTGGTTTCAACCTCCCTATTTTTAACGACAGGTCCATCCTAACTGCTAATTTTATTAGAAATTTAATTTAGTTCATTTCATGGACTCTTTCGTTTCCATTTATCCACAACCCGGGTGACTGCTCTAACCTCCGAGACTTAGGATGGTTTGCTTGTAGTATTTCCATTTGTACCTAACTTCAAAAAAGGAAGAAGTTTTCAACTCGGCTGTATGTTTTTTTTATGTTTGTTACCTACGTTAGAATCATTTATGAGCCGATTTGAAAAATTTCTTTTTGTAAATAAAATAATAATACTTTCTGATATTGAAGTAGAATTTCGACTGTGAGGTTACGCGTTAGCTTCTAACGTAAATACAGATAGACTTGATAAACTTGACAAACTTCGCAGGGTTATCCCAAGTCCTTAATAGCTGATTAGAGCAGTCACTCCGATTGTGAAAGGACTCGGGAGGATTTTTTTTATACAACTAGAACAACATGAATTCTAGTTTGATATTATTGTAAGTACAAGAGTTGTGTTGTCTTACTAGTCCGCGAGTAGGCGTCGTGCAAGTCCCGGCAGGCCGCGCCGGCGCCGGCGGCCGCGACGCGAGCGGCGCACGCGCACAGCACCGCCGCCGCTAGCGCCCAGTGCGCGCGCATACCGCACGTATACACTAACAAACGCAGACTGCCTGCGCAGCTTCCGAAGCGTCACACACGCCTATTGTATACATTTGATTGTCGTATCCAACCACAGATAGTCACCAGGTAACTTGAGTACGTACTTAATTATTAATATTTGATCTAAAACTGTTTTGCTCTACAGTCCACTTAACTGACACGAATTGTCAACACTTACAGGTTAAAAATATTTAAATAAAACTTAATGCACATAACCTGGAGCGTCCTGCATTTTTGTTTTAGCACTGCATGTTATTTTAATTAAATTTTCCACATTTTGGATACCACTAATTCACAGTATAAACATGACGCGGCCACCGTCCTACAATGTTGGTAATAAATTATAAATAGCAACACGCCGTAAAGTAATAGTACTAGTATTATGTTGATGATAACCGTAGCTTTATCCTTAATATAGGTGTTTAATTATATTAATGTAGCGTTTTCCCTAAATTCGTTAACAATCAGTTTTGATAATTCATAACTCTTATTACGAGAGCAACAAGGGTTATTATGAATGATTTGCTATGGCTGATAAGTGATACTGAAGGTAATTATATTGTGAATATTCTGGTTACCTGCCTACACAATATAATGTATGTAGGTACGTCAATAAAAAAAAATACGAAGCTAAATAAAACCTGACTGCGAAAGATAAAAACACAGAAACTGGGCCAAAAATTAAATACAACGACACCTCTCAAAATTCAATAAGTCGCTTTAGCTACAGAGCGTGCCAAAGAAATATACATACCTCCTACAAACACTCGGAAAAACGAACCCCTCCTTTTGTCGCAGTCGGGTAAAATCTCAGAAATTGAGCCATAGGTATTGATGACGGGTTTGAAGCTTTTAACTAAAGGACATTATTCATATTTAAAAAATGCCTAATCTGTAAAGTTTTACTGTAAAGTGGGTATAGAATTGGCTTTTCAAATTGAAATATGAAACCATCATAGCGGCGGCGCTTTACTTTTGTACAAATTACTTTAGTAAAAGTTTAGAAAAATCTACAAAAAGATTTTAGTCACCCATAAAATTATGACCCGCGCTTACCGTTGCTTAACCTCGATTATTGATTACCAATGTATAGTTTTCAGATATTTCCCTGTTCTTGTAGTATAAGATGATATCACTTACCAAATTTCATAGTTCTAGGTCAACGGAAAATACCCTATAAATTTTGTTTCCTTTGAGAGTGTCGAAATACTCGTTTTTGCGGCATAAACCGCCCTATTTTTGTACGTTAGCTGAGAAGTTTGAATCACAGTTTCAAGGGACTGACCTGAGTATATGGTTTTAATTTCAACTTGATACCTCCACGCTTTTCCGAGATAAAGGGTCTTGAGTCTTGACAGACGGACTAACGGACTTTCGAGGTACGGAACCTTAAAAGTAATTTAGTAAGTGACACCAGTGCTACAGCGTCTATTAGTCAACTGCCTCTGTTCCCTAGTGATTTAGATCACCTACCTCAGATCAAGTGTTCACGGTTCAACTTCTCAGAAATTTTCTGCCCCGGTTGGTATCGCTGTTTCTAAGGCCGCCTGGATAGCTACCACCATCTTACTTAAGTCTGCCGCCATAACAATAAAGTTTACAATGGGAGGTAAGATAGCAGTTCCTTTGTGGTTAAGGAATCCAGGTAGCTCGCTTCCATCTGCGTTATTATGATAAGTTACCATCAGGTGAGCCAAGACTCCGTTAAATCAAAGAGTTCCCGTTACCGTTTAATTGTTTTACAGTGGGCTGCGGATAAAGTGTGCGTGACACGGCACTTCAAAACTGTCTCTAATCAACAAACGTCCAAGTGTTTTGCTTGGCCTGCAACCAACAATGCTTCATAGCAAGCAACTTGAATGTTACGATATTTTTATTGTCAATCTAGTCACAGGAACTTTTTATACTCGTTTTTATAGAGTTTCAGCTGCTGTCGAAACTTTGGGGATATCCTATTTTGTGGAGTGGCTCCCAGCGGCCCCGTGATGGCCTCTTTGATACTGAAATTACTCTAACTGAGCACTGCAGGAATTTATATTAAGAGAATTATGTACCTACCCTACCTAATATTTTTGTTCTTTCTCCAGCGTGGGGCGTAGTGAAACTAAACGTTGATAGCCCTAAACACGACTTAGTGAAAAAAAATGAAATCTAGAAAATAAATGTTTAGAAACCCTTGAGCGTCGCGCTATTGCGTACGCGGCGTTCGCTTCTTCCACACGCTCGAGGAACGCGCACGCCAAATATGGTCAGCCTGAAACCCCACCTGGCCTGTCGAGGATTTTTTCCTTAATTAGTTCTTTAAGTTGCAAGACTATGCTTGACGCTGAACTTTATTCCCATTCCACAGAACAGATTCTGTGGAGTTGTTCTGTTGAAAGTAGTAAAGGGGTCCAAAAATCTAGTAGTCAGACGGAATGACTTTTACCTTTCATACTACCAATCAACAGAGAATGCAACGATAGATAGTCCATCCATTCAGTCCGTGCAGTTACATTTTTCAATTCCAACCTGAAGTACCAGGCTAGCATAATTATGTAAGAGATGTTTTGCATACTGACTAATTTATTATCTATTATGATATGGGTTTCAAATTAAAGAAATCTTTTATACTTAATAACCTTTGATATACTTATGGTAGCCTGGTAGTTAAAGTTGGAACTAAGACTATAGATATATACAAGCTGTTAGGGGGACGCTCTCGAATACGAAAGCAGGTGACAGTGCTGGTTACCCTAAACACGACTTGCTAAAAATAAATTTGAAATCGCAAAATCAAATCAGCTGTTTCATACAAATTGTAATATTTAAACTGCCTGTTTTTATGGAACAGCTGATTTTTTTTTCGTGATTTCAAATTTATTTTTCAACAGATCGTGTTTAAGGTGACGGGCACTGCCACCTGCCTTCGTTTCCGAGAGCGTCCCCCTAACATCCTGTATATGTTGGAGCGCTCTAAAGCGTGCACATTAATTATTGGGTACAAGCAGAGGGGATATACGGGTACTGGAAATTAATATTTACTAAGTAAGTTCCAAGACTTCACTTCACTTGCTAAATTATCGTCCACTGACAACGATAGCCGCTTACCATCAGGTAGACAGTGATCATCATGTTGACACGCGAATACAACAACGGGAGCATTAATACTAAATCAATATATTTGCTTGCCCAAGTTACAAAATTTTCAAGAATTTTTTTATCAAGTCTCTGCGATATCTTCAAAAAACAGGCATCTACGCATAAGTGTACTGTTACGAGCAATAATATGTACCTAAGTTTGAAATTTTAGCGTCCTTATTACCTTTGCTTTACGAGTAACAAACTGTTAAAATTGGATAGGTTCACGTGACTGTACCTCTCCTTCGTAAACTGTAAGTCCACCCATTAGTGATATTGTAAGGTTCGGGACGGGTGCAGTGGGACCGGGAGGCCAGGAGCCAAAGCCGTGAGGTCTTTCATTATTGAAACACAAGCAGTACTTTCAAGACAACCTTTAATCTCGTCCAAAATAAATATGTCAACAGTAGGGCGAACTCTTTGAGTTGTTTTAATCTTTATAATAACAAATCACCTCTTACTTACAAATTAAATTATCTAATTATAATGTTTATCTACAAGTTCACAATGTCAGTCTGTTTGTAACTAAACTGTTTGAAACCAATCGTCTGATACGTCTGTGATACGCTCCGTTACTAGATATGTCTCGTTGATGAACAGGCTTTGTTATAAGTTCAAACACACTCACAATGATTTCGTTTTAGTAAACCCAATGCTAACTTATTACTAGGTATAATAATATTTACAAAAAGTTCTGATATCTTTAATTATACGTAACATTTACAAGGCATGTTTTAATAAAAATGTATCATTGTGTGTTAAAAGAGACTCATGTTTGAAATCTTGACAGTTACCCATCATTCCCTTATAGCTTAACCAAATTTATTGCATCATGCGATAAAAACAAGGAAATTTGAACATTTCCTTCTCATGTGTACTCACAAGCGCAAGTTTCCAAATATATTTAGTTATTTATAAACTAAAAAGTAAATCGAAAAGTTGACTTTCGATGGATATTTAAAAATTCGTGGTTAGTGCTCCATTAGCGACTGGTAACAAAGTCTCTCAAGAGCTTACGCTGTATAAATTTTCATAAATGACAAATACGTTTTATTATTAGAGGCAATCTAGAACAATTCAAACCAATTTTAAAATAGCTATGGTGTTGCCATTATCAGACTCGACTCTTTAAACACTGTGAACGATTAACGAACTTGAGTCTCTCCTACCTATGGTTGTGAGTGTGTTCATCCCTCTGTCTCCCACGAGGTGCCTCAAGTCCACACTTCCCCCCAAGACGCAGACGTCACTATCGCAGTAAATAATCTGTACAATTTCATAACACTCAATATTTATTTAGGACCGGCCGGCGTCCGCGCACGACCGCAATCAGCGAGCTATCTTACCATCATAAAATCTTAAGAGTCAAGTACAAACATTATTTACATAGTTTTATTCGATATTTATACAGATAACGATGAATCCATTTAGTTCTCGACCCAAACGGCACATTAGGAGCTAGATTTCGTAGACATGTAAAAAAGTGGCAAAGACTTAATCGCTTACAACTACTATATACATCACAGAGTTTAGTTAAAACAAAATTACAGATGTAGTTATAGTCTTTGGTTCCCGCGCCCCTTAGGAATGTAGAAATTCACCAATTTGTTCACTCACTTGGGATAAAGTAAAAACTACAAAGTCTAACAATAAAAACGATAGTTCACAGTAAATATGTACACAGGATATAGTAATTTAAAAATGTACAATATCAATTAAAAATAAAAATTTAATACCATTGGGCATTGTCATCAATCAACCAAAAGTACAGAAAGATGAAAAAGCTGGTACATTAATAAGTGTTTGAAAACTTAAAAAAATATAGTCCATTCAGTAGATAGTGTTTTAAAGCCAGAACAATAATAAAACGTTTGAACATTAAGCTACAATAAACCCTAGTGAGGCTAAAGAAGAATCAGACGATGGTGTAGAAGTGAGTATTGTAGACGGTGGTGGTGTTCCTAAGAGGCGCGGAGATCCCGCAGCCCAAGCCGCGCCTACCTATCTACGACATTTACATAGGACAACGCTCGAGGAATGTACACTGGGGCACACCCACCTGGCCGGTACTACCACAAAAACAAACAGAATACGCCTACGCTAAATTAATGATAATTTTCTTGATTGGGATCTTTTACAATTTTATCAAGCCGCAACAAGTTTAAATTAGATTTACAAGAATAAAAATAAACAATCATAAACTTTACAAAATGCATAATAATTGACTATGATTACGGTAGTTAAAATCAAATGTATACAACAAATTCAATCAATGACCCACAATAATACTATTAGAACAACGAAGCAATTAAAATCATACAACCAAAGTAACTGTGTATTGTCCAAATTATGCCATTCTAATATCAAATGTTACGCAAAAATATAGATAAGGTGGGTCACGACACGATACTCTTGACTTGATCACGATACTGATTTGCTGAGATTTCAAAATATTGGCCAATATTCCAATGAAATACGTTAATAAGTGTGGTATTGAGAAATGTGGCGGGAGGGGGCTGCCCCGACTACAGCTAGAGATTAGACTAGACGCAGGACTCTGGTATGCGGTGGTCGAGCAGCTTCTCCTTGATGGCGTCGACGTTGAGGTCGGCGGCGGCGCGTAGCGTGGCGGACGCACTACGGCCGAGCCCGCCCCCGCCCCCGCCTCCACCCCCGCCCACCGCGCTCAGGTCGCGGGAACGCGCGCCCCACGTCCACGAGGCGCCGGGACCGTTGCATGCCTGTTAAAGGAATCATACTTGCAACCACGTCATAGACAGTAGAAGATAGAGATATTGAAGAGGAATGAAGACTAAAAGGAATGGAAACCCCGTAATACTGTATCTGTATCTACTGTATCTGAATTCAGGAATTCAGATACAGTAGATAAAACAGATAATTCTAATGTTGAGGGCACGTTTTTGAGAGTTGATTCAAGAAAAAATAACTGTAATATGTAGGTAAATAGCCAATTTTGGTAGTGAAAAGTAGAACTTATGAGTAAACAAGCATACAGCCCCCCTGACGGTTAGACGGCATAAACACACTCGTAGCACTTTGGGCATTATAGTGGGGGCACGTAGCGGCGATACCCCAGTCTATCCACAAGGGCAAAGGTACCTTTACCTTTACTCTACCCTTTGGAGTACTTTAACTCTCCTGACGTGTTCTTATATCTGGCTAAGCGACGCCTTAGCCTGCAAGAGCTTACAGCTCTCATGATCAGGCGACCGGCCCAAATCCAATTGCTTAATATAAGTGATTCTGGTGGTCGTTTGAACATACATGCTTCATAAGTGAGTAACGTTCGATTTTGAATTAAGTATAGAAATTGGATAAAGCGTAAATCACACGATCGTAATATGCAGGATAAATTTATGAATCTGCGAGGCGATAACCGGAGATTGTAAGTTATTATAATGGGTTCCCCGTAGTGCGGGTCGCGGGTCATGACTAGGGCTTAGAAAAACTGTGTTTACCGGTATCGGTAGCCCATGTACCGGTATTTGTTTAGTAGATATATTCTACACCAGCTTTTCGCGCGACTTCACCTGCGTTATCCCACGGGATCACATTTAGTGGATGAAAAGTAGACTACGTGCTACTCCAGACAATAATCTATCTTTGTGACAAATTTTATCTAGATACGTCCAGCGTGATTGAGTAACAAACACATCCAAACTTTTGCATTTATAATATTAGACTAGCTTTTGCATGCGGCTCCACCCGCGTGGCTGTCGGTTAATGATCCAAAAAGTAATCTTATGTTATTTCCAGAGTCTTATACTATCTCCATAACTAATTTCATTTAAATCGGTTCAGCGGTTCAGGCGTGAAAGCGTCAAAAACAAACTCACTATCGCTTGTACCGGTTGCTGACAACATTACGACAGTAAATCTAATTTTTTTAGAACACATAATAAAGCGCAATTAAAATAAGCTCCATCGATTACCATCGATACACCGGAATTGAAAATACTAGTATTACCGGTATATCTATTCAAAAGTTACAGGTAATTTATTACCGGTAATGAGCTCGCGCCTCATTACAACCGCCGCAATCATCGCTATCGGACGACGTATCTCCAGAATTAGCCGAGCCATTGTCACGTCGAAGCACAATTACCCCGATCCGTGCACCCAAGGGTGTCAAACGTCCGCGCAAGGGGACGCCACAAAAGAAGCGGCTCATGAAACTATAGTGGGACTTAATTAAAACGCCCCTCGTTACTGCCGGTACAATGGCGGACGCCTCGTTTTATACAGGTAATCGGGGCTACGCTGGAATTTATTGCTAATAGGTGTTTCTTAGTTTTTTTGCATAATTTTTATTTTTATTTTTAAATAAAGTAGTTAAATGTACACTATATACGATTTAATGTAATACCATTTCAGAATGGAGCCGTCTTTCAGCAGCGCATTAATTTTTGTGAAATTTTTGTGGACTTGATCTTGAATGGTGTCGATTATGTTTCTCTTCTCCAAAACTTTTTTGAAGGTACCTCCTTTTTCATTCTATTTTAATAAGAAAGGAATAGTTTTTTAAAGTTAAGTCATAGATGCCTACAAAAAAGTCCTGAAAAGAGATCTTATAAGCCGGCAAGGTGAAGGCGGCTAGAACAGAGTGTTAAAGCTGTGAACAATTCCCTACCCTACTAGCCCTGGAAAACTGTTCTTAAAAAGGTGATGGTGTAAAGTATTCAACTTCATTGTAAGTCGAGAACAATTTATTGTGATTTCTCATGGAGAAATTCTCAACACCGCCAATTAGAGACTCCAAAAAAGTACAACGACATCTAGTACTCAATATTGTAACTAACTTAACATACGTAATATTGCATACTTAAAACTTTTATGTAGAAAATTTGACATTGGCGATTCAACAAGCTGCACTAGCTGTCTTCGCATATGGACTATACCGAGTTGTTGACAATTTGTGGATCCATGGACTTTTGACTTGTCTTAATCGGCATATAAAAATACGACTAAAAGGCATAAAAATTGCTATTTTAGTAACTACAAAGACATCAATTGCTTTTGCCTTCTGTTTCATTCTTATCAGAATGTAATCAGAATGTTGTAGGGAACTGAAATTAAGTTTTAATTGGCGCACAGTCGAATCAGGTGCACTGTTTTCCTGGAACGTCACAGCTTGGAACTTTTCAAGGACAAAGTGAATAAGCATTTTTAGGTGGCAGAAAACCAGGAGTATTTGAGCATAATGCTGCACCAAGCATTATGCTTTATTACCTAGACAGAACTTCTTCATATTGTCCATATTCTTTTTAAGACTCATCATCTTATAATGAACATGGACAAGACAAAGATTATGTCGAATATCCATGTCTTACCTATACCAGTTACAGTTAGGAGTTCTGTACCCGTAGTTGTTAACGAGTGCAAGAGCAACTTCGAGGAAGAGGTAGATTAGCTAATCCAACTCGAATGGGCAACGTTCGAGAAATTGCGTTAGATCTTCTCGTCCAAAATTCCTCAGTGCCTCAAGTCGAAAGTCAGTGAGTGAGTGTTGCCAGTGATGACACACGGCTGTGAAACGGCGTCGCTTACTAAGGGCCTTTTTTGCGAGTTCACAGTCGACTAGCGAGGTAAGAAACGAACTATGTAAGGTGTTTCCCTACAAGATACAATCAGAAATGAGGATATCCGTAAGAGAACTTAGGTCACTGACATAACTCAGGATGAGCAAGTTGATGTGGCAGTGGCAGGGCACATAGTGAGCAGCACGAACAGCCGATGGAGCGTTAAAGTTCTAGCATGTCGACCACGTACCGGAAAACGTAAAGTAGGATGACCTCCCTCTCGATGGCCAGACGATCTGATCAGGGCGGAGGGGAGTAGGCTAAGCAAAACCGAACCCTTAGGAAATTAAGCCTTTTTCAGCAGTGTACACCAAAGGCTGATATGATGATTATGATGGTTAAGTTCGCATTGCTGTACCATCAGGTGAGATTGTTGGCTTGCCTAACAAATAATATAATAGACCGGCTGTCATTAAAGTTTGACAAGCTCGTAGTCACCAGACCGCAGAAGGAAAGCTATAGAAGGATCTTTACCACAAAAACACATTCATACCACAAAAGCCTTTTGACTCATTTGGCTAGCATCTTCAGTAAGGTATAAATTGATAGGTCTAAATTTAAATGCAGAATTAAGTAAAAAATTACTTAAAATCTAAATGATGACGGCATTTGATAACGGTGTGTCAGATGCTTAGTTTTTAGAGCTACATCGTCGTTGCTGACAAGCTGACGACGCCGGAGGCCCGCCCACTGTCGCCGCGTCACTCCACATTTCCTTCCCTCACTCAAAACGAGACCCTC
The DNA here is from genome assembly GCA_947347705.1 of Nymphula nitidulata. Classification (NCBI taxonomy): domain Eukaryota; kingdom Metazoa; phylum Arthropoda; class Insecta; order Lepidoptera; family Crambidae; genus Nymphula; species Nymphula nitidulata. Next base: position 817,784 of record OX374618.1, read on the forward strand.
ACAAACCGATAACACGCATGCCTATCGCTCTGTAGCGTATATCCCCGGGAAGCACTAATAGAAAGATTATCTTCTTTACGACAGGAGCGAGTTTCATTTCAACCATAAGCCAGTATTGTTTTAAGACAATGGAGAAATATATCTTCCTGCAAGACTTAGCGGAAATTCAATAGGAAAGGATAAATGTTGGAGCAGCAGATGCATTTTACTGTTTCCGGATCCCGATGCGTGATCTACGGAACAATAAGCGCATTGAGATATTATTTTTTTACTCGACTCTAACATTGCAGTCATAATTTATCAAAGATACTATATCTTTTATCTTTTCTTGTAACCCAGTTTGTTGCACTTAGATTAACGAAGGTACATTTCTGATTAGCATCCTCCGAACAGTAATTATGTTTCCGAAGAACACTCAACTCGATTATCATTAACCTTTACAAACTTAGCTTTCGTCGAAGACTTAATATTAAAATTCAACTCGTTCGTTACTTTATCGGTTCGTAACTGAGTTAAACGAACTTCCATGTTTCTATTTGATGGAGACTTTGCGAAGTAAATTCGCGAGAGAAGTTTCCATGTAAATACGATAAAGTTGGACGTCAAGGGATCTTGAAATATTTTAATCTTAGAGTTGGAGGCGCGTGGTTTTCCGTTTGCGAGTGTTTTGATTGGCGGCGGCCATGCGGTGCGACGCGGCGCGGCGTGCGGCGCTGGTGCCCGCCGACTGCCGCGATGGTGGCGGCCCGTGCTATGACTTGCCACCAGTTCGCTAATTAGCGCCAATGAACACTTTAACCGCATAGAAGCAATAATTCGATGTATTAGAAAAGTTCTAAAGTTCCATTTTTATATTTTATTCAGTTATAAATTATATTGGTACTGACCCGTCAAGCATCAGATTCCAGAAAATTTATTTTTAAATTGTTATAGGATGGGATAACGCTGCTTGAGGGATTAAGGAATAGTAAGATTCTAAATCATTGTTATTTGTGAGATAAAAATGTAAAAAATGCTAATAAAGTAAATAAAGTCTAAATTCTATATGGATCAGATCGAAGTCAAGTCAACTGATTTGAAATTTCCAAAATTCATTTCTTATTGAAGTAGAATTAAAGAGAGAGAAAGAGAGAATCCACACCATTACTAATAAAGATGCAATCTCCGAAACTAAAGTTGATTTTGTAGTTTAATTTATTCGAAGGCGAAGACAGGACCCAGAAATTGAAGGAGTTAATAATGTAGGGAGGCTGCTGCGTCGTCAGTACCCACACGCGACGGCGCGGAAGTCTCTCGGGTGCATCACAACTTCACAAGTGAAAACCCGCGCGATAAGAAGCCGCGACACGCACTAAAGAAGTATGATGTTCCTGTATCAGCGACGCGGCATAAAGCAACGGCCGCCGGCGGCCATAAAGATACCAGTGACCGCGACCCCGCGGCTCCGGGCCATTACAGAACTCACTGACTCGCCGATCGCTCCCATAAAATAAACGACAGCCAACTTTAAGTAGATATAATCGTGCTAAGTCGCAGTTCGTTTCGCAGAGATCCGGAGACTTTATGTGACGCCAGGGCACTTTTATGATCGTTCCATCTTTCGGGATCCACGCCCAAAATGTGCTATGAAATATTTTTTGTCGACGTAACTATGACATAGAGTTTGTGGCAGTTTTTATTAAGACAAAGACTCGTCGTTTTTAGGAGACGACTTACGAAACTGCGGTCAGATAAGATAAACTGCGCCGCTCCCGGATTGGCTCGCCCGTTATAATAATCTTCACGATTTCCCCACCGGAAATATGGGGTCTTTCACTTGCAAAAAGACAATTTTAGCTGTATCATTGAGAGATATCACTTCGCAACACACACATCCAAGTATAATTTCTTTTGTGATTCTACATGCATCAATTAACAATTTTCCTTTCTTTATGAATAATAATAATGACACATGGGACATGTTGACGATACAATGCTTCCTACAGGAATTCTGCTGATTGTTTTATTTAAAACTACATAATATAAAGCATTTAACAATATCCTACACGAAATAAATAAAAATCATTACATAGTATATTTATCGTTGATGTAGCAGCAGTTTTTATTACTCAATACGAATTATTACAGCTAGCCATTTATTCCTTTTATAGTAACTAGCCGCGGTGTCTATTGTTTGATTGATGGCAAGTCGTATTAGATTATCATCACACTTTGACTGCTGAATTTGCAAAAATGAAATCTACCAAATACCGGGATTACGATCCTTTTTGATAGTAAAAGGAATTTATTATTTGTCACTTTTGATGTCCATCTATAAATTTTTAGCAGTTGAATATTTCTCGTGAATTTTTTACCATTTTGTTCCTTATCATCTCGTCGGGCGTCTCCTCAACAAACAGATAAAAAAAAACAAAGATTTGATATTATGTCGTCGTTGTAAGTATCCGAAAAGACTGGTAAATCTAATTTAAATTTCACTTTCTAGAAGACCGCATGTTGTAGCAGCTTTGCTAGAACGCATTGTAGCTAAATAGGCCTTTAATTTTCTTTTTATAGCATATATTACCCATGGAAAACACCTCCCAGAATCAGAAACGCCTGAGTTAACACATCGTGCTCTTGAATTTTCTTTTTACAGGCATCTTCTAAGTCCGCCTGGCTAGCTTATCTTGTCTAAGTCTGCCGCCATACAATTACGGTAAAGTTGGTGGTAAGATAGCCAGTGCATTTGTGATGGAGGATTCCAGGTGTAGCTCCCTTCCATCTTCTTATCATCACTTAACATCAGGTGAGGTGAAGGCCAAGAGTTGCCTTGTTAAGAAAAAAATCTTGAAACTTACTGGTGTAGAAAACGGTGCGGGCACCGTCCGACTTGGAGACGATACGGCCAGGCTGGGTGCGCTGGTCGCCTCGCCTGCAAACGAAGTAAACAACCTTGTTAAGAAATTTTAGGTACGAGTACATATCGATGGTGGAACACGGGAAGTAGCAGCTAAGGGAGAAAAATATTTGAATAATTATTTTTTATGCCAAAAACTTGGAAGAACCAGCTGGTAAACCTGATGGTAAGTGGTAACCATCGGCTATGAATATTTGTGATATCAGAGAAATTACTCGATAATGCAGATCGACAAGATGCGCCTCATATTGTGCCTCATATACACTTGTTCGTGATTTATTATTTATGTTATGTTTGTGGATGGTTGTAACTACTTGTGTGTACTCTATGGTTGTCTGGTAGAGTTCGCTTCTAGCGATAAGACCGCCTTGTAAGGCATATTGAGCTTGTTTTATCTCTGTATTGTTTGTGTAAGTGTGCAAAATCTCTATAAAAAAATATTTAATTTGAAATAATGCAGAGGCAATGATTGTCCGAGCGTACGAGGGTCCTGCAAGTCACGGTTCCAATACAGCGTTGCCAGGACATCAAGAGATATAGCTTTTTTCCGAAACCTTTCGCCCACTTAAATTGGTATGTAGGTGTTGGGACGTAACAGGATTTATATTGATAAGGGACACGGTCGCCGCGTTAATCCGGCCGCCTGGAGCCGCGGCCACGGTAATTACTGCGTGAGACAAATGGACACGACCGCGCCGCTCTGTGTACCGTCGTAAATACAAGTAGCCAAGACAATTGCAACATTCCTGCTGTATCTACTTGAAACGCATATAAATTATTGACTATTGAAGTTCCACAAGTTGGTGGTTATGTGGGAGATAGGAGAATTTACATGTCTTTACGACAGTCAAAGAAATGTAATAGCGTAGGATAAGAGGAGCTCGGTGGCTTAGTGGTTTGAGCACTCTGGTTTCGATTACGAAAATCAAGCAACTTTCGCCATGGTCGGGCCCGGGATTGGTCAATCAATATTTTAATCTCGAGCTCCTCCGTGCTTCGAAAGGCACGTTAAGTCGTTGATCCTGGGTGTTACTAAAACCGCTTTAGCCCACCAATCCGCATTGGGCCAGCGTGGTGGTGTTATGCCCCAAACTTCTAATGTGTCTCCTAAGGCCTGTGCCCAGCATTGGGACGTGTAATAAATAGGCTGGTGATGAATAACGTACGCGTTTCTGGCAGATTACTATCGCAAAAAGCGAGATTACTGTAGCTCTCGAATTTTCTTCTTATTATTAATTAATCTGAAATTAACACAACTCAAATTCTTATTAGAGTACCTATTTCATCATTTTTAATTTGAACAATTGGTTTAAAGATCCTTAGAAAAATATCAAGACTAGAAACAATACATATTATGTTGGGGCTACACAAGCTTTCTCAATAATATTTCAAGAAATTAATGTTAAGATTTAAGGTTAGAAAATAATTACGGCTGTTGTACACAGTGTTTTACCTGTCATGTTTGAAATCGAAATGCCTAATCGAATAAGCTCGCCAAAACACTGTGTAACTATTCAAAGCAAGCTTTTGTATTTCGTTGCTGTATTTTATAGTTAGATTTCATTTTAAGAAAAAATCTAGAAGAAGACATAAATAGAAACAATGACGATGAAAACCGCGATGATTCTGAGATTTGTTTGTCAATCATTTTAGTGTATCGGCTGCGGGGGCGGGGGCGGGGGGCAGGGGGGCGGCGGCGGGGGCGCTCCATCAGCTCGATAATTTGATTTCTTTGATGGCGCCCAACACATTTGGATTCGTGATGAGTCACGCCGTTCTCATTTAAGCGCCAATTTGCTATAATTCCACGCGGCGCTGATAAATAATTAATTTCTCGGTTTTTCGACTTAAACGCTTCTTCGCCCCAAAAGATTGATGGCGTGAAAAACTTTTCCATTCGAAGAGTTCGCCGAAACGTTATAACTTCTGGCGGGTCACCAGGCCGAAGTGTATTTAAATTTGGGGCCGCAGAGCCGTATTGGAGACATGCTCGCCGGATCACATAAATAAGGAGCGAGATCCGGGCCGCGTGTACTTGTCCGGCGAGATCGAGCGCCGGCGAGATTTATCTGGGCCCGCTCCGGGGAAAAACCTGATTAATCACTACATTCAAAGATAGAGGCGAGCGCGAGTCAGGACGCAAGAAATAATTAATTGGCGCGGTACGAGTTGCCTGGAAGCCGGTTGCTTGGCTTCTAATGGTCTACGTAGGTTTAGTGTGCCACCGTCAATGTATTTATCTGCTGTATCAGCACTTAGTGTTACGGATATTAATATACACCCGCGTTTCATGATTACCGGCCAGACGTGACCACTACGCCACCGGAGCTGTAGGTACAACCTACGAATTTCTTCACCGCCTTCTTTCCTTTTTCCAACGTTTTTATAGCAACTTTTTACTCACCACTCATTGAAGTTAACACCTCTAATGATCCGAAAGCATATTTTTAAACTTCCAGTTAAGGTGAGAAAGAAACAATAAGAAAAAAAAACATAAGGATGTGATAAAAGAATAAATTTGAAATTTAAAAATGGAACTCTTTGCCAATATTACTGTAGTGCTCGTTTTCACTAACATTTGGCTAGCGCTAAGAGTCTCTTAACGTTTTTTAACCCCCGACGTAAAAAGAGGGGTATTATAAGTTTGACGTGTCTGTCTGTATATCTATGTAAGGTAAACGCTGGTAATGTCGACAGTGTCCCGGTACCCGTCAGTTTATAAAAAATAACGAATATTTCTTTTTCTCCCGTGGCAATGTAAGAACTTTCTATGGCATCATAATCTTTGTTATATACTACAAAATCAGAACCACAACAGTTAATTAAAAAAGCAATGGCGACGGAAAAAAATTGCATCAAAGTATAACACTCCCAAATTTTGATTTTTTTTGCTAGTTTAGGTACTGAATTTGAACTCTAGCATAATACATTAGTTTCTAAATCTTGCAGAATCTATCGGCAGTTCGATGATAGTGATTATTTCATAATGTAGTCAAGTGAAGTATCTAATGAATTTTAACGTTTCAATTAATATTTTTTATTTATTTTGTGGTATTTACCTGTGTGACATTTATTGGTTCCTAAAAATCCCTCAGTGACCCAATCCTCGTCAATAATTGACGGGTACTGGGCCTAGCGTGGAAACCTGCACCAATTACCGCCATTTCGTTAAATTTCGCCTTTATCTTTATAAAGCTAAGGTCGTAAGATAGTATCTCGTGCAAATTCCTAGAGTGAAATATGATTCCTTGGCGGTATATATTTAGTCTGGCCATAAATACTGTTACAATTAAAAAAAAAAAAATATTACGTTTGAATTTGGAATCTGTCATTTTTTATATGATTGTTCATTGAGTTTTTTCATTTTGGCGCCAATGGCCACTCCATTTGATGATAAAGAGAACCGAAAAGAGGTGATAAAGAGAACCGAATCGCTGTGATTGCATTACACAAAGTAGGTATGGAGCCATATGCAATTTTTAAAACTCCCCATACGCTTGGTATTAGTAAAATGTTTGTGTATTGGGCTATTAATAGGTACAATGAGACCTCCTCTATTTGTGACAGAAAAAGATCTGGCCGTCCACGTAGTGTTCGTGCGAAAAAGGTGGTCAAAGCAGTAAGGGAAAGAATTCGAAGAAATCCTGTCCGAAAGCAAACTATTTTATCTCGGGAGATGAAGATAGCACCTAGAACCATGTCGCGCATGTAGACGCGCGTAAGACTAGGTATATTTATTTACATATATGAGTTCACATATACTCTTTAATTCCAAGCGCCGTTTATTCCCGTGGCTCTCGCAAGGCGCGACTGAGCTATCAACTGCTTCACTGGTAGTGGTAGGGTCTGAACACCATCTTGTTGGTGACCACCATACGCATCGGGTAAAACCAAAGCTTGAAGAGACCTTGCCGCAATGCATGCGGTCAGTAATGCCTTCCGTCTGACAGTGCCAGGTGGAATGCATTGACTCGCCTGCAGGAAGACCCCAAGAAACAGCTGCTTCGCTGTCCGCTGAAAGCACACTATAGGGGCCCAATTTAACCTAAACAGCTCGTGGAGCTCTCTCTCCACCATATGACGCAATATCTTGGAGTGGTCCGTCGTGCAGGTTTGAGACCGCGTGACTTGGGGTGCACGTGGACCAGATCCCACGACGGTGACATGAAGACAAATCGACTATTTCATCATTTTAGTCAGAAGGCAAATGTCACGCAGGAGCAGTTATCAACCGCGGAATTGGTATTTTTCTTCAGTGCTCACTTCGAGTTGTGGTTAAGTTTCTCTAAAACAGACCATGCTGGTAGAGCAGCCCAAGCTTTCGCTATCACGCGTCACCTAACTCAACTGGTTAACCAGCCCACCAGGATGCCAGATATTGTCGTAGGCGCGGGACCATCTGCTGAGAACTTGCATGGCTGTATATCGGATAGAAGTCTGAGCTGCATTGGGAACATCGGACCACAGCTTAATAACCGACGAGGTGTCATTTGGCGCCGCCTTATTAGAAATGAGATACTACACACCCCGTATCCGATCTCCTCAGGAAAGGTAGGCGTAACTGGTTTATTCGCGAGTGTCTTTTAGATGTTGAGGCATAATAATCGTCATACCATGCTTGGATCAGAGGCCGAGCTTGTCGGGATTCAGATATTGACTCAGTGTAAACAATGCTATCAAGTCCTGCAAAAATGGCCTTCATCAGAGTGCTTGCACAGCGTATTTCACGAGTTGAGCAATAATTATTTACGCATCAAATCCCACAGAATTCACGGAAAGCAGTAGCTACTGTCGTTTATCCAAAGCCATGCAGTTCAACTTCTACCAACTCTCGCTGCCCCTGTTAAGATGTTCTGACTAAACGCTAGCTCATAAGCCGCAAGATAAAGCGGATCTTTTGATAAAATTCTTTGCTGGTCACTGAGCTCACTCTCAAATCGATGACTGAAATTCATAGCCACCACCTCTATACCACTTCCAAAAAATATGTCAATTGACGTTTGAAAAGCTAGCGGACCTGATGGCATCTCAAAAAATGCGCAGTGGTCTAAACTGCCCTTGCTAGCAGTTCTCCCATTTTAACACAGCTATACCGTCTTTTTTTTTGCTCTTATAACAGCTGACAACTAAATTGTTTGCAAGATCAAGGAATGAATCTTAAATACCTAGAAAAAAGTTTATCAATTAATGATCGCTAATACGGGTTTCTTTTGGATAAAACAGACAATGGGTGATCTTCTAGCGTATTTAATGCGGCTCTGGAGTCCAGCTATTAACAAACGTAGTCAGCCAGTGGCTGTTATCCATGACATTGCCAAAGCCTTTGATCGGGTCAGGTAAAAGCCTCTTTACACTCAGCTATGCAACTGCATCGCTGGCTTCCTGCATGGGTGGCGAATCCATGTCCTCGCAGATAATTCTTATCAGTGAACGCTTATCAATGTACCGCTGGTCTCCTTCCTATTCCCCTCACTCTAAGTTTTGCATAACAATCACATATTATGCTTCTTTTAGGTTTCCTAAAAGAAGCATAATATGTGATTGTTATATTGATTGTTAATCATTGCCATGCGGATAACAGTACAGTGCATGAGAAATATTATGACCGCCCAGGAGTCAGTTGCGTTAAAACCGAGAGGAATGAAACTTAGCATTCAGCTCAACAGGGTGTTGAACCTTATACTTGAATGGGGATCTATTATTCTTGTTGAGTTAAAAAGCACAGGAGTGCTTGTTTGTAGCCAAAATGTCCCCTTCCCTCTCTTCAGGGCACAAACCTTTCTTCGGCATAGCAAATGATTCAAAACCACCTGATAAAAATCGATAGAAGAGTCCATATGCTGAGACAGCTAGTGGAGCATAAACATTCAATTCTAGGCGCCTCCACCATTGCCAGCCCGTGGGGTGCCTTAATCTTTATCCTTATTTTTTCGGGGAGTAATCTGAATACAGACTTATCCGCCGCCGCAGCGCTAATGACACTGGGAACATCTACCCACTAAAACTCCCCGGTTACTCCATTGCCCTTCGCGGGGGTAGCCTAGATTCTACTAAAGCAATTTCACCAGCCCACCCCCAGGCAACTTGCCTACGGCTAAGGTTTCGGACCGTTGGAGACCCAGAGTCACTAGGATAATTCAAACCGTGGCAGCCTGTGTTATGCGTGCACAGTCTTGCAGAATGTGGCATGGCCCTTAACATGGTTGGCAGCGAGGAAAGACCGCGACCGAGGGCCGCACGAAGTTGGCGGCGCTCATGTTATCAAGCCGGACACTTCACAAGATTGTGCTCGGCCGTATCGTTCGGGGGAGTCGCAGTGATGACAATGCGGCGTTTCCTTCTGACGGGCGATACGGTACAGTTAGTGACCGAAGCAACCATTTCTCGTCAGTAACTGTATAATGCTGTCAGTGAGGCTGCCCAGCCGGCGCCCAACCTACTCCTCCAATATCGGGCGAATCAATCATCCGGTAGCTGGTTGTTGGAGTGACACGAGCCTCGTCCCATTGGCACAGAGCCTCCCTCTACACCAGGGTGCGGATCTACCTCGCTACATCGAGGTCAGACCGCTCCCCCCGCTCTCTTGCTGCTACCGTGTTTGCGGTGTTGATGCACTCTGGCCAGCACCCGGCCATCAATCTGGGCATCGACTAACTTTGAGGTAAGTCCACATAGCACGGATCGCGATGACCCTCTGCGGCTGCCGCAAGAGGGCCCGTGCGCGGAGGGAGAGACACTCTGCCCACATCGAAGTTCCATACAGTACCATACACTTTACCACCCCGAGGTAAAATCGACGGCACGACGATGCGCTGGACGCCCACGGTCGTGCCGACCAACGCATGGTGAACCGCTTCTCCCATTCACGTGCCCTTGTTACGACCAGCGTGTCATCCGCTAAGTAGACGACATCCATCTGCGGCAAAAGCGCGCCGCATAGAACCCAGACGTATGTAGCTTAGTAATGGGCCTACTACGTGGGCCCTAGGGCACACCTGCCGCTATTGTCCATGACTGGATGCGGCCCTCTTCGTCTTCGAAGAGGATCTATCCACCACCTTCTGTCCACCTGGCAGGGGATACCTTACACTACGTTTGCTGAAATGTGGTCTCCATTCGAGACCTACTTACTTCACCGATCATCAGTTGTACGAGAGTGTAACCGTCATCTATCCAATGTCAACTGCTTAGATCTTTAGGCGAATAGCAACATTTCCACCATTGAATTGATAACGTGGAACTTCATGTCGCTCAGCAAGCAATAGAGAGATTTGCTAAGCGACATGAAGGTCCTCGTTTTGGCTCCATTAGTCATAACAAGTACGACGAAATTCCCACTCTGCAGATTTCTGCTGCCTTCTCCAGTCCACCAGTCCTCCATTGGTCCAGTACTTCCTGCATCTATACTAATGTGTGATTTTTTAAATACAACTTGCCACCGTCGTTTATAGACACTTGTAATAACAAGGGAAAAATCACCTGGTATTGGTACGTTGTCATGCTTACTCCTTTTTTCGGGGAGAAATCTAATAACAGACTTCCCCTGTTCCATGTGTTGAGGTCGCTCAGCGCTGAAGATGCTAAACACACTTAAGCACTGCAGTAAGTCCACTGACCTTCGCGTGGGTAGCCTAGGCTCTGCCGAAGCAATTTCACTAGCCCACCCCCGACATGCTGTGGCCTAAAATGAAATTCCTTTGATTCCCAGTAATTATACTTCTAACTTTCCCTTTAATTCCAAACACAGCGACTACAAACACCGTAAAAACAACGTCTAAGGATATTCAATTACGAAATAAAATCATTATGAACCTTAAATATACATAAAAACGGTTCAAATTACATTATGCTTAAAATGTGTCGAGTTTTGGTACCATTTGCCGATAATTAGGACATATCTGTCGAATACTGGTACAAATGGGTGTTTCTTCAGTTTATTATTTATTTGATTTTTTCCTTATTCTTCTTAATAAAACGAACCATTAAGTCTAATAGAGGAATAAATTCTGTAGCTCATGGTGTAACTACAACTTCGTAAGAGCAATGATGTTTGTGTGACAAGTCGTCAAAGTCAGCCAAGTTCAATTTCCGACGAGTATTGGGACGTTTACCTTATCTGTGTATCTGTGTGTCTGTCTGTGGTATCGTAGCGCCTAAACGAAGGGACCGATTTTGATACGGTTTTTTTGTATAAAAGCTACATCAGCTTGGATGGAACTACGATGGTTCTTAGCTATAATTTATGAATTTAAGTTCAGGCGTTTGATTACTATCAGCTCATTTTCTACATGATAATAGGGTTTTACTAACTTTTACAGATCCGATTGATTTCAAATTTGGTGTAATGTCACTTCGGTGACATTCCCATGACATACTATCCTTGAGCTGATCCTATACCATCAAAAAGTCTGCAAAATGCATAATTCTTATTTCTTCAGAAACTTACAGCAGATGTAGCGTGTTTGGGCTCTTATGAATAGTCTCAATGAGATGGTGTTAGATAGATGATTGATGACGCCGGGGGTTACTTAATTTTTTTTATTTTGAATTTTTTTATCTCAGTCTATCTAAAGGAGATAGAAAGAGACAAATGTTTTTAAGAGTCACCTAGGCCTAGGGAATGGTTAGTGAAAACGGACATAAGTATTACATTAATTTGTCATTTACTTTATGATTTGGCGGTAAATTGAAAATTGCCTGAGTCACGTCAGCATGAATCAATGGCGAGAAAATTTTCCTACAATGATTTTTTATGACTTTCGATGTCATTTTTGTCAACAAGAAAGTTATGATAGACATCAATTGGCCTTTCATGATGAAGCCCCATCTTGTGTCACTGTTTACAACTGGTTTAATGAGTTTAAGCGTGGTCGCACTAACCTTATCTATGATCTGCGTGAGGAGCGGCCTTCTACTGCGATGACTAAAGATAATATCAGTATTGTACGGCGTATGATAAACTGACAAAAGAATGACCTATCAGCATATTCGGACGAGCTTGATAAGCATCGGTATGGGTCAAGTGCACAAAATCCTGAACATGAACAGTTAGCGGTCAGGAAGCTTTGTGCCCGGTGGATACCTCATAATTAGACCGAGGCACAGATTAGATAAACCGAGGCCCAAAAACTGCGTAGTGTTGATTGGTGCCGTGAAATGGTTCAAACATTTTGCGGATGTGACTCAAATGCTGTGATCGATAAACTTACGGATGACGAAAGCTGGATTTAATTATATGATTCCGAAATCAAAAGGCTGTCTGCTCAGTGGCTGTTTCATTTCGAGGAGTTGCATACTAAAATGAAGAGAGGACGAAGCGCGGGCAAAAAGATCTTCGAAAGGAGAATTATTGATGTGATTGGACACTATGTTGGAAAGACATAATAATAAAAATAACTTGCTACTTAGTATGCTTAGTTTTTACCTACTGCCTACTCCCAGGACATTCTTTTTTTAGTATTTAATAAAAAAAATCACTTAAAATTTACCTACTAAGTACATTGATAATTACATACGCCCATTCGACCCACTATGGCATAATCCTGTAAAATAGCTGTACGGGCATTAATGTGATATTAACTACGCAGAAAAGTTGTCTTTAATTACTTAAGCATATTGACTAAAATGGAATCCTGTAAAATCCACTTTATTTCATTTTATTATACTTAAACATGAAATCGTTGCAATTACTTCAATATCATTTTAGAAGCGGCTAAAATAACTCTGTTATTTCCTTGTTTTATTGTTGTAAATAACTGAAAAAAAATATCAAAGTAATCAAAAAATATGTCACTACATTCAATATGTAATTTCCAAAGCTTTAAAAATAGAACCTAGTTTCATGTGCCGGGGGGTAAATGAGCGACGTGATGTGCCGTCTTTGAGACGACCGACAGGCAAATGTTGCATTACTCATTGAATAATTAATGTTATAATTAAATGAAACTTGAGCGCCGCTACAATGCCCGTGGTTTGTTCTCGGTGCACCTGCACTTGCGGCGCGTTTTCAATCGCCGGTCTCGCCGCGCTGAATATTCACGATCGCGCATCAATATTCATGAATATAGCTATACCAGCCCTCGCCGCCGCACCTCCGCTTCGTTTGAAAATATGTTTAAATAGTTACACAAGTTCATTGGCTGTCGCGCGATTGTATCGACGAGTTTTATGCACTCAACTCGGTTCCACGCCAGTTGCATTGGGAAGGGGTAAACTGTACAAGATACAAAATATCCGGTTGCGGTATGGAGAACATTTTCTTTAAAAAAACATGCATCTTCTTTAGGTTGCGTTACATCAACTAAATATACACAACCCGATGTTTCGTGCGTGCTTTTCCTTGCCGTGCCCTGGTTGTGGCTGCTGTTTTCCTCATCATATCAATAGATTACTACTTTAAAGATATCTATCCGTACTCATAATAAGTATATTATAAATGCGAAAGTATCTCTGCCTATCTGTCTATTACTGTCTATTTTCAGTCCTAAATAAATATCGACATCCATATCCATTACAATACGGAAGTCGGCTATTGCGCTAAAATGTAGCGAACCCATTTTCAGGTGATAATTTTTACCTCTTTCTCGGAGTTGGACCTACCAAACCTCAGAGGAAACGTACTCGTCAACAACTTCGAGAACAGAAACGCTCTCAACAAAAACCCCCTTATCATGTATAAAATAGATGCGAGAGGCCTTTGTTCAACAGTGGACATCATGAGCTGATATGATGATATAGCCAACGAAACGATAGGCTAGTTTTCAAAATAAGGTCGGTAGGTTCTAGTATTTGTGTTGCAATATTATTATCGTTGACCTATTTTCGTGATTGTGAGTAAATGAGGCCTGATTAACAATTCTGCAAATCCTTTGGCGGGCTCGGGCTACCTGCGACCTCCACGAATATAAATGGGGCATTAGGCGACTCCAGTCGGAATATTAAAATATTTTCGCGGCAGTTTAATAGGCGGTGGCCGACGCATAAATCTGGCCTGTATCATATAATATGGGAGTTTTTATTGAGGCGAGAACAGCGTTCATTATCCCAGCGATTTATGGCGTCGGCGTCTCCCGCCCGAACCCATACTTATGAATACAATATCAATATTATTTTATTTCCCCCGCTTCCTATAGCTTTTTCAATGCCCTGGGGATTGGACGAGAATGATGTCAGAGTCCATTATCCGGCGGCGAGTGATGATTAAAGGAAAGAGAGTCAACACTTGTCGCTGGCACAGAAGTAATAAATACAGACTGAAGAGGATTTGTGGATTTATGTAAAAATAATAATTTATCAATACAATACTATCAACAGCAACGCGATGATTTGTTTACGTCGTCTGTATCTTTTGCCTACGAAATCAGTTACATTTAAATTGTAATGAAAATAATATTAATAATTCACGAAAAGATATTTCAACGTACCAGCAAGTACCGGCTGGCCGAGTGGTCTGTGCCCTTGCTATACAGGCTACTTGGTCGGGAGGTCCCGGGTTCGAATCCGGTAGAAGCAAATGTTTGTATGATGAGTACGAGTATTTGTATACGAGTCATGGATGTTTATATGTTTATTTAATATATTTCTAATATTTATTTATATACATATTATTATCATCACCTATTTGTCCGTTATCTAGTATCCATAACACAAGCTCTTAATGATGCTTACTTTGGGCTAGATAAATAGGTGTGAGTGTATGAATATTATTATTATTATTAAGTATCTACGCTGACGAAGCCGTGAGTGGTTGCTAACAAGAAAAATGTGTTTATCGTCGATATTTATCCAGAAATGAAAACGTTATAGACAGAAAAACAGACAAAGTTACTTTTGCTTAGTATTAGGTAGCTACCTATGTATATCTTTAACTCACCAGCCCGCATGATGACGATGAAATGTTTCAAAATTTTTCATCATACTTATTTGTCAATGGGGTGGTTATTACTCGTTGGCAGGGAGTCTAAGCAATATCGTCAACTACTATTTCGAAAGACGCCTGGTGATGATGAACAATACTTGATATATATATAAATCATTGTAATCGGGTGTAAAATAGACATTGCTTAATATGTAGTCTGTAAAAGATACTGCTCCGCAAGCTACACTAGGTGGTAGGCCCATATGTAGGATCGTCTGGGTAGGTACCACCGCCTTTCTTATTTCAGCCGTGAAACAGTTCGCTGTGTTTCGGATTGCAGGGAAAGGTAGCCAGTGTAATTACTGGGCATGGAAGGCATTTCATCTTAGGACCCAGGATGACAACGCACCTGGAATATCAAGTGATTTTTCCTTGTTATTGCAGGTGTGTATAGGCGGCGGTAACCGCTTACCATCAGGTGGGCCATCAGCTTGTTTATCATCTAGTAGAATATAATAATAATAATTTATTTCGGACCTCTTTTTTTTACATCCATATTTGTTAGTAACAATTTACTTAAAACTACGTTAGTAACATTATTAATTATATTTGAATAAAAATTACAATAGAACCAGAAAATTGAAATTAATACATAAGTCATACATAAATTAATAAAAACTGTCAATTAAATCAATAGAATAAAATATTTCAACATGTCAGTACATTTATAAAAAAAGCTACTGCTATTGCGGTCAATAGCGTGGCATCCTTCGGCTGCTTGGGAAAGTGTGCTGAGGGAGCTGATGCATCTAAGGGTCTGATGCATATTAGGCGCGTCGGACCGCGTCATGCCGCGTCGGATCTCGTCGCTCCGCTCCGCCGCGCCGCGCGTCGCGTGCCGCACGCAACCTACTTCGAGCTAATCACCGATTTAGTTAATGTGGATGAAAGTTTACGCGGTACGAGTAGAGCGGAATTGATAAATCGTCGCGAAGTTAGCAAAGTGGCGAGTTAAAGCGACAATGACGCAGCGACTTACTTCCCGCGCGTTAACGGCTGCTCGCGCTCATATCAATTTGTTTTGTGGCTTAATGAGTGCGAAATTAGTAAGTTTCACTAAGTTTTGACTGAAGTTGTTTTGTTGGTTATTGCGATCGTTTTATAGGACATGCGAATTTGCTTTGCGACGTTCTTTGTGAAACAAGCACCTAATAAAATTCGTGTGCAACGATTATCTCGAAAAGTAATAATTTTAAGTAGATCCAGACATCAAAGTAGGTCGCACGCGGCCAAGTGGGACCTCGGACCGCTGCCTCTGATTACATTACGCGTTCCCACTGCGTTCTGTTTTTCATTTCACCTTTTGCATATTTCGCCTCTGTCTGACTTAGGATTACTTTTGCAAATGTGTTTATTATTCATTCATAACGGAGACCAAAGCAACCTTATCAAAGTAAGTGTGCATCTTATTTGGAGAAGCGTTTATAGTGTTGCTCGACTAGGTGAGATGTCAATTAGCTAAAATTATGCATATGATTTGTTTTAGTATAAGAATCTATTACTCTGCTATTAAAGTTTAAACAGGTGGAGGTCGCGTAGTAGCTTCACCGTGCAGATGGAAATCTGTAAAATATTGGCCACCTAGCGTGGATGGCTGACAGAATATAATATTAGCACTGTTCTATGTTATTTTAAAGCAAAACACTACTCTTAATTTTTGATTTTAACATTATTATAAATGTTTGAAAAATTACTTAGTAATTAAAATATAATAAAACTAGAAAAATTTCACGTCCTGAGGCAGGAATCGACCCGCGACCTTTCGCAATCCGGGCGACTGGTCTGACCACTGAGCCACCCAGGACTTGGGATATCCCTGTGAAATTCTTCTAGTATATCTGTATTTCCGTTTATGAGCTAACGTCCATCCTACAATGTCGAAATATCTATTTCAACATCGATTCCTGCCTCAGGACGTGAAAATTTTCTAGTTTTATTATAATTTAATTACAAAACACTACGGCTAAGGACTCAAACCACCTGATGAGAAGCGATAAGAAGACTCCATATGCGATAACGGCTAGTGCAGCTTGAATACACGGTTCTAACTAGTTTTTTTTTTGAGGAAACACGTGTGATGGTAAAGAGTTCTAAGTTTTATACACAGACAAAATGGCGCCTAATCTACATTCCTTCATTTCAAATGCTGCGCGGGCATAAGGTTAGGTTCTTTACAGTGTCCAATAGGGCTTTTCAAGGTTTGATTTTTTTAGGAAAAATAGTTATAATAGAAGTCGAACCGATATTATAATGGTCAATCAATTTAACACAGATTATTTTTTTTCCATTTTCATTCTGTTTTAATATAAAGGCTCAGGCCTGAAATTTGCGTTTTCCTAAAATGTCTTTTTCCCAAAATGTCCATTTTCCATAATGTCAGCACGTCTTTTGCAAAATGTCAGCTTCTTAAAATGGCAGCTTCTTATAATGTTTGTCTCCAAGAATGTCAGTTTTCATATAATGTTCGCTTTTCAGAAAGTGCTTTAGTACATTGATTTTAAATAAAGCAGACATTATAGGAAATCAAACATAATAAATAAGACGATAGCCTATATACAAAAGTGAACATAACGGAAAAGCAAAGCTTATGGTAGGTAGATAAAGTTAATTGCGAGTAAAAGTAGTGTGGCTCTCTTATTGTGTCCGGCTCGCGGCGCCTGTGGTCATTAAATCCGATAAAAACCATTTTATATAGCCAGCCTCATTAAAATGTATGCTTGGTAGCAGACTTTACAGATGAGGCAACCACATATCAGACACAGTTGGTTTTATTTGTGTGTGACTGTGGCCCGGTGCCTCTCAATCTCAACAGGTTTTGTCCGTGCGGTGACGGATTAAGAATACAATTCACCGCCCCATTTCTTCCCGTGGGTGTCGTAAGAGGCGACTAAGGGATTACCGAGCTACCAACTGCTCGACTGGTGGTAGGGTCTGAACACCCGCCCGGTTAGTGACCACCGTACGCATGGCGTAAAACCCGCCAAGTGACCACTTGTGGTCGCGTTCCGGGATCAGTCAGCGTACAACCAGAGCTTGGGGAGACGTTGCGGCGATGGATGCGGTCAGTGACGGCTTCCGTCTAACCAGAGCCAGGTGGACTGCGTTGACCCGCCGACCAGGGAGACCCGAAGAAACGGCTGTTCCGCTGGCCGCCCGTGGTACAGTACAGGGGCCCAAGCGAACCTAACCAGTTCGTGAGGCTGCCCTATCATGCCACGCATAATCTTGGGGTGGTCCGTCGTGCCGGTTGGTGACCGGGTGGTGGGGTCCCGGCGGCCATTCCCGGGGGGGTTCGGGGGCCCTTCCGTTCGGCGGGTCAGCGCTTCTCTGCTGTCGGCTATTACCTGGGGAAACAGGCCTCACGCTTTGACCGTATATATCGCGACGACGTTCCCCCAATTCACGCCTCTCCTCCTTCATCATTTACTATGGCAGCGCTAAGAAACATTTCCGGTCGTTCAGCGGTGCACACCCCCACCACAACCACGCTGTTTGAGGTCGGGCTCACTAACATCCGTGGGCTCCATGCTAACCTCAATGCCGTCCACCAACATCTCGAGACGGCTCGACCCGAAATGCTGTTTTTGACGGAGACGCAAATACTCCGCCCGGCAGACACTAGCTACTTGGATTACCCCGGCTACGCTCTTGAAGAGTCCTTCAAAGCGAAGGCCGGGGTATGCTTGTTTGTCCGGGCGGATGTTTGCTGTCGCCGTCTGCGCTGTTTGGAGGACCCTTCCTACTCTATTCTTGGGGTGCATGTGGACCTGGGCCCACATTGCCGTATCTACGTGTGCCTGTATAGATCCCACAGCGGTGACATGGAGACAACTCGACTTTTCGAACATCTTAGTCGGGTGGCAGATGTTGCGCAGGAGCAGTTTCCAACCGCGGAATTGGTGTTTTTAGGGGACTTCAATGGTCACCACGAGTCGTGGTTAAGTTCCTCTAAAACTGACCATGCTGGTAGAACTGCCCACGCTTTCGCTCTCACGCATGACCTGACCCAACTGGTAAACCAGCCCACCAGGATTCCAGACATTGTCGGTCACGCGCCCTCATTGTTGGACCTTCTGCTGACGACTCGCCCGGATGGATATCGGCTAGAGGTTCGTGCTCCTTTGGGAACATCAGATCACTGCCTGGTATCCGCTGGGGTGCCACGGGCGTCGCCACCGGTACCTATGGTTGCCAAACGCCGCATCTGGCACTATGAGTCGGCAGATTGGGACGGTATGCGGGATTACTTCGCATCTATCCCTTGGAGGCAGCGCTGCTTCAGTGGGCTGGACCCGAACGCTAGCGCTACTGCTGTTGCTGATGAGATCATGTTAGGGATGGAGTACTATATCCCTCACTCCGATCTTATCAGTAGGGGTAGGCGTAACCTCTGGTTCAACCGCGATTGTGCCTTAGCTGTTGAAAACAGACAGTCGGCATACCGCGCTTGGATCAGGGGCCGAGCTTGCGGGGATCCCAACATTGACTCACTGAAAGCAGTATATAACAACGCCACCAAGTCCTGCAAAAGGGCCTTCATCAGAGCGGATGCACAGCGCGTTGCACGAGTTGGCCAAGAACTTCTTACGCATCCTACGGGAAGCCGTAGCTACTGGCGTCTGGCCAAAGCCGTGCAATCCAACTTTTGTCAACCCTCGCTGCCCCCGTTGAGATGTTCTGACGGCTCGCTAGC
This sequence comes from Nymphula nitidulata, assembly GCA_947347705.1. NCBI lineage: Eukaryota > Metazoa > Arthropoda > Insecta > Lepidoptera > Crambidae > Nymphula > Nymphula nitidulata. The sequence continues at coordinate 837,293 of OX374618.1, forward strand.
TCACAAGCCGCAAGAGAAAGCCGATCTCTTGGTAAAACTCTTTGCTGCTCACTCCCGAATCGATGACTGCAACTTACAGCCACCAACACTCTCCCACTGTGGCCACACAATGCCCGATATTCGTATTAGGCAATGTGATGTACGTGCGGAGCTTCAGTCAATCGACGTCCGGAAAGCTAGTGGACCTGATGGCATTCCAGCGATAGTACTGAAAAACTGCGCAGCGGAGTTGTCTCCTGTCTTAACGCGGCTATACCGTCTTTCTCTCTCTTCTGGGTGTGTGCCGGAATCTTGGAGAGAGGCCAATGTGCAACCGGTCCCCAAAAAGGGAGACCGATCAGACCCAGCTAACTACCGCCCGATAGCTGTCACCTCAGTTCTTTGCAAGGTCATGGAACGGATCTTAAACCACCAGCTGATCCGATACCTAGAAGGTCACTTATTAATTAATGATCGACAGTACGGGTTTCGGCCGAACCGGTCAACGGGTGATCTTCTAGCGTACTTATTGCATGTCTGGGGTGAAGCTATTGACAAACGTGGTGAGTCACTGGCAGTTAGCCTTGACATTGCCAAAGCGTTCGATCGGGTCTGGCACAAGGCTCTTCTCTCCAAGCTCCCGGCATACGGTCTGCCCGCTCAGCTCTGTAACTGGATCGCCGACTTCCTGCATGAGCGAAGAATCCGTGTCCTCGCAGATGGATGCGCTTCGCGGTTCATGTCAGTGAATGCTGGTGTACCACAAGGCTCTGTTCTATCCCCCACACTCTTTCTTCTTCATATCAATGACATGATTCCGTTAGGAAACATTCATTGCTATGCAGATGACAGTACAGTGCATGGGGGATATTACGGTCGCCCAGGGGCTGGGCGCGCTGAAACCGAGAGGGAGAGAGAGAATCTTGCCATTGAGCTCGACAGGGTGTTGAACCTCGTATCTGAATGGGGATCTAATAATCTTGTTGAGTTCAATGCTAAGAAAACACAGGTGTGCGCGTTTACAGCTAAAATGTCGCCGTTCCTTCCCCTTCCGTCTCTTCAGGGCATGACTCTTTCGGCACAGGGCTCCCTCAACTTGCTAGGTATGGAGATATGTTGCGATCTGAATTCCAGGAACTACATCGAAACCGTGATAAAAACAGCCTCACGGAAGCTCGGTGTCCTGAACAAGGTGCGTCGATTTTTCACGCCTGACCAATTATGCCTGCTATATAAAACTCAGGTCCGGTCTTGCGTGGAATATTGCTCGCACTTGTGGGATGGCTCCGCCAAGTACCTACTCGATGCCCTGGACAGATTGCAGCGTCGTGCTGTCCGTATCGTTGGCGATGTAGAGGTCACCAACAACCTTGAGCCTCTGCAATTGCGTCGAGACATTGCGTCGCTTAGCGCCTTCTATCGGCTATATCACGGAGAGTGTTCTGAAGAGCTATTTGACCTTATCCCACCTTCCCCCTTCCTACTCAGGAGCACGCGTGCCGGTCTTCGGAGTCATCAATTCACTGTCTCCACCTCAACATCACGTACAAAGAAATTTAGTAGCTCTTTTCTTTGTCGAACTTCCAGAACTTGGAATTCTTTGCCAGCACATGTGTTCCCTCCTTCGTATAACATGGGCTCCTTCAAAAGAGGCGTGAAAAAGCACCTTTCGGGCCGGCAAGGTGGAGGCGGCTAGAGCAGTGTCTGAACTGCACTAGCTGTCTTCGCATATGGACTCTTCTTACCGCTTCACATCAGGTGGTGTTGAGTCATTTGTCGTGCTTTGTATAAAAAAAAAAAAAAAAAAAAAAAAAAAAGGTGCTTAGTTCGTAATAGAAAAACATAGGTAATACAACTAAGATAAACAATTTAATGGATTTAAAAAAGGAACGCCTTTTATAATATTAAATATGAAAGGATCCAGGAATTTAGGAAAATAAAGAACGTTATTTAAATGTTTCTAGAAATAGTTGTGTCAAAGAAACAAGAGAAATATGATAATATGCAAATTGGCGTAGCGCTCGCAGCGGCGCCGGCGGCGCGCGACGATGTGCGGAGAGCTGCGGAGAGGCGCGGAGAGGTTGCGAGAGGCGCGGAGAGGCGCGGAGAGGCGCGGAGAGGAGCGGAGAGGTGCCGGGAGCAGCGTGGCGAAGCGTGGCGGCCGCTCCGGCAACACTTTATCAAAACTCCCGACGCGCTCCAAATTCGACCTGTGTATTCAGCTTTTATAAGATTTGCCTTTTAAACCACGCGATGCCCTTAGCTTTTTTCGTTGTGTAGGTACTCTGAATATGAATATTTTAACATCCTCAGTACTAGAGTGAACGCGCCTTTGTTTACAAAATTGAATACTATCTGCGAAAACAATGTGCCGTAGCACTTCAAGAGCTCCGGAATAATTAAAAATTGAGCGTTTGATACGTTTTATTTACAAATCTGCAAAAATTTGGTGTTTTTATCGCACCAGCGATTAAATAACGATACATTGCTGATGCCGTTACGTAGCCAATTGAATCCGTGACTCGACAGCAGTAATTTAAGTCGTAAATAACCTTCGATTCAGCAAAATGAAAGCAGGTTTCCCTTATCAATCTCTGTGTACGTGTTCTCGGCTATGGTTCGCCGTTAATATTCGATATCTTAGAACAAATACAGAGCACGGAACCTTTTTAAATAAATAATGTGTTCGATGAATATAAAGCTGGGGGTACATTACACGGTCGGTGGCGGAAGCATTTCGTATGGATGGGATGCGTTGTCACCGCGGATTTATTAATGCTTAACCCTTTATTGAGTACATATGCGCATGCCGGAGTTTTTCTACTTCATATAACCGTCTCTTGAGACATTAAAACCGTTTATAAAGTATTGAACATTTGATCTTGGATACTATTTTATACTGCATCTTTGATTGGTGCAGCATAAATCAATAAATTTATTTATTAATAGATCACTTCATCAACAAAGTTTACAACGATTCTTGGATTGCAACACGTACCTAGCTTACAAATTTTAAAACTGATTGCAACTCAAATAACAGGTAACAGGATATAATTAGGTATATAGTTAGGTATTCCATTTTTACATAAGAGCCTTTCGTGGGCAACTGGGCCCACAGCAAAATCATCCCGCGAGCTCATTGACCCCTTTCAAATTTTTTATGGGTGAGTTATTGTACCTATCTGGCCAATACAGCCCAGGACTCAAACACTATTTACTATCATACTTATTTGACATAGAATTACCAAATGAATGAAACAGTAGTAGTGGGCTTAAAATAATTTAAGAACTTTTATTTTTACCTTTGTTTTACAAATAAATGATTACTGAAATTATCAACTTTACGTGAAATAAGATTGCCTCTTACAGAGCGTAAGGGGGTAAATTTAAGGCGAAGCTCCCCCGCGCCCGCTTCCGCGCCCGCGCTTCTATCATAAGCGAGCCCTGCGCCCCGTGAGCGGTACGAAAGTGCGAACACCGCAGTGGTGGGTCACGTAAACACGTTTCATTGTTTCGTGTACTATTCGTGTCGAAATGAATGTTTCAGACGGAGAGCAAAACATTCAATTGGAAATTGATCTAGTTGTGTTTGTAAATAATAGTGCGTAATGATGATCCTCCTTTTTATAATATGGGCTCCGTCAAAAGAGATGTGAAGAGGCACCTCCTCCACTCTGCTGACATGTTTTTATACTATACACAGCACGGCAAATTACTCAACACCACCAGATGTGAAGCGGTAAGAAGAATCCAAATGCGAAGACAGCTAGTGCAGCTTGAAACAAACTGTTCTAGATGCCTTCGCCTTGCCGGCTTACGAGGTGCGTTTTTTACGCTTTTTTTGGCGCAATCTATGTTATACGAAGGAGGGAAGGGAATACATGGAAGAACGACTAAGAAACGAGTTACCAATTTTTTAATGCGTGATGTTAAAGAGACAGCGGATTGGTAGCTCCGTAGAGCGACACGCCTGCTCCTGAGTAGAAAAGGGAACGGTAGGATAAAATCGAAAGGCTCTTCAGAGTACTCGCAATAATAAGTATAGCCAATAGAAGGCGTTAAATAGCGCAATACCTCAACGAAATTGATCGGTCAAGGTTGTTTGTGGCCCTTAATACGGAGGGCGCGTGCAATCTGCGCAGTGCACTTTAGCAGTGCCATTCGACAAGTGCGAATAATGTCACGCGTTTGGCGTTAGGTTTTATGTTATGGACTATGGTATAGATTAGCGTGGGTACTCACAGTAGTTGTTGGGGATGAGGTCTGGCTCGGCGTCGTCGAGGTCCGGCGGTGGCGCGGGCGCGGGCGCGGGCGGCTTGAGCGGCGGCGGGCGGCGGCGGCGGCGCAGGCGCAGCGCACACGCGCCCGCCAGCAGCGCGCACACCGCGCCCGCGCCCGCGCCCGCCGCGCCCACCACCCCGCCCACGCCCAGCGGAGCCTCCGACGCTGCAACAACACACCACACCATTAACGCCTGGTGGCACAGTCAAGCCCAACAACCAGATTCGATAAAGAACAAACGTAACAAGTTACTTTCATTTATGTAAGAGTGAAGGGGGCAAAGCTATGCCAAAAGAGCCGTTTGGTTTGTTTAATAATCATAATCATTTATTGCACTCCAAAATGTTATACATGGCGTTGGAAATGAAATTTTACAGATCATTTTGGACGGATGGATGAGTTTATGTATAATATATAATTTAGGTACATTGTTTGTAATAGTGTGACTGACGGCCGTTGGGGCGGAAAGGTCCTCGAGTGGCGGCCGCGTACCGGGAGACGCAGCGTTGGTAGGCCCCCCACAAGGTGGACCGATGATCTGGTAAGGGTCGCGGGAAGCCGTTGGATGAGGGCAGCGCAGGACCGATCGGTTTGGAGATCCTTGGGGGAGGCCTATGCCCAGCAGTGGGCGTCTCTCGGCTGATATGATGAGTGTTTATACTATTTATTTATTTATTTTAGATAGGTACACTTACAGATAATTGTCATTACATGGTTATAGGTGTAAAAAATACAAAGACTTAAGCTAGACAGTTATCCTATTTTAGTGTACACAACATGTTTAATTATGCTTACGGGACGTAGAAAAAGGAACAAAGTTGTTAAACAGTAACTAGTTGATTATTAATATATAGCTTCACAACACAGAGACAGCATTTGTGTGCGGGATCGAGGTTGCTTCTACCCGGAAGATTTCCGATATAGTCCGTTTGTATACTGAGAATTTATTATTAAATATATCCACCTCTCTACCCGCCCGAATTAGGTCATTGTAAGTACGGCACATTCTCACTATAGGGTTGTAATATGACGTGTTGTTTTTGTACACCTGTATGGAAAATATATTGGGGCACCGTATTCATCTATTAAGTGTGAAAAGTATTAGGTTTCATACTTTTTCATTTAAATATTCATATAATATGTAATATGATTTTGTAACTAACAGTTCTTTTTTAAATTTTACAAATCTTATTCTTTACCGAATCTGGCTCAAGCATAGGTACTTATTTCACAGACGAATCAAAACCATTGAGAAATATATCATAGAGAAGAGAACGCTTTACCCCCTTACTGGTCTACTAGGAGAGAATGCTGCATAGCATTAAGTCCGCCGTTTGTACATTTTTGTGCAATAAAGAACGGTGGTACCTTTTCAGTCTTTACTATTTTTTCTGTAAAACAATCTGCTGTGTTTCGGATTGAAGAAAAAACTAGTGTAATTACTGGACATGGAAAGCCACTAAGTGGAAAGTCAAATTCCTTGTCATCTAGTTGTACACATATAAAATAATTTAGTTGATCGTTTACTTACAGTGATAGATTTAAAGATGGCGATTTTCTTATCTTTGGAAAAACACAAACAATGAGGGAAATATGATTTTAATATAAAAAATCAATATGAGTATCATTTTCGTGGTTTTCGGGGGTCCCGATTCTGAATACAACATCAATTTTGAAATCCAAAATGGCGGACGCGATTTTTTTACAAAAAATCAATATGAGTATCATTTTCGTGGTGTTCGGGGGTCCTGATTCTGAATACAACATCAATTTTGAAATCCAAGATGGCGGACGCGTTTTTTTTACAAAAAATCAATGTGGGTATCATTTTCGTGGTTTCCGGGGATCCCGATTCTGAATACAACATCAATTTTCAAATTCAAGATGGCGGACACGATTTTTTTATAAAAAATCAATATGGGTATCATTTTTGTGGTTTTCGGGGGTCCCGATTTTGAATACAACATCGATTTTGAAATCCAAGATGGCGGACGCAACTTTAAATAAAAAATAAATATGGGTATCATTTTCGTGGTTTTCGGGGGTCCCGATTTTGATTACAGCATCTATTTTGAGATCCAAAATGGCGGACGTGACTTCATAGTACTAAATCAATATGGGTATCATTTTCGTGGTTTTCGGGGATCCCGATTCTGAATACAACATCAATTATCAAATTCAAGATGGCGGACACGATTTTTTTATAAAAAATCAATATGGGTATTATTTATGTGGTTTTCGGGGGTCCCGATTTTGATTACAGCATCTATTTTGAGATCCAAAATGGCGGACGTGACTTCATAGTACTAAATCAATATGGGTATCATTTTTGTGGTTTTCAGCGGTCCCGATTTTGAATACAACATCTATTTCCAAATTCAAGATGGCGGACACATTTTTTATAAAAAATAATATTCTTCCATCCAGCCATCTTGAATCCCGAAACAGATATTTTATTTGGGATCGAAACCCCCAAAAACCACAAAAATGATACCCATATTGATTTTGTATAAAAAGTCACGTCCGCTATTTTAGATCTCGAAAAAGAAGTTGTAATCAGAATCGGGACCTCCGAAAACCAGGAAAATGATACCCATATCGATTTTTTATAAAAAAAAAGTTGCGTCCGCCATCTTCGATCTTGAAATGGGTTTTGTATTCGGAATCAGGACCCCTGAAAACCACAAAAATGATACCTATATTGATGTTTTACGAAAAAGTTACGTCCGCCATCTTGGATCTTGAAATTGGTGTTGTATTCAGAATCGGGACCCCCGAAAACGACGAATATGATTTTGATATATTGATTTTTTATAAAAAAGTTGCGTCCGCCAGTTTGGATCCCGAAATAGTCATATACGGAATCGGGACCCCGAACGCCGCGGAAATCACACTCTTCTATGAAAATTTATTTATAAGGAGTGAACTCCAATAATAAATTAGGTGACAACCATTTTTTTTTCTCGCTGAGGGGATGCTCTACCAGCCTAAATCCTAACTCCCGGGGGAGGCGATGGAAGAGGTGTGGGGCTCTCACCCACTTAACCCCTCAGCGATGTACCCTCATTCCTGTTTTATTTATTTTTTTGTATTTTGTCATATTTGCACTAAATAAACATTTTTTCTTTCTTTCTTTCTTTCTTTCTTTCAAATTCAAAGGCTTTGGCCCACTGGTTGTAGTTACACTGTGGTACTAGTGTGTAAGTACTGCCACTGTTCAGTCTATTGGTAAGAAAATTTATATCATGATCCTAAATAAATAAACAACTTGCATTATATCTACGTAACATAGTTTACAATACAGATATACTAAATCACAAAGAGACACCATTTTTTTAAACCCTAACGAGGTAATTCTTGGCCTTCACCTCACCTGATGGTAAGTGAAGATAAGGCCGACGATGGAAGCGAGCTACACCCGGATTCCTCAACCACAGAGGAACTGGCAATCTTACCTGCTAACATTATTGTTATGGCGGCAGACTTAGGTAAGATGGTGGTAGCTAGCCAGGCGGACTTAAAAAAGCCTTACCACCAACCAAACCGAGCAGAAAATTTCTGCCCCCACGGGAATCGAACCCCGGACCTCTAGATCTGAGGTAGGTGCTCTCAACTACTGAACCACAGACGCGGTTACCATAATGGACAGATCAAGTGGAATATTTTCACAAGGCAATAAATGACGCATCACAATGTTCACCAACTCAACATGTCGGAACTTTTTCCAACAATAAAATGTTACCTGTTCAAACTACGTGCCGACACTAACAATGTAAGCGTGTCATGCGCGCTATCTGATGACGTCGCGTCGCGCTGTTTTGCAACATTGCCAAACACGCTTAGAATTTACGTCCTATTTTGGGCAATGGTTGTTCGATGTACTTAAAATATTTAAAATTTCGTTGTTTTTGTTATGGTTTTAAATATTAATTAGGTGCTGAATTATTAGAAATATTGTTGACTGTTAATGGTCCGACCCATTAAATAATTGTGCCTTATTCAATAACTTTCGTTTAGTATTTTTTGCCGTCAAGAGATGTTTTGTAGAGTAATTTAGCTGTTAATTTTCTGTAATACCAATAAATTAAAAAATACACTGAAAAATAGAAATGAGTAGCAAAAGTATGTTCTCTTCATAATTATACTTTTTATCATTTTATGTTTTGTGTGTATAAGTAAATAAATAAAATAAATTAGAGTGCCCGACTAGGAAAAACCTCCAACTTACAAAAGATCTCAATCATAACACTGCTGCACATAGTATTCCTGAAGCATTATGTTGGGAACAGAGGGAATCGTCTCCTATTATGCTGTCAATATTAGGCTTTCTCCTGGTTTTAATAGGGTAGACAACGCGCAAGCAGTGCCCAAGGTGCTACGAGTGTCAATAATATTTATTTATTTATTTATTTTGTGTAACATGTTTTTTTACATCTTACGAATAGTGACCGAAGTCAACTTTTATAATTATTCCGTGCTTATAAGAATGGACTCTGTTTCCTCATAATTAAGATTAGCATTAGAAAATTAGTTATAATTTTCTTAGAAAAGTAGTTATAATTAGTCGTGTAGTGTTTTACTGTATATCTCGTGGATTTTATTTATTTTGTTGTAAAGGTATGCCGAGCGATTAATGAATTGGTTGCCAGCAAAGGCGGTCCTAGTTTGAATAAAGGGAATAACATTTTTTCTCCTAGCTCGTAGTTGACTTGCGTTATAAGGGGTGGTTTTATGTATTTTAATGTAGTAGTATGAATGTACAGCTTCCTTACTGACATTACTTGACCAATAGCGTATAGATTGTCCGTTGGAAATCTTCTACGTATTAAAAACCAGAAGTGGAAAAGGTTTAAGAAATAATAAAATGGCGTCCTCTTTCGACAGAGTCTTATTCAAATCAATCAAAGCACCATTTTTAAGTAAAGGGTAAGCCACAGATAATGATACGAAACATCCAGTGCGTTCGCGAGTCGCCGACCAAGTGAGCTCCGTCGCAAGCAGCCGTCACAGTGCCGGCTGGGCTCCCCGCTCCACCGGTTACGCCACGGCTACGTCATCGATCATGCGATGCCACAGATATACTAAGGTGCCACTGGGCCACGTTCCGCTGTTGGTTATTTGTAACATACGTTTAAAGTGACCTAACCTTCAGAAAAGCACGTTGTGTACCTCGCTGTATCCTTATTGTAAGATAAAATGTTTACAAGCTTGATTTAAAATACTGACGTCGACTATTATCAGTTAAACGCGCTTCATTTTAACTCCAAGTGAATTAGCACAGATCCACGTTTTCTTATTTCAATTTAAAATGTGCAAAATCGAATCCCAATCGGCGGACGGCAGAGATAGAATTAGCATTTTGTGTAAAGAGTCCGAGAACTAGATCGTTACGTTAATAACATAATTGAAAGGCAAGGAAAGCCAGAGGGGGGGGGGGGGGGGAGAAGTCAAGGGAGGGGAGTAGGTAGATTTAAAATGGTAAAAGAATATTCACCCGGATGCTGTTAACATCAATTCATAATTAACAGGAATTCATCATTTCGGATTACAAAAACGGCATATTATAATTTTTCAGAACACACGATTTGGGTGTCTCCACCATAGCAATACAATGTCGCATCGGTCTCACTAGAGCTTTGGGAAAGCGTTGTTTAGAAACAGATGACTTATCTCGGTACCAATATGTGGCTTTTTCGTAATTTTTTCCTACGACGACGGTGATGACAAACGAGCGCACAGCGCGGCTGATGGTAAGCGGTTACCGTAGCCTATAGACGCTCGTAGCACCTTGAGCACTACTCACGAGTTGTTGCCGTAGCCTATAGACGCTCGTAGCACATGGGAACCACTACTCGTGCGTTGTGGCCGTAGCCTATAGACGCTCGTAGCACCTTGAGCACTATTCACGAGTTGTTGCCGTAGCCTATAGACGCTCGTAGCACATGGGAACCACTACTCGTGCGTTGTGGCCGTAGCCTATAGACGCTCGTAGCACCTTGAGCACTACTCACGAGTTGTTGCCGTAGCCTATAGACGCTCGTAGCACATGGGAACCACTACTCGTGCGTTGCGGACGTAGCCTATAGACGCTCGTAGCACATGGGAACCACTACTCGTGCGTTGTGGCCGTAGCCTATAGACGCTCGTAGCACCTTGAGCACTACTCACGAGTTGTTGCCGAAGCCTATAGACGCTCGTAGCACATGGGAACCACTACTCGTGCGTTGCGGACGTAGCCTATAGACGCTCGTAGCACCTTGAGCACTACTCACGCCACGTGTTGCTGTCGTAGCCTATAGTATAGACGCTCGTAGCACCTTGAGCACTACTCACGAGTTGTTGCCGTAGCCTATAGACGCTCGTAGCACATGGGAACCACTACTCGTGCGTTGTGGCCGTAGCCTATAGACGCTCGTAGCACCTTGAGCACTACTCACGCATTGCTGCCGTAGTCTATAGACGCATGTAGCACCTTGAGCACTACTCACGTGTTGTTGCCGTAGCCTATAGCCGCTAGTAGCACCTTGGGCACTACTCACGCGTTGCCTACACTGTAATAACCAAGAGAAAGCGTTATCTTGATAGCTTAGGAAACGAGTCCACATGCTCCTGAAATTCCACTTTAGCAGTGAGCTTACTTCCAACACTAAAGACTAAGATTTTTGTATGGCAGGCTACAGTAATGATTGTAAAATGACCCTTACAATATGACCGTTAAAACAGAAAAATTAATGGCAATTTTAAATACAACATATTTTTAATGTTCCCGTTTTGCTGCTCCCTAGAGTTCCCCCAGGAAGTATTGCGCTGTTATATACTCGAGACACTTTGTTCATTAACAGGATTTAAGCCTTCTCTTAATCTGCAAACCGGGAGTTACAGTTTTTGCTTTACTTGGTAAAAATAATAACGTAAAATAATAATAATATGAAAGAAAATAGAAAGATTAGAAGACAATCATAATATGGTTATCGCAAGTCCTCAGTAGCTCAGTTTTTAGAGCCACGGTTTATAAGCCGGATTGTGAAAGGTCGCGGTTCCACATCCCGCCCGTTCGTATAAGAACACGTCTTTTTTATCCTAAAATTTTTTCTCAATATCTTTCAAAGATTTTTTTTTTACAACTAGACGGACAAGCAATCTGACGTCCCACCTGGTAGTAAGTGTCTACCCTCGCCTGTAGACACCTGGAATAGCAAGGACAAAACTTCTAGGTTTTATAAATACCTAACTTAAATATTCAATTTTCACCTCAATAGTTTAATTATCACTAATTGAAAGGATTTCGTAGTAACAATTAGGAAGGCTCTTAGTAATTATTATTGTAAAATAATTTTTATTGAAATAACTCATTTTGTTTTCCTTCGGCTGCTACGATTTCTTTGTTATTACGCTACGGAGCATTTGGTTGATGTAATACGTCTACGACCGCACATGCTACGAGCAATCGTAGCAAGCCGTAGCGTCCTATATTGTATATTTACTGCTCCACTAACCTGTTATTGAATTGAAACGAATATAGTTTGATCTACGATCTTTCACTTAACTCTATGTTAAATAATAGAAATGTCATTTTTAAGTTAACTCCATTTCAATAAAATTTATTGACTTAATATTCAATATGTTGTGTATCAAATATATGCATGCCCACAAAATTAGGGTAAAATACTGATCAAACTTTATGTCCGTTGTTAGTACATACATACCATCTATTTAATTAAGTATCGTGTACCTACGACAGTTAATATTTGCATGCCTACAAAAATTAAGGTATAATACTGATAAAACTATAAAAAAATGTGTCGCTTACCATCTGAAATGTAACACAGTATTAAGCAAATAAATTTCATTCATTCATTCATTCTGTCAGTCATTATTACTAAAGAAAATAAATTATATTTCATTTTTTACTTCTAATCTTTGTAACAGACAGAAATCAAATCAAATCAAAATGTTTATTGCATGAAGAAAGAGATATTTTCGCAATCATAATATTAGTATGGACATAAATTTCCAAGCGATACTGAGGTAGACGCTGATAGAATCATGCGTTTTCTATTTTTTCCGAGTCTACGTCTTTGTGCGGAGATCCGCTTCCAAATGATCATCATTACCATCATCACCAGTCTATATACGTCCCACTGCTGGGCACAGGTCTTCCTACATGGCAGAAACACGTGAGGAGTTTTGGGTCATAATATTTGCACGCTGGCCCAATGCGGGTTGGTGGGTTAAATCGGTTACAGTAACAACCGGGACCAACGGCATAACGTGCCTTCCGAATAATGGACGCTACCAAGCTCCTCAATGATATAATGATATTGGAAAATGATCATATTTCATTTGCTGGCTGCGAGCCTCACCTAGTAGATGTATATGGTACATATCTCGGTGGGCGGGACGCCGAATTTGATCCGTAGTAACAAAAAACCTGCCGATCCTCCATTACTTAAGTACGCCAAGATAATACGGCACTACGTTTATTGGCCGAGCATGGGCTGTATACAATATTCAAGCGGTGCGTGTCAAACAGCCGTTCTTAGGATCTAGTTAATATTACTAATACTTTAGGAGATTGAGGGACTCGAAGGACAATTACCTTTATTAGTGGTGGGCGGAGGGTGGCTCGCCCGGAATTTATATAAAGGAAACAAACGAAACGAGAACTATCTGTAAACTTAGTCTGTTGGACGGACGCTGATTGATTCACTTACAAGTAATTACTTAGGTTCTCATGTTGCCATTCACAGCTCATACATAGAGTAATTTATTAATATCGAAGGTAGGTCAAGCTCCAAAAAAGACTGATCCAGACAGACGTTCATTAAGCAGATTAATTACATTAATTGAGATTAACACACTGCTCGTCTAAATTACTACTTTTCCATGAATATTATTATTAGAATCGCCGTCAATAAACGTGAATACATTCGCGAGGTGTTGTTAATGGTCTATGAGTAGCTCATATAAGCAGATATTACCTACTTATTGCTAGTAAAGTTTTAATTGCATTTTTGGTTCAATAAGGAGAACGCCGCGAAGTGGTACTGGGTTACGCTTAAAGCAAACTAAAAAAATAGTTAACTTTTACATAAGTAAATTTAAAAATTTCGGTTATTTATTACGCGTATATGTATTTGAAAAACTAATTCTTCAAAACATTGAGTTCTGGTTTGACGCATTAAGTTTGTGATCCGGGATTCATATTCATATTTATTTATTCGCCATATAAATTTGCAACAATATTGTACAATGATATAGTAGGAGTCTAGGTCTTAAAGGTGTTACAAATCAACCTTGTAAAGGTATTGCGATATTTTATACAATTTTTACAATTTACAACTATTATTTATCTAGGTATATTAATTGGATACGTTTTTTAAATCAATATCATAATCATAATCATAAAACTTAAGCTATTTTATCACATTGACTTGAATTCAAACAACATAAAATAGAAAATATTCCTAAGTCAATTCCTAATGTCATTAAATCAATTTAATTAAGTCAATTGTCGTCTTAAATAGAGTTACGTCATAATATATTATATCTACTAATTAACAATAAATTAATAACTAATAATTAATAGCCCTATAAATCATGTACTTCTTACAAGTGAAAAAGCTTACTTTACAAGATAAACTTACTTTACAAGTAAGTTTAACTTTGGTTTTCTACAAACGGTAATTAGTTTTAAACAAGAAAGAACTTTTCAAGGCCCTTCCTTACGCATTCCGTGGTTTTAACTGCCTTCCTAAATGGGAGAAACACATGAGGAGCTTGGGCTATAGCACCACCATGCTGGTCCAATGGGGGTTGGTGGGTTGGTAGGTAGCTATAATAGTGACGAAAAATTGTGTTTCTGAAATCTCTAACCTTACCGCCACGGGTTCAAACACAACAGAAAGTCTACTGCGTCGTTTATATTGTGTGAGAGTGCAGGCGCGGCGGTCTGGTAAGGAACAAAACGTTAATATGTTATAGGTAATGTTTGTTTGGTGTCCCACTGACCGTAGTTTAGGCATTATGGTACATTATTTAGAACACCAATCCGCGGGGACTCCCCGACCCAACTATAAACTTTGATATTCATATTACGACACATTACAATGAAGTTAACGCGATCAAGTGGAGGTGGAATCACTTCGGCTTTTCACTGGTGATGAAATTATGAAAATACGATTTACAGTAAATTGATAGTTTTTATTAATGTACGTAAGAAAAATATTCACGCCGGTGGTCAAATCTTTCTTTTTTGATTCAGAACGTCTCAGACTGGAAAAGACAAGACCTTATTGTTGTATTTCAAAGGCGAGTAAGGTCGCCAGAGCTCATAGAGGAAATTATGCCAACATATCGCTTGCTGTTGATTTTTCGAATGGAAAAAATATATAGACGAAATTAGTTCACAGGTTTTATTGACACACACACACTGTATCGTAAACCACGCACTGCTAACGCTATCGCTAATGGACGCTGAAGCGAAGTGACCAGAAGAGCGAAGAGCGCTAAATAACCGAACCCGATGAGTGGCGATTTTAAAATGATTTATTGTTTCCACCGATATTGCTCAATAATTAAAGTACAGCGCGCGACGTCACGCAAGACACGCTAAATTATTCTAGGTCACATTAAATATGTGCGGTTAGCCCGTATACACCTTGTTGTAAAAAAGAAGACTTCACAACTTATTCCTTTTGAAAAAACATATCTACCGACGACTACTGTCTCAGCTATTACCATACAACAAGAAATAGCTCCGCGTACATCGTATGATTTGTTTATCGCTTCCGGTAGCTAAGACATTAGCCAGTAGCTACAGCTAGTCTCAATACCGGCTGCGGTACACCGGCTCATATTTATAAGCATACCTACGGCGTTCACTTCCTACCACATAAACTTATTAGCATACAGTGGCCCCACTGCGAGCTCTGACCGCGCCGTTCTATGCAGTGACCACGTCATCATTATGATAATTACTGGGCAGATAAAGAAAGAAAGAAAGCGTTTATTGGCCAATAAATAGACAAATACATGTACACGAGTAATAATATTAATGAAAAGAAAAGAAAGAAAGAAAGAAAACGAAAAAACATTAAGAATAACAGGCCAACTAGGTCCTGTCTCAGCATAATGCCATAGCGACAAACGTCACTATGACGCTGGTGTTCTGGCAGGGTCTACGGTTAATAATAAACAGTATAAAGCGTATTGACGAAATAAGCAATTGTAAAAATACATTTCAAAAATTGATACAAAAACATTTAAAATACATTTCAGACACACAACAGACACGGCTGTATGGACTGAATCCCTTTGCCTAGATAGTAGGAATTTATAAAGATTGTAAATATTATGAATTTTGAATTATTTAATCTATAACTAAATCTACTAATGTGTGCAAACTGACTATCGCACTCTGCTTCGGCGATAATTATAAATCATAAGTACATACTTGTAAGACCAGCACTGGCCAAGTGCGTATTGAGCCTTGTGCGGTGTATGACTCCATAGTTGTCCGTCACAATATGCGGATAGAAGGGGTTTGCAATGAACTTTTCGCAAAGACGTCACGCAACCTTTGTGCTGAGGACGGATGAGAATAGCAGCTCTATTACGTCATGATTCGACGGTGGCCGTATCGTTTTTAAGTTATTCATTGCGGCCGGCGTGAAGACTGCGCTTTTAAATACCTGCGCAAAGCAGCGATGTAAATAACACAAGAAGATTTTGTTGAATAATAATCACGTTTATAAACAAAGCCCGGTTTTCGTGTTTAAAGGATATGTTCTTATCCGGTCAGGTATATGTACACTATCTCAAAAAATCAGGATATATATCCTGGACTCGGGAATAATACTAATAATTGTTTTTTGTACAAAAGTTGAAATTTTTCATCCATTTCACCATATTCAATTTCGCAATATGGCGGGCGACATAGAAGTCAACTAAACGTCGCCAAAGTGACATAAGCGCCATAATGAATATTTGACTATTGCCGTTTTTTCTATAAAAAATCTTGTTTTGTACCACGGAACAAAGCAAAAAAGAACACGTACAATTGAACATTGTTCTGCATATTTATACCTATTTTTCAGTATACTGCACTATACATAGACCTGGCCTGGTCTCCATACATTATTGGAACATCTTTTTTTCTTTAGTTTACAAATAATTTATTTTCTGTCACTGTGAGTAACGAATGCCGAATGGGTACGGGGTATTATAATCCTCAACTTAGGCGGATAGCTCGTCCGCTGTGATCAGCAAGGTATTTTCTAAGTATAACGTAGATACCTAATTTAGTCTTTTATTGCGTTTCTTTCTCAACAGTTAACATGGAAAAGGACGGATCTATAAACTGAAATAAGTGCTTCTCCGCTAATTTAAAAAGCTAAAATAACAAGGTATGGATTGAATGTTTTGCGCAAATTACGCCCACGTAATGGCTGGCAGTGCTTTATTAATTTATTCTATTGTTGTTCACTTGTACCATTGAACAGTATATGTATACAAGTTAATGACAGAACTGTGGGATTATTTCAAGTGAACCATCGATCATAAAAATAGATATGCGCCAGCTCGTAAAGATGTCGACGGCACGGCGCGCCGCTGATTTATACAGCGAGAGCGAACGGCGAACGGCGAGCGGCGACCGTGCAGACGGACAAGGAAGCGTGCGAGCGTGCGCGAATGCATGCGAATACGTGCGAATGTGTGCCAGCGGCGGGCAAGCTCCGTCAGATAAATCAGCGGGCGGCGCGCCGCCGACATGCAAAAACGACGACCAAATGAATAATCATTATTCATCGCACTTTATCGATGATTTATTGTCGCGTTATTGTATTTTTCCGCTCGTCGTAATTAATCCGACAAATCTGCTCCGAAATATTGCGCGTTCGGCGACGACGCGGACGATATTCGATTCATAATGCGCCGGATATCCCTCAATAACATTTATAGCGGCCGTTTGAATTTTATTTATATTATTTATGAACGTGCTTTTTGGAACAAACTAAAATCGTCACGTCCACAGCGGCCGTGTTGCCGGACCTCTTTATAGCTACGAATAACCGATTGTGTGTTCCTCGAGCACCGCTGCGGGCGGGATTCATGTTAATAAATTCATTTTGGTTTCCGTCTTAACTGTTTTGTGCCAGGGGGATATTAGTCGAGATTGAAAGTGCCTTAACTGGTTTGAAGCTTTCACTTGGTTTCGACTGTACCGATTCTTGTGACCTTGACAAATACCGGTACTACACTGAAACTATCATTTTAAATGACTTCAGGTGGCTGGACACAGTTTAAAATTTTGATTTCAAAATTCCACTGATAAGATGGATTGCCCATTTAGTTGAGCTTTACTTTGATCGGCAGATTTCGTGCTTCAATCTTACCAATGCATAATATTGACATCAGCAGCCGTCAGAATATTCATAGTTTTGATTGTTTCAGTTGTATGAAACAGACTACGTCATAACAGGCCAGAATAATGTAGGTACGGGTACGGATCCACATGTAATGATTCAGAAGGTTCTGCGAGGGATCCTGGAGTGTAAACATCTCTACCCAGGGAAGTCTTGCAACAAGTGCTTCACGTTATGACGTACGTCTCCACCTCAACATCACGCGAAAAGAAGTGCCTCGTTTCTATGTCGTACTTCTAGAACTTGGAATTCTTTGCCAGCACATTCCTTCAAGAGAGGCATGAAAAAGCACCTTTTGGGCCGGCAAAGTGGAGGCGGCTAGAGCAGTGTATATAGCACTAGCTGTCTTCGCATATGGACTCTTCTTACCGCTTCACGTCAGGTGGTGTGCCACTTGCCGTGCTTCGTATAAAAATAATATGTCAGCTGTTAATATTGATGCGCTGACGTAACACATTTGAGAATCCATCATACGTTTGGAAGGAGCTACGGGCGAGGGTCGCTGGTAGTTCCTTTCAATAGAATAAACAAATAGCATTCCTTTACTGGTAACAAGCAAAAGATGTTTCTATGATATGTTGCGGGTGTGTCACAGAAGGATTACAAATCGAACTCAAAATTATTAATATCATAGTTAATCTTACATAATTAACATGGAGCTACGTAGTAGGCGTAAAAGTAACTAATGCTTGTGGCAGATATCTCTGCTCATTCATACAGTATACACAGGATAACAGAAAACGAACATTTTATGTTTATTGAATACTTACGTATTCTGTTTTTACATAACGTTGAAGTTATTATATTTCAATTTACAATAGGACGATAATAATTACAAATAAAGAAAGAAAACGATGTAAAAAATATATGCTCCAGGCGGGACTCAAGAGAAAAACGTTGCTCTAAAACGTTAGAAAAGGAAAGAGAGCGGTGAAGAAATTAGCAGGTAATCGAGGCGTAATGGTAATCGCGTCTGGGCGTATCTCAGTAGACGCGGGCTCGAGTCCCGCCTGGAGCATATTTTTTTTCGTTTTCTTTCTTTATTTGTAATTGTTACAATAAAGTAGGCGTTTAAACGCATCAAAAACATTACAATGAGATTATTATATTTTAATTAGTTTTTTTTTCCTTTTTTTTCACGTTCGCGGGTTCGCATTCCGCCCTGGAACATGTAATTTATAGACAGTTACTTTTCGTAAAATATCTTTCAAATATTATTAGGTATATAATTTTTAAATGAAATTTCAGAGAAACCTGAAATATCTTCACTTGTTTTTAGTAAGCAAGTATTCAAGGATATAATTATCAGATATGATGGCAAAATGGCCCGACTTTCGGGAATATTACTGCAACTAGTAATATTGAGAAGAGTTGCGACAAACTTTGCAGCTAGTCTGCGAGCACCGCGTTGCGTTGTATGCGCGTCCTTGTCTCCGGGACCGGCTCCGACATCTGTCCCCGGAAGTTGTCGCTGCCATGAATTCTTACTTGATTGTTTCGTTTAGTCAACAGTCTCATGTAATGAGCGGTAAGAGCTTCACTAAAGTAATGGCTTGCGTTAAGATCAGTTGTCGCCACATTTGATAAGTAATAATATATTTGTTAATCTGCCAAGCGGCGATATACCTCTGGAGGTCTATGACAGTTATAATCATTATATCTGGAATCTGATGCTTGATGGGTCAAAGCCCGAATATACCTAAATTTACAATGTAATCTTTTTATAAAAATAAGAATTGTCGTACAACTATTCTAAAAACCATTATTTTAGTTACTATATGATAACATTGACATTCACATTTTTACCTATACTCAACCGATTTCTTGTTCAGTTGATATTTACTTTCAAAAGATAATGAGATTGATCGAACACTATCCAATTAGAGAGAAGTATACTTGTTAGCTTATAATTTAAGTCGTGTCAATAAAGATATTTAGTAAGTGCAATAGAGTAGGATGCATAAAACACGTGACTATAGAGGCAATCCTGATAGGAGACGCGTTATGTCGCGAAGAAGCGTCGCGGCCCGAGGCCTGGAACAAAAGGCGGATCAGCGCCAGGGATCATAATATTTCACAGCAGCGAATCAGAGCGTTGATTTATCGGCGCCGGCGGCGAGCGCGCCTCCCTAACAAATGGCCACGCGGCCGAACGCCAACCAAATAAAAATGATATGTTCGCCGGCATAATTTTAGTCCAAATCCATCGGTGATTCAAACGCGTGTATTTTATAACATTGATGGAGCCGGAAGAGGCAGATTTATGGCAAATGACTCAATTTATTCCCGTAAACCCACAGAAAATGCATATGTGTCCGCGGAGTCAGCGCGCTACCGTCGAACGCGTGGCGACCATGTTTCTCCGCCAGTAGCGCCATTATCTAAATTAATCAAACGAGGGTACAGAGGGCCGTGTATATTTCATGATTAAAACTACTCTCCTTTTTTCCTTTGCACTCTGAAGGGAGCGACGGAGACTAATAGCCGTGGCGTAGTTTCTGCGGAGTAGGTACGTCTACAAACACAGTCTATTGCATATGCACCCAGGGATTGGACAGCTTTTTCTTCAAAAGCACATCGATATTAATATTGCATTGATAATTAATTTATCCGTATTCTTTTATTATTAAGTTTTAATTCGCGTTCACTAGTGTGAGTGTTACCCTAATAGTTATATCAAAATCATGAACAGTAATAATCGTTAAATTTGCACTTGATAGCGAAAGAGCTCGGTGGCGTAGTGGTTTGAGCGCTCTGGTTTAGATTACGAAAACGAAGCAACTTTCGCCATGGTCGGTCCCGGGATGGGTCAATCAGATTTGAAATCTCGAGCTCCTCCGTGCTTCGTCGTGCACGTTAAGCCGTTAGTTCCGGTTGTTACTGCTAACGCTTTAACCCACACCACCATGCGGTGGTGGTGGTGTCATGGCCCAAACTCCTCATGTGTTTCTCCCATCTAGGAAGGCCTGCGTCTAGCAGTGGGACGTATATAGGCTGATAACCTTTAAAATGTTTCAAAAGATAAAGTTAAATCTCTAAGTGTAGTGTGCCGGAATATATAGTGTATCGGATGAAACGGGAATGGACTCGAAACCGATTAAATGTGATTGAAAAATAAAGAAATAAAATAAAATAGAACGCAAACTTTAAGCTGTAAGGGTTTACTCTTGACATAGCAAATTATTACGCGATGACAACATAACCATGCAAATATAAACTCACAAAGCCACTAGGAATTTTGATTAAAGCATTAGGTCCGAAAAGTGCGCAAGGAGGTTGGCGACATAAAGCAGTCGGATAGTGTAAGGAAAAGAGGTTGAGTCAATCATGATGTGCGGCGGCGGCGACTCGGCGATTTTAATTAAATTTATTGTATTTTGAAATATCCAGGCTTGCAGCTGTTCTTATTCTCGGCGAAATTCAATTTAGCAATAACAAAGCGTATTTTTTGTTGCGAGTGTGATACTGGCCTGCAAACTTTCAATTTTCTTCAGAATTTACTAACGCTTGCTAGCGGCTACACTACTATAAGACGTACATACGAATCAGCACAATTGTCGACCAAACATTCACTTGCTCGACACCAAATTTTGATTACCGGTTGTTATCAAACACAAAATATTCAGGCATCTCGGTAAAAGTATAAAATTGATACGGCCATTTTCAAATAAATCCCAACTGTTTTTGAAAGATGTTCCTCATGCATGTAGCACAACGATGTGACCATAGTAGTTTGAAAGTAAAATATAATTACTAAGCTAATCTTAATTAGTAGTAACGAAATGTTTTTCTTCCAAGAATCTTTAGTAAACTTTAGCCTTAGTAATTCCTTCTCAAACACAGGATGTTTCGAACGTGATAGGGTTCCCAAAGGCAGCGCTGATGAAAGTAATTAAAAGGGTCAATTGCTCATATTTGTCGGAAGCAAACACAGAATTAACCGAAATCAACAGACGTTTGTTTGCGATTGGCGCGGAGCTGTGGCTGGTCGATCGGGGCAAACACAACTTTCAAATAGATTATTATTTAGTCTTAAACTCGTCCGCGGGAAAGTATTTTCTCATCGTCTCACTTGTTTCTGTATTGGTGTCGTAATGAGAGATATTTAATAAAATTTGTTAATATCACGTATTCCATATTTGATATTTATCTATAAGTAGGAGAAAATTCTGTGAACTGCGAGTGTACTTTATCAGACGGAAACGCGGAAATGATGTCGCGTCACGGTGGTAATATGTTGCTGTCGGCGGTTCCGCCGAGTGCAAAGGTGCGACTCATTTGTTACAGTAAATTAAGTAGCAATATGACGTAGCCAAGACTTTGCGAAACACTATAAATGAAACAAGATGCTCTTCAAGTTTGCTGACATAGTTTTTGTTTCATTATGTAATATTATTTGAATTTTTTGGTTCAGCGCAAAAATGTTGAAAATTATTTCATGGGGTAATTTTAAGCCAGTACCCGGAGTAATGGACCATACCATGGACAGATTAATCACTGCGCGAAGCGTGACTGGCTCAAGGTTTTTATTCAATATTTTTTACTCCAAATTGAGTGCAGTTACTATGACGATAAAGTAAGCTTAAAATTTATTCAACGCTGCTCAGAAGACCGCTTGCCTTAAGCTGGTTAATCCGCCGCGGAACCATTACCTCTTTACACCGTAACCCCTTTACCTTTAAGGGAATTAAGACGTCGCTCTTAAATTTTAACAAAACTTCAGGCGAACCTTGAGCAAAGCTGAAGATAAAGTATAAAAATGAAATATTGCCCTTTCTTGAGTCCGTAGCAAAATTTTGATACACCGAACCATCGACGACAATTGCCAAATGATATTTGATTCCTGACTAAATTTACATCATCCGTCAGATTTTCTGTTGAAGTGGGAAGGTCGTTTTATAGAAAACGATTAATGATGTGATACTAGTATTGAGTAGTCATGAATCTTTATGAGTTGGCAACAGGCGGCGGCCTTGTCTGCGGGCTTTACTACTGCTGATAGTGCGGAAATTCATAAATTTATGTGTCTTTTACGCGCGATGCATAAGCTTGATTAATTTCGTAGCCACCGTTTCGACTCAAAGTGAAGATGCAGAATTCGTGGAGCGAGTGGGACGGCATCAATAGTTATTTGTTATACAAGAGTGCAAAGTTGTTTTTTAACCGCGTGCTCAATGTTGAAGACCGAGCAAGCGAAGGATTCTAAAACTGAATCACGAGCGCAGCGAGTGATTAAAAAATTCGAATCCTGAGCGTTAGCGAGGGAATCAAAAGAGCACGAGGTGAAAAATTTTTGCACTCGAGTGCAACACGTAACTTTTCATCCCACCTCAACGAGGAAATGACTAAATGCAAAAAAAAAACATTTGCCATTATTAACAGTTTCAGTCAATTCTGTTAGCGTCAAATAAACTTCTTCGACGCTAGAATCACTCATTTTAGGTTTTTTAGTTGTTTTTAAGTTTTTTTTTTTAAGCCTATGGTTTTAACAAATATGTCGTGAAAAGAAAATGGCGCACGCAAAGCAAATTAAACAAAACGTACACCAAGAAAGTGCCGAGTCTGAGTTTTTTACAAGTTAAATACAATTGAAACAATGATAAATTCGGCACCATGGAGGTAGAAGTAAAGAGGTTTAATGATGATTTGAATTCACAAACTTGGTGCACATGATGTTTTAAATTCAATTTTACTATATCCTCTAGCGGATAAAAACGGCTTTTGCACTCAGATATTGAAGAGCAAAAATACACTTTCCGAGAGGGGGGGATGAAAATTATATTAATTGGCTGTTATCCGAGGGTACTGGCACCGGTTTAGCTGATGATCGATAGCGTAGGAGCGCTCGCACCGTCTGCAACCTCAAGATAATCCCATTTTAATTAAACGCGAGTTAGATTCGGCGGGCAGATTAATCAAGGGCCTCTCAGAATGAGCCCTGCGCTCACCTCCAGTTCCTCGCCCTTGATCTAAATTACAACGCGGCTGGAGGAATGCCTCTTAACCTTCATATTGTGTGTGCTGCAGGGACATTGACGGAATTCCTGTTTCAATAATCCCCATGGTCGTTGTAAGCTCTTTTGAGCTATTTCTATTTCTTTATTGAAACTTTATTGCACGTGATAAGGTACTATTTTGCGGACTTAATGATTATTAGACATTCTTTCCCAGTCACTAAGAGAGTTGAGTCCAGAACGTATATTTTTATCACTATCTTGTGATAATGGTCAGCTACCATTCAGAAACGGAGGAGTTTGATATAACAATCGCTATCCTATTTCGATACCGCGACGGGGACTGGTTTGCAAATTTGCGATTATTTGTAAACGAAGAACTATTTTTACCACCGATCTCATGTGGTTTTATAACGAAATTTCCAATGAATTCCATCATCTGAGGCTTCTCAAAAATCCCTCTGGTTTCTCGGCACTAGTTACCGTAGGAAATGACGCGTGGTAAATCGGCGTGCCCTGTCCGCCCTTTAATTTCTCGCCTCGAAGGGCTCGAACCTTTTACCAAAGGTTATTTCAATGGCTGCCGCTTGATGCTGCTTAGCGGCGGCCGGCCCCAGATCGGGCGCCAAATTGACTCAATTTGAAAGCTTACCTTTTCAAGGTGTTTCGATAACATAATATTTTGAAATAGTTATATTACTTTGTGTAGGTACATGTTCGACGATAGCTAGGTTCTTTTAATATTGGTTTATATATTTTTAAGTTTACAAAACTTTATTATTAGAAAAGGTAGGTTTTTTTAAAGGCCATTTTTTGTATAAAGTTGACTCTAGGCAAAAGCACCCTTATAGATATAATTGTCGCCAGCAGCAGAATCGTTTCGTCAAGGTCGTCAGCCGGCGGCGGGCGGCGGCGTCACCGGAGTCGTCGCCGTCACATAAAGTGAGGAAATCATGACACGCTCGAGTTGGGCTCGACACAAATCTTCCGACCGTTTTAGCCGCCACTTTTCCTTGTTACTTATATTTTTCCCGGCGAGGCTAATGTTTTCCCTCCTCGGCTAATAATTCGCGGAGGATAAAGGTCGCTCCGGCGGGCGGCACTTAGCGCGCCCTCCGGCTGCGCGCGTCCCGCGGGACCTGCGCTTCCCTTTAGCCTCCAAATTGAGTTTCGCTGAGTGATTTAGAACAAAAACTAGTTACGGACAAGTGTGCCACTCGTATGGCTGGCTCGCTTGCGTATTTCCCTAACAATAATGCTCGAGTTTTCGCGCATACCGTTCCCTTTGAGTCAGCAGTTCGCGCACGGCTTAGCACTTGGTTGTATTACGAGTGTTATGTATGATCACGAACAAGTAAAAGTCAAAGACGAAGAAGTTAATGACTTTCTCTTATTGTGAGAATACTTTTATGATGTAGCGTAACAAAATATTATAGGTGTATTTTTCTTATGTTTGATTAAATTTTATTTAAGCCCACGCTTTTTGATATTTACTGAAACAACATTATTAATAAATGGTTTGGATTTTAGGTGAAATGTTTTATGAAAACGATATCGGCGCCTGGATGTTTCTCGGCCTACGCATTCTTTGGTATGCCAGCTTTACTAATCGGTACACCTGTATTGGACGGCTCAGTCATACAATCCTTTAAAACCTTCTCAATAGTTATTATTACAATAAAATACAAATTTAATATTACGGTAGAAAGTCTGAACGAATCTGTATCGAATAGCACTTAAGTATGCTAATTTTTATTCTGGAATTGTGTTCTTACAAGATAACGCCGACGAAGTCGTGGGCGGAAGCTAGTATGAAAATAAACCCTTTTAGAACTTACGCCGGAAATAAACTGGTACTTGACCAGCATTCTGACGAGGATGCAAAAGGAGATGTCTAAAAATAGCATTCAGAAGCCAAGTGTTCCCTTTCTAGGAATTGTTAGCCCAGAAATAGATTTGATAACGCCTACTGCCAATTCGTTGAGGTATAGAATTCCTTGATTTCCCGATTTTCACTAGAAACTACTTCAGAAGAGTATTATCTAAGTCTCTTGTGATCTAGTGACTATTTAGTTATAGTGACTATTGCTATTAATTATAATAAACATTATGGTTCGTATTTACATGAATGTGTCACCGACTTAAACAAGGAGATACTTAATCAGTTTAACTAATTTTTAACTGACTTAAAAAAAGGAGGAAGTGATAAATTAGGCTGTAAGTTTTTTTTCGTCATTTATAAACCGATTTGGAAAATTCTTTCCTATATTGAAAGATTTGTGGCATAATTTTATACTCAAAATCGATTATCTAGTTTGTGTTTCAAATCAAAATAACTGGCATAACTAAGTCATCAATATAAGCGAAATTGCGGATTTTTGCTTTCATGATACTTTCAGTGGTGCTTATAATAATTTTATGTGCGTTGGATTACTACCTGTCCACGCGATCACCCATCTGGCTTTAACCTTAAAAATTGGGGAAAAAATTTTTTTAAACAATAATAAAAACCGACTTCAAAACACTACAAACGAAAACAATTATTTAATTTGATTAGGTACTTTTTTCATAAAATGTTATTTTTTGGAGTTGGTGCTACGCTTCTTTTACTGATTTTGCTGGCGCACCAAAATTGTACGTTACGAATAGTTTTGGTGCGGTTCAAAGTATGTGCGCTTCGAGGAATTTTAGCTAGTATATCCGTAAAATGTAGATCTATTTTGGTATACCGGGTGGTGACGATAATTAGAAATTAAAACATTGGCTTTATAACTTTATAGAAAAGTTTAGCAACTTTCAAAAACATGTGAGAGCAGCAAGTCAATGGTAGACCCGATTGTGTATTTTGATGACTGCGATTCTTTCGATTGTTTAATATTCGTCAACGATCACTTTGGTTCCAGCGTGTGAGAAGTGTTAGAGTTTCTATATCTTACCTGTGTATATAAAACTCTTTTGTACCTATTCAAAGTTCGATTTTAATTATGACTAAAAAAATAATGTGTGTCAGTGTCTACATAGTGTAGTTTATTTCGTGTCAACAAAATACCGAAATAAAATTATTTTTTTACTGCCTCTGTGGTTAAGTAGTTGAGACCACCGAACTCAGATCTAGAGGTCCGGAGTTCGATTCACGTGGGGGCAGAAATTTTCTGCTCGGTTTGGTTGGTGGTAGGGCTTTTCTAAGTTCGCCTGGCTAGCTACCACCATCTTACCTTAGTCTGCCGCCATAACAATAATGTTAACGGCATTGTTGTGCTCCGGCAGTTAGAGGTAAGATAGCCACTTCCTCTGCGGTTGAGGAATCCGGGTGTAGCTCACTTCCATCGTTGGCCTTATCTTCACTTACCATCAGGTGAGATGAAGGTCAAGAGTTACCCCGTTATCATAAAAAAAAACCGCGATAAGATAAACAAAGACTCTAAAACTCTAAAAAGTGATTAAACGAGTGTCGTCTTCAAGTGCTGAAATAATTCCTGTCATATTCACATCAGGCATATTCCACTACGGTTACGTTCCACTACTCCAATAAGAAGCCTGCCGGTGGCGAGCGGTGCGATGGTAGAAAGACGCCGTGGGCATCGTGTCTAATAGGTTTTCTCCTAACATAAGGACGTAGGCCCGTATTACAGAACGCGGCTTAAGTATCGTTTGAAGTCGAATCACTCAAAACTAGTTTTAAGTGTAGATCACTACTTAATTGCCCAGCTTATTACAGGTTGCATTTTATGACTCAATCAGCTGAAACTAGAATCAATAATTGACAAAGCAACAATGACAGGTACAGAAAAGCGAAACTGTCAAAACATGGGCGAATATAACCCGTCAGATTATAAAACAATATAGCGTTATGTCAAACATATTGAACTAGCATTACAACTTTATTTGGGAGTTTATTACGTGATCCGTTCTCAAGAATGGTGTCGACCATACTTAGCTAAACAAAGATCAAATCTTTACTTGAGCGCAGATTTTGACGTAAGTAGGTATCGTTCTAAAATAGGCAATTACTGTGTTGAGAGTTGATCAATGTAATATATAACGTTTCAAGTAAAGTTCTAAATTTAAATCTCGTATTAAAATTTGTTTTAAAACTAGATTCGTTACTGAGAAATGTTCTGTCATACGGGCCGTAGTGTCGCACTCACCAGTCCTTTTCTCTGGGTCCCTGAAGAGCAGGTCGTCGAGGCGCGCGGGCGGCGAGCGGCCCTTGGCGTTGGCGGCCACCGCCACCAGCCGGAACCGCACCTCCCACTCCAGCCCGCGCACCGTCCACGACGGCTCCTCCGACGACAGGTTCACCCTGCACACAGTACAATTATACATATAGAAAGTTGAAATACGGTAGACCAGCGTGATCTTCCACTTAGTAGCAGATGCTAAGTTTTACTTACAATTGGGATGTTGCTTAAGTTTGAACATGGCGGTATTTTTCACGAATTCGGAAAATGTACGCTCTTGTTGTTACCCATAAAAAAATCAAACTTAAAAGATATGGAATAATTTTGAAGTTGTGGTGTTTAGAAAAATCATGAATCTGGTTAATTTTTTTTCAATATTTATCAAAAATGTTAATGATATTTGACTGCTGACATCAATTATTGCGCCGCGACCGCGACACATCAAACATACCGCTATATATGTGAAACTATTGATCCTAGGCATACTATTTCTTTTGCAATATTTCTTATTGACTTATATACTTATAATATATGAAATAAAAAAAGTTGACAACTACCCTATTCTAGACATAGAAAGGTGAAATACGGTAGACCATAGACCAGCGCTGTGATCCTCCTTATAGTACCAGATGCTAAGTTTTTTTTACAATTATATGACAACCTAGCTGACGGCCTCCTTGGTGGTAAGTAGTTACCCTCGCCTATAGAAATGTACAATAACAAGAAAAAATCACTTGATATTGCAGGTGCGTTGTCATCCTGAGGGCTAAGATGAAATGCCGTCCATGCCCAGTAATTACACTGGCTACCTTTCCCTTCAATCCGAAACACAGCGAACTGTTTTACGGCTGAAATGAGAAAGGCGGTGGTAACTAGTACCTACCCAGACGACGCTACATATCTACGGGCTTAACGAAGTGACGAACATTTGGTTATAATTTATTGTACTCTTAGAGACGAAGTCACATTTTATTAGAAAAATTGTATTCTATCACAGTTTTATTTTCGTTTTCATATTAAATATTTCCATTGTCTACTTGATTTGCACACCTATATTACTGATTATAGAGATGTTTTGATGTAGGTAAAAAGGGAGTTCTAGATGTTGGTAGTATTTCTGTTGGTTGGTTAAAAAAAAAGGGTTCTGTATGATGTGCAGTTAAATACAACCCTATGTTGCGAATTTCACCTCAATCGGTTCAGTAGCTTGGGAGTGAATACGTAACAGATACATAGTTACTTTTGTTTTTATAATATTAGTATGAATCATTTGTAACTTAGATTAGCGAGAAATAAGTTTTAATAGGTATTCACAATCGCGTAGAAACCTTTTTTTCTAATCCTTATAGTTTATTGTGAATATTACAAACAAAGAAATAAAAAGATAAAAAATACAAAATTAAAAATTTTAAGTAACCCCCGGCGTTATTAATCATGTATCTAACACCATCTCATTAAGACTATTCATAAGAACCCAAACACGCTATATCTGCTGTAAGTTTCTGAAGAATTAAGCATTTCGCAGACTTTTTGATGGTATAGGATAAGCTCAAGGATAGTGTGTCATGGGATTGTCACCGAAGTGACAGTACACCAAATTTCAAATCATTCGGATCTGTAAAAGTTAGTAAAACCCTATAATAATGTAGAAAATAAGCTGATAGTCATCAAACGCCTGAACTGATCTTCATAAATTATAGCTAAGAACCATCGTAGTCACATCAGCTTTCAAACAAAAAAAAAGGTACAATAGTGTGTCTATGAGAATTGAAAAATGAATTGTATCTGGAATCTGATGCTTGACGGTTTCATTTACTTTTAAATATAATCATCATGATATTCAGTAGTTTGAAACAATGTGATAACGGCACAGTAGCAAATCATAAAAGAGTTTTTATATGCATCCGAAAATTATGGCTGCAAAATGTAAAAACTGAATAAATACCTTTTGCGTCACACTTTTTATTATCAATAGCAAACATTGTTGATTTTGTACACAACACTGACAATAAACCTGTTTTGGGGCTCGTCGTGAACGGAATAATTTCAGACACAGCCAAGAAAAGACTAAGCACTGTCGCAAATTACCTCTTATTACCAAGACACCACGGTTCACGCTTGCTTTGTCCTCGACTGTACTAGGATTTGTTTTGCGTTCTTGAGAGACAGGTAAAAAAGCAGTAAATCCGCGGTGCCTCGAGCGGCGGGAGATAAGACTCCGCGGGAACCGCTCGTTAGCGAGATAAGGCCTCCAGCGGCCGAGGACGCGCCTGCTGCACGGCATTTTAAACTTAATGTTCAGCAAGTTAGAGCGGATTATGAAACGTGAAAATACCAAAGGCAGCAGAGGCCTAATGGTGAACTTATCAAAGTAAAACCTAAACCTCATATTTGGAGTAGACGCTGAACTGCTTCAAATATAATCCACGAAAGCAATAAGCGAAGTAAACCTAACGATCGTTGTGTTGGCTACAAAACTGCTTAAGTATTCGAAGTGCTACGCCGTCCATAATAGTGTACGAAGACAGCATTCTGCATTGTCATACATTTACTCCCGTGTCTCGTAAAATTCCTTGGAATTATGATAATTTTTTCGCAATTATTTGGCGTTACCAGCTCAAGTTTTTGAATATTCTATTCATTTTTTTTATGAAAATTTTTTTTATTTAAGATAGCAAAATGCAGAAAATCAAGCGTTGTGGCTCTGTGTAGCCATGACGTCATGCTGAGCTGGTCACCCTTTTGGTTACATTAATTCTCATAGTTTTCATTCCTCGCCGTTCTGTAATTTCCTAAAATTGTGACCAGATAAACGTCTTTGCTTTCTTTCTTAAAATATTTTGACAAAAATGCATAATTTCATTTCATTGTTTATCGAGCATAGATGATATCAACCTCGCAGCGTCGACTCTATCTTTAGTCTGCCCCTGCCTAAGTTAGCTATTCAAACGCCACATGAATCCAGTAAAGTTGTTTCATTTCAAATAATGCAGTGTTCGCAAAAATTTAACACAAGTGTGAGGAGAAAAATTGCCACACTTTTGAATGTTCTCTCGCTAAAAAGAAACGGAAGCTTCCAATTTTCTTCACACATACAAAGAAACAACAAACGTAGTAAGAACGAAACTCCGCAGCGTCGCAGCCGCTGGTAATTCATAATTAACGTTGCATCAGCAAGTTTAATGAGGCTCGGCTGTTTACACGGATTTCCACTTCGAAATACTCACTTGCCTTATATTACGACGTTTACTTTTATATCACCACGGGGACGGAATCATTCTGCAGCGAAAGCAGGTTAATGGCACTGCGACACCTTTCCACTGATTTTAACAAGGTTTTCGGACTCAGTCAAGCTGAAGAAGGCAGTGTTTACTCTCGAAATTGCAGAAGAAAATATTTAATGAGTAAAGAGAAATGTTGATCCGTAATATTTATCGCTCATTGTCTTATTAACTAAGCTAATACCTAAATATGTGGAAATAAGACTGATATTTACAGAGCATAAATTTCTTTAAGCTGTCTTTCCATTGACTCCAAGTAAAAATGTATTTCGTGGTATTTTTTTTTCTTTTTTACACGACGCCCGCCTACGTACTTCTGTCGGAGAATCGTTATTCGGTGAAAGATTCTGTCTGTAAACTGCCCGATGACGAAACGTTTTGTCGGCGAAGGGTCAAACGGCGAAATGACTGTCGGAGATTCGTTGTAGATTCAGTTACAAGTCTTACACTTTATACAATCATAGGTCGTGCAACAGAAAAGACAATTTTCCGGAAGTATAATGGTGACAGGTGAAAAATAATACTAAATTAATATAAACTTGCAACACGCCCGACTATATACAAGAAATCACATCACACACTTCAGTATTGATACCACAGATAACTCAGATAATTAATAAATACTTTAATATTTGACAAGAGTAACACAATAATGTTTTCCTGTTTGCATAAATCCATCACAAAAGTAACCCCAAAAGACAAAACTATAGCAAGTAACTTTTTCTGCTCCTGGGCAAAGTTTTGGTTGGATTCAGTTTATTTTACGTTGAATGCTTTCAGATAGTTTTGAGAGTATGTTGCCCTTATTTTAGTGAGAATATATTTGTATCGTATTGATACAAAGTTTGTTTTGATAGTATTTTCTCAAACATGCTTGGAAATTAGAGCATTATTTTAACAACCTTCTTCGAGATAAATTGAAATTGCTGTATTGGCCAAATATAAGCGAGCAGGGGCCGGCAAAAGTTGTAAAAAAACCATATCTGTCGTGTTTTAGCGGCCAAATTGATAAATTACTATGTGTTTTCATAGTAATTACTATTAAACTACATATTACTATTGAATTCGGTTTGTTTTCCCCGTTATTGTAAAGCAAAGTCCCGCGGCGTCGTCGTCAGTCGCCGCACGTCGGTGCAGCGCGGCAAATTGCCCCACGATATTAAAAAACAATGCCCCTCCCTCCAACCCCCGGCGACCCCTCTCATTTCGTGCGGACTCAAAATACCGCGTATTATTAAAATGTCTTCCGTCTGTTGCACGGTAGGAGAGTTTTGAAACGACATAATAGCAATAAGTGGCCGTGAAACGCGTCTTGAATATTTCCTCTTTTGTGCTCATTTTGTTGAATTCTTTGCGAAACGAAAGTCTTGAGGATGATGTTTAACTATATGGTTTATTTGCATTAAGGCGTGTTTTGCTTTTCTAATTGCAGATTCAAAATGATGATCTCTCTTATATCTTCATAGAGCATAATTGACAAACGTAAAAAAAAGTAGTGCATTTTAAACTTTAATTTATTTTAAAATGCGTTTTATATTATTCGAAAGTGTCCATCTTTCTTTTAAAAGTGAATCCAAAACAGACAGTAACGTAGTTGACACAGAAGCAAATTCATGCTGAGTTACATAGCCGATAGGTAGAGGCACTACAGGGGCAAAGTAAAAAATCAACGTGTTCTGGATTCGGTTGGATGTCTGATAAATATGTTTTACAGAACTCCTGTGTACTTTGGAAGGCATTCTAATTTCAGCTGTATTATGTAACGATACACGGCTGAGTCATATGTACAAATTAAAATATCGTCACAAGAAGTATTCAATGAAAAATTTTATAGCCCCAGTTTGACATGTGCCACATGTTTTTGGTCTAGACCATAAGTTATTTAAGGATCTCTGCCTTTTCGACGAAAATTGTTTGGAAGATAATCACTTGCCAATTAATGTTTCGTAGAATTTTATTTCGCCGACAGTTGCCAACTGTACGTTTGGTCTGCCTTTTTTAATGACACTTTTCAAAAGGCCAACTTTCAAGTAGAGAATTTTTCAGTTAGAGTAATATTCATTTAGTTATTCTTAATTTTTGATTTTAACATTATTATAAATGTTTGAAAAATTACTTAGTAATTAAAATATAATAAAACTAGAAAAATTTCACGTCCTGACGCAGGAATTGAACCCGCGACCTTTCGCAATCCGGGCGACTGCTCTGACCACTGAGCCACCCAGGACTTGGGATATCCCTGTGAAATTCTTCTAGTCTATCTGTATTTGCGTTTATGAGCTAACGTCCACCCTACAATGTCGAAATATTCTATTTCAACATCCGAAACGAGTATTTTTACAAATACCGACGATTCATTTAATTGTATATTGTTTATAGCACATATTCAAGTGCCCTGTGTAGTGAA
Source organism: Nymphula nitidulata (assembly GCA_947347705.1). Lineage (NCBI taxonomy): Eukaryota > Metazoa > Arthropoda > Insecta > Lepidoptera > Crambidae > Nymphula > Nymphula nitidulata. Next base: position 870,803 of record OX374618.1, read on the forward strand.
ACAAAAGCGATTTGATTCTGGCACTTCGTGATAATCGGCCAAACAATTTTTCGGCGAGAAGGCAGGATCCCGTTATTAAGTAGTTTGTGTACCGTATTGATTGTATACTGTTGTATCTTTAAATAAATTAAATAATATGTGAAACTTGCCTGGGCGTTGTACCATCAGCGGAGTAGACCTCCAGCAGGAACCGCTGCGGCAGGCCGCCGTCGAAGCCCGCCACGCACGACACCTCCACCGAGTCCACTGTTTGGTTCCACAGCGTGCAGTTGCGGGGTGGATGTGGTTTGCCTGCGTACATTACAGATAATAACTAGCTCGCCTTGAAAGTGACAATACTTTCGAAGACGACGGTAAGGAATAGCTTAAATTTATTGAAAATCGAAGATATATTAACGCTCAGATTTCGGACGAAGAATTTTTTGTTCGAAGAGAAATTGAATTCGGGTATTACCCTCTAGAACTGCTACTAACTATTCTTTTCAAATTTTGGTTCATCATCAGCATCAGCAGCCGTCAGCATCAGTATACGCCCCAATGCGGGTTGGTGGGTTATGGCGCGTTTCGACGCGTGGCACGCCTCGACAACCGTCCACAAACACAAGCGTGTAAACGGGCTGTTTGGCTTGGGTTGCGTGAGCTTGTGATAGCTTGTTGCCGACCCGAGTCAGTGTCGGTTTTTGAACACAGATCAAAGGAAGCGTGCGCTCGCCGCTTGCGACGTGTTTGTTTACACGCCGGCGACTGCTGGCGCGTTTATAGCCAATAAAAATTGAATTTAGTAATTACTTGGTATGATTTCTATGGATTTATAACATCCACCATCTTCTCAATGATAGAAAATTTCGACTTCCACGTCTATTTAGCTTGCCTGTCTGGAACACAATAAAGAACTTGCAAGCGTGTAAATGGAGCTTGTAGAGACTTAGGGTAAATCATTGTTTTTTTATATTAAATCTGATTATATTCTTTGAAAGACAACCTTAATTGCAAGGAAAAATTAGAGAACAAGTTGGATACTCACCGGCAGCAACCATTTGGAAGACGCAAGGTGTGAGCTGTGTGCCCACCTCGTTGGACGCGGAACAGGACAGCGTCCCGTAGTCCAGGTCGGCGACTGGAGTATATCTGATAAGTAAAATACATTACCTAGTAAATTACTTTTTAATTGCTACATCAGAAGGTAATATTGGTCAAATCACAAATGAATATAACGGGGTGTTACGTGAACTCTCTCCTATGGCGAGTGGAACAATTTGGTGTCTTCAAAGCTATATTGGAATCTTAAAACTATTTGTCTTAAATCACACTTATCACTACCCTACACCCAACACTGCTGGAAAAAGACCTCTTACGTGAGAGAAACAGATGAGAAGCTTGGGTCATAGCACCACTAGCACTAGTAACAACTGGAACCACATCTTAAAGTGATTGAACCATCCATGATTGATCGTCCACTGAGTTCCTCAAAAATAGCACAAAACGGATAAAAGCTTACTTGAGGCTGGAAGCGCTCCCGTTGGAGGTGTATCTGTCGGCGGCGACGTCGATGGTCTCGCCGGAGTTGTTGAACTTCCACTTGAAGACGGCGGCGGGCGGGTCCGCGTCCACCTCGCACACGATCACCACGGACTCGCCGCGCGCCGCACCCACCACGGACACGCCGCCGCTGCGGCACGACGGCGAGTCTGAAACACACATTTATAGTAAATATCTCTTCACAGCATTGTGGACATAAATCATATCCAAGATTAAATGACATACGGCTAGACTGTTACACAAATCTTTAATGTATTAAAAACTTACGGAACCGTCAGTTTGACGAATGGTGGCTAATTATTATTATGAAGTCGCAAACACACACAATCATATACACTAGCACACATGCAAGCACACACATACTTAGACACACACACACACACACAAAAACACACACTTAAACTCATAGTATGAGGCTACCAGTAGTTTTTAATGCTGTAAACACTTAAAATATAGAATTGTTTTACTAGGTGGTAGACCCATATGTAGGGTCGCCTGGGTAGGTACCACCGCCTTTCTTATTTCAGCCGTGAAACAGTTCGCTGTGTTTCGGATTGAAGGGAAAGGTAGCCAGTGTAATTACTGGGCATGGACGGCATTTCATCTTAGGCCTCAGGATGACAACGCACCTGCAATATCAAGTGCTTTTCCTTGTTATTGCAGGTGTCTATAGGCGGCGGTAACCGCTTACCACCAGGTGGGCCGTCAGCTTGTTTGTCATCTAGTTGTATAAAAAAAAAAAAAAAAAAAATTGTATCCATTTAGTAGTAAAACTTATAATAGTCTATTAAAATTTGATACCTACTTATTGTACTTCGGGTAGAGCAGAATCTCCTACTACAAGCATTATGACATGCTTACTGGGTTGGTTCTGGCGATTGCATATACTTTGTACCAAATGTTAACGAAATAAACTATTCTTAATTTTTGTTTTAAACATTATTATAATTGTTTGAAAAATTACTTTTATATAATATATCGCGTGAAATTTTTCTAGTTTTATATTTTGATATACTAAGAAATAAACTATTTTTATATTTATTTATTTTACTATCTCTGCCGGTGTTCATCGTTGTTCTATCAGACTTTCTATATTTTATCTGCGTATTATATTTTGGAATAACTCCAGGTTGTCTCTTTACTCTTAATATACTTAATATTATGTATTTTTCTATACACTATATCGTCGTTTCGTATAAATTGTATAATATATCTATTTCATTAATTTTGCACCCAATTTTTTGTATTGTTCTACGTCATTTCCTTTCCCCGCAGGATGTCTGGAAGAGATGTTTGCATGGTAATGAAGCCATTTTATATACTAGTTGGTCAATTGATTAATTGATGTGTTAAATATGTTTTTCTGTTACTGCATTCTATGTAATTATCATCTTTATCACCAGCTTATATAAGTCCCACTGGGCACAGGCCTTCCTACATATGAGGAGTTTTGGGCCATAATACCACCACGCTGGCCCAATGCGGGTTGGTGGGTTAAAGCGGTTGCAGTAACAACCGCCATTTTAACGTTAAGCCGTTGGTCCAACGGCTTAACGTGCCTTCCGAAGCACAGAGGAGCTCCAGTCGAGATAACAAATTCTGATTGACCTATCCCGGGGTCGACCATGGCGAAAGTTGTTTTGTTTCCGTAATCGAAAAAAAGCGCTGATACCATTACAACACCGAGCTCTTCGCGTTCTATGTCAGTAAGTGTAAACATTAGTACAAACCTCAGGAAAACTTAGATTATAACTGAAACTCACTTTAAAGTCAATACTTTCTTAAAGTAGCTCTATCTTTTTTTTCCGTAAATTAAGATATCATTCGTTTATGTAGTGGGCTCGAAGGACTTTTATGGTGTTAAATTCAGGCAAATAAGTGTCAATTGACACGACGCACAACGAATCTTGCTGACGCAAAGCAATATCTGTGACCCTATTCCCGTCCGCTTAAGTTATTGTTAGGAACTGCCCATCAGCGGACCCATCGAATCACATAAATTGAAACGGGAAAAGAAACGCGATCGACAGGGATCCAGCTTAAATGAACGGTGACATGCGAGGAATATCGCAAACGGGCGCATTAGCCTGGCTATAATAGGGCCCGGACTCGGCCGCCATCCACCGGCCGGCACGTGACGCCGTCTCCTTGTACACTCGATAATTTCTATCGATACTCGAATCGACTTATCGATACCTTCAATTTTGCTCGGCATGCAACACATGACCCACTTCCAGGACTTAGCCTCGAAGGCTCCGACAGAGTAAGCCGTCACGAATACCGAGTGCACAAGTTTTCAGTAAACTCCAACGGATTTTATATTCAAGCAGTGTTCCAATTTTACTGCCAATACTGGAATCGATTCGTAATTGTGCACCCCGGGCTCACTTCGGCAGTGACAATTGAAAATATATCATTACCATTCGCAGGAAAATAAAATGTTGAATATATTATTCGAAGAAGTAACAGATACAAGATTGAAATTTCGCAACAGATGCGCAAATAAGCACAGTAAAAGTAAGTTTCTGGAACAGAAACATCGGGAAATTCTCGCATGAATAAACATGGCCATTGTATTTCCATAAAGAAATTGCTCCCATAATTATCTCGTCAAACGAATTTCCCCTGTCAGTGTCGGCTGCAGGCGAGTCGTGTCGCGCGAATGACGCGTGCGGCGGGCGGCGGGCGGCGGCGGCGACGTGCGGTCCACATTCGTTACGGCATTAAATTGCGTGCGAGACGCGACGCGACACGCGACGCGACACGCGACGCGACACGCGACGCGACACCCGACGCGACACCCGACGCGACGTGGACAGCACGCTGTGTCTACGTTAGAACCTAATAATGGGTTATCAATAAATGATCTCAACTATTTTTTTTAAGAACATTGGATAACAACGTGGTGGCGTGGTCAATTTCTAGTCAGCGACGTTGCAAAAATAAGAAGGTTGTATGTTGCGAACATGGATGGGGATAGGTTAAGCAGCTGCCAACATATTCTCTATTAGTCCTAGCAACCTTTCTGCATACTGTCGTCAAAAATAGGCATACATGAATTAGGCGTGAAAAGTCACCTTATGGGCCAGCAAGGTGGAGAATACTTAGTGTGTTCAAAAGCTGCAGTAGTTGTCTCCGCACATGGACTCTACTTATCGTATCACAACAAGTCATTTGCCGCGCTTTGTATAAAAAAAAATCGTCATTGAAGCACTCCCAAGAAGCTCCCATAATGTACGTCTATTTCAAATAACTGTTAGCTAACAATGTCAAAATGTCTGTCTGTCTATCATATCTGAATTTACACCGGTGCCATAAGTTTAAATACCGAGAAGTATCCGGTAATAAACTCGTGTCGTCATTCTTTTCAAATATAAAGTGACAATGTTTGGAGTAACATAATGATATTTTATTTATATCTAATGAACGCAACGCGGAACGCTACAAATGTAATGGACTAATAAAAAAATGTATAAACATAAAAAATGTATTTTATTTAATTTAAATTCTATTCCACGGACTCTTGCCGTGGAATAGAATTTAAATTAAATAAAATAATATATAAAATACAAAATTAAAAATTTTAAGTAACCCCCGGCGTCATTAATCATCTATCTAACGCCATCTCATTGAGACTATTCATAAGAGCCCAAACCACGCTATATCTGCTGTAAGTTTCTAAAGAATTAAGCATTTCGCAGAGGGAGGGTCTATACCGTCAAAAAGTCTGCGAAATGCTTAATTCTTGAATGACGATATTTTTTTCGAGGATCAGCTCGAGGATAGTATGTCATGGGAATGTCACCGAAGTGACAGTACACGAAATTTCAAATCAATCGGATGTGTAAAAGTTAGTAAAACCCTATTATCAGTAACAAAATGAGCTGATAGTCATCAAACGCTTGAACTGATCTACATAAATCATAGCTAAGAACCATCGTAGGTACATCAGCTTTCAAACAAAAAAAAACGAATCAAAATCGGTCCATTCGTTTAGGCGCTACGATGCCACAGACAGACACACAGATACACAGACAGACACGTCAAACTTATAACACTGCTCTTTTTTCGTCGGGGGTTAATAACTAAAATTTTAGGTGACCCCTGGCCTTAATTATCATCTACCTGACACCTCTCATTAAGATCATTATTATAAGCCCAAACACGCTATATCTGCTGTAAGTTTCTAAAGAATAAAGCATCTCGCAGACTATTTGATGATATAGCATAAGTTAAAGGTTGGCATGGCTTGGAAATACCACTGAAAGAACAATACAACAAATTTCAAATCAATCGGATTTGTGAAAGTTAGTAACACCCTTTTGTCAAATAGGAAATGAGCTGATAGTCATCAAACGTCTAAATAGATCTTCATAAATTATAGCTAAGAACCATCTCGATCACGTCAGGATTAAAACAAAGAAAAACATCAAATCGGTCCATTCAATTAGGAGCTACAGTGCTACAAACAAACACACAGATACACAGCACAACACAGAAAAATATACAGAGAAATCAAATATTAAATTTAGAAAATGTTGAATGATCTCCTATTATAGAGTTCCCTCCGCATTTTAACTTGAGGTTTTACACGTAACAAGATCATAGAACAAATATTGGAGATGATGATGAATTGGAAATAGACATGACATGTGGGATGGCGAATATCCAACAGAGAACAGTCACTTCTCCATACAAATAATATCAAATCTGTTTAAATTGCTAAACTTTTATCCAATCTCTTTAAAATTCAATCTACGAGGAGGTCACAAAACGACAAGAGAACGTAGCTAAGTAACTCTACTTTGTGATATTGTATTCCTGAAGTGAGGTAAGGTCGCCCGAGTTTATGGAGAAGACGTTATGTTGGGAGCAGGAGAACTCTTCTATGATCCAGGGAGTCTCTCCCTCAACATAACGCTTTCTCTTTATTTTTACTAAGTAGGCAATGCAAGAGTACACTCGAGCGTTGCTACGACGTTTGCTACAGCGTGACTATATGCTACGGCGCGCGCTACGGTGGCATGCCGTAGGTAGACTATAGACGCTCGTAGCACCTTAAACACTACTCACGCGCTTACTATCAGGCGGGCTTGTCACTCAGGTGATTAGGTCGTATAAAAATCCATCAGGTAAACAACCGGACTGCTTGCCTTTTGATATGTATGCGGATAAGGGGACAAGTAAAAGGAACCGTGGTTAGATACGCACTCACGTTTATTTAACGAATCAGAATAAACCGCGTCGCAGACACTATGCTTATACATACATGTATATCTATACATAACATTCCTCCCTCTATACAAGAACAGTTCTTAAACAATTCCTTGGGACGATTACGCAATAGACTGTAAGGTATTTATTGCCTCAAGGCCATCAGCTTATGGAATAGCTTCATGGAACTCTTCCTCAGCGGATATCAGAGCCTCTCTCATGATTACACCTGAGCCCCCTGTAGTATCCAAAGTACTATCTTGAGGTACCGCCTCTAATGCACCATCATCACTTAATGGCGTAGACTCTCTTGGCCCATAAAACTCCTCTCTTCTCCCCCTTCGCGTAACAAATGTAGGTGGACTGTCATGAACAAGGTACGGTGAAGCATCACGTGTATCAGGCAAGTTTAGAGTTGAGCACTGAGTAGGTGTTGGTGCCAACTGTTGTTGTGGGGTGTGCGGCGGACGTGGAGGTGAAAACGGCAGCGGCGGCAGCGTTGATGGAGACGGTGATGATGGCAGCGGAGGCAGAGCAGTCGGTGGCTGTGACCCAGATAAGAATTTCCCCTGATTTTGATTATTTGCGTCAATCGTCCCTTTATATAACACTAATTGATTTTTATGCCTTTTTACACATTCGTTACTTATATAATCTTTCACTAAGTACATAACCTTTCCCAACCTTTTCATTATAATACCCTTTTCCCAAGAAAATTTTGTTTTGTTTATATATTTTTTATATAGCACATAGTCGTTTTTCTTCAAAAAAAATATTTTATCGTCCCTGTTTGGTCTCGTAGGCGAGCACTGAAATTTTGATATTACATTTGGTATCGATGTCGAGGGTGAGGATGGTTTAGGCATCATTAAATCCAATCGTGATCTTAGCTTACGTCCAAACACCAACTGAGCAGGAGAACAACCCGTGCTGGAGTGTATCGAATTACGATAGTCCAACAGATATTGTAACAGAATAGCAGATGTTTCCTTTGCACTACTACATGACAATAATGCTGATTTAATACCTTTTTTGATAATTTTTACAAAACTCTCAGCCTGCCCGTTACTTACCGGGTGGTACACCGGTGAAGTGACGTGTGATATGCCATTTGATCTACAAAACCTTCCAAATTCTTGTGAGCAGAAAGCTGTACCGTTATCACTACCTAGGGTTTCCGGAATCCCGAACCGCGACATAAAATCACAAAGTTTTGCGATAACAGCAGCTGACGACGTTGACATATTCATATTATACACTTCCAACCATTTAGTGTGTGCATCCACTATTACAAGATATGTACAGTTCCTTATAGGGCCTAAGAAATCAATGTGTACCCTAACAAATGGATGCAATGGATATTTCCAAGGACTGGGAGGGGCGCGCGGAGGCGCGGGACGCAATTGAATACAAATGTCACATGATGCTATCATATTTTCCAATGCCTTATCAATACCTGGGAACCAAAATCTAGAACGAGCTTCAGCCTTTGTTTTTACCACCCCCAAATGCGATGAATGTAATTCTTTTAATACTATTTGGTAAAGACTTTCCGGTATTACTACTTTGTGACCTCGCATCACACAACCGTTCTCATATGACAACTCTGATCTACACAAATAATACGGCTTTAAACCTATATCATTGCATTTGGGTGGCCAGCCATTATTAATATAATCCTTTACCTTTTTTAAAAGTATGTCTTTAGTCGTCTCTTCTCGTAATACATCCAACGTTATCGGCAAACTACCATCTAAAACGAAACAAACATATGTAGCCCGATCGTATGCTATCTCGTTCCCTCTGTCCTGCTCGGTGCATGCGCACCCGACAGAGCGTACTCTCGCCTCCACGGCCATTGGAAGGCTCGCGCGAGACAGATAGTCGGCAGTGTTATCGGCGCTTCGAACATACTCTATTGTGTAGTTATAACTACTAAGAAATAATGCGTAGCGCTGCAATCTGTTTGCAGACAACTCAGGTACCCCTTTATAAGGCCCAAAAATAGATAGCAGAGGTTTGTGATCAGTGCGTAGTATAAAAGGTTCCGATCTACCGTACAAGTACTGATGGAAGCGACGCACTGCGAAAATAATGGCCGTGGCCTCTTTTTGAATTTGCGCATAGCGTTTTTCTGCTGAATTGAGAGTGCGCGACGCAAACGAGATGGGTTTTTCAACACCGTCTGAGCTTACCTGCGATAAGATGGCGCCGAGTCCACAAGGGGACGCGTCCACAGTCAAAATTAACTTAGCATTAGGATCAAAATGTGCTAAAACCTGTTCTGACGTCATCATTTCCTTTATTTTATTAAACGCAGAATTTTGTGCGTCCAACCACTGCCATTTGCAACCCTTTTTTAGCAACTCATATAAAGGACTAAGTATGGACGATGCGTTTGGAATAAAATTCCTATAATAATTGATCAAACCCAAAAATGACTGCAGCTGACTGACATTTGTGGGAATCGGTGCTTCAACCATAGCTTTTACTTTCTCCGGAGCTTTTTAAGACCTTCTTTAGTAAGTATGAAACCTAAATAGCTAATTTCATCCTTGAAAAAATTACATTTATCTTTCTGAAGTGTCAACCCTGCCTCCTGTAAACGGTTAAGGACGGCATTTACCCTCTGCAAATGCTCGACTCGATTATCTCCAGAACAAATTAATACATCGTCTAGTAGGCATATCACCCCTTCTAGACCAGTCAATACCCCTTCAATAGCCCTTTGAAAAATAGATGGCGCACTAGACAGACCGAAAACTAACCTCGTAAACTTATATAATCCTTTATGAGTATTTATACAGGTTAGATTTTGTGACTCGTCTTCATCACTCAGCATTAATTGGTTGTAAGCCATAGATAAATCTAATTTTGAAAATATCTTACCGCCATAGATCCTCGAGAACAGCTCATTTATGGAAGGGAGTGGGTATTGTTCTATGAACAATTGTTTGTTTATACTCACAGAATAATCAGCACACAACCTTACTGATCCATCTCTTTTTAGAACAGGCACTATTGGTGATGCATATTCTGAGTACTGAACGGGTTTTAGGATTCCCAAATTAACCAACCTATCAATTTCATTCCCTACTTTATCCCGTAATGCAAATGCAATTGAGCGCGGCTTAAAAAACACCGGTTTGGCGTTATCTTTTAGTCTTAGATTAACTTTATATTTATTAAATGTTCCTAACTTATTTGAAAATAAATCTGTATATTTGTTTTGTAACTGTGTCATTACTATGTCGTCGTCCTGGCAATAATTTATAGGTAATAACTGTAACTTAAACTTCGATATGAAATCCCTTCCTAACAGCGGTGGGCCACCGTCACGAACAACGTAAATGTCTATCAACTGAGTTTGCTCTGCGTAGCAAACCGGCAATCGGATCATACCTACACAAACTATATTTCTACCATTATATGTCATCAGCTGTTTACGCGTCGCTGATAACGGTACACTTTTTAAGCTCTTATTGTAGTAGTGCTCAGAAATGACAGTTACGGCGGAACCACTATCGATTTCAAATTGAAAAGGCATGTTATTAATTAACACGGTTTCCACCATTGGTTCCCCCCGCAGTGAACGTATAAAAAAAACTTTACCGTCATCGCCTTCGCCATCCTCACCCTGGTCACCGCAATCCATCACGTATTTCACTTTACACATTTTACGTAAATGGCCTTTCGCGTGACACTTTTTACACACATAGCTTGAAAATCTACATTCCGTAGTTTTATGGTTTGTGTAACCGCAAACTTGACATCTGACCTTCTGTTCATTTCTACTTTGCGCGTTTTTTGAGATTTTGAACACTTGATTATCTCGAGACGTTGAGAACACGGCACCGTCCCTGGCGCTGACTGCAGCAGCTGCGCGCGCGCTGTTGAAGTTCTCTGCCAGTTCCACGACCTTGGCCAGCGTAAGGTCATTCAGGTCATGCGCGTACAACTTTTCTTTCTCCATTCCGGGGCGCATTCCCATGATGAACCTGTCTCGTAGTGCTTCTTCTGTGTTCAGGAAGCCGCAACGTGACGTTAGACCTCGAAGCCTCGCTGCCCACTGGGAGTGTGACTCGTCCGCTTGCTGTGTAGCTGCGTAGAAGTTATGTCGTTCACTAAAACCGACGTGCTTGGGTGTGAAATGACCGTCTAGAAGCGATATAATGTCTTCGTAGGGAACGCTTCCTAGGTCCTTGGGCAAGGATAGATCGACCGTGAGCTTGTATGTACCCTCCGTGAGTGCGCTGAGAAGGATCGCCTTCCTCTTCTTACCACTTGTCTGTACCTGTGCCTGTAGTCTGCGATATGCTCTTTTGTTTTGATGGTGTTTGATAGACGATTAATAAGACCGCGGGTTACTAACTTTGAATTTTATATTATCTGCATCCAACATATATTATCTGCAACAATAGATGTGGGGTTCCCCAAGGAAGCGTTTTGAGGCCATTGCTTTTTATTTTGTATATTAACGATTTGCCTAAAGTCACTAGTTTTGATACAGTACTTTATGCTGATGACATTTCGCGTCATTCACTGATCGTGCCGTTCTACGATAAGGCGATACCTTATGAAGTTATAATAAATAACGCTATAAAAAGCATTACAGACTGGATGCGGAGTAATAATCTTCTGGTTAATTCCTCTAAGACTAACTACATTCAATTTTTAAATTATAAAACTAAGAGAAAGGATTTGCCTATACAATGTGACCGTCAGACTATTCAAGAAGTCAATGATACTAGGTTTTTGGGTGTTATAGTGGACCGTCACTGTAACTGGAAGAATCATGTATTAAACATCTGTTTTAGATTGAGTCGTTTCGTTTTTGCCCTTTATCGCCTGAGGTACACAGCCAGTGTTGATACTGCCCTTCTTGCATATCATGGATACGTAGCATCTGTGTTGAGATATGGAATCGTTTTGTGGGCTAACTCCACGGATGTAGGGAAAGAGTTTGTGATACAGAAATAATGCATATGAGCAATATTTGGTATAGGACCACGCGATAACTGTCGCCCGATATTTAAAAAAAAATAAATTACTGACATTGACGTCGCTGTATGTTCTCCCATTTGTAAAATATAATATGTATTTCTTCAACACTGAAGAACATGAGCAAAGACTGCGCCCAAGAGACCCATGCGAGTTGATGGTCCCTCAATCTAAGAGTACTTTACATAAAAACAACTGCTTTATAATGTCACTGCGTGTGTAAAATAGAATACCAATAGAAATTAGACAACTGCCTACAAAATTTTTCATGCGCAAACTGAGGGCATGGCTTACCGATGAATGTTTTTATGACCTAAAGGAATATTTTGGAATACATTAGAATTAAGGCGAAAACAATTTATGAATTTAAACTAGTGTTTTTATATACTTAATTCATTGTAATGGTTTATTAAAGACAATTATTTTCAAATAATAGAATTGGAATAATATTTCTCAAAATATTTTTTTATCTTTATAAAGCTTTTGCACGCCTATGATTAGGCAGAACACGCTGGTCTATTTTGTATATTTTATGATCTATCGAACCGTGTCTCTTATGCAAATAAATATATTTCATTTCATTTCAACAATTTTTTAATTTCCGTTGTTCAATTATATCTAACTTCAGTTCCGTGTGTGTTTCGTTTATTATTTACGTATATATGAAAATAAAAGTGTAGCAGATGCTGGTACAAGTTTGCGGGCGCTCGTAGAACTGAGTTGGTGACAAGTAATTATGTCAGCGGGTCTATTAATAAGAGGGAGGGGGCGGGGCGGGTCGGGGCGGACGACCAAGTTCGCTGCGAAGCGAAGGACCACAACTTAGGCACTATCTAGAATCTAGACGATGGACGTTTTGTTCTGTGAACAATAGGGACGATTAGTTGTAGTGTTTCGCGGTTGAGCGTAAGTAAAGACGCGACAGGCATTGTATGAAAGCTTTTGGTGGTGAGTGGTTACCGATAATAATAATTAATATTGACAACTTTTAAATAATCCTACAAAAAGCCGCTATTTCAACCACCTGTAGAATTGTCCAGAATGAACATTGATGTAAATGAAATAATCCCAGTTTCACGAAACATTTCATATCAGCCATAACACACCACACACTGCTCTTATGTACTTGGCAAAAGCCCGTAAGTTCAGTTTAAGCCAGCTGTAAAAAGCTGAGATATTAAACAACAATAATAATAATAATAATATTCATACACTCACACCTATTATCTAGCCCAAAGTAAACATTAAGAGCTTGTGTTACGGATACTAGATAACGGAGAAATAATGATAATAATATGTATATAAATATTAGAAATATACTAAATAAACATATAAACATCCATGACTCGTAAACAAATGCTCGTACTCATCATACAAAACATTTGCTCCTACCGGGATTCAAACCCGGGACCTCTTGACCGAGTAGCCTGTAAAGCAAGGGGTACAGACCACTCAGCCAGCCGGTCGTCAAGATAAGATAATAGAGATGAGATCTTTTGTTTACCTTAACTGGGGTACCTCTTGGCTTTCACTTCATTTGATGGTATCTAATACTGAGGCTGAAGATGGAAGCGAACTACACCCGGACTACACAAGCACGGAGGAACTGGCTATCTTACCTCCAACTGCCGGAGCAGAACAATGCTGTTATGGCGGCAGACTTAGGTAAGATGGTGGTAGCTTGCCAGGCGGACTAAGCAAAAGCCATATCACCACCCAAACCGAGCAGAAAATTCCTGCCTCCACGGGAATTGAACCCCGTTCTCTTGATCGGAGGTAGGTGGTCTCAACAACCACTAGACCACGTAGGCAGTTAAATATTTAGTTACGTGGTTAAATATTTATCGTGCAGGTTATTGTGACATGGTACTACAGTGTCAACTTACTTCTGTTTTCGACTAGTGGATACAAATATGTGTATTAGCACGATTTGAGAACACATCCACACACAAACAGTTCGCTGTGTTTCGGATTGAAGGGAAAAGTAGCCAGTGTAATTACTGAGCGTGGACGGCATTTCATCTTAGTCCTCAGGATGACAACGCACCTGCAATATCAAATGATTTTTGTGTCTATAGGCGGCGGAAACGCTTACCATCAGGTGGGCCGTCAGCTTGTTTGTCATCTAGCTGTATAAAAAATATCCTCTAATCTTCCAGTAAAATATTCGACAAGACTTTTCTTTGTATATACCTATACTCCCTACTTAATAGGTTATCCAAGGTACGTATATCGATGGTACAAGTCGTAAATCCTTAGAGTGTCCAGCTGGTCCCGGGACCACTTAGCTGGTTCAGCTCGCAGCTGGCGGCATCAATTATGGACGGCAACAACACGGCGTCTGGCCGACTACTTTTACCATTACGTCCTTCCGTGTTTAGTTGTGACGTTCTGCTGTGACTTTTTCCTTGTTTGGACGATTATATTAGGTTGGGGACAAAGTCTTTTCGCATTATAGTATGTATGAACTTGTAATTAAATCTCTTTGGCTGTACTATTTGTATCTGGCGGGTATCATTAAAAGTTTAGATTTAGAAAAAGATAATTCCAAATTCAAATTAGGAAAATGTGTGTTTTTCATTTGTTTTTCGTACTGTCAAGATGAGTGAATCTAATGAAGAAATTCGATACATTTTAAAATTTTACTACAAAAACGGTAAAAATCCCGCGAAAAAAATTTGCGATGTTTATGGACCTAGTGCAGTGTCTGTGAGAGTAGCACAAATTTGGTTTAAGCGTTTTCAATCCGGAAATTTTGATGTCAAAGATGCACGTCGCTCTGGTCGCCCTATTACGGATAAAAAAGATGCCATTTTTTAAAAACTGAAGCAAGATCGGAATTTCAGTAGTTACGACGTAGCTGAAGAACTGGGAATTGACCACAAAACAGTTTCGGCGCATTTAAAAAAAAATGGGTACACAAAAAAGCTCGATATTTGGGTACCCCACGCGCTCATTGAAAGAAACCTAATAAACCGTGTACTCATTTGTGATTCTTTATTATGACGTAATGGAACCGAACCATTTTTGAAGAAGTGGATCACGTACGACAAAAACGTGCGAAAAAGGTCGTGGTCAAAGGCCGGTCAGGCTTCACAGACTGTGGCGAAACCCGGGTTAACTCGCAACAAGGTGATGCAGTGTGTGTGGTGGGATTGGAAGGGCATTATTCATTATGAGCTGTTACCACCAGGCAGGACCATCGATTCTGAACTCTGCTGCGAACAGCTGATGAGATTAAAGCAAGAAGTTGAGAGAAAGCGGCCGGAATGAATCAACAGAAGGGGTGTGGTTTTTCATCATGATAACGCTAGACCTCACACATTTTTAAGCCACTCAGTAAAAATTAAGAGAGTTTGGCTGGGAGGTGTTAATGCGTCCGCCGTACAGTCCTGACCTTGCACCTTCAGATTTCCACCTGTTTCGCTCTCTTCAGAATTCTCTAGGCAATGTCAGGTTAACATCACGAGAGGACTGCCAAAACCACTTGTCGCGGTATTTCGATCAGAAGCCCCAAAATTTCTATAGCAATGAGATCATGTCTCTACCTACAAGATGGCTAAAAGTTATCGAACAAAATAGTACCTACATACTTTAGTTAAATGTAAATAAACTATATTAAAAAATGTTTTGAATTGTCTTAAAAAATGCGAAGAAACTTTTCCCTCAACCTATTATAGCACAGTGGACGGATCAAATTCCGGATCCGGATCAAATTCCAAATGGAACGGTTCTGTACTTCCTGCATCCAAGGGCTCCCGCGATCCTGACCAGGTCGTCTGTCCATCCAGTAGGAGGCCATCCTTCTTTGCGCTTTCCGGTACGTTGTCGCTATTCTAGAACTTTAACGCCCCTCCATATGGTTTGCGTGCTACGTGTCCTGCCCACTGCCACTTCAACTTGCTAATCCTATAAGCGATGTCAGCGACTTTGGTTTTCTTACGGATGTCCTCATTTCTGATTCTATCTTGCAGAGAAACACCTAACATCGCTCGTAAAAAGTAAATTTTATTATCAAAAGATGAACCGTGATAGAGCACTTAGAGAAATTAAAATATAACCAAATATATTACTCTCCCTCTTTATATTACGCTGATTATTCCTATTTAGGAAGATCGCGAATCGTGAACCTACACAAAAGAATTCTAAGAATTTAAACATATTAAACAGGCACGGCTGTAGTCTTCGACTCTAACCAGTCTGATTCATGGCACGCAACATAAATTTTGAATTGAGGTAATGCCAACTGAAAATAATGCTCATTTCCTTATCACGAACCCGTCGTACTGCGATGACGGTAATAAATAGGTAAAACCGTCGCTGCGACTAAATAGATCGCCTTGACAGCCAGCCGTAACAAACTTTATCACTTTCAGAAGCTGTTCGTTATTCGTTGAGCGGTTATTTTAATATACAAGTTACAGAACGAGACAAGAATTTATTGCGACATCAAGCACAGTTATGTCTGTCATTAAAAATGCCCATCTTATTTTGTCAGAGCCATATCTTACAATTGGCGAAATAGATCGACAGCCATTATGCGAATGGAGCGGCGCAGGGCGGGCGTGGGGGACGGAGTAGGGTTGGCACAAAGCTAGAGCTATGGACCCATAAGTTTTTGTCAATCGAACATTAGAACCTGAAAAAATTGCTACTTTCTAGATTTTTCATTTCCTAAGGCAACTTGATGCCCCACCGCCATGTTGGTTTATGTGAAGCAGAAGACCTGAAGCAATCATCTCGTGAAAACATTCAAGCTTGAATAAGATAAGCGGCACGGCCATGTTTATTGAGGAAACTGCGTAATGGATAATGTATGAAACCTACCTAAACGACTGCGACAGTATATTTTTAAAATGTTTACTATTCTGATGCGCACGTATTGTACTAGATATTTGTAGTCATCACAAAGCAATAATAGATATGGGCAGAGCTGATGGCAAAGTCTGGACGCTCCCAGATGAAAGCAGAGCCTAGTAGCGTGCTTTGGGAGCACACTGATTTGAATAGCAGACAATGCGAAGATCATCAATGAAACTAGCAACTGTCGTAAAAAATATATCTGAACAGATTATGATCTTAAGCCTGCGTGAGAGTGAGCAGTGACAGCCCTGGCGAGACAACTGTCCGCGATGGAGCACAGCGAGCCGCGAAGTGGAGCACGCCTTCACCTGCGCCACGTCACTACACTAACAGACTCCTCTAATTTATACCCTTTATTTATCGTTCGACAGCCGGCTGTGCTTAATCACCGCAATCCAATCCGCCGCACTCTAATTGACTATTGTTTAGAAAGCCTTTCAGCAGTGTTCTGGATCGCAAAAAAATGAGTAATTTAAATTACTCCAACAGTACGATCTGTATTGTTCTTTTTAGGAACTTCTAAGATTAGAGCCAGTCCTCTGCACTTAGAGGTTTTTTTCTATTTTGTGCTTTGTCTCTTTATTTCGAGAGGTCGTTTTTGAGAATGTTGCGTTCACGGATTCCAAAAATGTTCTGGTTGGCAAATTTTTGGATTTTGACATTGTAAGTCTCTTTAACGGTAAGTTTTGTTAGACGCGAGATAGAAGTTTCTAGATCAAAACCGAGCAGATGGTCTAGAGGGATGGTCTTATGGACATTACATCTTGCTTGGAGCTGGATAATTGGTGCCAATACAAACATTTTTATACAAATATTGAACGCGTTTAGTAAGTGCGATTATTGTAGGTAGGCATAAAGTAAAAATTTTGTTTTTCGGAACAAAATTACAAATCAATTAGTTTTTTGCTAAAGATTATCCTTCTATTCCAAGGAACGACGGCGGTATTCGCTCCGAGTATAAGATTACTTGTAAAAATAAAAAACGAGTTTACTCCATTTAGTCTCGAATCGCAAAACAAGGAAGTTTACCCATTTAGTACTTTCTTTCAGAAGGCATCAAGGCAAACGTCGGAGAAAAACAATTAGAGGAAAGTTTTCCTGACGCGGGGCCAGATCACGCGGGCAAACTGTGGAGCGGCCGGCGGCGCAGCGCGGGTGTGGGCCGGATAGGACTCACCAAAATTCTCCTTAATTTGTGCGGTATATTTGTGGCAACACAATGCGTGGACGTTGTTGTCGTGATTAATTAATTTGGAGCGATTTCAATGTTGCTCGCCACCTCGTATTGTTCTAGGTTTGCAGCGAATGTTTTGAATGAGCTTCGAGAGGCGCCGCAACGAAGGAGACTCGTCGACGAGTTTTCTATTTACCTCTGAACTTTTGCGCGGAGCTTTACTGCCTTTAAGTTTGTTTTGCACGCTTTAAATTATCGCAGACGAGCGCTGAGGGCGGAACGTAAAATTTTTACGAGTTGAATTTTTTAGCAGCGCTTAAGATACGGATGCATCGAGAAAATAAGATTGGAAATTGCAGGCCCGGGGCGCGGTCATAACTCCAGATCTTAAGTTGAGCGGCCCATAAATCATTACAGTCCTGATGCACGTTCGGGTGTCGGCCGCGCTATATAACGTAAAGTCGATACTGAAATAAGAACAGACCTTTGAATATTAGATAAGCGCAGCGAACAATGCAGTTATTGCGTTGTAAACCACGTTGTTAAAGCGGGCTGGGAAAAAACATGGTCGTAAACAGCGCTAGATATGAGGAGCGATGATTTAGTGGCGCGTCAGTAGGAAGTAGAACAAAAGTTATCGCGCGCCGGCGGCGGCGCGTCCGGCTGTTCTGGGACTTGTCCGCGACGCAAATTTCAATAAATTCTAATATTGTCCACGTAGCTGGAGTGCTTGCTTCTAACTCGAAGAAAACGTAGGAAATACAGCGGGAATTTCGCGAATACTTCCAATAACAAAAGGACTTTAGAAATGGCTGCGAGAGCGCTGCTACGAGCTGATGTCCCCGCTTTTGTGACAGAACCATAGCTTGTGTGTTTAGTAGTAGGTAAATTATAAATATGGTAGTCCAGTACACTGCTTGTTGAATTGAAAGATGGCCATTTTGCTGTTTAATATATATAAATTTCCTCGTTGTTTTTCAACTTATTATCAAAACGTACTCACATTTGACTCTGAAATGTAGCTCGTTGGATACGGTCTCGCCCTCCGCGTTGAGCGCCGAGCAGGCGTAGCGGCCGCTGCTGTGGCGCGTCACCTTCTGCAGCACCAGGCTCTGGTTGCTGTGGAACACGCGCGCCGTCGCGTTGTGCGCCAGCGGCCGATCCTGGGGCAGACAACATATTGGCTGTACTTCTAGGTCACGATGTTGTAGTGCACGTAACATGATTTATATGTCGCAGCCGTCTGGTTAAACTAGCAAGCTAATTAGACGCTTAGGCAGATCTTCTAATACGAAGAGGTTTTGTGTGATTGGTAGATTTTAGATTGTTTATGACCACTTTAAAACCGAAATCATTTTAGTTATAAGTGATCATAAAATTAACCTCAAACCTATCCATTACACAAAACTCTTTAGCACAAGACGATCCGTGTGGGCGTCCAATTACGAGTAGGTGGCTAATTTAACCAGGTAACTACGAACTATAAATTATCATATAATATATAAATTATTAGAACCTATCTTGTATCAAAGCCATAAGGATAAAAATCGATAATATCTTCTTGATACTGATCAAGAAGATATAATCGATTTTTATCACCTATCACTCCACTATTGTGAGTGGTGACTTAAGTGATGTGGTTCATGGTTCTTATCATTTGGTGTAATTTCAAACCAGAAGGCCTAAGAATTTAAGACTAGAAACAGGCACAGGTAAAGCTTAAAAAAATCAATAGGCTCTGATTTTTTTTTTTTAAGATAGATATTCAATAGCTCCAAACATGCCCTACCAGCTCCACCTCCGCAGTAATTCTACTTCGTGATAATTCTATTAACAATTTTGGAACACATTGTCTAACCTCTTTTGTGTATATAAGTATATATACACAAAAGAGGTATAAATGTATATATATTGCACAGCGAGCCGCAATTCGCCACTGAACCTTGGAAGCTTCAATATTGACTTAAAATTACGTCGACTTTATGAATAAATAAAATTAATTATATTATGGCGCAGTCTCGTATTATTTACATTTAAATAAATCTGTCTATTAAAGTTTTTATTTTCAAACAACAAATAAAACATAATAAAAAAAAAACCATAAATAATCTTTGCCAGCCAATATTCTTTACTGAAAATAATCTGTGATTTTAGTTCATAAGAGATTTCTTACTGTGCGTGAGCGCCGCGCGCCGGTGGGTCGGCAAGGGAGGAAATGGTCTTCAGAGACAGCGATAAGTGTCGTCGTAGTGTTGAAATAAACAGATGTAATTATTAATAATGTTTCTAATGGAAGAATGAATATGCTTTAACTAGAAAAAGACAAGTTTTGGAGCGCGATACAAACCCGCAACCTTTCACAATCTTTTGCTTTGACCTTCGCAAGGTCGAGATTCTCCGGTTCCTATTAGGTTCTCCTAAGACGTCAGTAATTAGTCAGTGAAAGATACGGCTTCGTGTGTCTTTTTCTGGTTTAGATTTTTATGAATTTATTTAAAACATTTTCTACATCTTTTTTAGATGTTTTTATGATGATTACGAATATTTGTTTACGAGATTGGATGTTTGTATTTTTATTTCGTATATTTTTAGTTTCTACGTTATCTCAAACTTAAAACTGATGTTGTATTGTATTTTATTCTGTGTATTAGTTAGTACCAAATAAACATTTTTGCAATTATTCATTCATTCATCTAATATTAATTAAGATGATATTACATGGATCAATTTTGGTATCAATATTGCTTTCAATTCCATTGCTTCAAAATGGTCTCAATTTGTCTAAAAAATATTCAATGCTTTTTAATGGAATTGCTGTCTATTTCGATGATCCGTGTATTAGCGCACACAATGATAAACATCATTAGTTTGGGCTAGTAAGTAGCGAGTGTAAGAATATCATTATGATTTATAACGGTCAAATAAAATGTAAGAAAATACCTCTCGAGAGGACACTCGAGGGGGTTGAAAGTGGAGCCGATTACCCACTAGGATATATTATACAAAGGCAGGTCCGCATTAACCGCGTCCGAGCGGCTCCACTCCAGACAATGGCTCTCGTTACCAGAATCGCCAATGATTATTTCTGTTCGAACAAAGAAATTCCTTATAATATCAGGGCTGTAATGGGAATTTGCGTGGTACACTTGACGGGAGTGCCTCGTCGAGGAGTGGACATGAAACTTGGCACGAGGCCGACCAATAAACGAAGCGGACGATCCAAAATTAAATTTGTACCTAACGAAGTCTGTACAACAAACAAGCGTTTACTTGTCGGAAACAAGGAAAATTAAAAATCTGCAGAGTTTTGGACATGCGTTAAAACTTATTTTCAGACATTCATTCATTACAATAAGGGCAATGGTCTAACTAGAATTAAAGACTAACATAATTAAAAGGCTACTACGCTGGATACCATTTGACATCAGGCGCTTGACAACGCACAAACTAAAGTTAAATACATAATATTAAAAAAATGTGGGAAAAATCTGCATTTAGGACGCTAAAAGATAAATCAATTCGACAATAAAGAATAGGATTAGCTACTCTAGTTCATAAAATACAATACACTTCAATAAAATTCTAGAATCAATATGAAAACACACACAACACACACACACAGACACACACGTCTATGTTTTGTTAAGCAATTATTATGTCTGAAACATGTGTTATATTTGAGGTGGGCGCTATTAACTGCGACACAGTCCCTGACTACTGCAGTTATTAATGCAACTAACTATTGTTGTTGTGAAAAATGTTATTGTTTATAATAAAAAAACATACTTATGCATTTGATTTTTCCCATACAACGCTATCTTGTTTTTTGCAATCTCAATAAATGCATTTAAATTGTAGACTTCTTTTTATACAGCATAATATTTTTCAATACCCATTTCATAGGGTCAATCGAACGTCGACACTTCACTTTTAAAGGAAATCTATTTCAGTAGGACGGGGTTACCCAAAATGGAATTAATAATTTTCATAAACATTGGTAGCTGTGGGATCTGCGCAAAATTAAAATTGTGGTGTGAATCTGACAGCTGTTCATGCAACAGACGGGCATACCACAGACAGACATGACGAAACAAGGCAGCATATTACGTATCAAATATTTCGAACATTACTTTGGAAGATATGATGGAAATTGAAACACACTACAACGTGAAATGTGAAACAAATCCACTTCCATTCACAATTTAGATCATACGGCTATAGAGGACTTGGAGAAAATATGCCAAAGAGATGAGTTTTTGCTACTTTAGTTACGAACCCTTTCAAGGGAAGTTGAAGGTAGCGTAAGGAAGTATCTGCTGCCCGCTGTTTGCGATTGCGTATCGCGGCAGTGTTCGCGGCTGCAACACACAGGCCATCAATCTTGCGAGGGACGCGGCAGGTGAACTGGACGTTTCATTATTAGCTCACTGAATTTTATAACAGTCACGGCGCTGTTTACCTGCTTAAGATCGCTCGCGGAGATTGCGCCGTTCGCAAACGAGATTATTTCGAGGAGGGGCATTGTTCGATTTATGCCCTTGTAATTTTCTATCTGAAACACGTTTCCTCTAGATACAACTGATAGCTTTAATGAAAATTGGATATTGTTAGAAGACGATAACGCTTTGACGAGATTTATAAACCGACGGGTACATTAAATCGTGGGAATATACCTACGCAAATAAAATTGCTGAAACGCAAATTCAGACGATATGGGGTTATCTAAACAGAGTTAGAATCTACTGTAGCCAAGATCCCTTTGTGAAGTAATTAGTGTAATTTGGGGGTCCCGGCGACGCGATCTCCTCGCTTTGATTAGAATCGAGCAAACAGCGCTGCTCCTTTTGGAGCCGCTGTCACTCCTCAGACTCAGCGCGAAACCCAACCACCGCACCGTATTGATCAAATGATACTGTAATATTTCCAGTAATTTAATATACTTAAGTAATTCCGCCCCCGCGCACTCTTCACCATCAAAAACAATGAGTTACCTCGAGATTGTCTCATTCCGCCCCTATTGTCTCCGGGGAGTGACACAGACGTGATCGGAGCCGTTTGTTTAATGTTTTGTTTGCACTGTGACGGCTCTCGTTAAAAAAGGTCCGCGGGTGTACTAATTGTTGGGGCAGGTCGCACGCGCCCTTCGCGTCACCCGCCCGTTAATGAGATCCTTTACGATCGATGCCAGGTGCGGCGACAGGCGTTTTCTCATCGCCACTAACGGAAACGTCCCGAAAATCTTGATCGTGGAATCAATCCCGCATGAAAGGAGTGCGAGTGATTCAATCAAGGATGTCCATTATGAGCGGGACGAGTTTCATCGGAGCACAATCTCGCGGATGATCACGGGAGGTCGCGAGGGACGCCCCCTCGCCCTCCCCGGGAAATAGCTGCCATTAACGAATAAAGAGAGAGAATTTTCCACCTGATAACACTGTTTGCTTATGTTCTGAGAGAGGTATTCACGTCTCCCCGTTATTGGATTCAATGTGAGTATTTCTTTGTGCGCCGTGCGTCTCTTCACTTGAAACAATAGCTGCTTGTGCGCTCGTAAAATAAATCATTATTTTAGTAGGTAAGGCGGCCGCTCGTCGGCTGGGGCGCGAACGTAAACAACGTTTTGAAGTTGGTGCGAAATAACTTACCGCGGGAGATTATTACGGGAAAAATACAGGCGTCGTCCCGACTCCCGACGAGTGGCGCGCGGCGCTCACACGAGTTCAATTATGAGCTCGCACCTGAGCCCGCAGTTGCATTCGTTTACGGCCGACGGCGTTTGTTTTCTCAAAAATAGCACCTTTGCTTTTCAAAATGAACACGGAGCTGACAAGATCAATTAATAAGAAAGTATCTTAACTACGATTTAGAATGCTTATTATTTGAAGGTTACAGAGAAGCAGCCACCACGGATGCAGGTTATAAAAGGTTCGCTAGACGCCAGGTATAACATTGGGTTTTATTAGATAAGTTCCTACACCCGAAAGCCAATTACGACTACTGTCATAACAATTTAGATTAAATTCGTGGCGTCATCCAGCCTGGAATTGGAATTATCCCGGTGTATCGGAAGCAAGGGCTCTAAGATATTAAACACGGTCGTTCTCGCGCCGCAGCCATTCCACTATATTCAGACATTGTGAAATTTAGCGGAGTTGGGTCGGGAATGTTCCGCGTCATTGTGTCGACGCCCGGTACAACTATTCTAGATACCGTTCGTCTGAATTTAACAAGTTTATTGTATGCAATAATTATTAATTTCGTCTCGCTGCCACTGAGCAAGCGGCTGTACTTAAAACAAAAATATCCACTTTACCACAACACTGCCCGCCAAGCGTCGAACATAAGTCATCAGCGCCAAGCGGCTTGAATAATTGTTCAGATTATAATGTATATAAATTTTCCCCAAATTTATGGGAGCTTAAGTCGTGTAATTTATGCGGCGTCTTATTATTTTGACAGCTCATTCGCGGGTTGTGGATGCCGGTTGCCGCTGAACATGTCTGCGGACGTGCGCCCCTTCGCCTAACTGATAGTCTTCATTTGGAATGTGCTGGAACAGAGCGGGAACGCGCACAGCTCCCGAATACGCAATCAATTGGGAACGTTCAAAGGTTAATCTTATAAAATTTCACATTTCTCAGTTGAGCGTTTCTGTACCATACATTGACTTATATTATTAACAAAACATTGAACAGGCGACACAAGGGAAACGTGATACTGTTCCGAATATAACTCGTTACGATTGATTCGTCTGAGAATTCAATATTATTCGGCTTATTTCCGCAAACAAAGGCTTAGTTCTCTAATCCCGCCGTCGTAGCCCGAAAAATATTCAGCGGCGAAAATGTCACATGTGAAGACAGAGGCAGTTTTTTAATAACATCCGCGTCGGTGTCGCCGCGACAATATGCAAATTCGTTGGCTCTGTTGTACGCGAGTCACGGGCACGCGGTTCCCTTTTTGAATTTAATATTTTTCTTGATTGACGAGTGAGCCGCCGCGGAATACAAATTAAAGCGAGACATCGGAACGTTTCGGAAAAGTTCAAAAACATTTGTCTGTTCGATTCGCTGACCTTCTTCAAGGGCGTTCGTAGTAATTTTTTGTAGCGAGACACATTATTTAAACTTACTTTGCAGATCGATTAAAGACAGATGATGCTTAGGAAGGGAGGAGATTGGTGGTGTAATGGTTTCGATTACGAAAACGAAGCAACTTTCGCCATGGTCGATGGTCGATGTCGAATTTGTAATTGAGCTCCACCGTGCTTTGGAAGGCAGATCAAACCATTTGTCGTGGATGTAAAAAAATACTTTATATTCAAATAGGCCCTCAAGAAGCATCTTTGAATCGATAAAAAAAACCCGCAGTAATATAAAAAAAAATAAAAAAATAAAAATAAAAATAAAAAATTTATTTATCGGACAACAATGATCCATATCCATGATCCATCAATATGTATTTGTCTATTATTTTAAAAAATTACAAAGTCGTAGTGGTTGACTACTGTGGAGTGTTGACTTTACCGCACTGCACTGCTTTGTTATGTTGAGTTGACTACTTTGCAGTGCTAAGTTGACTGCATTGGAGTGTTGAGTTGACTACTTTATAGTGTTGAGTTAACTGCTTTTCAGTGTTGAGTTGACTACTTTGCAGTGCTGAGATGACTGCATTGGAGTGTTTTTTTTTTTTTTTTTTTGTACAAAGCACGACAATTGACCCAACACCACCTGATGTGAAGCGGTAAGGAGAGTCCATATGCGAAGACAGCTAGTGCAAAATAGACATTGCACTAGCCGCCTCCACCTTGCCGGCCCAAAAGGTGCTTTTTCACGCCTCTCTTGAAGGACCCCATGTTATAGGATGGAGGGAACACCTGTGCTGGCAAAGAGTTCCAATTCTGGAAGTACGACAAAGAAACGAGGCACTAAATTTCTTTGTGCGTGATGTTGAAGTGGAGACAGTGAATGGATGACTCCGAAGACCGGCACGCGTGCTCCTGAGCAGGAAGGGGGAAGGTGGGATAAGGTCGAAAAGCTCCTCAGAGCACTCTCCGTGATAAAGCCGATAAAAGGCGCTAAGCGACGCAATATCTCGACGCAATTGTAGAGGCTCAAGGTTGTTCGTGACCTCTACATCGCCAATGATACGGACAGCACGACGCTGCAATCTGTCCAGTGCATCGAGGAGGTACTTGGCGGAGCCATCCCACAAGTGCGAGCAATATTCCACGCAAGACCGTTTTGTAAAGCAGGCATAGCTGGTCAGGCGTGAAAAATCGACGCACCTTGTTCAGGACACCGAGCTTCCGTGAGGCTATTTTGATCACAGTTTCGATGTAGCTCCTGGAATTCAGATCGCAGCAAATCTCCATTCCGAGCAAGTTCAAGGAGCCCAGTGCCGAAAAAGTAGTGCCCTGAAGAGAGGGAAGGGGAAGAAACGGCGACATTTTGGCTGTAAACGCGCACACCTGAGTTTTCTTAGCATTGAACTCAACAAGATTGTTAGAGCCCCATTCAGAAATAACGTTCAACGCCCTGTTGAGCTCAATAGTAAGATTCTCCCTCTCCCTCCGGGTTTCAGCGTGCCCAGCCCCTGGGCGACCGTGATATCCCCCATGCACTGTACTGTCATCCGCATAGCAATGAATGTTTCCTAATGGAAGCATGTCATTGATATGAAGAAGAAGAAAGAGTGTGGGGGATAAAACAGAGCCTTGTGGTACACCAGCATTCACTGACATGAACCGCGAAGCGCATCCATCTACGAGGACGCGGATTCTCCGCTCGTGTAGGAAGCCGGCGATCCAGTTGCAGAGCTGAGCGGGCAGACCGTATGCCGGGAGCTTGGAGAGAAGAGCCCTGTGCCAGACCCGATCAAACGCTTTGGCAATATCAAGGCTAACAGCCACCGATTCATCACGTTTGTCAATAGCTTCACCCCAGACATGCATTAAGTACGCTAGAAGATCACCCGATCGATCCGTTCTATGACCTTGCAAAGAACTGAGGTGACAGCTATTGGGCGGTAGTTAGCTGGGTCTGATCGGTCTCCTTTTTTGGGGACCGGTTGCACATTAGCCTCTCTCCAAGATTCCGGCACACACCCCGAAGAGAGAGAAAGACGGTATAGCCGCGTTAAGACGGGAGACAACTCCGCTGCGCAGTTTTTCAGTACTATCGCTGGGATGCCATCAGGTCCACTAGCTTTCCGGACGTCGATTGTGACGTACGCACGTACATCACATTGCCTGATACGGATATCGGGCATTGTGTGGCCACAGTGGGAGAGTGTTGGTGGCTGTGAGTTGCAGTCATCGATTTGGGAGTGAGCAGCAAAGAGTTTTACCAAGAGATCGGCTTTCTCTTGCGGCTTGTGAGCTAGTGAGCCGTCAGAACATCTCAACGGGGGCAGCGAGGGTTGACAGAAGTTAGACTGCACGGCTTTGGCCAGACGCCAGTAGCTACGGCTTCCCGTAGGATGCGTGAGTAGTTCTTGGCCAACCCGTGCAACGCGCCGTGCATCCGATCTGATGAATGCCCTTTTGCAGGACTTGGTGGCGTTGTTATAAGCTGCTTTCAGCGAGTCAATGAAGGGATCCCCGCAAGCTTGACTCCTGATCCAAGCGCGGTATGCCGACTGTCTGTTCTCAACAGCTTTGGCACACTCGCGGTTGAACCAGAGGTTACGCCTACCCCTACTGACGAGATCGGAGTGAGGGATATAGTACTCCATCCCTAACATGATCTCGTCAGCAACAGCAGTAGCGCTAGCGTTCGGGTCCACCTCGCTGAAACAGCGCTGCCTCCAAGGGACAGATGCAAAGTAATCCCGCATACCGTCCCAATCTGCTGACGCATAGTGCCAGATTCGGCGTTTGGCAACCATAGGTACCGGTGGCGACGCCCGTGGCACCCCAGCAGATATCAGGCAGTGATCCGATGTTCCTAAAGGAGCACGAACCTCTATCCGATATCCATCCGGGCGAGACATCAGCAGAAGGTCCAACAATGAGGGTGCGTGACCGACAATGTCTGGAATCCTGGTGGGCCTGGAGATGTGCCCAGCATGGGTGGTACAGCGCAGTACTATGACTTCCATCGTAGGGAACGACCTCTCCCTCCCGAACATCATCTTTAAGATGGTTGAAAGCGAGAGGTCTTGGAGAGCGGTGCAGTCTTTCTGTGAGGATGTCATGTCGCGGAAGGAAGAGGCGGAGCGTGAGCGGGAGGCTGCCGCCACGACCGCCATGCGCCAAAGAAGAGTAGGGCGCAGAAGGGCGGCCTATAGCCGACTTTTGCCGCCGTAGTGCTATGGTGACAGTAGGGGACTGTCACCTGGCTTACACCAGAGATTGGTCGACACACCCAATGTACCGTTGTGTCGACCTGATGTTGTTAAGGGGCTCTTGTCACAAGCCCGAAGAGATGGGACTGCTTCTCAGGAGTCACTTCACCCTTGTCAGTAGCAACATGGAAGTTAAGCTCCATGAGCACCCAGAATGCTGCTGTCCATCGTGAACCCGTAGGTACATGGCAGGGGTTTTAGTGGGTGCAATTCCCCTGCCTCAAAAAAAAAAAAAAAAAAAAAGGTCGTGCGTGAGAGCGAAAGCGTGGGCAGTTCTTCCAGCATGGTCAGTTTTAGAGGAACTTAACCACGACTCGTGGTGAGTGTTGATTTAACTACTTTATAGTGTTGAGTTGACTGCTTTGCAGTGTTGAGTTGACTGCTTTGCAGTGTAGAGTTGACTGCTTTGCAGTGTTGAGTTGACTGCTTTGCACAGCTGAGTAGATTTCTTTGCAGTGTTGAGTTGACTATTTTGCAGTGCTGAGTTGATTGCTTTGTAGTGGTTGACAACTTTAGAGTGTTGAGTTGACTGCTTCGCAGTGTTTCTTGGCTTTATATAAAATCACATTCCCAAGTCCAATTAAGTGTCCATTAATTAATCGTATAATTATAAATTTGCATGCCAATAGTGCTAGAATGTACAGGAAGCCTTACAATTATATTGAACAACAAAAATGCATTGTACCTACATTCTTCGCAAATAATAATAATAATAATAATATTCATACACTCACACCTATTATCTAGCCCAAAGTAAGCATCATTAAGAGCTTGTGTTATGGATACTAGATAACGGATAAATATTGATAATAATATGTATATAAATATTAGAAATATACTAAATAAACATATAAACATCCATGACTCGTAAACAAATGCTCGTACTCATCATACAAACATTTGCTCCTACCGGGATTCGAACCCGGGACCTCTTGATCGAGTAGCCTGCATAGCAAGGGCTACAGACCGCTCGACCAGACGGTCGTCCGACCAGACGGTCGTCAAATAAAAGTTTTGACTTTGACTTTGGCTTTGAGTTGACTGCTTTGCACTGCTGAGTTGATTGCTTTACAGTGGTGAGTTGACTATTTTGCAGTGCTGAGTTGGTTGCTTTGTATTGGTTGACTACTTTAGAGTGTTGGGTTGACTGCTTCGTACTGCTGAGTTGATTGCTGTGCAGTGGTGAGTTGACTATTTTGCAGTGCTGAGTTGGTAGATTTGTAGTGGTTGACTACTTTAGAGTGTTGAGTTGATTGCTTTGCAGTGTTGAGTTGACTGCTTTGCAGTGTTGAGTTGACTGCTTTGCACTGCTGAGTTTTTTTACAGGGTAGACAACTAATAGAGTACTGCACAAGGTGCGGACCGTACGCTTGTTTTTCACCCTTTTCGTATACAAATTTTTTGTATACGAAAAGGGTGAAAAACAAGCGTAATAAATTAGAGTCGCCTACTCTACATATACTTTCATAGGTATGTCGTTATGTAGCTCAGTACAATGCGAACCTTAATTTATGAACACGGTTCCAGTGGAAATAATAATTTCTGTAAACTATATCGTAATTTCGAGTTTCCGAACGTGATTATCAGCGGGATATAACTCACAATATTTTACTACATCATCACGAGTTATCAATCAGGCTTAATCCGTGATGGCCGCACACCAGCGGTTATTAAATACAATTTATGTTTTAACGATAGATTCGTTCATTGACTTATCTGATTGGTGACTCTTTGTGTAGGTGAGTTAATGTTTAATGCTACATTTACGAGGAGACCGAACAATTTTAGATAAGAGATGAAGTTATTAGATTATTTGCTTAAAATAGGATAGATTTTTATTCTAGAACATGCGTTACTGTAACCTTTTCTCGGTTAGGTAAGGTGAGAATGCGCGATTGTATGCGAATGAACTGAACTAAACAAGTAAGGCGCTACATTGAAAAAAAAACGCACTTTTATATGAAATTCCATAGTAAGCTGAGAGATCTTACATATCTGAAAATAAGTACCTATACATTTCTTCATATCTAAACACGTCTAGAACCAAAGCACGATTTAAGAATTTTGCCTTGAGACGTTCTATCTTTAAAACGACCTCTTAATAATTAGAAAACTTATTAATGCTAAAAGATAATATAGATTCAAGAGGTAAGGAATAATAAATAGTTGATAATAAATAGTAGAATATTTCGACATTGTAGGGTGGACGTTAGCTTATAAACGCAAATACAAGATAGACTAGAAGAATTTCACAGGGATATCCCAAGTCCTGGGTGGCTCAGTGGTCAGAGCAGTCGCCCGGATTGCGAAAGGTCGCGGGTTCGATTGCTGCCTCAAGACGTGAATTTTTTCTAGTTTTATTCTATTTTAATTACTAAGTAATTTTTCAAACATTAATAATGTTAAAATCAAAAATGAAGAATATTACGTTAAATAAAATTTAGGAAAATATTTCAAACCTCGTTTTGCAAACGCTTGCGTATTCAGATAATAAAAAATTTCACCGGAGAGCAGATCAGTGCCTATTTATGTAGTTTAATTTAAAATGATGATTTTTATGTAATAAGGGTGACCCGTCTGATGGTAAAAAGTAAACTGGTAGCGTATGGCGCTTGTTAAAAGATGCTTCATTAGCTTTGGCGACCCTACTTTCGAGATGAACACAAAACTGCGATTTAGTGCTTTTGACTGTGAAGGGAGTTGAGACAGCAGAATCACTTGTCATTTTTTATTATTATCAAAATGTGCGTGACCCCACTCTTGGTCTGAGAAAAGTTAGGAGCTGGTTGAAGATGTACTGAGCTGACCCAGAAGGTGAATTTTGCCCAGTTTAAAAGGAGCACAAGTTATAAATAGTAGGGAACACCTAGGCCGGCAATTCATTCCACTCTTTGGCCGTGCGCATTACAAACGATAACGAAAATTATAGTTGGTATATTAACTAGGTGATAGAACTGAAAATAGAACTGAAAATCGTCTTCGCGGCCAAATCAGAAATCATCCAATTTTCATTCCAGCTCGTATTGTAATAATTAAATTAAATGTTTTTACAAACTTGCTGAATATGTTCCAGTTATTTGTGACAAGGGTCCGACTTCCAAAGTTTGTTTTATGTTGGAGTCCAATAGTTGCGGGGGGAAGCAGGTCCCGACCAAACACGCAAACACTACAGAAACTGCTGGAATTTTATTATTTTCTAACGAAGTGATTCCAACCTACAAAAAGTAACCTCACGGACTTTTATTTTGGAGCCACTTAATTTTTTTTATAAGATATACTTAGGTAGTATAACAGCAAAGAAAGTTTTTTTTTTGTTTTTATACAACTGGATGACAAACAAGCTGACGGCCCACCTTATGGTAAGCGGTTACCGCCGCCTATAGACACCTGCAATAACAAGGAAAAGTCACTTGATATTGCAGGTTCGTTGTCATCCTGGGGCCTAAGATGAAATGCCGTCCATGCCCAGTAATTGCAAAGAAAAAAAAAGAAAGAAAGAAAGTTAAATAGCAAAGAAAAAATCACTTGGCATTGCAAGTGCCTTGGCTTCCTGAGACCTTTGATGATATGCTTTCCATGCCCAGTAATGCTATCTTTCCTTTCAATCAAAAGGCGGTGGTATCTACTCCGACGACCACACATACAGGATGTAAAATGGACGCTCTCTATAACGAAGGCAGATGGCAGTGCTGGTCACCCTAGTCACTGGTCACAGGCCTTCCTCCACACGAGGAGCTTAGGCCATAACACCACCACGCTCGCCCATATCGCGAGCACCGAGATTATAAATTTTGATTAACCCATCCCGGGTTCGACCATGGCTAAAGTTGATTTGTTCTCGTAATCGAAACCAAAGCGCTAAAACTACTACGCCACCGAGCTCTTCACCTCTTTTGCTTAATTTGAAAGCAAATGCAATAAGATTGCAAAAGACGGTCTTATAACACTATAGCGCACTTGAAATACAGAAGTAATGTCATATGATTATAGCATAAAAAACGAATGCACCAATGCATACTGTGATTGCCCCAAAGCTTCCTATTTAGGAGGGCCTGGGTCCAGTAGTGGGACGTAACTATAGTCTGTTAATGATGATATATTTTTTTATGCAAATGACACCACACCACCTGATGTGAAGCGGTAAGAGTCCATGTGCGAAGATAGCTGGTGCTGCATGGACACATCTGTTCTAGTTGCCTTCACCTTGCCAGCCCATAAGGAGCATTTTCACTTTGAAGGAACCCATGATATAAAAAGGAGGGAACATGTTAGGTGTTGCCAATGAACTCTATTTTTTTAAAATCGACAAAGAAACGAGTTACTAATTCTCTTTGTGCGCGATGTTGATTTAAAGACAGTAAATTGATGATAATTCCGAAGGCTACTGCGTAGTGGAAAAGCTCTTCAGAGCATATTCCAAACAAATTTCATCAGCGTTGTGTACTTTTATTACAGAATTGTATGTAAGATAGTAATAAAATGTAAGCCCAAGTATCATTTTAGATATCCTAGTATTCAAGCTACTCGCTAAATATGAATTAATTATACAATAATATGTGTAGACGACGTTTGAGCAGCGTTCGCTCTCAGTCGCTAATACGGCGCGGTAATGCGCACATTAATTATAAATATTTGCGGCCTGGAGGGACATTGTCGTGACGGGCACCTACGGGGTGGGCCATTACCGGCCGCCATTACCGAACAGCCCAAGAGATAAAACACTAATTATTATTTTTGTAATTTCATTCAAAAATCCATTTTAAGGTGGTATACAGAAGATCGCAGCTAAATAACACTACTTAGTACTGGGGTAGCAGCACCTTACAGAAGATCGCAGCTAAATAACACTTCTTAGTACTGGCGTAGCAGCACCTTACAGAAGATCGCAGCTTAATAACACTACTTAGTACTGGGGTAGCAGCACCTTACAGAAGATCGCAGCTAAATAACACTTATTAGTACTGGGGTAGCAGCACCTTACAGAAGATCGCAGCTAAATAACACTACTTAGTACTGGGGTAGCAGCACCTTACAGAAGACTCCCACGAGTAAGTTTCCGAAGCTCATTGAGAAGGTTTTATGCTGGGAGCAAGGCGATACGAGTGTCTAAATACGTAAGCACGTTTGCCACTCTTGTCGTATAAAAAACCGACCAAGTGCGAGTCGGATTCGCTCACGAAGGGTTCCGTACCATTATCTTAAAAAGCGTCTACCTGTTGGCGTTATCAATATCGAGCAAAAACAAGCAAAAAAATCACGTGTATGGGAATTTCCTTAAGTTTGTTTTAGTATTTGTTGTTATAAACGTCAAAAGAAATACAGCATCTGTCAAAATTTCAACTGTCAAACTATCGTGGTTCATGAGACATGTCCTGGTGACAGACGGACGGACAGCGGAGTCTTAGTAAAAGGGTCCTGTTTTACCTTTTGGGTACGTAAACCTAAAAACCAGTAGCTAAACCCGCTTAGCCCAGAAGAGCGCAGTAAATTGTCCCACTTTAATACTGGTGTATCGCGGGCCGGCTGACTGTGGCTATTTTTCAAAAACAATCACATATAAAACAATGACGCGTGTCGTCGCGCGACAAATGGCCGCCCGTCATCCCTCGGGATAGCGCCACATGACGGCCGCCTTGTCACAATTAAACTCAAACACTTATTGAAATTCATCTCTTTTATATACTGGTTCGATAAGAAGGCATGCATCAATATTATGAGCTTGGAAAATTAAAGAAAAATAAACGAAGTTCTGTAAACAATCAGTGGTTAAGCAAAGCTTTGGGTTCCTCCAGTTTTGTTTTTAATAATAAATCGAATATAAAAAAACAAGAACAAAAGTAAAGAAGAGATTTAAACTTAAATCAAGATTATTGAAGTAAAAAATGCTTGAGAAGACCGTAACTTGAGACCGATACTTGAGATAGTCAGCATAAGTACGTAATTAAAAACAAATCGAGTATTTATAAAACTATGTCTCTAGTACCTATAAACCTTATTGCAGCGAAGAAGCGTTAGCAAGTCTAACTAATATTCTACGCTTAACCCATTTGAAAACATCGAAATATAGTACAAAACCGCCACCGGTAAATATCAATAACACGCAGTTAGTTTAGTATTCGTAATCGAACCTTTTAATTTGCGATGTTACATTAAAACTTCATTTGCCTTAGCAAACAACTTGACGTGAATTCAAATCCGATATTGTTAAAAACACAAACGTTTTATCAGGCCAAGGTTGTATGTTAACGCGTCATCTAAAGAGCTTATTAGAACATTGTTATTTTTAAATCCGCAAGCTTCGCGTCCCGAGCACTGACGGGCGTCATACCAGTCATACCACGTCACAGCCACAACGGGACGTCAATAGCAATAATCCGAGGACGGTAAGTGGGTCGCCCTACGAACAACAAAAACATGAAAACAATACAGAAAAACACAACACGAGTCGAGGCGGGCGCGGTGATGCGTGTCGCGATCCGTGTAACAACGCGCGACTGATTGCCCCTGAAAGGGTGAATCGGAACATAAAATATAAAAAAAACCTGTGCTCGCTCTCTACACTGCTGATTAAAATACAAGCGACACTGTACAAAGCGATTATCGGACCGTACACCACCGTCTATTACTTTATGTCCGCCATTGTTTTCACATCACCGATGGATTAATTTGTTACAGCGTATCTTTTGTTGACGAAATAAAATTTTAATTTCTACTTTGTTGCCATTGTGTCAAGTATTGTTCTTGTCCAGGAGTCTAGATAATTTTGATTACGGGTTTTTGCTGAATTTGGAATAACCCTTCCTTTCTTAATAGCCCGCCGGCGGTCACGCGGAATTTTAAATCTCTTGTGGTTACTTCACAGATTACGGATCGTTTCGTGTTCCCCTGACATACTCGTACAAGATGACGCAGATTCATGATAGGACTTAAAGATGTTATATTCTTCTTTACTAATATAATTAATGTATCAAACACTCTATTCAAAAGTACTTACGTCGTGTAACCAGGACAGCTTCCTGGCGGGAGGGTTGGCTCGCACGTGACACTCGAAGTAGACGTCGTCGCCTTCCTTGATGTCTCCCGCGGCCAATGAACTGCCCAGCCTCAGCCGGACGACGGGAGGATCTGGAACAATCCACGTGTTGAATTTATTACGAGCTATTTGGAGTTTCTCCTCATGTAGGAAGGCCTGCCATGTGCCCAGCAGTGGGATGTTTATAGGCTGGTGATGATGATGGTTTGGAGTTTGGTGAGTGAGGTCGAATAAATGCAGCAAAAAAGCGTACCTACGTATCGCTTAATGATTGAGGCAGAAATTAAGAAATAAGTAATTAAAAAGAAAAGAACCGGAAAAATGTTACTAATAACAATATCTTGAATGTATACAGGAATTCCGATAAAAAGTTAATTATTAAAAATTATTTAGTCCAAAAAACTGTAGTGGTTATTTATTATAGACATTCCTGTCACCGAAGATTAATTTCTCAGAAACGTATTTTAGTTCATAATTATCTTGAAGGATTATTTGACTTTGAATATAGTGTTAAATTACTGAGATGCTTACGCTAGCATAATTCAAAGAAATTCCAAGATAATTTATAATAATAGCTCTAAAGAACAAGTATTAAATCGTTAAGATGACTTTCAATTTAACCTTGTTTTAGAGGTTGTAGCGTGAGAAGACAAGTCTTAGAGATCCATTTCGTGATTAGATCACTAAGTGATACAACTATATCAGCATCTATAGCTGTAGGGTGACACTTATAGTGGAAAGTTCCAGGGACAAAACAATATATACAACAACCAGTATATAAAACAATGTTATTAATTTAGTTCGGAATAACTAGTTGGAGACAAAGTTGTAATACCCAGAGTATAAGATAGTTGAGGCAGCAACAGATGGAGCAATGCTTGTAGAACTGATGGACAAGGACGCTAAATGCTTATTGACTTGTGTTGTGTTTTCACACACTAGAAGCTTATTTTACAAATGACGGCAAAAGATTTTACACCACCTAATGTAAAGCGGTGGGTGAGTGAAAAAGGTGTATCTATATGCGAAAACAGCTAGTGCAGCTTGAATGCAATGTTTAAGCCGCCTCCACCTTGCTGGCCTTAAAAGTTAGTCGCCTCTTTTGAATGAACCTATGTTCTAAGAAGAAGGCAACACAAAAATGTGGCGAAGAATTGTAAGTTTTGGAAGTACGACTAAAAAAAGAGCTCTTGAACTTCTTTGTTTATGATGTTAAGACATCAGTATGACAGGCAGGAGACAGTCCTGCCGACAGGACAAAGACAAAGACTTTTTTATTTTACATGAAATATGGTAAATAAGTGGTCTGAGATTTTTTTACAATATCCACATATTTCACCAGAAACTGGCAAGCAAAATATGTATTTAATATTTATGTTAAAGAAAGCAAAACAATATTAATTAAGATCAGAATTACTTGAGTCACAGTATTAGAAATCCTTTTATTTCTTAAAACAAAGAAAGTATTCATTCATGAAATAAAAACATTTATCGAGAAGCCATTTTTTCAGCCTAGCTTTAAATATATTAATTGGAGTCACATTTAAATGATCACTACTAATTCTGATGACAAACCCCTTTAGACAAGATCGTTGAATATCGCTATCGCTTGTGATATTTGTGCTCATAAACAATCAAACCTCAGAGAGATATGTAGATGTAAAATATTAGCCTCGCTTATTAAAAATGTAAATAACAAAATAAAGTAAAATAGAGTAAACATAATAAAAACAACGTAAAAATAAAAATAAAGCTTAAAAATTAAAGTGAACATATCTTCAGCGAAATTTCAAGTATTTTAGTAGTTGAATGAAATATATGAGCAACAAAGATTACTTCGGGGTCCTGGATCGGACAAAAAGGCTAAAATTAAGCTAAGTACAACTCGCTGATCTTTAGAAAAGAGGTTGGTGAAAATGATTATTTTTAAGATAAGTACGATTGAAAGGCGACTTGTCTAGGTCCTCTGGATAAGCCTCGCAAGAAACTATCAGACTGTTGGCAGTTATTTCGTTACTGTGATAGTCTAGATAGGTAGGTTTAAAGACCAAGGTTCTGTTGGGGTTCTCAACGCGGCAAGGATAGCCATGACGGTATCTCACAATACATGCACGAGGTAGATGGTCTACCTGCGAGATTTTGAATAAGAGTGAGGTGCCGTTGCTTTTATCTGCACTACGATTACTCATTTTTTTTATGTATGATTAGCAGAGCGTTTGGCCACAATCTCACCTGATGTGTAGCGAAGATGAGGCCTAAGATGGTACACGTTTGCCTAGAAGATGCTTGTTCACTCTGGCCTTAAAGATTACAGATAATACGGGATTTCAAGGTATAGCGATGTCCATTTAAGGGCAACCAGCGCTGTGCCATCGCTGACTCTATGGTAACTTACACACGACACTGATTGTCCATGATGTCTCGAGGTAGAGCGAGGTCCGGTTGGGGTTGTCAGCGCGGCACGTGATAGCCTTGCCGTCATCTTCGAGCGTCGGCACGAAGCTCAGCACGCTTACTGTCAGATTGTTGCGGTGCTCCTCCTGCAACAACATAGAAAACAAATTCAGTAACTAGCTTTTGGCCGCGGTTAGGCACGCTTCAAATTCGGGGTAATTTTAGATTTAAAAATGCGGGAATCCCTTTGCACAAAGTAATGAGTAAAATCTTCCATAGTATCTTCATCATTAGGACGTTCCACGATTTCTCCTTTTAGGGCTTGGATTATAAAAAAAATTAAATACTGGTTTAATTATTCAACGATAGAAGTACTGTGAAGAATAAAATAGTCTAACATATCTTATTTTACCACCTTAGAGGGTGAATTTGGAAAATCATTTCTTACATCATACGGAACTTATGTGTCAAACTTGGAATCTGTAGACCCAGCGGTTTGGGCTGTGCACTGATCGATCAGTGAGTCGTCACTGCCCTGTATATGTATTTAGATTTATTAACTCCAGCCGAAAGATGTCCACTGTGGATAAAAACCTCCCCTACAGTGTTCCACAACCAGCAACCATCGCCAGATAGTCGGCCCACCTTGTTAGAGGTCTGCCCACGCAGCGAATTACACATATTACAACCTACACATTGCTAAATTTGTTTGATAGCTAGCCTGTTTATTCGTTATTTTAGTACAAATTAGCAGTAATTTTTTTTAGGGAATGGGATATTTCAAATCAAACCTGACTCTTGATGATGTATTTACTTTTAACTTTGTATTTTCGTTTTCATGATTTGTTGAATTTGTTTTCGAGTTCAAATTCCTTTAAAATAATAATCTATTAGCATAATTTTAAACTGACTGATATTGTATTTTCATTTTAAATTTAATTTGTCAATCGAGAAATTCTGAAATTGTTTCGTAAATTAGCAAGCTTGAAACAACATCCTCCGAGAAACTTGTCTGTACCTTGAGACTGGATTTGGCAAACTTTAGTGGTTTCACTAACTGGGAAAATTGGATGGTTGCAAGGAAACATTTTGTCTTATAACTTTAATCTGGCTTCTACAGGGCCACTTCTAAGGCTGGTTGACTGGCGGGAGTAATAAACACACATATCGATTGTCACTATTAATTAAATCGAGTGTCCGGGACCGGAGCCTCTCGGTGGTATCGCTTAGTTGAATAGTCCGCCGTAACGGCACGAACAGCGCCGCAGATTAATGACGGCGGGCCGCAGGTGCCGCTCGATCCGCAAACAATCGGCTGTTTGCACGCCGTGTTTCATATCAATAAAAGGAAACACACAGAAGGTCTGCCTTCCAAACTTGGTATATATGTAGCGAGTGAGCGAAGTAATGGGGAAATCTTAGTGCTATATTTTTGTTCTCTACATTTGCGATTTGTTTGTGGTGCGAGGCGTAGTGGTGTTTGTGGTCGAAACGAAAACGATTCATGTACACCACTCAAATCCATATAAAAAGAGGTTTCCAATAATTCGCAACAGAGGCACTGCTGCCGATACAATTTGACAGTTATCACGACGACTGGTATCGATTACGAGTATTCGCCATGTTCGAACCCACAGGGGTCTAACAGAATTTGACACTTCTTAGTCAGAATTGTG
This sequence comes from Nymphula nitidulata, assembly GCA_947347705.1. Lineage (NCBI taxonomy): Eukaryota > Metazoa > Arthropoda > Insecta > Lepidoptera > Crambidae > Nymphula > Nymphula nitidulata. The sequence goes on from OX374618.1 coordinate 910,044, forward strand.
GTCTTCTGGCCTAAGCTCCTTATGTAAGGCCTCGGCCTGGGATGTATATAGGCTGGTGATGATGATGTCTGTACATACTTCTACCTAATAAACTTCCCAAAATAGTGGCTAAAATAGCCTGGTTTGACCAGAGACCTGTTGTTCATTTAGGAAGTAAACCTTTTGCACCTTACTATTGAGTGCGGCCCGTCGCGCGGGCGCTACGTTTCGCCTTCTCAATTGATACCGTAGAACAAACGCCACGCTACCGCTTATTAATTTGACGATATTTATATAATAAAAAAACAGAGAAGAATGGCGCAGTTTAGAATAACATCCACGCAACTATTGGTATCAGCATGGCTAAAAGCATGAAAAATGCTTGCATCTGGAGAAGGAGCTCCATTTACGCTTTCACTGTGAAGCCGCTGATCCAATTTCAATGACATTTTACATGGAAATAGATTTTTTCATACAAGTAGATGGCAAGCAGGCTGACTGTCAGCCTGGAGGTAGTGTCTACCATCTCTGTTTGGCAACTTGCATTAGCAAGGTTAAAACCAGTTGGTATTATAGATTACATACTACATACCACGGGCGGCCCAAAGCGGAATATAGCATCGATAATGTAAATCAGAAATCAGAATATTTTATTTGTTTTAAATGTGGTACATTACACAGGTGTTATTTATGAGTTACATTACAGAACAATGCACATTTAGCTAAAAAATAGCACACAAATATAAATCACATATTAACAATTATTAGTAGGTATTATTAAATTAACTATGTCAAATCAATTAGTATCAAATGTGCCAGCGCAGCCACGTTCACAAGAAGCGCCCTCGCTCACCTGTGCCCTTTTGTTGATATCAATAATGCAACGATTACATCTCGTTCGTTACGTTGCTTTATTTCCCCCTTTTTCATCGCCGCAACAATCACGTGTGCGCGATAAATCCTGCCGAGCGGCTGCCCGTCTGCATTGTGCCCGATTGTCACGTACGCGCCTCATTCCAACTTATAATGCCGCGAATTATTCTGTTTCCCTATTTTCCTCTTATACATGTACCCTTTTTTCATATTGTCGATCGTCTACTGCGATGATAAGGGATTTATTGATGCTCCTCCATATATCACGGGGTCGTGATTAAAATTTAGAAATAGCGCGGAAAATCGGAGGACAAATTTTTCTTACCAAAGATGATCTCTAAGTACTACTCTTAGACCTTTATTTGCAAATAAAAGTTGCTGTATTGATTGATGATAAGCAAGCTAATGGCCCACCTGGTTGTAGACAACTGCAATAACAAGAAAAAATCACTTGGTTTTGCAGGAACAGGGGCGCGCGGACCTCATACAGCGCCTGTGTACAAAACCTATGTAGCGCCTATTTTTTTCACGAACTTTCATGTTGCGCCTATTGTATGGCGGCGTCGCGCGGCGCCCCTATTGCCTTGGCGCCGCACACTTTGCACACAGGGGCGGCGTGGCTCTGCCCAGGAACTAAACAGGGTACCTTTCCCTTCAATCCGAAACACAGTTATTTCACGGCCGAAAAAGGAAAAGCGGTGGTACCTATCCAGACGACCCTACATACGGGCCTACCACCTAGTATATATTTCGGGGGTAGTCGCAAAAATCTTAGTCACAGCTGAGTCAGCATCCATTGTGCAGTTTCATAATTCGAGTGGTGTCGCGGCTGGCCGCTGGCCAAACGTGTTGCAGCTTATTAAGCTAAGCGATCGGTGTGCCCGCGTGCTTCAGCTCGGGTGGCCAGGCATAATTTGGAGGGTTTATGAGAGCCCGGACGCTTTTGCCTCGCTTGTAGTTCGTGCTCGGGGAAGACATAAGCGTGGTGTGGTCCTTAAATCAAGCCCGCCATTACAGGTTTAGCTTACGAGGCGGAAGCTTAGTTTTGGCGTGCTCTTGATAATGGTCAATAACATGTTGTTTACGAGTTTATTTGAGCAAGAAAGGCATTTGATTTTTATATGAGACAGACCAAAGCAACAGGAAGAAAAAAACAATATCTCAGGGTTACATCGAAGTGATTACCCAATGAAACATACTCAAGATAGTAGGTCTGACGTTGCTTTTCGACTAATCCCTCATTGAATTGAAAACCTCATTCTTTGATGAAATCAGCTCAAAAACTTCTGTAAGGTGGGTCCTAAATACACGCGGAATTTTTTACTTACCTCTTTTTTATGACGTAGTTCAGGAACGTTATTCATTTCCCAGATTAAAGCGTCGATTAAAATTTCTACGTTCTTCAAATTATTTGTGAGGAATCCCGAATGAATGTGAGGCCCTTATCCTAATACCTGGGTATATTTTTGTAAAGAGACGTTACAAATTTAACGTGTCCGGGGGCGGGTGCGGACGGACCATTAACGAGTATCTCCGTTTAATTAGCGGCGCTCCCGGACGTTAATTACGTTTTAAATCGTCCGGCTGCAGCGTCCGGCCGCGGCGCATCGATCCGGACGCCCGCCCGATAACTACTTCAAATCTCCGTATCGGATGCTATTTATGAGCCGCTGCAGGAATGCGGGCTGCATGACGCGACCTCCGCTCTCTGACCACTAACGGCTGTTACGGTCGATGGTAATTTCAGTTAATATAGATGAAGAGAGTCATGTAGCCAAAGCGATAATAAAACAATGTTTGCAGCTCGTTGGATTTGGATTGATTACAGAACGTTCTCGAACTTTCCATGCCATATTAAGTTCTTGGTTCCGGAGGCTAAAGGTATAGACGTCGTCGTATTTCTCACGAGGTTCACCCCGAAGTCTTACTCTCTATAACAGTAAGAAACGTTTTGACTCCTACTAAAATAATATGAGAGCCACGGCAGAAAATACTCGTCACCTTATTGCGAACAGTAATTCCTTGCACTCCTGTAAAAACCACGTGGGAAACAATGTAGCAGACAAGGCCTTAAACTCCAACAATATTCCTTCAGCCCCTTGAAACCTGATTTAAATCATTCGAGGCATCATTGACAAACATTTTTCATACCTGTCACCACCTGTCGTCAATAGATAATCTGTCCAATGTGTCTGAATTCTTTAGAAAGTAGCCCAGAAACAGAAGAAAGTTGGAAGAAAATGCAGCAGACCAATAAAGGGACAAATTATCTGTGTTAACTGAAAGATAACACAGACACTGCTACAGGGTACTGCTACACACAGCTCACAGGCTTCATGTACCAAACGAAATGTGCACTGTAAGGTATTTGTAAGTAATTGACATGAGGAATAATTATAAATACAAACGAAATGAAATGCATTCTTAGTATTGTCTTATATCATAAACACACAAACAAACATCCTAAGCATCCACACAACAAACACATCTAAACATTCAAAACAACAAAAACAAACAAACACATCGTAAACATCTTAATCTTCAACATCCTAATTTCAATAAAAAAGATTGTTGGAGTGTACCACCAGTTTGGGATCCCATCATGCGAATGAAATCCCAAGCCCGTCCTCACACTGTCCGACAAACTGACACCGTGAGATCCGTAGGCGTAGATCGGACCGCTCAAAATATATTATAACACAAAGTGACGGTAGTTAACTTATAAACTTATCATAGACAGCTGACAGCTTCAGTCTTCCCGTGACCACGATCGCTGTAAAGTAATCGAAACGTCGGGTGTATATTACGCGAGTTAAATCCGGTAAATTGGTTTTATTTCAAATGTATTCTTCTACACATTCTAATAGAAAAACAAAGCAAAGCAATGAAAAAAAAAATATTTCAACCAAAATATAAATCTTGTAACATCTACTAGAGTGTACGTCCATTAACAATTGGTATTATTAAAATCTACGTCGCACTTTGTTAATCACATTTAATTACACGTCTGTATGTCATTGGAAACTTAAGTAATTTATTAACTTTTCGATAAAAGTTTGTAGAGTTTGTACACAGTTATTATTCTAAATTTAAAGAATATTATTTCGATAAAATAATTGAAGTGGCCTGGCCTACCGTTCGTCTATGGCCTCTCTCGTTTTTTTTATATAAAGCACGGCAAATGTCTCAACACCACCTGATGTGAAGTAGTAAGAAGAGTCCATATGCGAAGACAGCTTGTGCAGCTCGAACACACTATTCTACCCGCCTCCATCTTGCTGACCTGTGCTGCCTTTTCGCGCCTCTTTTGAAGGAACCCATGCTATGAAGGTGGGAACGCAAACGCAAGTGCTGGCAAGGAATTCCATGTGAATTGACGACTCTGAAGACCCGCACGCGTGCTCCCAAGTAGAAGGGGGAAGGTAGCTTCATTCTCAGAGCACTCTCTATGATACGGCTATATCATGGAAAGTGCCGATAGAACCATGTCTTTCACTCAATGGATAATCTATGGTATCTTTTCATCACTCCTCTTAGACCGTCGATAGTCAATGTTTGCTTTTAACCATTACGTTGTTGTGTTGATATTAAAACCAAACCAAAGATGCTTTTCTCAAAAAAATATTTCTTTCGCACACAGGAACTAGTTGCCACAGCTTTCAAAAATGTTCCGAAAACTTTATTCGTAAATTTTCAAGCGATTAAGGTGACAAAACAGTTTCTTGACGCACACAGTAAAATCTGAATAAGTAGAAAATAATGAATGGAAAAAATATCAAAGTTCTTGAACTTTGATATTTTTTCCATAACATAAATTCCATTACATGTTTTCATACCATTTCCATTCCATTTTTCCATACATTTTTCCATACCTGACCTTGGTCAGGTAAACAAAAAGGTAGTTTATGTTTCGAAATAGGAATTTAATAATGAATACTGGTAGTAATTATAAAAGGCGGAGGGGGTCAAGGGGGCGTGGGACTATGCGCTACGACGGCGAAACGTAATTATTTTTATTGGGAGTGTGCATAAATGACGGCAAAGGGGATTCTTCAGCGTCTAATTAAGCGGCGGACGTCTCGACTTTACGACCGTTTAAACTGAACTACGTTTTTACGAAGCTAACGTAACGAGCGCTCGTAACTATGATTTTTTGGCACTTCGCAGATCTATTAAGGTTACCTGGTTCCTTTTTTAATTTTTTATGTTGAGTCTTTTATGACACAGCTATCAAATGAAATTTTGTTGGTATAGCGTGATCGACGTTCCAGAAGTTTATCTTTATTTCTTGTCATAAATTTAATTATTGTTCAAGTTTAACTATCGCGATCTAAATGGGAGTCTTTAATTTAATTGCTGAAATTAGTCTTAAAATTTTTGCATTGAGCACTGCGACTTTTGTCTCCGTTAGGTATCGGAATTTTAAGGTGAAGTAGTTTGTTTTAATTACTTATTTTTGTTTCCACAACAGCTACTATGCCACTTAACTCTTAATCAATTTCTAGTTTACTATCAAAGTCACGCGTTTCAAAGTCACCTGGGTATCCTTAACTATTTTGACATTTAAAATTATATTCTAAAGCTGTAATAATCAGTCTAGAAAATAATTACGTTGTTGTATCTGGAACAGTTACATACCTGTAGAGCGATGGCGGTGACTCGATGAATAACATGCTTTTCGATATATACCTGAAAGCTTTAAGTTCGTCTTCGTCTGTATGTATTTTTAATGTTTTATTAGCAAAATTTTTTCAATAGTAAACCATTTTTTTTGTAAAATTTTGTGATAGAAAGGGTATATCTTCATGGAACTAGTATATCCCATTTGAATTTGGTAGTGATCTGATGAAGATCTTCGCAGATTAAAAACGGAACTTCTCAACGAATAGCAGTCAAGAGATAGTAAAAAATGTATATTATGTATTTCAACCAGCGACTGATACTTGTCTCAGCAAGAGGTTACCCATCCTATTGACCTTGGTAATCTAAATTTAAACTAAAAATAAACACCGACCTGTTCTCAGAAACGACAGAAAGAGAAGCATTGTCTCTAATAAATACCTCTTCATGAACTGATACCTACACACCGTTATTATTTGCATTGGTTTAGAATTGGATCGGGTGATAAATATGAGTTCACAAATCTAGTATTTCCGTAATGGTTTGCGTCACGTTAGACCCGAGGCGACGTATCTCCGGCCGTTTGAAGTGGCTGACCAATCCCTGGCGGAGCGGTGCGGCACAAACATCGTAATTGGCTCACAACACCTGAGGATTGCTGGCCGTAATTTGTTTGTCAGCTGCCGCCTGACACAGTCAATACTGCGATCGACACTATCTTCAATAGCTTGAAAGTGATTTGAGGCGAATGGAGAACTGAATGTTTAATGAAATAGGTGGTCGTGGTGGTATTTATATTAGTTTCTTATGGAATCACCACGAGTACATACCAGACAGACAAACAGAAAGCAGACCTACGTTTTTCAATCGCAATAATCTGCATATGCAGCCCAGCATATAGGTACAAGACGTGAGATGCAATACGACCCTTCCTCAAAATATATTGTTATTATTATACTAATAGGAAGAAATAACCAGAAGTAGTGGTGCAACGGTTCATATTGCAACGCAAGCGCCTTTTCGTAAGTATCTAACAGTCGAAAAAATCCGCCAGGAGCTCAAGAATATATCCCAAGGACAAGTGCATTAAAAACAACTTGATCATCCTCACACGTTGGATCCAAAATGGTTGTGTTTAGAGAAATTTTACACATACGCTTATGTTGTAGAGTGTACGCGTGTGGTGTCGGGATCGACTGCCACTCAAAATACAGTTTGCCTATAAGTTTCTTACGCGCGTTGTTGTTTGGTCTAGTTGGCCTAGAGATAACGTGATACCATGTATTGTCCCTATATAAAGTTTTCTCAAAAAAGGGTGAACAATAGTAGTTTATGTAACTGTCACTTAATAGAGGTTATTAAATAAAACACGAGCGGGTGCTTAAGAAACTAGCCTTGGCGAGTATTTAATAACACTAACACTAATACATCCATACATACTTTCATTAAAGTAAGTCATTATTAACATCCGACATTTTCATAAATTGATATTGCATTAGACAAAGACAAAATGGCACCAAATCTACATTCAATAATTCACTGCGTTAATGACGCGCGCGCCTAAAAGTTTTGGTTCTCTATGGTGTCAATCATATTTTTCAAGTGTCAACTAGTAACTTAATTTGGCTGTCTGAAACACTTTTGCCATACGTATAGTTGTTGCTATGAGTCGAACCGATGTCTGACTGGTCATTATGTCACAGGTTTTTATTTTATTTTCATTTTAATTATCTGTGTTAAAAAGTATTTATTTATTTATTTTTATTTGGTACAAAAACAGAATACAGATCACACGTTCATGCAAAGCTTATTCTATTTTACATTATTAATCTATATTCCACTTACAATTTGTACACTTCATTTCTGTAACTATACGAATATAACTAAGAAAATACATTTATTATGATATACCCTTTTGAAATATGTCATTTTGCAAAAATATTGTGAAATAATGATAATTTAAACAAACTGAAACTACAATAAAACATGTCAATATATTTTCACCTGTGTTGTTAGCATCGGGTGGATCGCATGTTGGTTTGCCACGTTAGTGGTTTAAAAATGTGTAGTCCAGTGAAGGATCTTTATTCTTTATCAAATAGAATATCAATTTGTGCGACGGAGGAGACTTTATACTACTCCAAAATACCCTACTACATAGCCTTTTTGATTTTTAGATGATAAATATCATCGGTAGTTAGATGAAACAGGTAACTCTCGAATCATATCCACTCCTTACTAGGTGACAGGCCCATATGTAGGGTCGTCCGGGTAGGTACCACCGCCTTTCTTATTTCAGCCGTGACACAGTTCGCTGCGTTACGGATTGAAGGGAAAGGTAGTCAGTTTAATTACTGTGCATGGCCGGCATTTCATCTTTGGCCTCAGGATGACAACGCACCTGCAATATCAAGTGATTTTTCCTTGTTACAGTTTTCTATAGGCGGCGGCTTTAGCTTGTTTGACATCTAGTTGTTTAAAAAAAACTGTAGGCTATGATGACCTAATCAAGCGCGCAGTCTGCTTGTCTCTTACCCTGATTACGTCATTACAATCGCTATCTCCTCCACTAGCATAATACAATAATAATGGCCAAGTTAATAGTGTGGGAATCCTTGGCGCAGGTCAGGTTGACTGGATGGCCCGGGACAGGCGCTAACTCTCAACTAATCGCATATTCGGGCGTGTAATCGAGTTCCGAGTCACTGCGGCGCCGGCGGCCCGGGCCGGCGCCGGCGCGGCGTCTGCACGATGATTTACACTGCACCGAGCCCCGGCCGTAATCGTGCTGTGAATAAGACCGTTGAGATATAGCAGTACTAATGATGCAAGACTTCCATCACCTGATGAACAGCAGTAAGGTGAACACATTGTTCCAGCCGCCTCCACCTTGCCAGCCTAAAAGGTATTTACTTTTGAAAGAACTCGTGTTATAGGGAGGAGGGAAGACATGTGCTGGCAAAGATTTCCAAGTTTTGAAAGTACGACAAAGAAGCGAGTTAAAAAGTTCTTTTGTGTGATGTTAGAGTATCGATGACTCCGAAGAAAGACACGCGTGCTCCTGACTAGGAAGGGAAAAGAGTACTCATGTAATATTGCTCTTGTGGTGATTGGTTATGCTCTGCGTAAAACGTTGTATTTGGACTAAGAGAATTTATTTTTAGGGGCTGGATATGCGAAATCTTTTTGCGTGGAAGGAATACGCACTTCATCGCCGCGCCAAGGATCCGGCTCGGGCACTGCATGTGTAAACTACCCCTAAGACTAGGTTACCCCGGAGGCCCGCAGATGTAATCAACCTCCATTGGTGCAGACGTCGCGCATTGTGCAGTAGGTATTGCCCTGTGGATTACTAATGTCTATGGACATCTGTTCAATATGTTTTGTCACTTTGTGGTTGCCTGTGATTTAATTGAGTTGTATTAATGTAGTGAAGTTCGCTCGAATTATTCACAGCATCGAGCACAATTAATGAAAGAATACCTATATATGAAAGTGCCAAATAAAACATGCAAGTTTGAGACTGAAAAATAAAACATTGTCTCTAGGTACATTAAACACGTAATAGTTGGTGTATTGCATATATACAGAGCCTGGTAAGTTGTGTGCCGTCTCTATTTGTGCACTATTCAGGTTGTTGCAGCCGAGTCTGTGGCGCGGTACATTTGCGAAGTTTTCGTTGACCAGTTTCCCGAGTTACTCACTACTCACTACACTCGCATTCACCTTTAAATGTAGTTAGAGAAAAATCTGACGCAAATATTTACCAAAGCCTTGCTCCACCTACTGGCCCTCCTTACAGAAACCCACTTGCAAGTCCCTTAGGCCAGACTGTAATAGCCTCAGTCGCAGAAGCGCATGTTGGAACTACAACACTCCAAAGGACGCTAATAATACACTTGTTACAGTATAATTATAATTCCCGCTAACCCCACGCATTCTGCATCACAATGAGGCGACAGCGCAATGAATAAATTTATTTTACGTTCAAATCCTTTACGAATAAAATTTCGTAGGTAGGTACTAGGTTACATATTCTAATCAGACACACCATTCGATGTTAGAGCCTACGTGAATAAAATCCGTGGAGATCCGTAATCAGCCGGAGGCCCACGGCGCCTTCGCGACGTAAAGGCTTCCATTCCACGGAGTTTTATTGTCTAATTAGCCCTGTTTCATCGCGATTTATTACGTTTTAAATTATGCACGAAGGTGCTTCATTTTATCTGGCCGCCCCGAATTGCGGCCGTTTTCATTAAGAGAAGAAGAGACGGGCTCGAAAATAAATATTATTTAATTAGGCGGGACAAGGCAGTCCCTTGTAGGCAACCCTTCCAGGCAGTTCCCCGGCAGGTGTGCATCACTCGCGGAACATCTTTAAAATTCAACGTTGGCAATATTCATATTTGCAAAGCTAGAGAGTTCTAGTCCCGCGAGAATTTGGCGAAATGATGCAAAGGTAGTGAACGTTCGGTAGTTACGATGTTACGTCGGAATTGCTGGATTTTATGGATTGCGGATATTTTTGTGGAAATTTAAAATTGCTTAAATGAAAATAAGAGATGGTATCTGCTGGTGGAAATCGGAGCCAAATACATTCATATCTCTCTTGCAGTATTGTGATAATGCTCTTGCCGTCGAGCTTCAGGAAGTAGGTACTTACCTTTTTCTAGCAGCTAGTTTCTTAGTAATTAAAATAGAATAAAACTAGAAAAATTTCACGTCCTGAGGCAGGAATCGAACCTGCGACCTTTCGCAATCCGGGCGACTGCTCTGACCACTGAGCCACCCAGGACTTGGGATATCCCTGTGAAATTCTTCTAGTCTATCTGTATTATCTGTCTTTCTGTAGCTAGTTTCTTACGAGAATTCCCTTGCCTATTGGCTACGGTAACCGCATACTATCAACTGGACCTTAATTATATTTAACCAACTAGGGTTCTAATTGGAAAGTAATATTTTCGACTATTATAGCTCCCTATTAACAAATAGTGTTGAGTAACTGAGAAAGGTTGATCAGCAAAAATCATTAAAATTAAATACAAAATTAAGATTTCACTGATGATGTGGCGAACTACATTTTATAGAGTGTAGAAAACATTTTTTTTTATCGTCATAATCGTGGTGATCAGCGGAATACCATCCAAAGATGTTCACAGACTGGGAGTTAACTCTCTTATCAGATCATCAATAGAAGGTCACTTACGATATTGTTTTATGGCTAATGGTGTCCACTCGCAAACACCATCACCCATCAGTTATGCTGGCTGATGGGATTCATATTTCATTGTGTGTCAGCATCTTGGATTTGTCTACGAATTTTCCTTCTTACTGATTGGATCTCTTAATACCGTACATATAGCACCCTAGGTTACCGTATAAATATCCTTATCGAAATTTTAACTAAAGAACGGAACGGCATATTGAGATCTAATTTGTTCCTTACGAATTTGGAGTAGATTTCCATTTTTAGTTTCGAAATGAAATTTTATACTTGTTATTTAAATTACATTTTTACTTACTTCTACGTTGAACGATTTTGTTTTAAATAAATTACTTAAATTATGTTAGTTAAGAGCACAAAGGATTATAATTAAGTTTGGTGTCTTTGGCACTGTCCACGTCCAGTCTCGTCGCGACTGTCCTCTAAATCTCTTAGTAAGACCCATTTCTGTGTGTTTGGTACTATTACAGATAACGACTCTAGAACAAACTCATTTCATTTGGGAATTACAGAAAATACCTACGTCTTACGCTAGCCAAATTCTGATTCTACCAATGAATCTTTGCATGACATATAAGTCTTACTCGTAACTCAAATTACGAGTAAGACTTGTGTTGACGTTATTAATAATTAGTCTCGCTTAATATTGCCAGATAGAAAAACTAACAAAGCCAGTACCATTGTTCACAAAATCAATCATCTATTTCTAAAGGATTCCTAAGATTACCTAATATTTTCTTTATTCGTGTTTCATATCTAACGGCCTGGCCCCGAACTCACCGCACGCGCGTCCTGCGACTCGCGTCTCGGCAACCACTGCGCGCTGTCTCGATGTCGGCCTCGCAGCACGTCGTCGTGACCGCGCACTGGTTGCCGAGACGCCGCCGCCGCCGCCGCCACCGCCCGTTCCCATGGCCAGGCCGTTATACTAATATTATTTTAGCGTCCATAGCGGAATTGTTGAAATCACAATCTTTCTGTGTCTCACACACAAATGATTTATTCTATCTAGTTTTCACCTCTCACGTAAGAGGAGGGAGTTATTGTAGTGTTTTCTAGTCTGTCGCATCGCAACTATCACTACTGTATAATAGTTCTGCTGAAGCGTTGAGTTATGAGCAAAGGGACTTGTCTACATTTTTTTTATTTTATTTAATAATTGATGTCTAGCACTAATACCAACACAATTCGCAATGCTATAAAAGCTTAAGAAACGAATATGCACAAATAAATCGCCTAGAATTCAGTGGGAGTATATAAGATTTGATAAATAGAGTTTTTTTTACTTAAGTTGTTCAGTGGTTGGTACTCTTTGAATTTCTATTGCACCAAACCGCTAGGCAAACTAAAATCATGAATAAGGAGCCTATAATCAGGGCTTGGCATTAAACATGTGTCTCCCTCTCAGCCAGAAAAAGTTTAACCACTATCATTTTCTATGACTGGCTGGCCGATTGGTCTGTGCCCCTTGCTATACAGGCTACTCGGTCAGGGTCCCGAACTTTTTAATAGTAAATAACTTTTCAAAGGTTTATAATAATGTTAAAATCAAAATTAAGAATATTGATAAACATATTACTATCATTATTTTTCCATTATCTTGTATACATAACAGAAGCTCTTTCTATGGGCTAGATAATACGTTTGACTGTATGAATATTATTACTATAATTAGCCTTGTTCAATATCACGGCTTTTTCTCCTACCAGGAAACAACAATATTTCGAAATTGGTTTTTTTGTCAAGTGTATAATTAGTAAGGACATTATAATAAGCAATAATTATAATGTAGAGACTTAAAAGGTATGTATTGAAAATTTATTTGAGTATTTTTCTTCGTGAAAAACAGCGCGTTTTAAAAGAAAGTTAATTTGTACGTTGGTAGCGTTTATTTAGATTAAGGTGTTATTATTTTTTAAGCCTTCATAATCAGAGGGGGATCAAGCATGCAGCATGAATAATGATAAGTTATTTTTTAACTTATATAGGTTGTTCCGAAAGTCCGAAATAAAACTAGACGGGGGGTTGTATTCTCTATCATGAGCTAACTCTGAAAGTTTGACGCCTTTCAGACCACTTTTTAACCCTCGACGAAAAAAGAGGGGTGTTATAAGTTTGACGTGTCTGTCTGTGGCATCGTAGCGCCTAAATGAATGGACCGATTTTGAATCCGTTTTTTTTGTTTGAAAGCTGATGTGACTACGATGGTTCTTAGCTATAATTTATGAAGATCAGTTAAGGCATTTTATGACCATCAGCTTATTTTCAACATTATAATAGGATTTTACTAACTTTTACAGATCCGATTGATTTCAAATTTGGTGTTCTGTCACTTCGGTGACATCCCCATGACATACTAACTTTGAGCTGATGCTATACAAATATCTGCGAAATGCTTAATTCTTTAGAAACTTTCAGCAGATATAGCGTGTTTGGGATCTTATGAATAGTCTTAATGAGATGGTGTTAGATAGATGAGTAATGACGCCGGCGGTTACTTAAAATTTTTAATTTTGTATTTATAACAAATATAAGTGAAAGCAACAGTTGTAGACCGGGACTAACTTTAGTCCGCGTTTTATAATAAGGGGGCTAGAGTTAAAAAATAACTAAACTAGGAAACAAATCATTCCCTGTGGCGGGAACCAAATAAGCGATCTTTCAAACCTTTAATACATTGCTAATAATAAGAAAATTGTGCGTCCGTACGTCCGTATATAACGAGGGATTGACGTAATGTTCGGCCCTGTAAAATTTACATTAAACTCGATAACTACTAACAAAGTTAATGATTTTTATTTAAACTTAGACAATGCATATTACATTAAAGATTTTGGTTACTTCGGCGATGTTTGGATTGTATTGTATTGAGATCTTTTAAAAATAAACAGTAAGTATACTTTTATAAAATTTATAGAAATATCTTTAGTGTTGTGTTATTGCGTGGATTGCCCGATTAAAATATTATTAATGAATCTTTGTATTTTTTACTAACTCTAATGCATATAAGACCATTGTTACTAACACTATTATGGGCTTGGCCTGAAATAAATGATTAATAATAATAATAATTGTTTTTATTGCTCGCGCATATTAATTGTTAAGTTAATCAATAGTAAATAAATAGACAATGTTCTCTAATCAGTTGGCACAGCGTGGCTACAATATTCGCCATGAAACTGCAAGCGTCCTATGTTTTTTTATACAAAGCACGGCAAATGACCCAACACCACATGATGTGAAGCGGTAAGAAGAATCCATATGCTAAGACAGCTGGTGCAGTTTATACACTGCTCTAGGCGCCGCTCTCCGTTGTTTAGGTTCAACTCCCTGCATAGGCAAGTGCAAGCCTCGTATGAATATAGAGTCGATTGGCGCGCCGCCAGCCGACTCACGCGGATACATTTAAAGTTCTCTGCGAGCTTTTTGGATCATTTACACTGTGGTGCCTGGAACACTATTAGCTGGTGCATTGTGTTTCTATTGGGTGAAAGCCTTAGTCTAGTTGCAGGGTTAGAAAATATAAAATTAAATTGTAAGTCCCCAGGCCTCAGTAATTATATATCTAACATCTCGTTGAGACTATTCTTATGAGCCCAAACACACTATATCTGATAAAGTTTCTGCAGAATTAAGTATTCCGCAGATTTTTTTGATCGTATAGGATCAGCTCAAGGTTACTATGCCATGGGAATGTCACCGAAGTGATAATACACTTTTCTAATCATTCGGGTATGTGAAAGTTAATAAAACCCTTTTATCATTAAGAAAATAAGTTGATGAGTTCAAACGCCTGAACTGATGTTCATAAATTATAGCTACAAAACCATCCTAATCACGTCAGTTTTTAAACAAAAAAAAACAAATCTAAATCGACCCATTCGTTTAGGTGGTACGATGCAACAGACAGACACACCAATAGACATATTGTCATAGATACACAGAGAGACACATAAAATTTAAAAAACCCCTGATTTTTCGTAGGGGGTTAAAATTATTGCTCTCCTAACCTTGTCAAGGTGTCACATGGCGAGTTACTTTTGGGTTTAATTAATTAAAAAAAATCTCAAGTACTTAAGTAAACATGTGTAATACTTAATACCGTGATGTAAAAGTACTTAGCGACATCTAGTTATACAATTTTAAAAAAAAGAGTCGCTAATTCGGTTTATGGGGGTTATTTTCTAACTGACGTATTGCAAGATGTGCGTTCGTATGTATGAACCCCGCTAGCTATTGCTATAGCTATTTAACAAAATTGTTGTGTTTTGTTTTTTTCTAGTAATCTGCTTTAAAAAGAATAAGCCATAAAGTTTTATACCTTCCTTCCTTTTATTTTTAAAACAATTTTTTTACCCCCATTATTTAATCACGTCCAAAAATGGAGGAAATTCCTTTCTTTTTGTAATCGAAACCAAAATTCTCAACGACGAAAACGAGAATAATATTAGACCTTATCTCTCTTTATAAACCGTACAGTTTTATGTTTGCTAGCTACAAAGATAAATACATATACATATATCTCGATTCCGCTCCAGGAAACCCCTAAATTTGGTAAACTAGGCCTAGCCTAACTCCGGCCGCCCAACGCCTTAAGATATTCCGCCCTTGAGCGGCGGGCTTTGTGTCAACCAGCTACCCGCCCTTGTCTACGCAACGGGGCTTAACAAACAACACACGCTGTTTTAAATTTATTGGGATAGATAAGGTTCAATAAGGAACGAGAAATATAGGCTAAGAGCGGAGTAGATAGATTGCAATGGGCTAATATTGGATCACCGAATGCTTGGGAGATTTGGCTATTGATTTCATAAAATATACTAGGTGGTAGACCCATATGTAGGGTCGCCTGGGTTGGTACCACCGCCTTTCTTATTTCAGCCGTGAAACAGTTCGCTGTGTTTCGGATTGAAGGGAAAGGTAGCCAGTGTAATTACTCGGCATGGACGGCATTTCATCTTAGGCCTCAGGATGAGAACGCACCTGCAATATCAAGTGCTTTTCCTTGTTATTGCAGGTGTCTATAGGCGGCGGTAACCGCTTACCACCAGGTGGGCCGTCAGCTTGTTTGTCATCTAGTTGTATATAAAAAAAAAATGGAAATTCAATCTGTGAATTACTCACAGATAGAACACAATAAAATTTATACTGTAATGTGAAACTTTACGCTTTCTTGGCCGTACACAGATTAAGTTAAACGCAAGAATTGACAAACGGCACTTATTTATTTATTTATTTATTTACATCCAAACTTACAACTATCATTACAGAATAACCTAATGCGATAGTGCAGTGACAACAATGAAACATTAAATATTTAACCTATATTTATGTTTCGAGTTCGACGTTGTTTTCCTTTAGGTCATTGTGTAGGCGCTGAGCCGACGTCGGCAACTACATGACACCGAGAGTAGGTAAACTAAAAGGTGATGAAAGAAGACGGTGACTGAGACTCACATTCGATGCATCGATGTCACAGTCCTCCAGAAGTATGACGCCACGTGACAAATAAAGCGTTCTTATGTTTTTTTCTTTAACTTTTATGAAATGTTTTTAAAAATATACATTTCCTGTAGGTCCCCACCCCAGAACACGAATTATCTCATAGATTTCAAAGGAAGATTTATGTTATAAATGCGAAAGTAAACCCTGTCCGCCTATAAAGCCTGTCTGTTAACTTTTCACGCATGGAAATATCTTGACACCCTTATCACCAGGAGAAATCTATTGACGGACCTACCCGCCGCTGGCGAAGCAGCGGGCATGTGCGGGGCTAAATTGACCCCGGGAATACCCGCCAAAACTCCTGGATGACTCCCGTGCCTTTCGCCGAGGTGGTCTGGGGTTTGCGAGGCAAATTCACCAGACCACCCCCAAGGCAGCTACGGCCCATAGCTTGACACCCTGGAAAGGACATGAAATAGATTTTGGTGCAGCAACCGACGTCCACGAGAGCGAAGATGCGGGCAGTCGTTAGTATTTCTATGAATATAGCAAAAAGTATTAACTCTTTACATAGGGACACCGCGCCGCCACAAGTCATAGCGCTGGACCCATATCACAAATAATTTAGTTTTGCAAATATGTGTTTTGTGTAGATTAATCCTGAAAAGATAACAAACAAACACACTCATATTCTCGCGTGGATTGTAATAAATATATAATAAGGTAGGTACAGGAATAACAATCTACATTCGCCCAGTCAACGTCTGTAGCGAAAAATGTTATAATATACCTAGCCTACGCGTCCCTGTAATTTTTAGAGACGCACTCTTGGCACATTGTTCTAATTAAATTAGGGTTTGGGCTCCACAAGGGCGGGTCTTTTAAAATATTTAACAAGACAGGGAACCCAGAGGCCCCTAGGTCGTTCTTGGGTATTTTTCGTTTTGTACCCTATTACATAACTCGTTTCAGCGTAAGTCTAAGTATCTATTCTGGGAACGGATATTATTGAGTTGGAACTGCTTGCGAAATTTTACTTTCCTGTTAGGAAAGAAAACATATATAATAAACTCTTTAGAGTGCGATTTCGATTTACTCATTCCTTCTGTATAGGAAAAGTAGAATTATAAAAGCAAATTATGGTGGAAAATAATTTGTGAATTTTTGGAATTTATGTTCCTAAAGTTTTCCGACAATTTATTATAGCTCTTTATACGCAACATATGTGTGTTTTTAATGATAATAGTTTATTTAATTTAACAGTTAAAACAAATCTTAGCTTGTAACGTAAAACCAGCAAAACTAGAAGAAATTCACGAGGTTCTTACCAGTTTGAGCAGTCACATGGATACAATGACTCTTATAGTAAAGAGAATAAGGTACACGATATGTCAAAAGATACAGTATTATAAGACAAACGTCTTTTAAATAATAGCCTACGTCAGAAGCCTCAAAGGCGGCTTTTGAGCTCCGACATCCATTCAGCTAACCGAGAATAAATCATAATTCGTTAAACATAGAGAAGGATTTAATTTAAGCAAATAGGAAATTGTTTTACGAAACCGGAAAAAGTGGAGTAATTAACGTCAAACACGTCGCCCACAGTTGAAGGTCCTGGAGTGTTGGTTGTTAAGGATTTATGCGGCGAGCGTGACCAGCCCCAGGCGACTACCTACTGGACTTTGTCTTTAAATACCGGGCGTAAGGAAGGCAATTTTGACCTTCTGAAGAGTAGGGTGGAATCTAAATATAGAAAATGTTGGATCATGGACGACTTCAAAGGGAAACTTAGTTCTGCAGCATATCCGGTTAAAACAATCAGACGGCTTACTGATTTAGATACGGGTAGAATAGTTTACTTCAGTTATTTTACGCTGCAGAAATCAATAGAATTTTTATTTTGCAAATGAGAGCTTTGAGAGCAATATACCAACTTACTCCTCGGGTTTCACTCAGAATAAAGTTCAAAGAGATGAACATTTTAACTGTATCATCGCAATACATATTTGATAATCATGTATGTATGTATGGAAAAATATTACACATTTTTTTATACAAAGCACGGCAAAATGATTCAACACCACCTAATGTAGAGCGGTAAGAAGAGTCCTTAAGCGAAGACAGCTAGTACAGCTTGAAACACACTGTACGCTAGTATAGTGTGTTTAGGCAGCTATGCCTCCACCTTTCCGGCCAATAAAATGCCTTTCACGCCTCTGTTTTAGGAACCCATGTTATACGAAGGAGGGACACATGTGCTGGCACAGAATCTAAGAGACTTAACGAGTTACTAAACTTTTTTGTGCGTGATATTGAGGTGGAGACAGTGAATTGATAACTCCGAAGACCGGCACGCGTGCCCCTGAGTAAAAAAGGGGAAGGTGGGATAAGGTCAAAAAGCTCTTCAGAGTACTTTCCATGATATAGCCGATAGAAGGCGCCTAGCGACTTAATGTCTCAACGCAATTGCGGAGGCCCAAGGTTGTTCGTGGCCTCTACATTGCCAATGATACGGACAGCACGACGCTGCAATCTGTTCAGTACATCCAGGGCTTACTTGACGGAGCCAAGCCACCAGTGAGGGCGATATTCCACGCAAGACCATACTTGAGTTTTATAAATCGGGTATATTTGGTCAGGCGTGAAAAACCGACGCACCTTGTTCAGGACACTGGGTTTCCGTGAGGCAGTTTTGGTCACGGTTTTGATGAAGTTGATGGATTCAGGTCGCAACATATCACATTTGATGGAATCGTCTAAGTATTTTCTATTTAATGAGATAGATATTAAAACTTTTAATGCTAAGATTCTAAACTTTTAATGCTAAATATTTTAACAATTTTAGCAATTTTCCCAGCCCACCCTCAGGCAACCTAACCCTATGGCTAGGTTTCGTGCCGATGGAGATTACCTAGAGTCACTTTGGTTAGGTACTCACGCCCTAAAAAAATAACATTTCGTTAAAGACAAAACCTTTCCAGAGTTCCTTTTTCTTGTCCAAATCGCGGAACCAATGCATCATAATGACCTCTCCTAAGATATTGCTTGATCTACGACTGCGTATGTCGTACTCGCTTTCCCTCCGCCAAAATTCAGAGATAGCGCGAGTTATCGTGAACACAGCCGCCGGCCGGAGCTACAGGGTGCCCGTAATTGCGGCACTCCATCACCGGCGAGTGCAGCGCGAGGACGCCCGACGCCGATGGTAATGGACAGAACACTTTTATTAACGTCCACAGCCCTTATCATAATTTGTTAGCGAAATAAACTCAGCCAGGCAACGGCACGATGAAGTCGGGATGTGCTCGTTTGTCTTTGTTTTTGGATTAGTTACATCTTGAGAGGACGTAATAAGATCTATTAAATAAGCCTGCGTTGCTTAGGTATTTACGGTATTCTTATAGGATCCAAAAACAACATCGCTGTGTTCCAAATAGGAATTTAAATTATGACGCACACAAATTATGCAGGCCTAAATAAATTAAGAAGCAACTGTTAGTAGGTATATCTATTTCTTTTAATAAAACTCAGGGATGTTCGAACAAGAAGTCAGTAGATTGACAGAACTGCACGCTTTTGTAAAATAAATACTGTTCCATTTCTTTTCAAACAATGTAATTTTATGGAATAAAACATGGCCACGTTTTGTTATTTAGAGGTTAGGAATTTCCTGTCTTTTCGTATACTGTCTATCAATTGTATACAAAAATTGTAACATTTTAACCAACGGTGATCATTTTAGATTAATTTTGCTACACCCTGAAAGGCATCTGGGAAAAATCTTAAACTTTTAATTACAATCTTAATCCCTAGCTTATGTTACAATCTCTCCTTAAAGTCCCAAATACTTCCAACATTGAATCTACTTTTCCTGTTGTATTTTTTCGAAATACAACTGGAATAAATGTTTTGAAGCGACCCATCGCTGTGGGGCGTGTGTGCCGAGCGGAGTGGCGCAGCGTAAGTGGCCATCGAACGGGGCGGTGTTTGGACGAGAACGCCGGGCTCGCGCGCGCGGCATCATTTACACCTCATTGTAACTGACAAGCGACGAGCATATCTGGAACATTACTTAGAAGCAAACATGCAGCTAGAACATAATAGATACTAGTAACGTTGCCAAATTTTAAATTTACGCAATCAAAGCAATGGATACCTTGCGAGTAAGTCGTAATAATCATAGCGCTGCTCATTAATGGTACCTACGAATGGTGTTATTTTTTATTCTCATTTCTGAGTTTTAGTTTGTGTGAAAAAATATATTTATTTCTATTGATTCTAGAATTATATTAATAGTTTTCTTACACGAAGATACAGCGGAATTATATTATAACGAATATCCACACACGGCTCCGGCTGCCTAGATGTCGGTTATCGCTGCAATTATCTCCATACCAAACTCCATCGAAATAGGTACAGCGGTTTGAGAGTGAAAGGTAACAGACAGACAGTGTTACTTTCGTATTTTTAATATAACACTCGGTGTTGGATTAAAAAATATAACACTCCTTTTGTCTGTATTTGTAGTAAGTAAACATCAAGCTATAAATACAATCGGGGTCCAAAAATGTTTATCAGTTTCCAAATTTGATTCTCTGTCACACTATGTGCAGTAAAGGGTAAAATACTAAGATCTAGATATTATTATTACTTTTTAATATTTGTGAAGCATCAATTCACTAAAAGGGTAATAATTTCTTAATTGAAAAGTTTAAACATTTAAAATGATAAGACAAAAATAATAAGGTGGAAATAATCAACAAAATAGGTTGATTGTTAATTGTCCGTAGGTTTTTGTCTCGTTTCTATCAGATATTATTCGAAAATTTTTGACCAAAAAGGTTTTCTTCTAACCTAGTCACACTTCATAATGCGACCGAAGTTTCGTGTATGAAAAAATCTATGCCCTATGTCTAATCAAATTATATAATATCATCGAGCCTGTGACACAGATTTGTGCATGCAATTATAAACTTTAGGGTGGTAAACATGTTTAGACCCGGATTGTACACTTCAGTGCTTTACCTCCTTCCCATTTAACAAACATTTATAATAAACACTGCAAGAGCAGTTCCATTACAAGAACTGTTTTAAATTCGCGCTGAGCTATTCGTGTTCAGAGCACGCTCGCCGATGTCCAAGTACAGCAACGTCTCCAGTGCTTAGCTTAGGAAATTAACTTTATTGTGCGAGTTAGATTGCGTCGAGCGCCCGTGTCGCAATAATGCTCCTGAGATGTTGCTCCGTGCTAAGCAATTTAGTGCAGCCCGTTGTGCGATTTTTGTTGCGATCGCTCGAGTAATTGCTTTCGAACTGTTTGCGGGATCTGAGTGGATGGTGTGCCTTTTATTGAAACGTTTACTTTACAAGCCAATATCTTTAAAGACACTGTGATATCTATTACTTATTTGCATACTATAATTGATATTTTTGTATTTCTAGGTAGGTGCCGTCTTTCATAATTCAGACGCAAAGCAATTCGCTGTGTTTCGGATTGAAGGAAAAGGTAGCCAGTGTAATTACTGGGCATGGACGGCATTTCACCTTAGGCCTCAAGATAACAACGCACCTGCAATACCAAGTGATTTTTTTTCTTGTTATTGCAGGTATCTATAGGCGAGGGTAACCACTTACCACGGGGTGGGCCGTCAGCTTGTATTTCATCTAATTGTATGAAAAATCTAAAAGTGACTATTAAGGCCTTGCAGAATATAAATTACTCTATATTCATCTATGTTTTTTTGTTTGCCCAATCGTACTTTAAAATGGACGAAAGCTTTTATGCAATCATTAAATTTATACACAATCATTAAGGTTTAAAAGGATATTTTTGTTACAATATGTGGAAGGAAAATTTCAATGTTACCGGACAATTTGTTTTTATTTCATTGTCACTCGGTAATGCTCAATGTAGTGTTAATAAGGATTTTTATAGCGACGGCAATACATTGAACAGAACACTATTTAAGTATTTCGCCTACGTTGATCGATACGTTGTATTTCCTAAGAGACCTGTTAAAAATAAGTAAACTTAAGATTATTGGTAAACGATAAATTCCATTCAATAGGAAATAACTTTAATTAGTACATATCATTAATCAGAATCGTGTAAAGCGTGTTTTTGTAACTATTTTTAATAAAATAATTTGTGTATTTCCGGTTACTGTAAAGTAAGCGGAAATATAAATACAAATTAGTAAGCAAAATGTTTTTTCTCCCGCTACTTTAGTCAATATCTCTATTCTTATCTGTCTCAACCGAAACAACGTTTCGATATAGCGCCTTAGATCTAGTTACTTCTTTTATTTTAGTAATTTTATTTTCTTTGGTCTTTAGTTCTACTATTATTTAAAATGTTTGGGAGTATAGCTTGTTGATTTTCAATCGGATTCATTGCGCTAGTCTAGTCACAAGGGGTGAATAACGTATCTCCGACAGTCATTTCGCCTTTTGACCGTTGTATAAAAACGTTGGAAAAGGGAAAGGAAGCGATGAAGAAATAAGTAGGTTATACCTAGTGCGCCGGTGGCGTAGTAGTAATCGCGACTGGCCGGAAATCAGGAGACACGGGTTCGAATCCCGCCTGGAGCATATATTTTTTCATCGTTTTATTTCTTCATTTGTAATTTTTATATAAAAAAAACATCCTAATTTCAATAAAGAAGATATCTCTATCCCCAGTCTACAAATTCGGTAACAGTTGATACTGTGGTAACAGTTCAGTCTCCAAGGTAAAAATGAACAGGGCTGGCTGGCCATCATGTCCAATTAGTTGAGGTATAGAGAACATCCAACAAATCCTTAGAGAACTGGCAATAAAAATTGGATTAAACCGTGAAAGGCGCGCGTTGAATCTGAGCATTTGAGTTAATTTTGAGCGATTCTGGACGAAAAAACGTGAATCACAAGTACAGCTGCGAGTGGGAGTCACTGGCTTAATTAAGTTGATTAGTTTGTGGCGGACTTGGTTTTGAGTCGGCGGTGGTCATTGCAGCCGCACTCATTAAAATGTTCTGGCGGCCTCTCGCGGGTCGCATCCAGCTCCTGACGCGTCTTCAGATGCAGTATTTTGAAATTATTTTGTGTAAATGAGTTGGAGGAATAATATTTGTGACAGGGCAGCGTACGGCTTTTTTTGCGTTGATAGTTTGATCACAATTTTAGATTTGTAATGTTAGGGATTATTGTTTAATATATTTATATTATTATAGCGTTTCTTCCATGTAGAAAGGCCTGTGTCCAGCAGGGGGACGTATATAGGCTGGTGATGATGATGATGATAGGCAGATGAAGGTCACCGTTGCATTATTATTATTAATAATAATATAATAATATATCATTTATTTGTCACTTCACAAATTACTTAAGAACTAACTTATCTAGCAATAATTATGTGAGAGTTGAATTAGTTAGTATTATTGGCTGATTAAGATATTAAAACAATAAACATTTTAAATAAAAACACTTTGTGTTATAATTATGTAGATTTAAAGCTGGAATGTAGTAAGAGTTTATTAATCTGTCAAGCGGCGTCATACTTATCTCTGGAGGTCTATGACAATTGAAAAATCAATTGTGCCTGGAATCTGATGGTTTAATATTACCCTTTTGTTTTCTTAACTAAGAATATTACGATAAACCTACTCGTCTACTTGTAAGAATATCTTTTAGGTAAAGGTAAAGTACAAAACATATTTGACAGCTAAGTATTTACAAGGAGTTTTTATTCTTATTTTTTAGTCAAAAAATTTGGGGCAACTGATTTATCAACGAAATGTAGCGTTGAGTAAATATCAATTATGTAATAAGAATGACAGTCTACTATTTAATTGATTCGGGTAGCGGTTGTATAAATTAAGTAAAACATTTTTCGCTCAATCGTTCATAGGGCATTAGTTCTATCGGGTAGAAGTAAAAAAGTAAATAGTTTATTATGTAATCAGTTAAACTGAAAAAGGTCTTTAGGTGAGATGAACGGGACTCTGTCAATGTAGCTCCATGGGTAAAAGGTCCATAGTTTTGAGAGTTTGGACACCAGTGTGGTTAAACTTAAGATAAGTGCTGCGAAAATTTTAAAAAAAAATAACTATCTTTATTGAAAACCTAACAATTGAATCCGAACATTTTGTACAGATCTTGCATGCAAATTAAAGAATTCATTAATAAAATGTATTGTAGTGTTTGATTTAATGGGTAGCCTATAGTCTACTACTGTTGCATGATATTTGCAGTTCAAAACAAAGAACTATTTTAGACCAGCGACCCACGACGGATTTTTATGTAAAATTTATGGATAAAACCGAAATAGAAGGAGAAATTTAAGGAAAAACCCTTTTCTTTTAGAGTCCTCGGTAGTTCGGTGCGTATATTTGGGAATACCCTACCTTATACATACACAACACGGAAATATTAATTAATTATTAGTCCGCATCATACTCCTCCAACAGGTATGCAAATATATTTTTCATCTCCCCATCTCGGAAAGAGTGTTTTTGCTCTTCGATATCTGAGTGCAAAAGCCGTTTTTATCCGCTAGAGGATAAAGTAAAATTGAATTGAGAACATCGTGCGCACTAAGTTTGTAAACATCATTAAACCTCTTTACTTCTACCTCCATGGTGCCGAATTTATCATACAACCTTTTGTAACTTGTTAAAAACTCAGACTCGGCACCTTC
Organism: Nymphula nitidulata; assembly: GCA_947347705.1. Taxonomy (NCBI): domain Eukaryota; kingdom Metazoa; phylum Arthropoda; class Insecta; order Lepidoptera; family Crambidae; genus Nymphula; species Nymphula nitidulata. The sequence continues at coordinate 934,862 of OX374618.1, forward strand.
TGTGTAAGTTTTGTTTAATTTGCTTTGCGTGCGCCATTTTCTTTTCACGACATATTTGTTAAAACTATGGGTTTAAAACAAGAAACTTGCAAACAATTAAGAAACCTCGTAAAAAAGTAAAAATGAGTGATTCTAGCGACGAAAAAGTTTATTTGGCGCCAACAGAATTGACTGAAACTGTTAATAATGCGCAAATGTTTTTTTGCATTTAGTCATTTCCTCGTTGAGGTGGGATGAAAAGTTACGTGTTGCACTCGAGTGCAAAGATTTTTCACCTCGTGCTCTTTTGATTCCCTCGCTAACGCTCAGGATTATAATTTTAGAATCCTTCGCTTGCTCGGTCATCAAAATTGAGCACGCGGTTAATAAGCAACTTTGCACTCTTGTATAACAAATAACTATTACATTTGCATATCAGTAATATGATGTGTAATTATCGATTCAGCTTAATGACATTCTCAAAATATTGTGAATGTATACATTTTCTTTAGAATTGTCATATATTTTTACATGCATCCTATCAACGTTATTTATATACTTAAGTAAACCTATTTATCTTATGGTTATCTGGTAGAGATCGCTACTAGCGACAAGACCGCCTGTTCTGGCATACTGTTCATGTAAATATGTAAAGTAAACTAGGTATTTCTGTCTGTCTATTTAAACCTAGATCGAACGCAGAAGCGATTTAATATCATCCTCAGAAGCCTGTTTATACTCGAAGCTTGTACTAAGTGGAGCCCAATATGAAACTGACGTTGTAGTTGTAAGCGCCCGCGGAAACTTGAAGTTGTCGGCGAACTTCAGCTGGCTTCAGCGGACTTCATTTGGCTTCATTGTGCGGCCGCCGGCTTAACTAAGCTAATGCAATCGCCCGCGGCCGCGCCGCTCACACCTCATTAACCATTTGGCAGTATCCGCCGTTGATCACGACTAATTACTTACAAACAACATTGGCGGGGTGGACAATAAGGTTAGTCGTTAAATTGTTCTAGCAAATTCATCACCAGTCTATGTGCCACTGATGTACACAGATCTCGCTACACGGGAGAAACATGGCGTGTTTTATTTTCGGCCTCAGGATGATAGCGCACCTGCAATACTTACTAGGTGGTAGACCCATATGTAGGGTCGCCTGGGTAGGTACCACCGCCTTTCTTATTTCAGCCGTGAAACAGTTCGCTGTGTTTCGGATTGAAGGGAAAGGTAGCCAGGGTAATTACTGGGCATGGACGGCATTTCATCTTAGGCCTCAGGATGACAACGCACCTGCAATATCAAGTGCTTTTCCTTGTTATTGCAGGTGTCTATAGGCGGCGGTAACCGCTTACAATCAGGTGGGCCGCCAGCTTGTTTGTCAACTAGTTGTATAAAAAAAAAAACCTTTTTTTTTATACAACTAGATGATATACAAGCTGACGCCTGATGGTAAGCGGTTACCAGGTGCGTTGTTATCCTGAGGCCTAAGTCCATGTCCAGTAATGACACTGGCTACCTTTCCCTTCAATCTGAAAGACAGCGAACCGTTTCACGTCTGAAATAAGAAAGGCGGTGGTACCAACCCAGACGACTCTACATACGGGCCTGCCACCTAGTAAATATACCAAGTGATTTTTTCCTTGTTATTGCAGGTGTCTATAGGCGGCGGTAACCAATGACCACCAGGTGGACCGTCCGCTTGTTTGTCATCTAGTTGGTGGATTAAAGCGGTTGCAGTAGCAACCGGGACCAATTTCTTAGCATGCCTTCCGAAGCACGGAGAAGCGAGAGATCACAAATTTTGTTTGACCCCTCTGGGATAACCACAGACAAATTTGCTTTGTTCTTGTAATAGATACCAGTGCGCTCCAACCACAACGATGTCGAGCTCCAAAATTATAACATTATGTTTAATTTAAATTTTCATAATGTTAAAAACAGGTATTACGGTTTACTAGGTGGTAGGCGCGTATGTAGGGTCGTCTGGGTAGGTACCACCGCCTTTCTTATTTCAGCCGTGAAACAGTTTGCTGTGTTTCGGATTAAAGGGAAAGGTAGCCAGTGTAATTACTGGGTATGGACGGCATTTCTTCTTAGGCCGCAAGATGACAACGCACCTGCAATATCAAGTGATTTTACCTTGTTATTGCAGGTGTCTATAGGCGGCGGTAACCGCTTACCATCAGGTGGGCCGTCAGCTTGTTTGTCATCTAGTAGTATAAAAAAACATAAACTAGAAAAAAACTCATGTCCAGGGGTGAGGACCAAGCCCACGACGATTCACAATCCGGGTGATTCCTGTAAGCACCAGAGCTATCAAATACTTGGGATAACCATATGATGTTTTTAGTCGTAGTTCTCAAGCAAGCGCGCGGTCTTTATAATGGTAAGCTGTCATCACAGCCTATTTACGCCTTTTTTAACCCGATACTGAGGTCCCCTGGTAAAACAACGGGCAGAATTTTATTCGAAAACTGCATTCGCAGAATGAAATTCTTCAATCAAAATCCAGGGAAGAAAATGTTGATAGAGGCATGTGTCAATGGGCAATAATAGTGACAGAGGATTGTGTCGAACAACGCTAAAGATATAGTAAACACACCCAATAAGGCAAAAACATCCCTGATGCTTAATTTCAAAATAAAATAGCAGTATTCTCGTGCTCACACTGCATATTAAGCCCAAATTAAGAGTAATTAGGAAATTTTAATATTACTACAACATCAAAATTTCTTGAGATCTTACGTAATATACCATATTAACATATAGGTACTATGATAAAATACATTTAATAGCTGATCTTCTTACACGACTGTCTATGGATTTATTATTGTAGTGAATACTTAACAGAAAACAAATAACTAAGTTTACACAATTACTTTCTTTAAAAATAATAATAATAATAGAATATCTATCGGCTTCTTGACCGAGTGCTCGTATTGCAATACAATTGTTTACTTTAACCGAAAATTGTCAAGCATGCGACGAGGGCCAGGAGTATCATCAGGGTGCAATTAGAACTGTGTGGTGCGTTGTGCCTAACATTAATGCACTCGGATGCCGTTTGGCGGGCAGCCAGCGGCCAGCGGCCAGCGACCAGCGGCGGCAGGCGGCAGCGGGGGCGAGCGCGACTGGCGAATAGAGGCCGAAGCAGACATGCTGCTAATGTCAAGACTTGTTTTACTAACACTACTAACTTAGTCAAGTAAGATAATTGTTACTAACATGTACTAACAAACTATGGACTGTATTCATGAATAAATTGTCTGAAATAAATAAATAATAATGGTACTTTTAGCATCGGCGTTCTTGCGATTGCATCGATGCTGCAGCGTATTTTGGCGACTTATTGCGACTTATTTGTTATAGTATAAAACTTTATATTATTTTAAAAACTACTTTCGAAGTAAATCAATTATTTCTCTATTTTATATATTAAAGTTTGACATCCAGTTTTAATTTTTAAAAGTTTTTATAGTTATTAAAGCTGCATCGTATTTTGGCGATTTGTTGAGTTTAATCGCGTATCGAAAACGCGCGTTTTAGCGACTGCATTTATATTGCATCACGTTTATAACTGCATTCTAACGAAGCGGTCACTGCATCGAGCTTCAAAAAGTAACAGCGACCGGTATTTAACGTTTTTCGAAAATTATCCGATGCTAAAAGTAGCATGTCTGCTATGGCCCTAGCGTACAACATTCGCGGAACGCCGAATTTGCGGCCAGTACACAAACTCACACTGTAAAGCACGATTTGAATTTCGTAATTAGAACGGTGAACCCGACCCTAGGTGTTCAGTGACACGGCTCCACACATTAGCCCTTTGCGCATTAGCGTCGAGAGCGCCGGCCCACATAGTTCACCACCGCAAACGTAAGAATGTTAACAGATGGCATTATTAACTCACTCTGACCATGAAATGGGAAAATTCTTACTTCGAGACGCAGTGAAGTGGAAAATTGGATAAAGGCGGCGTAAGTATTTCGAAATATTCTTAACATAATAATGTATGTTCTGAGACAACTCCGCGCGAGTAACGAAGGCTGCGTGCCGCAAGTTTCATAAGTCAACATTTTTAATCTCAACGAAAAACTAAGTATGTCCCGCGAAGTATCCTCTCAAACGTATTGAATTCTTTTGCACGGGTTCTTTATCTGAATACCACATTGTTAGCGAACCGAGTCCTGAGATTATTCAAGTTATTCTGAATGGGAATAGTTATCTTTTTAAAGAATCTAGAATCTTCTTCTTTTACAATAAGAATTATACGCGGTTTTGTCGCTAAAGTTTTGTAATGAGGATGTTTGATTGAGATTTAACGGATGAATTTTATCATAAATTAGCGGACTAAGTCTTAAATAATTGTATGCACCTTTTCTGCTATGCATTGCCAACTGGAAGTTGAGAATTACTCAAACGTTGTTAAAACGGACCAAGGGAAGTTCGTACTTTGAGGAACGTAGCTCACAATAGTCAATGACGTACGGGGAACTACCTGGGGCAAATATTTCAAATTTCCGACAAAGGCACTTAGGGAACGCGTTTAGAACGTGGCTGTAGTAATTAACTGGCGGCTCGTTTGGCGCGTTCGTTGTCGCTTCCGCTCCCGCGGGCGCCTGTCACCCGCGTCGCTCTCATCGTATGCAGGTGTGGGTAGTGGCAAATATTCACTCCGTTGCACTCGTTAATGCAAAGCCCGCCTCCATTCCTGGCATTTTATGAAATAGTAATCACCGTTAGTTGCGAGTAGGTCGCTTTACATAACCACGGATCCCACACGAGCGCAATAATCGAGCGTGTAATGTATCGCGCGATAACTTATTCCCTCCACCGTCGCTGCTCTCAGTAAATACGCGCGCCTTTCAGCCGAGGAGCTGTTTGCTCGGCAACAAACGAAGCCAACTAAATCAGTTTTTACTCTACCGCCGTCGCTACGATCTTCGATTTTCACTTCACAGTTCTTCACTATTAGTTCTCGTTCGGTATAATACCCTCTTTATCATTCTTTTCTAATCACCGAAATAGAACGTGTAACCAAATTCAAAATTAAAATACAGTTTTGATGGTGACGACAAAGGCAGTCCTATTCTTTGAGCGATAGTATCTGTTTTCATTAGCCTGGGTGGTCCGGCCATTTGTTCGCTTTTGCTGGACGTCACCGCGTCAGATGACTAAGGTTTAATATGCAGTTTTGTTTAGATATCAATCAATCAATCAATTATAATTAGTAGATCTTATAAAATGAACATTTCCAGCACACACACATCATCATCAATATGCATGTAAATATCATAATAATGTAATTTACTCATTTATTACCCAACAAAAAGAATAGAACTAATTATTTATAATGTCAACTACCATGCATATCTAAAGAATTGCTTATATAATATTAAATGAATAGTGAAGACATGATCAAAATCAATAGATACAATACAATACAATAAAATGTCATTACAATAAAATTTTAATAACATGACATGTCAAATTGAAATAATTTTCATTTACTGAAATGCCAGATTTATCAGTGAATTCAACGTCAAAATATGCTTTACTAATTAAAAAAAAATGTTGCGTTCGGTTTAAACAGTGCTAATCTTTCTATATCTAACATAGCTTTTGGTGAGTGACTATACAATTTAGGGCCCATTGATGATGATAGAAATAAAATTGACGTAACGAATCATAAGACAATTAAGAACTATGATAATAATATATGTGTGCGAGAAATCCTTTATAATAGTTATTTATTTGCGAACAAAATGCAGTCCATATAGTTTGTTGGTAATAATCTCGTTTACGTAACAAGGGCTGTAGTTATAGTGATGATACGAATAATAAATTGAAATGGAATTAAAAATAGTATGGTCTTAATTTTCGCGAGCACTAACTAAGAAAAGACATATAATAATATGCTCAGCCTAAAAGGTTACCATATTATTCATACATGTCCATACACGGTGGTGCCGTCAGTACGACAATAAATTGAAACATGGGCTATATTAGTTTATATAAATGGTTTGCCACATTTAATTCATCTCATTCATTTTTGAATGTGGCAAACCATTTCTATGAACTAATATAGCCCATGTTTTAATTTATTGTCGTATCGACGGCACCAACCTGTATGAATAATGACACCAGGGTTTTTAAGTGTATAAATTATTTACTTAATTAAAAATAATATATAATAGTAACGAATTGTATGTAAAAAGGTAGAATAACTACTACAGTGTAGTGTATGTGTAGTCTTAAGTCCATTGTCCGACAAACTGACACGGTGAGCTATGTAGGTACGCGTGAATCGGACCACGCAAATTATAATTTGTAAACTTATCGAAGACCACTGGCGTGTTCAGTCTACCCGTGACCACGATCGCTGTAAAGTTATCGAAACGTCGGGTATGAAATAATATTGTAATATTAATTAAACGCGAGCTAAATCCGGTGAAGTAATTTATTTTTAAACCTCGTGTCAAAGTTTAATATTTTTATAAACAAGATTTGCTACATCGACTAGTGTACTTAAGAGAAGTAAGTATACCTCATAACGCTCTAGTACCCAGCAATGGAATTTGATAGGAAATTAAAACCAGGTCCGGGTCACACTCAGGGGAGCCGGCAAGGAAGCCGGTGAACCGATAAATTGACCCGCCCGCGCGCTTGTTCCTATGTTTTTTATCGAGGGGTCTAATTTGTAACTTTCACCTTGGGGTTTAATTACGTAAGGGTCAAAACGTATTGACGGTGAAACTGATCAAATCTAGTTTCGGTTACGTGTCTAATTATTACTGGTGACTGGTTTTGGAGATGTCATGTGTGTTTTAGATGAAAATTTAGTTACAGTTAATTCCAGCCCCGAGATCAGGCTTGCCATGAAACGTCTTCCGAAATTTCGTACGGTAATTAAGAGTTCCGTGATATTTTAGATACTTATTAGGGAACCCAGTTCTGTTCTTTTATTTACTGATGTTGTTAATTAGCATTAAGCGAATTCAACATCGAAACCTCCAAAACCAACCAACCAACGAAAACCGTGGTATCCTCGTATTTCCTTATTGTCATTTCGTTTGACTCCGAAGTTTTGGAAGAATTTTTCATCGTAGCCTCAGCTTTGATAAATATATCAAAGCACAGTATCCTGTCATGATTCTAGTATTTTACGTCACGGCATTTAGCAGCGATGATAGCGGCTGTTTCCTGACGTCACTTCCATACTCCATGGTCAAGCATGTGGTGAGAAAGTCGAGATGGAAACCTCGACTTCATAATTTTCCAATTTTGAAGTGAAGAAAGAAGACAAGCGGGTGTAGCTGGAGCTCGATCGTTTAATCACAGCATAGAAGCATGCTAGAAAGTGATAAGTTGAAAAACATATCCCAATCACGTTTGAAAAAATAAATATAGGTAAATCACGACTCATACCGATTTACAAGAATAGTTTTAATTGTATATTTATATTGCGATGCCCTTACAGAGTTCATGTTTGATGCTATAATTATTTTAAGAGCTACCTCTGTAAGCAACATAAAAGCAATAAATGACTGAATACTGAAAAAGTTACAATGACAAATAAAGAAAGAAAACGATCATATTTTTTTTATCGTTTTCTTTCTTTATTTATAATGGGACCTATTTATGCCAAAATGATCCAAAATGATCCAACCCACAATGTCGTCAATTTTGCGATACAATGCTAAATTATATAAAAAGGACCCCATTTTAATGTGACAGAGACTCGTTTTCGTATCTATATCCTTTGATAAGTTATACTAAAAGTCTACCAACCCACAACTAAGATATTGAAAAAAAAATGCAAAAAGAATACATGCTACTTGAAACATTAATGAGTATCCTGCCTTTAATAGTACTGTTCATAATTAGGTCCAATTGTTACAATAATGTAGGCGTTGTTTACTCACAAAATCAAACGTTTAAATGTGACTGAAAAAGTAGTTTTATTTCTCGCTTAGAACGCTTACGCTTCCACGAAAACAAAGCATTATTGTCCACAGAGGTATAGGAATTTCAAACAGGACGACGAAGGATTTAAATCGTCATCTAGGCACATAGAGTCCAGTGATTGATGCGCGCCGCTTTACCGCTGAATCGAAATCCGGATACAGTCAAAGTGTTTTGTAAAACTGAATCGTTAGGATTGAATTAAAGGTGGACAAGACCGATGATGGCATTACGAGCAAGACAAGCATACATAATAAACTAATTGTTTTTGTATAGAAGTCGGTTAAAGAAATTTCATCCAACTCACCTGCGGTCGAAGTGCTTGGGTATAATATACGTCGATTGTACTAATAACTAGGGACGTTGTAATTGAATACATACTTTAAATGTCAATACTTAAAATTAAACATTTAGATTTTATACTTGAAATATAATAAATATGGTAAAATAAAGACCCAAGACAATGACAGATAGTGCTTCTTTATAATCTTCTTGATAATTTTATAATATTTTTGATAAATTTGGAATCTAGATTAATTTAGACTTCTAGTTTTTTGAATGTTCTTGCTTATTTGATGTTTGTTAAAACCGATTTAGGTATTGTCCCTGTTCATTGTAACGTAATGATCTAACGTGTAAGGTAAATAGGTGTTTACTGGTCATCGGGGGAAGGAGGAGGGGGGTTGGGTCACCGTGTGATTTAGAGTGCATTCGCGCAGCAGGCCGTCGATGCCTGTCCGGCTTCTAAAGGCATGTAAGCCATTGATTCATGTGTGACTTGGAGATATATCCAGCAAGAATAGGCTAAGTTAGACAGCGCAGTATTTTCTCTTCAAAGGAGGCTTAATGGCTTGTTTACGTAATAACTGTAAGATGCAAGTGAATGTTCTGGAACTCTTTGGTGATTAGAAAAATGCTTTAAGCTTATATAAACGAAGTTCAGTTGAATTAGCAGTAATTTAAAAAAAAACAGTAGGTTGTTATTGTTTATTATTAGCTTTTTTCACTTATTAACTTTAAAAATAATGTACAAAAGCTAAAGGACTGGTTCTTATTCTAATAAGAATCATGTTCGAGATGAAGCTTTTGAATGTAGAATCTGTCAAATGTAGAATCTGTCAAATATAGAATCTGTCAAATGTAGCATGTTTTTTTTATACCATCTGTCGAATGTAAAATCTTTCGAATGTAGAATCTGTTGAATGTAGAATCTATCATATGTAGACTAAATGTAATTTGTATGTCTTTTAAAAGCAACCGCACTAATAAAGTCGCTAAACAGTCTGTTTTAGGCTAAAGTTAATTTGCTGCGGTAAAATCTGTTGGACATCGTACAAAGTGTCTTGTAACTGGGTAATCGCCGTCTGCGGCCACCTAATTTCATATCTAGTGAGAGTTGAGCTCAGTTGTACTGAGGGGCGAATAATAGACTCGGTGCTCGTCTTAACTTTGCTACACTTATTTTACGTGGAGCTTTTTGTTTGTTGGCTAAGTTTAGTTTAGTGACGCGACGAACGGGCAGGCTATTAATTAAATGATACTCATGAGCAAGAACAGGGTAATAGGGTAGTTGACAACTTTTTTTATTTCATAAATAAGAAGTTTATGACTCATAAAGAAATATTGCAAAAGAAATAGTATGTCTAAGACCAATAGTTTCACAGATATAGTGGTATGTTTAGTAGGTTGCGGCGTAACTTCCAACAAATGCTCCATAGAAAATCTACGGAACAGGTGACGTCATATGTTACCATATTACTAAGAAATGTATGGGAATACTGACAAAATTAATAATAACTATGTATTAAGTATGTTTTTATTAATTGTTGTCATAATAATAGTTGTTTTAATTGATGTCAGCAATCTAATATCGGTAACATTATTGATAAATTATAACTATTCAAAACAGTACAACTTAAACAATATTTCATATCTTTTAAGTTTGAGTTGTTTTTATGGGTAGGTAACAGTAGCGTATATTTTCCGAATTTTTAAAAATTAGCGCCATATTAAAACTTAGGCAACATCCCAATTGTGGATGCAGGGTAACTCCGGATAAGGTCTTTCATATCATGATAAGCATGCTCAATGCCTGGCATTCCAGGGTTCTTTGGGGTGAACCATCCTCTAAATATCGAGGCTCGATGGCGTGTGGTATGAGCGGTCCGGTTTCGATTACGATAACAAAGGAACTCTCACCATGGTCGATTCCTGGATGGGTCAATCAAAATTTATGATTTTGAGCTCCTCCGTGCTTCAGAAGGCAGGTTGAGCCGTTGGTCCCGGTTGTTATTGCAACTCCTTTAACCCACCAATAAGTTTTAAGTAAGCCCCGGCCTTATTAATCATCTATCTAACACCATCTCATTGCGACTGTTCATAGTTTCTGAAGAAATAGGGATCCCGCAACTTTTTGATGATGGTATAGGATCAACTCAAGGTTAGTATGTCATGGGAATGTCACCGAAGTGACAGTACACCAAATTTCAAAGCAATCGGGTCTGTGAAAGTTAGTAAAGCCCTTTTATGATGTAATAAATGAGCTGATAGTTACTAAAAGCCTAAACTGATTACCATAAAATATATCTAAGATCCATCCTAGTCTCGTCAGCTTTCAAACAAAAAAAACTGGATCAAAATCCGTCCATTCGTTTAGGAGCTACGATGCCACAGACAGACACACAGACACGTCAAACTTATAACACTCCTCTTTTTTCGTCGGGGGTTAAACAGCCTATGATTGTTGAAAGAATTCCGAGCTGTGTGTGTACTGTGTATGTTGTATAACAAATACAATCAATGACTACTTTCACCTAAGCTTACGGGTCAGTTGTCTCATTAGCCCCCAAGTCTGGCGGCGGCTGACCGCCCGTGTCACCGGCCCATTAGTGGGGGCAACTTTCACGCCCGGCTTAACGCGGCCGGTTGACTTTGACCGCGGAATACACCAGGTGCTCTAGAAAGCTGTTGTCGTGTTATACTGAAGTTTTGAGCTATTGAGTTATAATACAGACGCGTATATGCGAGCAGGGGTCTCGTCTCCTTTGCTGGTCATTGCTTGAGTAACCCTTGGGTGGCAAGGTTAACACAAAAAGTGGCATAAAGTTGGCTACATGACAAACAAGCTGACGGCCCACCTGATGGTAAGCGGTTACCGCCGCCTATAGACACCTGGAATAACACGGAAAAATCACATGATATTGCAGGTGCGTTGTCATCCTGAGGCCTAAGATGAAATGCCGTTCATGCCCAGTAATTACACTGGCTACCTTTTCCTTCAATCCGAAACACAGCGAACTGTTTCACGGTTGAAATAAGAAAGGCGGTGGTACCTACCCAGACGACCCTACATACGGGCCTACCACCTAGTAAAATTCCAGACCCAATTGATTTTTTAATTGTCATAGCCCTCCAGAGGTATAACGCCGCTTTAAATTATTTACAAAACAATAGCTACTGATCTCCTAAAGCCACAATTAGCAACCCATTTAAATTTTTGTCCGGAAACTTCAGAAGAAAGCTTATGACTTGATTGTATTGAATCATGTCATAATTTAATAATAAAACCTTAACATAGCAACACACATCTGAAATGCGTCCTCCTACCACATTCCGTGGAAAGAACCGGGCATTAATCTTGTCAGAACAATTTGGCATACACAACTTTGAGTTGCAGATTACGCCATTCAAAAATACACCTTCGTTTACACTTCTAACCTAAAAACGGTGATAAATTCACCTGAACACGACTCCAACTTTTTCACAGTTATTTTTTCTTGGCATTTTTATAAAGTTCTGTGGGAACGAAGCTTTTATTAGTTAATAGAGCAGTATTTCCAAAGGCAAAATAGAGTTTTATCAACGTCTTGATCTAGTATGCGAGAAATATTTAAACAGACAAAACTCGAAAACTTTAACAACCCCCAAAGGCTGACCGCGCCATCCTTATAACGGTCTTGTCGTGAAAACTCGAGGTCAATTCTATATCGAGCCTAATTCTGAACAAATTTTAAGTACATAAACGTAGGAAAATAATAGCAACAATGAAAAATGACAAAATAGGGTAGGGTACCTTAAACATTTTTAATAAATTGTGAAAAAAATTACCCTTTTTTAAATTTTCTAAGCAGTCCAACTTCAACAATATTTCGCCATATTCAAACTAAGGCAACATCCCAATTACGTAAATTTATACAGCTGCACAGAAACTGTTGACGACTTTATAAGGGCTATAGAAGGGTGCTTTCCAATGACTAACTTATATTAAATTCATTCATGTCGTAAATTGCACGCGCCTTTCTAATTTTTTTTTTTTACACAACTAGATGACAAACAAGCTGACGACCCACCTGATGGTAAGCGGTTACCGCCGCCTATAGACACCTGCAATAACAAGGAAAAATAAAGGTTATGGAATAGGAAGGTGTCATATTAAATGACGACTCCTGCATGTTTTAGATACAGTGGCTCTTTGATTTTCCATGCTCCCGGGCGGCAACATATGAAAGAATAAGATGCTCTCCACATATAGTAGTCATTGGAACTTTTTCTGATCTTATAGCGTCAGGGGGAGAAAAAAAGGAGCCTTAAGTTAATTGGTACACAACTTCACCCTGGCCTGTCTTAGAAACTTACAAAGATTTTTAACTTTTCGAACTCCTTGGGTGAAACTTAAAAGAAACCAAGTCTACTAAGTTGTGTAAGAAAGGGATCAAAACCAAAAAATGCTGTTTCAACAAACCTCTGGACTAAACTAGAAAATTACTCAGGTGGGACGCGAACCTGCGACATGGATACAACCCGGGTAGCTCTCTGTATTTTTAAAACATTTATTATAATGTTAAAATAAAAATTCGTTGTCAAAACTTTAGACATTTCGTAAAAGCTTCGATGGCACACAGATGGGTCACGGCCCTTATTTATGTTATACATTTGTGCCTTATCAAGAATTCATAATATAAGCTCTCGTAAGTCTGGCTTAGATGAAAAAAGTATCCAAAATGAACTTTAAACTTTTAACATAAATTAGGATCCGCGTCTGAGCTAGACAGAGTATATCAAGCCGACAATCTTAGTTATAAAAGGAGCAAAAGGAGGTGTTACTAACTGTTATATATGCGACAGGAACGAGTGAAACACTTGCTGTTGTTTAGCACACTGACTTTATTAGTTATAAAAGTCGGCGGGCGTGGCCCGCACAATCAATATGTAGGTATAGATACCCTCATATATAACATCTCTCCCTCTAGTGAAAATACATATTTTTTTTATACACATAACAAGTTAAATATTAATACAAAAACATGGCTTATAGTTATTAACTCTCGGACGCAAACACATTCCCGAGGGCAGTAGCCTTGGAGCACCCACCGATAATGTTTGTGATCTTGATGAACCGTCAAGGTCTTCTTCGCCAGTGGTAACCTCTGAAGCTTGAGGTTCGGAAGGCCATATCGGTTGGTAACCCGCACCTACCCCTTGCGTCTCAACCTGTTCTGTCTCGCCAGAAGGCGCCTGTACAGGTGCGTTTGTGCAGTCAAGGTCAGGAATTACATTAGTTCCTCTTGATTGCTTGTTGTCATGGGTGCCCTTAAAAAGTATAAGCTGATTTTTGTGTTTCTTTAAATGCACTGCAGTTACCAGGTCTTTCACTACATATACAGTTTTACCTATTTTCTTAATAACTATACCTTTTTCCCACTTAAATTGTTTATTTGTTTGGTTTTTCTTATACATTATATAATCTCCTGGCTTAAATACATTCGTATTCGTCCCCCCATATGCTTTACTCTGCAAACACTGGTTATGTTTCACAACTTTAGTGAGGGTGTTAGCTGAGGACGGCAATGGTTTTGTGTCTAGTAAGTCCAAGCGCGATCGCAATTTTCGACCATATACTAATTGAGCAGGCGAAGAACCTGTTGTTGAATGGATAGAATTTCTATAATCAAAAAGGTATTTTAATAAATTTTCATAACTTTGTTTCATATTACTGGCTACCAAACTAGACTTAATACCTTTCTTTATGACTTTCACAAAACTTTCAGCTTGCCCGTTGCTGGCCGGGTGATAAGCGGGAGATGTAACGTGCAGTATCCCATTAGATTTACAAAACTTTGCGAATTCTTCCGATGAAAAGCATGTTGCATTATCACTGACTATCGTATGAATAAGACCAAATCTCGACATATACTCGTATAGTTTGTTTACAACTGCAATTGTAGATGTGCTATTCATTTTATATGCTTCGACCCATTTTGAGTATGCGTCTACGATCACCAAATACGAACTATTATAAATAGGACCGAGAAAATCTATGTGTACTCTGTAAAACGGTTGCCGTGGGTGTGGCCACACAGTCAGCGGCGCTCGCGCCGGTGACGGTCGCAACTGAGTACATATCTCACAACTACCGATCATTTTCTCGATTGCTTTGTCTATACCGGGAAACCACACTCTACTACGCGCTTCAGCCTTACATTTAACAATTCCTAAATGTGATTTATGAAGTTCCGACAAAATTGAATTTTGCAATTTCGTAGGTACTACTATTTTATGGCCTCGCATAATTATATTATTCTCCCAGGATAATTGATCTTTACACAAATAGTATGGACGTATATTAATATCTATATTTTTTTTAGGCCAACCATTTAATATATATTTTGCAATTTTTAACAAATTTATATCTTTTATTGTTTCTTGGCGTAATTCATTAATTGTAATAGGCAAACTACCATCAACAACAAAATTAACATAAGACGCCCTGTCTTCAATAAAGCTTGCCAGTTCGCTCGGTTCCCGGCCCACCTCTTGACATGACTCATTATTGTTTACGCTCGCCCGTGATAGGTAGTCCGCGCAGTTATCAGCGCTGCGAACATATTCTATTTTATAATTATAGGCACTTAGAAACAAAGCGTATCTTTGCAGCCTATTTGCTGATACCTCTGGTACACCCCGATATGGCCCAAAGATGGAAAGTAAAGGCTTATGGTCTGTTCTAAGTATAAACGGTACAGACCTGCCATAAAGATATTGATGGAAGCGACGGACGCCGAATATAATCGCAGTCGCTTCTTTTTGTATCTGTGAATAATTCTTTTCCGCCGAATTCAAGGTGCGAGAAGCGAACGACACGGGGCGCTCCACTCCGTCATCTCCAATTTGTGATAACACTGCTCCTAAGCCTGTTGGGGACGCGTCTACAGTAAGGACAATTTGCGCGTTTGAATTGAAATGGGCTAGTATTTGATCTGAAACTAGCATTTTTTTAATTGTATTAAATGCTTGATCGTGTTCTACACCCCAAACCCATTTGACATTTTTTCGTAATAAGTTATACAAAGGACTTAGAATCGATGACGCAGCGGGTATGAAATTCCTATAATAATTTACAAGCCCCAAAAACGATTGTAATTTATTAACGTCTTTAGGAACTTGTGTGTTAAATATTGCCTCCACTTTCTGTTGTGTTTTTTGCAGTCCATTTTTATTAATTTTAAATCCTAAATATTCTACCTCGTCTTTAAAAAACTCACACTTAGTTTTCTGCAGCGTTAAACCTGCATCTTGGAGACGCCGTAATACTTCGTATAACCGAGCCAAATGTACCGACCTGTCGGGCCCTGTCACCAGCACGTCATCTAGCATACAAAGAACTCCTTCCATACCCGACAGCACTCCCTCCATAACTCGTTGAAAAATTGCCGGTGCGCTCGCTAGACCAAATGCTAATCTAGTGTACCTAAACAAACCCCTGTGAGTGTTTATGCATGTGACCTTTTGTGACTGTTCGTCAAGTACACACTGTGCATAGGCTTGGGAGAGATCTAATTTACTAAATTGTTGGCCTCCATGCAATTTGGTAAATAACTCCTGAGCCGTTGGTAAGGGATATTGATCAACCAAAAGTTGTTTGTTAATACTTACAGAGTAGTCCACGCACAAACGAATTGAACCGTCGCGCTTTAAAACGGGAACAATAGGTGACGCATACTCGGAGTGCTCGATAGGCTTTAGTATGCCTACTTGCACCAAACGGTTTAATTCTTTACTTATTTTGTCGCGTAATGCAAAAGCTACCGGTCGTGGCTTAAAAAAAATTGGCTTGGCGTTGTCCTTTAAGTTAAGCTTTACCTTATATTTAGTAAACATGCCTAACTGATCTGAAAACACATTTGGGAATTGTTTTTGCAATTGATCTACAATTTCTAACGGGCATTCGGAATAGTACATAGTGGACATCCCTATCCTGTAAATAGAAATAAAATCACGCCCCAAAAGGGGTGGCCCCCCTGAATTAATAACATGCACGTTCAATATATGTGTTTTGCCTGCATATGTACAGGATAAAGGAGCTATTCCTACACATGAGATTTTGTCGCCAGTGTATGTGACTAACCGCTTAGTACTTAGTGATAATGGCACATGCTTAAAATATCTGTAATATGTCTGAGAGGATATTGCCGTGACAGCCGACCCGCTATCTATTTGAAATTTAATTTGTACTCCCTGGAGATCAACTAAAGCCGTCATTGGTTCACCGTAATATGTGCGTATATTATAAAACTCACCGTCATCGCCGTTCTCATCAACACCCTCTTTTTCAACAAAATTTATTTTTTTACACATGCGTTGTAAATGCCCCTTTTGATTACATTTTTTGCATTTATAATTAGCAAAACGACACTGAACTGACGTGTGATTTTTGAAACCACAAACAGAGCACCTCACTTTATCACTAGCACTACTTTTCGACGAAATTTTGAACAGCTGATCTGGTCGCGGCGGGCCGTGCCCTGCCGCGGCTGAGGACGCGCCGCAGCCGGCATCGCGTGCGCACCGCACGCTTTCAGCCAGCTCCACCGCCTTTGCCAAGGTCAACTCCTTTGGATCCTGAGCGAATAACTTCTCTCGCTCCGCACCTGGTAACATTCCCATTACGAAATGGTCCCTTAATGTTTCCTCGACGTTTAAGAATCCACATTGTGCTGTTAACCCCCGTAGCCTCGCTGCCCATTGAGGGAAACCTTCTCCTTCAAGCTGCACCGCTACATAAAACTTGTACCTTTCACTAAAACCACTGGTTTTTGCAATAAAATGGTTGTCCAACAGCTGGATTATGTCATCAAAAGGCACAGTTTGTAATTCTTTTGGCAACGCCAAATCGGTTGCTAGCTTGTATGTAGGTTCACTGAGTGCGCTCAACAGGATCGCCCGTCGCTTGATGCCCGCAGGATCTTTTCCAGTTACATCATTCGCAATAAACCACTGCGTAAGCCGATCTCTAAACACTTTCCACGTCTGTGAATTATGGTCAAAAGAAGATAAAATCCCAAATTGAGCCATAACTAATGCGAATATTATATTTTATTGGTACAACGTGGGTAGTCTCGTCGCCACTGTTATATATGCGACAGGAACGAGTGAAACACTTGCTGTTGTTTAGCACACTGACTTTATTAGTTATAAAAGTCGGCGGGCGTGGCCCGCACAATCAATATGTAGGTATAGATACCCTCATATATAACACTAACTTTTGTAATAATTATAAAATTTAAAATTTTAGGTAACCCTCGACCTCATTAATCATCTATCTAACTAACATTGAGAGTATTCTTATGGGCCCAAACACGCATCTGCTGTAAGTTTGTGAAGAATTGAGCCTTGAACACACCAATGAAACTAAAACTCTTCACAAACACTATTACCTAATATTATTGTATTTAAAAGTGCTTTTGATTAACATCTTAAGATAAAACCACTTCTGACTGCGAAAACCATTAAGGGCAATTAAGAGCATCAGTCACAACCACTTTTACCTGATTTTCGCAGTTAAACGTGACATATAGTAACATATATTAGAAATATTATAGGAAATAAACATTCGTGAATATCGTTTAAACTTAACAAATTACCAGACAGCTTACTTAGATTTTATTTATTCTTCTGTAAATACTACGTAATTAGTTCGATATCTGCTTATAGCTCAATAAAATAGAGGCTGTGCGTTACTCAGCCTTTCGGCAATATACTTTAAATAAATAAAATTCAACAAAATTGATTTTAGTTATTGTATGTATAATTTGAAAGGAAAGCGGCTCTACCTTTAATAATTAGTTTCCATACTCGTACCTAGAGGGCGCTGAACAGGTCAGTTGTTGCATAATATAACCTCAATCATAACAAAATATAATAGTAGACGTCTGGAAAACATGACTAATAAAATAAAATCCTTTTTCTGATTATGAAATAAGAATGTTTTCTTTATAATGTAAAACATTTTTTTTTCACAATTTTATAGGGCCTAAGTTCTTCAACAAAATGGGCATTTCCCTGTAAAAGAGAAGCCCGTGTTGGCTGCTTCACTTCATATTCTCTAGAGAGCTAAAATATTACAATAAATAATAGGCTAGGTGCTTTTAGCGGTTCTTTTGGGGAATTGAATTAAAAATTTGTCAATGTCTTATATTTTGAAGAGTCTCAATTTTTTGTTTAAGTATTATTATAATATTTGTAAACGTCAGTTATCTCATTTAACGTACCCTGTTAGAAGGTTTATAAATATCTGAATCTGAATCATATACTTACATGCTGTTAAGTATAGATAATAATCTGTATCGATAATAATCTGTATGTATAAAAATCAGTGTTTTTTTTTATACAACTAGATGACAAACAAGCTGACGGCCCACCTGATGGTAAGCGGTTACCGCCGCCTATAGACACCTGCAATAACAAGGGAAAATCACTTAATATTGCAGGTGCGTTGTCATCCTAAGGCTTAAGATGAAATGCCGTCCATGCCCAGTAATTACACCACTTATTAATTTCCAAAACTATTGATCAGATTGGGATGCCACTTTTGTGGGGTGTCTTGGACGCCCGCAAAGGTTCCTGGATTATAAAAGGCTTTTTTTGGTTTTATAATAATTATGTACTCACGACAGCACATCAATTGTAACAGTTGCTCTACGAAAGCCGCCTCTATTACGAACGCAGTAAGGGCGGTCTCAAGGCCAACTGTAGTTACTTAGGGTGTATTTAGGACACGCTTATATTTCTATTGTTGATCTGTTTGAGTAGACTTTGACTATAATTTGCCTGAAGCCCTTGGAGACTCTACGAGACACCAAAGTTGCGCCGAATTCACGTCAGACGATGCGTCCGTTGGGAGCAAAACGCGTATTAACTTTCGGTATTGTATATGAAAATTGAACAAATTTCTCTGACAATGCCTTGACATATTCGTAAATAAGCAGGTAGAACAAAGGTCAATATTATATGGACGCTTCGTTTCAAAACTGAAATAAATAATTCTATTTCTGATAAGACCATTTCTCTAAACTTGACATTTCTCATACATACTCGTATACCTTGAGGTTGGCGTTAAGAGCGCGGTGGCAGCGCTCTGGTTTTGATTACGAAAACAAAGCATCTTTCGTCATGGTCGGTCCCGGATGGGTCAATCAAAATTAGTAATCTCGACCTCCTCCGTGCTTCGGGCACCCTAAGCCGTTGGCTCCGGTTGTTACTGCAACCGCTTTAACCGGCCAACTGGCCCACGCGGTAGTGTTATTATTCAATCTCCAAACGAGGTTATCCTATGTAGAAAGGCATGTGCCTAGCAGCGGTACCTGTATTGGCTGGTGATGAAGATAACACCTATTTAAACCTAAAAAACCTAGCAAACATGCGTACATGTCATAGTAAAAATCAATGGCCTAAGCATTTAATTGACTAGCTGATTTAACCATAAACACTTACATAGTTCTAGGATGTTTTTTTTTATAGCCCAAAGTAAGCATCATTAAGAGCTTGTATTATGGATACTAGATAACGGATAAATAATGATAATAATATATATATAAATATTAGAAATATACTTAATAAACATATAAACATCCATGACTCGTAAACAAATGCTCGTACTCATCATACAAACATTTGTTCCTACCGGGATTCGAATCCGGGACCTCTTGAGCGAGTAGCCTGGGGTACAGACCACTCGGCCAGCCGGTCGTCAAAAGCAAACTTACGCAAAGTATTGGTGTGAAAATTGGTATTACGTCATAATAATATTGTAGTTTCGTACTGCCTATGAAAGCAAAAAAGCAACGCTATTGGTATTGGTTTGAGTAAGCCGGCCGTCCTACGGGTCAGTCGAGCTGTTGGCTATTAAGTTGACCTTCACACAGTTTCCCTCCCACGTTTATTTAGCAGGACCGGGCGTCTTTACCGGGACTCCCCTCGTTTGCTGACGCGTCCGCACTGATGGATTTCCCGATGATAAAGCTGTTCTGCCGAGGGCGGAGTTTTTTATTCGTCGAGAACTTTCCACCAATACTGTCCAAATATATCCGTTCCGAACAGGTCTTTTCATGTTTTCTGGGTGTCGTAGACAAAGGCAAAGGTCGAGTTAGGTCAGCCGTGTGATTCCCTACTTTTGTATGGAACTATAATATTGTGTCGCCATAAAGCAGGATTCGATGGAGATTTTATTTCGGAGCCATTGAAATCGTCTGCAAAGAGTAAAGCATTTCAAAGATTTTCTTAATTAAACTATTTACGCACAACATAAAACGCAATCAAGAACTATAGAGAGGGCTTTGCTTGGGATTTCTATATGTGGTGGAGTAAGGAATTAAGAGATCCGCAGGAGAACTAAGTGAACCGACATAGCCCGAATTATTGTGAGCCACAAATGGCGGTGGGCAGGTCATATTGCAAAACAAACGCGTACCGGGTCACGTTGCGTTGGTTCCGTTGGAGATCGATGCGGGGAGTGCAGGCCTAATCGGCTTGGAGATCCTCGGAGGCCCAAGAGTGGGACGCCAACTGATATGATGATAGAACTCGCGCATTTAAAAAAAAATATCAACAAGGAAACACACATGCCCCAGAAAAGGGAGCGAATCTCGTAACCTTTGGGTGGTTGCTCTAACCAAGCTACCGAGGTCGTTATGTAGGCAAGATGAAGATCAGAAGCTACCTCATTACTGAAAAAAAAAATCCTCAATATCGAGAATGTCGCGTACCTACAACAAACTCAGTGTGACCATACCTAACGTCGACATTTTTGGCGATTCATTATCAACCCTCAAGAACAAAATTATCATGAGCTATTTGAGCGGGCAAGAATGATATGCTATCATTTTTTTTCTCTTTTTTTAGTATAGTTTCTAGTTTCTTTCTATTTTAATAAATTCTGTAGGTATTTACTATTTGTAAAAATTAAAAAATAATAATATAAGTAAACCTTTAAATATATATTTAAGTAGATATAGGCTGGCTAACCTGTAGTTTCTAAGAGTTTTGTATATACCTGTAAAATAGGTGCATACATAAGGAATGTAGATTATAGTTAAGTGTTTTTTTATGTATTAATGTATGTACTGTTGGTGTATACAAATAAAAAAATAAAAATTAAGATCAAGAATCAAGTATCACAATTTTCTATCGTAAAACAGTACTTGCTCTTGTCTTATAAACTCATAAAGTGAACCATTTCCACATGATTATGATTCCCGGAGTTACTCACGTACCATTGTTTTTATGGCATAGTTCGGCCTGTTTGCATGTCCCAGCGCACAAAGGGTCCGTTCTCTGTTTACTATGGAAAGTTTGCTCTGTATTCTTTAGAATTGTTCAAACTAATACCAATAATAATAACATGTTGAAAATAAAAAAAAAATAATATGCGATAGCATTTCGTTAGCACAGATGGACCTTCTAGTCAAATATTTAATATTTTTATTGGGTCAACTAGCAGTAATTGTTTCCGCTAACTCATAAAATTTGCCTTACAAGTAAAATAGAGTTAAATGTAACAACCACTTACAGGTAAACATCGCATGCATCTAATTGTTACAATAAAGTTAAGGACACTTGAACAACCTAAGGATCGAGTTTTATTAAATTACAATTTGCGTTTTTTTTGCCAAGACTAAATGAGGCATAATAATTAATAACATTGATGTTGATACAGGACCAGATAAATACTACTAATTTTGTAGTGTTTTCGATATGTAAGCTGTAGCCAGAGCTTTTTACCCGTGTAATGGGGGCAAAGGACTTGTCCCATATCAATGATGCCAACAAAAATCATTTTTAATTTTTATAGGATGAAAAGCATATTATATGACACTGCTGCCGCTTACTACCTATCAAGCAATTTTTTTAATACAAAGCACGGCAATAGACTTATTACCACGATGTGAAGCGGTGATGAGTCCAAATGTGAGTACAGCTAATTCAAGTTTAGACACTGCCCTAGCCGCCTCTACCTTGCCGGCCCAAAAGGTGCTTTTTCACGCCTCTCTTTAAGGAACCCATGTTATAGGAAGGAGGAAACACATGTGCTGGTAAAGAATTCCAAGTTCTGGAAGTACGACTAGGAAACGAGGCACTGATTTTCTTTGATATTGGACTTCAAAGATAAAAATCATTTTTTGTAATACAACGCCCACTGGACTGGTCGAACCGTAACAAAAATGACAGCTAATTTGCGTAGTACCACATTACACGATCCAATGGATTCCATCAACTGCAGTCGGTAACTGCACTTGCAGATCTAAGAAGAAAATTAAAATGCGAAAACGAGGACGATTATTCAGATTTTGACGCGATAAAAAAACGCTATCAACTCTGTAGGTATTAGTCTAAACAAGGCTTTATTCCCCTGGACTATTGGAGGATTTGATCCGAATTGTTTTGTGTTAAGTAAACAGTATCTGTTTTCTTTACAAAAGAAAATATTCTTTGTTCTGTGAAAGGTACGCGGACCGTGGCGGTCTTCGGCGAATCGTAAACTGATGCTAGGTTGGAGAGGTCACAATGGTAGCGGTCAAGGCTGAGTGGCAAGCGGAACCATTTCCATTAAAAAATACGGCGTACAATGAATAGAAAATTACCAAAATGTTAAGAACTATTAGGGAAAAGAGATTATTTTTACCTCACTGAAGCGAAATCATAATAGGGGGTAATGTATTGTTTATACAGTGAATATGTATGTGTTTCGTATGTAAACGTTTAAATATAAGTTTTATTTATTTGTTTCGATTTAATTATTTAATACAGGCAAGGTAAGGCATCCTGGTAAGGTATAAGTAAATAATCATTAGATTTTTTATGCTGATTTTTTAACTTTAAGAAAGGATTTATTTTTGAAGAATATTTATCAAGTGAAGTATCAATCAAATTCTTAAATCAATCAATCGTTTGTTTGCATATAACAACATTAGTAGTACACATGAGTAGTAGTACATCGCAGGGTATGAGCTATTATAATCCCTGAGAGCATTATTCAGTCTATCGGCAGCAGACGTGCAAATGCTAATATTAAATTGAGTAACTACATTGCCACCTAGTCAAAATAATAATGAAATTAGGCTGCATCAAATTAAGTTCTATACTACATAATAGTTACAAAATAAAGCATCACACACACACACGCACACACACACAGTTTCTGTTAAGTAATTTTATTTTGTTATTTTTGATATATTTCATTTCACCATAAGGATAAACGGACTGGAAGAGCGGTGACTTCCTGATACAGGTATTTTTATACTTACTAGGAATGTGTTATTTATTTTAGGAATGTATGTTGTTGTGAATTGAATAAATTTTGATTTGGATTTTAAAATAAAAGGGATCATAAAGACATGTATTGCGAATAATAAAAATCCATTTTACGTTTTCATTAGTTTTTATTTTTGATTTATAATGAATATTGGACAGACATTATAAACAATATTACACCTACACTAGTTTTCCAACTTTCACAGTTTATACTAATATGATCAATAATAATTTGGCTCCGGCTTATACAGGACCAATTACGTCATGACTCCACTGATCAATTCTTTAAGCTTATCAGCCCAATAAGATAGCGGTTGGTGGAGGCGCGGGCGACGCCGCCTGGCGCGCCGCCAGCGCCTCGGCCGTGAGCCACGTGCCCGGCGACGATCGATACAATCTTCACTGCTTTATATACGGCTCACACTTTAAGTCAACTTAAGTTCAAAGACTTTAAAATTAAAACAAAAATGAAAACCGACTTTTTTTTCGAGTTGGTGCTAAGTTGTTTCCAAAAACAATAGAAAGTGAAGCACCGACTCCAAAAAATATGTTTCTAGTGGATGAGTACCTACTTAAATTTAATTATTTTAACCTTTTCAGTTTATTAAAGTCGGTTTTAATTATTGTTTAAATTTTTTTTAACAATTTTTAGTGATAACTTTCTAAGATCGAAGCTAGATGGGTGAGCGTCAACTTATATTGTTTCCTACTATCGTATGGTTTCTCTAAAAAGTTACAAGAAAGCCAAATTCCGCCACTTTCGCTAACGTAGACGACTTAATGATTTCAGATTTTTTTATACTATAAAAACCAAACTACCCAACTGATTTTGAAAAAAAATTTATGGGGCCAAATGCATATTCCGCATCGAACAAAAAAAGAATCACGTAGATCGGTTCAGTAGTCTCGGCGTAATCGGTGTACATACATAGAAAAAAAAACCTTCCTGGACGACTTGAGAACCTCCTCGTTTTTGAAGTTGGTTAAAAAGGGGAGGGTGTAGTGTGTTTGTAGCATGGCTCAGTTGGAGGCCGTAGCCTGGCTGAATAGCCCAGTCGGCCAATGCACCGGCACGCCAACTTTAAAGAAGAATGTTGGATTGGGCTCTTGATTTTTTTTTTGGAATTAGTAATATTACGACATAGATTTTTTCTAGGATCTGCGTGGGTGGTCCTTTTCTCTCCTAAGCCGCAGATTTATTTAGATGAAATTCGGCATGGTGTTCTTTTGGCGCCATAAAAGTAACATTTACGTGGATGTCCTCGAGTTTCGTAAAATGTTTAAATAAATATAAGAAATACATTAAAAATTTTAATAATATTTTGATTCTAAAAACAATATCTTGAATTTGAAGATATCTTGTTTTACACACAGGATCGTGCGTAATGAAAAATAAATGTCGTGAAATGAAAAGCCATTATGAAACAGTTTATTTGCCGCGACTTTGTGACACCGCGTTATTTATCGGCATTACACATGACTAGCTTAATTAACTTGGCTCCGTTTGATCTGACAGGCAGGAACGATCCAAACACAACTGCCTATTGGACGGTTGCAATATTTTCTGAGTGAATAATCCTCTCTCGACCACTGGTGGGTTATTATAACGTTGAGCGTTTACGCAGCATGGTTTTTCATACAAATTTTCAAGTTGCGATTACTAGAACGAAGCAACCGATTGTAACAAAACTGCCCATGCATAAGAAGTCAGGCTACTCTAAAAAGTTATCAGAGGACTTTCGGAAAAGTCTCATAAATTAAGGAATAAATTTTTGGCGATTTTTGATTTGTAAGAAAAGCTGAAACTTGCTTTTACTCAACAGTTCGACCGTAATATTAGATTGCTAGAAATAAAAAAATACATATTACATAGTTATTATTACCCTTTGATGCCCGATAAACCAGACACAATAAAATTTTAATTGTTATGGCAACTTAAGCTGCCGTCCGGGCATTGAAGGATTAATTTTGTCAGTATGCCCATACATTTCTTAGTAAGACAGGAACATGTGACGTCACCTGTTCCGTAAATTTTCTATGGAGCGTTTTTGAACGATGCGCCGCAACACATCAAACATACCACTATATCTGTGAAACCATTGATCTTAGACATTTTATTCCTTTTGCAATATTTCATATGAGTTATATAATTCTTATTTATGAAACAAAAAAAAGTTGTCAACTTCCCTATTGCAGTATTCATACACGGAAACAACTATCTTCGGGTTATATCATTCAAGCCGGAGGAAAAGTATAAGAAAGACAACAGCGATAGATAAAAAGAAGAATATAGAAAAAACTTTCGGCGGCCACGTTGGGCATGTGCAACCTTCTTGGTAGACCGCCACACAATTATCAAGAGAACGTTATAAAATTTTAATTAAATTGTACTACATACTGTTTACTGATTTCTTTGTAAATGGATACCTTGTAACTTAGACCTACCTATGTATGAATTTATCAGAAATAATTAAAATCAATGAAAGTATAATGACAGAATCATTATTTTCGTAGGCAGTACACAAACATCTGCTCCTAAAGATAAGCATTCATTTTATTTGTTGCATGGAGGGCAGGTCCCGTGCTATATAATATTTACTAGTACAAAAGTATTCAGGTTTGTCATTTTTATTCACAGTTAAAAAATACACAAATAAAAATCATTGGCTGCTCTCCCGATAGTAGTTTCCGAACGTCTAAAGGTATCGCAAACAGCCGCTGTCGGTTCCGACGGCTTTCAGCTGATAAAAATAAAACAGGCCGATATTCGGCCCAGCCAGCGAACGAGATAACGCCACGGCTTTTTTCTCGGCCTTCATAAAACATTTCACGGCCTTTGCATAATTCCGTGGGCGAATGGCGCGAGTCACAACGTGGATGTGGGAGAAATGTATCACAGTGTAAAATTGGAGCGACATGCTACGTTGCTACGGTGCTACGCCGCTACGGTGCTACGATGCTACGATATCGTTAAATTGTAGCAGCTACCGAAGTAAGACACAATAATCCGTAGCGTTATTCGTGCGTGCTACGAGCACGCCGATGGCTGCTCCAGAGACTTCCATAATAAACCTGAGTGAATTTCTAACTGACATTTATAAATATCAAACATCTATTTAGGTATTTAAATATTAAACTTCTTATGATCTTAAGTTGAATTGAAGACGAAGAACTTTAACTTTGTACAATAAAATATTCAACTCAGCTCAGCTTTGACAGTACGGTCAAAGTTTAATGAATCTAAAAGAATATTTATTTCTCAAATTATCTATTCAAGGTTTTAAGTACAGTGACCACTCTCTGTAATCTGTCAAGCGGCATTATACCTCTGGAGGTTTATGACAATCAAAAAATCTATTGTGTCTGGAATCTGCTGCTTGACGGGAAAAACAGACAGCGCTCAATTATTAATAATTATGGTGCCCTCTCAGCATGGCATAGTTATTTATGCAATTCATTGTGTAGTTTGAATTATTTTTGGGGAATATTTTGGTGATAATAGAAAATAGCAAAGTCTCTCGTGTCTTGCACCACTCGGGCGACACGACGCCGCGACGAGAGTTCCTATTTCCCTGTTTACTTTATTTGCATGTAAGAAAGCGATTTTTTAAGCGTGAGGTTGGTTGTTTTTTGTTGCTCGAGCCCTTTATTTTTAAATTGAAGGAAAATAATAATATGTAATTTTATGAAATACAGCATGCTGCCGATTAGGTATGTTAAGAAGGCGTAGTGGATTGGGGAAGCACCTACTAAAATATGCGTTGGTACAGTCGACAGACCTTGAGACCGCCTTAGGCCGTTTGTAATAAGGGCCGCTTTTGTAGGGCAACTGTAACACTTAATGTGCTGTCGTCTGTACTTTTTGTTATACAATCCATTATGTTTCATAGTAATCTTTTCTATTTCAAGTTTACACGAATAAACTCATATTTACCATACGTCCACTTGAATATAACAGAAAATACCAAACACTACTCGTGTCCCCTGAGTTTTGATTCGAGGGTATATTTGTGAATACAAAGTAGGGCGTAATAGAGTTACCGCGCCGGGGCGGCCCACGTGCCACGTTTGTCCCTTTAGCTTTATTTTAAAGCAAGAATATATACAGCTCAACAAAATGTTAAAATATCAGGAAATTAGAAATTACCACACTACCAGATAGTTCCGAGCGATTGTACGTCGATAACCGTCAATAACCGGTTAGAACCGGTCGTATCTGGTAATAGCCAGTCATTTAGCGGCATCAAAGGCGCACGCGCGTCACTGTAGCTTTTGGTGTCATGAAGACTACAACAAATTTAACAAGCTCAAAAGTTTTTTTTAGACCAAGGCGAATGTTTCCACATCACCTGGGCAAAAGTGCGTGGAGCGCCTGGCGTGGAAAAGCCCTTAGGTCGGCAAGGTGACGCAGTGATAGATTTTTCATACCGTTTCTCACTAGGCGGAGTCATTAATAATAATAATAACAACAATTAATTGGTAAAAAGAGGGTGCAATTAAAAAAATAGTGATCGATAATGTTTGGTCGCTTTAGTTTACAGAACTGTGTTGCAGTCATTAGCGCCCACCATGATACACTATGATAATATTTCTTTATTCTAAAAATTAAGCTATAAATTCCTTAAATCAATGTTT
This sequence comes from Nymphula nitidulata, assembly GCA_947347705.1. Taxonomy (NCBI): domain Eukaryota; kingdom Metazoa; phylum Arthropoda; class Insecta; order Lepidoptera; family Crambidae; genus Nymphula; species Nymphula nitidulata. Next base: position 963,026 of record OX374618.1, read on the forward strand.
GTGTGTGTATGTGTGTGCTTGTGTGTGTATGTGTATGAGTGTGTGTCTAGTGCTTTGTATTGGAAAATACTTAAACAATTGTATTTCCTCATTTGTGATCGCTGTAAAGAAATCGAAACTTCTCGGGTGTGGTTTTATATTTGAAATATTACGTAGTGTTCGCGAAAATGTAAAACAATGCTTATTGTTTCAAAGCCTGTATCTCGAACTTACCGGTACTAAAAGAGTTCTGTTTCTATTACAAACTAAGATAATATCAGTTTAATCAGTTGCCAAGAAACAAGGATGAGGAGCGTTCGCGCACTGCTCAGCCGCGGCGGGTGCTCACCGGGCCGGCTAATTGTATGCGCGACTGATCGTTTTGAAATCGTTCATGCGGCAATTCTGTAATATGTTTCAATACCCAAACTTCCCCTCAATATTGCGGCTCTGTTTAGAAAGTAAGCGGCCTACTATTATTTCTGAATATCGGCAAAGGCGCGGGCGGCGAAAATAAATATTTGCTCGCGTATTATCATCTAAATTGGTCTAATGTATAGTTTGTTTAATGTACGAAACATGAGCAGTCGTGCACACACTCGATCTGTTTATCCAACGCAGCGATTGTCGGGATGTGATTAAATAATCCCATGTTTGTACTGTATGATGTTTGATCAACTATGTTGATTTGAGTGGTTTTGTGTTTGCTCAGTCTAATGATGGCCGCCTGGATCGGTATAAAACTGAAAATTTCACTACAACGGTTATCACAATGGCCTAAATTTGCGGGATTTTGAGTCAATTCCGGTTTTTAGTATCTCCGCGCAGGCAGCGATTTGGCTGCGAGATTAATAGGGGATAATTATGTGGATGTTGGCGGAGCGCCAGCCGGCCGCTATCGCCGCCCGCACGCCGCCCAAGAAATACTATGAGCTTACGTTTCTTCGAGACAGGCGACGTCCGCAGAGGGACTATTTTAGACTCAATCCACTATTTAGCTTCGTCCGAGCTCTGAGAGGAGATCCGTTTTGCTACATCAACAGGTTTGGTGGAATTTATTCTTTCCCCATTTTCGCAACGTGGACCAATGGATACAATCTCGTTGTGAACTTTGTCAAGAACGTTTTCAGCTTCAAAATACAAAAATCCAACGATATTTTAGTAAATGGCGCATGATAGAATACTCATTATCAAAGGCAGTTAACAATTGGAACTGCCGAACAAAAATGTTTTAACATCCAAAGGATGGTTATTGGTGTACAATAAACGTCCAACTTGTCGAACTAATTATATTGGTGGATAATAAACGCCATATCGTTATCGATTATAACAATGCAAAAGGCTGAAAGAAAGCTGGCGATGGTCCAATTCGACTGCACGTAAGTGCTCCGCGATCACGCGATATGAGGATATGCGGAAATCGAAAATCGATACTATAAAACTTTTATTTGATCCAATTTGAATGGACTCAAAACGGTGAACCGGGAATATCATGTTCGGCCACTTCACAGAATCTGCATCTATTGGATACGGTCCACGTAAGCGACACGCTATCGGCCTGAATATGCGATATTTCTTATTCGGACGCTGCAGTTCAGTGAGTGGAAATTGTCGCGTGAGCGGTTTAGCGCCTGTAAATACTTTGACGAGGCTGAAGCGATGAGCGACCGCTTTGACAGCAGATAACTGCGATTGCAGTTCCAGGTTTGGTTTCAATCTAGTTTCTGTGTAGTTGCAACAAAATGACTTGTGACAGTCGCGGCTTGTTTGCAGTCGGCTGCCCGCCTCCGTCCTGTATAAAGTTAGCACGCTTAGGGTAGTTGGATCACCGCTGTTTGCTGTTAATATAAGTTGGTGGCATAGTTTCTTAAAGGGATCTGTTTGGAATGGAAAAATCTACCTTATTTTCGACATTATCAGGATTGTGTGTTGTTCATTATCACTACCAAAAGGGCTCACATAATTTTCACTGTGTTGCTTGTTGTACTTTACTGTCGACTGCACTTACAGTGGATTGAAAGAAAGTAAAACTATATTCGTGTACATGAACACTTTTGTGGAACGAGAATTTGAAAATTAATTTCGGTGTATTTTACCCTCAAAAGGATTAATTTAGCCACCACCTTAACCACAGTAAATTCCAAGAATTCTCCACTTCTCTGTGGCTGTGTGTAGTTAATAGCGCAGAGGAAAGCAAGTGTCTTTATGGGGCGTGCTTAGTTGTAGTAATTACTGGACGATGAAAGACATGGAGTTGGCCAACCTCCAGTATACAACTTCAAGTAATTTTATGTATTACTAATTTGTATTACCAAATTCGCCATTCTTACCACTGAATTTTGATAAAATGTCGTAAGCCTTCTGATGGGTTCTGTTAACAAAACAAAATAAAAGTTTTTGTAATCAAAGAATGATTGAATACAATGTTTCATTTAGATAATTATTATTGTACCTAGAAGAGTACCTTGTGGTATCCCTTGGTAGAATTATATAATTGTATGTATTAATTTATAGTCTTAATGCTCTTACAATGCATGCTTTTTCTGATAAAAATACTCAACTTAAATAGCATTATTATTTCATCAACAGTAATTGGGTACATCTACAACAATAAAAATGGTGTCAAAGGCTTCAGCTGAGTATAACATTTAATTAGTGCCTAAAATCGACAGTAAAAAATCGTGTTCAAAGAAATTAAACTTGTCAGTCATTTCAATGCCGTTTATAATAGCATAGCGTGCCGTAGACAATGCGCGAAGGCAGGCAAGTGTCTTTACGAGGCGTGCTTAGTGGTAGTAATTAGTGGGCGATGATAGACGCCGCTAGAACGCAAGTTGGCGTGCCTCCAGCGGCCGCACCAAAATCAATACCGACTAGTTCCGAACTCGTGCATCAAAATAACTCCGGGGCGCTCATTTGCAGAGTCGCCTCGGATGGCTGCAGAAACGCTGCTATGGAATTAATTACGGGTAGTTAGTCGAAAACGTGCTAATTGTATGGCGGGATTCGGCGAGAGGATGCGCAGAGCTGCGTGGATACCGCGCAACTGAATTAAGTGTTTCAGTTGGTCGTAATCTGGAATTCTCTGGATGTGCTTGGCTTCGACTTTGTGTTGAGCGTAATATAATATAATAGAAGCATGTCACGGTCCATTTATGAGCATTTAACATCCCTTGTAGGTACTTTTATTATTTGAAAGAATCATTTCTTACGGTAATCATTGTAATTATCTTTTGACATCAAGTTGTCATTTTAAAAGCGATGTGGCATCCACCATACGTCAACAATTCACAAATTTAATAGTGAAACAGTAGAGTTTTAGCCAGGTTTTATTACAAATCATAACTTTTTTTATACAAAGCACGGCAAATTACTCAACAACGCCTGATGTGAAGTGGTAAGAAGAGTCCATAATATGTGAAGACAGCTACTGCAGCTTGAAACACTCTTCTAGCCGCCTCCACGTTGGCAGCCCATAAGGTTCACGCCTCATTTGAAGGAAATCATGTTATAGGAAGGGAGGAACACATGTGCTGGCAAATAATTGGCAGTTTTAGAAGCACGACAAAGAAAAGAGTTACTAAACTTCTTTGTCACATCGCTTTCTAAATTACAATGTGACGCCTTAAACGATACCTATATCGATACCAATGCATTTAGGCGTTTGTCCCGCAGGTTAAGATCACCAGGAGCTTGGATATGGATGGTCTACTGCACAAAGCTAGCAAAAGTAAACAACTTTAGAACATTTTGTATACTTATTGAATGTCAATCATAAGCTTTCTGTTTGTTAATTTACGAGGACAGAACAAGACCTTTGTTCTGTCCCAGTAAAGGTCCTCAGAACAGGCAACCACTAAACTTTTTTTTTTTATACAACTAGATGACAAACAAGCTGACGGCCCACCTGGTGGTAAGTGGTTACCGCCGCCTATTGACACCTGCAATAACAAGGAAAAATCACTTGATATTGCAGATGCGTTGTCATTTTTGGGCCTAAGATGAAATGCCGTCCATGCCGAGTAATTACACTGGCTACCTTTCCCTTCAATCCGAAACACAGCGAACTGTTTCACATACACACATTTAAATATTTCAATCTTACTTTTACCGTACAAGTTTATTGAATCATGCATGTGTTTAGACCGTAATACCATCAGGATTAAACAATCCTGGGTTGAAACGATGGCAGCCACCTATACACTGTTCATCCAGTTAATCTATTTACTACTTCCCCGTTCTGTAGAGTATTCATTATATATTAGTCCGTTTTAGTACATGTGAAAGTTACGAAGTCAAGAAGTTCTTCTGTCCGGAACTTTGTCAAGAGGTTCTCCTGTCTATTTCGTTCAGCACAAAGACTTTCAAGAGAGCCGAATCACTGGCAGGAGCTTTTCCATTAATAAATTAAATACAGGAAAAAGCTTTAGAGTTAATGAATACGGCCTTTATATATTGGTATACTTAGTATTCGTTATATAATTTGACATTATCAATCCAGGAATCGTTTGCCTAGTTTAAAGGTTGCTTAAAACCTGTGTAAAGATTATGATAATTTCAGATTGTCATGAAAAATGCATTAAAAGGAGATGTTTCATATCCGGCCAAGTATATGTATAGTATCTCAAAAACTCAGAAAAAATGTCCTGAATCCGCGAAAAATACTCATAATTCGTTTTCATGCATAGTTTGTTTGTAGGTACCAAAATTGAAATTTTTCGTTGATTTCACCGTCATTCACTATGGCAATTTGACGGACGACATAGAAGTCAAAAAGTGGTGCCTAACCATGATGAATATTAGGCTGTGTTGCAGTTTCTTTCTATAAAAATACTTGTTTTGTACCACGCAACAAAGCGAATAAAGATAAAATGGACAATTGAACACTTATCTGCATATATTTACCTATTTTTCAGTATAGTGTACGTAGACCTGGCCGGGTCTCCATACATTTTGAAACATCTCTTCTGGGAAAGACTTATAATCCGTAACAGATGTTTTTTTTTTTTATAAAAAGCACGACAATTGACCCAACACCACCTGATGTGAAGCGATAAGGAGAGTCCATATGCGAAGACAGCTAGTGCAGAATAGACATTGCACTAGCCGCCTCCACCTTGCCGGCCCAAAAGGTGCTTTTTCACGCCTCTCTTGAAGGACCCCATGTTATAAATGAAAATGAAAATATCTTTATTCAATTAGGCCCCCAAGAAGCACTTTTGAATCGTCAACAAAAAAACCCTTAAGTCTATCACATAAAAATAATATTAACTAACTAACAATTTCATAATGTTTGTCTCTCTGTCTTATCTGCATCTACGTAAGCTAAGAATGTTATGTCAGTCTGTCTATCGGTCTGTCTGTCGGTCCGTCTGTCTGTCAGTCTGTCTGAATTTACACCGGTTCCAAAAGTTGAACTACCGAGAAGATTCCGGCAACAAACTCGTGTAGTCACTCTTTTCAATCATTAAGTTACAATGTTTAATTACACAGTAATAGTATTTAGCAGCGCAGTGTCGCACAGAGTATAAAAAAGGTATATTAAAGTACCAATAAGTACCTAATAATAAGAATATTTACTGTATTTAAAGGCTGTCCGACAATGCACCTTCACAATATAGGTATTACAATACACAAAGGTCAACAATTAATATACAAAGACCTAATAAAGCTAAACATCTTTCATTAATTTTAAACACTTGTCTGAGCACGTCATTACAATAATAATTGTATTGTTTTATATATAATATCCTATAATGCCATATACCTCAAAAATCCCTCAAAAATGATACTATTGATGGATATGTAGGTAAATTATTACAAAATCAAGGAAGCTTAGAGATGACCATTTCCACTAGTGGCACCTGTTCACAAGTATGACGCATGTGCCAGCCATCGCTCCGCTCAACCATATCATAGGTAACGGAGCGACCCGGCACACGACGCCACCACCGCAGAAACTTATAGAGAGCATGACATCTTCCAGCAACCACAAAATCAATGAAATGCTATTGGTGGAAATAACTATATGACATTATAAGTTACAACCAAGCATTTTTGTCATTTATATAATCGTTAATAGTATAGTAACCTTTGGACATTAGAATTTTCTTAATGTGAATTTTAAATTTGTCAAATGGCAAGTCTAGTACGTTATTAGGAATCTTGTTATAGTAAAGTATGCTTTGACCCATAAAAGTATTAAAAACTTTATGCAGTCTTAGAGACGGTAAGATCAACTTATTTTTATTTCTTGTATTTAATGCATGTACATCGCTGTGTCTTAAGTAGGAATTTAAATTTTGACGTACAAAAATTATGCAAGCATAAATATATTGAGAAGCCACTGTTAGTATATCTATTTCTTTAAATAAGTCTCTAAGAGATGTTCGAGCAGCAAGGCAGTAGATTGCTCTAATTGCACGTTTTTGCAAGATAAATACTGTTTCAATGTCTGCTGCTTTACCCCACAGAAGAATACCATACGACATAATACTATGGAAGTAACTAAAGTAAACCAAGCGCGCCGTGGCAATATCAGTATATTGCCTTATTTTTCTAATAGCATAAGCCGCGGAGCTAAGTCTACTACAAAGTGTTGTGATGTGAGGGTTCCACTGGAGTTTCGCATCGATTGTAATGCCTAAAAACGTGGTGGATTGAATTAAATTTAGCGACTGATTATTTAATTTAATGTTTGTATCCACTTCCCTAACATTAGGTAAAATAAATTTAATACATTTAGTTTTCTTTGCATTCAGTTGTAAATTGTTCACAGTAAACCAATTCATTACTTGAGATAGCGCATTGTTTACGTCGTCAAAGTTAACTTTATTTCTATCACATTTAAAAATTAAAGAAGTATCATCTGCAAACAACACAATCTCACAAAATTCCTTAGCAAAGAAAGGCAAGTCGTTTACGTATATTAAAAATAAAAAAGGCCCTAGAATTGAACCCTGTGGAACTCCCATTTTGACATAAGACCCTGAAGATTTTGTTCCATTGATGTCAACTATTTGAGTTCTAGAACTTAAGTAAGATGTGATTAACTTCAGAGCTGAATTTGTAACCCCATAGTGTTGTAATTTTAAAATTAGCGTCTGATGGTCAACGCAGTCAAATGCCTTTGATAAGTCACAGAATATACCAATAGCATTTTGTGAACTCTCCCATGCATCAAATATGTGCCTTAACAGCGCTACACCAGCATCAGTAGTAGAACGACCCTTTGTAAATCCATATTGCGCACTATGGAAAAGATTATTTAAATTAAAATGCTTAATCAATTGTTCCAAAATAATTTTTTCAAATATTTTACTAAGTGCTGGTAAAATAGAAATTGGACGAAAATTACTAGGATCCTCTCTATCACCTGATTTAAATAGCGGAATAATCTTACTGTATTTCATTAAATTAGGAAAAATACTTTCATCTATACAGTTATTAAAAATTTGCGCGAGATAAGGGGCAATAATATCAATGATATTCTTAACTATTTTTAAAGATACATCCCATAAATCCCCTGTATTTTTCAATTTTAGGGATTTAAAAATTTTAATGATTTTTTGAGGAACAACATGGGTAAATTGGAAAGTCTCGCTACACTCGGGCACACAATGCCTCAGGATGGAACTTGCTTCAAGAGAAGAAGAATCTAAATGGGATGTTGTAATCGAAGGTATTTTTGAAAAGTAATCTTCAAATATGCTAGCTATTTCGTGGTCAGAATTAATAATTTGATTATCTACATTTATTGTGAACGTGGTGTTTTGTGACTTGACTTTACCAGTTTCACGGTTTATTATATTCCATGTAGTTTTTGTTTTGTTATTAGATTTTTCAATTTTGTCTCGGATGTGTATCGCTTTGGCGCGGTTACATATCTTTTTGAAAGTCTTGGAATATTTCTTTACATACTCATGAAAGTCCTTATTGTGATTGTATTTCTTTTGTGCGTATAATTCATACATCTTATTTCTACTTTTATATATACCTTTTGTAGCCCAGTCACCAAATTTCATTTTATTATTTGAAGATTTAACTGTCTTTTTTGTGAAGGTATTTTCGAACTCATTTTTTATTACATGAAACAAATAAGTATATTGATCGTCCGGGCTGGAATGTGTGAGTGGCAGTGTGGCTACCTTTATAGCCAATTTATTCATAAAAATGTCTTCACGACTCTTCGTAATAGGTCTATATGTTAAATATTTTGGTTCAATCAATAAATTATCAACAAAAGCAATCAGCAAACCACAATGATCAGACGTAAGATTGGTAATAACAGACTTTGAAACAGGGTCTTTATTTGAAAAAATATTATCAAGACAGGTGGCCGAGTGGGAAGTGATTCTAGTAGGCTCTAGAAATTGATTAACTAAGTCAAAGGATTTAAAAACGGAAAGTAAACGAGTACATGATGGTGTGCTCTCTAACAAATTAACGTTAAAATCGCCACAGATAATAATATGTTTCCTTTTATTACTTATTTTTTTGAGTACATCTTCCATTATGGACTCAAATGTGTTATAATTTCCAGAAGGTGGTCTGTACACACATACTATAACATAACTCTCTAATTCCACACAAGACAATTCAATTATACGCTCGACTGAAAGACCTACGATATCTTTACGTTCTTTACATTTCATTTTATTGTTAACAAGTATTAAAGAGCCACCATGAATTGCAGATTTCCTTACAAAATTGCTTGACAACTGAAAATTGTCAATAGACACCGATTCAAAAACTTTTAGCCAGTGTTCAGTTAAACATACCACATGAATATCTTGACTTTTTGTAAACAATTCAAGTTCTAGTTCTTTGCCAGCTAATCCTTGTAAATTTTGGTACACAATATTTAATAACATAGGCTTAGCTTTTGTCTTATGGTTCAGTTTAAAGATAATGAATTAATATTAGGTGAGACCAATTCATTAGAAAATATGGTATTGTTTTTATTTTTCTTAGTTATGGTATTCATAACCTTGTTCCTTATATTATATGCTAACAATGTAGCAATTTGTCTTTTAAATCTAGGTGACAGATACAATGTATCTCTGGTCAGTGTAAAGTTAGTAACAAATTTGTTACAATCAAAAAATAAAAGCGCGTCACTATGACGACACGTCAAATTGTACATATGTTCATTCAAATAATGAATTTGTTTGTTATAATTAAAATCCATATTTGTAGCATACGGAAATGCACACAGAGTAATTTTACAATTTTTTTTGCTATTTAATTCTAATAGCTTGGTTATACACCTTGTTATGTGATTTTTCCTAACTCCTGAACTATCACCACACAGAATAATTAAGTTGCTATCACTTTTTAAATTTTCACACGTAGTAACATTATTTATAATATTTTCAAAGTGGAGCCCAGGGGAACAATTATTAAACACAATTTGATCTGTTTGATCTAAAAGTAAGTGCCCTAGCCCTTGTCCTAATTTATCAGAAAAAATATAAGTGTACTCTGTACTTTGTGTCATCTTAGTTTTTATAGTGTTTGAGCATTCTAATACTGGCGGCACAGGCAAAAATTCACTTTGAATTGGCTGCAAAGGAACTGGTTCATTGTTTGTTAATATTCTACTATGATTACTGTTATTGTTACTAGAACATGAGCAATGTTTATTTGTTAAAGAAGCATATCTCTCTGTACTGTAGTTACACAAGTCAATCATATCATGCCTTGCAGAGATTTGATATTCAATCATATTTTTATACATGTTAAGTTGATCATTAAACATGTCCTTTAGTGAATGCTCCAAATGCATTAATCTATTTTCTAATAATTTGGTTGTGCAATCGTGTGAGGAATGATTTTGTTGAACTTTATTACTAAATGACTTTAATTTATTTATCAGTAATATACGTTCTTTTCTCAATAATAAATGCTTCTTGAAGTGATTTTGCCTTTTAATTAATCTATTAGTTTTTTTTATGAATTTATTAATACGAAAATATTTTTTAAATTTATTGTTACTCATTGACAAATGTTGTGTAGACGCCAGTTCCTTGCACAGTGAGTTTACATTAACTGTGTTATCACTGAGTAGACCCGAATCACAATTGACTAACTCACTAAACAGACTCTGGGAAGCATCACTTTCTGAAACCTTGCTATTATTTTCTAATATTAGCACAGTCTTGTGCGCCTCTGATAAACTTACTTCTAGGTCATTGATGCGACTCAGTGCCCGCTCGTGAGTGTCATTGCATTCTTTAAAAGAACTTATTTTATCCTGCAAGTGGACACATTGATCAGCAATTTCTGAATATTTTATGTGAAGCTCGGCCAGTTCACTCTTAAGTTCCGAGTTTTTTCTTATAATTGCTTGTATCTCTTGCTCGCTGTCTTCTCGTTCCTGCAGCAGCTTGTCATATAGGATGGAGGGAACACCTGTGCTGGCAAAGAGTTCCAAGTTCTGGAAGTACGACAAAGAAACGAGGCACTAAATTTCTTTGTGCGTGATGTTGAGGTGGAGACAGTGAATGGATGACTCCGAAGACCGGCACGCGTGCTCTTGAGCAGGAAGGGGGAAGGTGGGATAAGGTCGAAAAGCTCCTCAGAGCACTTTCCGTGATAAAGCCGATAAAAGGCGCTAAGCGACGCAATATCTCGACGCAATTGTAGAGGCTCAAGGTTGTTCGTGACCTCTACATCGCCAATGATACGGACAGCACGACGCTGCAATCTGTCCAGTGCATCGAGGAGGTACTTGGCGGAGCCATCCCACAAGTGCGAGCAATATTCCACGCAAGACCGGACCTGAGTTTTGTAAAGCAGGCATAGCTGGTCAGGCGTGAAAAATCGACGCACCTTGTTCAGGACACCGAGCTTCCGTGAGGCTATTTTGATCACAGTTTCGATGTAGTTCCTGGAATTCAGATCGCAGCAAATCTCCATTCTGAGCAAGTTCAAGGAGCCCTGTGCCGAAAGAGTAGTGCCCTGAAGAGAGGGAAGGGGAAGAAACGGCGACATTTTGGCTGTAAACGCGCACACCTGAGTTTTCTTAGCATTGAACTCAACAAGATTGTTAGAGCCCCATTCAGAAATAACGTTCAACGCCCTGTTGAGCTCAATAGTAAGATTCTCCCTCTCCCTCCGGGTTTCAGCGCGCCCAGCCCCTGGGCGACCGTGATATCCCCCATGCACTGTACTGTCGTCCGCATAGCAATGAATGTTTCCTAATGGAAGCATGTCATTGATATGAAGAAGAAAGAGTGTGGGGGATAAAACAGAGCCTTGTGGCACACCAGCATTCACTGACATGAACCGCGAAGCGCATCCATCTACGAGGACGCGGATTTTCCGCTCGTGTAGGAAGCCGGCGATCCAGTTGCAGAGCTGAGCGGGCAGACCGTATGCCGGGAGCTTGGAGAGAAGAGCCCTGTGCCAGACCCGATCAAACGCTTTGGCAATATCAAGGCTAACAGCCACTGATTCACCACGTTTGTCAATAGCTTCACCCCAGACATGCATTAAGTACGCTAGAAGATCACCCGTTGACCGTTTCGGCCGAAACCCGTACTGACGATCACTAATTAATGAGTGAGATATCGGATCAGCTGGTTGTTAACGATCCGTTCCATGACCTTGCAAAGAACTGAGGTGACAGCTATTGGGCGGTAGTTAGCTGGGTCTGATCGGTCTCCTTTTTTGGGGACCGGTTGCACATTGGCCTCTCTCCAAGATTCCGGCACACACCCAGAAGAGAGAGAAAGACGGTATAGCCGCGTTAAGACGGGAGACAACTGTTTCCAATTGTTTGGTTTGGTTTTAAATTTTACAAATGTTTAACAATTGTAAAATTTAAAACCAAAATATGTTTTAAAATTTTTTCTTAAGGCTTTAATTCCATATTCACTGCAGGTAAGTCTAGAAGTAATTAACAAAACTCTTACTTAATATTTTAATTCAAGATTATCATGAGCTTCCGTAGAGAAATTCCCTATTATACTTAGTTCATATAATGTTACTGTATCGTCTAATAATCCGGTATAATACCCGTCATTACGCGGCGCACCCACAATGCACTCGCATGGATACGCGCCAATCGTCTTACACAATACTAATTGTATCGCTGGCGTCATCGGTAAGCAACAATTAGCTGATCCACTCAGTAAAGCTAGCTTTGCTGGCAATAGCACGTTCGTTTTGATTGTATCGTATTTCATTTGTACAGTTATTTGCTCAAACAGTTATACCATTAGAGAATGAATATGAAAATTTCCACTAATTTCAAACACGTAGGCTAAACTTTTGTTAGATTTAGAATGGTAAGCAAAATAATAACGGTCATTAATAACAGCAAAGTCCTTATCAAAAGTTTTAACAAGCGCAGTTTCTTTCCTGCCTGAATAACAAGACACTTGTTTGAAAACTGTCAACAGCCTTATCTTCATTATTAGCCCAATGATTAAGCAAGTTTATAATGACAAGTATACAGACAATACCTAAATACTCTTTAGTAAGTAATTGGATAGTGCAAGCAGCGGCAGGTCGTGACAATTAGAGCCACTGAGCCGGAGATAATGTTCACCGGCGGAACTGCGGATGGAGGCAATCTGATAGTCGTAACCTGATACATGCTACTGAGATATTATACAAGGGACTAGGGACGTTTAATAAAATTTAATACTACAGCTCGGTAACGGTTAGGGATCTCGGCGGCGCAGTGGTTTTAACGCTCTAGTTTCGATTAGGTACGAAAACAAAGCAACCGCTTACCACCAGGTGGGCCGTCAGCTTGTTTGTCATCTAGTTGTATAAAAAAAAAACTTTCGCGATGGTCGATCCCGCGATGGGTCAATAAAAAAATTGTAATACAATGAATGAATAAGCTCCTTAGTGCTTCGGAAGGTATCTTAAGCCGTTGGTCATGGTTATTATTGTAACCACCTAAGCCCGCCAACGTATGAGGTGGTGTTATGGATCAAACTTCGCATGTGTGTGTGTGTGTGAAATCGCAACTACATACATAGATTTAATTCTTACCTATTTCAGTTCTAAATTGGAACAGTCTTTTCTCTTTAAAAGAATTGTAAATAAAAAGTATAAATTAAAAATTGCAGTTGTTTCGGAACAGAATATGTTTTTTTTCTAGATATTACGATATAAGATGATGGTAAAACCATATAATAAAAAGTACAGTCAAATTGTGTCTGATTTTAAACTCTTTCTTAATTTGTAAAGTCACAATTTAAAGTTTTTTTTTAAAATAAAGCAATCAATAATATGCGTCTGAAATAATTTTAGCAAATGGTAATGAAAAAACGAAATTTAATTTTATTTAGTGCCAAAAAACAATAAGCACAAATTAATAATGTGACAAAAAATTAAGAAAACTAATATAAATATAAATAAACAAATTATATAAATAATATATACATCTTCTTGCAAATTGAATAATAAGCATGTATGCTGTTACGTATTTTACAAATATTAGATTCCAAGGTTTATTCATCATCAGCCTATATCGGCCTTTTTCACCCGTGAAATAGTTCGCTGTGTTTCGGATTGAAGGGAAAGTAGCCAGTGTAATTACTGCGCATGGACGGCATTTCATCTTAGGCCTCAGGGTGTTATTGCAGGTGTCCGTAGGCGGCGGTAACCGCTTACCATCAGGTGGGCCGTCAGCTTGTTTGTCATCTAGTAGTATAAAAAAAATATACGTCCCCTCCAGGTTTCTTAATCAAGTTTAATGTCAGAAATCGAGAAATTTCAAGATTTCTGATTTACACTGACCAAAAATCTTATTTTACAATTATCATAAACAAAACATAATAACAATTAGAAATAAAGAAAGATAACGATGAAAAAATATATGCTCCAAGCGGGAATCGAATCCGCGTCCGATGTCCGGCCACACGCGATTACCACTACGCCACCGGAGCCGCTTTCTATAATTGAAGTAAACACCTCCAGTGATCCGAAATAATACTTTTACGCGCATTTTTAAACTTACAGTTAAGGTGAGAAAAGCTATTTTAATCACATTTTAATTTTTTGATGTGTTATATTTTTTCATCGTTTTCTTTCTTTATTTGTAATTGTAACAATAAAGTAGGCGTTTAAACGCTTCAAGAACATTAAAATGTGACCAAAACATAATAATTACACAATTACTTAAGTTAAAACCTATAGAATTAAACAAAGAGTCAATACTGTTGATTGCAACTTCATTTTAGTGTCAGTTCGCGTTGGAGATGATCGTGAGATACAGGTGGAAGGTCACGAGTTATAATTAACGGCCTGTAGGTTGCCTGTCAAGGACTCCTAGCGGAATAGAATTTCTAATGCTCCTTCAGTAATTATGTTTTATATAGGAAACTCAGCTCTGCTTTTCACCTTATGGCTCGTAAGTAGTACAATTTGGTCTATAAACAAAGTAAGCAAAATTAAATGAAGTTTACTTCAAGTTTGCTTTTTTAATTTAATTATTTTTAGGAAAATAAATTTGTGACTCTTCAAAATTATTAATTGTCATATCCCATTGTTGTGGGAATTTAAAACCGTTCTGAAAGTACCATACCTGAATGTAAAAACAGTGACTAAATAAAGATTACTTAGATGTGTACTGACAGAAAAACAACAAATAAACCTTCTCCACACAACAATAAACATCTCCAAATAAGGAAGCACTTTATATGAGCACAAATGTTAGTTAGTTAAATTAGTTATAAGTTTGGTGTTTATGATTTTTTTTATACAACTAGATGACAAACAAGCTGACGGCCCACCTGATGGTAAGCGGTTACCGCCGCCTATAGACACCTGCAATAACAAGAAAAAATTACTTGATATTGCAGGTGAGTTGTCATCCTGGGGCCTCAGATGAAATACGGTCCATGCCCAGTAATTACACTGGCTAATTTTCCCTTCAATCCGAAACACAGCGAACTGTTTCACGGCTGAAATAAGAAAGGCGGTGGTACCTACCCAGACAACCCTACATACGGTGCAGCTATACGATGAAAATGAAAAAAAATATGATCAGTTGGTTTCGGTGGATCACACCTTCACAAGATATCTGTTGTATCACAATTCAAGATTAGTAAATGTAAGTTTTAAGTTTAGTATGAATATAATTTATCAATTTGAAATATGTATTCACCAGCCAATTGAGTTTCTGGTAACTCTTCACAGTAAATGCTTCTTTCTGAAGCAGCAGTCATAACTAGTATGACTTTGACGTCAAATTAGAGAAGTCCATATTGAATAAATGATTTTGGATTATATTTGATAAAAATTCATCCTATGACATTCCTCCCTTCAATTCTAATGTACCATATTCAGTGCTGTCTTTCTGTATCACAAGTCAAATATCTCAATAACCAATGTAGTACCAATTTTCTTTTTCACTCTTTCACTTTTCGAGCTAATCAATTGTGGAACAATCTTCCTATAGCTATCCAAGAGAGTCCTTCCATTGCGTCTTTCAAGGTTAGGTTGAAAAAGCATTTTTTCTCCCAAATTGTAGCATAATTCTAACAAACTTATCTACTTAATTTATGTATTTAGTATAGTATTTTAATGTATGTATGTATGTAAGTATTTATACATACATATACTAGCTGACCCCGCAAACATTATTGTTCCATAAAAAATATGTCCAAAAAATAAAACAGATAGTAGCCGATTCTCAGACCTATTGAGTATACATATAAAATTTCATGAAAATCGGTCAAGCCGTTTCGGAGGAGTATGGTAACTAAATTTGTGAGTCGAGAATTTTATATACATATAAGATATTTATGTTGTATATTCACATATCTATTTTTATAGTTTATTATAGGTAAATTGTTGTAAGTAGTTTGTTTTTCCGCGCTTTATGGTACCTGCTTGTCACACCTGAAATATCTCACTCATCCATGTGTTGGCTGGAAGAGATCTCTTTTAGAGATAAGTCCACCCTTGCAAACTTCCTATTACTTGTAACTCACTGTGTATATCTAAAGTGCAATAAAGAGTATTTTTTTTTATATACAAAGCACGACAAAAATGACTCAACACCACCTGATGTGAAGCGGCAAGAAGAGTCCATATGCGAAGACAGCTAGTGCAGTTCAGACACTGCTCTAGCCGCCTCCACCTTGCCGGCCCGAAAGGTGCTTTTTCACGCCTCTTTTGAAGGAACCCATGTTATAGGAAGGAGGGAACACATGTGCTGGCAAAGAATTCCAAGTTCTGGAAGTTCGACAAAGGAAAGAGCTACTAAAAGAGCTATTATTATTGACTCACGGTTATTCTCTTGAGCAGCCTCTTGCCCTTGTGCCAGGTGATGAGCGCCGGTGGCCGGCTGCCGGCCGACTCACAGGCCACCTCGTACCTCCGTTCTGCTGTTAGCGAACCACCTTCACCTGTCTCTGCTGGCTTTTTGATTTCCACCGTCAGTGGCCTCACTGTTGGAAAAAGTAATACGTTACTTTACTTAAAACATTAACTATGTAGTTTTTCTAAGTCAGCTAAATTAATAATAATAATAAACACTCACACTTTTTATCTAGCCCAAAAGTAAGCATCATTAAAAGCTTGTGTTATGGATACTAGATAACGAAGAAATAATGATAATAATATGTATATAAATATTAGAAATACATGTACTAAATAAACATATAAACATCCTTGACCCGTAAACAAAAGCTCGTACTCATCATACAAACATTTGCTCCCACCGGGATTAGAACCTGGTACCCCCGACCGAGTAGTCTGTATAGCAAAGGGGCACAGACCACTCGGCCGGCCGGAAATTGATCACTAAGTACAATTATAATTTACATAATAGTCAAAATATATTATCTTGAAGCTAAACCCGATGAAGAAAATAAATTGATTGTATAATAACTATAGTGACGTTAGATGTAGATGAAGTTGGAGATAATCTGTCACTTTGTTAAGTATTACATTTACTCCCATTTCATGCAGGTGTTTTGTATTTCATTAAAGGTACTAACTAGTACGTTACTTGTAAATTCCTTTCATAAATAACACATTCATTTCTGCCTCAACACACCCGACATTCTGACCCACACGATAATCTTATTTTTAAGATTACCATGTTAAAAAAATTAAGGAAAGGAAACAATTTTCGATAGTTAGTACATTTTGAAAATTGGGATAGTTTTAATGATATATTGACGGCAATACGTCAACCAATTAAAACATGGGTTATATTAGTTTATAGAAATGTTTTGAAACTATCAAACACATCAGTTATTCGTTTGACAACTTCATGAAATTTCTATGTAACATTGGCTGCATTATCTTCTATATATATAAAAATGTTATGTTGGTTTGTGTACGCTTCAAAAACTCAAAAAATTCTGCACCGATTGAGTCGAAATTTTAACATGATATAAAATCCGCATCAAGGATTGTTTTTATCTATTTTTTGCATCAGTCACATATCACAATGTGCCACTGCCAAGCGTGGCAGGGTACAGCTAGTTTCATATAAAATGTTAAGGGAGAAGAAGCTATAGGAAATAAAAAACTATTTAAAATTAGGGAAAAAAAATCACAATCTGGGTGACTGCTGTAAATATCTGAGCATCAGATAGTTTAGTCCCCGCCAAGACATGAATTTTTGTAGTTTAAAATACGTTTCTAATATTTGAAAACATCTATTATAATTTAATTACGAACCCAGAAAAAAATATAATATTTACCCCTACTGGGATTCGCACCCACCTTTATTAATAGAAGACAAGGGAACAGTTAGCGATTGAAGCGTGAGAAATTTTAAGACTGCAGAGACAAAACTAATCCCAATAATAATTATTGTGTGCCATCACACGAGGACGTGGAAAATCTACTTATAGACTAAAATAATTTAACTGAAATACGCACACGGTACACACACACACACACGCACAGGCGCACACACACACAATAAGGACACACATGCATACACAGGCACATACAGTTATTATTTTTGTTATAGGAATTATTTTGTCTTTCTTCAAATAGCTTGTTGTTTATATGTAATCCAATAGGGAAGTTGCGAGTCATTCCCAACCTAAGTATCTCTGATTACATTTTGGGAAGTCTCGGTGTAAAATATTATAGAAATAAAGTTATTTTTATAATTTTTTATCAAATACTCACAAAACATATCCAGAACCAGCGACACTTCCTTAGGGGGTACAAGGTGCGAGTTGGCGGCCTGGCACGTGAACACGGCGGCGTAGTCTGCTCGCCTGATGGCTGGCCACAGCAGCCTGTTCTCTATGACGTCACCGGTGTTGTGCTCATACTCCTCGTCCACCAGCACACCGTTCACCAGCCATCGCACCGAAGGTTCTGGGCGACCTGCAAGTAAAGAGGAGTTTGAATCGACTTATAATAATAATAAATGTTTTATCTCAGACCGGATTCCATAAAAGTGTTACTTACAAAGATTCTTATATGCTAGGCTAGCGGTTCATCATCACGAGCCCATATACGTCCCACTGCTGGGCACAGGCCTTCCTACATGGAAGAAACAAATGAGGAGTTTGGACCATAACACCACCACGCTGGCCCAATGCGGGTTGGTGGGTTAAAGCGGTTGCAGTAACAACCGGGATCAAAACGGCTTAACGTGCCTTCCGAAGCACGGAGGAGCTCAAGATTATAAATTTGATTGACCCATCCCGGGAGCGACCATGGCGATAGTTGGTTTGTTTTCTTAATCGAAACCAGAGTGCTCAAACTTCTACGCCACCAAGCTCCTCCCGGCTAGGGGTTAGTTATCAATAATTATTTAATATTTTCATTTTTTAACCGCCGGCCGGACGGCCGGTGGGGCGTTAAAGTTCGAGAATGGCGACCACGTACCGGAAAGCGCAAAGTAGGACGGTCTAGATGGACAGACGACCTGGTCAGGGTCGCGGGGATCCGTTGGATACAGGCTGCGCAGAACTGATCTATTTGAAAAGCGATGTGGGAGGCCTTTGTTCAGCAGTGGACATCATAGGCTGGTATGATGATGATGACATTTTTAATGCCTATACATCCAAAGCACTGGATAAAATATTTATTTATCAATAACGTGGAGGTGTACCCAACTCCACAACAGTCCCACTTGTTTACAAACGCTCTCAGGATGCTGTTAACGCTGCGACGGGTTAACATGGAGGCGCATTTCTCATAACGGCAGCAAAGCCGTCAGTGTGCGCCTCCGCAAACATTCCGCACGCACTACAGCGCCTCTGCAGCCCCAACAGCATCCTAAGTGCGTTATTATATTGGACTCGTAGATCGCTGTATTCCCTCCGCGTAATGTTAACCCACAAGCTGCACGTGTAAAATTACTGGCAATATGCTTTGAAAAGCGTTATTTTGACTGAACTAGAACAGCGTGCAAACCTGCGAGCCAACATATTCCATATGGCAGCCAGCGACCTACTACGATACAGCTTCAACATTATTGCTGGACATAGAGGAGAGCTCGGTGGCGTAGTGGTTTGAGCGCTCTGGTTTCGATTACGAAAACAAAGCAACTTTCGCCATGGTCGGTCCCTGGATTGGTCAATCTTTATAATCTCGAGCTCCTCCGTGCTTCAAAAGGCACGTTAAGCAGTTGGCCCCGGTTGTTACTGCAATCGCTTTAACCCACCAACCCGCATTTGGGCCAGCGTGGTGATGTTATGGCCCAAGCTCCTCATGTGTTTCTCCCATGTAGGAAGACCTGTGCCCAGCAGTGGGAGGTATATAGGCTGATGATGATGAATCAATGCCTCTTTTGCTGGCCGCCGCAGTAATGTACTTTATAACACATTTGCTCGTAAACGGTCTCTTATTTCACCAATTTCAATATCGTATTGTATCACATTACGTACTTGTGCGTTATTGTAATGTAAAACGCACGCACGGTTTATCAAGATGCTTCGTCTAAAAACGAACGGTACTTTTTTAAATCTTAGCAAAGAGTTTTTGTGTCAGAAAAGTGGTCAACATGTTATGAATAAAATTAACTTTGGGAGATAAAATATAATAAATAAACATTTAATTCTTTAATTTTATCAATTTTGACAATAAATTACAACCATTTATCAGTAACAAAAACACAAAAATATTAGTTTACTTGACAACATTAAACATATTCTTAATTTTTGATTTTCACATTATTATAAATGTTTGAAAAATTACTTAGTAATTAAAATAGAATAAAACTAGAAGAATTTCACGTCCTGAGGCAGGAATCGAACCCGCGACCTTTCGCAATCCGGGCGACTGCTCTGACCACTGAGCCACCCAGGACTTGGGATATCCCTGTGAAATTCTTCTAGTCTATCTTGTAAATACTCGTTTCGGATGTTGAAATAGAATATTTCGACATTGTAGGGTGGACGTTAGCTCATAAACGCAAATACAAGATAGACTAGAAGAATTTCACAGGGATATCCCAAGTCCTGGGTGGCTCAGTGGTCAGAGCAGTCGCCCGGATTGCGAAAGGTCGCGGGTTCGATTCCTGCCTCAGGACGTGAAATTTTTCTAGTTTTATTCTATTTTAATTACTAAACATTAAACATGCCAACTGGCAACGTAATAATCAATTTTGAAAATTGTTCAAATATTCATAACTGCTTTAATAAGTGATTAAAGATTTATTCGTTCAATAAAATCCGAGTTTTATTTATTTTCTCGCAAACATGTTATAAAAGGTCGTAGGACATACGTGCGCTTTGATAATTATAGCCTTTGCTTTCTTGTAGTCCTCACTTACGGCTCGGGCTAGCAATATCGCCTCGGCTGTAATTTTCAACTTACCGCACTTATATTACAATGTACTATTATCATCAATAGTATAGTTATCAATACGTTAACATTGTTTACTCGTATATTCGAAATCTCTCACTAATATCTAAGTATGAACATACTTCAAAGCTAAATCATTCCTTATTGTTTGACATACATAAAACGTCTTCTTTGTCAAGTATATTATAAAGTCGCAACATCAACGCGGTAAGTCCCCCTCGACGCCTGTTCGACGCCAGCTTACGTAACACGAACAACCCTCGTCGCAGCGCACATCGCGTAAGATAGCTAATTGAATGACAAGAATGGAAACAACATTAATTGTCTCTGCCCACGAATGCTCAATTCTAACGCAAATATCAATTAACCGCCACAAAATAAAACCTGCCGCATTCCGGAGGCCGGACGTAAATAAACCCGTGGAAGGCATCCCTTTCAGGCGTCCCTTTGTCCTTTGTTTGCGTGTTTACTTGTCCACCTCTCTGTGCGCTTTTGTTGGAACCCGGATTCGCCGCTGAACTATCCTTAGATCCACTTTGACCAAATTGAATTAGTTCAGGTCTGAAGTGCTATGTCGCTGCGATGTAATTCCGAATGTCAATGGAATTAATTTGGATCTGTGTTGACACAAACAAGTCCTCGGGCTGGCTGCAATATTCCAAACTTGGTAAGAGGATTCAATCTATTCAGGAACCGCTTTAGCTCTCATGGTAACGGCAGGCCCATCCAGCATCCGACTTGCTGATGGCTGCTGGCAACGATTGGAAGTTGACCCTCAAGTACAACCAAAATCCATGTTTCAAAAGTCCGCCATTTCTAGCCGTTCACTGTGCCACGTACGCTAGATAAACAATGGCGTCTCTTTGTATTGGATTCTGATATTTGTAATGTAAACAGGGCGTCGTCGGGCGAAATGAAGATTTAATTTAGCGGAGCAACCTTGCGATTGTAATCACAAGTCGGTCTGATTGTGCGTTTGTGACGACATGACGTAACGAGCAGTCTTAATACGCACTTTATTACTTCAGGCTTTGTTGTACGAACTCCGAAAAGCTTAAGTGTCTGTGAAGAAAAAGACAAGAGAAATGTCGTCAGAATGGAAATAGGATCGGTAATGTCTTTAGGTAAATAGCCGCGATGGTCGTCCGGAGCAACAGGCTCCGTGCCATCACAAAGCCATTTTCGAACGTCGAATTGAATTTTTTCCACGCGTACTTTTAGAAAATAGGTACGCTTCAATCAATTTCTCGATTATGCAAATTCAGTGGCCCCCGCCAATCCGAGTTTCGTTTGAGCGGTGTACTATAATCTGATAAAATCCATTTTGATTGGAATCGCGTAATTTCGACTTGACGATTATTCTGTACGGCAACGCTCAATTTATAGGAGCGAGATTTTATCATTATGTGAGAATAGTCAGTTGTCGAGCATTTTACAACTGTATTATTTTGAATCACAATTCGAATAAAAAGTTTTTTACAAAAAAAAAGTAACTATATTTCTTCTCGGATAGCAACTCTAAAAATGGCGCGTAACACCGGGAATTAGTTCAATCTTTGCTTTGTGATATTTTTCTTGGAGATTCAAACTCTGCTACTGTAGGGAATTTATTTACACAATATCCCGCAGCAGTGAAATTTACATAAACTGTATTACGTATTAGGTCACTGAAAATTGTTTACGACTTATTGTTGCGTGTTGGGTATGAACAGTTAAAGCTTACGTTGTCCCGCTGGTGAAGGACATTATTATCTTATCATCTTCATCATCACCTTAGGTAAGATGGTGGTAGCTAGCCAGGCGGACTTAGAGAAGCCCTACCACTAACCAACCATCTAATCCATGATCCGGTAGTTTCTGAGTAAGTAAACATGGGTACCAGACCACTCAACTAAAGGGCATTGAAAATGAAAATGAAAATATCTTTATTCAATTAGGCCCCCCAAGAAGCACTTTCGAATCGTCAAAAAAACCCTTATGTCTATCACATAAAAATAATATTAACTAACTAACAATTTTACAATGTTTGTCTCTCTGTTTTATCTGTATCTAAGTAAGCTAACAATGTTATAATGTTAGTCTGTCTATCAGTCTGTCTGTCGGTCCGTCGGTCCGTCTGAACGTCAGTCAGTCAGTCTGTCTGTCTGTCTGTCTCTCTGTCAGTCTGTCTGAATTTACACCGGTTCCAAAAGTTGAACTATCGAGAAGATTCCGGCAACAAACTCGTGTAGTCACTCTTTTCAATTATTAAGTTACAATGTTTAATTACACAGTAATAGTATTTAGCAGTGCAGTGTCGCACAGAGTATAAAAATAGGTATATTAACGTACCAATAAGTACCTAATGACAAGAATATTCACTTTATTTAAAGGCTGCCCGACAATGCACCATCACAATATAGGTATTATAATACACAAAGGTCAACAATTAATATACAAAGGCCTGATAAAGCCAAACATCTTTCATTAATTTTAAACACTTGTCCGCCCACTCATTGTCAAGAACAAGGCTTAAGATATGATAATTAAAGTTACAAAATATATAAGGACATACAGACTCATTAAATTACACGCTACGCTGTAGTCCAAGAAAAGAAATGTGAAGTAAAATATTTTTGCCATCTTTGCCTGGATATATTTTATTGACACAAATTGCCAAATTAAATATGCGCAGTGATTCATGTACTTCCAATAAGCTAATGGCACAGCGCTCATTTTGCCAGTAGTGCAAAATAATTTAACGAGGTATAAAACATAACAATACACCGTTTGATAAACCACTTTATCAGTTCGAAACGTATAAAATTATAATGTAACACCTAATTAAACGTGATTTGAATCAGGTAAAGTGATTTTATGTCAAACTAATTTGCAATGGCCGCTGAATAAACAAACAAACTTTGCGGGTGTCCCCATAACATTCTATCAACGCTTCATCGCAGTCTGTTTAATGGTTTCAGAGCGAATACGGGACAAACATACACACACTGATTTTTATTTATATAGATGTGCCTTGCCAAGTCATAAGTGGCGTTGGGCGGGTCATGTTGATCGGAAACATGGTTCCTGGTGCAAGACGGTCTTGGAGTGGCGGCCTTGGGGGAAAAAGCGACCTAGAGGTAGACCACAGATGCGCTGGAAGCATGACGTGAGGAGGGTGGCAGGAGGTAATTTGATGCAGACAGCACAAAGCCGCGACAAGTGGCGGCAGCTGAAGGAGACCTACCCCGTAATGGTTGAAAAAGGCTAAAAAGAAAAATAAAGAAGAAAAAGAAGATGTGCATTGGGTCTTCTACGGCGTTGCTTTAATTCCGGCGAGGCTTTAGTTAGATACTCCGCAATCAACTTGATCAGAAATCAAATAGGTACGCAAACAAAAGACACGTGAGATTTCTTAAGCGCCGTTCGTCGTTCCGCGTCAATCCGTCAGGTTGTTACAATGGAGGTTTTTATCGGTTATTACATAAGAATCTGTCAATGTTTCGAGCGATAAAAGCGTTCCTGTGTCGACACACTCAGTCGACAAACAAACTTGAGGCTCGATTCGAAGAAGGAGGTCGCGAGTCACTGGCGCGAGCGGGTGGTGCAACACACGAGCGACAGCGGAAGAAATTAAAATATTTTTTTATGAAAAAATAAAAAACGTAACAAAATCTCTTCATTCCTCAATTTATTTTTGCAACTACGCAGTAAGTGGCTATCGCGACAAAAGATATGTCCATTCTCAAGATGTAATAGAACTTTATGTCAAACAGAAATCCGTTAAAAAATTAGAATATGACGCTGCCATCTGGTTAAATAAGCTAGTTAATTGGAAGCCTAGGCCGTTGATTAAACGCTAGCCTCCAATTAAATGCCTAGGCCGATAGTTAATTGAACTAGAATTACTCAACGCTCAACAACTTGGCGTATTGAAAGTCAGTTTAATTAGAAGCCTAGACAGATTGTCTTATATTGAAGAAATGTGGTGTGATTGGAAGTTCAAGCTTATTTTAATGACCGCTTACAATAAAACGATTTCGCTTATAATTGGTTCAATTTTTTTATTTTCTTTATGATTGGTAATAAAAATAGCCTTAAACCTACCAATCAGACAAACAGTCACACAAAGTCTCATCGATTTAAAGGACCTACCTAGGCATCTAATTGATCTGGTCAACATTGCACTCAACACTTGGCTAGTTTTCCTTCAGCCGTTTCATTGCATGTCGGCGTTTAAACAACGGCCTAAACATCCAATTATGTGTCTGATTTAACCAGATGGCTGCGACATAAACGTTACAGCCGACAAAGTTACTTTCACATAGTATTAGTTTAGTTTTACGGAGAAATTCGTAGTTATTACTTTGTTTGGATATTATTAGTTTGTATATTCTGTTGAGTGAGAGAGAGAGTACTTATAATGTCTGTTCCTGGGAAAAAAATGACAATAGTTTCGTGTAGGCTACGCGGGGGAAGCCGCTGGCAGAAGCAATGAAGGATGATGAAGGATGCCACCCCTGTCCTAAAGAATTACAACAATTATAATCAAATAAAGGTAAGACCTGAAACTCCACTAATATGTTTAGACTAGTCTATGTTTTAGTAGGTGGTATGCCCGTATAGGGTCGTCTGGGTAGGTACCACTGCCCTTCTAATTTAACCGTGAAGCAGTTCGCTGTGTTTCGAATTAAAGAGAAAGGTAGATAGTGTAATTAATGGGCATGAGTACTTATAATGTCTGTTCCTGGGAAAAAAATGACAATAGTTTCGTGTAGGCTACGCGGGGGAAGCCGCTGGCAGAAGCAATGAAGGATGATGAAGGATGCCACCCCTGTCCTAAAGAATTACAACAATTATAATCAAATAAAGGTAAGACCTGAAACTCCACTAATATGTTTAGACTAGTCTATGTTTTAGTAGGTGGTATGCCCGTATAGGGTCGTCTAGGTAGGTACCACTGCCCTTCTAATTTAGCCGTGAAGCAGTTCGCTGTGTTTCGAATTAAAGAGAAAGGTAGATAGTGTAATTAATGGGCATGGAAGGCATTTCACCTTTAGCCTAAATGATAACAGCATTGCAAGACCAAATGATGTTTTTTTGTTATTGCAGGTGTCTTTAGGCGACGGTAACCATTTACCGCCAGGTAGGCCGTCAGCTTGTTTGTCATCTAGTTGTATATAAAAAGACAACACCTTAATTGACGACCGGCTGGTCGAGTGGTCTGTACCCCTTGCTATACGGGCTGCTGCATCAAGAGGTCCCGGGTTCGAATCCCGGTAGAGGCAAATATTTGTACGATGAATACGAGCATTTGTCCACGAGTCATGGATGTTTATATGTTTATGTAGTATATTTCTTATATTTATATACCTATTATTATCAATATTTATCCGTTATCTAGAATCCATAACACAAGCTCTTAATGATGCTTACTTTGGGCTAGATAATAGGTGTGAGTGTATGAATATTATTATTATTGAAATACCAAGCAATACTTAGCATACGCAACTAAACTAGGAAAATCATAAACGTTATAAATATCTAGTATAGTCATATAAGTGGCAACAACAATGAAAATAACATACCTATAAACGGAGTTCTAAGTACACAAATTCAAAATGAAAACTTTGATATAATATGCTTAAATATGGCTCTGACTGATATACCTGAAACACTGTGTAAATTCAGACAGACTGACAGACAGACTGACTGACGGACAGACTGACTGACGGACAGACGGACCGACAGACAGACCGATAGACAGACTGACATAACATTCTTAGCTTACGTAGATCCAGATAAGACAGAGAGACAATTTTTTTTTTTTTTTTTTTTTTTTTTTTATGCAAAGCACGACAAATGACTCAACACCACCTGATGTGAAGCGGTAAGAAGAGTCCATATGCGAAGACAGCTAGTGCAGTTCAGACACTACTCTAGCTGCCTCCACCTTGCCGGCCCGAAAGGTGCTTTTTCACGCCTCTTTTGAAGGACCCCATGTTATAGGAAGGAGGGAACACATGTGCTGGCAAAGAATTCCAAGTTCTGGAAGTTCGACAAAGAAAAGAGCTACTAAATTTCTTTGTACGTGATGTTGAGGTGGAGACAGTGAATTGATGACTCCGAAGACCAGCACGCGTGCTCCTGAGTAGGAAGGGGGAAGGTGGGATAAGGTCAAATAGCTCTTCAGAACACTCTCCGTGATATAGCCGATAGAAGGCGCTAAGCGACGCAATGTCTCGACGCAATTGCAGAGGCTCAAGGTTGTTGGTGACCTCTACATCGCCAACGATACGGACAGCACGACGCTGCAATCTGTCCAGGGCATCGAGTAGGTACTTGGCGGAGCCATCCCACAAGTGCGAGCAATATTCCACGCAAGACCGAACCTGAGTTTTATACAGCAGGCATAATTGGTCAGGCGTGAAAAATCGACGCACCTTGTTCAGGACACCGAGCTTCCGTGAGGCTGTTTTTATCACGGTTTCGATATAGTTCCTGGAATTCAGATTGCAACATATCTCCATACCTAGCAAGTTTAGGGAGCCCTGTGCCGAAAGAGTCGTGCCCTGAAGAGACGGAAGGGGAAGGAACGGTGACATTTTGGCTGTAAACGAGCACACCTGTGTTTTCTTAGCATTGAACTCAACAAGATTGTTAGATCCCCATTCAGATACGAGGTTCAACACCCTGTCGAGCTCAATGGTAAGATTCTCTCTCTCTCTCTCGGTTTCAGCGCGCCCAGCCCCTGGGCGACCGTAATATCCCCCATGAACTGTACTGTCATCTGCATAGCAATGAATGTTTCCTAACGGAATCATGTCATTGATATGAAGAAGAAAGAGTGTGGGGGATAGAACAGAGCCTTGCGGTACACCAGCATTCACTGACATGAACCGCGAAGCGCATCCATCTGCGAGGACACGGATTCTTCGCTCATGCAGGAAGCCGGCGATCCAGTTACAGAGCTGAGCGGGCAGACCGTATGCCGGGAGCTTGGAGAGAAGAGCCTTGTGCCAGACCCGATCGAACGCTTTGGCAATGTCAAGGCTAACTGCCAGTGACTCACCACGTTTGTCAATAGCTTCACCCCAGACATGCATTAAGTACGCTAGAAGATCACCCGTTGACCGGTTCGGCCGAAACCCGTACTGTCGATCATTAATTAATGAGTGATCTTCTAGGTATCGGATCAGCTGGTGGTTTAAGATCCGTTCCATGACCTTGCAAAGAACTGAGGTGACAGCTATCGGGCGGTAGTTAGCTGGGTCTGATCGGTCTCCCTTTTTGGGGACCGGTTGCACATTGGCCTCTCTCCAAGATTCCGGCACACACCCAGAAGAGAGAGAAAGACGGTATAGCCGCGTTAAGACAGGAGACAACTCCGCTGCGCAGTTTTTCAGTACTATCGCTGGAATGCCATCAGGTCCACTAGCTTTCCGGACGTCGATTGACTGAAGCTCCGCACGTACATCACATTGCCTAATACGAATATCGGGCATTGTGTGGCCACAGTGGGAGAGTGTTGGTGGCTGTAAGTTGCAGTCATCGATTCGGGAGTGAGCAGCAAAGAGTTTTACCAAGAGATCGGCTTTCTCTTGCGGCTTGTGAGCTAGCGAGCCGTCAGAACATCTCAACGGGGGCAGCGAGGGTTGACAGAAGTTAGATTGCACGGCTTTGGCCAGACGCCAGTAGCTACGGCTTCCCGTAGGATGCGTAAGAAGTTCTTGGCCAACTCGTGCAACGCGCTGTGCATCCGCTCTGATGAAGGCCCTTTTGCAGGACTTGGTGGCGTTGTTATAGGCTGCTTTCAGTGAGTCAATGTTGGGATCCCCGCAAGCTCGGCCCCTGATCCAAGCGCGGTATGCCGACTGTCTGTTTTCAACAGCTAAGGCACAATCGCGGTTGAACCAGAGGTTACGCCTACCCCTACTGATGAGATCGGAGTAAGGGATATAGTACTCCATCCCTAACATGATCTCATCAGCAACAGCAGTAGCGCT
This sequence comes from Nymphula nitidulata, assembly GCA_947347705.1. Lineage (NCBI taxonomy): Eukaryota > Metazoa > Arthropoda > Insecta > Lepidoptera > Crambidae > Nymphula > Nymphula nitidulata. The sequence continues at coordinate 991,747 of OX374618.1, forward strand.
AGCGTTCGGGTCCAGCTCACTGAAACAGCGCTGCCTCCAAGGGACAGATGCGAAGTAATCCCGCATACCGTCTCAATCTGCCGACGCATAGTGCCAGATGCGGCGTTTGGCAACCATAGGTACCGGTGGCGACGCCCGTGGCACCCCAGCGGATACCAGGCAGTGATCCGATGTTCCTAAAGGAGCACGAACCTCTAGCCGATATCCATCCGGGCGAGTCGTCAGCAGAAGGTCCAACAATGAGGGCGCGTGACCGACAATGTCTGGAATCCTGGTGGGCTGGTTTACCAGTTGGGTCAGGTCGTGCGTGAGAGCGAAAGCGTGGGCAGTTCTACCAGCATGGTCAGTTTTAGAGGAACTTAACCACGACTCGTGGTGAGCATTGAAGTCCCCTAAAAACACCAATTCTGCGGTTGGAAACTGCTCCTGCGCAACATCTGCCACCCGACTAAGATGTTCGAAAAGTCGAGTTGTCTCCATGTCACCGCTGTGGGATCTATAGAGGCACACGTAGATTCGGCAATGTGTGCCCAGGTCCACATGCACCCCAAGAATAGAGTAGGAAGGGTCCTCCAAACAGCGCAGACGGCGACAGCAAACATCCGCCCGGGCAAACAAGCATACCCCGGCCTTCGCTTTGAAGGACTCTTCAAGAGCGTAGCCGGGGTAATCCAAGTAGCTAGTGTCTGCCGGGCGGAGTATTTGCGTCTCCGTCAAAAACAGCATTTCGGGTCGAGCCGTGTCGAGATGTTGGTGGACGGCATTGAGGTTAGCATGGAGCCCACGGATGTTAGTGAGCCCGACCTCAAACAGCGTGGTTGTGGTGGGGGTGTGCACCGCTGAACGACCGGAACTGTTTTTGAGCGCTGCCATAGTTGAAGATAGAAGGAGGAGAGGCGTGAATTGGGGGGACGTTGCCGCGATATATACGGTCAAAGCGTGAGGCCTGTTTCCCCAGGTAATAGCCGACAGTAGAGACGCGCTGACCCGCCGAACGGAAGGGCCCCCGAACCCCCCCGGGAATGGCCGCCGGGACCCCACCACCCGGTCACCAACCGGCACGACGGACCACCCCAAGATTATGCGTGGCATGATAGGGCAGCCTCACGAACTGGTTAGGTTCGCTTGGGCCCCTGTACTGTACCACGGGCGGCCAGCGGAACAGCCGTTTCTTCGGGTCTCCCTGGTCGGCGGGTCAATGCAGTCTACCTGGCTCTGGTTAGACGGAAGCCGTCACTGACCGCATCCATCACCGCAACGTCTCCCCAAGCTCTGGTTGTACGCTGACTGATCCCGGAACGCGACCACAAGTGGTCACTTGGCGGGTTTTACGCCATGCGTACGGTGGTCACTAACCAGGCGTGTGTTTAGACCCTACCACCAGTCGAGCAGTTGGTAGCTCGGTAATCCCTTAGTCGCCTCTTACGACACCCACGGGAAGAAATGGGGCGGTGAATTGTATTCTTAATCCGTCACCGCACGGAGGAAAATTGTTAGTTAGTTAATATTATTTTTATGTGATAGACGTAAGGGTTTTTTTGTTGACGATTCGAAAGTGCTTCTTGGGGGCCTAATTGAATAAAGATATTTTCATTTTTCACACTGCTATGTGGAATTTGCAAACAATAATGATAAGTATAAAAAAAAACTCTACACTTAACAAGTTTCTTTCTTTTTTATTTTATTAAATACAAGTTATTTTACTTTTGTATACCGTAAAAATAAAGTCAACTACACTTTTCGTAGAAATATTTCAGTGAGCGTGGGACGTAGACTTACTTACTAGGCTTACTTTGAAATTAAAATATCAACTGAAACACTTCTAACGCGAAATTAATGAATTATAGTTAACTTTCTGTGTGAGTACAAGTTTAGTTTAGGTTTTTGATATGTTATTCATATCTCTTGGTTTGACTTGCCTCGTAAGTTTTATGTGCGGAGATACAATTTGAACTTTATCTTGGTACTTATGTACCTTTATAATCAAACATTATTTTAAAATAATTTTAAATGGCTTTTTCTATCACAAAATAGGCAGGTATCACAAATAAAATAGGTACTATTTGCGACGTCCGCCTACTTTGTGGCCACGGCTCGCCTCGGGGCAAACATATCGAATGTTGGTGCAATCCAACAACCACTCAGGATTAAGAGCGATTGTTGTGTATAGACGAAGATACTGGCCCGTTTTAGCAATGTACACCGCTGCTATCAGATACCCCACTATGGGAACTAAATGCAGCGCACTGCTACCGCTAACCGAATCTATAAGAATAACTTTTTATTTCAGGACTTTGTATATTAACTGTTGACCTTTGTGTATTATAATACCTATATTATGATGGTGCATAGTCGGTCAGCCTTTAAATCCGGTGTAAATTCAGACAGACTGATTTACACAGACTGTCTGACTGACAGATGGACCGACAGTCAGATCGACATACAGATCGACAGACAGACCGATAGACAGACTGACATTATAACATTGTTAGCTTACGTTGATCCAGATAAGACAGAAATACAAACATTATGACATTGTTAGTTAATTTTAATTAATGTGACAGACATAAGGGTTTTGTGAAGATTCGAAAGTGCTTCTTGGGGGGCCTAATTAAATAAAGATATTTTCATTTAATTTAATTTAATTTTAATTTCATTTCATTTTTGTTACATTAATTATCTTGGAAATAATGTCAAACAAGTTGAGGTCACGAAGTTTTTAGGCTTATATGTGGATTGTAACTTAAATTGGAAGGCTCACGTTGACAATATCTGTAAAAAACTAAGTAAATATCCTTGTGTGCGCTATATGCTGTCCAGGGTTGTACATATTTCTGCAGTAGTGACCGCTTACCATGCTTACGTTGCCTCTATACTGAGATACGGCATAGTATTTTGGGGGAACTCAACAGAGAAGGAGTCTGCGTTTAAAGCGCAGAAAAGATGTATAAGATCTATTTGTAAATTAAAGCAGACGGACAGCTGTCAGCCATTTTTTAGATCGCTACAAATACTGACTTTGCCCTGTTTGTACATTTATGAAGTTGTCATCTTTGTAAGGAAAAACCTAAATCTATTTAGAAACTTCAGGAGTACTAGACATAAAAATAGGCTCTGTGTTCCACTCAATAAAACTATGCTTTTCAATAGCAGTGTATTTTGTAAAGCGCCACTAATATACAATAAGTTGCCCTCTGAAATATTGGAAACTGTGAATTCTCATGCATTTAGACGCAAAGTAAAAGAATTATTGATAAGAAAGGCTTATTATAGTCTAAAGGAATATTTTTCTCACAAGTAGTATGTTATTTTAGGAAGTTTTGAAATATATTTTACTTGATATAATAATAATTGATGTTTGTAACCTAAATAATTTTGGAGTACCTACCTTGCTTTTACTATTTGATTGTGACCATGACCATTTTATTATTATTTCTTTAACTATATTTGCATGCCACGTGGTTGATTATGGCAATTGTTCTTATAATCTGTAACACCATTGTATATACCTATATTCGCAAATAAATATGATTGATTGATTGTTTCATATAGAGAGAGTTACTAATATAATGATCTGACTCTCAAAGATTACCCACTAAGATATCGTTCACTTCAAAGATTTTTGCAAGTGTCGATATCAAACTGGCCGCAAAGTTAAGATTTTAACTTTACTGTCTATTCAACAGTTTCACAGCGGCTTTTTCAATCTTGCGCTTACGATATTCCGTGTACTTGGCGCGCTATCTGATTTTTTCGCTATGAAAACTTAACAGTACGCATAAAATATTTACTGTAAATTACTATATAATTGATTATTCGCGAATTAAATGTAAAATTATATGTATTCTTATACAGGAAAACCACACATCGTGTTTACAATATCGCACGTGCATGGTGGAAGTTAGTAAAACCCTTTTTTCAAGTAGGAAATGAGCTGATAATCATCAAACGCCTGAACTGATAAATTGTAGCTAAGTACCCTCCTGATCACGTCAGCTTTGATACAAAAAAAAACAAATCAAACTTGGTCCATTGGACTGGAATGGAATGGACGCAAAGATACACAGACATGCATGTCAAACTTAACATCTAAAATGCTTCATCATTAAGCTTAATTTTGGTTCGAACGGACAATGTTTCACGGTAAGGCTAGGCCCGTATTACAGAACATTTCTCAGTAACGAATCTAGTTTTAAAACAAATTTTAATACGAGATTTAAATTTAGAACTTTACTTGAAACGTTATACATTGATCAACTCTCAGCTGAGTAATTGCCTATTTTAGAACGATACCAACTTACGTCAAAATTTGCGCTCAAGTAAAGATTTGATTTTTGTTTATGGTCGACACCATTCTTGAGAACGGATCACGTACTATACTCCCAAATAAAGTTGTAATGCTAGTTCAATATGCTTGACATAGCGCTTTATTGTTTTATAATCTGACGGGTTATATTCGCCCATGTTTTGACAGTTTTGCTTTTCTGTACTTGTCATTGTTGCTCTGTCAATTATTGATTCTAGTTTCAGCTGATTGAGTCTGAAAACGCAACCTGTAATAAGCTGGGCAATTAAGTAGTGATCTACACTTAAAACTAGTTTTGAGTGATTCGAGTTCAAACGATGCTTGAGCCGCGTTCTGTAATACGGGCCTAAGTGAGCCAGATTTTGTGATAACTAGGTCCATGTTTGATGTATTTACCTCCTAGGACGCGACAGGTGAGCAGCACGTCCTCCCCCTCCTCGTGCGGGCCGAGGGTCGTAGTGTTGATCACCTTCCCCCATCGGTCCACAACCACCGGCTTCTCGGGGGGCACTACGAACAAAATTTTAAATTTAAACACCTTCATATATGGAGCTGATGAAAACTGCTGCTGAGGACATGTTGATGAAAGAGTATTATATAAAAAAAGAGGTCAGCGGTTTGCTGTGTTGCAGATTGAAGGGAAAGGTAGCCAGTGTAATTACTGGGCATGGTAGGAACTTATAAGGTTAAGAATGACAACGCACGTGCAAAAACAAGTGATTTTTTCCTTGTAATTGCAGGTGTCTACAGGTAAAGGGGGCGACAGCTTGCTTCTTATCTAGTGGTATATAAAAAAAGAATTTTGTTTAGTACTGATTTATTATAATTGTAACACTGCATGCCACATTTCTATTAAATGACGGCGGAACTACGTCAATATCGGCAGCCTGTTTATTCCGGGAACACGCACCGGGATTAATATTTTTGCGGCGAACCGGCGACCTCATTTCGCATCCCGCATGACGTTACGAAATTACTCACTTCAACAAAATAAACATTGAACAAACTGAGCAAACATGATCAAAATTTCAAAGACTAGATTACTATTAGCTTTTTGGCAACATTTCGATACAAGTGTGGAAAGTATGTCATTTCTTCACGAGGTCTGTCGAGTGGTAACGACAATTCCGCACGTGCATTCGACGACGTTTTAATTATTTATGCGAAAAAAACAAAAAAAAAACCAATGAAAACAGTTTAATCTGTCAAGCGGCGTTATACCACCGGGGGGCGCTGACAATGGAAAAATCAATTGTGTGTGGAATCTCATGCTTCACGTGTCAATTCTTGGATAACTACTAATTGCAGTTGAGTAATTAACATTGCAGTTTGTACAAATTGTTGAGAGTGTTTTATTGGAGGGCAAATTCGTATTGGAGGGCAAACTCCAGGTTTGATTCAGATCATTGGTTCATACGGCGGTGTCTGGTTCACTTCTGATTTTTATATATATGAAACTTTTTATTGTAAAACTCCTTTCATACATTTGGATGTTATATGCAAGAGGTAAACCAAAAGCACAAGTGTGGAAAAGAATAACTTTCCGCACGCTAAACACATGGAAAAGTCTGCTTTTTGAGCAAATCGCAAGCTCACGAACGTTTGTGTGTGAAATTGTTTAAAAACCAACATAGCTAATGTCTAGGAGTAACGAGGGCAGAAGTTAAAGCTGTTTTGAAATTTAAAAAAAACAAATACATACATAAGGGCCGCCTGACGGTACTAAGCGATACTAATTAATTTTAATTACCATCTTTTTTAAATAACATAATATAATGCAATAAATGATTGAATTTAATTTCTTATTTGTACACACACATACAAAAACATAATCTAAAAAAAAGATCTTTATCAACACCAAAGGGGTTAGTAACGCCAGGTAAGACGCTTGACTAAATTATTGGGATATTCATCCCTGAAGCAAAAGTTTTGGCCAAAGGGTGCGTCGTGTTCAGAATCGCATTATGTAATATTAATGTTAATTAGGAAATACCCGTGAGGTATGCGCTTGTAACACGAGCCTCTAAGACGTGGCATAAAGTTTATTTCCATAAAGTTGTCTCATAATTTTGATTTTCGCTTAATGACACTTAATTTTTAGAAGTAAGATTTTTTTTAGCACATTTGCTCAAAAAATGCATTTAAGACGCTCGTTTATATTTTTCGAACGTTAATATTACGCACCATACAACGAAGCGTGCGATAAAATAGGTACTCATACCTAAATATCTGTTTTACGTATTCTTAGTATTGCGTTCTGTAGTAAATTCTGTAGTATTTGCGTATTCTTTACGGTTTTTTTTTAATTTCCTTAAAAAAATATACCAGAATTCCAAGGAGTTCCACATTATAAGAATGAATAGTTTGAATGATCAAACCTTTTTGGAAGCGCTTTAGCGCAATACAAGCGCCTTATTTTAATACTAAGGAGAAAATGAGATGAAAGATTTTATTTTATGCGCCATTTGAAAATGTGCGCCATTTTCATATTAGGAACGTCAAAGATAGTTGCATCTCTCCGACTGTTATTTGAAAACAAGATTACTATTGTACGTTCTGTTTTCTCGCAAATCTGCTGAAAAACGTTATATGACACACGTGCGGATATTGGTTCCTACAAACTCGTGACTATGGGAAGCCCTCGGCTTCGTCTCAGCCTTACATCTGTCTACTCATTTGTAAAAACCAGCCTAACGCACCAGTATCATAAATAACTATTAAGTATTAGAAAGCGTAAATTCGAAACGCGTATTTAATGCGCATGAAAATTCCAAGGCATAACAGAATATGTAAAAATTTCACAGAAATAAAATTACATCGCATAATTTGACGTATCACGTTGCATAATTAAACTTAGCATTTTACAAGATTTCTAATTTTTTAGTTTGTATTTATTTTTTTCTAAGAACTAGGAACCATAAATTCGAAACGCATAAAAATTGCAAGGCTTAACAAGACGAGGACAGTACATCGCTAAGAGCTTTTTAATTCCATTGGTCAGTTCCACTTACCAAAGTTAATATAATAGTTATAGCAGTGACGTCAAATATCTACATCCTACAATAAAATCAATATGCACACTGATCTAATAAGCCATGATATGTTCCCATTTCATATAAGGCGTGTCTACTCGGCTCCAATCTCGGCTCACATTCATATCGGAGGCAGATGTAACTCGCATAAATAATTTCAATATTGAACAGCATATTAAATGGCCTTCCATATAAAACCACTTAAAATATATTACAGTTAGCTGTTGCCGGAAAAAATATTTTTATTACATAGATATTCAATATTACTTCCATGTGGTGAAGTAATATTGAATGTTTTTTATACTAGATAACAAGCAAGCTGACGACTCGGTGGTAAGTAGCTACTCGCCTAAAGACACCTGCAATAACAAGGAAAAAATCATTTGGAATTGCAGGTCCGTTGTCATCCCGAGGCCTAAGAATAAATGACTTACACAGCCAGTAATTACAATGGCTACGTTTTCCTTCAATCCAAAACTCCCTGCTTTACGGGCGAAATGTAAAAAGCGGTGGTACCCAGACGACCCTACATAGGGGTCTATCACCAATTCAATAATAGTAAGGTACGTTTGATTATTGATAATTAATCAATGTACTCAATACATTGGGCTATTACAAATTTTCTATGTTAAATCAATAATTTATGTAGACGAATAAACGCCACAATGCATCTGCGCAAATATACAACACTAATCTGTGTAACAACTGTATCTACATACATTTAAATAAAATAATTATCTTTCTCGCAAGCCTGCTGGTAGAAAATTCTTTAGAAATAAGCAGTGCCTATGCCCTTATATTTTGGTATATGCCCTTATATTTTGGTATAAATTGTTATTTTAATGAAACACTTGTTGTGATGGGAAAATGGGGGTTTGTCTCGACGCGTGAGTAGCGCCCAATGTGCTACACGCGTCTATAGGCTACGGTGACAACGCGTGCGTAGTGCCCAAGATGCTACGAGCGTCTACAGGCTATGGTGACAACGCATGCGTAGTGCCCAAGATGCTACGAGCGTCTACAAGCTACGGTGACAATACGTGAGTAGCGCCCAATGTGCTACGAGCGTCTACAGGCTACGCTGACAACACGTGAGTAACGCCCATGATGCTACGGGCGTCTACAAGCTACGGTGACAATACGTGAGTAGCGCCCAATGTGCTACGAGCGTCTACAGGCTACGCTGACAACACGTGAGTAACGCCCATGATGCTACGGGCGTCTACAAGCTACGGTGACAATACGTGAGTAGCGCCCAATGTGCTACGAGCGTCTACAGGCTACGCTGACAACACGTGAGTAACGCCCATGATGCTACGGGCGTCTACAAGCTACGGTGACAATACGTGAGTAGCGCCCAATGTGCTACGAGCGTCTACAGGCTACGCTGACAACACGTGAGTAACGCCCATGATGCTACGGGCGTCTACAAGCTACGGTGACAATACGTGAGTAGCGCCCAATGTGCTACGAGCGTCTACAGGCTACGCTGACAACACGTGAGTAACGCCCATGATGCTACGGGCGTCTACAAGCTACGGTGACAATACGTGAGTAGCGCCCAATGTGCTACGAGCGTCTACAGGCTACGCTGACAACACGTGAGTAACGCCCATGATGCTACGGGCGTCTACAAGCTACGGTGACAACACGGGACTAGCACCCAATGTGCTACGAGCGTCTCTAGGCTACGGTGACAATGTTATGCGTGAGTAGTGCCAAGGTGTTACGAGCGTCTATAGCCTACGGTGGCAATGCGTGAGTAGTGCTTAAAGTGTTACGAGCGTCTATATAGGCTAGGGTGATAATGCTTGAGTATTACCCAAGGTCCTACGAGCGTCTATAGGCTACGGTGACCGCTTACCACCAGGTGGGCCGTACGCTTGCTATCCTTGTCGTATAAGCAACTAAACAAATTGTCTCCAATAAATAATCTTCAGTGCAATGAATACAAACTCCCAGCGCTCTCGTTAATTAGTTCCCTGTAGCTGGCTGGCTAATTCATTAACTTTGTTTGCCTCTTAAATGTAATCCCTTCCTACTCCGCAGCTTCTTGCCGTGTTCTCTAGTTCGCAAACTTAATCCTTGTAACACTATTCAAATACACTGAATGCAATGCTCTAGTCGAACGTATCTTAATATATTTATTTATTCTATATGCGCGAAAATAACAGCAACGGACTCAGCGCCTGAAGCATTAGCTACCAATAATTTTGGTAAAAGGTATGTTTGACAAAATAAAAATAGCAGTACAAAAAGATTTACAGACTAGTAGTTTACTGTTAGTTATTATATTGATTGTGCTTCTTAGAGGGCTACTTGAAAAATATATTTTCATTTTCAAATGTAATTAATTACCTTCATACTCTTTTTGTAAGATTATTTAATTACCAGGATAATACAACGATGATACCTACAAGTAAGACAATACTAAGATGGTACAAATGTAATTAATACTGCATATTTTATTAAAAATAATAATTATAAAGGCATAACAATGACATACGATATGCTTTTTTTTATACAACTAGATGACAAACAAGCTGACGGCCCGCCTGATGGTAAGCGGTTACCGCCAGCTATAGACACCTGCAATAACAAGGAAAAATCACTTGATATTGCTAGTGCGTTGTCATTCTGAGGCCTAAGATGAAACGCCGTCCATGCCCAGTAATTTAATGATGTACCTTATCTTAGGCCTCAGGATGACTACGCACCTGTAATACCCAGTGATTTTTACCTTGCTATTGCAGGTGTCTAAAGGCGGTGGTTACCACTTACCACAAGGTGGGCCGTCAGCTTGTTGGTCATCTAGTTTTCTAAAAAACCTACATACAATTATGATATTTAATAAAATTAAATGAATACTAGGAACACAGCGAATTCAGATTTAATCCGTCAAATATCAGACTCCAGACACAATTGATTTTTCATTTGTCATAGGCCTCCAGAAGTGTAACGCCGCTTGACAGATTAAGATAAAATTGATTTATCATCCTAATATGTAGCCAGTCTAATAGGCGTGGGAAGTGTGTTCTTGAATAGCACTTGAATAGCAGTTCACAGTATAATAGCGAAACACAAAATGGTGGCGGTAAAACCATTGTATTAAAATAATATATTTTTAGTAGATGTTTCTGGAAGTGTTTCATATACAGCGCGAGAGTAGTGCCCAATTGCTACGAGCGTCTATTACAGTCACTCATCATCAAACGTAGGCTTCTTTCCCACTTTATCTTATAACGAAAGCCTACATTTTGGTCCAAATTTTAAAACAAGGTGTTCTCAATTTTAAATTTTATGACGGTTATCATTTTTGGTTAAAAAGATATACAATTGAAAAGTTTAAGAAAGCCCCGGCTCTATTAATCGTCTGTTAAACACCATCTCATTGAGACTATTCTTATGAGCTTGGGTTCATAAGAATACACGTTATATCTGCTATAAGTTTCTGAAGAATAAAGAGTCTCGCAGACTTTTTGATGGTATAGGATCAGCTCAAGGTTAGTATGTCATGGGAATGTCACCGAAGTGACAGTACACCAATTTTCATATCAATCAAATCAAATTATAGCTTAGAACCATCCTAGTCACGCCAGCTTTCAAACAAAAAAAAACAAATCAAAACCAGCCATGCGTTTAGGAGCTACGACACCAAAGACAGACATGTCAAACTTATGACACCCCTGTTTTCTGTCGGGGGTTAAAATATTAGTAATCGGGAAACCGTTTTTATAATCAAAAGAGATTTGCACTCTAAAACCAATTAATCAGCTCAATACCACGCAGGTGATTGCTAACATCTCGGTTCGATTAGTATGAAGCCTACACCATAACAGGTGTTAGTTCAATCGTATCAACGATTTTATCCCCACGAGGTAAGGTTCAAAATCGACATCTCTGTCCGTACGGATGCTCCTATGATCCTATCACACAACGCGGGCTATTTCGGTCGGTTCCGTTTAAAGCATCAAAGCCCAATTGGGTTTTACATTCGACACAGCGCGGCGGACTCGTCCAATCTAACTTTAGCCTCCGGTATCTAACTAAACGTTTGGCTCGGTTCAATAAAATAGTGAAAATTTCTAGCTCCCGATCGACGCTTATGTCTGTTTAGCTCAAACGCTCGTCCAAGTAAAACAATATTTGGTTTTGATTAAACTTAAAGCCCCGGAAACGCCTTAGAAGCTAATTTAAATTTCAATGTTTATTGCTATTAACTGAAGAGCTTTTTCATAATCAAAAGTGAAAGGATTTGCATGGCAAATTGAGGAGGCTCAAGCGAAGGAACCGGCGACGGTAATAGAAAGACAACAGAATGGTAATCAGATCTCAGACGCGCGATCGGCTTCGCTGATAGTCTTTCGAAGTGATTTAAAGTTTGAAACTCGATTGGCAGGTGATGGAGCCGTTGACGGTTAAGGCAGAGCCGACGAGCGGCCAACTGGCCGTGAAATCGGCGGACGCCGACGCCCGAGGATCTATTCACAAAACTTAAATGGAAATCGACGACCGCTTCAAAGCGAATAAAATTGAATTCAAGCAACGCGATCGAGCGCCGCCGCCTTTAAATATTTTTCAGAGACTAGAAAATGTTTACAAAGCAATGGTCCGCGCTAGGTGTTCGCGATTGATTGCGCCGTTTCACGAGCACTCGCCGAACTGTAATGAATTCATTCAGTTTGAAATACGTGCGACCATTAAGTAGGTGGAATCCGGCAGTTTTTAACTATCGAGGCGGTGGTGTTTCGATAGGGCAATCCAATTAACGCGTTAATTACATAAAACCCGCCGGGACGGGCTCGTTATGCGGCCGATACCGATAAACAACGTTAATGTGATAACACACACGTAATATGTGGATTGTGGAGTGTGCGAGAGCCACAGGAGTCGTACGAGATATGATAATCAGTTTTGTAGCAACTGAATAGAATAGATAGCGCCGCAATTATCTGATTACAGCCAGTTAGTTAGGCGCTCACATTGTGTTGATCACAATGTGGATGCCTAACTAGTGTGAAATATTGGCCGCTGTAGTGTACTTAGTACCTTGTATACCGTGAAACAATTGAAATAGTAGGTCAGTGTGGCGTTTTCAGTTAAAGTTTCACTGGGTGGCATGCCCATATGTAGGGTCATCTATTTGCTGACGTAAAACAATTCGCTGTGTTTTTCGGATTAAAGGGAAAGGTATCCAGTGTAATTACTGGGCATGGAAGGCATTTCATCTTTCACCTCAGGATGACAAAGCACTTGCCAATAATTATTCCTTGTTATTGCAGGTGGTCCGACAACTTGTATGTCATCATATTTGTCAAAAACTTCAATCCTCTCTTTCACACCTTTAGAGGATGAAGTTTGACAAATTCTGTAGCAGATCTTTAGTTGTATTTTATTGAAGAGACTTTATGCTTAAGTAACTTCTGACCGCGAAAAATAGGCTACTCGAAGTACCCATCCTGCGCAGACGACTGCGCAGGATCGGTACTTCGAGTAGCCTATTTTTCAAACTAAGTTATAGCCTATCCTATTCTGATGTATGAGCAATATTATTGTATTGTTTCATTAAACTCCATTCAGTAGTTTTTGCGTGAAAGAGTAACAGACATACATCCATTCAAAATTTTTTTTATAATATTAGCAGCATAGGGTTTCAAGGCAATAGATAAAGATTTTTGGTTACTACATACCTTGTTTCATCACCTAATAGGATACATTCAGAAAATCCCTTCATAGGGTTACCAGTGGGCCAACGCCTTTGTAATTTCGATCCATGCCGCTTATTCCCCATTGCCGCAGGGTTGTCACATATTTTTATTTTTGGAGTTTACGCAATATAAATTATTTTTCATAGGAGAGTGTAATTTTCGCGCAATCGGGGTCCCGATTCTGAACACAACATCAATTTTGAAATCCAAGTTGGCGGACGCGATTTTTTTTATAAAAAAATCAATATCTTTTTGTGGGTTTCGGGGGTCCCGATTCTGAATACAACATCAATTTTGAAATCCAAGATGGCGGACACGATTTAAAAAAAAATCTATATGGGTATCATTTTCGTGGTCTTTGGGGGGTCCCAATTCTGAATACAACATCAATTTTGAAATCCAAGATGGCGGACGCGATTTTTTTTATACAAAATCAATATGGGTATCATTTTCGTGGTTTTCGGGGGCCCCGATTCTGAACACAAAATCAATTTTGAAATCCAAGATGGCGGACGCGATTTTTTTATAAAACATAAATATGGCATCATTTTCGTGGTCTTCGGGGGTCCCGATTCTGAATAAAACAATAATTTTGAAATCCAAAATGGCGGACGCGATTTTTTCATAAAAAATAAATATGGGTATCATTTTCGTGGTTTTCGGGGGTTACGATTCTAAATAAAACTTCAATTTTGAAATCCAAGATGGCGGACGCGATTTTTTCATAAAAAATCAATATGGGTATCGTTTTAGTGGTTTTCGGTGGTCCCGATTTTAAATACAACATCAATTTCCAGTATTAAGATTTTTTTTTGACGCACTATTTTTATAAAAAAATAATACCCATATGGTATAATTTTCATAGTTTTCGGGGGTCCCGATTCCGACTACTACATCTATTTCGAGATACCAAATGGCAGCCGCGGTTTTTTATATAAAATCGGGATTCCCGAAAACCATAAAAATGATAGGTGTATCCCTATAATTTTTATGGCTTTCGGGGATCCCGATTCTAAATACAACACCTATTTCGAGTTCCAAGATGGCGGGCTGAATGTTGTGACTTTATAGGACAAAATCAATATAAGTATCATTTCCGTGGTTTTTGGGGGTTCCGATTCCAAATAAAATACCACTAGGTGGTAGGCCCGTATGCAGGGTCGTCTGGGTAGGTACCACCGCCTTTCTTATTTCAGCCGTGAAACAGTTCGCTGTGTTTCAGATTGAAGGGAAAGGTAGCCAGTGTAATTACTGGGCATGGACGGCATTTCATCTTAGGCTCCAGGATGACAACGCCCCTGCAATATCAAGTGATTTTTACTTGTTATTGCAGGTGTCTATAGGCGGCGGTTACCGCTTTCCATCAGGTGGGCCGTCAGCTTGTTTGTCATCCAGTTGTATAAAAAAAAATTCAGAACCGGGACCCCCGAAAACCACGAAAATGATACCCATATTGATTTTGTAAAAAAATCGCGTCCGCCATCTTGGATTTAAAAATTGATGTTGTTTTCTAAATCGGGACCCCCAAAAACTATGAAAATGATACGAGCCAAGCTGAGATGATGATATGCAGTCTCTCTCAGCATAGGTAGTATTTTGTATGCTAGTAGTCTAAATTTCATGTTTTTAGCTTCAGAAGTTTCCGACGGGCGTTGATGCTTCAGTCCATCAGGTCCTGTATATCCCCATTGAAAACATTTTCCTATGCGTTACAGTCGGAGGTATTTTGTTGGTATACATTGGAAATTTAGTGAAACCAAAACTTAAACAGATTCCTTTAAATTACTCAATCAAAGTTATCGCCACTGAATTTGTGATCATCAAGAATTGAACCATTTTCAAATTCAGTTGATGCGTATCTAATGGACGATTTAATCCAGTGCCAATCAAATTAATACGCAATGGGCTATAATTGCATCGAAATGCAGCAGAAATACAGATATTTGGTCCAGATTTAAAAGTTAATGAGCACACAGTTGGAGCTGCTGCTGGTATACCATCGCTGCCAAAACATATTGTACTATCACATTATCCTTATAAATATAAATTTTACTCCTCGGATTATTCTCGTATGTTTTTATAATTTAAATGGGCTTGTTCTTTATCCCACTCTAACTCCAAGAGATGTTAAAGGGGGTCGACGATGTAGCGAGGTTACCCAGAAGCCCAGAAGGTGCCTATTTAATAAGCATACCTATGCAAGTGTCAATATAAAAGTTTTGGAAGTAGTAACTTACATTTTTATGAGTCAATTACAATTGGTACTTACGAGTTTTGGAGGAGCTCGGTGGCGTAGTGGTTTGAGCGGTCTGGTTTCGATTACGAAAACAAAGCAACTTTCACCGTGGTTGATACCGAGATGGGTCAACAAAAATACAATCTAGAGGTCCTCCGTGCTTCTGGAGGCACGTAAAGCCATTGCCGCGTTGGTCCCGGTTGTTACTGCAACCGCTTAAACCCACTAACTCGCATCGGGCCAGCGTGGTGGTGTTACGGCCCAAACTCCTCATGTTTTAGGCTGATGATATGTGTGTGTGTGTATGTGTCTGTGTGGGTGTGTGAGGCAGTAATTTTACGTTTAAGTACACAACTTCAGTATTGTCATGGCTAAAATATTATTAATAAGGTGGCCACCGTTTTTGAAGGATTATAATACTTTACCAATCAACTGCCAGCCGTCAAACGAAATATAGATGTTATCTTAATAATAAAACTTAACCACTTGAAATGTTCCTTAATTGCTAAGTTGAAGTATCAAGATCAAACGCTGGGTGTTTCTCTCAGAAATATTTAACTTTTGAAGATATTTTAATAAAGTTAGATAACGGAAAATTACTTAAGCTGTTGTTCCTTCATTTAAACCCGCTATCGTTATCAAATCAAATGAAGCGGTTATAGACTGTTTGTAGGTGTTTGCTTGGATTTCAAAGTGTTTTTTACGTGGCAATAGTTTTTGCTTGATAACCAACTAGTTCCTTCAGAATTGTTTACAGAGGAAGTAGGAGAGGACAGAACAATGTTTACAAGTATGTATAACTATTGACCACCCGCGGCTTCACGATGGCCAATTTTTGGTATCGCATAGTCATAAGACGTAGGTGCGTTCTAAGGGGCCCATCTATCTCCATAACAAATTTATTCTAAGTCAATTCAGCGTTTAGAAAGTGAAAACTGAACAGACAGACAAAGTTACTTTCGTATTTATAGTAATGAAAGTATTCACTTTTAGAAACGATAGTATTGCATTTACTTCAATCTTAAAATTCCCAGTGCCGTCTCAATTTTCGACATTATGGGTACAGAAGCTAGAATATAGTACGTACGATTGAAACGAATATTTGTAGATACTTGGGGCTAAAACTTAAATGGTCATGCTTGCATCCTATGACATAAGTTCCTTTTAAAGAGGCGTGTTAAGAAGCTGGCAAGGTGGAGGCGGCTAGAACAGTGTGTTAAAGCTACACTAGCTGTCTTCGCATATGGACTTTTCTAACCGCTTCACACCAAGTGATGTTGAGTCATATGGCGTACTTTGTTTAGTAATCTAATAAGAGATATATTACCAGGTATACTTTTTTTGTAACAAAGATCAGGATTAAATATTACTGAGTGATTATATGAGGTGCTTTTTGTAAACATATGGAGACATGCCACAAATATATCTGCATATAAATTGCAAATTAAATCAATAAAGAATGCATAATTTGCCTAAGTGGCGCTCGCTGACCTGCATTAGTTCTACAATTTGTAGGGTCAAAGGAATACCATATAGCGATATGAAGGCCCAAGAGCACCCCATTATGAATAAATAAAGTTTACTCGCGGTCGTGTCAGTTTTTGTAGGTTAACTTCTTAACTTCCTTAGGCAGCCGTGGAGGAACTCCCTTTAGCTAATTTTCCCGTATATTGGATGGGGGATAGATATGCATAGTATTCCATAGATTGCAGTGTTTTATTTAAAGCGCCTGATATACTATCAATGGCATTTAATCTGCACCTCTCACCTTCAGCTAAGTGCGAGGAATGGAAGCGATTAGCATTTGCATGACATTTCACTATAAGGTCACTGCACACAGCGACATGTATACAACCATTTCTTTTATGCGTAGTTCTTTATTTGGTCCTCGAAGCACGTTCGACTTTTTTTAAATTCGGAACGAGATTTTAGAGAAAGATTTTGATCTTGTCATGTCTGCATGTGACCCCCAAACCTTTTTTGTAACCTACTATGACTAAATTTTGCACCGAGTCAGTTCAGTCTGACAAACAGAGAAGAACAAAAAAATATTCATCAACTTGTTCAAGTAAATAGGATTTATGTTTTAAATTAAGCAGACGGAGTATCGTTGAAGAGCCTTTAAAAAGAAATACGATTATTAAAATACAAACTGAAGTGTTAAAGTGTTTCCTTTCTATATTTGGTTCGCTTAGTTAATCCAATACACCTATTATCATTTTACTGAAAATAAAAACACCTAGTATTACCTTTTAAGTAGATGGATACTATAACGATAATAATATTACAATTATTTTGCTTGCTTAATTTAATTTTGAGAAAATTATAAAAGATTTATCGCGTGAAATAGTCAAAGTACAAAGGAATTCCGAGTAGACGATAAATTATTTTACAAATTAGTGTTCCGCGAAAGGTAAATCATTTTAAACGCTGTGAAAAGTGTTGAATATAATTTTGAGTGTATTAAGGTTTCGCATTAATTTGATCACTTGAAAAATTAATTTATCAATCTTCTTCTAATAAAAATTAAATGCTGTTCATTAGTCTCGCTAAAACTCAAAAATGGCTTGACCGATTTCATTTATTATTTTTTTGTTTAGTTTGCTTTAATACAGGCAAGGTTTGAACAAAAATAGTAAGGAAAATCTCAAAGAAAAGCTTAAAAATAAAAATTCGAGAATGGTAATTTAGTTTAAAAACCGTTTATCTGGCATGCTTTTTGCAACTGTCATTTCTTTCATCGTCACTTCGGGTTACTTTCAATAGATGGCGTTCGGCGGCGTTCAAAAGGAATATTCATATATTATATACTTTCTGGGCTAGACAGTCTTTATACCTAATCTTTGGGCAAAGTAAAGACCTTACAAAAGTTCTATTTACATGATGCATGATGCAAGCCTGTAGCATATAATTAACTTAAAGCAATAAATGCCTTGCATGGTCTAAATAACACATTTACTATGGAAATCATTGCATGTTATATACAGGCAAGGAACTTGCATCGTGTACCCTTTAGGGCCTGGCCACGAACTCACCGCACATCGGCAACCACTGCGCGCTGTCTCGATGTCGGCCTCGCAGCGCGTGGTCGTGACCGCGCAGTGGTTGCCGAGACGCCGCCGCCGCCGCCGCCCGTCCCCGTGGCCAGGCCGTTAGGTATAACTGACGTGCTTTGGTGTCATTTATTCATTTCTTTGTAGTTTATTCTTAGGATAGGTACTAATGATTTTATCATTTTCTCATACATTTTTTTCTACCGATTTTTATGTTTTTTTTCTACGTATCGGCCCGAGATATTTTTTGAATCTCGTAGTAACTTGATGCTGGAGTGTCTCGGTAAGATCTGAGCAGGAAATCGTTCCTTAGCCTGAGCCTTCAGCAAAGCAAACTTCTTCCTTATGGTAAAACTTTTTTAACTCTCTCATATTGTTTGAAAGCTTGTTGTAAAATTTTCACACAGATTCCGTATGAGGTCTAGGGGTGCACTAATATATAATATTTTAAAATTTACCCCATAAGGTGGGGAAACGGGTATCCAAAGTTTGTATGGGGAATCAAGATTACTAAGATACTATTGATTATTTGAAATTTCACAGGAGTACTCCTATCGATAAATGAACAAACAGGCGTTTCGTTTTTTTCTGAATTCAACCCCAACGATTGTACGTTTTATCGGATCGCTGATTATGAAAAACACAACAATTTTCAAATCCAACGTGGCGGACATAAAATACCATTATCTCTTATAAGGGATCCGTTTTTCATTTTGAGGTATGGACGGGAATCGCGTTATCGTAATAGGTTTTCAATTAGTATTTGGTGCAATGTCGATCGTTGTCAATCGGTACATAGGTGAGTGCGGGCGGCGCGGGAGACGGGAGGAGTAGTCACAGGGAAACTTTCTGCGTCCGTAAGATTACTTGCTTTTTGAAAGTTTGGGCTTGCATTCTATGTAAAATGCAAAACATCACGCTTTTATCTCATAGCCACTCAAAACTGTTTAATATTATTATCATTAAATTCAACAGTTTTGCGGGTCTCAAAATGTACTTTTGTTCATCTGTTTTTGTAGGTACCATAATAATTCCATTGACTGACCAACCTCTCCTAAGTTTACCTATTATTTTTTTTTGGTTGGATTCCCCCTAAAAAGGGCAGGCAACGGGAACTAATGCCCATACAGCCATGTTTTCAGTACTTCTTTATTTCTTCTTTTATTGCATTGAAATGCTGGCGTTACACATTTCAATGCATCTTGGGTGTGTTTGACGCGAAATATATGATGACAGTCTCTGTATGATGCTACTTGATGAGGTGGATAACCACAAATAAATCTCATCGTCTATCACACCATAATCACTTTTATTCTAATAATCTTTTAGTTGTACGTCAACACAAACACTCGGTTTATAAAACAACACCACTTTTATAACACAAAGTTCGCTCCGACACAATTTTTAATTATTGTAATAAAAATCTTGACTGACACCACAAAATCCCGCCAAACACTCCTAGGTTTACCTAATTGATACAATGTGGTCACCGTTAAGTAATTTTTTTACTGGCCATAGTCATCATAGACAATAATTGTAGTTTTAACTTAATGTTTCTACAAAGTTCTTCTATTCCGCTTTGAAACCTACCAATTTATGAGTAACATCTGGACTCTGGATACGTATATCTTTAAAATTCAGCTGGTTCTTGAATTTACCCTTTTTTGCGCACGGAAAGTCCCTCTTTTTAAAATTTACATTTATCTCAAATTCGATGAGAGCGAAGCCGCGGGTAAAAACTAGTAATATAAAAAAGTTGTATCGAACTTACTGAAGATTACTATCGTGTAAAAATGGGTTTCGAAATTTTTATGTTGATACTTTTAAAATAAAATTAGGTTTTATTGAACAAGTTATTTTATCTCTTTAATTGCACACAATGGTTTTCTAAATAATTCTTCCAAATTTTTATTGTGTAATTTGTTTGATAATATAATTTGTGTTTCAACAATTGATTAATATTGTTGATTAAATTTGAATCAAAAGACGTTGAAACCAGGAAGTAGAATGCATATGCATGAACTGCTACGAGAGCGAACAAAATAAATAATCTGCTTTTCCTCTGAAATCTTTTACTCTGTTTTTGGTTTGCTCTCCTTTTTTTTATACAAAGCACGGAAAATGACGTCACAACACCTGATGTGAATCGGTAAGAAGAGTCCATATGCGAACCGGTAGCACAAAACATTGGGATTATTTCATCGAATTGGAGAATGTATCATGGAAATTTCGTTTCACATAGATTTCTTTTTGTGCTATTTAAAAATTGTCAAGACTATTTCTTCTCTGTTATTGTTTATTTTTTGATACGTTCAAAAGTATTTAAAGGTAAAAAAAATTCAATCTGAATACAGATGAACGGACATGAAGAATCAAGGGATGTTTTTTATTTATAAGTTTGTTTTTGAAGTCCATTGTATATACACAAAGAAAGCAAAACCTATTCATACTAATATTATAGATGCGAAGGTAACCCTGTCTGTCTGTTATAGTTCCACGTTTACGCTACTATTCCGATTAAGATGAAATTTCGTATGGAGATAGTTTGAGATGAGAAGGACATAGAACAACGGATATCCACGTTTGCGTGGCGGCCGTAAGTTATTTAAATAACTCAGTTAAAATTAATACTGTTGCTATAGCCCAGCAACAAGTAGGTATTAATTTTATGTACGATGTATATTGGCTTAAATATAGGTATATTATAGCTCGCATCATCTGGAGTCAGTCAGGGGGCAATAAAGGAAAGGGTCCCGTAGCCTGTCAGAATTTGACGAATGCCCCTGGGACTTTAGTTTGTATGTTGTTGTTATGTCATATTGTAGGGTTCAGTAGACAGATGGCCAAAAAGGGAAGGTTTTATCATATTTGTATTCAGTTATTAACCCCTGAACTCATAGATACAAATAATCCAAAAGCAAAAGAGATACGAGAAAAAAATTAAAATAAGTCTGGAAAGGAATGGAAACGTGGCCACGTGGTTAGTACCCCTTGCTATACAGGCTACTCGGTCAGGGGTCCCGGGTTCGAAACCCGATAGGAGCAAATGTTTGTATGATGAGTACAAGCATTTGTTCACTAGTCATGGATGTTAATATGTTTATTTTCAGTATATTTCTAATATTTACATATTATTGTCAATATTTCTCCGTTAAGTAGTATCCACTAGGTGTGAGTGTGTAGAAAATATATTCACACTTCTGTACAGAGAAAGGGAGTGATTCTTCGGAAGGGCTTCGAAGCCAACCTGGTTCCTTAAAGGCGCAAAAAGGTTTTTACAGGGTCGGCAACGCGCAAGTGATACCCCTGGTGTTGCAAGCGTCCATAGGCTACGGTAACCGCTTACCATAAGGTGGGCCGTATGCTTGATTGCCACCTTAGTGGTATAAAAAAAAAATACTGAAAAGACGTCGACGAGGAGCTCGGTGGCGAATTGGTTTGGGCGCTCTGGTTTCGATACGGAAAACAAAGCAACTTTCGCCATGGTCGGTCCTGGGATGGGTCAACCAAAATTAATTATCTCGAGGTCCTCCGTGCTTCGGAAGGCACGTTAAGCCGTTGGTCCCGGTTGTTACTACAACCGCTAAACCCACCAACCCGCATTGGGCCAGCACTCCTCATGTGCTTATCCCATGTAGGAAGGCCTGTGCCCAGCAGTGGGACGTATATAGGCTGGTGATGATGATGATGAAAAGACGTCCCTGATGTCCGACCAGACGCTTAAAAGAGATAAAAACGTTAAAAAGGAAGGATAGAGAGCAGTGAAGAAATTATTAGGTTATACCTAGTGCTCCGATGGCGTAGTGGTAATCGCTTCTGCGGCCTGACATCAAGAGACGCGGGTTCGGTTCCCGCCTGGAGCATATATTTTTTCATCGTTTTTTTATTATTTTTACTATAATGTGTTTTTTTTTAAATGTGATTATTGAAACTATTACCAGGTCTTTTCCGCATTTTCCCGTTTACTTCAAAGTTTTGCCGGATTTTCTACGGAGCTATTATACGATGCATGTTCGCCTCGCCCCGGGCTGGTTTATATTTGTGAAATGATTTACGAATGGAAACTTTTCCGCCGAACCTTCATTGTTGGACGTATTTTCATTTCTTGGTTACGGTTCGGTTGGCGTGTTTGGGAGCCTGTGGTGGGTTTTGTGTTTTTTTTTCATCAAACTGCTATTGTTAGTCAAAAGTCCGAGAGGTCGATGTATCGGGATTATCTTTATTATTCAATTTTCTATTATATTGTTAAATGTTGGGCGGCAATGGATCTTATTTGTGACGTGAACCGTCAATAGTAATAAGCGAAATGAAACTGTATTATGTAAAAAAATGCTTCGCAGTCGATAGATGATAATAGTAATAAAATCAATCAATCGAGCCAATTAGCAGGTTTCTATTCATAGATGTGTAGATTTTATTATTAATAATATTCATTTCTTTGTATTTTTATACACGGATCTTACATTGCTGCGATGCGAGATGGTTAATATTTTATGGCTAAACTGTTTTTTATTTGTATAGCTCACTGTACATTTGTTCAGTTACTACTTGTGGGAATCTGTAATTAGCGTCCTATCACTATAAGTAACTACTTACCTATCATGGTGTTATCAGCTGATGATTTACCGAATAAAATAAAATAAATAAATAAAATAAATAAAAGAACAAAAATAAGTCACAAATTTTTTATCTGTTCTTCATACTCTAACCTAACCCAAACATATTTAAACTGATTGAGTGAGCACCAAATATGACTAATTCACCAAAATCGTAATTGCAGGTGTCTATAGGCCACTGTAGCCACTTACCACCAGGTGGGCCGTCAGCTTGCTTGTCATCTAGTTGTAAGAAGGTATATAAATAAAGTACAGTATTGCAGCTACCAGCAAGCCCGTGAGTCCTTACTTAGTACGTGATTTTATATTCCATTGCGATTCGTTGGCTCTGCCGGCAATATTTTTTTCCTGAAAATATCTTATGTCATCATTAGCACATATACGTCCCGCTGCTGGGCACAGGCCTTCTTACATGGGAGAAACACATGAGGAGTTTGGGCCACAACACCACCACGCTGGCTTAACACGTTGGTGGACACTTTGTTAGTAATTTTTGCTGCTGTGGCACTAAAAATTTTCATACATTGCTTTCAGGCGTAGTGTCACAAAATGTATGTTTCAATAATTTATAGTTAAGACACAACGGCGTTAGGCGTTAACGTCGGTCGTAGACAGTACTGTCACCTAGAAGGTACTGGTGAGTATGTCATATGACATGACGGACCATCATCAGCGTAAGGGTCTTGGTCTTGATCTTGACTCGATTCTGGTGTAGACTCTTCATGAAACAATTTTTTTGGAGTCTTTTTTCATATTTTTCATAGGTATTTCTCTTGGCCATCTTTATAAGGTTTTAAATTTGTTTGAAATGCAAAAAAATCGTACTATGACACAGTTAAACCCTATAAATACATTATTTACTTTTACTACTCTGCTGTATAAAACTATTTTTAGTAAAGAACAGATAATGATTTCAAATTAAACTTATTTGGTACATGTTACAATAAAGGTTTAGGTAAAATGACAAAACTTATGTTTATTTTTAAATTAGCGCTACAAATAGATCATTTATTTGTAAACTTATGCTGTATGAAGTTATTTCTAAGTATAAAATACATTATAATAAATCAAAATAAAAAATATTTATCTTTTAGAACCCATCCTAGACGCAAAATACGTTGTGACACGTAGCATCCCTGCGGCGCGGCACTACTCGACTAAATGTATGAAAACACGTCGTAGTGTGTGTGTGAGGTGCCGCCAAAATTTTCAATGTGTGCGTACTAGTACATTTTTTGGGAAATTTTTCGACGCTACATAGTGACAGTGTGTCGATGGCAACCACTCCTTCGGTGACACTAAAAAGTGCCATTCCTTATTCTAGTATTGAAATTGCGTTGTGATTTTACACAAACAAAAACGTTAACTGTCATACCATTTTAGAGTCTTAGAACGCCTGTGGGTGTTACTGTCCACCAACGTGTTAATGCGGGTTGGTGGGTTAAAACGGCCGCAGTAACTACCGTGTCGTACTACCGTTTAATGTGCCTTGCGAAGCACAGAAGAGCTCGAGATTAGAAATTTTGGTTGACCCATCCCGAGCTAAACCATGGTGAAAGTTGATTTGTTTTCGTAATCGAAACCACGGGCTCCTCATGTCTTTCTCAATATCTTAAATATTTATTGTAAGTTACAGTGAGAATTGAGTATTGAGTAGGTATTACATCTAAGCACGGCCACGGCAGCCATTATAACCGAACCGCAACAGCGTGGAATGTCCTAATTAAATTAATAATTTGACGTAATTAACCGCCCCTAATGAATACAGAATCCCCGAAAGACTGTTCCGAACACTGATTGAACATTCCTTAAAGTTTGCCAATCGATCCTGTTCGAGTTTCGTCTTCAATAATGCTGAGAGCCCGGCTGTTAGGTTCATTGCCTAATTTATTTACTTGATTGTGATGTTCGTATTATAATGCAAATTATAATAATCATAAGAACATGATTTTGGGTGTGAATTGAGAAATGTCTACATTATACTTGGTTGCTTTTTTTTCCAAAAGCTTGATGGATTCGATTTTCTTAGATAGACCTATTGACACCACATTGAAAGATGATTTTGTATTAAAGTTTTTAGATTTTTCCGTTTCGATGGACAAAAAAAAGCGTCCAAGAGCGAGTCGGATTCGCGCACGAAGTTTTCCGTACCATTATCTTTAAACAAGCGTCTATTATACCTGTTGCCGTTATCAGTATCGAGCAAAAATAAGAAAAAAATCACGGTTTGCTGTATGGGAGCCCCGTTAAATATTTATTTTATTCTGTTTATTAGTATTTGTTGTCATAGCAGCGGCAACAGAAATATATCACGGTTCATGAGATACAGCCTGGTGACAGACGGACGGACGGACAGACAGCGGAGTCTTATTAATAAGGTCCCATTTTACCCTTAGGGTACAAAACCCTAAAAAAAAAAAACAAGCTTTTCAGAGTGACATTCACATGGACAGAGCCACACTCGGCTATTAGTCTAAAAATATGAAACAAAATCCTAGTGATTACGTCACCTGATTGACTGAGGAACTTGAGGCTTAAGCGCTCTGGTTTCGATACGGAAACAAAGCAACTTTTGCCATGGTCGATCTGGGATGTGTCAATCAAAATTTGCTATCTAGAGCTCCTCCGTGCTTCGGAAGGCACGTACCACACCAACCCGCACTGGGCCAGCGTGGTGGTGTAATGGTGCATATGTTTCCCCATGTAGAAAAGCCTGTGCCCAAGCAGTGAAATTGGCAGGCTAGTGACGTCATCTAATTGAACGGCACTAAAAACCAACCCATGTCTTGTTTATAAATGGAGCAAGAGTAAGGAATGTTTAAGTTAAGTAATGAAGGTGGTAATTGTGTACATTGAAGCCTTCGAGAAAATGTTAAAAAATATATTTGTTCAAACAACTCAACGCTCGGCATACTTGGAACAGATTAATTTGATAGGCCGTAGAAGTGAAAGCGGAAGATGAATGGCCGCCTTGAAGTGGTACAATTTGTAATGTTGAATAAGGCGCGACGAAGTGTTAGAGCAATTAGTTTATTGGGAGATCCATCAGGTGCTAAATGATCCATTGCTATACAATTTGATGTAGAACAAGGTGATGGGGCACTGCGCTCACTTGTGCTACTGATATGTGCTTACTTTTTGGTTTTCCTCATTTGACACTATCGTTTGACTGAGAAATAATATCTTAAATTATAACATTAAGAAACTTCTGGACTACAATGTTGAAGGTCTATCTATTCTATAGGTAGGTCTATTCTGAGGAGCCCAAATATGCTTTATCTGCTATAAGTTTTTGAAGAATTAAGTATCATGCAGACTATTTGATGGTACAGGATAAGCTCAAGGTTAGCATAACTTGGAAACACCACCGAATTAAAAGTAAATCAAATTTAAAATCGATCCGACCTGTCAAAGTCCATGAGCTGACAGTCAATAAAGGCCTCAACAGATATTCATAAATTATAGCTAATAACCATCTTTTTCACGTTGGATTTCAAACAAAAAAAAACAAATTTAAATCGGCGAATTCGTTTAGGACCTACGATGCTACAGACTGATACACAGTCGGACACGTGAAACTTATAACACCCCGTTTTTTGCGGCGGGGGCTAAAAACTTCATGTCCTGTGACGGAACGTGAGGGTAGACATTAGCTTACAACGCAAATACAGATAGTTACAGCTTACAGCACAAATACCGATAGTTCAGAGAAAATACATATCATACATGATCTTGAAATATTTCTTCTTTTTAAAGCGCTTTTCTGTATCGTTTATAATGCGCACAACCAGAGTGGAATGCTCTGCCGGCTTCGGTATTCGCTACCGCATATAACGTGAATTCCTTCAAAGCTGGATTTAAGAGGCACTTCTTTATAAGCTCGCTACCGTCGACCACCTCTTAGCTTCTCCCGGAGCTAGAGTGGGATCAAGGTGAGATAGCCATATTCTCTTTGAGGTTGAGGAATCTGGGTGCAGCTTGCTCCCATCTTCACCCCTGTCATCACCCACTATCAGGTAAGCTACCTTGTTAAGAAGATTAAAAAAATATTTATCAGAAAGTCCACGGGTCAGACTAAATTATTTAACTTGTTCAATAGTGTCCTCAACTCTTCATGTGAGGAAAGCGTATACCCAGCAGTGAGATATATTCATGTTAGTAATGTTCAATAGTGTCATGACGTGCATCTTGTCATGCTGTCAACCACTTTTCGTCAGCATTTTCATTCAGAAATTAATTGATTTTATTTAAGATCAACTTTGCACCAACTCCAAAAAATATGTTTTTAGGGGATGAGTACATACCTATTTAAATTTAATTATTTCATCCTTTTCAGTTTGTTGGAGTCGGTTTTAATTTTTGTAAAATAAAAAAAAAACTCAATTTCGGTGATAATTTTTTAAGGTCAAAGCTATGGGTGACCGTCGGCTTATATTGTTTCATACTATCGTATCGTTTAACTAAAAAGTCATAGGAAAGCAAAAATCCGCTATTCCGCATACATAGACGACTTACTCATTCCCGTTAAGTATTTCGATTTAAAAAATAACCTACCCAATAGATTTTGAAAAAAAAAAAGGACTAAATGGCAACTATTCCGCATCGAACAAAAAAATAATCACGTAGGTCTGATCAGAAATATCGGCATAATCGGTGTACATACAAGAAAAAAACGTATTAACCAAATTGAGAACCTCCTCGTTTTTGAAGTCGCTTAATTACGTCCTCAAAAACACAGGAGTCTAAACATTGCCAGTGGCCTATTGTATTCTCAACCAAAAAACCAGAGCACTAAAGTATAAAATGTTTTAGAACCTCTAACCCAGCATCTACATTTCTTTCAAGTGCACAATAGTATATTGTTTCGGGGGCTATAGTGAATTCTGCACATACAAAGTCATAAAGCTTTCCAGCGGGCCTATAAGTCCGTCTGTCTCCTGCTGGGGAGACAGTTCACCCTATTCCCTATTTATACATGCTTGGAGCAGCCGACATATTTATAGGCAGGCACGGCTTAAAATATATTGGAATAGATATCGAAGTAATATCGGTAGACGATTATTGTTAGGGTATTTTGGTTTTCATGTTCTGTAATTCCTATATTTCAAGAAATAAAACAAACTATATTAAGGAAAAATGTTGTTATTTTAGGTACGTTGATTCTTGAATCATGAGATGTTAGCGGCTCTTATGTCCTGTAACTACATTGACGATATTTCTATCTGCACACCAAATACTGTGAAATATGAAATGCGGTGGTACTACCCAGATCTGGTAAGTGTTTTGAAAATTTGACCAGATCATAATGGCGTTCCAATGTTTTTATTGCTATTCGACAAACACACACAGATCATATTTATTAAAATATTGATTTGAGACTTAAATGATGGATGGAAGTATTACACATAACAACAAGGACTTAAAAACCGTATTTAATAATCATACCGTATATATTTAATGATAAAACGGAACATTATTTTTGATTATGTGCTGCAGTTAATAATAATTATAATATTTATATACAATTGAAATATTCTCGAAAATAAGCTCTAGGCTGTACATAATTATTATTGGTTCATTTTAAATTTAACGCTCATTTGAATAGGCGTACATTTTCCTCTTCTATAAATTATAGTTTTAAAGATTTTGATCATTGTAAACATTGTGCGTAATATTAAAACACGAAACTAACAATCTGGTATTCAAATTGGTTGATATGAATATTATTACAACAATTAATTTAATCTATAAATGTTATAAAATTAGTATTCAGAAAATTCCACCTTAGATTTTTAAAATCCAAATGATTAATGGTTCCTAGCATTCAGTTTTTTAATGAATGGATATTTTAGAAAATATCCTTAATTGTGGTAACAAAACACGAAAGGCTTTGAGAAAAATCACTCCTGTTTACTGTTCTAGCCTAAGAAATAGTATTTTATGAGCTTTATATAGGCCACACAGTATTTCATATTTTTTAATCGAATTTAAAATGCATTCGAGCCAACGTGACAAGTACATTGTAGTCCATAGAGCGTTACTAATAGCACTAGTAAGGCCCTATGGCATTTACCGCTATAACTGAGACTCGATTTAGAAGCAATCAGACTGGAGCACTGAAGGTAGGTTATGCTCTGCAGCAATCGAAAGAAACTTATTAACTTCCCGGACCAACGTTATATAAGTCTGAGTTAAAATGTATTAGCCTATGCAGCAATTAAAACATCTAGGTGTTAATTCAACTAAATCTTCTGGATGTACGGCAGATCCCGTTCGAGAATTCCAGACGCTGGAGCAATAAAGCCCGCGCTCGAGCCTATAAGTCCAGCCATAAGTCAGCCTGGTCCTGCCACCGTATATCTGCCAGCGCTCGCCGCAGAAGGCGCTCTTAGGCGCCAACAAACAATGAAGCCTACAACATTACAATACGTAATGAATACGTACGCGGGAACAAACATCCGAACAAATTACGGTGGCTGGATTAAAGATACATATTTGGATGGAGGCGCAGGTGGGACTTATGTCACATGAATTTGTCTTGTGTGTTGGCGTGGGAAGACATTTGCCTCAGTACGTATGTCACAGGTTTATCATCAAAGCAGATTCTAACTTAAGAACATTTACGCGTTTTTGGCTTTACGAAATGGCATGTGAGTTTAAAATGTCATAAATGTGTTTAAAGAAAAATTGCATATTAGATTTTTGGGAAAAAAATGTAGAGGGAAATCATACCCGATATTATGAAAAAACACACACTGTATTATTCTATTATCAAATTGTGTTATTACTATGAATCAAGTTTTGGGAAATAATAATATGTGGCAAACTAAGTATGAGGGTTGATTTTTAATATAGTTTGATAAAGATTTGGTCATAGAAGCAACTGTGCTCCTATGACCAAATCTAATGATAGTAAATGAGTGAAGATCATAACTGTATGATCTTCACTCATTTACTATCATGAAATTGCAAAGTGCATTCACGTTGCAAGTGACACACTTGAAAAATCACCGTAAAAGCAAGTTGAAGGCGGCTAGAACGATGTGTGGATGCTGCGCTAGCCGTCTTCGCATATGACTTCTCATCAGGTGGAGTATGCGTCACGGTTTGCTGATCCAAACGATTTTTGTGTAATCATTGAACATGTTCATTATCCAGAACTTCATGAAATGTCATGAAAACGAGTTTGGTCCAAAAAACACAAGCAGCTTACGCAGCTTACGCTTACGCTTTCTTACGCAGCTTAGAAAATTCCTTCTAAGGAGGCCAGTACTCCTAAAGTAAAGATGAAATACGAACCGACAACGGTGAGGTTGTATCTGAAGCTGGTGGTCTGCGTGTTGCGGAAGTCAACACGGCAGCGGTAGACGCCCTCGTCGCGCCGTTTGACGTCACGCACGAGCAGCGACGCTGGCGGCGGTGACGTCGAAAAGTGGGCTCGGGGCCCGAACACCTCCGGCGCCGACCAGTGCCGGGCCTCCGAGAGGTGCTTGCCGCGGACGTCGAAGCTGAAACAAATATTTATACTGTTAAGGTTGAACTTTAGTTAATGTATTGAGAAAGTACTAACGTACGTAGCTCGCTGTCCCAATGCCGGTTGGTGGGAAAGCGGTTGCAGCTACAGCTGGGACCAACGGCTGATCAAACACGATAAAGCACGGAGGAGCTCGAAATCAAAAATTCTGATCAATCAATTCGGGATCAAACATCAATGGCGAATGTTATTTTGTTTTCGTGATTAAACCCGCTCGGACCACTACTCCACCGAGCTTCTACCACAATAGGATCTTCAAATTCCTGGTTTCTATGATTATAGATAAGTCAACGCCTAATAATTAGGTTTTTTTTATTCTACGTATGTTTTTCTTGTTACCCTGACAAGAAACCATACTATCCTATACGCTGCTATTAACTATGAAGATACCACTGCTTGAAAAAATGTTTCAACTTTTTTGAAGTATGAAAAATATTTGCGAGCATAGAAACTATTGGATTGCATAGAGATCGCCTTTACATCACGATGAACAAAATAAAATGTATGTTCTTTAAATATTTAGAATACACGGAAATTGTTTTTTTAATTGCTATTCAAATTATAAATTAAAAATTATAAATTAATTACATTCAACTTCTTTACTTCCACATAGCTACAATAAAAACCATTAGCATTATCTTTTAGCAAATGTAACATTTATTTCAAGCTTGTAAATCCCTCGCTCAACATGACTCCGCGAAAATGAAAAAATGTAACGTGGAAAAAAACGGAAATAAAATTTAAATTGCGACGCGTACAATGTAAAGCGGTGCGGGAATGAGACAGGAGTCGGAGATCGCCAAGATCTTGAACAGAGAAAAGATTGGAAACTCCGCAATACAACAGAATAAGGAAAACTGGAAATAAAACAGTGTAGAACGAGCGACTTTTTGCTCCTCAACTCTTTTGTTGGAGACGCCCGACAGATTTCGTAACTTGTCCGTCGAGATGGCCGGTGACTGGGTTTTATTTTGATCAGCAGAACGAGTTCAGGTAACGAATGCGAACAACGAAAAAGTTTCCGCGGTGAAATTTTAAAGCGGACTAAAAATATTTGTCGGCGGCAGACGCACGCCGCAGACCGCAGCCTTTCAAACTTCGTATCGGGCTATGTCACACACAAGTTCCGTTTGTGAGTTTATATTTCATGCGATGTGCTGTCACACACGAAGATAGGCTATTGACGAGTGAGATGTGCCCGTTGCGACTAGTTCGACGGGAAGTTTATTGATGGCTGCTTTGATAGCACCATTATGTTGAGATGCTACATTGGCGCCATGTATCCTCTGTGATTGCGCGTCAGATCGGCGAGCAGCAAATGCACTCCCGCTGGCTATTTTATGACACATGTAACTGTAAATACATAGCGTCGGTACTTCGTGGTTACTGTGTCAATACAAATTTGATTTTTACTATGTAAATACTGACAGTCGTATTCAATTTAAAGTAAATTTTAATAGGAAATATAATTTTCCTGCAAAAGTAGACAACGTAGTACAGATGACAGAACATCAAGTGTTGCAACACGAAAGCCGCCTCTATTACAGTTAGAATAAGGGCTGTTTCAAGGTCAGACTGTTACACACGAAGTGCCGTCAGTACAAAAATAAAGAGATAAATATTTCTTCTACATTGTTCCATTGATTCCGAATTCGAACCATATTGATAACTTTTTTGACGGTGATTGATAATCTTCATTCAATCAAGTAAAACCTTTTCAGAATTATTAAACCATCAAAGACATTATTATATTTCAATTCCACACCAGGCCAACGAATGGTGAAAGTTCTACTAGATAACCATCCAATTAGTCCTTTAAGTATATTTTGACTACAAAATCACGAGGACTGTGTTGATAACATAAAGTAATATTAATTAAATTTGTTATCTATCTGCATTGTCGCGCTGCCTTCAGTGAGGCAATATCATGAATAATATAAACGAAGGAGGCGAACAGCCATAATGTTGGGAGTGGTAGGCCTCTTTAAACCTCTTATCGTTACGAAACCTTTCAATGGAAGGCTTTTATTATTTTCCATGGTGTGCCACTTCAAAATGGTCTCGTGAATAAAGAATCCGCTTTCTGATATTGGTAAAACCTTAAAAGTTAGGTGAAATGAAAGTGCGGTTTTAAGTCTATTTTATGATTACCTGGTTGGTAAGGCATATAAGCATTAGCGACTACCTATAGAAGCGTGTAATACAAGCAATAGGAAACGTTGTGTTAAATAAATAAAGGACTCATGTTCGTACTCTAATGCTTATTAGGTAAACTCTAGCGACGTCATCCTCTGCAGGGTTCTTGAGGGAGAAAAGGCCTTAATTTTTATTTAATTTATTTATGCTTACCCTGCGTGGTTGGAGAAAGGAACAATGCAAGATTTTGTGAAGCTCCGTCCCCCTACCTCTCACATGGAGACCAGGTACCAGTCACCCTTATCATCCACCGCAGGATCCTGAGGCGTCTTCCTAATACAAGGCGACCACACGATTATAGCGCGAATCGGTGATAAAAGATCGCGGGTTCGCGCGATTACTAAAACTGGGTGTCCTAATTGCGACCACGCAATCACGAATTTGAATTCCATCGGTGTTGAACATTCGACCTCAAAAACGCGCATATTTTGCTAAGGGAAATATTTCCCTAACCTGCTCTGCGTATTTAGGAAGCTATTTAAAAATAACGCGGAATATACAATACTTTATATATAATATAAGCCGAAATTTCCTATTTCTTAATCTGATGGATGATTCCGCTTTTTGTGATAACATGTCTATTAAGTATATCACAAGAAACATTCAATTAGCTGATTTTGTAACTCAATCACAGGCGATTGTACCCGTATGGTCAGGAACTTCACAACAAAAACAAACAAAAAACAAAAATGTGTATGCGCTGTTGGGCGTTCTAAACTTGAAGGGAAAATTCCACTGCTCCCTAACTGTATCTGAAATCTCTGTCTGTAAGTGAAAATGTCTTATAAAATGATTGTTGTATTAGGTTGGGGAAAAAGTCTTTTCGCATTATAGTATGTACGAACTTGTAATAAAATCTCTTTGGCTGTACTATTTGTATCTGGCTGGTTTTGGTGTCATTAAAAGTTTAGATTTTAAAAAAGATAATTCCAAATTCAAATCCTAAAAATGTGTGTTTTTCATTTGTTTTTCGTACTGTCAAGTTGAGTGAACCTAATGAAGAAATTCTATACATTTTAAAGTTTTACTACAAAAAAGGTAAAAATTCAACGCAAGCCGCAAAAAAAAATTGCGAAGTTTATGGACCTAGTGCAGTGTCTGTGAGAGTAGCACAACTTTAGTTTCAGCGTTTTCAATCCGGAAATTTTGATGTCAAACTGCACGTCGCTCTGGTCGCCCTATTACGGATAAAATTGATGCTATTTTTGAAAAAATGGAGCAAGATCAGCATATCAGTAGTTACGGCGTAGCTGAAGAACTGGGAATTGACCACAAAACAGTTTGGCGCATTTAAAAAAAAATGGGTACACAAAAAAGCTCGATATTTGGGTACCCCACGAGCTCACTGAAAGAAACCTAATGAACCGTGTACTCATTTGTGATTCTTTATTACGACGTAATGAAACCGAACCATTTTTGAAGAAGCTGATAACTGGTGATGAAAAGTGGATCACGTACGACAAGAACGTGCGAAAAAGGTCGTGGTCAAAGGCCGGTCAGGCTTCACAGACTGTGGCGAAACCCGGGTTAAGTCGCAACAAGGTGATGCTGTGTGTGTGGTGGGATTGGAAGATTCTTCAGCTACGTCGTAACTACTGATATGCTGATCTTGCTCCTTTTTTTCAAAAATAGCATCAATTTTATCCGTAATAGGGCGACCAGAGCGACGTGCATCTTTGACATCAAAATTTCCGGATTGAAAACGCTTAAACTAAATTTGTGCTACTCTCACAGACACTGCACTAGGTCCATAAACTTCGCAATTTTTTTTTGCGGCTTGCGTTGAATTTTTACCTTTTTTGTAGTAAAATTTTAAAATGTATCGAATTTCTTGATTAGATTCACTCAACTTGACAGTACGAAAAACAAATGAAAAACCGAACCATTTTTGAAGAAGCTAATAACTAGTGATGAAAAGTGGATCACGTACGACAAGAACGTGCGAAAAAGGTCGTGGTCAAAGGCCAGTCAGGCTTCACAGACTGTGGCGAAACCCGGGTTAACTCGCAATAAGGTGATGCTGTGTGTGTGGTGGGATTGGTTGGATTGGCAGGACCATCGATTCTGAACTCTACTGCGAACAACTGATGAGATTAAAGCAAAAAGTTGAGAGAAAGCGGCCGGAATTAATCAGAAGAAGGGGTGTGGTTTTTCAACATGATAACGCTAGACCTCACACATATTTAGCCACTCAGCAAAAATTAAGAGAGTTTGGCTGGGAGGCGTTAATGCATCCGCCGTATAGTCCTGACCTTGCACCTTCAGATTTCCACCTGTTTCGCTCTCTTCAGAATTCTCTAGGCAGTGTCAGGTTAACATCACGAGAGGACTGCCAAAACCACTTGTCGCGGTATTTTGATCAGAAGCCCCAAAATTTCTATAGCAATGGGATCATGTCCCTACCTACAAGATGGCAAAAAGTTGTGGAACAAAATGGTACCTACATACTTTAGTTAAATGTAAATAAACTATATTAAACAATGATTTCAATTTTCTTAAAAAATGCGAAGAAACTTTTTCCCCAACCTATTATATGAGTAAAGGGAGATACCAACTTCTGTAAACTGTTTCAGCTTTCGCAAAAGTATCTAGATGATTTTTTTATACATACTACGACAATTGACTCAACACCACCTGACTTGAAGCGGTAAGAAGAGTTCATATGCGAAGAAAGCAAGTGCAGTTAAGACACTGCTTTAGCCGCCTCCACCTTGCCGGCCCAAGAAGTGTTTTTAAAGGTGTTTTTTTTTTATTTTTTTTACGCACGGACATTTCGTACGGTCCGCCTGAAGCTAAGCAGTTACCGTAGTCTATAGGCGCTCGAAGCAGCTTGGGCAGTACTCATGCACTGCCTCTTTTAAAAATCTTAAGGAAGTGCAAAGAAAAAAGGGGACAGGGGACTTCCCTTGGTCTTAATATAATGTTTTCTCAATAAGTTCTCTCAACCTTGCTCACTGTAGGAACATACCGCAAAGTAGGTTATTAAGTTGCGCTCTTCTGTAAGTGGACGTGCTTCTCTTCTCGGACGATTCATTTTCGAATGGTAATATTACTGCCTACTTATCTTAAAAGTTGAATGGAGCATGTCTTTTTTATATGCAAAGCTCAGCAAATGACTCAACACCACCTGATGTGAAGCAGTAAGAAGAGTCCATATGCGGAGACAGCTAGTGCAGACTGTTCTAGCCGCCTCCACCTTGCCGGCCCATAAGGTGCCTTTTCACGCCCCTTTTGAAGGAACCCATGGTAACACATGTGCTGGCAAAGAATTCCAAGTTTTTGAAGTTTTTGTATTTTTTTTGAAACAAGAACTGACTCCACTATTAAGTGTGGTTACAGTAACAATACCTTATCTGGAGACAATACTCAATACTCAATACACAATGTCGTAAATACCTCACGGATCTCATTAGGTTGGTTGTTCGTTAAGCCAGCAGGAAACGATTGCGTTGCCTTAATTGGTTTTGTATAACGTGGGCTTTCTTTCGAATTCTTGGAAGTGCCTTTGATTTTTATTATTTTCAAAGAAGGTAAGATATTATTATTGTAATAGAAAATACCTTGTAGTGATTCTATTGAATAATGATATAATTTGATGAGGAAATTTAAGAATAGAATAGAGTATAATTTATTTGGTATTTTGGCCAAATGGTCAGTACCTAATACTCTTAGCTACAGACTACTCCGCCAGGGGTTAAATTGCGAGTCAAATTATAGGTAAAAAACATCTTCGGGTAATTTAACTAGAGACTCGGAGACAGATATGTCGATAGTCCTGACGATCATCCCTAAAAATAGTGATAAATTAAAATTAACATAGATAGATAGATAGTCTATTTACTTAAATTTATTTAAAATCGACTTCAAAACATTATGAAGGCTGGCAAAGGTTCTTTGAAGTCACTTTTACGTCATTTTTTGAAATTTATTCTTCAAAAATAATATTCACTACTTCTCCATTACAACGGCTACATTTAAATTGCTGCCGGAAACTAACGACTCAAGCGCAAACATTAAGTGGCGGCTGGACATTAATCATCCCGGTCCTCGCATCGGCCCAGGGCCAACCGTAATCGCTTACGTGGAAAATTCAAAAGCCAAGCGGAGAATGTAGGGCGGTTTGGAAGTGCATAATCATTACAGACGGGCCTATGTGAAAGCCCGGAGGTATGGGTAGTTTTATTTTACGATTAATAGTCAAACATTTGACCACAGCCACACCTGGTAAATAATGATATGGCTTGCTATTTAGGTACAGACGACAGCACATCAATTGTTACAGTTGCACTACGTAAGCAGCCTCTATTACGATCGCAGTAAGGGCGGTCTCAAGGTCAAACTGTTACGCTTGATGTGCTGTCGACTGTACATGTTTGCCTATAGAAGGTACCAATTCACTCTAGCTTCATAGATGTCCAAATTGTAGGTGTCTGTAAACTGATGAGCCACACCTCGGCAGTTCGCATTAGAAAGGATTTGGTATTTTACTAGGTTTTAGGCGTATGTAGGGTCGTCTGGGTAGGTACCACCGCCTTTCTTATTTCAACCGTAAAAAAATTCGCTGTGTTTCGGATTGAAGGGAAAGTTAGTGTAATTACTGGGCATGACGGCATTTCATCTTAGGTCTCAGGTTGACAACGCACCTGCAAGATCAAGTGATTTTTCCTTGTTATTGCAGGTGTCTATAGGCCGCGGTAACCACTTACCATCAGGTGGTCCGTCAGCTTGTTTGTCATCTAGTTTTATATAAAAAAAAGCTGTGTGCGAATGGCTGAAATAACCCATTCTGCATCTGGTTCCTCGACGGTGAAATGGAGCTGATTGAACGAATTCATGTAATTGCTTTGTACACTTTCCGAAATGTATGCGATAGAAAACCGGCAAGCGAGCAACTTTACGAGCTTCTCTCTCTTATCACGGAACTTTACTCAACACCACTTGACGTGAAGCGGGAAGAAGCTTCCTTAAGCGAAGACAGCTAGTGCAGCTTGAAACGCACTGTTCTAGCCGCCTCCACCTTGCCAGCCTATAACCTTTTCAGGCTCTTTGGAAGGAAACCATGTAATAGAAAGGAGGGAACACATTTGCAGGCAAAAAAATACAAGTTCTGGAAGTATGACAAAGTAACGAGCTAGGAAATTTCTTTGAGGTTCATACTTATACTAGAAACATTTACTCCTACCGAGATTCGAGCCCTGGAACTGGTTAAGCAGGAGTACTGGCTACTCGCCGTCAAAACCAAAAATTCATCGCATCTCTAATAACCATAAAAGTGATTATAAAAGATTTTTTTTGTTAGGCATCTCACGGCTTAACTTTCATTTTTATGTAAATTAGCGTTTTCATTACGGCTCAGGGGCGTGCGGCAATATTTTCGGAATGGCCGCCGAGTGCACTCCGGTTGCGGTCTGACTTACGCTTGCCTGTTTATCTGTTGTATAATTAAATCTGCGAGTTTAATTTGTACATTGTAAGCATAGTTTTGGTAAATATATTGTGGTCAGTTGTGCTGGAATAGTGTATTTATGTTATCATTTAAATATTCAAGACATTTTTTTATTTATTTTCAATTTCTTTTTTTATTCTTAAAAACTAGCTACACCCGGCATGCTTTGCAATGCCCGTAAAGATAAAAATGATAGGTTATATAATTAAAAAAAGGTTTTTTTAATCCTGAAACTTTTATGAGCTTTTTCTTGTATACAAACGCCGACAATTAACCCAACACCACCTGATGTGAAGCGAAAAGGAGAGTTCATATGCGAAGACAGCTAGTGCAGTTCAGACACGGCTCTAGCCGCCTCCACAGTGAATTGATGACTCCCCAAAACTCATGCAAACATTGATTTTTATTTAAAAAAAAATACTAGGCATAAATGCTATTGTAGTCTTTAGCTCGTTACGCAGGATGCTATCGAGCCATATGGATAGGAGAGAGTATTATAACACTTTATAATTATCATTATCTAGTTCATTCTGAAAGCTACGCACCGGCTCTAAAGACAACACACTTCCTCAACTAGGTCTAAAAACCTTATCTTATCATGGGTCCATGACCATCACAGTCTATGCACTTCTGACTTTGGAATATTTTGTCACAGCAAGAACGCTGTTTAGAAGACTCTCTTTTAGTTTCTACGCATGATATTATTGATTTTGTAGGGTGTGGCTCAGTTCGCCACATCGTCAGCGAAATGGGGTGATCTTCCACCGAGCTAGGTGTTCGTACCAAAAGGGTAAAACGGGACCCTATTACTAAGACTACGCTGTCCGTCCGTCTGTCACCAGACTGTACCTCATGAACGGTGACAGTTAGACAGCTGAAATTTTCACAGATGACTTATTCTGTTGCCACTAATACAGACGACTCCAGATACGGTCTACCACTTATCAAAAGCCCAAGTACTAAAAATACGTTTTCCATGAATTTGTTAGATCTGTGCACATGGTTACATCCTACGGCTTCACATAAAGATGTTATTAGCAAATCCAAGAGCGTGACGTAGAATCTGCGAGCTAAGCAAGGTAGTGAGCAAACAAGAAAAATGTATTCAAAACAACACGTTGATTCGAGTAATCCCTGGCGAAAACAAACACCCAGCGCCGCCCGCTGCCGAGGTGCTTTATTATTTATCGCGTTGTTGCTGCTCCACTGGAGCCCTACGTATGTATAGCTGGTATATGTGCTAACTGGGCGAACACGGTGCTATTATGGTAAATTAGATTTTGGGGACTCAACCAATTTTTAGGACTAAACTTTCCGGCTTAAAAACTGTTTGTGATGCATTTTACACTATATATGTAGGATCATATGACTTACTGTTCCTTTAATAATGGTACTGACTATTATAGTATATACCGAATGATTGCAGCGTCACTTTCCCCAAGGTCATTGAACTATTATCAAACGCATCGCAATTTGTTGGTGATATTTTTCCTCATTTACGAAATACTCTCTCGACGGACCTACGTGAAAACGCAGCGGTAGCAAAGGGGCAAATGGGGCAAATTGACAAAGAGCCGGAGCCGTCATTTTGCGGATGACGATCGAGCGCCGCGTCGAATACATGATGAGCGTAACACTAGTTCGGAAAAAATATCAGCCGCAGCTATCGTTTAACTGCACAATCTATTTTTTTGCGTGAAATACCACCAGGCATTTTGAATACATATGTTTTAATATAAAATTGATGTTAAGTCGAAAGCACACCAAGCGTAGTAGTTTGACCTTGAGATCACCATTGCTACGTTCGTAATAGCGGTTGGCGTGCTGTCGTTTGCACAAATTGGGAAGCTTTAATTTTTTGACGTGTACAGGTATGCAATATTACAAATGTCAAGTTACCTAAGTTTCTTTCATTCTAATGCAAAGAGTACATTTTTTATGTTCTAATGAAAGAAGGAATGGACATGCGATTTGATTTATGTTTGAAATGTCGTGTTCCACTTGTAGAGCTGCCTGATGAAGTGGAAGTGAAGTATTACTTACTTTCTTCACTTATTAGTATGTTAAACGTTATGTGAAGTAAAGCAGAGTAAGGTAACTACAATTGCGGTGTACCTCCGAATTATATCGTGATAGAAAAGCTCACAAAACCTATGAACAGTGCTGGCATTGAACATGGGTCTGCCTCTTTTTTTTAGTTTATTATCAACATAAAAATACATTGAAGGATTAACAATTAATGAGCATTTTTGTAGGTGGTAGACCCATATGTAGGGTCGCCTGGGCAGGTACCACCGCCTTTCTTATTTCAGCCGTGAAACAGTTCGCTGTGTTTCGGATTGAAGGGAAAGGTAGCCAGTGTAATTACTGGGCATGGACGGCATTTCATCTTAGGCCTCAGGATGACAACGCACCTGCAATATCAAGTGCTTTTCCTTGTTATTGCAGGTGTCTGTAGGCGGCGGTAACTGCTTACCACCAGGTGGGCCGTCAGCTTGTTTGTCATCTAGTTGTATAAAAAAATAATTGAAATAAACCACTGAGGTTTGTCTACAATGCCGCGAACAATCAACAATAGACTGTTATAACAGGCAATAAACTTATCAGAAAACGATACCTTTTGAGATTCATAATCATAAGAAAAATTCTCAAGCCTACACAAAACAAAACAATCCCACCCACACTTAATTTCTCAGCCAGCAGAAAGAGATTATCAACTATGCTTTTATGTCATTATGTACTCAACCACAAGGAGGAGCTTGGTGGCGTAGTGGTTTGGTCGCTCTGGTTTCGATTACGGAAACAAAGCAACTTTCGCCATGGTCGATCTCGGGATGGGTCAATCAAAATTTGTTATTTCGAGCTCCTCCGTGGTTCGTAAGGCACGTTAAGCCGTTGGCCCGGTTGTTTTTGCAACCTCTCCAACCCACCAACCCGCATTGGGCCAGCGTGGTGGTGTTATGACCCAATCTCCTCATGTGTTTCTCCAATGTAGGAAGGCCTGTGCCCAGCAGTGGGACGTATGGTGATGATGATGAGGATAGGACAGCTAGTTATGATGATGGTGATATACTCAACCTCGTTCGACAATATCCTGCTGCGATAAGAGTAAATTAAGTAACATTACGATTGAGAATCGGTCCTAATGTCAACTAATGACGATGTAATAATCGTTAATGCCTTCCAAAACATCAAAATCAAACGTGTTTGAAACGTGTCTATTGCGAAGGGTAGAGTAATGTCAGCGAGTCGTCGTCAAACATGCGGGTAGTATGTTAATAGGTACATATTCGTAATTGGATTGTTTTAGTACTCTATAAACCCATTCCATCATGATAATAAGCTAAGCTCATTATTATATAGTTCTAAATTGCCTACAGTCAAGAGTTCCGTATGAACCCTTATTACAAGCGCATAACGCTATGAAAATTATATTATTAATTTGGTTTATTATTGCGATTAGTTTCTGATGTGCGGTTTCCTCTTAGTAGGATTTGATAAATAAAAAAGATTTAATAAAAAAATCCCTTGAAAATTAACATTGTTATTTATTTTTTTCCAATGATTAGCCGGAGGGTTCTTTACAATGAATATAAGCTTCATGATTTAAAATTTTCATAAAAATAATGCTACATTAACCCGTCAGGCATCAGATTTCAGATACAATTGATTTTTCCATTGTCATAGACCTCCAGAGGTATAACGCCGCTTGACAGATTAAATAGTATTGTAAAAAATCTATTTTAACGCCGCTTGACAGAGTAAATAGTATTGTAAAAAGTCGATTTTGCAAAACCCAAAGCTATATTCGCCAAGTTCTTATAGGTTTGTAATATTTTTGCTCTGGTAAAATATGTTTTAGAAATTTAAAAACGCTAGCAAAATATGATGATCCTTTTTATAATTATTAAAGAAGCATAAAAAATAACAAAAAATAAATTCGAATCCAAAACACAAAAAAGGAAAAAGCAGTTAAATTTAAGTACCTAGGTTCTTATCCCCTAAAAATGTATTTTTTGGAGTTGGTGCTTTATGTTCTATTGTTTCTGGAAACAGCTTAGAACCACTCACTACACTCACTCTATAATCGAGTTTAGAGAAAAAGGCAAATAAGAAAAAAAACCCAAAATGAAACTCACAAACATGTTTTCAACATAACATTCTTGTGACAGAATCACGATCATAATTTATAAGACGTTTTAATATTACACCAAAGAGATCAGCACCGAATTCCTCACAATACCCTGGGGTGTAACTGCCTGACATTTAAATAATACTTCAGTGCTTACAATACGTGAGTGTGACGACATGTGGCATAGTTGAATGGGAATAACAGTAAGATATTATAGTAATCAAACAAAAACGAGGCAAAGTTTTTTCATACCAAGCACGGCAAATGACTCAACATCACCTAATAAAAGCGCAAGCACGGAGAGCATTTAAATAGCACTCAACTAATAATTAAAACTTAAAACTATAAACGGTAAGGACTAAGAGTCCCTAGGAATAGTCTATACTTAACAGGAAAAAACTACCTGAAATCACTACCTGATATCAAGCGGTAAGTATCCATATGTGAAGATAGCTAGTGCAGCTTGAACATATTAAACTCCTCCTTCGTTTTTACATAATTGTAAAAAATAAAGAGCATTCTGGTTTCCCTAATATATATGTTATCTAATTATTTGTATTATATAATATGTACCTATCTATAACTCTATATTCTTGCACCCATTCTGTTTAAGTTTTGGTCTATTACTTTCAGCCTAGAAGCTGATCGCAATTAGGTCGCCATTTGTATTTGTTTGCTGTATTGTACTGTAAAGTCTATTGCTATCGGTTTGTCTGTCAAGAACCCAAACACGAGATCATTTCTTGATCCCAATTCTACAGCTTCATTATTAATCTGTTGGGGTGTGAAACGCTTCGCTGACGAATTTTTCGTCGACGAACGTTTCGCCGGCAAATCCAAAGCCCTTTTCAAATATCCAACTCTGCTTGGTCATAAAAAATAACCATGAACCCACTAGAAATGTAATTATTTCTATAGAATTATCTCAAGTTGTTTTGTGGAATTGATTTTGAATGTGTCAGCGAAACATTCGTCGGCGGAGCGTTTCACACCGCGATGTGTTGTTGTAGTATATGAAAAATCTCAGTTTCACCAACAAAGTTGTATACTGTCAACACATTTACATAGTGAGGCAGGCCTCCGAGAATGCCCAACAGTGTCAAGAGGGAGTGTTATATCGTCGGAAATGGAGCCCTTGTTTACGAGTCGGCTCATTTTTTCCCGCCGTCACTCGGACTTTTCACGACCAATAACATTGAATAGTTCGCGTCGAATGGAATGAGAATGTAAAAACAACTCGCCAACTTCTCGTTTGAGGTCCTATTGGATATACAGGATAAATATATTTTTTCATTTCGAATTTGCTTGTTAAGGCTTGGACCAAAGTTAATGGTATTAAGTTGGAGGACTCTTTGATATTGGAAGTCTTCAGGTTTTTGTTCAGTTATGAGTATAAGAAGGTAACTACTTAAGGTATGAGTATGAAATTAATAAAATTCTAAAGGGAATCCTGTAGTGTCTAAGAATTCGTTCTCTAATTTAGTAGAGTAGGTAAATCTCCATCAGTGACCGAAATCAATAATTATTTGGA
Source organism: Nymphula nitidulata (assembly GCA_947347705.1). Lineage (NCBI taxonomy): Eukaryota > Metazoa > Arthropoda > Insecta > Lepidoptera > Crambidae > Nymphula > Nymphula nitidulata. The sequence continues at coordinate 1,035,537 of OX374618.1, forward strand.
ATAACTCCATGATAAGGAAGCTAGGTCAAGCTAATTTGGAGTAACTTCATGAGTAGGAAGCTAGGTTGAGGTAATGTTTCCAGTAGTTATCGCTATCAAAATTACCTATCACACGGCGATGTTATCGTCCAAAGTCATTTATTTCTTTCAAATATTCAGAACTTGTTGAAAGCTTTTATCCAAGTAAACTTTTTTTTAATTTATCATCAACCCTCGTTAGATCTTAGAAAAAGAAGGCTTTGTAGTTATATTTTGGAGGTAGGAAAATGAGTACTCTTCAATTAAATAACAACGATATGGAGAGTTTATAATATCTGTGAAGACAGATCATGCACCTCTGCCCTGCTGGTCCACAGTGAACCTCTTCACGTTAATTTCCAAAGTTGACACGTCATACGAAGCACTTTAGTATAACACGAAAAATTATTTGTCAGAACTCGTGTTAAGGATGATGACCAGCCCCGTTATTCAGAAACTGTCGGATGATGGATTCGATTCGAAAGTCACATGCCATCTCGCTTGTACGTACCGTGATAAAAACAACCTATACAGATGACTCAGCAACATCATCTTAGATCTATACTTTCCTAGTATTTTACCTGTAAACCAATAGCTCAAGTATTTATTTTACCTTTATACAAATAGCTTGCTGTTTCTATGTAACGCCGATGTAATCTATAGGGCAGTTGTGCGTCATTCGCAACACAAGTATCTCTGATTACTTACTGGGAAGTTTTGGTGTAAAAGATTCCAGAAATGAAGATGTTTTATTTATTTCATTTATTAACATTAAAAATGCGAAAGTAACTCGGTCTGTCTGTCTATCTGTTTGGTATGGAGCTAGTTTGAGGTACAGCCACGCTGGCGGCCACTAGTAGAGTTACAAATACTTTTCAAGGCTTTATGGATTTCACACCAGGTTTCAAAGTCAAGGTGGGGTCATTGGGTCACTTTTTAAAGAACATTTTGATTAATATCAAACTTGGTCGACTGGTAATCATCATTTTATTTACCTTATCCAAATGGAATTACTGTGTAGTCGTTAAAAAAGGTAAGTCACAGACATTGAGTCTTAATGACAAAATAGTTTTACCGTTAACACAAAACATCAATAACATGTTGGACAGATTATTTTCAGTACAGAAACCGTAGGTAATATATCAAAATTGGTTTTGTTTACTCATCAAAAGTTGACCTAAACTAACACGACTAACAAGAACATGGTAGACTTAACCACGGTACTGTATTATTCATAGAAATAAAATCACATGTGATCCGATACTCGTACCTTGCTACCGAGATCAATCCTACCTATTGTACCTATGTCAGTTTCATTATTCAGGAGCGGTTTTGCGAGGCGCGACTGTTCTTCATTTTCATATTTGTTTATCAAATATGGAGGAGCGACATTCGTAGTTAAGGAAGGTATGCTAGTTGAATTGCAAATTTAAACATGGCTCCGATCCCTTGCGGGCCCTCAGACGCTCAAGACGGGCTAGATTCATGCACGTACAAGGAAACATTTGTGTTTGAACGATAAAATGTAGCTGGTTCAACAGTTTGAAAGGGGAAAGTACGCTTGTTATTCTGTCGAGCATATTAATTACCTGGTAGATAAGCCGAGCTGATAGATCGGTGGTGTTTCTTAAGATATCTGATTACAATATAAAAAATATGTCAATGATAATGTTAATGTTAACAAAGAGTTGGTAAAATAAAAAGTTTCATTAATGTAGCTCATTGTGGTACAGAGAAAATCTAAATCAAAGGTCCAGAAGATACTTTGACTTGAAGGAACGTTGCTGTAGGCTTAAGTAAGATTATAGTTACAAAAAGGTATTTGCCTAGTAAAAAATATGCAACCGTAGGTTCATCATCATCATCATCATCATCAGCCTATATATGTCCCACAGCCGGGCACCTTCATACATGGGAGAAACACATGAGGAGATTGGGTCATAACACCACCACGGTGGCCCGATGCGGGTGGGTTAAAGCGGTTGCAGTAACAACCGGAACCAATGGCTTAACGTGTCTTCCAAAACACGGAGTAGCTCAAGATTATAAATTTGTTTGACCCATCCTGGGACCAACCATGGCGAAAGTTGCTTTGTTTTCTTAATCGAAACCAGAGCGCTCAAACCACTACGCCACCGAACTCCTCAACCGTAGGTTACACCAACGATCTGCATAAAAAATTTTACAGCTGATAAAACAATAACGTTCGTAGAGAGGCTCAAAATGTTGTCTTTAGAATTTATTGGTTTAAAGTTTGATCATAAATCAAAACTAATTCTAAGAATATACTCGAAATAATTTTGATATCTCTTGTGTTTTACATGATATATAATAAGCTAAAGAATTTTTCTGCTTCATCGTTTTAGGTTTTGATAGGTTGTGAAAAATAAAAAATAAAGTTGGTATTTGGCGAAGGCTGTACAAGTTACTGTGCTGTGCTTCGACACTCTTGGCCCTTGGCTGTATTGTATAAGAGTGCAAGATAAGGATATCTTGCACTCTTATACAATATAGCCTAGTACCAATAATAAATTCCTTAGTGGAGTTTCTTAGTAAATAAAATAAAAAATGTTGCATAACCAAGGACTGCTGGTCGATTATACTTCTAACTTAATACAATATAATTATATTACAGTGAAAACCCATTTTTAACCGACTTCAAAAACGAGGAGGTTCTCAATTCGGCCGGTATGTTTTTTTTTTTTTTTTCTATGTATGTACACCGATTACGCCGAGATTACTGATCCGATTTACGTGATTCTTTTTTTGTTCGATGCGGAATAGCTGCCATTTGGTCCCATAAATTTTTTTTCAAAAACAGTTGGGAACTTTGGTTTTAAATTAAAAAAAACTGAAATTATGAAATCGTCTACATAAGCGAAATTGCGAATTTTTGCTTTTCCAATGACTTTTTAGTGAAACGATACGATAGTGGGAAACAATATAAGTTGACGGTCACCCATCTAGCTTCGACCGTAGAAAGTTATCACTAAAAATTGTAAAAAAAAAATTTTAAACAAAAATTAAAACCGACTTCAAAAAACTGAAAAGGATGAAATAATTAAATTTAAGTAGGTATTCATCCCCTAAAACCTATTTTTGGAGTTGGTGCTAAGTGGTTTCCAAAAACAATAGAAAGTAAAGTATTATTTCATCCTTTTCAGTTTTTTGAAGTCGGTTTTAATTTTTGTTTAATTAGTTTAATCTCGTTTTGTCTCCTTGAAACTGGATATCTTTGTGGCTAGAATGTATACATTAGCAATTCATTTATTCATTGAAAATTGTAATTTAAGGCACGAATTTCATTAAGATTTCAGAAACTGCTGCCACTAACACGATCTAGATTTGGAGACACTTTGTTTTCAGCAATTACGTCCTTGTTAATTTAGTTACATGACACGTATGAGACAACAGGCGTATCATAATGTATAAGGTCAGTCCTTAACTTGATACTAACGAGGAAACTTAGTACATTAATGTAAGTCTTGAATGCCTCTAAGCGATCTGTGAACATATATTACTCAAACTAGTTTACATTAAACTTAATATAATTTCATTACATAACATGAATCATTTAAACGCAATACGAACAATATAACAGTCATCACTGGCATATATGACGACCGACTGGCCGAGTGGTCTGTACCCCAGGCTACTCGGTCAAGAGGTCCCGGGTTCGAATCCCGGTAGGAACAAATGTTTGTATGATGAGTACGAGCATTTGTTTACGAGTCATGGATGTTTATATGTTTATTTAGTATATTTCTAATATTTATATACATATTATTATCATTATTTCTCCGTTATCTAGTATCCATAACACAAGCTCTTAATGATGCTTACTTTGGGCTAGATAATAGATGTGAGTGTATAAATATTATTATTATTATATAGTACATACCACACAGCTGCGCACTGGTATTTCTTTCATTACTCGTGAAAAAAACGTTCATTCTCATCATACGAGAATCTGACAGGCGCACTGACCTCTGGAGTAGACGCCCGTCAAACAAAAATGGCATGCGACAGTTTTAAAATCAACTATACCTTTTTCGTTTAGTCTACTTAGGACAGATTCTACTTTTGACATCATTTGAAATTATAATACATTCGACAGATTCTGCGTTCGACAGATTCTACATTTGACAGATTCTACATTTGACAGATTCTACATTAGTCAAATGCTTAAAAAATATCATACATAAGAAGAATCTGTCGAATGTAGAATCTGACGAATGAAGACCACGATGTCAAAAGTAGAATCTCTCTTACGTAGACTAAATGACGTTTTTATCTTCACGAGGTATAAGAAGTCGCGAGTCTGCAGTCCCGCCATAGTGGCATAATGACATTGTTAGTTCATTCTGATGCTCTCAAAGTTATCAATCACGAAGTTCATCAATCAAGCGGCATGCCGTCTAACGTCGCTTCAGACACCTGTCTACCAAACATACCGACCGTCTTACTCTTATTGTATTTTCTTGTCTGATAACTTGGCTTTACGATTATACATAGCTTTCTATCAGAATCCCGCGAGAGCTCGTAAACCTGTTTTTTTCTATATATCGGAGCGAAAACGTACCGAAATATATTTTTCCATATCTTTGTTTTCTTACGCGGCTAATGGGACTCTCTTAGTCATTGCTGAGGGATGGATTTGGCTTTCTTTGTAAGGTTTTTTGTTAGGTTACACATGTTCTTACAGACTTATGAATACAATGAATACTTTCAGTTTTATTGGTTTTTCTTGCTGCAAGAAATTTCTTTTTACAGACACAAGTAAGCAGTACCAAAACATAATGATTTTCGTTTGCCACAAGTCTGGTATAGAAGCATATACCATCTGGTTATAGCAAACTTAAGAGCCTATAATATAAATTGGATCCGAAATTGTGTAGAAACACTCGGTCAAGATCTAGGTAAGCTTAGCTTAAACGAATCGCGAACTTTCCAGAAACGATTAGCAAAAGTATGTAAAAGTTCCAACGATATAGGTACATTTGGACCGCGGTGGTCCCTATGCGAGCTCCGTGAGCGAGGGAAATCTTTTCTATTCGGTAATATTGTGGTGAATTCACATTTGAGTATATTCGCAAAGCCCCTGTAGTTCTCTTAAAATAAAACAGTTTAATCAGGAATAGCTGTTTTGTTTTTAAATTACGCCATGACTTGTGGTAAAATATGAATATTATGAGCTTTCAAAGTGCTTGAAAATAGCTATAATGTTAATCAAACGTGTTATTGCAGTATTAGAATTACTTTTCTAAAACGATGCTAATATTTTTGATGACTTTATGAGCTCAGACGATTGTGACGGTCACAGTGCACTTCGATCTCTTGGGATCTTTTGTGCCTCCCCTGCATTTACTCTTCCTGTGTCCAGAATATAGTTGACATTAGCCTTACTATATCTTTAGGCAGCAAGAGCCTATAGTCTTCTGTTGTGATGGCATAAGTTAAACTGATTACCTACTTCAGTGAAGCCTTGAGACGAAGATTTCAATTATACAGGTGGATGAAATTGAAGCATGGGCCCTATAAGTTCATAGAAATGTTTTCCAACTTTCAAATACATCTTATTCATTTGATAATTTCATAACATTTCTACGAAATAATGTAACCAGATTTCTAATTTAATATTCTATTTTTGTCACGTATTATACTGTTCCAAATTATATTTATTTTACTAATTTCTTCATCGTCTATCTTCTTTATGTGTTGCGTTCTATTTTGGCTCTGAATCAATTATATTTTATTTCATTCTGTTGTTCTGATGTTGACTTTACATTTTTTTACACAACTAGATGATAATCAAGCTGGCAGACAAGTGGCTACCGTCACGATATACAATAACAGGGTAAAATTCACTAGCTATTGCAGGTGCGTTGTCATCCTAGGGCCTAAGATAAAATGCCTTCTATGCCCAGCAACTCGCCTGTAACTGCGTTTCCTTTTAATCCGAAACACAGCGAATCACGTTACAATTGAAATAGGAAAGACGGTGGTACCTAATCAGACGACCCTACATACAGACGTACCGCCTAAATCATTTTACAATGTAAGCGATTCAGCGTGACATGAGCAATAAATCTCAAAATAGAAACATATCGTGCCATGGCCCAGTTGGACTAGAAATTTGTCTAGTGGCAATTCACGGGCCGCCTCTGCAAGGCTTCATCTGCGCGAGTTCACCGCGCCGCAAGTGACGCGGGTTCGAGCCCCGGCCGCGACGCATGATTCATCGCCGCACGACATCCGGCCCGGTTCCGGACTTAGATTTATGAGCCGGTTACGTTTGCTTACAAGTACAGTACACGAATTTTGCATGAGCTACACGTAAGTTATTAGCTGCTTTGTAGTTGTTATGAAGTAACTGATTAGCTTTTGTACTGAGAAATCATTATGATTTCTTGCTCATATTTTTGATGCTTTGTTAACATCGCGACATTGTGTGGCTTAACGCCTTCTATCGACTATATAATGGGGATACCGAAATCTTCTATTTCAACACCCGAACCGAATGAGGTTTTTCCAAATATCTATGATTTGGCTAACTTTTATACAAATACAGATAAACTAGGGTTATCCTAAGTCCTTGTAGCCATACAACTCAGCTAGATAGTAAGAGATCGCCAAGATTTTGACACGAAGATGGTTCATGGACATGGGTTTTACTTATCAAAGCTTGTTATCTCGAACTTCTCCGTGCCTCGGAAGGCACGTAAGCCGTTGGTCCCTATTATTCCTGCAATCGCTTTAACTCATTGGGCCAGCGTGGTGGTGGCAGCAGTGGGACCAGCAGTGGCCATCAGTGGGACGTATATAGGCTGGTTATGATGATGATGATAAGATATTTTTGTAAGTAGGTTTCTATTATTTATATTCAAAAACCAATTATGCACATCATTGTAATCTTCAATATCGGATATAGTGATCACATCCTTACCGAGATTCTGCGCATTCCTGCTCAGTTCTAAAAGCCATCGCAAAGATCTGGAAGGGCGGCTTCTTTGCCAGGCTCGTCACGCCCGCCCTAACGATATTGACTCCGCGTCCTGCATTAGATATCGGCCGAGACACTCGGATGGATATTGGCCGATTTGTTTATGTCTTTCTTTAAGGACTGCTGTGAGCGTAAAACACTTGGAGACAGAATTAGATTTCTACTCGTTTTCTTAACTGGATATTGAATTAGGTAACTAGGGAATGATTGATAGTTCCAACTATTGTGCCGCGACGCAGTATTTACTAGTGCGGAGGTTAGATGTCAAATATTATTGTTATCTACCTGTTATGAACGTGATGTCTGTGAATGAGTTTTGTGCAACTACCCACTTAATAATGTTATTATTATGTCAAGTAACTTAATGAGTTTCTGTAATTGGCTTATGTGTTGTTTAAACATAATTAATGTGTTATATACTCGTAATATTTGTATGCTGTAGAAACTTTGTTGAATAAATAAATAAATAAATGAATGCTAGCTTATAAGTATTCATGTTTTTTAAGTAAAATATTCGCCTTGCCTTTGTATAACTGTGTAACAACATACCAAATTGTAAGTACAACAAATAAAAACTGTTTTATTTCAATCCTTTAACTTCCGACGAAAAAAGAGGGGTATTATAAGATTGACGTGTCCGTCTATCAGTCTGTGGCATCGTTGCTCCTAAATGAATGGATTGATATCGATTCGGTTTTTGAGTTTGAATGCTGATGTGGTCAGGATTGTTCTTAGTAATAAATTATGAAGATCAGTTCAGGCGTTTGATGACTATCAGCTCATTTCCTACTTAAAAAAAACGGTTTTCTAGTAAAACCCATTCAAAACTCTAAAATTTCAAATCAATCGGTGCTGTGAAAGTTAATCTTTAACAGCACCGATTGATTTGAAATTTGGTTTACTGTTACTTTGGTGGTTTTTCCAAAATATTATGATTGCTTAAGTACTCTATCTTACCGATTTAGCATTAAAACAGATTAGATCATAAGAGAGGACATAGACAAACATTTGGAACAATAACCGATATCTACGCGAATGAAACCGCGGGCGTAGATTTGTGTGCAAAATTTGAGGAGTCATTTTCGTAGTTTTAACGAGTGACGGTAAGTGCTCTGCGTTTTATTGATAAGAAGGAGCCCCTCTATCATAGCCGACGGGTCGTGTGACGTCCTGGTATTAACAACCATCTTTCATAAACCTTTTTAATAGCCTGTCATTCATGGCTACGATCACTGCGTAGGCACCATCAGACAAGCCACGCAGCTGTTTATCATATTGCACAATAAGCTCGTTTCACAAAACTTTACTTTGTAAATGGATGTCACAAAGGCGACGCCATTACCAGACGCGTTCCTTACCTAACCAGGATATAGCTTAGACCACAATGGTGCTTATAAACTTGGTTGAATTTAAAGTTCCTCTTCACGGTTAATGCTAAAGCACTCTTCCCAGTTCGCGGGTATAATTACACAAATCCTGGGATAAGGCAAAGTCTCCAACGGTGTTTTGCGGCGAAATACGTCATTGATAATTACAACAATGTATTTTAGTTTTTTATAAGACTCGTCAGTTCTTAGCCAATTTCAGAGTTTACGTCATGGTTCAGTCGTCAGCTCATCTAGCGTAAAAAACACCTTGAGACCGCCCTTACTCCGTTCGTAATAAAGACGACATTCGTAGTGCAAATGTTACACTCGTCGTATTGTCTGTAAATAAATAATGGTAAGAAAACAAAGTACATAAGACTACTTATGTCACGTTTTAATATCTGAATATATCAACAATATTTTGAGTCATTTACTGGTAATATTCTTGAAAAAAACTGTTGCCTAGTCTTCTCAAACGAAAACTCCCCACTAGAAGTACAAACTGATGACTTTGAATTTCACATTTATAATTTTAGTATTTCCTATTTCGTCCATAAATCAGTTCGCTGTGATTTGGATTAAAGGGTTAATATTGGGCAGGGTAGAAAATAAAGAAAGAAAGAAAGTTATGGTGTTGCCTGTCATCTAGTAGTACTGTGAATATCAATGCCATATATCAGCTGGTATAATCGTGTAGACCGCGCCTTACATTCCAAGTTCATCATGAACACGACACGTCACAAAAGCACTTTTGTAATTAGACTTATATTGCACACTGCGACGCCGACGCAGGCTTGTCTGTCGCCCTCGATCGAGAGTTTAATATTAGTTCTATCGTCTAATACGTCGCATAAATGAGATGAAATCACAACTTAAATATTCCCTGCGATGTATCCAAAGTTTTCAAACATTAATAACGGTTCTGTCAGTCACGTCTGCGAACAAGTTTTAATTAACATTTTTCTCTGTGTTTTCTAAAGTTCTGACTAATCTTTCTTTAGGAAAGTCCTCAAATAAAAAAGTTTCACGTTTTGGTAGAATTTTGTAGAAAATTCGTGCTGTTTTTAAATTTTGTTGCAATACAAACGATTACAATATAATAAGCGAGAGCAGCTCATTGGCGCTTTTGAACGTCCTTGTTTCGGTTGCAAACACAAAGCGACTTTCGCCATGGTCGAACTCGGATGGGTCAGTAAATATTTGCAATATCGGCGTCCTTTGTGCCTTGGAAGCCACGTCAACCCGTTGGTCCCGATTATACTGCAACCCCACCAACCATTAAGCTAGTGTAGTGGTGTATGGCATACACTCCTCGTGTGTGAAGCAAGATTTTTTCTCATAACTCAGAAGAGAAGAGCAGGTTGACTTGCAGGCTTTCATATGGTCGACAGAACACTAAGCGCCCCACTTGTCACTAAGATATAATAAAATTAGTTTTGCAGTGAGCCTGTTACTCTTAACGTGTTGTATACTGTATTGCACATCAGGTGTCGAGAGCAGAGCCATCAATAAGGGATTCGTGCGCTCATGATGCAGTCTGATTGGTGTCCGAGGTCATGAATCCTGTGTAACGTCGACAGCAGTGACGGATCGCGTCTACGCCTCACGCTGCTCTCACGTTGATACCACTGTCTGTATGTATTTAATGTCTGTATGTTATAAATTATGTATTTAAGCCGCATGTATTTTAGGAGTCGGTGCTTCACTTTGTATTGTTTCTGGAAACATTTTATCTCCAACTCTAAAATATGTTTATACTTAAATTTTATTGTTATATGCTTTTTAGTGTTAAGAAGTCGGTTTTAATTTTATTTTACAATATTCAGTGATAACTTTCTAAGGTCAAAGCTAGATGGGTGACCGTCATTACTTCTTAGTGAAACGATAATAATATATACGACGTGAATTGATACCTACTATCGTATCGTTTCACTAAGAAGTAATAGGAAAGCAAAAATCCTCAATTTCGCACACATAGACGACTAGATCATTACAATTGTTTGATTTAAAAACAAAGCCACGCAATCGATTTCAAAGAAATTTTTATGGGGCCAAATGGCAACTAATCCGCATCAAACAAAAAGAGAATCACGTTAATCGGGTCAGAAATCTCGCCTTATTTGGTGTACGTATTGAAAACCTCCTCGTTTTTGAAGTCGGTTAAAATATAAGAAACGTACCAACCGATTCTAATAAGACATGCATAAGCAAGTTAGACTAGTCTTAATAGTTATCAGAAGATTTTTAGAAAAACAGTATTATTGTTAAGTAAGAGCAATTTTTAGCTTTTCATACAAACCAAATCTCCAATAATTTCATTATTTAGTAATTAAAATAGAATAAAACTAGAAAAATTTCACGTCCTGAGGCAGGAATCGAATCCGCGACCTTTCGCAATCCGGGCGACTGCTCTGACCACTGAGCCACCCAGGACTTGGGATATCCCTGTGAAATTCCTCTAGTCTATCTGTATTTGCGTTTATGAGCGAACGTCCACCCTACAATTTCGAAATATTCTATTTCAACATCCGAAACGAGTATTTTTACAAATACCTACGATTCGGTTCAGTTGGGGCAGTGCTTTCAAATATTCTTACGTTTTGATTTTAACATTATTATAAATGTTTGAAAAATTACTTAGTAATTAAAATAGAATAAAGTAAATTTCATTATTGTTAGACTTTTCGTAAATCCTCTGACAAATTTTTAGGCTTGGTAAGATTTGCTAGAATCGGTTTGTGCGTTTCCATTATATTTTCAACTTAAAAGTTTGTATAAAAAGCCAGCATAAACGCTCTTAAAAGGATTGTTCAATCAATAACTAGTCCTTAACTTTCTTTTGAAAATTGACAATAGAATAAGCTTACTCAAGTTAGTCTCGGCAAACGAATGCTAGTTTGATTGATTTTGGCCAGGTGTTTCAATAAATAGCATTGAGTGACAAACACCGAGTTAGGTCCAATTCTAGAAATATTAATATATTAGAAGCTGAAAATACATCTTTAAAGGACACAGTAGCCGATCTCAACACTAGAATTGCTCGTATGGAGTAACACTCCCAAGCCAGCAATTTGAGGCCCAAAACCTTCCTATACACAAATCGGAAAATCTTAGTTTGATACAATATGGTACCTATTGCTCGTGACTGTAGATATTGTTTATTTAAGACCAACCAAATACCAAAAGACAGTGAAAATTGAATTAATCACCTTCTAGAAACAAATTTCAATGATACTAAATATAACTATACTATGTACAGTAGCATCAAAAAGATATAATCGATTTTGATTCCTATTACATTGTCATAAGGAAATCATCTATACCTACTTACATCATTATGCTGCTGACTGTAAACTCAGTCTTAAGGAAAGAGTACGTATGAAACGACTATTTGTAAGAAATAATAGCTACCACGTTTCACCCAAAAACAGCTAATAATAAATTATCTCACACAAAAAATTCTAGATACTTTTGTAACTTTTGTAGAATTTCAAACTAATTGTTTTATCTTTAGCGAGAGTTAAATAACGTTAAAGCGGCTTTGTAACAGCGTAAATAGCACAAAGAGATAACGTTACTGGAAGATCACAATGGGACGCAAGTGTTGAATTCTTCGAAACGCCTCTGGACGCACACGCTCGGATTAAGCGCGAGCACTGGCGCTGTCAGACCTAGCGGAATAAAGCCCACAGCTTTACTGAATTGACACATTTTAAGAGCATTGTACCGGACTAAAGGAATCAAATGATTCTCTGAAGCGATCTGTCAGTAATGAGATGGATTTGCTGCCATCATGGCCAACTAATAACATCATTGATTATTACCTAACCTTACATTTTGGCAGTAGCACAAAATTTGTAAACAAGTATGACCCGAGAGCAAATAGTCGTTGCATACGACAAAGTTCGCAATACCAAAATATCACGAATTCTTTTTCGAGATTGTATGTGAATGAAAAACATAGTTTGATGCAGTTTATTTAGTTTTTTACGGATCTATGTCCATCCTTGGTATTGGTGATAGATTTTTAAAATCAATTAAGTAGTTTCGGAGATTACTTAATCTTACATCCAAACTAACAAATAACACTTCTTTATATAATAATTGTAGATCACATTTTAATGTTTTTGGTGAGTTTAAATGCGTAGGTACTTTATTGTAACTATAACAAATAAAGAAAGAAAACGATGCAAAAATATATGGACTCGAACCTGCGTCTCCTGATTTCCGGCCGGAAATTATTATTAACGTTATTATTTTAGATGTCATAAATAGTCGGATATTTTTTTGCGCAATTCAGAAAGATGGTGAAACAAGCCCACCTATAATTAAACCATCTAAGTAGCTATATTTTTATAACAGTTAAACATATATAATTAATATATTTTGCAACTCGAAATCTTCGCAAAAATCTGGCATTTGCAATCATGAAATATTCGAATTTTAACAGAAGAAATTTATTGTGAATAATTAAATGATAACTACTAAAATCGATCATTAAATTAGCATTTCGCATAGACTGCCGAACCGTACCACGTGATTGAATAATTAACGTTCTTTACCTGTTTATTCAGAGCTAATACATTTTAAATTGGAACTAAAAGCGGGCTTATTTAGCAGACATTTAATGTTTTCAACTGATAACTTGTAAATTTTAAATCATTTTTGACAACTTTGAGGCTATATTAGGAAATTGAATCAGCTTCATCAAATAATTGGAGGATTGGCAGCCAATTGAACTGACACGACAGAACAGGACTGTTAGCTGTTAAATTCAAAGCTAAATTAATATCGTTGGCTTTATTTCGTTCTGATACTAGTCACTGCAAGGATACCAAATTTTGATTCTATCAATAAAAGATAAATGAAAAATAATTACTTCAATGATAGTACCGTAAAACATTAAACTTGACTAGGAGCGACATACCAGCGATGTATGTTGATGTTGTTGTTTTATTATGAATTTGCTAAGTCAAGTTACAGACTTCGAGTCACATAATAATGATATTGTCATATTAAAGGAACTATCTAATCATTCTAAGCATGCATTTTGTTTCTTTTTACTGTGTAGTGAAGAAATGATTTTGAAAGACACCATGACTGCTATTTCGTTTACTACCGAAGTTTGACAATGGTACTACCATCACAGCTAATTCGACAGTGGAATTAATTTTGGAATTGTGGTTCTGGAAATTTAATTGCGTACAGCCAAATTATTCACAATAACTTAAAGTAGTTTTAAAGACGATTTAGACTCAGCTAATAATGCAAAGTACATGTAGCGGGTAAAATGGTAATTAAAAAGCAATTAGCTCGCATGATAAAAGGAAATAAATCTTTCTTAATGTACACTAGGTAGTTTATTCTAGCATTTAATAAACACGAAGTCCATCGTTGGTATTGGAAGTTAGTGGAAGGATTGATGATAAGGAAAAGGATCACGATGTTGGAGCTTTAAACTATACAAAAATAAATAACGTGAGCAATAAAAGTGTCGATGTTACAACTCGATTTGTTCATGAAGTTTTTGATTTGCTCAAGATCTAAGCACAGCCGAGGGCCTGAAATGAACAAATAGAGCATGCTTCTGAGGAAATGTTATAGTCATATGAAAGTCATGAGTATGACATGTCAATATTTCAGTCATGTCTGAATTAGTCATATCCAGAAAGGGACATTTCAATAAACTGTCACAGAGCGCCTAAAGCCGTTTTCAATTGCTTGTAATATGTGGTTTTATGGTGGTATTATGTGTGTAATGGGAGAGAGTGGGGTAATTACGAACTCGGGGTAACTCCAAACGAGACCTTTATAATCATGAGGAAACAGGAGAAATAACCTCATGCTTATTTTCTGGAAGTGAACATGGATCTCCCTCTGAGAGATTATCAACTATCCTTTGCTATCATGATATTACCACTCTCCCATACCCAATAATTAATATTCTTAGTGATCCTTAAAGAATGCTGGTTGGAATTGCAAAATTTATCATCCCTACAGAAATGAGGCTAAATAAGTATTTCATCTCCAATGTATACACAGATCAAATTATAACAAAAGAAGTAAAGGCGGTCTCAAGGTTCTGACGACAGCACATCAAATGTAACAGTTGCATTACGAAAGCCGCCTCTATTACGAGCGTAGTAAGGGCGATCTCAAAGTCAAACTGCTAAGTTTCTCGACTGTACGTACGCGATATGAATTTTAATTTAATTGATAGCTCTAGCATCACGAGCATCTTCAGTACGGTAATGTTACCGCGTCTCTATGCCTTGTGCTTTCGGATTTTTCACAAATGCTCTCTTAACAAAATCAGCTTTGTGTAGGTTCAGCTTTGCATGCAACTGCAACAAAAAAGACATCGCACAAGGCTTGCTAAAGGTTACAACTACATGCTAGTTCGTTTAAGCAATACCTTGCATATTTGTAACATTTTAAATGAGGTTTTATTCCTACTTTTCGTACTAGAATCTACTAAGCAACTAAATATTTTACAAAAAGCGATAAAAAAATGAAAAAAACTTTCTCGATCGACAAAAATGAAAAAAAAAACAAAAATGATCTTCAAATTCTAATTAGCTATTAAACTAAAACGAAGTTTATCGGAAAGGCAGCACCCATAAGATTTAACCTCGAAAGATTTTTTCCAAATTGGTAGTTTTTAAATATCCCTCTGTCTACTTAAATAAAGTTCATGAGGTACCTTCCTTCAGCCAAACATAGATAAGCCTATCTCGAATGCGGGCTGCATTCAAAAAATCATATCGCGTAAAAAATATGTCTGATCCCTTTTCATTCGACCGCCTCCATTTGGACTTGTTTCGAGTCAACTTCAAAGGTTGCCATTTTTACCGAATGCGACGTGATGCGGACTTTTTTTAACATCAAAGGCACAACTGCCAGTTGAAACAAGGATGTCAATCAAACCCCCCATGTAAGTCCTTTGTTTTAAGCATGCTATTATTAAGTGCTGACTTTTATTGGAGTCTTTTGGAGTATCTATGTGAGTGACGCCTGCTATTATTATTGTAGCTTAAAAATCAATTCTGTATACTGTAACAGAAATGTTAGTTTCTGTTTCTGTTGTTAGCCAGTATACAATCTGAAGGTGGTAGAATAGAAGACAACTCCTCCTGTTGTCACTATCCTCGATCACCTCTGGCGAACTTTCTCTTTGGAGCTAGTGGAAGCAGGCCTCTCTCAAAGTGCAGTTGAGTTAGCCATAGAAGATATTACTGTTTAAATTTTTCATGAAGTCAATAAATGCAGTCTCACATATATCGTGGCTAAACATTAGTAATATCAAGTCCCGTCACGTCGCTTCCTTCTCGGGACACACCTCAACAGTGACGACACGACTTGCTAAAATAACACAATAGTGACGACACGTCAGGCAAATACTTCACATAACACGCTACTCGCTTATGGCTTACGACTGATGAATTATGTATGGTTCGTAGCAATCGATCTGTCTTCTTTACTTGATGCTATAACTTTGCGAATATACAAGAATATAGTGTTATGAATGAGTGAAACACATACATAAATGCAATAAAAATTGTTGTAAGATTTGAGTTAAAAGTAGTGAAGTGTCTATCAATCTTTCAATTAAAGTCACAATTAGAACAATTCAGTAAGATCTCTAATTTGACTATTACCGATTTAAGCATATAAAGGTATTTTCACTTCGTAAGTATTACGCATGAGTCCTTCATTATTAGTTCCAAAGGTGAAGTTGACTGAATATAAGAAGTACTCTTATAAGAAGTATCATTATTACTTTGTCCCGCATTTGATTTTGTGCCTTTACAAATAATACTATTGTATATTAATATCTGGTCTTAATCAAAATATAATTATGTACTAGTATTATTATGCAATTAAGTTTGAATTTTGTGCGATTCATATTTTTAAATTATATAATAAATAAAGACGTCTTTGTTGCACGATTTTGTATTTGTAGGTAATGACAAAAAGCCCTTAAGTCATCCACTAATAAACAATAGACTATCCCGTATATTCCCACTAAGCTTTGTGGGTAAATTGTTAATTATTTTCTGAATTAGTTATTATAATTATTTAAAAAGTGTTGACGCTGCAACGTATTTTCAACCCAGCGATCATGGCCGTAACGCTCACATTCCCCCTTTCGTTTATACAGCCAATCAAGTGGCTACCAAACTATTTGGAGGGGAACCAAACCAATAATGATTTTAATACACTTCTACTTACCACCTTGTATCGATCCGCAAGTAAATCCTAATATCTACCAAACCTACTTTTATTTTCTCTTGTTCGACTAATCCTGAACAAAGTGGCGACCGTGACAGGACCTATAATCTTCGGATTCGATATATACGGACAGTCAAGGTGACCTACACTCAGCTTCGCGCAGCGCCTAGAAGTACCCACTTGTACCTTTGAAGAGGACAGGAACCAGGAGCTGTAACTACCCCGGGCTGTGTGCCGCCTAACTGCCCTACCTACTGGAAGAACAAGCGTTCCTGCGGGACTACCATCAACGGGACCTCGCGTCATCGCTGCAGCCTACCGGCGGGCCGAACCAAGACGACTTCCTGCTGCCCAGCCGCCTGCATATCTAATTGTGAGCCCGTTCCTATTATTTCCTAGTTGTTCCCCTTTGATTTGTTCAAATTAGTGAAATTATTGCCTCGAAATTGGGTGTGGTGTCCTACAAATTTTTATCTAATTACCTACATATTTGGCAAGGGACACGAAGTCGTAATCTTTGTCTAATATTTACAAATTTCAACTATTTTAAATTATTTATTTGCGTTAAATAGATATTTTCTTTACTATAATTAAGTGTAAAGGTTAATAATTACCTATTAGCTAACCCTAAATACTACGTCTAGCTTAGCCACTATAATCTACCTACTTTACACACTATTTAGTTGCCTATTAAATACTTACGATAATAATTTATTTACAGTCCTATTATAATCATCACTGATCTATTATTAATTCTCATCACATAATTGCACAAAAGATTAACAATCCCCCATTCATATCGCAGGAATAACTTGTAACTTTTTGTTCGAAATTTTACTGCTCCGCTACGCAATTGTTAAATGATAGATAAGATAACAGAATATTAAGTGTGCAAAAAATAACATTCCAGTTGTAAGAAGCGCGAGACCGCTCGACGCCCGCCGCGCTCGGTGCCTATTCTACTAGTGACGTCACCCATTGTCCGCACGGCCTACCTGGCTGCCCGAGCGCACGGCGACCCGCACAACAGCTGATTGAGGCGAGGAGCGTATCGTATGCAAACAGTTTTTATTGTTTTAATTTTATTAACTTAAATTAGATATTTTTATCGCAATGGCTACCGAATCTAAGGCAACCGAACGTCTATGCACGCTTATTAATAAGCGAGGAATAGCAAAGGGGCGTTTGACTAAATTTAAAATTCATGTTGACCATATTTCAACACTAGACACTATTCCTGAGCTAGAAATAAATAAGATTGCGATGAAACTGTCTAGAATCGAGTCTTTGTTTATCGAGTTCGACGAGCTGCAAAGTCAAATAGAATTGTTAAATACTTCAAATTTAGATAACGAATTAACTACGCGTGATAATTTTGAACAGGAATATGACACATATATTTCTATGGCTCAGCAAATAATTAAAAGGCATTCGCCTGCCCAATCTCATACTGACGAAATGGGTTCCAATACCTCCACTCATGCGACACATAATTGTCATCACAATGAAGGAGATGAGACCCTTGGTTTTAAATTACCGATTATAAAAATTCCTAATTTTGATGGCACCTACTACAAATGGCTGGAGTTTAAGGAGACATTTAGTTCATTAGTTCATGAAAATCAAAGAATAAAGAACATACACAAATTCCACTATTTAAATTCCTATTTGGAAGGCGAAGCCGCTCGTGTCGTCAGTAATTTGGAAGTTTCTGATAAAAATTATTCCGAAGCTTGGAATCTATTGTGTGAACGATTTGATAACAAAAGACTCCTTATCAATAATCACCTAAAATCTCTTTTTAATTTGGAATCTGTGCGAGATACCGACAAGTCTTTACGCTATACTATCGATCACATTACAAAGAACTTGCGGGCTCTCAGCACATTGGGGCTGCCCACCGATAAGTGGGACGTCTTAATTATTTATATGGTCGCAGCAAAATTAGATAGCACTACATGTTTTAAATGGGAAGAGCATAGGAATTCTATATCTGAAATACCATCGCTTAATGACTTCTTTTCATTTTTGAAAAATCGCGCTGATGTTCTCGAGACTGTTCATCGAAATAGACAGGATAAATATGATAAAAGTAGACAGTTTGGTTTAACATCTCAACCTAAGGTTCAATCTAAATCTTTTGTTGTTACTTCTAAAGAGACTACTCCTACTCGCAATAGGACCTTTGAATGTGTGGTATGTAAAGCTAATCATCGCCTTTATGAGTGTCCCTCATTTAAAGCAAAGTCCTCTGAAGAGAGGAACTCTATTGTAACGTCATTCAATCTATGTGAAAATTGCCTCAGACCTGGGCACAATGTTCAAAACTGTAAACTTCCAGGTACTTGTCGCACCTGTAAGAAACGACATAACACTCTTTTACATTTTTCAAAAAATAACGATTATGACAATGCGAGAACCCCTAACTCCCACTCTATAGTAATGTCTGCTCTGTCATCCCCTGAAGTGCTACTGTGTACCGCTAATGTTCAAATTTCTAATCCTGTTACTAATAAAACTCTCCAAGTACGAGCTCTGCTCGACTGTGGCAGTCAATCTTCTTTTATAACCCAATCATTAAAACTTAAACTAAATCTAACCCCACAGCCGTCAAATGTCAACATTGTTGGTATCGGCCAAATTCCACTTAATCTAAATACAGAGAGATGTCCTCTCCGCCTAAAATCTAATTCGACCTCTTTCGAGGTGTCTATGTTTTGTTTAGTTCTACCTAAAATTTCCGATAATTTACCTAAGTTTTCCTTCAATAGTAAGGCCCTAAATATTCCAAATGTCCAACTAGCGGACCCCAATTTTAATCAGTCGTTGCCTATAGACATGCTGATAGGCGCCGATCTTTTTTGGGACCTAATAGGCTCTGAGCAGCTGTTTTTAGGGCACAACAATCCTATACTCCGAAGTTCTAAACTAGGGTGGCTATTAGCCGGGCCTCTACCTAGAATACACCTACAGCAATTAAATTCCCCCCCAAAACACATAACGTGTAATTTCTCCCTAAAGGAAGAAAATTTTCCTAATCTGAATTTACAAAAGGAAAATGATTTTCCTAATCTAGAGAAACAAATGTCTATTTTTTCGGAACTAGAGAACATTCCACAAATTCAACCCTACACTAAAGAAGAGAAATTGTGCGAACAGCACTTTCTCTCTACTACTACTCGAGAAAGCACTAGTCGTTTTTGTGTTAGTCTACCTTTGCGCTGTGAGCGCGACTACTTAGGTGACTCCTACCGGTTGGCTAAAAAGAGGTTTATAAACTTAAAAGCTCGCTTTAAAAAACAACCTGACCTTAAATTAGCTTATTCAAAATTTATCCATGAGTACGCCGAACTCGGGCACCTATCTGAATCTAAATAACATCTACCTAAAAACAGCCATTTTGTTACCAATCACCCTGTCATCAGAGAATGGAGTGAGTCCACTAAGTTGCGTGTCGTGTTCGACGGATCAGCTCGGACTTCCTCTGGTTTTTCTATAAGCGACTTACAAATGGTAGGGCCTACAATACAAAATTCTTTATACAATATCCTAATTCCCTTTCGCCAATATAAATACTGGAGGCTGCACTATGTGGTGGTATGACCCTAACATTCTGGTACAGCATGAATCTTCTTGGCCTACGACTTTGACATTCAATGAATCTTTTAATTCGAAAGCAGTCTCTGCTTTGGTGGCGGAGGTTTCGCCTTTAGCGCCTATAATATAATTTAATCGATATTCTAATTTAACAAAAATACATAGAGTTTACGCTTACGTCTTAAGATTTATATACAATTGTAAAAACCCTAATAATAAGCTCGAAGACGAGCTTAAAACCCAAGAGTTAAATAACTCACTAGAACTTTTATTAAAAATAGCTCAAAAGGAATCTTTTCCTACCGAAATTGATCGACTACAATCTAATAAGCTTCTTCCAATTAAAGGATGCCTATACTCATTAAATCCTTTCCTAGACAAATCAGGAATACTACGTGTAGGAGGTCGCATTGATAGCTCAGCCTATCCCTATGAGAAACGACATCCCGCTGTCCTGAAAAACAATCATTATTTAACCAAGTTAATATTCGTTTATGAGCACTCGCGCCTACTACACACAGGTCCCCAACATCTTTTATCCTCTATTAGAGACAAATACTGGCCTATAGGAGGCCGTAACTTAGCGAGGAGTGTGGTTAGACATTGCCACACTTGTCGTCGTTTTAAGGGTCAGACTATGTCAAATATAATGGGAAACTTGCCTAAAGAGCGTGTTGAACCAGATTATCCTTTCAGTACAGTGGGCACTGATTTTGCTGGACCATTTCTAATCACTGATCGAAAGGGTAGAGGGTGTAAGATTACAAAGTGTTATTTATGTATTTTCATATGTTTTCGTTACAAATACGTTCACCTAGAAGCGGTCAGTGAGCTAAGTAAAGACGCGTTCATACTCACTCTCAAGCGATTTATTTCCCGCAGAGGAATACCTAAATTTATCTACTGCGATAACGGCAGAAATTTTGTTGCCGCAGCCAAAGAAATATCTAACTTCGTTAAATTACATAAAAACGCAATTGTTGACTTTGGAGCTCGTCAGGGCATCGATTTTAAATTTTCACCTGCATACGCTACTCATTTCAATGGCCTAGCTGAAGCCGGAGTTAAGTCAGCTAAGCACCATATCCATAGGGTTTTAGGACAAACACACCTAGCTTTCGAGGAACTGTCTTCGCTATTTGTTCAGATCGAAGCAATCCTAAACAGCCGACCCCTTTGTCCTTTAAGTCCCTCGCCTAACGATTTCTATCCGCTCACCCCAGCTCACTTTTTGATAGGCAGACCTCTCACATCTCTGCCATCGCCAAACTTATTGGAGAGCAACACAAATCGACTTGATCGTTATAGCCGCCTTGAACAAGCCAAGCAGCATTTTTGGAACCGGTGGGCGACCGAATACGTAGCCGAGTTGCAGCAGCGTACAAAGTGGCGCTCCAGCTGCCGAAATCTACAGCTCGACGACCTGGTACTTATCAAAGAGGACGGCACTCCCCCACTGTGTTGGCGCCTGGGGCGCGTAAACAAATTGTACCCCGGAGACGATGGTGTTCCGCGCGTCGCCGACATATCTACAACCCAGGGTACCATAAGAAGAGCCATTATCCGTCTGTGCTTACTACCTACCGAAGAGGCGAGTCAATCTTGAAAGCATCTTTCAAGGGCCGGGAGGATGTTGACGCTGCAACGTATTTTCAACCCAGCGACCATGGCCGTAACGCTCACATTCCCCCTTTCGTTTATACAGCCAATCAAGTGGCTACCAAACTATTTGGAGGGGAACCAAACCAATAATGATTTTAATACACTTCTACTTACCACCTTGTATCGATCCGCAAGTAAATCCTAATATCTACCAAACCTACTTTTATTTTCTCTTGTTCGACTAATCCTGAACAAAAAGTTTTACAAGAAAGTTATCCGATACTATTGTCACTTAGTCCACACCAAAATGTATAACAGCACGATTGCTCTGTACTCTGTAAGTAGTCATTACTGTATGGCCGAATTTCTGTATGGAGTGGGTTTATGACGTCATCTTCCACTTCGTCACTTCGGGTTACTTTTAATAGATGGCATTCGTGGCAGACAAAAGGAGTGTTTGATATAAACCTACTCTTTGGGAAGACCTATTGTAAGTATAACTGACGTGCTATATTGTTATTTTCTAATTTCTTTGCATTCTATAATTTTTCTCATATATTTTCCTCTAGAAGTTTCTACGCGCTTGGAAAACTAAGAAAATCACAAAAAAAATCCATATACCACGCCTCTCTGTAATTGGTATGTTGTTCCTATTTTGAAGGATATGGTAAATTCTCTTCAAACATTATTTAAAATTAAACAGCAAAATAAAATATTTTAAATTTTAAGTGACCCTCTACCTCGATCATCGTCTATTTAAAACCTTCTCATCTTCACTATTCTAACGCGATAGATGAGGAGTTAAGAGCCTTATCATCAGCATCATATTAGCCGAAAGACGCCCACTGTTAGGCATAGGCCTCTACCAAAGATCTCCAAACCGATGGGTCCTGCGCTGCCCGCATCCAACGCCCGCGACCCTCACCAGATCGTCGGTCCACCTTGTGGGAGGCCTATTAACGCTGCGTCTTCCGGTAACCTGAGGCAGGTCCGTCAGAGGATTTTTCTGACATAAAACAAAATAGTAGTTTTCCTCATCACAACATCCCGTGCACGAAGACTAATCGAAGAAATCACAATATTAGGCTGAATATTCTTTTTACAAAAACACGTACCTTAAGGCAACTTCATTTGAAATAGTTTCTTATAATTGGTAACTATTTAGTAGATCATGAAACATTCCCGCCAACATTGCGTCCACGATAGTCCACGCGGCACACAACACTATTATTTCAATTTCCAAAACAAGTTTAATCAGCAAACTCCAGTTTGGCAGTCACAGTTTGTTAGTTGCAGTTTCATCTCTAAATAAAACTAACGGGAATGGCGGGCGCTCGCAGTTTGCTGCCATCGGCTCGCATCTATTGTGGGATTTGTGAGCTAGTCTCGTCCTGGTAAAGTGAGATGCATAGAGTTTAATATGGAATGTGAGCAACTGGCGATTTGTTGGATACAAGGCGAACATTTCTGCGGAAAGTTGGACACATTTTATTTAAATAGAAGGGTTTAAGAGAACTGTAAAAGAACACGTGGCACATTATATAAAACTGAATGCGGTTTTCTCTCTTGTATTCTTATACAAGGCTAGAAATATGTTTTAGAAACGTCACGTTTGATAACTGATAGCTGGTTCACAAAATGTTGACATAATTATCAAAATGTTCTTGAAAATTAGACAGACTGACTTTCAAATTTTAATTTACGTTTCGTTTAATAATATCATCTAACGGTTTTTTTATACAATTATATGACAAGCAAGCTGACGGCACTCAAGCGGGGTCGCTAGTTCCGACGAGGTATCGCCTTAAGATGAAATCCCGACCATGCCCAGTAATTACACTGGCTACCTTTCCCATCAATCCGAAACACAGCGAACTGTTTCACGGCTGAAATAAGAAAGGCAATGTAAATTGGAATTAAGGAGTAAATTAAAAAAAAACTACTGTCTTTTCTGTATGAGTGATGAACAAGAAATGTAGCGAATGAAAGAGACAAACATATACACAATGAGATTTGGTCCATTCATTCTTTAACAAATTAGTCTCAAGTATAGTTTCAAGTGTATAACCACTAGTTTTAGAATCTTTTCTCTTTCACCTTATCCCTTAACTAACCTTCAAATGCCATTCATATTAACTATTAACTAATAAAAGCCATGTTGTATCTTGCCCGCCCATACCGCATAAGATTACGATGGCTTCCAATGTCCATCACTAGAAATTGATATAATTCACAAGAATTTTGTATCCGGCAATGCAGAGCAATAAATTCACTGCGCTCGCAGAAACACGGTTCAATTTCGTACTAGCAACTGTTTAAAATTCTTGTCTCGTATGTGCTAGCCAGGGCTTGTACAGCGTTAGGTGAAAATTGAAATTTGCCATACAATTTTTTGATTTCTCCACATCTTGTTCCGGCCTGTGGGTACAAGCTTTACATTCAGTGTGAACACATGCGCTAAGCATTTTTTTGTTAAGAGTTTGGCCTCAATATTGGTAAAGTGTATTATAAGATGTTTTTAACTTTTCCTCTCTTACCAGCCCGCCGGTGTTGAATACACAACGCAATCATATACACAAACACCGCACGTCGGTCAAGCAAATATTGTGGAGATAAAATAAATCACCAAAAAATATTATCTTCAAATATTATAGAAATATATTTTAACACATTTACCCAATAAACAAAAAACATTAAATTAATTAAAGTATGTATTGTGATAAATTTGAGAATTTCAATACTAGAATAAAATTCAGTATATCAAGCTGGATGTCGTTTATCGCGCCGAAAATTTTCCTACAGGATCTCAAACTATCTCCATACTCCAATCTTAATCGGTTTAGCGGTTATTGATTCCCAATACAAACTTCCACCTCACTATACATCCCCTTGAAGGATGATATCTGAGATAAAAACTTTTCTATGTCCTTTACCGTGATTCAAACTGTCCCTATACTATATTTTTAGCCCCTCAACGGTCCGCTCCATTTAAAAAGAGGTAACAGACAGACAGACATTCGCATTTATAAAATTAGTCATCATCATCATATCAGCCGAGAGACGCCCACTGCTGGAGATAGGCCTCCCTCAAGGATCTCCAAACCGATCTGTCCTGCGCTGCCCTCATCCATCGGATTCCCGCAACCCTCACCAGATCATCGGTTCACCTTGTGGGCGGCCTACCAACGCTGCGTCTCCCAGTACGCGGCCGCCATTCAAGGACCTTTCGGCCATCAGTCCTCCTTGCAATGTGGCCTGCCCACTGCCACTTGTGACACGCAATTCTTTGGGCTATCTCAGCGAACTTAGTTCTCCTGCGGATCTCATCATTTCTGATTCGATCACGCAGAGAAACACCAAGCATAGCCCTCTCCATTGCTCTTTGGGTGACATTGAGCCCTCTTATGAGGCTCATTGTAAGCGGCCACGTCTCGGTTCCGTATGTCATCACTGGCAACACACACGAGTTGAAGACTTTCGTCTTGAGACGAAATATATAATATTAGTATAGGTGTAAAATGGGATGAAATTTTCACAACCCAACTTTGAGATAAAGTATCATAATCATTAGTGCAGCTAAACAAAAGAAGCGAGAACCGTCTCAAGGGGGTGGGTTGGTCCCAGTTTGGGCGCCA
Source organism: Nymphula nitidulata (assembly GCA_947347705.1). Lineage (NCBI taxonomy): Eukaryota > Metazoa > Arthropoda > Insecta > Lepidoptera > Crambidae > Nymphula > Nymphula nitidulata. The sequence goes on from OX374618.1 coordinate 1,060,991, forward strand.
CTACAAACAAGATGAAACAAATCTCCCCCAAACTAGGTTATCCCGTCCTGGCCTGATATTCGTCCGATAGAGGCGCGTGCATCACCAACCTAGTTTCATAACTCGGAAATGTTTTTAGAGCGAATATAGTGGAGGATATTAGTTCTTCAATAAAAGCGGTTTGTTCTAGCGAAAACGTGCGTGGAAAGTTTTCACACGTTTTAGGTGTTTGCTTTTATTTCAATAAGTATATGGCAGGAATTAAAGCTAAGTTGGAATGAGTGAATTTGTATGTTAATTTACTTAAATTAGTTTTTTTTATATACAACTAGTTGACAAACACGAGGAGGTCGGTGGCGTATTGGTTTGAGCGCTCTGGTTTCGATACGAAAAACAAAGCAACTTTCGCAATGGTCGATCCTGGGATGGGTCAATCAAAGTTTGGTATCTAGAGCTCCTCTGTTCTTCGGAAGGCACGCTAAGCCGTTGGTCCCGGTTGTTCCTGCAACCGCTTTAACCTACCAACCCGCATTGGGCCAGCGTGACGGTGTTATGGCCCAAACTCTTCATGTGTTTCTTCCATTTAGGAAGGCCTGTGCTCAGCAGTGGGACGTATATAGGCTGGTGATGACGATGGTAAGATGAGAAACAAGCTGACGGCACACCTGGTGGTAAGTGGTAACTGCCGCCTGTAGACACATGCACACATGGAAAATATCACTTGGTATTGCAGGTTGCGTTGTCATCCTGAGGTGTAAGATGAAATGCCTTTCATGCCCAGTAATTACACTGGGTACCTTTCTCTTCAATCCGAAGCACAGCGAACTGTTTCACGGTTAAAATAAGAAAGGCGGTGGTACAGTCGACCACAGAAGTAGCTTAACACTTTAGTACCATGTTACACTGACTATTTGCACTCGTACGTAATTTCCACCGTATTATATTAACGCCATAGCTATTGTGACATGGTACTAAAGTGCTCAGCTACTTCTGTGGTCGACCGTACCTACCCAGGCGACCCTACATACGGGCACAGATACGGGCCTAAAACCTAGTAAGTACCTTATAATTTATTTATTTAATCTCTATTACACAATTTACTTGTACTCCGGTAAAATGTTTGAGAGAAAATAACGGTGCAAAACGAAATGTAATAAATTACCTACTGTCTCGTTCTAAGTACCGATAATATAAAACCTAAGTACTAAAAGTACTTAAATATTTTTTCATACTTTGTACTCATATTTTTGTATAAATTGCTTCTTTTTAAAAATATTGTGTGTTTACACTAATTTATAAATAAATAAAATGCTTGGAAACATTTCTTTTATTAAATTGGTTTTAATTTTACTTAGCATCTACAAGGTCAGTTCTTTTGTTCTGCTATAATTTTTTAAATGATATACAAGATGGCGAAAGTTTTAAGACTATTATGCAATGACTAAGACTATTAAACATTATGAAATTGTTGGTTAGTTAATATTATTTTTATGTGATAAACATAAGGGTTTTTTTGTTGACGATTCGAAAGTGCTTCTTGGGGGGCCTAATTGAATAAAGATATTTTCATTTTCAATGTTGGTTTTGTATTTTATTTCTTGTTTTCATAGTAAAGTGGAGGTAAGATCCACATGAAAGTCTGGAGAAAAACTGACTGAAACTTCTGACGATAAAATCGAGTGAGGTGGACAGACACGTTTAATGATTTCAGTCTTTACGATGAACGAGTATTTAGGAGGTATACTGAAAACCACTAAACAAACACTATCAACTTGATGTGGATACTAAAAATTTTATCACGGACCGACTACAGACTTTACTGTAAATATATTTGTGATAACTGCATTAAAATACAGCAAACAGTTAGGCAAGCGACGGTTTTGCATCTATATTTAACAGCATGGCATCCGTACTGTAAAGAACGATAAGCCAGCATAGCTTCATTAAAATTAGCATAATGCCAGTGGATTCGCGGCATAATCCGCGCCATATTGGACGCCGTGCGATCGCCGGCCACAGCTGTCCGCACCTCGTCCGCTTCAATCGTAACCCGGATTATGTTGTTATCAAAGATTCTAACCTTACTCATATTCAAACAGGAGAAATGCTTAAAATACCTGCACTAAAGTTTTGTTTTGACTTTGAGCAGTCAATAAAACGCATTACAGCCTAAAGTTGCAACAAGTAAAATCGCAAAATGAAAAGATTACTTATACGATATTTGCAAGAGCAATAGCACTTTGATTACGACATCAGAACATTAAGGCTATACCACAGATTGATAATGGTACAGATACCTCACTCTAATACAAATGGTGAAAAAAATCGTTATATCAGCCTACTAGGATTATTATTATTAGCCATTTTAGAACCTGGGAAAAGAAAAATACTAAAAACGCGTGCCGAGAGGCGAGAATCCCGCGCACACCTCGTGAGTGCGTCATCGAGCGAAAACATCCAAGTTTTCGCTTGTACTAAAAACATAAATTAAATTAAATGACTAAAGTAAGACACAAATTTATTATGTATATTCATCTAATGCAATGACGAGAATGCGAAGAAAACCGGTCACTTAAGTACATGTACTTTAATTATATAAAATGATCGATGTTTTTTTACATCTCTGTATTCGCGGTTATTAAATTTTAGTGTCGAAAATATTCTGAATCGTGTAATTAATTCGGATTGAAGGGAAAGGTAGACAGTGTAATTTCTGGGCATGGACGGCATTTCTTCTTAGGCCCCAGGATGACAACGCACCTGCAATATCAAGTGATTTTTCCTTGTTATTGCAGGTGTCTATAGGCGGCGGTAACCGCTTACCTTCAGGTGGGCCGTCAGCTTGTTTGTCATCTAGTTGTACAAAAAAAAATAAAAAATAAAAAAATTGATAAATAATCTTTGAAAAAAAGGGCCAAGGTGGAATAAAATATTTTTTTGTAGTATTCAATAAAGTGTAGCATTGAATGTTTATCAAAATATTTCTTTTTTTTAAACCTTCCACGTAATTATTAAAAGTCTCCGGTGCATTGGGACATAAGATTGCCATTACTGATAGACATTTACACGCGAGGAGTAAGGGGTGAGGAGCTCATTGGCGAAGTGGTTTGAGCGCTCTGGTTTCGATTATAAAAACAAAACAACATTCGCCATGATTAGTCCCAGGATGGGTCAATCAAATTTATAATCTCAAGCTCCTCCCTGCTTAGGAAGGCACGTTATAAGCTGTTGATCCTGGTTGTTAGTGCAACCGCTTTAACCGACCAACCCGCATGGCCCAATCTCCTAATGTGTTTCTCCCATATAGGAAGGCCTGTGCCCAGCAGTGGGACGTATATGACTCGTCTGAATATACACTTACGCAAGGACCTATTGCATTTACACTATTGCGAGGACAAAGTTTGCAGCCCATGGAAAATTGTCACTGAATCGAAATTGTGTCGCATTATATCACGGGCGAAGTTGAACGTAGTGTTATGGGCATGCGCCATGTAGAAGCCCAGAGCCGTAAACTATCTTGGTGTTGCGTGTGGAACGGTTTTTGGAACTTTATTACCTGTGTGTTATGGTCTAAAGTGGCATGTGTAGTGAAAAGAAATGTGTCCGTTTCATGCCATAAAAGTATGTGCAAGTATTAATAAAAAGTGTTATATAAACCAAATGTGGATTTTGCAAAAATGCTTGTTGAAGATGCTTAAGAACGATTTCAACTGTATTAAGGCAGGACTAGAAGAGGTTCAAGGGGTTCTTCCAGGCACAATAGGACATGTCTTTTTTATGGATTTGCTTTAAAAGAAAGATTGAAATTAAGTTTTGTTGTAAGCAATAGGAAATAAGTAATAAAGTAATATTAATTATTAATTAGTAATAGTATTAAATGTTGTTGTCACCAATTGTTTTCAGTATGTACATTCCAATAGCAGCAGTTCCAATAAAAAAGGTTTATCCCAAAATTATGTTATCACTTAGATATAGCATCACATTATGTCTCATTCACAGGTAAGTGGAGACATAATATTGTAGCTCAACATTTTAACGTAGCTAGTTTTGCGTTTATTTCGCATTAGTTTAAGTAACGGCCGAACCCTTGTTGGATTAACTATTTGGTTAGTAGGAGATATAATTTGGGTGAATATTTTATGAGCTGACACGTGTACTAAGAATATGAGAATGTATTTCTATGTGTTCAGATATATTTTTTTTATTTTGCTTCTGTGATGGACACTGTCGCCCAAGAATATAAAAGATTTCATATTTCACTTTTGTTTTTTTTTCATCAAGTTGAAAGCAACGCGTTTTTAAATTATATAACTTACTAAAATGGATCTTTTGCAACTTTCAAATATCAAGAATGAAATGGTAAATCAGTGACGCCTAAAACAAGTTTTACTTTTTATTATACTTCTCTTTTTTATAGGTACTTCCTATGGCAAGTGGTTCCATTTTTGTGTTTTACGATTTTAGTAATGAAATTTTTTATATCGAAGCTCTTAAGACTTTTGTGGTCCCTTGTAGGTATAGTAGACCACACATCAAGCTCTTATGAAACCTTCCAAATGTTACTTCAAATTGAAAGATGAAACAGTTGTCTGACTCTACACAATGAAAGATTAATAACGCAAGCACACACATGCACACGTACGGAACATCAAGATGTCCGAATCATCTCTCTTAAGTTTATATGTGTGTTGCGCGCCCATTTTTTGTCCGGTACATGGAGCCTTCTGTTTCTATTTACATTGTGAAGTTTTGGTAACTCCTGCGTAGCGTTCAGCTGTCAAACTGTATGAAAATCAGGGACTGTGGCAATACCCGATGAAATAGTATTTTTTTCGGTACCCAACCGTTTTCTGTGCTTTTAAATACCGTTAATAACTGTACCCGAAAAATTAAGATATCAACTAAACCATCATTCAAAGGATATCATAACTTAAAGGTACCCGTAATAAGGGTGGATACCCGTATTTTAAAACGGTTTTACACTTAACGTTGTCAACTTGTGCGATCGGTATCCAATTAAATACAAATACCTAAATGTTTAAGGTAAGTTATAAGATTCACTGAACTTGGATACCGATATTAATGATACCCGAACTTCTTGTGACCGGTTAAAGCAGTTTTACATTCCCTGATGAAAATCACATCAGCAACTCTTAAGTACAAGAGTTTGACGCAAAAACCATGCTTGAGGCATTTATGATTTGAGGGAAGTGAGGAAGTGATGGATTTAAAACACTCTAAATCCTACCTAGAGGAGGAGTTGGGAGGATGGAGTAAATACATCTATGCAAAAGGTAGAACAAAAGCTCGCTTCTTGGTTGGGGCGCTCACTGGGCATTTTGCTACTAGCCACATGCTACATAAAATGCAACTCACCCCATCACAACTTTGTCTAGCATGTGGTGAATGCCAGGAATCAATGATCTCTTATGTCATTGTGATGCCCTGGCTAGAACCAGAATGAGCCTTCTGGAAGTAGCATATCCAAATCCAGAAGACTACAGGACTAAAGATATAGTAAAGCTAATGGCATCTTTATTCTGGACACAGGAAGGGTAAACGCAGGGGAGGCACAAAAGATCCCAATGGGTCGAAATGCACTGTGACTTAGTCATGGCCCCACAGTAAGATAATAAGATAAGAGGGATTTAAAATGTAGAGACAATTTTTTGCTGATCCACAATAAAATGTTGATGGCTAGTGCAACGAGAAATAAACTGGACATCTTAATCCTATTGAAGGATTACATATTAGACAAAATACGTGTACAGTCGACCACAGAAGTAGCTGAACACTTTAGTACCATGTCACACCGACTTCGTGCACGTATTTTGTAGTTGCTACCATACTACATTGACGCCATGTTAATTGTGGCATGGTACTAAAGTGTTCAGCTACTTATGTGGTCGACCTTACCTGCTGGTAATCAGGCAGAGAGACTTATAAACATCTGTTGTAATAAATATGACGAAACCCATTTACATGAAATATTTAAGTATTATTGTACAACGATTTTTTAAAAATAGAAATAATGCAATGACTCCGAAGTATAGATACAGTTTATTGCTTCTTTACAAAGGTATTTCAAAAAGGTTCCATTATAATTTGGAAGATCATTCGAATATAGCTCAAGGCTTTGTGTAGAAATTTCTTTGTGAATTTGGATTTTAGTAGAAATCGATTTGTCCTTTACTATGTCTGCCTATTATTGAATTTTAGGCTGAAAAAATTAAACGTAGTGTTCTACTTGGTCATAAAATATGGATATATCAAATTTACTGTCCATCCCTTTTATCCTCTCTAAGTTAGAAACGTATCGCTAGCTGGTCCTAATAAAAGCCAACCAAACATTTATTTCGCTTGCAAAAAATCTCGTGTGAATATATGTGGTGTATTTTGGCGAGCTCGGCAAGAAACGGCCGGTGCTCCGATGGCGTCAATCAATCGGGCAACCAATCAGGACGCCTCTAATTTTCGCTAGCAGAACATAGTAAACAAAAAAGAGTAGACAACATCATGAAAATATATATTTACGCTCATCTTCGCACTTCTAGCCCTATTAAGCATCAAGATCATAGATAACGGACTTTTTTAATAAACTAGTGGCTCCACCCACGTGGATTTTCGGTGATTGCTCCAAAAACAATCCTATTATCTTTCCAGGGTCTCATACTATCTCCAAAACAAATTTCATTTAAATCGGTTTAGCGGTTTGAGTGTAAAAAGTAGTAATGTTAGTATTGACAGGATGGATTATTTTTTACAAATAAGTACTTAATTTATACCTTAATTTTGCCGCGACTCATCATGAGTAAGTGACCTTAGTCCTCATAAAAACATTTTCCCTTACCAGGATTGACCCGTGACCCAAATACTCAAAGTAGTGCTGCCGAACTATCGATAGTTTTCATATCGATGGTTTACCTTGAAATCAGAAACGTAATAGCTTGATCAATCTTTAGTCGACTATGGACTAAACAACAGTCCTATAGTAACTCGAAACACATGTGATCGAACACATTTCACTTTTGTAGTTTTATTTGTTTTCGACGTTCTTTGAAGTGCGGGAACCTCTTCATCCAATCTATGCCTCGTGGACAAGTATTCGTACTAGTCATACTTTATGCCCTCACCAGTATTCAGATTGGGAACCTCGGTGACTACACGACAAGATGACCGTCAATATAATTATGACAATGTATTGTAAGACTCGATGTAACCTACTTTGAATTTACAGTTTACTGTAAATGGGATGTATGGTTAAAAAACTGAAGCCATTTGAATTCTTTTAATAATGAGAGTAAGAATCATCCTCCACTGGCCAGTTTCTTGTTTTTCAATGGGGCCTCTGACCAAATATATGTTCACCAACTTTTCTTCGCCACCTAAGATTGGTAATGACATATTCTGGAGCGTTTTAGATTTTGGTACCCAGATCTTCGTTCACTTGACTATACCATCTCTTTAGCTAACACCAGTTCAACATTACAATGAAATTTCGAAAATGAGCGACACCATATGCCCTTTTACTGTGCGTAAGGGTGTTACCCCTCCCTCGGCTCGTAACTAATACAAGATTCCTCTGTCGCTCATTGTCATTTGCTAAATTATCGTCCGCGGCTCACTCGTAATGGGGGAGGCTGTGCCCGTAACAATGCCTTTATATTTTATGTGACAACATTTTTGCTTTGAAATTTATTTTCTTGCTTACAATGCATGGGCGAGTTTGAATATGTAACTGAAATTAAAGTATTTAAACTTATCGCTCTAGTCTTGTCAGGATATTTGAAGTCATGCAATGAATAGGGCTACATATTATTATATAACATATTAAAAAGCATGTCAGCGCTCTCAAAACAAAGCTGAAATGCTATGAATAATGCCTACATTGTTATCTTCAACAATCGGGTCCCAAATTCAATTTTCTACTTCTCTTAACTTGCTGTTTTTCTAGATGCGCACATTTTTATCACTTACGCATTGCCGACCCCATAAAAACCTTCACACGCCCTATCCAACAACCCCACCATAACCCCACATAACTGTCGCTAGGGAGAGCTGTACAGAGGTTTCGCTCGCTTACCATTATTATAATCATATCCGAGTTCCTTCAACCCGTAACTGCATAACTTTTTACGACATCACGGACAAATATGAGTATCGTGTCAAAACGGACGGCGTTCATTTATGGCGCTGCAAAAATGTACCACCTACCGCATATGCCGTCGCCGGCATGATATATTGCCCACGATCACGCCTTGTTTTACTTTATTTTCGGCGAAACTAATTGGTATTATACCTTGTCGTTTAGGAAAAATAAATATGTTTTGTTCCACTAATTGATATTGATCTTGCGCCCCAATTGCTTATCAAATGTTTGGATTTAGAATAATTAGACATGGTAATCAAACATAAACAATCACGATAGTGAATATCGGGCTTCCCTTGATTACCAATGCGGTAGTATTACGTAATGATAGTATGAGGTCGAAATAACAGCGTGAGATCTTGATAAAACACTACATCTAATAGGAGAAGGGTATAGGAGAATAAACCACTTGAATTAAGGGCGCTCGGCTGGGGTAACCCCTCCTTCTTACAGTAGAAATCAGCCAGGTATCACTACTTTGTAGTATTGTCAGAATATTGTGTAGCTCTAGTGCAAAAGATCTCGCTTATAAAATTTTGGTATGCAACAAATGATTAATTGGGTTTTGATTTTGAGTTTGAGTAGTGTTCCTTTGGTGGTCATTGAAGGAGCGTTACAGGGACAAGGAGGTATATTTATGTCTCGTAGAATGCCAGCATAACGCTTCCTATTGATTTTGAAAGCTTAGGCAACGTGAGAGTAATACTTTTGTTTGATATTATAAGGTTCAAGAATATTTGTATGTTAAGAATGCGTGGACACATTAAAACATTTTTTTTTTCTGTGCACTGCACTGCTGACTGTTGTTATTATGTAACTACACGCATTGTTACTTAAATTTGAAGAGTGCCGGAATTATCTCGGTAGTTCATTCAGACAGATAATATGAGAATGTTAGTAAACACAATTTCTTGTGATAGACGTATAAATAGGTTTTTGGACGATTCCAAAGTGCTCCTTGGGGGGCCTAATTGAATTGAACAATTGAACAGAGATATTTTATTTTCGTTACACGCGTTATAGGCTACGGCAACCGCTTACCATCAGGCGGCCGTAGGTTACCGAGTTTGTTAGTCTGTATAAAAATACAAAAACAATAGTCTTCTCAAATTTTTGGTGCCAAAACAGTTCTTTAACACTTTCACCAGGACTAATTAGGGCAATGAAGTACCTACGAGTCATCATCACGAAATAGCCTGACATAGCTCTCTTGGTACTTCCAGTTTTTAATATTAGATAAAAAAAGTTAGTATATATTTGGAATATTAGGATTAGGCTATCCAATATCGAGGAGATGTTCCCTTCGCCGGTTCTGGAAGTGGACAAAATCTACTAAAACAACGTCAAATATTTACCAAACGCTGAGTTCACGCCGAAGCGCCTACAACGGATTCTACTCGGCACTTTTGCACTAAAAAGTTGTACACGGATTTAGTACGGAGTGGCACCTCGCACAGCCAGTATATTCCTGCTATTTTTCTTTTAGTTTCGAACTTCCCACTTATAATGAAGTTTTCAGATCCCTGACGCCAAGTTTGGATGAGCGGGAGACAGATTTGCTTTTTCAACTATTACAAGTTGCGGCAGCTGTTGTACCTGAATATTAATTATCCGATTAGATTAAAGTGCACTTACAGTAGAAAGTCTTCTGTGTGAATCAAAAGCTGAGGATCTAATAGTTTTTTATACCACAAAGGTGGTAATCTAGCACACGGCCCATCTGATGGTAAGCGGTTACCGTAGCCTATAGACCCTTGCAACACCAGGGGTATCACTTGCGCGTTGCCGACCCTGTAAGAACCTTTTCAAGCCCTTTATGAAGAACCCCTTTTCGAGTAAACCTCTGCAGGGAGCTCAATCCACAACCTGGGCCTATGCGGGAGAAAGTTTATCTGAAACCGCACAGTACGAGACCATTTTGGTTCCAACGTGTGAGGATGAATTCCCTGCCAACGTCGAGCGGTCAATGGTAGTGAGAGGCCGTGGCCATCATGTTAAATAATTCCTCAGAATACACCTCGTTATACAAATGCCTAAATCTGTCCTTAGGTTTAATATCGCTTGTGGGCTCGGGATCGTCGACAATTCTCATAGCGCGTCTTTGAACTGCGTCAAAGAGTACAAGCTGGTGTCTAGATGCTCCCACCCATAGAAGGCAGTAGTTTCCAATAAATATGGTCATAAGGAACAATTTCCAAGGACGATCAATTTAAACAGATAATAACAATTTAAATTCCATTAAAAGAAGATACTCAATACTCAATATATTTGTTGGATTTCCGAGCTGACCATTGCGTTCACTCGCCATGGGTAACAGGATGCGGAATACTAAGGTAGCGTTGAGATAAGCGGAGTTACGAGCGTGCGTACGACGCGACAACCGAGTATCGACTGAGCCGCACACCGAGCGCGCACGCGCTTATATTCACTCGCCCCCACTACCACCGACACTTTCTACAACCTTGACGCCGCTCGTAAACCCGCTCGGGCTGTAGCCCTCTCTATGCTGATCATAAAAATCAATTGACTGATTCATAATTTTACAATACAATAAATTTTAATAATTAATTTTATTTTAAATAACACGGATTACTGTATTAATTTTAATAATTTGTGAAACGCGCCGTCACGGCCGTCCTGCATCTTCACACGTCCTCGGGTGCCTCTTTATCATTTTCTTGATCTGTAAGAGATATTGATAGTAAATGTTCGGCCATACTGACTTTGCTTTTTCAGGAAACAAATGAATTGAATTGAATTCAGAAATTTAAGCCACCTATAACCACACAGATCCATTAACAGGTTTATGGCCACAGAGGTCCATGACTACAGAAATCAATGGCCACAAAGGCCCATTGCTACAGAGATCACTGCCCACAAAACACCACAAAGATCCATTGCTACGAGTATCAATAGCCACAAAGATCCACAACCACAGATGTCGACGAACATAGAGGTCCACCGCCACAGAGTTCGGTAGTCACAGAGGTTCACACCCACAAAGGGACTATGGCCACAGAGGTCCGTATTCACAGCGGTCCATATTAACAGAGTTTGCGGCCACAAAGGTCCATGTATGAAGTAAATGGCTAGATAGAGCAATTGCCACAGAGGTCAACTGTAATGTCAGCATTGATATGATTGTCCTGCCCTATCAATTGTATCGAAATTTTACTTACTTGTGCCGTCACTGGTGCATCTAGACTGTGTTGCATCATTAATAGTATTCAATTCCAGGGGAACATGGCAGTCCGGCATTATACGTAAACGATCATGCGCGTATTTATATGTTCTATTAGAATTCAAAGCTTTTAACATATATCTGTCACCATCAAGTAATTCGGTCACTAGATAAGGTCCTTTAAATTTGGGCTCTAATTTTGTCTGATTTCTTTCATGGTTCTCTATAAGTACGTCTTGTCAAACCTTGCTTTTTCATACATAGCGCTGTTTTGAATGGCTAGTGCTGCATTTTCTCTTACCTCTGACAGATTAACTGAATTATCTTCTTCGTTATCTATGGTTATGAGATTCAGTGGTCTAGAAACTTTACCTATTAATAGTTCTAAAGGACTAGATTTGGTTACGCGACTAATAGTACTATTTAAAGCAATTTGAACTTCAGGAAGTGCATCTTGCCAAGATCTATTATTTTCAGTTTCAATAGCAGTAAGCATATTTTTTAAAGTACTCATTATTCTTTCTACCTGTCCATTAGCACGACTAGTACCAGTAGCTATTAAATGAAGACCAATACAATGTGCCGTACAAAAATCTCTGAAATCTTTACTAGCAAAACATCTACCTTGATCTGCTATCAACCGATTTGGAGCGCCGAATAATGAGACACTGTACTTTAGTGCTTTAATGGCGTTTGGAGTATCAATATTGTTTGTATGGTACAAAATTGTATATTTTGTAAAAGCATCAATTAAGACAAATATGTATTCCTTAGCATCTTTTTTGCCTGTCAACTTTCCAGTTGCATCTATATGAACAGTATGCCAAGGTGTGGTTACTTTTGGAATGGGATGCAACTCAGCTTGAACTTTTCCAGAGTGTGATTTAGACAATCTACAAGTAATACAATTTTCGACAAATTTTCGAACATATTTATTCATGTGAGGGAACCAGTAATGACAGTATACCTTCTCTAGTGTTTTTTCCCAACCAAGATGCAATATACTTTCATGAATATTATTTATGACTGCCCACTGAAATGCTCTTGGTACAATAGGTAACCAAATGCTACGATTGTTTCGCTCGACTTTTCTATGTAAAATTCCTCTTCTGGTTTCGTATGTTTTCATTAGGTCCTTATCCAGTGTATTATCGTTTAATTTAGAAAGTATAGATGTTAACTCAATATCTTTTTGTTGTTCCGCATGTAACCAGTTATCACTTATTTCGGTAAGTTGTATACGTTTCTGAACAACAGTTTTTTGGGGTACGCAGTTCGTTGTTATAGGGTTTCGTGAGAGAAAATCAACATGCTCCATTTTTTTGCCTGGTCGATATTCAATATCGAAATCAAATGACTGCAGAAAGCACCACCACCTATGAACACGAGGCGTTAGATCCATTTTTGATTTTGAAGCCTTGACTGCATTACAGTCGGTAACAACTAAAAATTTTCGACTTTGTAAATAATGTCTAAAATGTTTTATTGCATTAACCACAGCTAACGTTTCGAGTTCATACGAGTGGTATTTTGATTCACAAACTGTTGTTCTGCGACTGAAGTATTCGATTACGTGAAGCTTTCCGTTTATTTTTTGCATTAAAATAGCGCCGTAGCCTTCCGAACTCGCATCTGTGTGCAATTCAATGGGATATTGCGGATCGAAAATACGTAAAACTGGTTTTTCGCTAAGTATTGCAATAATTTTTTGACGTATATTCTCAAACTGAGGAGACCAGTTTATATTACCATTTTTAGATGTAAGTCTGTAAAGTGGAGCTGTTATTTGAGAAAAACCGGGTATAAATTGACGGAAATATGACGCTAGTCCTATGAATTGTCGCAATTGCGTTGCAGTTTTTGGAGGGGGAAGTTGAGTAAGGGCTTTAACTTTACGAGTATTGGGTCGGATTTGTCCGGATGAGACTTGATAACCAAGATAATCTACTTGGGTCTTTAAAAATGAACACTTTTTTATGTTGAATGAAAACCCCGATTTAGTTAGAGCTTCCAAAACTAATTTAAGCCTTTCAATACCTTCTTTAATAGTTTTAGAGGGGATAATAATATCGTCAATATAGCATACAGCAAATGACTCTGTTAGGTGTCCAAGAGCCTTGTTGATAGCTCTCTGGTATACAGATGGTGCATTTCGCAGACCAAAAGGCATAGTGAGATATTCGAATTGACCATCGGGCGTAACCAAAGCTGTACGTTCTATATAGTCCGGGTCTATAGGGATTTGATGGTATCCACACGCCATGTCGAGGGAAGTGAAATAATAAGCTCCTACTAAACGTTGAATTTGGTCGCTGATCAAAGGTAAAGGGTATCTATCTGGAATGGTGTTACTGTTCAATTCGCGATAATCAACACAAAGGCGGTCGGTGCCGTCCTTCTTCTTAACCAATAAAATTGGACTCGCAAAAGGGGAGCTGCTTTCGCGAATTATGCCTGCAGCTAAGAGATCTTTAATTTTGTTTCGTACAACTTCACGTTCATCAGGACTCATTCTATAAGGACGTTTTTGTACTGTACGGCTCGGATCTATTAACTTTATGTCAAGTTTTCCTGAATTTACTTTACTAGTAGGTATACCGTCTACAAAATAATTAGAATACATCTCAAGCATTTGTAACAGCTTATACTGTAATTCAACATGTATGTCAGTGTTGATATCTTTAAAATTATTTATTTTTTGTCCTACTTCACACTTTGCTACTAATCGAGTTTTATGAAAGACAATATTAGTTTGTGAAATTTCAGCAGAGAAACCTAAAGCTAATAAATCTCGACCAATTAAAATGTTATACGCTAATGAATCATCGGGGACCACGTGAAAAAGCAATTCGATGGTATGACTTTGGACGACAACTGTAGATAAAATTTGGATATTGCAATGTAAATTAGATGTACCGATACCCAATAGCGTAACCGAATCATAATAGCGTTTGCCAGATAATCTTTTTGCTATTGTTTCTCTAATTAAGGAACATTCAGCACCAGAGTCAAAACAGAATGAAAACTTCTCACCCAAATTATACAGGTAACCAGTGGCCGGCTCAATAGTGCAGAAATCTACCCGCCGCTCAGTTGACTGGTTTCCATGATCTTGTGAAGTCTTTATTTCCTTCGGACACCGAGGCGCGATGTGACCTGGCTCGCCACATCGGTAACAGATGATCTTCTTTTGTGCAGTAATCTCCTTCCGCTGTGACGAAGTGTTCTTAACTGTTGACTCGTGGCCTCGTGTCTCGTGAGAATTATTTTTTTCAACGTTGGTACGGCATTCATAAGCAAGGTGGCCAAATTTTCCGCAGTTATAACACTTACGAGCCATTTCAGAACGTGGTCTTTTTGCCTCACTTCCTTGGTTTAATTTTTCGGAAGGTGGCAAACTTCTTTTTCTAAATATAAAAGGCATAAGTTCTCGCTGTAAATTTACACGCGAATGAATATCGGCTGTAAATGCAAGCCTTTGAATTTGAGAATCTGTTCGGGAGGCATGAGCTAGTGCTATACTAATAGCAATTTGTTCTGTTGTCATATTACGAAAGCGGCTTGATAACGTACTTAATATCCTGGTGACATAAGTTGCCATATTTTCTCCTTCGTTTGGGCTGCCACTCAAAATTTTGTATACCGTGGCAGCTGGAGTCTCTACAGTGTCAAATCTAGCCAAGAAAAGGTTTTTCAGCTGCTGCCATGTTATGTCTGGGTAAGAATTCTGTGTCAACCAAGTTGCCGCTGAACCCTTTAAAGCTTTACTAAGTAGAATAATTAACTTGCTGCCAGAAATAGTATTTTCCATCATGCAAAGGTCAACTGCATTGCACCATGCTTGTGCATCTGCATCTGAGTTATCAGGATTGAATTCTGGTAGCAACAAATTTGTAAAGCTTTTTTGAGGTTCTCTTATTGATTTGATCAATTCTACCATGTTATTATGTTGGAGTTCAAACAACTTTCTCCACTTATCTTCCTGGGTCATAATAATTGGGCTTTTCTGACCTGAATTGTGATGTTCCTCTTCCCGTAGTGTCCCGTCTTCTGATGTTGGATTTCCGAGCTGACCATTGCGTTCACTCGCCATGGGTAACAGGATGCGGAATACTAAGGTAGCGTTGAGATAAGCGGAGTTACGAGCGTGCGTACCACGCGACAACCGAGTATCGACTGAGCCGCACACCGAGCGCGCACGCGCTTATATTCACTCGCCCCCACTACCACCGACACTTTCTACAACCTTGACGCCGCTCGTAAACCCGCTCGGGCTGTAGCCCTCTCTATGCTGATCATAAAAATCAATTGACTGATTCATAATTTTACAATACAATAAATTTTAATAATTAATTTTATTTTAAATAACACGGATTACTGTATTAATTTTAATAATTTGTGAAACGCGCCGTCATATTTATTGGACTCGTTAGTTTTACATTATTAGTTGTTACATTATTAGATCATCATGGACCCTGTCGGACACGGCAACTTAGGCGAGAGAAACACTTATTTATATGGCATTAGACAATATAATTTTTTATGATTATTATTGCAAAACTATTATTACTAAATTGTAAATTATATTTGTTACAAATAAAGTTATTTATTCACATTTATTCGTATGTAGGTACTTGTATATGATCTCATAAATTAAAATATAGCATATTTATTATCATTGTATTTTATAAATTATCGTTCAAATATTCATGTATGCTATAGTAATGTTTGCCAAGCTATAGTTGTTTGATTGTGGCAATTTAATATATTTTTTTATAACCATGATTTATGGGCCCGATAGTACTTTAAGTTAAAATAGTTCAGTTACTCTTTCAAATTTTAGACTACTTCATTTAGATCACAATTTAAATTTGATGACATGTTCTTAAATTGAATATAGGCAACTACTTACAATTGTAACTTGAAACATCTTCCATCAACACAATAAAATGAAAATATCCAGAAAAAGGATTTCACTGCACAATGCGCGCTGTGCAGTTGCAGCGATTCAGTGTATTCCGAACCTAATCCCAGAATTACATAAAAGACGACCTAAACCTAATCCCAATTACAAAATAATACAATGAAACTAGCACTTCGATCACATTAAATAAAACTAATGCTCATATTTATTATTTGACGATGTATTGTAAAATGGAGATTGAAATTTTAAATTAAATAACTTTCTTACAATGCAAAATTTGTAGTAATACGATTTCATCAGTGCGATGTATTTATAAAAAAACTGAACTGGACTACCGTGTTACTTTTGTGATATAACCTCGGTTTACAGGGCCACAATTTCCATAAGTAATGATGGCTCTGCAAGCCTACACACTATAATATACACACTATAAACAAGGCTTTTATAAGATTAATAACGAGTTAAGTCCATTTTTATAATAAAATTTTCTTTTTTTTGTGTACTGAGCTAATATGACCCCTGTACTTAGACTGTAAAGTAAAGACGTTTTTTTTTTCAAAAACTGCCAGATCCTTGTCAATCTGGCATAATGATCTGTCTTTATATTACATTCTTAATACAGTTAAGTCTACTTTTGTCAATGGGGAGTACAAAACTGACCATTTATGCTTCTTTTATGAATTCTGAATACATTGTATTTTTAATATTTGTGGTGGATTAGTTACTTTAAGATAAAACTATCATCCTTCTGTACAATTTACAAAATTACAATACAATTACAACACAACAAATACAAACAACAATAACACACACAATTTTAAAAATCTAATTTACATTTCGAGTTAGGTTTGGAATACGCCTCTGCGATTCAGTCCCGCGCTCACACGACGTCGAGTTGTTAGCGCGAGCAACACGCGTTGCTTTTGTTTCTCGTTCAAAGCTCGACGCTTATTAAGTTTTCTTGCGGCGCCTGCAAAATTCGAAAGTTTCATCTGTTTATATCACTTGAAATGGGATACTTTGGGATAGCGCGTCTTATGCATTATGTACAGCGGCACGTAGCTGTAATAATGTGTTCAAACCGCTACTTTTCATTAAAGTTATATTTTTATACCACTAAGGTGGCATTTAACTAGGTGGTAGACTCGTATGTAGGGTCGTCTGGGTAGGTACCACCGCTTATTTCAGCCGTGGAACAGTTCGCTGTGTTTCGGATTGAAGGAAAAGGTAGCCAATGTAATTACTGGTCACGGACGGCATTTCATCTTAGGCTTCAGGATGACAACGCACCTGCAATATCAAGTGATTTTCCCTTGTTATTGCAGGTGTCTATAGGCGGCGTTAACCGTTTACCATCAGGTGGGCCGTCAGCTTGTTTATCATATAGTTGTGTTTAAAAAAAGCATAGGGTCCACCTGATGGTAAGCGGTCACCGAAGCCTATGTATAGACGCTTGCAACACCAGGAGTATCACTTGCACGTTGCCGACCCTGTAGAAACCTTTTCACGCCTTTTTGAAGAACTCTATGCTGTACTCATTTGAGAAATCCTCTGCAGGGAGCTCATTCCACAATCTGAGTGTAGGTACGTAGGAGAAAGTTTCTCTGAAACCGTACAGTACGCGACCATTTTGGCATCAGCAATGTTTATTAATTTTTATTAGTTACCTCCATCCGCTTCCTGGCTGCGACTTAGATTGCAATGTTTTTGCGACCGTAACGAGAAGGCCCAAGTCAATATATTTACCAGTTTAATGTAATCAAATTTTTCCAGATCCTCACTTTAGACTGAATCACGCATGCTGTTGAAATTACAACTCAACGCGCAAAGAATTTGAGGCCATATTTATTTTCTTGGAGTAAGAATATTTTCATAATCGAGGAGGAGTCATTGGGGTATGATTTGTAATTCAAACACGGAGACTTTGCCCTCTACTTAAAGGATTGCCTTATCAATATTACTGTTATATCATAGGTCTGTAAAAATATGTTGATATCTATCTAAAGTCTCTGTTATGTTAAGAATGTTAGTGTTAGGAAAGAGCGGAGGTACCTGACGCAAGCATTTTATGCTCACTAGGAAGCTCCAACAATGACATAGATTAAGTTGAGCTTGTTAAAAAAATAAACGATTTTTGTATATTTTTCTTGGTATCGTACTGTCGATCATTAATTAATGAGTGACCTTCTAGGTATCGGATCAGCTGGTTATTTATGATCCGCTCCATGACCTTGCAAAGAACTGAGGTGACAGCTATTGGGCGGTAGTTTGCTGGGTCTGATCGGTCTCCCTTTTTGGGGGCCGGTTGCACATTGTATTATTAAAAGGAAACAAACTGTAATTTGCGGAGCACAACCCGGTATTATTTATTAATAAAACAAACAAAAGTAACAAGATGCTGTTAGATGAAAAAAACGGAGAGTGACAGAGACACATTGCAAAGAGCGGCAATATATATGTCAAATTGACATTACTAAAAACATTTATTTATTTATAGCTCTAACCTTTAGTCTATTGACACCAACACTGTCCCTCAATATACTAAACGGTTAATCCTAACCCTAATGTTTAATAAAAATATTTTATTCTAAGTTTAGGTAAGCCCTAAGCTTGACAAAAGTAGGAGCAGACAGAGGCTTAGTTAATATATCAGCAACTTGTTGAGATGATTCTATATAATTTAAAACAATTGAGCCATCAATCACTTTTTCACGAATAAAGTGATGTTTAATATCCACATGTTTCATTCGCTTATGCAAAATTGGATTTTTAGCGACCTTAATGGTGCTTTGATTATCTTCAAATATTTCTATATGATTAACATTAACAGAAAAATCATACAATAATTGTTTTAACCAACAAGCTTCAGTTGTTGCTATACTAAGTGCCATATACTCGGCCTCCGTTGAAGATAAGGCGACAGTTGGCTGCTTTCTACTACACCAAGAAACAGGACAATTAAACACTTTAAAAAAGTAGCCAGCTGTTGACCTTCTATCGATGGAATCACCTCCCCAATCAGAATCAACAAACCCCATTACAGTACAGTTATTATCACGTTTAAAACATAAGTTTAAATCAATAGTACCTTTAACATACCTAAGTACTCGTTTTAACATTTGCCATAAATCTGTACTAGCACACTTTTGAAATCTACTTAAAATAGAGACACTTGCACACAAATCAGGCCGACTGCCTAACACAGCATATAATAAACAACCAATTAATTTTCTACATCTTAATTCTAATTCTACACTTTCAGATGCTTCTCTTTTTAGTTCGCTACTTTTAAATTTAGGATCCATGGGGGTAGCAATACTTTTACAGTCTGTCATGTTAAATTTTGATAAAATTTGTTTTAAGAATCTAGTTTGATTAATTTTAAGAACACCATTTTGAATATCTTGGTCCATAGAAATACCAAGAAAATATTTTGCTTCACCCATGTCCTTCATACTGAAATTTTGTTTCAAAAAATCTTTAGTCTCATTTACACTATTTATATCTGTCCCTGCAATTAATAAATCGTCTACATATAACAACATATATATTATATTTTCACCAGTTTCTTTTACATATAACCCATAATCAGTTTTACATTGCTTATAACCTTTAGTTACTACTATAGAATTAAACTTGTCATTCCAATTTTTGGGTGAGCTTTTGAGACCATATAACGATTTTTGCAATTTACATACTATATTACTATTATCATTACAGTAACCTTCTGGCAAAGACATATATACTTCATCTTTAATATCACCATGGAGAAAGGCATTTTTTACATCCATTTGGTGTATCACTAGACCTTTGTGATTACAAATAGCCAACAATGTACGAAACGTTGGTAGTTTAGCTACGGGTGCATACATATCATCATCAACAAAATCAATTTGCTGAAAACCTCTAGCTACAAGCCTAGCTTTGAACCGTAAACAGTTACCATTTGCATCAAATTTTCGTTTATAAACCCACTTACTATCAACAATTTTAACATTTTCTGGTTTCTCAACCAATTGCCATGTCTTATTATTCTCTAAACTTTCCATCTCTTCATCCATCGCCTTTTTCCATTCAGACCTTTCATCACTCTCTATTGCCTCTTTAAATGTTTTAGGATCATCTTCTGTAAAGCTAATAAAAGTGTAATCATCAGTATAATCATTATGCCACTCTGGCGGCTTTATTTTTTCCCTAGGTCTTAAAGATCTGGGTTGTTCACAAAGTTGATTATCTATATCTGTATTTGATAAACCTAATTGATTTTCTTCTATACTATGAACTGAATTTTGACTACTACTATTACTTATCTGATCCAACTCTACCTCAGGTGTTTGAAAAACGTCATTCTCAATTAAAGACTTGTCATAATCATTATTTGTATCTATATCGAAATTATTTATGTTTAGGTTTAAATCTTTATTTTGATAAGAATTTTCCTTAATTATGTTATTATTTTGCTGATTTATATTATTATCTGAAACTATGAAAACTAAATCTCTTTTAATTTCAACTTTATCTTCTTCTTCAAAATAAATTCTTAAACCTTTTGTTGACTCTCCATATCCAACAAAATAACCTTTCTTTCCTTTAGACTCAAGTTTTGTTCTTTTCTCTTTAGGTATATGACAAACAACTGGACTACCAAACTTATGTAGTTCTGTAATATTAAATGTTTTGTTATACCAACACTCAAAAGGTGTTTTATTGACATTCTTATTTTTTACATATGTCCTATTCATTATATAAACAGCTGTATTAACAGCTTCAGCCCATAATCTTTTACTTAAGTTTACTTGAATTAACATAGTTCGGGCGGCTTCCATAATAGTACGCATTTCACGTTCCACCTTACCATTTTGTTCAGGTGTATATGTGACAGTTGTTTGGTGTTGGATACCCTTTGAACTTAAAAATGACTCTAGATTCTTATTTAAAAATTCTGTCCCATTATCAGTTCTTAATATTTTTACTTTATTACCAGTTTCAGTTTCAGCATGAGTTATAAAATGTATTATATTATTTGGTACTGCAGACTTATGTTCCATAAAATAAACTTTCCTATATCTAGAGTAGTCATCTTTAATAACTAAAAAGTATTTTGAACCTCCAATAGATGGTACCTCTAAGGGTCCACACACATCAGCATGTATTATTTCACAACATGACATAGACCTTGACAAGCTAGTTGGAAATGGCAGCCTATGACATTTCCCTTCTGTACATGCAATACAAGTATCAGAAGATTCAATAAAATCTATATTATTGTATTTTAAAATTTGACGACAATACTCATAATTTTGGTGAGCTAACTTTTCATGCCAATTTTGCAAAGTATCCTTTGAAGATACAACATTTGCAATATTTATGATGTTCACAAAATGCATTACATAAAATTTATTTACCTTAGTACCTATAGCACACACTGTATTGTTTTTAATAAATTCACATTTATTACCCAATATTTTCATCATGTAACCATTGTCCACTGCTCTAGTTACCGAAAATAAATTCATTTTAAGTTCAGGCACATATAAGACATTGTTCAATGTAGATTCACTATATTCATGTCCATCAAATGATTTAATAAAAATTTGTCCCATACCTTTCACTTGAAGTCTTCGTCCATCTCCTACAGTTACAAACCTTTCACCAGTCAACTCTGAAAAGCTGGAGAAGTACTGCTTTTCATGAGTCATGTGGTCACTTGCGCCACTATCCACCAACCAACTTTTATCATGAAATATTGTATGATGCCCTATAAATGCACTTGAAATAAAAGCATTACCTTCTTTATTAATTTTTAAGTTTTTATTTTCTTTATCTTTATTTTTCATAAAATAACATTGCTCTGTCACATGGCCTATTTTCTTGCAATAAGAGCATTTTTTAACTTTGCATTTATACTGAGTGTGGCCTATTTTGCCACATTTAAAACATTTAATGGACTTTGTCAATAAAGCAACCGGCTCCTCGGCTTGTTGCATACGTTCTTCTTCAATTAACAATCTTGCTTGTAGATCATTAAGTGTTTGTTTTTCTTGGGGAACACTTTCCCATGCAGACACAAAGTGTCTGTATTGAGTAGGTAAGGTCATAAGTACCTTGGTTATTATCATTTTATCAGAAATAACTTCCCCCAATTGTTTTAATTGGTTTGCAATTTGCTCTATTTTGGAGAAGAAAGCTGCCAATCCTCCTCCTTCATACTTATACTTGATGAATCTTTCTTGTACTAAATGTACACTGCTAGCACTTCTCAGCTCATATATGCTACAAAGCTTGCTCCACATATCGGCTGCACTGTTGCAAGTAAGTAAATGCTGCATTACATTTTCAGATACGCGTGAAACTATCTGTGTTTGTGCTTTTGCATCCATTGTTTGGAAATCTTTATCTTTTAGACTTTGTGAGATCTCACCTCCATCTACGATTTGGAACAATCCAAGGCCGTTCAAAACAATTCTTGTTTGAAACTTCCATAGCGGCCAGTTTTCACTCCCCGTAAGTTTTACAACGGTTATTCCAGGATTACCTGTATTCACTTCCATTTTCTCTAACGTTTATCCCGTCTGTGCCCACACAACAATTCTTCAAAAATACCACGAAACTTTTCGTGTTTTACTTTATAGGCGAGTCTGGGCCCGTAACCTATTATTAAAAGGAAACAAACTGTAATTTGCGGAGCACAACCCGGTATTATTTATTAATAAAACAAACAAAAGTAACAAGATGCTGTTAGATGAAAAAAACGGAGAGTGACAGAGACACATTGCAAAGAGCGGCAATATATATGTCAAATTGACATTACTAAAAACATTTATTTATTTATAGCTCTAACCTTTAGTCTATTGACACCAACACATTGGCCTCTCTCCAAGATTCAGGCACACACCCAGAAGAGAGAGAAAGGCGGTATAGCCGGGTTAAGATGGGAGACAACTCCGCTGCGCATTTATTTAGTACTATCGCTGGGATGCCATCAGGTCCACTAGCTTTCCGGACGTCGATTGACTGCAGCTCCGCACGTACATCACATTGCCTGATACGGATATTAGGCATTGTGTGGCCACAGTGGGAGAGTGTTGGTGGCTGTGAGTTGCAGTCATCGATTCGGGAATGAGCAGCAAAGAGTTTTACCAAAAGATCGGCTTTCTCTTGCGGCTTGTGAGCTAGCGAGCCGTCAGAACATCTCAACGGGGGCAGCGAGGGTTGACAGAAGTTGGACTGCACGGCTTTGGCCAGACGCCAGTAGCTACGGCTTCCCGTAGGATGCGTGAGTAGTTCTTGGCCAACTCGTGCAACGCGCTGTGCATCCGCTCTGATGAATGCCCTCTTGCAGGACTTGGTGGCGTTGTTATAAGCTGCTTTCAGCGAGTCAATGTTAGGATCTCCGCAAGCTCGACCCCTGATCCAAGCGCGGTATGCCGACTGTCTGTTCTCAACAGCTATGGCACACTCCCGGTTGAACCAGAGGTTACGCCTACCCTACTGATGAGATCGGAGTGAGGGATATAGTACTCCATCCCTAACATGATCTCATCAGCAACAGCAGTAGCGCTAGCGCTCGGGTCCAGCTCACTGAAGCAGCGCTGCCTCCAAGGGACAGATGCGAAGTAATCCCGCATACCATCCCAATCTGCCGACGCATAGTGCCAGATGCAGCGTTTGGCAACCATAGGTACCGGTGGCGACGCCCGTGGCACCCCAGCGGATATCAGGCAGTGATCCGATGTTCCCAAAGGAGCACGAACCTCTAGCCGATATCCGTCCGGACGAGACGTCAGCAGAAGGTCCAACAATGAGGGCGCGTGACCGACAATCGACAATGTCTGGAATCCTGGTGGGCTGGTTTACCAGTTGTGTCAGGTCGTGCGTGAGAGCGAAAGCATGGGCAGTTCTACCAGCATGGTCAGTTTTAGAGGAACTTAACCACGACTCGTGGTGAGCATTAAAGTCCCCTAAAAACACCTAGAGTTCAAGATTATATATTTCATTGACCCATCCTAAGACCGACCATGGTGAAAGTTGCTTTATTTTCGTGATCGAAACCGGAGTTCTCAAACCACAACGCCACCGAGCTTTCCGAAAGTTTAATAAATAGGTCTTTAAAATTGAAATTGAGGTATGAACATGAATTATTTATTTTTTGTTGTTATCAAAACTCTTCCATTAAAATCTAATTTTTTATACACAATCACACCTATTAAATAACCCAAAGTAAGCATCATTAAGAGCTTGTGTTATGGATGCTAGATAATGGAGAAATAATGATAAAAATATGTATACAGATTGGTGCCGTCCATACGACAATAAATTAAAACATGGGCTATATTAGTCCATAGAAATGGTTTGCCACTTACAAAAACATCTTATTCGTTTGATAATTTCGTGACATTTCTATGAAATAATGCAGACAATATTATATTATTTCATACAAATGTCATGAAATTATAAGATGTTTTTAAAAGTAGCCAACCATTTCTATGAACTAATATAGCCCATGTTCCAGTTTATTGTCGTATTGACGGAACAATTTTGTATAAATATTATTAATAAATTAAATAAACATGTAAACATATAAAGACTCGTGAAGAAATGCTCGTACTCATAATACAAACATTTGCTCCTACCGGGATTCAAACCCCGGGCCCTTGACCGAGTAGCCTGTATAGCTAGGGGCACACTCACCTAGCCGGTCGTCAAACAATATTCCTATATAAACATCGTACCTTTATTTATAGATACAATTCTATTAAAAACATAGTATTTTGCCACTTTATATTGATACATTTTTCAAGTCGCACGGTTCTGAACCCAAACTATGTCACCCCAGTCTTGGGGTATTGAGGGACGCATCGACCGCATTTCCGCGGTATTACGAATGTATATTAACTGTCGGTTCGCATCGTGCAATTCCATTTTACACCCGCCAAGAAAGAATATACAGCCAATAAAATTTTCTCGATAAACGAAATGTTTTGGGTGTGCCACATCACTAGTTTTGAGAACAATATTAAAAAAAAAAACAAAATTGGGAATCATAACTTTGACTTTAGTTTTAAATATCTCTTTGTCATTTAAATGTTTGAAGATATTCCGATATTCATAAAAGCCCAAGTCTGAGTGACTTTTCTTGTAAATTCATTTGTGAACTCACTGACCGCGTTTCAGAAGTAAATTTGGTCATGGAAACAAAATAACGCCATCAACTCATTGTTGCTACCAATAAAAAGGTTTTTGAGCTGATGCTAAATACACCGAAACCCATTTTATTAGGGCTTAATTTGGTTTGATGGCGTAGTGGCTTAAGCCATTTAGTTTCAATTATGAAGTCAAAATCATGAGATAATTAAAATTTGTATTCTTTCTCTGGTGGTACTTTAGAGGGTTCGTTTCACTTATCAACCCGCAGTAGGCCATCATGGTTGTGTTATGGCCTAATACTCCTGGTGAGTTTTTCTAATGTACGAAAGCCTGTGCTCAGCTCCGGGACATAGTGTGGAGGTTGTTGATGATGATGAAGAAGCTGAACATGGATCTATGGATGGTAAAAACTAAACGTCAAAGTTACATGCTGCGTATAAATCTCATAAGCTTATTGCCATAAACAAGATGCATTTCGGAAATCGCTTAGCAGGTGTAGCTGTTGGCCTTCATCTCAAAATCCAAAGATGGAAGCGAGCTACACCCGGGTTCCTCACCCTCAGAAGAACTGGCTCTTACCTCCAACTGCCAGAATACAACAATGCGGCAGACGTATGTAAGATGGTCCTAGATCTGAGGTAAGCGTTCATAACTATAAGACCACAAAAAAAATTGACTAATAGATTACGTCAAACCGTATACTTGTCCCATTTAGCGATATCACCCATCGAAAGGACACCTTGTTTAGAGCTGCCTCTCTCCATAATCAATTTCTCACTTTGTACAATCGTGACCCCTTCATTAAGTCCTGCCTGTCTCGCCATGAATGACCAGGATTTTCGATATTTGCTACTTCTGCCAGATTTTGGTATACAGGAATACCTGCATAAGTCAGATTCTCCCATTAAGCTGGTCTTCTCGCAGAACAAAACACAAAAAATATAGTGCTATTTGAATAAAACCTTCTGTAAGGTGGAAATAGAACTCAAAATGTTATGAGGAACGCTGCTATGTTATTTGAACAACTTTTAAAACCTGCAGCCAACATTATATAAGAGGAAATGTCTGTCTGTACATTACTTATCGTTTATCCAATCCTATTCGATAAAACGTGTTTCGAAATGGCGTAGGTAATCCTTTATCCATTCAGTTTGAATAATTTTGAAGTAGGTTACTCAAACACCAACATAGGAATACGTACGATAAAACAGATTGACTATCCAAGCACTCGGATTGTTCCTATGTGAATCTTGCATGAAATTCTTTGTAGCAAACACAGCTTTGCATTTTTATGAAATCACTTAATAAAGAACGAAGGCTTTATTGTTTTTAGGTCACATTTGTCTCAATGCTGACACTTTTTCAATAAACGCAGTGGGTGGAAATTCCATTGTTTCAATTAAAATTGTACGTACAGACGCATTAATTTAAATCTTTTTGAATTCTTAATGGCTTATGGTATTAATGAGTCCGTCTATTTTAGCAGTTTCAGGTTCAAACCCAAGACGTTAGGGATGGATCTTAATTTATCTATCAAGCAGGCATAACATCAACATTTTTGAGATTATGGAGATAGCATTTATTGTTATAATAAAAGCGGTATTTGCTTCCAAGTGTTATGTTTCATGTACTGTCAACTGCACAATCTTCTCTATATAGTTTAAGGTGAGTTATTATTATGATAAAGTTTTACCAGTTAAGGTTATTTATATCACTTCTACGTACGCACTTTAAGTTTGCCTCTAATCCATCTTCCATATGAATTATTACAAACATTCTACCGCTGACTTCTGCAAATACATATGAGGGTAAGTTGAAAACCTCGAGCGAAACTGTCAAACGTTCGCGAACCACGAGAAGTTTGAAAATTATATGAGCAATTAGAATATTAAGGGTGTTTGTTTCAGTTTCAAATGAAATTTGGTAACGAGCGGCGTCGCTCCGCTGCCCGCAGCCGAACTACGTAATGGCTCACATATGTTATGTCCTTTATGACACGTGCAATTTATTTATAGTGAAATTGATATCTGGTCTGGGGATTTTGATATCGTTAGCTGCTGTATGTAACTAACACTTATAAGTCCAAACGCAAGTATTTATTAAGAATTCAGTTCAGTTTTTAGTGATGCTTTTTATTTTGAACTCTTGATATTTATACTTACTACTAAGGCATAGGCCTTCCTACTTGGGAGTAACACATAATAAGTTTGGATCACTGCAACCGGGACCAACGACTTAGTTTGATTGATCCACCCCCGGACGACCATGAGAAAAATTGCATTGTTTTCGTGATCAAAATCAGAATGCTCTGACTACTATGCAAAAGTAAAGTTAGTTGCCTAAACATACCCGATTTGATTTAAGCATAATATTAATAATATTATGAAATACATAAGTAATCTATTGTGAAAATTTATAGTGCTTTATTAATTTATATTGTACATAATTGTCACTGTTTATTAGCATTCATAAAATAAATGAATGCTAATAAACAACTAAAGATAAATAAATTCTTGATTTAATATTTTACGTCACCAACCGTTGATGCCCATGTCTGTGGTTAATAAATAAAAAATAGCTTTGCATTAAAAATTATATGGCAAGTTTTGTATCGAGTTGACTGAATTTCAGCGAGGGGGTACACCGATAGCTTTTATGGGCCGCTATTAAAGGCCTATTACTCGAGCGAGTGGCATCTTCCGTGGGCTCGCCATTACGCCTCCGGGTATTACTGGCAGTGTATAAATCAGAAAGTTTGTGTCCTCTATCGGCGGCAATAAACTCTCTTTACGACTCCTCTAATAGAGTATCTCGCGTCCGAGTCATCTAATGAGGCGGAAGTGTCAGACACTTTTTGATGCCAATGCAAATTATCGGCAAAACATCTTGGGATAAATGACCAAGCTATCGTAGAAAAATTGTTATATAAAAATAGCACTAACTGTTTAACTATCTCAACGTGAAAATTGGATAGATAGACTCTTCCGAATTTACATAACGGCAGGAAACGAATCCACAAATACAAAAAACCTCTTCCCAAATTCTTTAAAGTTGAAAACTCATTCATTGGTATGTTTTATAATAGAACTGATCTGACTAGTTAAAGACGCCATTATTTCACTTTATCTTATAAACTTCTACTACACAATGTAAGGCAGGTAGTTACTTTTTGCAATACTATCCATCAGTTTCAAGCTTTGGTTGTATTTTTACAAGCGATTATATAAATAAGTTAAGTGATTACATTGCGTATTTACGACCGCTGTGTTGACCTTTGAGTGATTTTTATGTTCAGACAATCTATTGCAAATGTTGTTATATGTCAGTTTAACTGGTTGTGGTTTTATTCAACATTGCTAATTCAGTACTAAATATAAGGTTTTAAAAATAATTAAGCTACTTTGTCGAAATAAATATTTCCCTAATTTGAGAAACCATCCCACTAAACTTCAGGTTAGCTCGTAGCTTCAGCGATGGAGTTAAGGAAACAATCGAACTTAGTAGAATAGGGGATCAAGTGGAAATTATAGTAATTAGAGGAGGTCGGGCAGATTGCGTCGAGTCACAACTTTCCTAATATCGAGCGTATCAAGCGCACCGAGATCCTGATTTATGTTAGAAGTAATCCGCGCAGTTAAAATATCACGGCGTCGTCGATCAAAACGTGACTCCAACTTTGACTGCGGGAACAATGTTTGGGAACATTTATATTTATGTGTTATTTCTTCTTCAAAAGCTAATTTCCCGGAATTTCTAATAAAGTGATTTAAGCGTTCTTCCTCTCGATTTTATTGTATTCTATTGAACCAATGTCTGTAGAATAACTTTCATTAACAACATTGAGACTTTAATTTAAATAACTTTGGGTATAATCTTGAATCAAGATTGTAATTTCTACTCTCCACGGTTGACGCGCAGTATATTTATCTTTAATAATCTAGCCTATTAGCTTAAGCATTGTATTATGATTATATAACGATTGAGCTGTTAGCCTCGTTGCTATATTGTACGAAAGTATTGCAGTGTCGAGAGGAGCCGGTCCTTCCTTCGTAATATTATTGTCTGGTAATAATGATAGTGCACCATTAACTTTATTACTGGCAGCTGCTCTCAGCTCAATGTCCATGTCATAACGTTCCATTTCTTGGGTAGAACTTTAGTGCAAATCTTCTTTATTTATAACTAGATATTCTGTTATGACAGAACATTTCATTAGATCATGATTGGAATGCCTATAATAAGCTGCTCAAAAATGAAATGGCAAGTTTTTGAATCAATTAATCTACTGACTTTTTTATCTGAAATTCGGAGCTATCCAATTGGTGGCGCAGCTCTATCTTGTATATTCATAATCAAGAACATATGGACCGAGTGTCTAGTCTACATTATTTTGATACTGACTAAAATAAAATTACTGAGAATAACAATAATTGTTTTGTTACCTTATGTGTTCTTAAAACAAGTAAGATGGCCAGAGCATCTATAGAAAGTGCTATTTTGGAACCAATATCTTTATATACTTACACCATAATATTTTATAAAGTTTGCGTCGGCGAAGCGAAGGCGAAGCAATTCAAAAAAAAACTGGTAGTCTGGTAGATTTTTTGTAAATTGTTAATATACTGACTGAGTGTGTATGCGTGGGCTTGATTTGTTGCAGTGTGTATAATACTAAATTTAAAATGTTTCAACTTGTGAGGATCTAAAATTGGGTAATTGTAAGACAAGGTTTATATCGAATGTAAACCTTGTTATATAGTTGTTGGTCCTTCAATAAATAAATAAATATTACAAGTAAAATACAAGTATCAGGTAAGTTTTTATTTGCTTATGATAATATATTTCAATATATGCGTATGTGCAAATGTCTGTATGTTACTATATTATGACGTTGATAACTGACTCCGTGGAATAATACTGGAACTCTCTTCAAAGAACTTTTATAGGCAATTTTACGGTTTAATAATTTGATATTTTAAAATACACATTTATTATATCAGCGTGCCGCCATGATAATTGATTTGATTTGATTGATGTATAATAATCTTAACGCTTTTTCAGTAAAATGAAAGTAACAATTTTAATGTGTAACTGACTTAACATTTTGTATAGTAATGAATAATTTTCCCTTAAATTTGCCTGCGTTGTTCCAAGTGAACGCATTCCCTGGAGAAAAAGTATCTTGTGTTTTAGTCCAGACCACACAAAAACGTTTAAAAGGATTTGGGTGAAAGTAACACGATAGTTTGTATATAATGTGTGACAAATTTCACCGAAATCATTTTTTCGTGATTGAGCAACAAACACCCGAACTTTTACGTTTATAATATCAGTGGTAATAAAGGTAATTTCTTTAAAATTTTGCTCCAATATTTGTTTGTTGATGCTTACGAATCTCGCAAACATAATTTTAAGCTTATTTTATTGATGACTGCCGGCGTCACCAACTTAGTATCTTCCACTGGCGATCTTAAGCACCGGAGTCACTACTGAACTTTATTATACACCGTCCGCCGCATATAAATCAACTTTGCAACAATCTCCCACCGGTTCTTTGTAACATCTCTCCTAAGTCCTGTCGCTTAGCCAACTTTTTTCATAGAAGTTCCGCTGTCCAATATCCGTTTTTAGAATTTTACACTAACTTGAAATAGAATGCAATTTTCTTGGAAATACCTGATGGGACGGCGGGAAATTAGTTCGGTTGGACGGCGTCGTTCCGACTTATTTAAATGTGCAGTTAAATGTATACTTATTGGATTCTGCATAACGCTTCGGGGTATGTATGCTCTATTAAGAGCAGAAAGTGCCATTGAAAATACTCCCTTGGTAATTAGATAGCAGGAAGTGGCCGAGTTTCGAGTTGTATTTTCAAATGAGCAGGGATATTAACTCGAGTATTATGTTGGCACAGAGTTTTAATATTACATTAGCTAACATACGATTATCTAATGCAATAAATATCTCGTGGGTACTTATTCTATGGTTGGACAATTCAGTTTCTGATCTTCGAAAGCAATTTTAAAAATTTGAATTGGATTTTTAATGATTATGAGAGCAGCTACGACTAATAGCTAAGATAATATTGTTATGAATAAATAAATCTGATTTTATGCATGTAATATCCACGAAGACTGGGTATTTAGTGGTGAAAGGTTTGAAAACAATAACGTTTTCTTTAAATGTATTTTTTTGTTAGAGGCACCCATTTGATATTTATTATGTTAAACATAGGATCAAGATGAAACTCAGCGTCACACCCTGTTTCGAGCTCAGCCCGTGTAGCGTAGAGAGAATTGGCCCATTTCTCAAAATGGGCGGCTCTTGTATTGTGCGCGGCCACAAACTCCCATGACGTTGAAGCTCTGCGCAGCTATATTCACGCGCGTTTTTTGCAATAGACACATTAGTCTAAAGTTTGCAGGGCTCACCCAACTAACGCGGGGTTACGCGCGGGTTTTGGCGTAACTTAAAGACACCAATGTTTAGCTTATTAACCCGTTTGTTGTGATATATTATACTATCATCATAACTTTAATGTTTATGTGAATTATTGGTCTTTATTTAATATAACCAAGTAATTATTATCTGCGTCATTGTGTTCATTAGATTATTAGTACTCTCTTATTTAGTAACTTTAACATAGCCATTTGTAAATGTCATTTTACTATTATGAAATAGTATCTTCACGAACTGTGTAGTTTGAATCAAAGTAAACTAAATTCCGTTTTAATCCAAAACTGTATTTTCGGCAATTTTGTTGCAACGATTTATATCCATCAAATTGAGGTCAGACGCCGTTACCTATATATCAAACGGAACTTAGTGTGGTAATAAATAAAACGCTTAAAACACACAGCGAAGGCTACTTGTTAGAGGACCATAAAAAGCCTCGTATACTTTACGGGGCCATTGGAATTTGGCGATTTATGGTAAGAGATTACTTTAATAAGATTCACTCTAAAAGCACTGTATGAAGTAACATACATTTACAGTACCTTTAAGGTTAAGTATTTTTAAATAAATATTTATAACCGACTTTTTAAAAAAGAGGAGGTTCTATGTGCCACTGTATGTATTTTTTTTATGTTCACTTATTGCTCTGTCAATTGTGAATCAATTTTCAAAATTCTTTTTTTTGATAGAGTTTACTGCTAAAGTGGTCTTATTGTCACCCAGTCAGGGTTTAATGATGTGCTCCTAGGGAAATCGAGGGATAACCACAAATTTTAAAGATTGCATTTTTTTCATATTTTTTTTTATAATTATTAAACAAACATATTTTCGACTCGTTTACCTATCATCATCATCATCACCAGCCTATAAACATTCCACAGCTGGGCACAGACCTTCCTACATGGGAGAAACACATGAGGAGTTTGTGCCATAACACCACCACGCTGCTGGCCCAACGCAGGTTGGTGGGTTAAAACGGTTTCAGTTTCGTGCCTTCCGAAGTACAGAGGAGTTCGAGATCACAAATTTTGATTGAAGCATGGCAAAAGTGCTTTACTACTACGCCACCGAGCCCCTCACCTGTTTACCTACCTGTGGTGAAGAATAAATGATTAAATTGATTGATTGATTCATCCCTGCAAAAGCTATTATCAACATCATAATTGTGTTTAACGTCAATCAGATTCTGACGCAAAAGCAACCAATTATCAATTTCCATAACGTAATGACTGGACCGCGTTGGCAGTTTACAAGAGTGCCTGCCTCGGGTGGTATTTCTGACTTCAAAGAAAACTTGTTGATGCCTCCTATCAACTGAGACACCAGTTTGAAACTCCCAATAGTTTTCCGGTCGGTTAGATAGGAGGGGGGAGGGGGACAAAGGAAGTTTCCAGGCGATAAATAGCGGCAAGTTTGTGCTGACAGTCGACACGAAATATTGTGAGAAGTACCGCCGCTGGTCTTGTAAGGGTTTATGTTTTGATTTTCCATCTCGAGACAGATTCGCGCTGCTAATGTATGTCCCGCTTTATTTATGGGCTCCTGAAGCGAGCGCCGTGTTTACATAACCTTCTGTATGGTATTGCTGTCACATAAATTATTTCGAACGAAAAATTTTAACCTTTTCCGAAATTAGCCGCTTTATTTGAGTAATTTGTAATTAAAATCTCTCCAACAACAAATAGGAGGTGTTGAACATTAATAGGGAGGTAATCGATTAATGCTATTTCTGTACACCTTTTTTCTACAACTCCTTTGAGGTTCGCTTGGATTTCTCAAATTGTAATCCCCAAAGATTAATTTCGCAAGAAATCTTGAGCAAGTGTAAAAATGTTGGACAATTTGAGGATGTTTTCGTAAAAACTTAACGTTAATCCGCCTAATTGCGTGTTCGTTACAAAAATGTTGATTTAGATTTTTAAGGAAAACAACGTTAATCATAATGAAAAGAATTAAAAGATTAGAAACTTTTGTTCCCGAGCTATAATTAAGTTGTAATTTTTGTTTGTTTGTTACGGAAAGTGGTCGGCGCGTTATCGAGTTACATCTGATGTGATTGTGTTGTTAAAACTAAATTAAAATTTGTTCCGTTGTTGTAATATAAACTTTGGATTTAGCTGAAGATTTAAAATCGTAAAAGCATTTTGTTAAAAATGAAATGTTGCATCGTTGAAGGATTTAGTAGATAAAAAGTCTAAGATGGTAATCAGATTAATCAAGCTTGTTAACAGATGCTGGACATGTTTTTTTTCTGTCTATTTTTCTTCCTTATTTAGTCAAGATGATTATCATTAAATAAAATCGTTTGACGACGGTTAAATTAAATAAGGTTCTCGCGTGTGATTGGCTGAAAGTTTCTGAACGCTTGAAACAGGGACCGATTGTATGGAAATATTATGTGGATTAATCTTGTTATAGAATGGGGCAACGACGTGACTGAGTCATTTGGATGGATGGCAAGGCTTGAGACAAAATTCAGGGAATAGGTAAAGTGGGACTTTCTATTCAAGTTGATTTGGAAAGGACAGAAGTTGCAATCAATCATGTTACATTTGTAGTGTTGTAATTCAGTGATGAGTTAAGTCCGAGGAGCTAGGATTCGACAGTTGAACTATTGAGAGATAGCAGCGGCAGAAAACTCAGCTGAAATATCAGACTAGTCTACAGCAAACCTTTGACAGGTAGGTATTGACAAATTCACGAGAAATGATAATCGACTTTATTTTATACCACTAAGGTGGCAATGTAGCATACGGCCCACCTGATGGTAAGCGGTTACCGTAGGCTATGGGCGCTTGCAATATCAGGGGTATCATACTCTGTAAAAACCTTTTCACGCCTTTTTTGATGAACCCCATGCTGTACTCGTTCGAGAAAATCTTTGCAGGGAGCTCATTCCACAACTTAAGCGTACGAGAGAGAAAGTTTATCTGTAACCATACAGTACGCGGCCACTTTGGTTCCAATTTGTGAGGATGACCTCCATGCCGGTGGCGAGCAGCGCGATGTTAGAAAGGGGCCATGGGCACCATGTCAAATAGTTCCCCAGAACACACCCCGTTATACAAACGGTAGAACACACACAAGGAGGCAAAATCTCTCTATAAGCCTAATAGTCCAATACCCCTTGTGAGCTCAGGATCGTCTACAATTCTCGCGATTTATATTTTAATAGCGCGTTTTTGGAGCACTTTAAAAGATCCAAGCTGGTATCTAGGTGCTCCTGCCCATAAACAGCAGCGGTACTCCATATGGAGCTTGACTTGAGACTTTTACAGTAGCAGTCTTTGCCCTAAAGTGGAATACCGCCGCGTTCTATTGGGCACACCAGGCTTCTTGGATGCCAGCTTGACTTTATCCTCTAAACGACTGCGGAACTGCACATCACTATATAGATATCAACACCAAGGATCCCAATACTCTTAGAGATGGAAAGGGGTGTATCAAGGAGTTGTGGAGCCACAGCGAATATTTTTTTAGCGGTAAAAGCGCAGACTTGAATCAGAGACTCTGATTAGAGACCTCTTAATTTCAGACATAAGTCGACCGCGACTATCCTCCACTGTAGACCGAGGGGTATTAGCACGACGCGTATAGTAAGCAAAGCGTTACCAGTTCTCCCATCCAGATGAGCATGCAGCCCGTGAATAAACACCATATAAGTGATATGCAGCAGGAACAATATTGGAGACACCACCGAGCCTTGCGGGACGCCAGATCAATGTCCATGCTATCCGAGCAACTGCCGTCAATGAGGCTAATCATTTGCCGGACAAAAGTTAGCGACCTATTTGCACCTACTGCTGGGCACAGGTCTTCCTACGTGGAAGAAACACATGAGAAGCTTGGGCAATAGCACCACCACTCTGGCCCAACGCGGGTTAGTGAGTTAAAGCGGTTGCAGTAACAACCGGGACCAAAGGCTTCACGTGCCTTCCGAAGCACGGTAAAGCTCGAGATAACAAATTTTGATTGACCCATCCCGGGATCAATCAAATAGTAGCGCTCAAACCACTACGCCACTGAGCTCCCTTCAGTTTAATGCTGGTTATTTTTAAATACAACATGAACTTTATGACGTAGCTAATAGAGTTCAATGTGTGGCATAATTAGAAATAGGCCCTAAACTGAATGTAAATAAGAACCCATAATACACCGCCGGTGAAGTAACAGAGACCTGGGAGGACTCCTTTACGTTAGAAATCCTGTCTACCTTCATAATTTCAAAATCGATACTAATACAATATAATAATAAATCTTAATTTCCTAAAATTGTTTATATTATTTCATATTCAATTATGTTGCAAACATTACAATTATATTATGAATTCGAGAATATTGAAAGTAATACGGTTTGATTACAAATAGTTATACAATTATCATTCTTCTCGTATGAATAAAGCGCTGCATTGTTTCGAGATTTCCATCCAGGCTTAAATAATTGTAACGTATTCCTTCAAAAACCTTTACATTCAGTTTAAAACCGTGTACTAATTAAAGGCAGGAATCCTTTTATTTAACTGATAAAAATACTGAATCAAAATGGAATTTGTATTTTAGCAATCTTGTTTCGACTCTATGTTTTCATGTTAAGGTTGTATTTTCTCTGTACTTCATAATGTATTTAAAGTTTCATCGTCTCATTCATGCCTAGTTGGCTATTGTCTGCTATTGTGACGTTGATGGACAGCATAATGAATATTATAGCTGGAACCTCATCCGACATATTACTTGTTACTGTTCTGAGATATTGATGTCTTATATTCCAAATACAGAGACGACTATTTTAATTTCAACAGAGCCACTTCCAGAACAACAACGCAAACAGAATAAATGGAACGTCTCTCAGAAGTCAATTAAGCAAGTTGCTGTCAATTAATAAATTCAGTTCCGATCAGAAAGCGTGCATAATCGGAAACGTGTCGCGGAATGTGAATAATGAATTAACGAGATTTCGTTAAGTAAAATGGGAAGTCTCCGCGTAGTCGTGGACTGTTTGACACGAACGCCCGCGAGCACCCAAATATTCATAAATAATTAATTACTTATTTGAATATTTCGATTTCATCAACAATTCGGAACTTAATAATTCGGAATAAATAAATTTTCGATTTCTCTTCACGAATCTTAGCTTAAAGCAAGATTTATTCCCTATTAACTTGGTGCGTGATCGAATCAGAAATGATGAGATCCGTGAAAGAATTAAGGTCGCCAACATAGCCCGAAGAATTGCGAAACTCAAGTGGCAGTGGGCAGGCCACATTGCACGGAGGACTGACGGCCGCTGGGGCGGAAAGGTCCTCGAGTGGCGGCCGCGTACCGGGAGACGCAGCGTTGGTAGGCCCCCCACAAGGTAGACCGATAATCTGGTGAGGTTCGCGGGAAGCCGATGGATGCGGGCAGAGTTCTGCGCTGCCCGCAGATCGGTTTGGAGATTCCTGGGGGAGACTTATACCCAGCAGTGAGCGTCTCTCGGCTGAAATGATGATGATGATGAACTAGGTACGAAAAATAAAAAACCGATATGGACACAAAAACGACTCAGAGAAGAAGAAGAGATAGTGAACAATTATTGACTTAGTATCAATTTGCAAGGGCGGAGCGACAAGCAGTCGCACATGAATTAGCCGCGCGAAGTCGAGCGAGCGAATTAAGCGAGCATGTCGATGTTGTTCCGTTACTATCAAAAAAATATACGAATCAAAATAAAGTGATATTTTTTAATCTTTGAAACGTGCATTCCGTGAGAGGCTAAAATGTCAGGACAATAAAACTAATTTTACTATCTGCATTCTGAATACATATTTTTAAAGAGAAAAAAACACTAGATTTCGAGATTTAATTAAATTATCTCAACTACAATTATAATAAACAATACAATACATATACAATTATAATATTATATATTTTGGTTTTAGCACTGCTATATAAAGGAATGAATTACAGTCAGCAGGGTTCCGAAGCCAAAGGGCAAAACGGGACCTTAATAATAAGACTCCGCTGTCCTTGTAAACTTCTGTTACCAACCGTGCATGATATACATCAAAGTGTTTCGCTCGCTCTTCAGCTGTGCATACAAACACGTGCAGATCAAACTTGAAACTTAGGAATTTGTGTCGCTCTTAAGAGGGGGCATAAAGCAAATCACTAATCGTAGATTTGATTTTAATCATATTAAATCAAATCCAAATGAGCTGAAATTTTAAATATGGTAATTACATTATATTTGTGAGGGTTGTGTCAGAGCAAAAACATGAATTTATAAAATTTTCTCGATAGAAAAAATTCACAAAGATACCTCTGACTTTCAACGAGATTTAATTTATTGTCCAAATCACATTACTTCACAACAGGGAAAATTGATAAATATGTGAGTCACCATGTTTCCGAGGGCTTCTACTAGCGATTTTTCAATATATGTTATGGTTAGCAAGTAATTAATAAAAAACTATATTGGCGCATACTCCATTTTCCTTCCGCGCTAAACGTCATCGTCCGTCTCTGTCAGTCGCATGGTAGGCCGCATGATATTCGTTTTGTTTCACTCGCGGCTGCTCCATTGAGACGGGAAGACTATGTCTCTGCGTTCTCACGCGCCCTCGGCAATATTCTCGCGAATAATTTGTAGTTTATAACTTAAAAACCATAATATTGTACATATATTTTAAAATTATTGCTTAAAAAATTTAATGAAACGTTGTGAATTGTGATTTTTCATAATTATTAAAATAAAAGGCTATAAAATGAAACTGAAAATTCAAATGACGGCTAGGTGTCAAACTCAAGTTTTTGTTTACTCACTTTTTAATTGTTGATATCGACCTTATTTTTATGTACATTGAGCAGAAATCGCACTGTCTTTGCAATCTCAGTAGGCGTAGTATATGTAAAATAAAATCATGCTTTGTGTTTCTTAGTGACTGACTCGTATTTGATTTATTTGTAATAAAACTTTTTTAGATGGTCGACATTTTCATATGCATTTATAAAAATCACAATATTATAGGGCAGTTATCAATATGCAGTTGGAGAATCTAACACCGTAACGGTTTATGCTATTCACCTATGGCATAATAAACTTTATTGCAATTTAATGATAACAATGTTTTTTCAGATCAGCATAGGTTTAATATCACCACAACTACACCTAATTAAAAAATCTTATTAAAGTGAATTCTGTAGTAAAAAAATATGGTATCTACTATAAGATTTTTTAAAACAAAAATACATTATAGTGTCAACTAGTACAACTAGCAAATTCAGAGAACTTCAATGTGAGGTCAATGGATGTTTCAGATTTTTACATATATGAAGATCATTATCTTAATATAAATTAAAGAAAAGTGGTGAAATGGCATACATAAAAGATATTGGTTATATTGAGGTACATAGAAAATGTATGTCCATTTTTTCAAATTTCCCAGTGCTAACTAACTTTATTCCTCAGAATAAAGTTAGTCCAACAGGGTTTAATACCTTGTGCTGTTCAAAATATTGAATCTCGTAACATATCTCAAGAAAGAGAGGGATATTGAGACGATTAAATGATTATAATACCCTCAAAACCGATTGCCATTTTGGGAAAATCTTCCCGTAAACGATAGTTCCATTCACACAATCTGTGTAAAACAGAGGTGTTATAAGTTTTCTGAGTCTGTCTGTGTATCTGTGTGTCTGTCTGTGACATCGTATCACCTAATCGAATGGATCGATTTTGATTTGGTTTTTTAGTTTAAACGCCGACGTGATTAGGATGGTTCTTAGCTATAATTTATGAAGATCATTTCAGGCGTTTGATGACTAAGTATCAGCTCATTTTCTACATGATAAAAGGATTTTATTAACTTTCACAGATCCGATCGATTTGAAATTTGGTGTACTGTCACTTCGATGACATTCCCATGACATACTAACCTTTATCTGATCTTAAACTATCAAAAAGTTTGCGGGATGTTTAATTCTTCAGAAACTTACAGCAGATATATTATTTTTGACCTTATAAGAATAGTCTCAATGAGATGGTAATAGATAGGTACATAATTAAATTAATAAATGAGGCCAGGGGCTACTAATTTTTTTTAATTTCATAGTTATTTCGCTACTTACACTAGCCTGACTTGCATATGCTATGCATGGCAATTTTTTTAGGATTGGTTTTTTGATTATCAATATTTTCGACTGGTATTGCAAGCGTCCATAGGCAACGGTAGCTACTTACCATCAGGTGGGCCGTATGCTTGATTGTTACCTTAATTACCTTATTGGTATACCAATAAGAAACTTAAGCTAACACTTTAAACTATTACCATGTATGAAAATAGTACATAATTGCTAAATGGAAACGCAGTATTGAACACGTGCTAGGTAATTTTGCAGTAATAAACACAGATACTGCATTTGGCCTTAGTAAACTGTGATACCCACTATCCCAAAATGGTAAACCAAAACGCAGTATTCCGCATTTTATTTAGATAACACAGTTAAAGTACAAAAAAAAGTATGTCAACAGAAAGCTTGATTTTTTTCTTACTTTTTAGGTACTCTATATATAATAAATAACATAGACTTGTTGTTTAGACATCAAGAAATATGTTTCGCGCGTTTATCTCGAAACCGCTTCTTTGCAAGTACAGGGTTTGCAATAAGGAGGACAGAATTGTGCTTGTGACCTCTACATCACTAATTATATGGACAGCACGAACACTGCAATCTTTCTAGTGTATATACATAGTAGAGTGTAATCCAACAGGTGCGAGTTATATTCCACGCAAGATCGGTCCTTTGTTATAAAGCAGATATACTTGGTCAGCCGTGAAAAATCAATGCACCTCGTCGTGTAGTTTCTTTGATTTGGATTTCAGTCGCTTTTCATTCAGGGAAATGAAAGGCGACATTTTAGTTGTGAACGCGCACAGTTGTGGTTTTTAACAATAAACTCAACAAGATTATTCGAACCCCGTTTAGACATAAAAAGGTTAACACAACAACCCTGTCTGTTAAACTCAATATTATTGAGGGTAATATTAATTCTCTCTTTATCGGTTTTAATGCGCCCCGCCCCTGGGCAACCGTAATATCTATCTAGCATGCACTGTACTGTCATCTGCATAGCTATTAATGTTACAATGATTTAGTTTAAACTGATGTAGCAGCAATATTGAGTAAAGTTGATGGTAACCTAAATTTTGAACGAAATATGATTTCATTTTTAAAAGTAAATAGTACCTTTTCAATTCCTCTGTTTTAGATTGTTCATTAAATTCTTTAGCGTATCTATAACTTTTTCCAGATGAGTGACATATCTTTATTTCTCTTAATGTGCCAACTACATCTAATTCAAGAGCACCCACAAATAAATTACCCACATTGATTTGCAATTAGAGATGATTTTAGTATGTTGCACCATTTACAAAAATTATATATGCAGATAGTTGATATGTATGCGAAAATAAATAGTAAAAGGATACATTATATTTCATTCGGGAAAATCAAACAAGACTTAGATCTTAAGTTCACAACTATTTAACATATTTTTAATTTGAAAAAGATTGCTGAATTAGTAAATTAACTGTGTGTCGCCTTGAAGAAAATTTGGCCTAATTTTGACTCTAGTAACAATAAAAATCTAAACTTCAATATTAAATTGAGCCAATATAATTAATGTTATAGACAAAAAATGCATTACATTTACTCCTAAGAAGCTACTGTTGCTTTCATGTGAATATTTTGCGTATACTATGTTATGACGTCGGCAGGTGACTAGACGAGCTTGATTGATAACACACTGCAATCGTGGCTCGCGATGCGGGGGGTGCGGGTGAAATTTGATTTTTTTCTAGCTTTAGGCGCACTCTTAAGCCGATGCCACAGGGTTCAAAACCAAGTGCAAATATACACTATGTCTACACTTTACAATATCAGCGATAAACTTTCTTCAGTAGCTGTTCAATAATTATTTAGCTATATTCTCAACATTTATTGAATTTTCAAACAAAACAAATATTCCTCTTCATTCTTTAAATTATTTTCTATTAATTACAAACCAGTTGTTTAAAAAAATTATGGAGACCTGGCCAGGTCCATGTACACTATACTATAATATGGCAAAACGCAGAACAGTTTTCAACTGTCCATTTTGTTTTTATATGCTTTGTTTCGTAGTACAAATAATTTTTTTATAGAAAAAAACTGTAACGCAACCAAATATTCATCATGGCGCCTATGTCAAGGTTTAGCACGCCATATTGCCATATTATTTAATGGTGAAATTGAAAACGAAACATTAAAACGAATTATTTGTGTTTTTCTCGGATTCAGGGGATTTTTCCTGATTTTTTTAGATAGTGTATGTACGGTTTATAATATTTTATAATTACTAATGCAAGCCACGTTAACAAAATACCTGTGGATCTGCAACCGTTTCTATGCTACGGAAGCCACTTACCATAAAGCAACCAAATGCGTTATTTCTAATCTCCTACGTGAAAATACATAATTGTATTATTATTATGTCAATAATACGCAAGTAGAGATAGGCACCAGCTGACGGGTTTTGTAAACAGGTATGTTTTTGGTCGCAACAACCTCAGTGGTCCTATACTAATACATTTTACCTAGGTTTTTGAATCACTTTAGCTTTAAGATGCCCATATTGTGGGATTCGTGAAACAGAAGGGCAGGCAGAGAGTTAGACTCCTTGGCTGTTCGTATCAGAAAATTTTGTCGATCTATTTTTGCAACATTTAGAGAATTGGATGGAACAATAATGGCCACAATGGTAGGACGAAAAATTTAATCTGCATCTAATCCCTGGATGTTAGATGAGGCTGGTGGATTGATTCGTTGATTATCTGAATTGAATTACAAAAACCGTTACGCGTAAGGCATGAATAACATAAAGGCTTGCAATTCTTACGGTTATATCAGGGAGCTTAGTTCTTGAATCTTCCCAGTATGGAGCGACACAATGGAAGGAATGATTTCCTCTCCACAAAGTGTGTTTGATCTCTCAACGGTGGACGATTATTGGATGCCGAGTTGAAGATTATATTGAGTCTTCAAATTATCACCAAATTATTCCTTTTGATGAGACAAAGGCCGCCAGTAAAGTGGCTGTTGTTTCTATTTTGTTCCACTCTCATAGTAGTCACGTTAATATTGAATCCTTGTCGTCCATAAAAGAGATGATTCTATCAATTTACAGATATCCAGTGATCAATTCACAAGTTTAGCGCCATTCGAATTATCCAATCCAATGCATCAGTATATCCCAGAGAAATCTGGACCAGATGAAGTTCATAAATTAATTCCGATCTCAGATTATGAAGCTCTACATTTATCCGTAACTGGGAAAGTTATTGCCGGAAGATTTGGACGTCGAAATTTCAGAAGCCTTAGGATAGGTACTTTTGGGATTATCCCGGTCATTAATTTAACGACACTAAGCCCCTTGGTCCGCTCACAATTCGATTATGTATTACGTGGCTCAATCCCCCATTTTTCATACTGCAGAATTGCCTTTGGAGTTCAGTTGTTTCATGTGATTTCCTAGAATTAATTAGTTGTCATTTCTGTCTCTCCTAAAGAAGGTTTGATGGGAAGATTATTATTTTACGAAATGGCCGTCCCTGATTTCAGGTTTCTGTATCGGAATTGAGTTTCACTGTCTGATCGCTCCCAATTTGATTATTGGAAATGTTTTTGAATTACAATTTAATATTACCGAAGGATTGAGTAAATTTGAGTTTGTTTTCAGTGAAAACCAGGGCGAAGGAAAGGTTTAAGGACAGACGGTGCTTACGGAGTGTCAGAGACGTGGCGAATATAATTATTATTGATATATATATATATCAAAATATTCAGTCTTTGAAGGATTAATTATGCCTGGCGAAAGATTACTTTAAGCCTTTCAATTCGAATTTCCTCTAAATATTAATATTAAAATAGAAGAGAGATGACATTGAAGATATTATAAAGAACACGAATTGAAATAATCTTAAGAAAGGTTTAAGCCTCAAGGTATCGTAAAGATGGATCATCACTAATATTATGTACAGTTTGAAGAGACGCCTAAACTATTTTCAAATTGATGACAGTGGGTTTGCGTCCTGTCACCCCGAGAGTACCATTTATCTTACAAGAGGCACTCGTTGTCTCGGCACGTCAAAACTTTAACCTGACTACGCATTTACACATAATGAATAATTTGTCTTTTTGTGCATTTATTTATAGTTTATCAAATAGAGAGAAAGACGATGATATATTGCTCCGACGCCAAACAAATTTGGGAAAAGGGCAAAATAAATATGATTTTTATTTTGTTATCCTCTAAAGGATATTCCAAAAATATTGAACTAGTGATGCATATCTAACCAAATTGGGCCAGCGTGATGGTGCTTTATTCCAGAACTCTCCATGTCATTTTCAATAAAAAGGTATTTGCAACATTATAAGGACTGTTAATGGGTGATAAATTGAATGGGTATTAATCTATACAATGTGAATGATAGACCTCTATTTTGAGAACAAGGTTTTGTAATCATGTGATATTATGTCCTCGCTCCTAAATCTACTGTTGCCACTTCGGTTTTACATTGTTCACTATTATGTACTGACGTATAATAATTTTATAATACTTGCTTTTTCATTTTATTTGTGGACCAACGGGTTCATCCAATTCTCGGAAATTTATTTCTCTCGCATTGTTATTCCTGAAAGAAACTCCAGAGTCGTAGTTAAAGAGATTACGTCACACGAGCTCATAACGAGGCTCGAAGTAAGCCAGCAGGGTCGTCGAAGCGGATAGCTCGATAACACGACAAAAGCCAGCTGCGACAATAGTCCAAGACAAGTGTGTAATATATAT
This sequence comes from Nymphula nitidulata, assembly GCA_947347705.1. NCBI lineage: Eukaryota > Metazoa > Arthropoda > Insecta > Lepidoptera > Crambidae > Nymphula > Nymphula nitidulata. The sequence goes on from OX374618.1 coordinate 1,105,692, forward strand.
TTTTGTCCGAGGCATTGTGGGTTCCAAGGCTGCCTTTGTCTCGGCGGGTCGTTAATCATTGTGACGGTGGCGGACAGCTGCCCGATAAGCGGCGACAAACTGATGACTGGACCACAGCACCAATTGCTATAGCACTACAAGATTAAAGTGTAAACAAGTTTTTGCAGCGTCTCTTTCATAAATCATCGTGGGTGAGATAATAGCTGGTGGAATTACTGGATGACCCTTCCCATCTTCCGGTTCAAAAGCCTTGCGGCGACTGAGCCTCACCCTTGACGCTGCTTTGGTTACATAAAAACCATTGGCTACTTCCCGAAGTCCAAAAGCACGTCTATTCGGGACAACTTGTGAAACTTTCTGATAAGAATCGTCCAACTTATTAAAAGCTTGTCAGTTGTTATCTCGACTTCCGGTTTTGACCATTATTTTTGCGTTTCTTCAAACTAACTGGTACCATTTTCACATTTTATTGGGATTCTGTAAACGGAATTCCCTGAAGGAATTGGGCAAGTCCTAGTTCATTTATTAAGTTCAGTCCAACAAAAACTTGAGTTCTGTCGCACCAAAGAATTTCTTTTGACTCGACGAAAAAGGACAAACGATTTCATATACGCTGTTCACGTCCGCGCTGCGTGAAAACAAAAAAGAGAGAACAAAACCTATTTCCGATGCGTGTTCTTGTTGACCCTCGTTACGGGGAACAGTAAGCGCGCAAATAAACAGAGTTTTAAAAATAAAACGTCGCCCCGACGATACTAAATAGGTAGATACAGAAGGACAGAAATAAAATATTTAGGCGCTCGCATGCAAAGTGGGGTTCTGCCTCAAGAACAATGTACTCTGGCATCTAAGAATTGTAGTATTGTAACAAGGTGGAAATTTTTAATTACTTTTTCAAGTTCTCTTTGATTTTGAAACTGACACGAAAACTAATTCAATTAATGTTTCGGTAGCTTGTCCTTTGTCATTAACATTATCATAAAAATAAGATGGAAGTTTTCTCATTAGCCATCTAAAACTAAATTTTATTGGCTCGTGTCGCTTTCTGGTTGCTATTTACATAGGTACCGTCTTCAGATTTGTGAAGTAAATTATTTGTTTTTTAAATATTTTGAAAGACACTTTACTGCTCGAATCTATATTTTATGCAGATAATCAAAATCAGATAATGCTACCGCTGTAAAATACGAGCTCTGATACTCTTAGTCCATGAATGATCATGGACTAAGAGTATCAGAGCTCGTGGAAGAAACGGAAGAACAGTGATGTAAGTAAAGATCTTTTTCTCTTAGTCGCTTGCACAGGCTATAAGAGATTCCATTAAATTTTCATCTTTATAAAGAAGAAGAATTGTTAGGAGAGGCTACCAAGGGATCCTTCTGCACCCCGATGCGTTGCGTCAACGCGGCTCGGTGCGTTCCCACGCTTCCGGCCGCGGCTTATCGCACGATCGATGACGAATGGCGTCTTTGTTCAAATTAATGCTTCCGCGACTTGCCGATTGATTGCAACATCGCCTGTCGCCGATACGTCGCCGGTGCATGCAGCAGTCACTTACTTTTTTATGATACTTTGTTCATATGGTTAAATCTGTATAATAATTTCCATACCATCTATTCAAATAACACTGACCTCTTATATCTTTTCTCATGGATGGGGTGAAAATCAGAGTGTATCGCTCGGTCGCAAAATTATTTTTACCTCGGGCTTTCAAAATACTACTTTACAATCCCTCTCTATGCTCGGGATTCTACTCTAGAACCCTTTGCTTCATGGATTCAAAATAGCACCCTCGCTGTAAATATATTACTTTGCTCCCTTGTGATACAATCTACTATTTTAGGGTTTATTTTATGTACTACAATGGTAGGAAAGCGTAAGGTTCGCCTGATTGTTAGCAGTTACAGCCTACAGATGCTCGATAGCACCTTGGGCACTTCTCACCATCTGTCATCATCATCACCAACGTATAAACGTCTGCTTACAGCACAGGTCTACCTACATGGGAGAAACCCCCATTCTGACTAAATGCGGGTTGGGGTGGTTAAAGCGGTTGCTGTAACTAATAATAATAATTATACACTAACACCTATTATCTAGCCCAAAGTAAGCATCATTAAGAGCTTGTGTTATGGATACTAGATAACGGAGAAATAATGATAATAATATGTATATAAATATTAGAAATATACTAAATAAACATATAAACATCCATGACTCGTAAACAAATGTCCGTACTCATCAAACAAACATTTGTTCCTACCGGGATTCGAACCCGGGACCTTAACGGGAGTAACTACCGGGACCAACGGCTTAAAGTGCCTTCCGAAGCATGGAGGAGCTCGAGATTGTAACTTTTGGTTGACCCATCTCGCTGCCACTTTATAAAAATCATGAAAAGCTGACAGCTTCAGAATAGAATAGAATAGAATAAATTCATTTGTGAAATGTAGGTTAGTATTACAGTCATTGATGTTAGTCTTATTTCTAGTCTCACTACATTTCCACCTTTGTCAAGGCATACAAATATCAAATTTAATAAAGGTACAATTTCATGTCAATGTCAAAAATTTTATAAAATATGATGTCAATAAATGAAATCAGAGACTTAATTAAAATAAAATCAAATGTCAAGAATATTACCTACCTAGAGAAAAGTCCATTTGCTCTTAGTATTACTCCTTGCTGTACAGGCTAATCGTTCAGAGGGCCCGGGTACGAATCTCGATAGGAGCAGATGTTTGTATGATGAGTACGAGCATTTGTTCACGAGTCAAGGATATTTATATGTTTATTGAGAATATTATTATTAATATTTATCCGTTATCTAGTATCCGTAACAGAAGCTTTTAATGATGCTTACTTTGGGCTAGATAATAGGTGTGAGTGTATGATTATTCTATATTTTCTTAAGGAGATAGAAAGAGACAGAAGTCGCTAAGAGTCATCTAAGCTTAAGGACTGGTTAGTGACAACGGACATAAGACCATCTTACTTTTAGTGGCGCTCGATAAGATGTCATCCGACGGATTATTCCAGTAATAACTCGGGCCCTTCGAAATCCTAATATTATCTTTTGATAAATAAACTGAGCCGTGCCGCAGCTGCGTCTCAATTATTATTTCATTACAAAGTGCGCGGTTATTACATTGTGCCCGCCCCCGGGGCTGGGCGGTATTGAGGCTGCAAGCTGCCTTTGAGAGCTGGAAGATTAGGGCGCCTTCGACTACAAAAATGTTGGGAAAATCCATTTTGTAAATGTACCTGTACAGAACTGGGATATTGCAATGACGAGGAGGTTCAATTCGCGATTCGTGTTTGAAATTTTATTTAGTATTGTATTATGGTTGTAAGATGAAATAATAATAGTGGATATCGATACTGCAACAAAAAAGTATCCTATAGTTATGAATATAAAAACTATTAATTATTATGTTCTTTAATTGACTTATGGTGGATAATATTGACATATTATCCCAATAAATATTGAATGAAATTATTAATTGTAAGTTTTTTTTATTGTAATTTTATTTTTATCATTGTGAAGTTTTTAATTATTGATTTCATAAGAAATATTTGTATACCAATAAATGAGTGGGCGCAACATGTTGTGTCTATTTATAAATGTTTAAGATCTTTGTTACACATGTAACGCAAATAACTTTTCTTTATCTTTTATCTTTATCTACCTGTGTCCTTCCCAGAATCCCAAACTATCTCCATACTAAAGGAGATGTGAAAAACAGGAAAAATCTGCTTCATCCGGGAAAAATACTAATAAGTCGTTCACGTATACAAAATCCAAAGTGTTGTTTCACTATTAATCAATATGACGGGTGACAAAGAAGTCAACTAACCGTCACCAAGGTGACGTAAGCGCCATGATGAATATTGGTTGTGTTGCTAGTTTTACTTTAGAAAACATTGTTTAGTATCAAGAAACAAACCAATTCAAAAGAAAATTTTCTATTGAAAACTTTTCTGCATATTTTTGCCTCTTTTTCAGTATTGTGTACATAGACCTGGCCGGGAATCCATACATTTTTGAAACATCTTTCATCTCACTCGGTTCAGCGGTTTAAGCGTGAAAGGGTAACAGACATATTTACTTTCGAATTTATAATGTTGTATGGAATGTTTCTTTATTTGTTCACTAGCTCCCACCCGTGATCTTTTGGTCGAATGTCGTCATCGTTTCGAGCGAAGACACGTTGACGATATAAAAATTTTGAATGTTCGTGCTAGGGGTCCTGTTTCTTTTAAAGTGAACTTAAAACAATACTGAAGTATTTCCCGGCCTACAGTAATTCAGTGAGCCAAGGCGGCAGTAATCTCAACACGATTACCATTTTAAATCGAACCCACTTCACTGAGACGTATCGAACTATCTCTAATTGGTTCTTTCTGATACTTTTTAAGATTATCTGCTGCATCGTAAAGGTTTTATTTGAACAAAAGTACTTTTACAGCTTTTGAGTTTCTTAGTTATGTGTTCTAATTATTAAAAAAAAGAAAACTTAATAAATATCAAAGCTTTATACGATTACTCATTCAATATCATAAAAAAAATATACACAAATTAATTCTGATATCCTGGAATCACTTGCTTTGTTGAAATTCCGCGAACTAACTTCTCATAAAAAAACCTTTCAGCTACAGTATCGTACGTGGCTGAACAAAACAGTTTCACAAATAGTAAATTTTAAAAAAATCAACAAATAAACTTACATGAACACATTTTCATTACTTACTGCATTTGACAATTCAATTAGCGAACTAATCTTTGACATTAAAACCACTGGGAGAGGTGGAAAAAACTTTGACCGTCGCGGACTCGTGTCATGCAGGCTTAAGGCTGCCTCACATTAATAGCGGCTATTATAGTACCTTAAATAATACTTAACAGATAAAATATATATCCTGGGGTGAGACAGAGCTCGCTACCTTTCACAATCGGGGTGAGTGCTCTAACTATCTGATAGCTACCAAGGACTTGGGATAACCCTAGGTGTTGCAATCGAATGGTTTTTTACTGTGAGAGGATACGTAAGCTTCTAAAGGAGACCTGTGCATAGCAGTGAAACGTATAGGGAGAGGGTTGTTGGCTATATCCGGCTCGAAGGACCAATGTTAGGTTCTTGTGGGAGGTCTGGGCAGCAAGGTAAACACTTTTGATGGTTTTAGTCTTACTTAATTTAAATTTTAATTTTAGCAGACAAACTAATATTTTGCGCATAGCCCCTACCTATACGTCTGACTGCTGACCTGTGCCCAGCCTTCCTTCATGGGAGAAACAATGAGGACGTCAAGAAAATCCATGATCGCCCTGCGGGTTTGTGGGTTAAATCAGCTGCAGAAATAACCTGGATCAATAATACTTGTCGTGCTTTCCGAAGCACGGAAGAGTGAAATTACAAAGGAGGATAACAATTTTTGCCTCAACCCAAGGCTCATGTCCAACAAAACAATATTTCTAATAATACCTCGTAAATGGAAAGATTCTTTTTTGTCGACAAAGTAAATAAAATCATTCATTCCGGAATTGTAATATATTACTTATATTATTATGTTTTGTGAATGGACACCATTGACTAGTGCGTTTTGTTTTAAGAAATCAAAAACTTTTTTATGTTTTTAAAACCAGAAAAGGAATTTTAATGTTTTTATTCTGGATTTTTTGTATTAATATTATTTAATTACAATATATCGGATTGAAAAAGTTTATTATCAGAAACCGCATCTTCAAACAAAAATGTATTGGTATCTAAATATACTTTGTCTGAATAATATCTAATTTCGCCCTTACTCAATTTTGGACGTGTCAGTTTTTAGCTGGGTCAAAGTTTCATACTAAGACAAGCATCCTCCTTTCGATTGACCAGACCAGAAACTTAGCGCTCAAAGCACTACGCCACCTTAATCTGACAGTGCACAACCGCCTTTATTCCCATCGCATGGCCGGGACGATAAGCTCGAGCCAGTTTATTACAATTAAAATCTCGTGACGGCGGCAATCCGAGTGAAAGCTGCCAGGCTATTTTACTAATCGTAATAGAAAGCTGAAAGACCCGTAATGATACGTCATCGTTGTGAACGCTTAGCTTCGTTAAACGAAACTGCGAGGGAATGCTGATTAACAATCTACTAGAAGCACGGAAAGGGAAACATGGACAGGTAAAAGTATGAAAATTAGCGCAATTTTTTCAAATAAATCATGTCTTAGGCGGGAACTAAATCCGCGACCTTTCATTGTCTGGGCGACTGCTGTGGCCACATTTATCTACTGACGGCCTAGGATAAACCTATGAAGAGGGGTGTTATGTGTCGTAAGTTTGTTATGTCTGTCTGCGTGCCTGTCTGTCTGTGGCATCTTAGCTTCTAAACGGATAGATCAATTTAGATTCTGTTTTTTCCTGTAAATCTAGATGTTTCTTGGCTGTAATTTATCAACATCTGTTTAGATGTTTGATGACCATCAGCTCATTTCCTACTTGTCAAGTGGTTTTTCCTTGTTATTGCTGGTGTCTTTAAGCGACTTCCACTTATTTACGTGAGCCGTCAGCTTGCTTGCATCTAGTTGTATCTAAAAAACTTATCATAACAAACCTCAATCAAAGATATTGCTTCTATTACAAAACACTTCAGTCAGTTTAACTAAAATTCATTTCGTAAGTCTCTGTGCGCGTGCTATCTGCCCATTAGGTATTGATAATCCAAAAGATAATTTTATTGAACCCTGTGCCGTATTGAATTACAAAACAAATTATTGTTTTCCCGCTACTCTGCCAGTTATCAGTCAATAAACATAATGCGAGCGGCAAACAATTTGAATGATTGCCACCAACAGTGCGCTAACATAATGATACCGTGGAAATAGCTTAGTGCACTGGTTCCCGAACTGTTTGACCAGTTGTATAGAAATATATATATTTGTTACTCCCGACTAAAAAAGAGGTGTGTTATGAGTTTGACGTGTCTGTCTGTGTATCTGTCTGTGGCATCGTAGCTTCTAAACGAATTTATCAATTTTGATTCGGTTTTTTGTGTTTGAAAGCTGACGTGTTATAAAGATCAGTTCTGGCGTTTAATGACTATCAGCTCAATTCCTGCTTGACAAAAGGGTTTTAGTAACTTTCACGGATCTGATTAATTTGAAATTTGGTTTACTGTTACGATGATGGTTTTTCCAAGACACGCTAACCTTGAGCTGATCTTGTACCATCAAATAGTCTGCGTGATGCTTAATATTTCAGAAAATTACATCAGGTATAGCGTGTTTGGGGTCATAAGAATAGTCTCAATGAGATTGTGTTAGATAGATGATTATTGAGGCCAGGGGTTACTTTTTATATTTATTTATGAAAGAGTAGGCGCCCTTGATTACAATCACACCTGATGAAGTGTATTTGTGGTCGATGGTGTTTTGTTCTTATCTAAAAAGATCTATTCGTTCTAGCTTTGAGGAGATCCTAGTTGTATCGAACGTGGAATCTTCAGGAGTGAGTTCCACTCGCTTTATTATGGAACGGCCTGTGTACAAGCCTTTTTACCTACCCTGCTTAAGGGAAAAGAACTATGCAGGGTTATGTTAAAGATGTTAGACTAGCCACTAAAACATCCATTGGGTTCCTTCTTCATCGTCGGATAGGCTGACGGTCAACAGTTGCCTTAAAGCCAGTGACCTGTTCGCGATATCACGTAGTTATCACATTTTGGTTACCATTGTATACTGCGATTACCACATTTTGGTGACCATTGTATACTCCGCTGCGTTACCCGGAGCACCCAGTAACTTCTTGACCACTCCGATGGTCCGAAGTGTTGGGTTTCCCCGCCATCTCTACTTGCGACCTACGAACCACCAAAGATATCAAATTGCACCGCAAAAATTTGTAGATCAATTGAATAATAAGATAGATTACAAACTGAGGAAGGACATAAGGTAACTCTTGGCACGATAACCGACATCCACGCAAGCGTAGCCACTGGCAGCGGCTAAAGCATAAATGCCTGAGGTGCGAGGGGACCATTGCAATTACAGAAAAGTACTATTACTTATTACTACTGGGAATTGGACTGCAAATTAATCTACGTCCATTTCAAAGTCTCCCAAGGAGAATCTCATGCAATTATTAATGAAAAAAGGGATACCCTAATAAATTAACGTCAAAAAAAATTAAAGCGTGTTTTTCGACTGCTGTTTACTTTTGGTGGAAGTGCGACGAAACTGTTCTTCGATGTTGCTGGTGGTTGCGGCTTACTATCTTTACTAGGTGGTAGGCCTGTATGTAGGGTTCGTCTGCGTTCTGCGTAGGTACCACTGCCTTTCATATATCAGCTGTAAAGCAGTTCGCTATGTTTCGGACTGAAGGGAAAGATAGCCAGCGTAATTACTGGGCATGGACGGCATTTCATCTTAAGCAATACCAAGTAACTTTTTCCTTCTTATTGCATGTGTCTATTATTAGCGATGGTAGCTTTCTTTGAAATTCTGTAACGTAATATGTTGTTGAACCATCTAAGCAGATACAGAAGAAAGATACTAGGTGGTAGGCCCGTATGCAGGGTAGTCTGGGTAGGTACCACAGCCTTTCTTATTTCAGCCGTGAAACAGTTCGCTGTGTTTCGGATTGAAGGGAAAGGTAGCCAGGGTAATTACTGGGCATGGACGGCATTACATCTTAGGCCCTAGGATGACCTGCAACGCACCTGCAATATCAAGTGATTTTTGCTTGTTATTGCAGGTATCTATAGGCGGCGGTTACCGCTTTCCATCAGGTGGGCCGTCAGCTTGTTTGTCATCCAGTTATAAAAAAAAAGTGTTCTACAAAGGCGACCACGGACTGAAAGATGTAGGCAGGACTCCAACAGGGTAGACCGACTATTTGGTGAAGGTCGCAGGAAACTGGAAACGTGCCGCGCAGAAACGATCTTTGTCGAAATCATTAACGGAGGCCTTTGTCCAGCGGTGAACTTCTTCCGGATGAAATAACGTTGATGATAAAGCGGCTACGATAAGATCATACATATTTATAAAGCTTTGGGTCCCGGAGATTATAGCATAAATTCTCTTTTCACTGTAACCGTAAAAATGTATAAAAAATAATTTTGCGAGCGCAGTCCGGCCGGCTATCGATTTAAGCACGGCGTAAGCTGATGTAATCACACTCGTCTCTGGGTGATTAAATAAATTAGCGTCAGCTTTAAACCGCTGACGTTAAATAGTACTTATTGTTTTTATGCTGTCATTATATGATATTCACATTCCCTTTAAAAGTCACATTTTTATGTACTAGCTTTTGCTCGCGATTTCGTCTAAGCTATCTCATAGGAACGCATTTCTTATAATATACTTATCTCTCATAGTCTATATATCTTTATATCTATCATCTTAGCCCACGGCCACGTCACAAGCTCTCTCAGCGAGGATGGGACTGCGTGAGCGACCAGAAATGGCCAGGCTTCAGCGGGCAGTCTTGCTTGATAACGCCATGATTTTCCGCTGACTCTTCTTTCTGTTTCCTTCTTTTTACCTCCTTTCCTATGATTTGACAATAGACCGCAAAGAAGTGTGAATTTAATTTCATAAATATTATCGATGCCGCTTACATACACCCAGCTGCAAAAGCTACCAGTGAGAGTTACCAACATGAATAAAACACATATAAATTGTTAATATCATCACGTCATATTGAACAGACAACAACAAAGCTTTTATTAAGCGGCTACCAAACAGATTACTCCGAATTTTATGATCGAAATCAAACAATATGATGGTTTAGTTTATTGAAGGTTATCGGGAATTGTATACCCAATTGAATGTGATGGCCATTGACTTTCTGCTGTGGCTATTAATGAATATATGTATATAGCATATGACAATTAGGGGCATTATAACTTAAAAATCGACCGCGACCTGGTCTGTACCCCTAGCTATAAGCTGCTTGGCCAGGAGTCCCTGGTTCGAGTCCCGGCCGGGGCAGACGTTTCTATTATAGGCACTTTTACATTTTGCTCTTGAGTCACGGTTGTTTGGTCGGTTAGTCGGTTGGGCCAGTATTCTGATATCTATTCTATATGTCAAACGCTCTTTTATGATGCATACTTTGGGTTAGGCAATAGGTGTGAATGTATGAATATAAATAAATTACTATTAGTTTACAACTTCATTATTCTTAGTTCTTCAACAACCAAAATATAATCCTAGATCCATCTGATCCTGTTTTCAATTAACTTGACTAGAAAAAACTGCATATGAAACAAAATATCGCAAACAGCCGACAATTGTTTGGAATTATGACTAATGTGAATACTTTAAGGAATCTCTGTTTCATTTTTGCCTAGGTTACAGGGCCCACACTTGAGGACTATGTGGGCCCAGCAGCCAAAGCAAAAAAGGAAACAGAGATTCCTTAAAGTATTCACAGTTATAACAAAGTAGTCATAATCTTCCAAAGTTCCTATATTAGGAGAAATAGTCATTTAAAAATAAGATTTCCCTTCAATGAATCTTTACATTGCGATGTTGTCGCTGGTACCGGGCATTTTAATAGATTCTGACATGGTATTAGTGTCAGTAACCGTCACTGTCAATTATAGCGACTGGACATGTCTGTAGCACATTGCTGGCTCGATTAATTTTGTTAGAAAATAACAGTAAAAATATTTTAAATTATGATAAATGAATACCATTTGGACGTAATTACTGATTAGTTGAAGATTATATATTTTGAGTTTTTGCTACTGTTAGACGGCCCATCCTATATTACGTCACGTTATTGGCACAGTAGCTGGATAAGCTAGTTGAAGCCCTAAGGACTACATTTCGGTTTGATAGGTGGTAGGCCCGTATGTCGTCTGGGTAGTACCACCGCCTTTCTTATTTCAGCCGTGAAACAGCTGTGTTTCGGATTGAAGGGAAAGGTAGCCAGTGTAATCACTGGGCATGGACGGAATTTCATCTTCGGCCTCAGGATGACAACGCACCTGCAATATCAAGTGATTTTCCCTTGTTATTGCAGGTGTCTATATGCGGCGGTAACCGCTTACCATCAGGTGGGCCGTCAGCTTGTTTGTCATCTAGTTGTATAAAAAAAACTTTGTTTTGTCACGTCAAGCATCAGATTCTAGACACAATTATGATTTTTCAACTGTCAAAGCCCTCCGGTGTGATAACGCCGCTTGAGGGATTAAATCAGACCTTTTATGAGAATGAACGGTTAATTTAGAACTGCCATTTTCAGTTATCCTAGTATTCACTTTGATTCACTTCTCATTGTATTGAATGCGAAGTAATTCCTTGTGAATAATTTTATTTCTGACAGCTTTGGTCTCTGGCATTGATACATTTGCATTTTTCGATACTTATTTAGGCAGGGCTGAATGAATATGTCACAGCCGTTTTGTTAAATTAGCCGCATAACTGGAGGCCTAGCCCTTTGATTGAACGCCGGCGTCCTATGAATCGGCTGAAGGACAACTGGCCAAGTCATTAATCGCAACGTTTAACCAGATGGCTGAACATCCTGTCAGTCGTCTGCTTAAATTAGCCATTCAATGGGATGCTTAGGCAGGTCTTTTAAATCGAAGAACTTTTGAGTGTTTAGTAGGCTCAGGGCAATTCTTTTTATGACCACATATGTATAACCAAAACGATGTCGGTTATAAGTGGTCATAAAAAATAACTTCGAACCCACCAATCAAACCAAAATTCTTCTGTACAAGACGAATTTTTTCAATACTCCAAGTCGTGAAATGTTAAGTGAGCTTAGTTCAATTAACTATTGGGCTAGGCATTTGATTGTACGCCGGCCTTTAATCAACGGGCTAGGCATCCAATTAAGAGGCGAATTGAACCAGATGGCGGCGATATATATAACTAGATGACAAGCAAGCTGACGGTCGTCACGTATAGACACTTGCAATAACAAGGAAAAGATCACGCAAGGTGCGTTGTCATCCTGACGTCTAAGATAAAATGCCTTACATTCTCAGTACGTAATTACACTGGCTACCTTTCTCTTCAATCCGAAGCATAGCGAACTGTTTCTAGGCTGATATAGGAAAGGCGGTGGTACAATTGACCACAGAAGTAGATTAACACTTTGGTAACATGTCACACCGACTATTGCGCACGTACTTAATAGTTGCTACCGTGGTATATTGTCGCAAAAGTTATTGTGACATGGTACATAAGTGTTTAGCTTCTTCTGTCGTCTACCATACCTACTCGGACGACCCTACATTACACTGTAAAGGCCTACCACCTAGTCTAGTATATAAACTAGAGAAAAAACATTGTTTTCCCACTCAACGTCACATACACGATTCCAAACATGGTTTTTCAATTGTTATAACCCTCCGGTGGGATAACGCCGCTTAAAAGATTATGTTCGGCTGTATTAACGAATTCTCAGTTTGTAGTTTTCTAATACAAATTTTTGATTTTGATAATACTTTAATTACTTTAGAGGTCTTTTTAAAAGTGTTTGTCTTTCGGCGTAAGTACACCTAGCACTTTGTTGATTTTGATTATAAGTTCTTTCGAGTGTAATGTTATACAGACTTATTTTAAAAATGTATATTTATTTTGTATAGAGATATATCACTTAGGTCCCTAGCAGAGGTAAGTACTGATATATTCAAGATAAAAAAAGCTACAAACATAAATATGACAAAAATACATTTATACAACTAATCATCTTTATTACTTTTGTCTGAAGTCAGAAACACAATATAATTTTGTTTGCTCATCCCTTTCATACACAAGAGGGTCCCCAAATATTATCTGTCATCTTGAACTTATTACTTCGGAGACATAATAAGATATAATATGATATAATGGTAATAGTACCTTTCTTTAAACATTAAAGTACTGCTGCTTTTATTACGATAAGTGCGAATACCAACTTGCTACTTTGGATCCGGTGAAACGCAGAACCAAGAGACTTAATGGCGACAAAAGGTTGGTGGAGACTTAGCTGCATAGCTTGGACCATCGACGTAGAGTCGCTTGCTTGTCGGTCTTCTACAGATAATACTTCGGAGAGTTGCTCAGGAGCTTAACGAGGTCATTCCGCCAAGCCCATTTCACCAGAGGACTACTAAACATTCGGCGAGCTATCACCCACACTTGGTTGATATACCAAACATATGCACTTAGCTCTATTCATCTTTTATAACGTGCACGGCAAGGGAGTGGAATGCTCTGCCGGCTTCGGTATTTAGTACGCATATGACCTGAATCCCTTCAAGGCTGGATCAAATAGGCACCTTCTGGGTAAACTCGCTTCAGCATCGACCCCCTCTTAACTTTTCTCGGAACAAGAGTAGGATCAAGAGTGAACCCATTTATACAAAGTTACATTTACAGTAACATTTCTTAACTTTTCACTGCAAATATGTTTTTGGAAGGAATAGAATTACTGCACTAATCAAATAGAGTAGCGTGTAGTTTGTCAAGTTTCAACTATTTGTTTTGTACCCAACTCAATTGTGATTTTATCAAAAGTACCCTAGTTTCTGTTTTATAGAGGACAATAAAAGCTAGTTTCTATAGTTAGTTTATATTGACAAACATTACATAATTCGTTTTAAGTACGTTTTAAGGCGATACATTGAAAAAATTCGCTATATAGGATATGTCATATGTCGCCGACATATCTTACAGATCTGAAAATCAAATAAACATCTCTTCATACACGATTAAAGGATTTTGCCTCGCTACATTTTATTTCCGAAAAGGCCTCTTTGAAAATAAGAAAATTTAAGATTATTAGTAAACAATAATTCACAATAGTTTGAAAGCGATTTTTGTAATCCTTGTAGTTTTATTGTTAATAAAATAATTTAAGTATTTTCGCTTACTTTCACGTGCGATCGCTGTTTTGTCTTTTTTCCTCCCGCTGAGTCTGACATCTCTCTATCTCTCTTTACATCTATATACGTTTTTATTTGTAACATCATTTTTAATACCGTATTCTTGCAACTGAATATTATCTTATCTTATCCCTTATCTTTCTTGGTTAAAACTACGTTTCGATAGATCGCCTTCACTAGGATACAAAACCCGTACAAAGAAGTTAAATACATCAACAACAAGGCACCTAACAAGGTTCCCTGTAGAACCCATTTTGATTACCAATAATCCAAAAAAAACTAGTGTTATATTCAACAAAGATATTGCAAGTAAACAGAAAATGCTTGTTTATTTAATTGGTAATAAATTATAAGCAGTATAATTTATTGTTTAGCCGAGCAACTTTCAACCCAGTAAACCATTTAGTTCTTATAAATCTTTCTTCAGCTGCCGCTATCCACAAAGTTGGAGCGCAGTTTCGTATAGCCTTTTATTTTACTTTGCTTTCAGTTTTTAAGGCTGTTGAAGTTGGAATATTGAATAGCAACATATTGCTTGCCTGATAAAATGTTTCAAGTGGCCGGAAGGGTAAGATTAAATAATAGTAAGATAAATATTATAATACTTTCTTTAAATTAGGAAGTGACAAAATAGATTAATACCACATGTAAATTTAATGCAGGTAGGGCATAGTAATGGGAATATATCGGATCGCTTAATTTTCGTACTCCTAAATTGTCAGTGACATCAAACTTTAAGATAGTCCGTACTATTTACAATTACTAAATAATTATTCGCCTTGAGTAAAAACGCGCAAGAGCATAACGCCCATTCATTTTGCATAGCAAGCATGCATGCATACATGCAAACCAGGAGTCGTGCGACGCCACGGAGACTCTAAGAGCGTCTAATGAGAACAAAGTATTTTTATGAAAAGTTAAATACGATTTAGTTCGGAAAGTAGTAATGAAGACTGATCCACAAATTTGACACACCAAATACAATATTGTTACTCTCATAAAGAAAATATTCAAGTGACTTAAACATCAGATACAAAAACAGCTCAGTGAAGACGCCGTAATGTTCCGTCAAGAAGACAAAGACTGCCAGAAAATCTTTTCAAAATTAAACACGTCGGTGATGCCGCGAGCTTAATAAGGCCGAGATAAGCCAGCCAACCCTTTGATAAAACACGCCAGTCTCAGCCAACTCCATAACTCACGTTTCCAAGAGACGAAGCCCATTGTAAGCTCTGCTACTTTTTTCAGCATTCGACCTCGGTACATGATTGTTTAAAATCACCAAGCGTGTGCCCTCTGATAAGATTTATGTACTGCTCCTGACACTTAATTTTGTTCGCGTTCGCCCCTTTACGTTTGTCGCGAATAAGGATGTTCTATTCAAAAATTCAAATACAATTTTGACGCGCAGTGCTAGTTTTAAAGATAGAAATCCTAAAACATACAAAAGTTTACTGTATTTTTAGGAATTTAAATAATAGGTTTCAGGTTTAAGATATTATTTCTCTAAAGAAACTAAATTTTACTTAAAGTGAGAAATACAATATTTAAATAGTTGGTAAATTAAATTATTTATGCTAGACAAGTACACAATGACAAAATTAACACAAAAATATCACTGTTGTTTGTCGGTAGTTACAGAATTATGTGAACTGATTAAGTATTCAAATTGTTGATGGCAATTAGTTTCTATCGATGTGCGTTCGTTACCTCTCAAACTCTTTGAGGATTGGACCCGCATTGGGCCAGCGTGGTGGTGTTATCGCCCAATCTCCTCATGTGTTTCTCCCAAATAGGAAGGCCTGTGCCCAGCAGTGGGACGTATATAGGCTGGTGATGATGATGAGGTAATTTGTTAAGCTGTGCTCCTTCAAACAATATTGTTGGAAGTGAGCGGAGGAAACGAAAGTTAAAAAGGTGGCGTGAGCTCTGACGTCACCGCGATCACGCGACTTCATTGCGCTTGGTAACAGACGGGCGGCGCCGGACCGCTACTGGTCGCCCCAGCCATTCGGGCTCGGAATTTCGTGCGCTTCGGACGTATTTCTTGTCTACTTATTTATGTCGATTTTCATACTTGAGTTCCTTTCAGTTATGTTTAGAAATAAATGTAAATCAATGTAGTTTGTAACAATCTTGTTTTTTTAAAAACTAATTCCTCTTCTGATTCCTAATATCAGAAGTGGGATACGTTATTCTCGCTCACACACGATTTCTTGAATTTAAAATTTTTTATCTATCTGCTTGATTTACATTTATTTGTGACCATTCGTTTGGCTTACTTTCGTTTACATTTTAAATTAAATTCTACCCTTGATTTAAGTTGTAGTAGAAAACAAAACTAAAATTACTACTACTACTACTACTCTCTCTTCTCTAATTGAGTAATTAATAATGGGTAAAGACAGTCGTTCGCGTTCTAAAGAAAGGCGTATTCGATCAAAACGTAAACGTTCTCACCGCGAGCGTTCGCGCAGTGTAATTTTTCGAGGTGGAAGGTCGCGTGGTACATCTCACGACCGTTCACCTAGGCGCACGCGCCATTCAAGGACTAGGACACCTTCAGTGAGACGTGAAGACCGTCACTCACTCGAGACTATCGTCTCGAGGCTTAACGCTTTGGAACACCAGTCTACGAGATCTACCACGCCGCCTGCTGCCGAGAACGCGAAGGAATCTACAAACAGGATTGTGGAAGCAATCCAGTCTTTAAAGTCAGTAAGCAATACTCATTATTATGTCTCTAATTTCGACCCTAATCTCCATGATGTAGACACATGGATAAGTGAAGTAGATAGGGCGCAACTTATAAATAAGTGGGACGATTATGAGTGCCTGTCACGCATAGGGAACTGTTTAAAGGGCGATGCTAGATCATGGTTAGATGAGTGGGTATCTACTGATCGTTCGTGGCTAAATTTTAAGAGGGATTTTAAGCCACTCTGTGTTCGTAAAGTAGATGTTGCCAATATCCTCTACGAGGTTATGAGTACCGATTCTGATAGGTATTCAACATACGCAGAGTATGCGCGTCGATCATTGCTTCGCTTGAAGATTGTTAAAGGCCTTAGCGACGAACTTATAACAGCTATTGTTATCCGGGGCATAAAGGACCCCCATGTCAAAGCGTCTGCCACTAATGCTAATCTAGTACCAAATGATTTAGTGAATTTTCTTGCTACTTTTATTAAGCCAGTAAATAAAAACTTAATCGATAATCGCCCTCAACGTAGCCATACCTCGATGCGACCATCAAACTCGAATATAAAAGATCAGTCAACCAAGCGTAGTTTTCGACCTAATTTACCTATCAAATGTTACATATGCGGTGATACTGGTCATAAACAGGCAGGTTGCCCAAAGAAACCTAAAACGGCTCCTACAACCGAACTAGTAAAAGTAGGGCAACGGCCGAATAACAGCGTAACCTGTATTTATTGTAAAAAGCATGGTCATGATATTTCCCAGTGTTTCGCAAAACAGCGTTCCGAATCACGTAATAAAAATAACGTAAATTTCTGTTCCACCCCCCTTGAGAAACGAAACACGGATGTTGTCGTAGGTATAATTCAGGGAATGCCCGTCGATATTTTAATTGACAGCGGTGCCTTAGATGTTTCTTTGATATCATCATCTATTGTAAAATATTTTTCTGCAGCGAAGAAACATATCAACCGTCAACTCAAAGGTGTTAGTGACTCGATCATTAACATTGATTCTTTTGTAACTTTAACTGTAGAACTCGAGGATATCTCTCTTGAAGTCGATTTATTAATAGTGCCTAGTGAATGCATGAACGCTCCCATTATAATCGGAACTGATGTACTTAATAGAGACGGGGTTACATATATCCGAACAAAAGACTCTCAGCGTTTAACGTATAACTACACACCGGCCCAGATATCAACGGTGATGTCTTATGTGCAACGCGATGCGATTAAAACCACACTAACCGGAGAAAAATTACAAAAACTACTTTCTATAATTAATCAATATTCTGAATTTATGATTTCTGGTACCGCGACCTCTACTGTGACAACTGGCCGTATGCACATTAGACTCACTAGTGATACACCAGTGTACTACAGGCCGTACAAAATGTCTCATACTGAGAAACTAAGAGTCCGCGAAATTATTCAAGACCTATGCTCCAAGGGTATCATACGTGAGTCTGAGTCACCTTATTCAAGTCCTGTGCTCTTAGTTAAAAAGAAAGACGGCTCCGATCGCATGTGTGTCGACTTTAGGGCATTGAATAAGATTACCGTAAAAGACAGATATCCTTTACCTTTGATCGATGATCACATTGACCGGTTAGGAAAGGCTGTATTCTTTACTACCTTAGATATGGCTACTGGCTTCCATCAGCTATTATTAGATGAGACCTCGATCCCTTTAACTGGCTTCGTAACACCAGAAGGCCATTATGAATATGTCAAAATGCCGTATGGTTTAGCGAATGCGCCTATAGTTTATCAAAGGGTTATTAGTAGGACACTTCGTGAGCTGATTGAGGCTGGTAAGGTTCTAGTTTATATTGATGACTGTCTTATTTTGAGTTCGACAATAGACGAGGGTCTACAAAATTTACATGAAGTTCTATCAACCCTTACCAAAAGTGGGTTTTCAGTCAATCTAAAGAAGTGTTCATTTTTGTGCGAGGAGATAGAGTATCTAGGTCGTGTGATTACTAAAGGAAGTGTTCGACCATCTCAGTCTAAAATTCAAGCACTTATTAATTCACCTGTCCCACAAAATGTTAGGCAAGTGAGGCAATTACTAGGCTTAGCAGGATATTTTCGCAAATATATCAAAGACTATTCACTAAAAACTGCTTGTATTGCGCGACTAACACGTAAAGACGTACCTTTTGTGTGGGGACCGCCACAGGATAAAGTTCGTAAGGACCTTATCGAGTGTCTTACTACAGAGCCAATATTAATGATATTTGACCCACAATTGCTGACTGAAGTTCACACGGACGCCAGCAGTTTAGGATACGGAGCAGTCTTATTCCAAGTTCAAGGGAATGGTGACAAGCGGGTAGTTGCTTATTATAGTCAAGTTACGCAGGGTGCCGAAGCACGTTATCATTCCTACGAGCTTGAGACGTTAGCAGTTGTTAAGGCTTTGCGTCATTTTCGACATTACCTTCTAGGGTTACAGTTTACGATCATAACAGACTGTAATGCTTTAAAGGCAACACAAAACAAAAAAGATCTTTTGCCTCGTGTCGCTAGGTGGTGGATCTATCTGCAGGATTATAATTTCGAAATAAAATATAGGAAAGGTGTTATGCTACCACATGCAGATTATCTCAGTCGAAATCCATTAATTAACTCCGTCAATAACATAGAAAGGTCCCAACGTAACTGGGCTCAAATTGCTCAATCGGGTGATGAGGAAACTAAAGAGTTACTTCGTTTGTTAGATGAGGGTAACTTGGACGTTAGTCGTTATGTAAAACGTAATAGCATTCTTTACTACCGATATTCTATCGTGGGAGAAGAACCTAGATTGCTCTGTTATATACCTAAAGGTTACCGTTTAAGTCTACTTAGAATCTTCCACGATGAGCACAGCCATATAGATGCCGCTAAAACATTAGATTTAATAGTAAAGTTCTTTTGGTTCCCTGGTCTTCGATCATTTGTCACAAAATATATAAAGCATTGTTTAACCTGTGTAGCACATAAACGCGTACCTCGGGCACCATTACAACCAATCATTTCTTGGACAAAACCTGATACTCCATTTGATACTCTTCACATAGATGCCCTTGGCCCTTTGCCTGAGTCTAAGGGATATAAACATGTAATGGTGGTTATAGACGCTTTTTCAAAGTTCTGTTTTTTAATGCCAATACGCTGCCAAAGCTTTGACGAGTTGCAAAGGGTATTTAGACACATCATTTCAGTCTTTGGTACTCCGAAAACGTTAGTTTCCGACAGGGGACGCATGTTTGAGTCGTCCACATTCAAAACTTGGATAGAGGACATAGGTTGCAAAATGCATTATATTACACCTGAAATGCACCAAGCAAATGGGCAGGTCGAACGCTACATTCGCACTGTCTTGAATATGTTAAGGATTGAAGCTAACCATAGGAAAACTGAGTGGGCTGATGAGTTGTGGCGTTTGCAGCTTATCCTAAATGTTACCAAGCAAAAGACGACTCAAACGTCTGCTTTAAAGTTACTTATCGGTTCCGAAAATGCTACCCCTGTAGTCCAAAATATTATTAGAGATGTTGTAACTGAAAGTTTTTCTGAGAACCGTGAATCTCTTAGAGAGGTTCTACGCCAGAGGACGGCCGAACGGTTGATAAGAAATCAGGCAGCACAAGATAGTAGGGTTAATGCTGATAGACGATCGCCACGTGAGTTTCAATTAGGCGATTTTGTATTCGTAATTAAATATGCCCAGTCACGAGGCAAGCTAGACCCTGGAATGCGTGGTCCTTATGAAGTAATAAGGACTCTCGAGGGTAGTCGTTACGAATTAAAGTTGCTCGCTGGAGCTTATGGAAAGACAACATATGCTGCTGCTCAGTATATGGTACCTTGGAAAGGGGAATGGACACCTGAGACTTGTGCATTGTTTTTCGAAGGTGAGTTTCTATGTTTTAAGTCTGTGCGGTAAGCAAACTTTGGGCCTATGCCGGCAGCCACTGTGAGGTATGCGAACAAGGTGCCTATGCCTACGGTGTTAAAGTCTGTGCGGTATGCAAACTTAGTGCCTATGCCGGCAGCCATCGGGAGGTATGCAAACACTGAGCCTATGCCTACGGTGTTGACCAATGCATCGGGAGGTATGCAAACACTGAGCCTATGCCTACGGTGTTGACCAATGTATCGGGAGGTATGCGAACTTTGAGCCTATGCCTACGATTTCTTGACTAGTTGATGGTATTGCGATTTTACAACCGCAGAGTTCGTTGAGAAAGCTCAGTTAGTTTAACAAGTTACTTCATAATTTATGATGACGCTGGCCAGCTATTTTCTTATCTATTTATTATTTTCATGTTTGTTTACTTGTTTGATTGTATAATGCACAAAATTATTACAGATGCAACCGACGATAATGACCATGACCTTTATGCCGGAGGTTCTTTGGGTGATTCGGGACCATCGGCAAGGCCTGACGAGGACGTCAGGATGCCAGGAGAGGCCGTGTTGGAAGTGAGCGGAGGAAACGAAAGTTAAAAAGGTGGCGTGAGCTCTGACGTCACCGCGATCACGCGACTTCATTGCGCTTGGTAACAGACGGGCGGCGCCGGACCGCTACTGGTCGCCCCAGCCATTCGGGCTCGGAATTTCGTGCGCTTCGGACGTATTTCTTGTCTACTTATTTATGTCGATTTTCATACTTGAGTTCCTTTCAGTTATGTTTAGAAATAAATGTAAATCAATGTAGTTTGTAACAATCTTGTTTTTTTAAAAACTAATTCCTCTTCTGATTCCTAATAATATAATCTTTTTACAAAACTATTTAACTATGTAATTGCATTGGTTTTGTTTCACATTTTTTACGAAAATATTAAACAAAACCAATGCAATTATATCACTCTCAGATCACGTTAAAACGAATCTCAGTGTATGACGGTACTTGTTGCTAAGCATTAGACGCTGTCAAAAGGAAACCCTATTAAATTACTTTACCAGTTTACCAGTGTTCGGAAACAGATGACGTCATAGTGGTCATGTGACTTGAGGCGAAATTTGAATCGTTCTCGAATTAAAGATCGTGAATTGTTAATACGTGAAGCTAAAACTTTGTACCCTTTTTTACGAAAATTGCACGGACGGAGGAATATGAAATTTCGCACACTTATAGTTTATATAGAGAAGATCAGAATGCTAATATTTTTTTTAATTGTGCATTAAAATACATAAAGTCAATAATAAAACATTACTCTACCATGTATTTGACACACACGCATATAATATGTCAAACTGAGAATAGATTAATATTGTTTTATTATACCTAACCATAATTAAAAAATCATAAAAAAAGATTATAGAAGTACTATTAGGTTGTATAGTCGTTGACAATAGAACCTTAATAATGTTCCAACTTATAGATTAAAATTAAATATGGTCATATTTCGAGCACAAGGTGACCACAATGATTATAAATATTTGAGGTTTTATTAAGCACAGTTCTGCATGAAACACTTGCCCATAATTTATCGAAATTATTTTTTAACATTATTATATTCGTTAATTTTGTTTTTATTCTTCCCGTTGAATTAGGTATTTCATACGTGGGCCAAGTACGCTGGGTTTTTGCAATTTGCGTAAACAGATTACAGCTAAGGTGCCGCTGATGGCCGTAAGCTTCCAAAGGCCTCCGCTTATACAAATGGCATTTTTTCTCAAACGGATTTTCATTGGGAATTATACTTTTCTTTGCGTTGGAGCTTTGACCTTAAGAAATCTTTATAGGCTTTTTCTTTTACATTGAAAGGACATTATTGAATACATTTTTAATCTTGACTACTAACGGCTGAACAGACTTCAATTAACTGTAAATCTTTGCCAAATTTAATTGTTATTCTTGTATGTGAAACTTTGGCTCTAGTTTTTAAGTTATTTTTATTTCTTTTTATACAAATCACGACAAATGACTCAACACCATCAGATGTGAAGCGGTAAGAAGAGTCCATATGCGAAGACAGCTAGTACAGTTTAGACACTGCTTTAGCCGCCTCCACCTTGCCGGTCAAAAAGTGCATCGATCGTCTAGTAAAATGAGGAAAATCGAATGCATACCAAAATATTACAATATACACAATACTGTTTACCAATAAGTTGAAATTGATTCTTAAGTTTAAGACAAAACATAATGCGCGTTTTAATGTTTAACTAGTTCAGATGGCTCCGCCAAATCGGCTTGGTCATTAACCTGTTAAGCGTCCCATTGAATGTCTAATTTAATCAGACGGCTAACGTGACGTTTAGCAATCTAGTCAACAACTTGGCTAGTTGTTCTTCAGCCATTTTATTGGATGCCGGCGTTAATCAACGGCCTAGACGTCCAGTTAATTGGATAATTTACCTGACATATATAGATATTTACATTTATAGATTATGATTAAAGGGACATTTAAGAGAATCCCAAGTTTTGTAGCATCTACCAAACCGTTTAAAACTTAGTCAAGTAGTACTAGCTTAAAGTTTGAACGCCATGCTAAAGTAGAAGTTGTTAGGTAGGTACAGTCAGTCAAAGAAGCCGGTTATAGTAGACTCGCTTCAGCCCGCGACTGATCTAGGAATCTTATCGGAACGTAATACCGGGATAAAAAGTAATCTATATGCTGTTTCAGACTCTAATCTACCTCTGTGTTACATTTTATTCAGATCAGTACCGCCGTTTATGCTGGTTGAGTAACAGATATACAAATATTCACATTTATAACAGGTAACCGGGGAGTTTTAGGGGGAATCCCAGTGCCGTTACGATCAAGCACTGGGCGACCCCCAAACACGCCCATCTCGCTAGCTTTGTAGGTTCGGAAGCGGATTCCTCCGCGAAAAAAAAAGATTGACATTTTTTTTATATAAACACTTAATTTTTGATTTTAACATTATTATAAATGTTTGAAAAATTACTTAGTAATTAAAATATAATAAAACTAGAAATATTTTACGTCCTGAGGCAGGAATCGAACCTACGACCTTTCGCAATCCGGGCGACTGCTCTGACCACTGAGCCACCCAGGACTTGGGAAATCCCTGTGAAATTCTTCTAGTCTATCTGTACTTGTATTTGTTTTGTTTCTGTATATGTGTATTTTTTTCTAGTTTTATTATATTTTAATTACTAGTAATTTTTTAAACATTTATAATAATGTTAAAATCAAAAATTAAGAATAAATATTCTTAATTTTTGGAAGCACTGCTCCAACTTAACCGAATCGTAGGTATTTGTAAAAATACTCGTTTCGGATGTTGAAATAGAATATTTCGACATTGTAGGGTGGACGTTAGCTCATAAACGCAAATACAAATAGACTAGAAGAATTTTTACAGGGATATCCCAAGTCCTGGGTGGATCAGTGGTCAGAGCAGTCGCCGGGATTGCGAAAAGTCGCGGGTTCGATTTCTGCCTCAGGACGTGAAAAAAAAAATATTTTTGTTATATTTTGGTACTAAATTGTTAAACAACTTCTGTTGCTGACTGTACCACATAGATTTAGATAAACAAGTCTCGGCAGACAGAAATCAAACAGCATCCAATGTAACAGACGAATGAAAAGCCCTGATCAAGGAAATCTGAAATTATAAGTGTCCCCGCCGCATCTCCGCTAATTAAAACGGGGCTAATTACGCCAAGGGTGCTCCTCAAAGCAGTACCTGCTCATCTTCATTGAGCTCGTTCATAATTTCGCAGTCTTTGTTGCTAATTCTAATTAAATTCTTAGGGAATTTGGCAAGCGTTCGTAGGCCGACGTGTTCGCGAACTTATAATGAATCCACTTAACGTCGTTATATTTATTAATTTGATCTCACAGAATTCGTGTGGTTTTTGTTATGCGTATACTTTTAAGAAGGTCACCTATCATAAGTTCGAAAGTTTTTGACCGAATTTTATTAAACCGAAAATTTTGCGCCTATATTTGTACCGACTTTTTTTAGATCATCGAAATCACATTTGCCACTGTATCAGTTGACCTATTATTAACTGGATTTTTTTTGGTACTCCGATGTTTCAATTGGTAGCCAAACTTTTTATCTAAGCTATGCTCGGCCGAAGCAACCTCTGTTCAAAGTATTACGTTTCTGAAGATTCATTACACCGCTATTTCGTTTGCCTATATTCATTTCCTTTGGTGAAATGAAAAATTGGAGCACATTATTTCCAATCCCTAATTCAAGCAAGAAAATATGCAAGCAAGCCTGCAGCATGCAAGTACGCTAGCAGGCAAGTAAGCGGGCAGCATCCGAGATCGGTAAAATAATACCCATGACAAGTGATTATCGATTTTTTAAAAATACGGCAAACAATACATACACCAAAAAAGATGTCAGTCAACCGTTTTCGGTCAAATAAAATTCGGATCGGAAAATTTCAGACAAATAACCGCTTCCCATTTAAGTAGAATATGACATATTTTGTTGGAGTGAACATATTGTTTGAGTATGATAAGTCTCTCTCTTAGTGGTTCCTACGTTTGGTTGTAATGTTTCGAATCCCTGCCTCTTATTCCATTCAATGTTTGAAGTTGATTATTAAGTAATTTAACAAGAAAATTATTCATGTTCATGCTGTTGTTCTAGGCTTAGAATGGGTATTATTATATTTTATGTTTCATTAAAATTTTGTTGGCGTGTTTCTTTCCATTACAATAAATTTTAGGTTTGATTTTACTTTTATCCCTAAATGTTTTAGACTTGGGGTTTCAAAGCTAATTGCTTTTTATATTTCGTATTCTGCGTTAACATTTATCTAGTTTTTATTCTTCTGATGTCACTACTTTATATTTTTACAGCTAGTATGTAGATCAATCATTGTTGTTATTCATAAAGTTCCATAATAGTAAATTTTATGAAGTTTTCCAGTCACTAGTTGGTACGTAGGGTTGGAGTTGTGATAAAAAAAAACTCCGCAATACGTTACTTTATTGAAAAAATAAAGGCATACTGACACAAAATACTATTTAGAACACTCAAAGACACTGAAGATACTCATATTAACAAAGGCTTGTGAATAAGGTAGGTACTTACAATCTGTGCCTTGAATAATATGATATGTGTAGCAGCACCACGTTACAAACCCGATTCCAATAAATTAAGGCTTCAGTGAAGGCTCAGCCCTAAGCAAGTTTGAATAAATGTAGATAATTAATAGATTACATTGAACATTATTTCTAAAATATTAGTCAAACATTTATATTTTACATTCTGCGATATTGGTCCTGAATTCTCTTATGTAACTTCGTAAGCTATAACTTTACATAGACCGCTGTTAAGTCAATATGGAATAAGTCAGGCAGCTTAGAATGCAACCGGGCAACTTACTAATTCGGGGTTTTGTCTAACTTCAACTTTGTCCTTTACTTCGGCCCAATTACTTAATTGAATAGATGGTGTAATTACGTTTCGAGTTTGTTAAACTAACTTTTAGTTTCAGGTGTACAGTCATAATTAATTGCACAGCTTTACAGCTCATTATTTTAATTGCTTCCGCATTATTAGAACCACATAATATTTCACTTTCATCACGAGTCTATATACGTCCTACTTTGGACACAGACCTTCATACATGGTAGACTTGGTAGACAAATTTTAATTGACTCATCCGGGATCGACCATGGCGAAAGTTGCTTTGTTTTCATTATCGAAGCCAGAGCGTTCAACCGCTACGGCATCGAATTCCCCATTTTTATTTTAGTCTTATTACAACGATATAAAACACACATGTGAAAAGTTTTTCGCCGGACGTCCTATCGAGTACCCACACGATCCTCCAGACAGAAATTATGCTGAAAGTTTCACCAGTCTTGGCGTAAATCGTTGTGTTAAATTTGCATGTTTGTACGGTGTTAGGGTACGGGTGGCTGGCTTATAAATGGCCGCTTGTACGTCAAAATAATGAACGAAACGCTTTTATAAAACCATGTCACTGTGCTGTGTATTTTTATTGTTATTGCCGTCGGATATTTTATTACAATCATAACGTTTAGAGGTAGGGCCCGGTTTATTGGTGGATTACTTACACAAGATTGGAGTTAATAAACACTCCTTTAGTAGAGTGCTGCTAAAAAGCCGTTTAGGCTTTTTCAGCAATTTTAACTGCCTTGAAAGACAAACACACTTTTATTTTAGATGATGATTTTAATGATCATCATCATCATCATCAAGTCAGCCGAGAGACGTTCACTCAACGCCACTCGAGGACTTTTCTGCCCCAACGGCGAGTTTTCCTTGCAATGTGGCCTGCCCGCTGCCACTTGAGGCTCGCGATTCTTTGGACTATCTCAGCGATCTTACTTCTAATACGGATATCAAAATTTTTGATCTATTCACACCGGAAAACCCCGAACATAGCCCTCTTCATCATTTCTCTTTGGGTGACTTTGAGTCTTATTATGATCGTCATAATGCGTTCTTACAATCCATACAAAAAGGCTAAGGAGTTACACCGTCCAAAGAGTTTTGAAATATTATTCTATGCAAAAAAGAAAATACTTAATACTAGCGACATAGAAATACAACATAAAAATATTTTAAATCCAAAGCAAAATATTAATAACAAAATGCCAGCTTAATGTTCTTGCAGTGTCATTTTAAAATTTCCATGAGCCGTTTCCTCACGAAGGCTACAATTTGAAGGCTATAAAGTGGCACAGTTCGCATGTCGGCGCGGCGTTAGCGGCCACCAACTGTGGGCAACTTTTCAAAATGGCCGTGTTACCAAACTACAGCCTACTGGCAGAATTTCTAAACTGAATACCAAACTGCTTACACTATTTATTAGTGCCTATTTAAAGTTCTGCGCTTCTCTAAGTTTTCATTTAATTCACGTTCTGATGTTAAAGTTGGTCTGGCTGTTAAGGAGTAGTTACACGGAACTCCGTTGTTTCGTTGGTTTTAGTGGTAATTTTTATTCAACTGTTTCAAAATAAGAAAACGAATAATTGAAAAAATATATTGGTAGAATTCAAGCACACAGGCATAAAATCAACTACTAGGTACTATGGACTCTTCTACTAATACTCTTCTTCTCTTCTCTTCTTCTTCTTTGTTCTTCTTCTTTTTACGGCTATTTTATAGCAACTATAGCAATAAAAAAGAGAGTGTACTAAATTTTTCCGGAACGCGTTTGCGGAATTTAAATCACTTTTAAATTCCGCAAAATTTAAAAGTGATTGTGTTAATCTCAGTGACGATTGTTGTGATGGTGGTCCGTTTACCGCTACGAACAATGATCGAAACAGGCGAGCAGCTGACCTACCGTGAGCTTTGAGCATCCTTTGGCTTAGGATAAACTTATCTAAGGTTATACACCTAATCAATCCTAAAAAGCCAGGTGTAAAAAACTGCTTTCCTCATAATTCAAAAATCCCTTACAATTTAACTGAGGTTCGAAAAACAGACAGCGTCACTTGGTGCTATGCCATGATAACGAATAAACGTCAAATTTGGTGTGGGATTTAATGACAAGTAACAAAACAATTGTGGATTGGAGTGGATTGAGCGCTCTGGTGAGGAGCTCGGTGGCGTAGTGGATTGAGCGCTCTGGTTTCGATCACGAAAACAAAGCAAGTTTCGCCATGGTCGGCCTCTGGATGGGTCAATCAAATTTATAATCTTGAGCTCCTCCGTGCTTCGGAAGGCACGTTAAGCCGTTGGTCCCGGTTGCTACTGCAACCGCTCTAACCCACCAACCCGCATTGGGCCAGCGTGGTGGTGTTATGGCCCAAACTCCTCATGTGTTTCTCCCATGCAGGAAGGCCTGAGGCCAGCAGTGGGACGTATATAGGCTGGTGATGATGATGATGATGAACAAAACAATATTGTTTATAAAATATCATACAGGGTGGTGCCGTCAATGCGACAATAAATTTAAACATGGGCTATATTAGTTCATGGAAATGGTTTGCCACTATCAAAAATATCGTATTCATTTGATAATTTCATGACATTTGTATGGAATAGTGTAACGTTGGCAGCATTATTTCATACAAATGTCATGAAATTATCAAACGAATAAGATATTTTTGAAAGTGGCAAACCATTTCTATGGACTAATATAGCCCATGTTTAAATTTATTGTCGCATTGACGGCACCACCCTGTATAACTGTAATGTGAACTAGTTATTTAATTTAGAAAAACTCTACGTTATTAAAAATAAATTCAAGCTTGCTCATTGAGTTCACAGCAATGCCACCGGTTTCAATTACGGCGTGGCTGGCTACGCCTTAATGTGCGCTTTTGACTGGAATAATTCGTTTACTAAAACTATGCTTAGTTTTTAGTCACGACATGAAACATGTAGTAAATTTTATGAAAGGGTTGTAAATACTGGTATTGTTGTTGAATTGGGATACGATCTTGCATTTGATATGTTGCTTGAAGTTTTAACTAATTTAGTGTTAGAGGCTTTAAAATTGAATGTTCTGTTATAGATTCGTTGTAAAATATTTGTAAACATACAAAATAAATTTCGCACATCAGCATTCGTGGCGGTATAATTCGAAGTGACTATACAAATATTTAATTGGCAATAATAATAATAATAGCAAATATAAAAACTTCTTGGGTACGTGTGCGCGTGGAACTTACTATTCATAATACGGGTTGTGTTATCCATAAATTTACCTGTAAAGAACAAGACACAAATTAGAATGTATTCGAGTATAATTTAAGAATCACATTATGTATACAAAATGATATCCTAAAACTTGTTTATGCAGATACTCAAGTGTCTGCAGTGAAAACTTTATAGTTTAGTAGTAGACATAATTCATAGTAAAAATAGTTTGCTAAAACCACACTATTTTTGTAATTTTTAATCCTTCTATCCAAGAATTATATGCTTTACCCAATAATTCCACTTTAAACCTATTCAGGCGTAATAAAATTTACCAACCCCCGACGCTAAAAGAGGGTTGTTATATGTTTGACGTGTCTGTAAGTATATCTGTGTGTCCGTCTGTGGCATCGTAGCTCCTAACTATTCAGGCGTTTGATGATAACTAGCCTACTTGACTATAGGGTTTTATTTACTTTTACAGGTCTGATTGATTTAAAATTTGGTGTACTGTTTCTTCGGTGGTGTTTCCAAGTGATGCTAACTTAAACCTCATGCTTTACTATCAAATAGACTACAGTAGTTTCAATTCCTCAAAAGCTTACATCACATATAGCGCTTTTGGGCTCATAGAATAGTCTTAATGAGAAGGTGTCAGGTAGATGATGATCGAGGCTAGGGGTTGCTTAAAATTTACTATTGAACGTACTTAACTAAATTTTTTTATTCTTATTACATCGTCCAGCTTATATACCTACGTCCCACTGCTGGGCACAGAAAGAAACACATAAGGAGTCGACAGTTGGAGTTCAGTTTAAATTATTGGACACATAAATATTTACCGTTTGATAGGAATAAATCTAGTCTTGATATTTTAAGAAAAGTCTGAAATGGAGATGGCGGAATATTGACCTTTCGGAACACCTTTTCATTATTTAAGGGGCGAAATATATACAGTAATATATAAGAAATAACCAACTTCGTAGACTGCAGACGAAATGAAATTAAATCATGTAATTTCTTCATAAAGGACCGGGTTGCCATTAACAAACAGACCCTTTGAAAATGAATTCATGATTCCACCTGAAAATAAAGGTCAAATAAAAAGCATATTCAAATAGGATTTGAAGTAAACTGAAAATACTTATCTCACTTAAAAATTCTTCTAATTGAAGGTTTGTTTCAGCTTGTTATTTTAGGATTTTTGATTAATTATGCTGTAGTAGGATCTATAGAACACACTAAATCATTAGAACTCACCATGATAGCACCTCAGAAGAGGTTCATTATGCCATAATACGGAGTCGGCAACTAGTGAGGCACCCTGAAGATTGTACTCTAAAATGATTTCTTTTATAGACATATAATTCTGTAGCTCAAGATCCCATAGAAACACAGAGTCTTTATAATTTTGACACGTTCATTTACTATATGTTGCAGCTGATTGTGTCTGTCAAGTAAATCTCAAAATTTAACAGAAATTGAGAAGCTCTGGCGTAATGTTTAAGCGCTCTGATTTCAAATACGAAAACAAAGCAACTTTCGCCATGGTCAATCATGGGATGGGTCAATCAAAATTTCAACCGCTTGCACCTATTAACCCGCATCGGAGAGGTGCTATGGCCCAAAATCCTCACGTGTTTCTTCCATGTAGGAAGACAAGCAAGTGGGACGTGCATAGGCAGTTCATGATGATGATCGTTCTGTTGTTATAGGCATTTACAGTTCAACTGATTCAGGCAAATTTTATTACGATATAGGTTAAAATGACAAGAATAGACGCTCTGAACAGGCAAGAAAATTCCCCGGTGGCATCCATTAATTTGTTTACCTAAATTAGATTTATTGGCGTCCGTAAAGTCCCCGATAATTGAATGCCAGAATGTAATGGCGGCGACCTCACAAAACACTTCTCTATGCACCAAATAGGTAATTAACTTTTAAATACCTACCGCTTTAGTGAGAGGACGTGTAAAGGTAATTACTGGCAAATTGATCGAGGCTGGCTGGATTTTTTAAATATCAATTAATGGCTTAATTGATAACACGTTTGAGATTGGGCAGTTTATAAGAGCGATTTTTGCTATTTCAAATTAAACAGGGCACAGTATTTGCGCAGATCGGCTCCAAAAAAAATCCTTGTATAACTTTAAAACTAGCAACAAAATTCCCATGATAGATACTTTACTACTTTTTTACTAAATTGATACCGAAATTCACTAGAGTTATTCGTTTATTGAAACAAATTTTTACTTTTGTGACATCTGTCTATTACTAAAAAGAAGAGTACTCCCTGAAGAATAATATTTTCTAATACAAAAACTACATTTTTTTTTTTTTTTTTTTTTTTATACCACTAAGGTGGCAATCAAGCATACGGCCCACCTGATGGTAAGCGGTTACCGTAGCCTATAGACGCTTGCAACACCAGGGGTATCACTTGCGCGTTGCCGACCCTGTAAAAACCTTTTCACGCCTTTTTTGAAGAACCCCATGCTGTACTCATTCGAGAAAACCTCTGCAGGGAGCTCATTCCACAACTTGAGCGTACGCGGGAGAAAGTTTCTCTGAAACCGTACAGTACGCGACCACTTTGGTTCCAATTTGTGAGGATGAACTCCCTGCCGATGGCGAGCGGTGCGATGATAGAAAGAAGCCGTGGGCATCATGTCAAATAATTCCTCAGAACACGCCCCGTTATACAAACGGTAGAACACACACAAGGAGGCAAAATCTCTCCTTAGGCTTAAAGGTTCAATACCGCTTGTGAGCTCAGGATCGTCGACAATTCTCATAGCGCGTCTTTGGAGCACGTCAAATGGTCCAAGCTGGTATCTAGGCGCTCCCGCCCATAAATGGCAGCAGTACTCCATATGGGGCCTGACTTGAGACTTATACAGTAACAGTCTTTGCCCCGAAGTGAAATACCGCCGCGCTCTATTGAGCACACCAAGCTTCTTGGATGCCAGCTTGACTTTATCCTCCAAATGACTGCGGAACTGCACGTCGCTAGAGATATCAACACCAAGGATCCCGATACTCGTAGAGATGGAAAGCGGTGTGTCGAGGAATTGTGGAGCTACAGCGAATGGGGTTTTTTTAGCGGTGAACGCGCAGACTTGTGTCTTAGTGGGGTTGAATTGGACTAAGTTTAGTCGTCCCCAATCGGAGACTCTGATTAGAGAACTCTCGATTTCAGACACAAGTCGACCGCGACTTTCCTCCACTGTAGACCGAGGGGTATTAGCACGACTCGTATAGTAAGCGTCACCAGTGCTGTCATCTGCATAACAATGCAGTCCGTCAATAGACAGCATATCATTGATATGCAGCAGGAACAATGTTGGAGACAGCACCGAGCCTTGCGGGACGCCAGCGTTAATGTCCATGCTATCCGAGCAACTGCCGTCAACGACGGCTCTTATGCATCTGCTGGACAAAAAGCTAGCGACCCATTTGCACAACCCCTCAGGCAGCCCGTAAGATGGTAACTTCGAAAGAAGACCCCTGTGCCAGACCCGATCGAACGCCTTCGCTTCATCTAGGCTAACTGCCAATGCCTCGCCATGACTCTCAATGGCAAGAGACCAACGGTGCGTGAGATACACTAGAAGATCACCCGTCGAGCGACTGTGGCGAAAGCCGTATTGACGGTCACTAATAAGGTCGTGATCCTCTAGGTACCTGAGGAGTTGCGTGTTTATAACGCGCTCCATCACCTTTGAGAGAAGGGAGGTTATAGCGATTGGCCTGTAATTCGATGGGTCTGATCTATCGCCCTTTTTGGGCACCGGGTGCACATGGGCAGTCTTCCATGAAGACGGAACTTGCCTGGTGGAGTACGAAAGCGCGAAAAGACGCGTCAGAACAGGACACAACTCAGGAGCACACTGCTTCAGCACCACTGCCGGTATACCGTCTGGCCCGCTCGACTTATGAATATCCAGAGATAACAACTCACGCCGTACCTCCCGTTGCGTAATGGAGATCTCCGGCATAGAGTTGCCGCACCAGGGGATGGTAGGTGGTGCAGCACCTCCGTCATTCAAAGTCGAGTTTGAGGCAAAAAGAGCACCCAGTAAATCGGCTTTCTCTTTAGCGCTGTGGGCCAAGTTTCCTTCAGGCTTACGCAGTGGTGGCAAGGACGACCTACAAAAATTTCCCTCGGCAGCTTTGGCGAGCGACCAGAAAGCGCGACTCCCGGAGGGATGTCTTGCAAGTTGATCGCCAATCCTGCCGACAAAATCGAATTTCGCTCTGGCAATCGCTCTTTTACAGGACCTCCAAGCAGCGTTTAACTTCCGCTTCACGTCAGAGATGTTGGGATCCTGATTGATTTGGGCCGTGGTCCAAGCCTTAAACGCAGCCTGCTTGCTTTCGCGAGCTTCCCTGCATGGCCGTTTAAACCACGGTCGCCTCTTAACGCCTGCGGCCACTAGCAGGTTAGGAATGTAACATTCCATACCCGCCAGTATCGTCTCAGAGACTGCAGCCGCACAGGTGTCAGGATTATTTGACGTGAAGCAGAGCTGCTTCCACGGGTACGATGCGTAAAACTCACGCAACCCATCCCAGTCTGCTGACTTGTAGTGCCACATTCGACGCCACCCAGCTGGCCGGGGGGCATCGGGTAGCACACTGTGCACTTTGGTCCGGACGAGGCAGTGGTCTGATGAGCCTAGAGGCGCATCCACTGAGATGGTATATCCGTCCGGACGCGTAGTCAGCAGAAGGTCCAGTAAAGAGCTCGTATGGCTCTCGATATCTGGTATTCTCGTAGGAGAATTAACCAGTTGCGAGAATCCATAGGTCAGGGCGAATTCGTGAGCAGACCTTCCCGCGTAGTCAGTGGACCGAGAACTGAGCCACTCGACATGGTGGGCATTAAAGTCTCCTAATATCACTAACTCCGCGGTAGGGTACTGCTCAATAACTTTGTCAGTCGTCGATTGCAGGTGCTCAAAGAGTCGAGTCGTGTCTGAGTCACCGCTATGGGACCTGTAAAGGCACGCGTAGATGCGGGTGTGGCCGCCGTGATCGATGCGGACCCACTACATTCTGATATTTTGACATATTTTACGATGAACTGTAATTGTTGAAACTTGAGTAATTGCTGCATGAATTTCGTTTTGACAGCTTTCTGATTAGGGCGACATAATGAATAGTATTTTTGGAATGGAATAGTTTTCACTTGTAACGATAAACAGTTTTTGCTGCTAAATGAAAAAGCTGGTACAGTCTCGAACAATAACCTGTACCCACGTTTTGCGGTCCGTGACTCTTATTATAGACGGAGTAAGAGTCACGATTTGCGAGACGTCTTCTTGTCACTGTGCCTGGCTTATTACTCATGAGTGTCCTGAGATTAGTGAGGAGGTAGATGAGGTGAGGAGTATTATAGAAACATAATCAAGGGTATTAGTGCCTACCAACACCCTAAATTACATTTTTAAAAATACGAGTAATTTGGAATTCGCGATGGAATTATACGATCAAAATCATTAACTAACTGAAACTATAAAATACAATATCCAAGATTAGAAAATGGAAAATTGTCTGGTAATTTACTGATTGTCTAAACAAAAATCGAGAAAATATCACTGAAAAGACACCTGGCGGATTTCTTCACCACACAAACGTAACGACACATTATTGTGATATTTAACTGCAATCAATCAAAAGATTACCAAGGGGAGAGTAGAAATACCCACATGTTGATATTCCAATCTGAATATAAATGGAAATAACAAGAAACCATTTATAGACTAGAGTTGTTGCAAAACATTGCAAAAGTTGCCCTTTACATTATCCGACGCAACAAAGAAGGTACAAGCATAACAAAGAAGGTACAAGCATATTATATTTAATTCATAATAGCCGAACCTTGCCGACTGGCAAAGCACCTGTACCTAATAGGAGGTTGTAGGGAACCAACACTAGAATTATTATGCTAGAAGCAACGGGACTTGCTTCTTATACTGTCGTCAACATAAACCCTCCTCTTGATTTGGAGGCGTGACCTAAAGTGAGCAAGCAACGAGGTCTTAGTCGATGAATTAACGATTTCAAAGACCGGCACATAAAACTTTACGTAGGAAGAGGGACGATGGGATAAGGTCAAAAAGCTCTTTGGAGCACTCTCCATTTGTTGTATATGAAAACAAAGTATAATGATATCCCCTAGAACAAGAACCTTTTACTGGTCATGAATATTCTTATTTAAGAACACACATATTACTCCGCGATCACACATGATCCTAAATTAATGGAACGGGCGACGCTCCACGTGACGTATATTCGACCATCTCGTCCACAATTTACATTGAATGTCCGACTAAATTTTAAGCTCACATTTTGGCTTCCACTAAATTATTCATGTTCAGATAACAAGTGCCGCTGACGTATGTTTGGTATTATGATACGACAAAGTATTAAATGCAGCATAACTGTTACTTCGTTTGTAAATTAATACGACATTTCGTTTGATAATATATTTTACTCTTCACTTGTTAGTGTAATTTTCATGTACTTAAAGGAAATATCACTATGTAAGCCTACAATTTTTTTTAAATGTCTGTATTCTTAAATAGTTTTAATGAAAAATAATTAAGGTATTTTTTGAACAATTAATTACTTAACAAAAAAGGATAAGACGGTAATTAGCCTTAATTGCTTAAATTCCAAGCAAATAATATCTCACAAATTTGGTAAACAATATTCATAATTACACGGGAACGTAATCTGCTCCTTCTGGAATTACAAGAATTCAGTACATCTTTGTCGTTACAGTAAAATTTATATTACCTAAATTACGCTCCGTATTACGCCAGTATCTAAGCTGTAACAAACCTGGTGCTGACGGTAGGGTCAACTTTGAAATTCTCCGAGATGAGGACTGCTCCGTGGCTAATGGAACTTTAAATAAAATTAGATATTTTAGGCCATGTTCTACCGTTTGTGAGCAAGAACATTTTGCTGAGAGACACTCGTACACAATAACGCCAATGAATTCGGGGACCAATGTCCTCAAAACAAAGCTGCCTTCGTCTGTCAACGACGTAATGGTTTTGTCTTTCGTTTTATACATTGTTCTTTGCAAATTAGCTGAATAGCATTTGTTTTGGGTATTTTAGGATACAGTGTCTCTACAGTAGACTAAAACTGTATTCTACCATAAATCATTTGACTCTAATTTATTTATGTTGTTAACAAATATTACACTGAATGTCATTGCAGCTTTGACTCTGATTTTTATTACACTAGTACAAATGTAAACTGATAATAGTAAGAAATATTGGATTTACTGGAGATTCTAAACTACAAGTTGTCAGTGCATTAGGACGTCATATATATATTTACAGAACATACCTACTTATTACATAAGCTTCGTTTGTCTGTCTGTAATTAATTTTCAATAAATTTAGCATGAATATATCTAGTTTACACCCTAAGAAAGGATACGGCTACCTTAGGGCGAATAATCGATATTCACTCGGCTAATAGTATATAATATTCTTTTGCCTTCTTGCTAAGTAATAAGCTGGTATGAATACTTTTGGGACTTCTCAAGCAAGGAAATTTTTGTCATAAACATTACGACCCATACCGAAACAAAAGATTCTACTCACAATACAAATTATTTGTGGTGAAACGTGGTCCCTGACCCAAATATTGTGATAATTGTAATAGGATAAGTGTTGAAGGAGTTTGATATTAAAATTGCTGAACAAATTATTTCCACGATAAATACCCGACAGAGGTAGTAGAAGTCACAATAATGTTGGCCAAACAAAATTATTAAATTAATGTATTTTAATCGGATTATGATCATTTGAACACTGAACGGAGAATTTCGTCGGAATGTCGGGCAGAATTGTTAAGTCGATTAATATTTTTGATCGCTTTCTATTAAAAGACGTTTACGCTACAGATAACACTTTGTAGGCATACTTTCTCTACGTCGAGTATTTCTTGTAAAACTGAGAAAGATATTTTTTTATCAATAAGATACCTGTGTAATGTTTTTTGTTGTTCTATTTCATCGCTTTGTGTTTAAAAGAGCGGACGTCAATAGGTAGATACTAAATTATAAAATATGGGTATATAAAACATAAAGTATATAAAATAAGGGTAGCAATGAAGCATACGGCCAAAATAATGGTTCATGGCTTCCGTAGTACCATTACCATGGTACCATGGTTCCGTAATACTCGCAATCACTCGCGCGTTGCCGACGTTATGAAAACTTTCCATCGATGCACAGTCAGCAGAAAAATGGTAAAAACATTCTGTCTCTTGTATGCTTGCCTACTGTATTTTATTTTAAACATTATAATAAATGTCCGAAAAATAGGTACAATTAGAAAATATCATTATTTTTTATTTTGTATATAAATGATATAGTAAATTCAGTTAACCAACCCATGAAATTATTCGCTGACGAAAGCACTGTGATCATTAAATATAAAAATAATGATAGTTATGAAGAGGACATAAATAAGACGATACATGCAAAAAATTGGTTAATTAGGAATAACTTAAAAATAAATCTGGACAAAACAAAGTTCATGAATTTTTGTCAAAGACTACCAAAGTTCAATAATATGAATATTCATTATAATAATAAAATTATAACCAAAACTGAGACAAATATTTTTTTGGGTTTAACTATTGATAAAAAATTAAATTGGAAATCCCACATTGAAAATATGACAAAGAAAGTTATCTCGGCCGCATATGCCCTCTACAAATTAGCTTCAGTACTAAATACCGATGCTCTTATTACCGCATATCACGGTGTGGCAGTTTCGGTGCTCAGTCAGATACGGAATATTTTTTTGGGGAAACTCTGTCGATAATGAGATAGCTTTCAAAAGCCAAAAACGATGTATTGGAGCAATGTTAGGAATGAAACCTATAGAGAGCTGCCAACCGTACTTTAAGACATGCGCATTATTGACCCTCCCTTCAATATATATTTTTGAGGTAGCTGTTTTCTTTAAATCTAACCCAAATCTATTTCAAAATGTTTCATCAGTCAGTAATCGTAACAGACGAGATAATACAAAAGAAGTCGTACCGAAAGTTTACACTACTTTATTGCGAAAGAGTGTATTTGTGATGGGGCCAGTAATATACAATCGGATACCAAAGGCTATAAAAGAACTCAATCTCACTGTTTTTAAAAAGAGACTAAAAGATTTTTTAACTAAAAAGTGTTATTATCATGTGAATGGCTTTTTAAATGATAGGACATTTTTTTGATTATAGAGAGACATGGTAGAATACAATTTGACCGTTTAAAATTGACATTTGAATAGAATTGAATATTGTTCACCAAAATGTACAGGGCTTTTCTGGCAAAGATCTAGAAATTAGTTTATTTTTGCAGACCATGGAAGTGCATGTGTTATGTCTTACAGAACATTGGTTAAAAAAAAATGAAATTCTGACCTGTATTGAAAACTATAATATTGTAAGTGCTTTTACAAGAGAATCTACTATTAGAGGTGGATCTTTAATATTATTATTAAATAATATAAAATATAAAGAACGACCAGATGTTGTTCGTCACTCTATTGAGCGAACTATTGAAATTTCCTGCATAGAACTCGAGCAACATATTGTTGTATGTGTATACAGACCTCCCTCTGGAAACTATGATCTATTTGAGGCTTCAATGGAAAACGTTTTAAATATAATAAGTGGCAATAACAAGAAGATAGTTGTATGTGGTGACTTCAATATAAACATTTTGGTATCATGTTCGTACACAGATAGGTTCCTTGATTTATTCAGATGTTTTAATCTTCTCCATACTTTCTTTGAACCTACTAGAATTACACCAATATCAGCTACCTGCTTGGATAATATTTTTTGTAACTGTGATGTACTTGAACAATCAATTATATATTGTATAAATTCAGATCATAGTGGACAGAAAATCGCTATTGAGCACCATCATGTTAACCAAATAAAAAAAGTAACTTATAGGCCTATTACAGATAGTCGCTTGAGGAAATTTGAAAATAATGTAATGAATAGAATTCACTGTCTAAAAGAAACCGATGATCCCAATAAGTTGTATAGCAGTTTATTTGATAATTTAAATATTGAATTCAAGAATATTTTTAAACAAAAAAGCTTTAAAGTCAGTTCTAAAAAGAAGTTTAGTGATTGGGCAACTTCGGGTATTTATATAAGTAGAAGAAAATTATTTGAACTATACTATCAGAAGTCGACTTCCACTGATCCATTTTTTATTGATTATGTCAGAAAGTACTCCAAAATCTTTAAAAAGGTTTGTAATGCTGCCAAAGCGAACTTTTTGAGTAATAAAATTAAGAAATCTGATAATAAAATTAAAGCCACTTGGAAAGTTATAAATCAAGAAAGTGGTAAATCAAAAGTTACTAATAGGTGTTTTAAAATTAATGTCAATGGCAAAACTATAGAAACAGATGATGGAGTTGCAAATACCTTCGAGACTTTTTTTTCCAATATACCTATTAAAATTACAAAAGAATTGAATTCGTGTACTAAGCGCGCACTTGCTCTCATAGAGACGAATGTTCATAAGTGCAATATTCCTTTCAATTTCCATGAAATTAACGTTAATACGATCATAGAAGCTTTCAAGTCTTTGAATATGAAAAAGACTAAGGATTTATGGGGCTTTTCTGTTAGTGTTATAAATTCTATAATAAATGTTATATCTCCTCAACTATCGTTTATATTTAATAAATGTATTGATGATGGTGTATTTCCCAATCAAATTAAATTAAGTCAAATAATACCTTTGTTTAAGGCGGGAGATAGCAATGACCCCACAAATTTCCGTCCCATTTCTATTTTGCCGACTCTTAGCAAAATTTTTGAAAAAAATACTCATAACCAATTGCTTTCTCATTTTACGATAAATGAATTGCTTCACAATAGACAGTTCGGATTTACTAAAGGAAAAAATACTACAGACGCGGGAATTGCACTTATAAAACACATATTTGATGCTTGGGAAAATCGGCAGGATGCTCTAGGTATCTTCTGCGACTTGTCCAAGGCGTTTGACTGTGTTGATCATCAAACATTATTGGGTAAATTAAAGCATTATGGTGTATCAATAAACTCATTAAAACTTATTGAATCCTATTTGACCAATAGAATTCAAAAAGTTGTTATAAACAAAACTGAGTCTTCTGGTGCGCCTGTGCATATGGGCGTGCCGCAGGGTTCGATATTAGGGCCATTGCTTTTTTTAATTTATATCAACGACCTTCCTTACTTTTCAAGAAAATTGTGTGAGACGGTATTGTTTGCAGATGACACCTCACTAATTTTTAAAATAGACCGAACTAAAACTGACTTTGAGGATGTAAATAATGCCATTTCAAAAGTGCTATCCTGGTTTGAAAATAATAATTTATTGTTAAATTCAAAGAAAACAAAGTGTATTAAATTTACTTTACCAAATGTAAGGCAGGTTAGTACTCATGTTGAAATCAATGAAGAAACTATTGAATGTGTTGACTCTACAGTATTTTTGGGAATTAAGTTAGATTCTCGTTTACAATGGTATCCTCATATCTCGTCCCTATCTAAAAGACTTAGTTCAGCTGTTTATGCTGTTAAAAAAATTAGGTCTTTGTGTGATGTTGAAACAGCAAGACTTGTTTACTTTGGTTACTTCCACAGTGTCATGTCATATGGTTGTTATTGTGGGGCACAGCAGCCGACAATGAAGACATTTTTATTTCACAAAAAAGGGCTGTGCGTGCTATTTACGGACTCAAGCCACGTGATTCACTAAGGGATTTATTTAAAGAAATTAATATTTTGACCATTGCTTCTCAATATGAGAACATAATTTATGTTCACAAATATAAACATACCTTTTCAAAACATAGTGATTTTCATAACTTAAACACTAGATATAAAAATAAACTTGCTGTTCCAAGTTTTAGACTTCACAAGACAAGTCGCTCATTCATGGGGAAATGTATACACATTTATAACAAAGTCCCACCAAATGTAACTGAACTGCCTTTTCACAAACTTAAGTTATATGTCAAACAAACTTTAATGAAAAAAGGCTACTATAAGGTCCAAGAATATTTATATGATAAGAATGCGTGGAAACATTAAAATTCCAAAATGTTTATGTGTTTATTTACGAGTAAGTATTATGACTATTAACCTCTGTATACCTATTTTGTGATTGTGCAT
The DNA here is from genome assembly GCA_947347705.1 of Nymphula nitidulata. Classification (NCBI taxonomy): domain Eukaryota; kingdom Metazoa; phylum Arthropoda; class Insecta; order Lepidoptera; family Crambidae; genus Nymphula; species Nymphula nitidulata. The sequence continues at coordinate 1,147,052 of OX374618.1, forward strand.
TGTCAGATAGCTTGAAAATAACGATAATACTTTTGACATTGGGTACCTACTTTGTTGGTACGTTGATATAGATTCTCTTCTAATTTTAATTATTTTTATCGCTGGACGGCACTGCACTGCTAAAAGTTATATTTTTTTTAACTACAAACATTGGAAGTGAATATTTATTTTGAAAAGAGTGACTACACGAGTTTGTTGCCGGAATCTTCTCGGTAGTTAAACTTTTGGAACCGGTGTAAATTCAGACATGACAGACAGACAGAGACTATGACGTTGTTAGTTAATATATTTTTTGTGATAGTTGTAAAAATGTGTTTTTTGACGATTTAAAAGTGCTTCTTTGTGGCCTATTTAAATAAAATATTTTTTCTTCTTCTTTCTTTATTTTATTTTCACATAATATCATTATTATCATCATTATTGTTTTTATTAAATACTAATAATAATAATAATATTTATACACTCACACCTATTATCTAGCCCAAAGTAAGCATCATTAAGAGCTTGTGTTATGGATACCAGATAACGGAGAAATAATGATAATAATATGTATATAAATATTAGAAATATACTAAATAAACATATAAACATGCATGACTCGTAAACAAATGCTCGTACTCATCATACAAACATTTGTTCCTATCGGGATTCGAACCCGGGACCTCTTGACCGAGTAGCCTGGGGTACAGACCACTCGGCCAGCCGGTCGTCATACTGATCAATTTGTACGCCGTAATAGGGCAAAAACAAGTAGGACGAAAACTGTTCCTATTGTGACCTCTGCATTTTAATGTATACTCATGTTTTGACAAATAAATGCATTATGATTATTATGATTGTTATCATGTTCTGAGGCGGAGACCAAACCTGCGACCTCTTTAACAGTTCAAGTAACTGCATCTGAGCTACCAAAGATGTGTCCCGGGTAGCTCAGATGGTTAGACTTTTTTTTAGCATAAGTTCTTACTAGTTTATAGATATGTTTATTAATTTAGATATTACGTTTATATCTTTTGATGCTCACTGCGCCTTTTGTGGTCGGTATAAACACTTTTGACATGGTTAAGCGTTTTTGTGAGCAAAACATCACAATAGGTGTTTGCTCACATTCCTGCATTGTTAAGCAGGCTTTATTGTCAGAAAATTGCGTAGGATCGCAATTTAAATCAAACGTATATTTTTTACGTTGTTGGGCATATTTATAAGAAAAATGTTTGTATGATAAGGGTGTCAAACATGCCTACGGCGCACCTGATGGTAACTTAATGTAGTTCCCTATCTAATTGCATAAAATTTTTAGGCATAATATATATCGGCATCGTACTACATATACTTACGCAAAATAGTATAAGCATAGCTATTTAAGCATAATGTACGAAACCATAATTGCAAAAATGCATAATAATACAAAACATTTATTTATAAACGTATGCTTAGTGTAGCAAACAAGTTTAGCCGCTAAACAGTAACTTTGAAAACTGTAAGTGCTGTGGATATTTATGAATTAAAAAAAAATGGAGACGAGGTCAGAGCTCTGGCGACCTGACTCACCGCAGGAACTCACTAGTGTTATTTAGATGCAATCTCCTGTGAGCAGGTTACCCCATTACCTAAAAAAAGGTAAATAGTACTATTTACCTCTCATATATTATTACTGTAGCTTTCTAAATGGATAGTTGTTCTTCTTTGGATACATCCCCTACGGAAACGGGCTGAACGAGGACACGTTTAATTGGCGTTCCATTGAGACTAAGCCGCCATTATTAACACTAAGGACCTCGTATAGATAAATGAGTCATTCAACCCCGCGCGCCACATCCCGCCCTACACACTAACTGCCACTCGACTGCCGTACACAATATACATTGTCTCCCAACTAGTATAGACGACCCAAGAGCGGCTCGTCGTGCGAGCAATGTAGTTTGTTTAAAACAATAGCGCACAAAGTTGGGGGATGGTTAAGTAGCTCGTATCTTCAAATGAGAGGATGCGCTCGGAACCAATCTGCGTCGTTCGTTCTTCTTGCCACCATTACCACGCTGCTCGGCCTCTGTTAGAAGCAATGTTACGTAGTTCAGAAGAGGCAATGTACAGCGCGTAGCAAGATGTGGCGCTTCCAGTTTTGAGTTGTGGTGAGGTGTCAGGAAGCGCGCGTCTCCCGGTTGTGGTAAATGGTTTCGTGGAGGGTGTTCATTCAAAGCTCTCCGGGCTTTATGTCTTGGCGCGTGAAACATGTACGGGGCAGGAGTTACGAAGCTACCTACATACCTATTGAGCAGGCGCCCTTGAAAAAATTGAGCTTAGTATTTAACACGTGATATTATTTTTGCTAGCTCATAGCGTGATGTAATGGTATAACACTGTCTGTCTGTTACTTTTTTTTTTCTTTTTTTTTATTCTCTTTATTTAGGGGCTTACCTAAGTAACTATACTCATTATTATTACATACCATTTCATATACATTAGATCTAAATACAATTTATAGCAATAATAATTGTTATCTACGTGGGCTGATCCGAGGATGGTCACTAGTTATTCATAAAAACTAGCGAAGTTATTGCTAGCTTATAAAGTCTTTTGTTTCTCTCACTCATCAGTAAAAAGATAAAGATAAAATATATTATTAGAATAAGATAGATATATTAAAGGTTTACTCCACGATTATCACGAACAAATAAAGCACAATATAAAAATAATTAAGTAAGTCCTATTGTCAAAGCCCAATTACACGACGCAAGTGTCATGCCTGTAGCATAAAATTAAATTGATTACTAGTCATTTCTTGCTTTTATTTAATTGTATGCTACAGGCATGAAACTTGCGTCGTGTGAATGGGCCTTTATGAACTGTGATGTCTTTAAAGCCAGTTTTACATTTGAGGGCAATTTTAAGGTGACACCTAACAAATGGCGTGTACACACAGCTGCTACGGTTGCATGAGAAATATCTGACCGTTAGTTTAGCCTCGCGGAGAGTTTCACTAAGAATTTCTCAGTAACCAAGTACAAAAGTGTTGCTTTTTTAAAAGCAATACGTTTTTGTTGGCGAGTGATGTTAAATAGCTTTACTAAATAAAGTAATACTCACATTACACCGAAAGCGGGTTTCGGCCGAACCGGTCAACGGGTGATCTTCTAGCGTACTTAATGCATGTCTGGGGTGAAGCTATTGACAAACGTGGTGAGTCACTGGCAGTTAGCCTTGACATTGCCAAAGCGTTGGATCGGGTCTGGCACAGGGCTCTTCTCTCCAAGCTCCCGGTATACGGTCTGCCCGCTCAGCTCTGTAACTGGATCGCCGGCTTCCTGCATGAGCGAAGAATCCGTGTCCTCGCAGATGGATGCGCTTCGCGGTTCATGTCAGTGAATGCTGGTGTACCACAAGGCTCTGTTCTATCCCCCACACTCTTTCTTCTTCATATCAATGACATGATTCCGTTAGGAAACATTCATTGCTATGCAGATGACAGTACAGTGCATGGGGGATATTACGGGCGCCCAGGGGCTGGGCGCGCTGAAACCGAGAGGGAGAGAGAGAATCTTGCCGTTGAGCTCGACAGGGTGTTGAACCTCGTATCTGAATGGGGATCTAACAATCTTGTCGAGTTCAATGCTAAGAAAACACAGGTGTGTGCGTTTACAGCCAAAATGTCGCCGTTCCTTACCCTTCCGTCTCTTCAGGGCACGACTCTTTCGGCACAGGGCTCCCTAAACTTGCTAGGTATGGAGATATGTTGCGATCTGAATTCCAGGAACTACATCGAAACCGTGATAAAAACAGCCTCTCGGAAGCTCGGTGTCCTGAACAAGGTGCGTCGATTTTTCACGCCTGACCAATTATGCTTGCTGTATAAAACTCAGGTCCGGTCTTGCGTGGAATATTGCTCGCACTTGTGGGATGGCTCCGCCAAGTACCTACTCGATGCCCTGGACAGATTGCAGCGTCGTGCTGTCCGTATCGTTGGCGATGTAGAGGTAACCAACAACCTTGAGCCTCTGCAATTGCGTCGAGACATTGCGTCGCTTAGCGCCTTCTATCGGCTATATCACGGAGAGTGTTCTGAGGAGCTATTTGACCTTATCCCACCTTCCCCCTTCCTACTCAGGAGCACGCGTGCCGGTCTTCGCAGTCATCAATTCACTGTCTCCACCTCAACATCACGTACAAAGAAATTTAGTAGCTCTTTTCTTTGTCGAACTTCCAGAACTTGAAATTCTTTGCCAGCACATGTGTTCCCTCCTTCCTATAACATGGGTTCCTTCAAAAGAGGCGTGAAAAAGCACCTTTCGGGCCGGGAAGGTGGAGGCAGCTAGAGCAGTGTCTGAACTGCACTAGCTGTCTTCGCATATGGACTCTTCTTACTGCTTCACATCAGGTGGTGTTGAGTCATTTGTCGTGCTTAGTATAAAAAAAAAAAAAGCAAAGAATACAAAATAAGGAAACATTGTCAATAGTAGATGTTCACAAGGAAATAAAGACGTTGTAATTTTAATATCATGTCATTGAGACTATTCTTATGAGCCCAAACACGCTATATGTGCTGTAAGTTTCTGAAGAATTATGCATCCCGCAGACTATTTAATGGTACCGGATCAGCTAAAGGTTAGCATGTCTTGGAAATACCATAGAAGTAAGGCCCTTTTGTTCAATTAGGAAATGAGCTGATAGTCATCTTTATGACTATCAGCGTTTCAAGCTAAATGTACCTTTGTACATTTAGCATGAAACTACGAAGACGCAGACAGATACACAGATATATAAATACAAATATACCTACCTATGAAACGACACACATCATAACACCTCTCGTTTTGCGGCTGGGGTTAAAATATATCTATGCTTCATCATTATTAATGGTATATTTACTAATACATTTGGGATAGGGGCCTTTTTTTTAATGATTAACTATGAGTGCTGAGAAGAACTAAAATAATAGCTAATAAGAACCAACCCGAGACATGGAGAAGACTGGCCAAAAGGGAAGAATGGAGAAATCCGGGGTCCTATGTCTGCATCCTATGCCCGAGGACAACCTGACTGCACGGATACCGATGCCAGTGAATAGTTTAGTTAAACACAATTAATTTATGTACACCAGTGAATAAAGGTTATTTTTTACAAGAACTGTTATAAGTACATATGTCGTAGGCAGATGATTGACAGCAGATAGTTAACTGACGTGTGATTGGTAGGTAGGTTTAAGGTTTTTTATAATAATAATAATAATAATCATACACTCACACCTATTATCTAGCCCAAAGTAAGCATCATTAAGAGCTTGTGTTATGGTTACTAGATAACGGATAAATATTTATAATAATATGTATATAAATATTAGAAATATACTAAATAAACAAATAAACATCCATGACTCGTAAACAAATGCTCGTACTCATCATCTTGGTATTTTATAGCCAACGAAAGCCAAAATCTTTGTCATCATCATAAAAAATATGCCATAAAGAATAATCTTCGCTAATTCTGCTTAAAAAGAAGTAAATACGAAATCTGGCCAACTACATGTTGAGAGCTTTTCCGTTGTAACTTACAAGAAGTAAAGGAAATTTTCTAAAGAAAATGTCTTCTTTATACGCGTCCTCGTCCCGAGCTGAGACAAATCACGGTTAAGCACGGCCACTACTTGTCGTAACTTGTTATGAGACGCCGCAGATGCAGCGGATAATATGGTCACACGTTCAAACGATAAACCGCTATGTTTCATTCTACGATTTTGCATTGGAAATTCGTTCATAAATAAATTTCTTTTTAAGAGCAAAAATCTTATATGAAATATTTGTGCTACTTACGTATTATTAACATTTATTTTTAAGTAGGTCACTGACATAGATCATATGATTAGCAAATTGAAGTGGCAGCGGGCACGCAGAACGGACGGCCGGTGGGGCGTCAAAGTTCTATATTGGCGACCACGTACCGGAAAGCGCAATGTAGGACGGCCTCCCACTAGATGGACAGACGACCTGGTCAGGGTCGCGGGGAGCCGTTGGATGCAGGCTGCACAGAACCGTTTTATTCGGAAATCGATGGGGGAGGCCTTTGTTCAGCAGTGGACATGATAGGCTGCATAGGTATGATGATGATTATTACTTAGGGATCTTATCCCAGAATATTGTAAGCAGGATTGAAGCTTACAATGTCCGTCAAATGGTTTAGGGCCATTAGAAAATTTACTGTAAGACAGCAAAATGAATAAAAGACAATTTCATGAGCTAAGATTTTTTTATTGGTTTAATCATAATGATCACAGCTGGCCACACATTGCGTCCCACTGCTGGGAGCAAGCCTTCCTACATGGATAAAACACATGAAGAGTTTGGGTCATAACACGACTTAGGTGACATCTCATCCGCAAAAGATATCATCCTCGGATGAAACGTAGCCCTTCTCAAATTGTTAGGTGACGAATCACCCGCAAAATATTAATCTTCGGATCAAACGTCACGGTTTGAAACTTTGAGGTGGCCAATCATCCGAGAAATTTTCACGCTGACCCAATGCGGGTTGGCGAGTTGAAACGGTTGCGGTTACAACCCGGACCAGCGGCTTGACATGCCATCCGAAGCACGGAGAAGGTTGCGATTACAAATTTGATTGACCCATCCCGGGATCGACCATGACGAAAGCTACTTTGTTTTAGTAATCGAAAGCAGAACGCTCAAACCAATACAACACCGAGCTCCTCCCGCCATCGAGGTCCTCAATAGTGGAATAAAATGCTTTGTCAATTAGTAGTATGTATAGCGAAAGCTCTTTTGAAAAGAGGTCATAGATTTTTGCAGATATTTCTTTAAGTAGAAGGCTGCAATACACTGTGTATTTTTGTTGGTTTTAGGGCTTTTTCCCAGGTGTTCTGACCATAAAAGTGGACAACTTTCACTATGATACCAACTCACTATACTTAGGCAAAAAAAAACCAGCTGTTTTATAATTATTTCGTGCGGTTGTTTGCATTAGTTTATAAAACGTGACTTCATGCTAAAAACACAATTATTAACCAACGCAGTTTTAATGGAAAGTTGCTAAAATTAAGGTCCAGCCAGACCTTAATTTTTCACTTCCTGTTCACTTGTTTTTTATTTTAAAATACAGTTATCTGACCTACCCGCATTATGTCTAGATAAAACCAGTTCGATTCCCACAAAACTAGTGCAGTGTCTTGGAGTGGTGCTGACGCCCGTAACAAATGATCGAGCTCCTCCAGCGGCCATTGTCTCCAGAATACGCCGGCTTTGTCTAGCTCAACACCTGAAGTGGCAGTCAATACTTTATGTGCGAGCTCGAGATACGACTTGTAAATATGTTTTTATTGCTGTTCCGTTACAAAGCGAACGAGAGCGCTGTATAAAGTGGTATTATATTAATTTTGAACGTTCCGTTTGATATCAGGAAAAGAAACGCAGACTAACTCTGTCAAAAAGTAAGATCTGACAGAAGATGCATGACTTAATAACTATATTAAATCTGTGGTTGTAAGTGTTGGTTTTGGCCTTAAATCATCAATTTCTTAGTAGAAATAAGCATACACGTGTGCCCAAACAGTGCGAAGCCAATACCGTGAAGTAACAAAAAAAAACGAAGAATCATATTACGTCGCGCCGCCGCCGGCCGGCAGAATGCGCGTTTTCTCAATCATATCTAAGTAACTCTAAGTAAAATTTGTGTACCAAATAAATGTTCAAAGCCTATCATTTCTTGTGAATTTAATTAAAGCCTGTAAGTGTGTTCATGATTATCACTGAAATCCAATGATTACTCATGAACATGATAATCATGAACATTAAAGACGGTTACTGAAGTATTCTGCCGGTGTTGTGAATTCTGCTGATAGAGCGTGATCTGTCAAGCCACAGAATATCCTTTGGGGTATATAAGCAATTGTGTCTGGAATCTGTGGCTGGACAGGTTTGAGTTTATTTTAAAATAGCATAAGTTTGATAAGTGACAGACACGTACAAAAGTACAGAATTATGTTTAGGGCGATCTTTACTGACACAAACCTAAATAAAAATCAACACACAGTAAATGACCAAACTCCACATGATGTAAATTGTAAAATCCAGAATAAATGCAAGGACAGCTAGTTCAGCTTCAAGCAACCTCAGCTTGCCACCTCAACCCTGATGGCCCATGAGGTGCCTCTTCACATCTCGTTTGGAAAAACCCATATCACAAGAAGGCAAAATGTCAGAATCTTTGAAAATTGGGGAAACTTCAGAGGAAAATATTTCATGACCGTGCATAATTTAAAAGAAACGGGAATTGCGACTACATGATGACTTCGAAATTTGCCTTCAATATAGACGGAGTAATTTTTTTTTATCTTTTTATGTAGCACCTTTTTCTCCTAAAAGTCAAAACACTATGTGTTGTTTGTTTGGTAGATTTTTCTAGCGTAATTGCAGCGCAATAGTCCTGAATAGAATGACCGTGTCATTAAAATGGACCGACAGACAAACCTAAACTAAGCTTTTTTGTTTTTCTACGGAATCGTGAAACTTAAACTTAAACGTTACTTGCGCAATTTGCTCAAAATGTACTAAAACAAAAAAAAAATGGAATGAAAATAAAAATAAAAATGTTTATTTTCGTAAACAAAGCAGATAATTACAGCGATGTTGGAGATCCTCTGATAAGTAAAATGCATGTTAAAGTGTAAATGGGAAAGCAAGTCTAGCTGTCCGTCTGTCACGTTTTCACTACTAAACCGCTGAACCAATTTAGATGAAATTTAACGTGGTAATCGATTACGTCTTGAGAAACAACATAGGTTACCTTCTGGCGCGGCAGTCACTTCTCGCTGCCAACATGGTTAAAGCCATAGTTGGTAGCGAGAAAGTATGGGAAGCTGTAGTCTCCTTCTGCGAGACTGTGCTTGTAAGAGGAGGGGTCTTCAGGGATTAATACAATTTCCTTTTATATTACTAAAACCTGTTAATTAAAACTAATAAAAAATTAATTTAACGTTAAAGTAAATAATCTTCGTAAGCAGAGTAAACAACAAGCGAGCATAGCATCCGAACGGTACGAGAGTCGGCGAACGAATGCGGCGTGTCTAGCGTGCTTTCGTGTTTTATAGGCGCCGCGTGGTGGGGGTTGGCAGGTACGCGGCGCTCCTTACATTTCGTAGTGACGCACGAATCGTACGATGTTTGCGCGCCTATATGCTTACGCAGAAGGAGGCAGCGAAGAGGGAGCGGGATGAGGATCTTTAGCTGCTCTTCTCCACCGTGATTGGGTGTGAGGAGGCAGATGGTGATAGTCCGGCTTCCTGCGCTCTAGACGCGCCCATGCACGCATTGCACAGGCTGCCACATCTGGGATTGCCCAACTGACTCTAGGCAATCTACATCGGTGTGGATGTAGATTGCCTAGAGTCAGTCAACCTGGCCGTAGGACTGGGTTGCCCGGGGGTATGTTGGTAAAATTGCTTCAGCAGAGCCCAGGCTACCCCCGACTAAAGGCAGTGGAGCTACTGGGGAGTTTTAGTGGGTATTTCCAGTGTCTATATACTTATACAGGCACTATGCTTAGCGGCGGGTAGGTCTGAAAGCGAATTTCTCGTCGAAAAAAGTTTTAAACAAACAGTTGTTTGCAGACGCAATAGATAGTCAAGCACCGACTTCAAAAACATGATGAGTACTTCCTAAAATTGAACTATTTTATCCTTTTCAGTTTTTGGAGTCGGTTTTAATTTTTGTTTAAAATTTTTTCTTCAAAATTTTTAGTGATAACTTTATAACGTCAAAGCTAGATGGGTGACCGTGAGCTCGTGTGGATTGATTTCTACTATCGTATCATTTCACTAAAAATTCATAGGAAAGCAAAACTCCGCAATTTCGCATACTTACGTAGATGACTTAATTTTTCCAGTTTTTTTGATTTAAAAACAAAAGTACCCAAAATATTTCCAAAAAAATTTTATGGGACCAAATGGGAACTGTTTCGCATCGAACAAAAAAATAATTATCAATATCGGTTTACACACTCGACAGTTCTGAGGTAACAAACATAAATAAAAAAAATAAAAAAAAGCATATTAAAGTCGACTTGATAACTTCTCCTTTTTTTGAAGCCGGTTATAAATTGTACCTTCTGGCGCAATTACCGGCATCCAGGCGGGCGATGCGGCATAGAACCCTAGTATGGTAATAAACATAAAATATATTTCATTTTCAGCTATAATCAAGCAATGAATCAAAAGCTTTAATATTTTAAAACTTGCGCATCTCTTGGGATGCTTATGAATATTTATTCCATTTGCGCGCTCCAATATTAATAGAAGCTACTCAAATTCATGAGGTAACGAGCAAAACTATACATACTTCTGACCAAAATCAAATGTAATCACCATTCAAATCGCAGCATCTGCATTCAGAATAATCAGCATTATTAATTAGACAACAGCTATTTATTCACTTTGAATTTTGCTCGCTTTAGCATCGCTGATTATTGCATTGTGTAATTAATATAATGAATGTCCAGTGTAAACCGCGTCGGGTACGCATCATGTCGCCCCGCTAATGTATCGCTGAAATTCATCACAGAGTAGACAGTGTATGGTTCAATGGGATTTCAGCTGGCGTTATAGGTTTGGTGGATGTATCATGTGGATTCACTACATAATTGTGTACTGTAGTCTAGCTTTGGTTAATTATTAAATGTTAGAAAGATATTTTTTATACAACTATATAAAAAACAAGCTGACTGTCCACCAGATGGTAGAAATCACTTCATATTGCAGGTGCGTTGTCATCCTGAGGCCTAAGATCAAATGCAGTAATTACACTGTCTACCTGGCTATACTGACCCTGCATGTGGGCCTACCACCAAGACAACTACTTATCAAAAAAGTTCATCTAAAAAATATATCTTGGGGCGGAGAATGAACCCACGAACTTTTGCAATATGGGTGACTGCCAACCATCTGAGCTACAAAGGTCTTGTGCCAACCCCATGAATATTTGCGTTATAAGCCAACGTTTCATCATCATCATTACCAGCATACATACGTCCCACTGCTGGGCATTCCCACGTTCCAGGCCTTCCTACATGGGAGAAACACACGAGGAGTTTGGCCACCACGCTGGCCCAATGCGGGTTGGTCGGTTAAAACGGTTGCAGAAACAACCGGGACCAACGGCTTAACGTGACTTCTGAAGTACGGAGGAGCTCGAGATAACAAACTTTCATTGACCTATTCCAGGATCGACCATGGCGAAAGTTGATTTGTTTTTCGTATCAAAACCAGAGCGCTCAAACCCACCACCGAGCTCCTCAACCAACGTTTATTCTGTCGAAATATTATACATCAACAACACAAAAGTCTCCGGTAGTCAGGGGTACGGGATCAGTCGATCATCAATAATATAGCAGGCTTAGTGTTTAGTGCCTTAAAAATGGGGTTGGCTATAATGACATTTATACTCTTAAGCGCCCGACTGGAAAAGCGAAAGAAGATTGCAGTTAAATAACACTACTTTAAGTGTTATGATCTTGCTGTGAGTAAGGTCACCAGAGCTCATTAGGAAGCGTTATGTTAGGAGCAGGGGGATTCGTCTGTGTAACAACGCGTAAGTGGTGTCCAAGATACTACGAGCGTATATAGGCTACGAAGAGAACGCGTGAGTAGTGACCAAGGTGCTACGAGCATCCAAAGGCTACGGTAAAAACGCGTGAGTAGTGTCCAAGATGCTCGAGCGTCTATAGGCTACGGAGAGAACGCGTGAGTAGTGTCCAAGATGCTACGAGCGTCTATAGGCTACGAAGAAAACGCGTGAGTAGTGGCCAAGGTGCTACGAGCATCCAAAGGCTACGGTAAGAACGCGTGAGTAGTGTCCAAGATGCTCGAGCGTCTATAGGCTACGGAGAGAACGCGTGAGTAGTGTCCAAGATGCTACGAGCGTCTATAGGCTACGAAGAGAACGCGTGAGTAGTGACCAAGGTGCTACGAGCGTCCAAAGTCTACGGTAAGAACGTGTCAGTAGTGTCCAAGATGCTCGAGCGTCTATAGGCTACGGAGAGAACGCGTAAGTAGTTTCCAAGATGCTCGAGCGTCTATAGGCTACGAAGAGAACGCGTGAGTAGTGGCGAAGGTGCTACGAGCGTCCAAAGTTTACGGTAAGAACGCGTGAGTAGTGTCCAAGATGCTTGAGCGTCTATAGGCTACGGAGAGAACGCGAGAGTAGTGGCCAAGATGCTACGAGCGTCTATAGGCTACGGAGAGAACGCGTGAGTAGTGTCCAAGATGCTACGAGCGTCTATAGGCTACGAAGAGAACGCGTGAGTAGTGGCGAAGCTGCTACGAGCGTCCAAAGTTTACGGTAAGAACGCGTGAGTAGTGTCCAAGATGCTTGAGCGTCTATAGGCTACGGAGAGAACGCGTGAGTAGGGTCCAAGATGCTACGAGCGTCTATAGGCTACGGAGAGAACGCGAGAGTAGTGGCCAAGATGCTACGAGCGTCCAAAGGCTGCGGTAAAAGCACGTGAGTAGTGTCCAAGATTCTCGAGCGTCTATAGGCTACGGCGAACGCGAGAGTAGTGGCCACGATGCTACGAGCACCTATAGGCTACAGAGAAAACACGTGAGTAGTATCCCAGGTGCTACGAGCATCTATAGGCTACAGAAACAACGCGAGAGTAGTGTGCAAGGTGCTACGCGCGTCTATGGAAAACCGTATTAACGTATGTATAGTGTCCAAGGTGCTACGAGCGTCTATAGGCTGCGGTAAGATCGCGTAAGCAGTACCCTAGAGAGCTTCGTCCGTCAATAGGCTACAGTTACAACACGAGTAGTGTCCGAGGTACTGCAAGTGTCTGTAACCTACGGTGAGAACGCGTGAGTAGTGGCCAAGGTGCTACGAAAACAACCTATTGTGAACGCAGTAAAGGCGATCTTATGGTAAATAAATAAATAAAACTGCGAAGCTTGATGTGCTGTCGACTATGCATAGTTGCACGAGCGTTATGGTGCGTAAATACATCAGATTTAAGCATCAAAACGTTAGCTAAGTTAACTGGTATTAGTTGGAGGGATTTAGTGCCGCTGCGGCACGAATCCGCTCACGTGCGACAAACGACTCACTGCCCATGTGACGTCATGTGATCCCCAAAGTAGGAATTTAAACGAGTTCCTGGAACCTTTATGATATCCATATAGTTTTATTAGTCGGACCTATCTTAATACTTTTCTACATTTTAGGGATATTGATTTTCTTATATCTACATATGACATTAGGCCGATTTTTGCATGTTTTGATCATTATGACATTTTTTTATGATAACTGGGTAGCTCTTGACATTCATCTTACCTGATGGTAAGTGCAGATAAGGCCGACGATGGAAGCGAGCTACACCCGAATTCCTCAACCACGCAGGAACTTGCTATCTTACTTTTACCAGCCGGAAAACAACAATGCCGTTGACATTATTGTTATGGCGGCAGACTTAGGTAAGATGGTGGTAGCTAGCCAGGCGGACTTAGAAAAGCCCTACCACCAATCAAACAGAGCAGAAAATTTCTGCCCCCACGGGAATCGAAGCCAGGACCTCTAGATTTGAGTTCGGTGGTCTCAACCACTAGACTACAGAGGCTGTTAAATTACTAATTATAAAGTCTAGAGAAGACACCACACATTACCATTACGTTCCGTTCAAGTATGCTATCGTACTCCCTTTATTCAGTCCGCTAGCGTTGCTAAAATGAAACGCAAAAGCGCTTTGAAAATCATGGCGTTTACAACCTTTTATTTGGTTGCTAACAAGGTTTAGTTTTAAAATCGAGCATGACGTTTCTATGTGATGTCTTTTCTTTACTTTTTATCTTTTATCTGAATTTTAATGATAATTTGAAATAATAAAAAAATAAAATTTCAAGCAACTCCCGACCTCGATCGTCTTATCTATCAACACCATCTCATTGAGAATATTCTTATGAGCCCAAACACGCTTTATCTGCTGTAAGTTTCTGATAATTTGAGCATTCCGCAGAGTAATTGAGGCTACAGCATCAGCTAAAGTAACCTTTAGCGTTTGCATGTCTTGGTAATACTACCGAAATAATAGTACACCAAATTTCATATCAATCGGATATGTGAAAATTATTAAATCCCTTCGGTTAAGTAGTAAATAAGCTAATGATCATCAAACGACTAAACAGATCTTCTTATATTATAGCTAAGAATCATCTCGATCTCGTCAGATTTCTAACAAAAAAAACGAATCAAAATCGCTCTATTCATTTAGGAGTTACGATGTCACAGACCGATACACAGATACTCCGACAGATACATATCACATAACACCTTTCTTTTAGCGTCAGGCGTTATGACTAAAAAGTTAAATAATAGCTTCTAATTTTATTGATTCTTGAAATTGATTGCGTTAGATCAGCTTAAAATCTATGGTGGCTTCTTTGCTCTTTCATGTATTGATATCATTTCAGTATGTCAATGGATTTGCAACAGAAATAACAGCATACTGAAGACGGCAAAGTTTTAAACCACATACTTTTGCGTATTGTGCACTTCTGCAACTACATTTTGCTATATATTTTCTTTCAATAGAATACTCAATCCCAATTTAATTTTAATTTTTATTGATTTGTTAGTTTTCTTGCTAACGATAATTACAAATTATTTTTCTAGTTGAGATCATTTTGGTGGAAACCATCAGATTAGCCAAAGTGTTAAAAATCAGGATTGCCAATGGCCACTAGTGGACTTCTTTGGCAGAAATAATGACTATGATGATGATGACGATGATATAATAGTCATCCTATAGGTACTACATAATGAAGTGTGATGTTTTAATCTGACTATAAAATAAAGAGATTACCTACCGTAATATTTTGTCGATATGCTAAAATTCCACAATAAATTGATTTGGTGAACATTTTTAAACTTTTTGAGTAGTAAACTTTAATTTATTTAGTAAGTGTAACTTTTGGAAATCGCTTGAAATGATGTCAACCCCAACATTAGCTGATATTGAACTCACTGTTGATATTGAATCCACAATCATGATAAAGGAAAAATCAAAACAGATAGCAAATTAAATTTCGTGACCAAATTCACAAAGGTTGAAAAACAGAATAAAGCTCATTGTGACAATTAATTGGATAAGCATGTCGGATTAATATTAAATCAAATTGTTTAATAACCTGGCAGGCTTCGTTAGCAGTATGACATAAATCCGTTGGATGAGAGGGACGCGCCACTAGTCACGTGATGTGGTGTCATATAGACTGAAGCTATTGCACGCAATATTATGATAATATTTAGTAACAGAGCCGAGCTGAAATGACTCTTATTACTGTTCGTGTTAAGTTGAAAATCTATAAAAGGCTATATCTATAAAGTTAATGGCGTATTCATAACACCAGGCTCTAGTTTGGGTTTCGAGCATTTCGATCATATTGTTTTGCATTTACATTTACGCTAGATTATTGCTTTTTAGACGCCCTAAAGAGTCATTCTAGTTCAGAACAGATGTGATGCTTAGCGGGAATTTTTCGAAGCTTTTGATCTTGAATACTCACAGCGACCGTTGATAAATTAAGGTGAAAACTATTGGTAGTCAACTTTGGCACTTATAATATGTATATACACTTAGGTTAATTATAAAAAATGATAAATCTTACAATATACGTAATAATCGTGTTCGTATAGATGACCTATATAACCTAATAGAGATTCAATAGTAAACATTTCCAATGTCACTAAAATCGATGAATTGAATTCGCGGTGCTATATTACTTTACGGCGTTTGAAGAGGACTGTAAGCAAGAAGAAGAGAGGCATTAAACTGATGCCTACTATAGTAAGGTAATTCTCAGGCCTTCACTGGATCTAAATAATTTAACCATGCAATGGAAGCATTTAATGAACTGAATAATGTTGCTTTAATCATCATAGCCTAATCATTATAGTGTGATTATACCTACTATTCATTCAAAGAATACCGATCCTTCTTTTGATTTCTCAAGATTAACGTAACTGAAGCAAAACATGCTATAAGAAATGTTTGTTATACAACTTAAACTGAGGTTTCATATTTCTGACTTGAAAACATTTTTGAGAAAACCGATAAAAACAGTTTGAGCTACAACAAATTCGGGGCGGCGCGGACTCTGAATCATATCGCAAATTGAAAGTAACGGACGGAACCACAGCGCCGCCTGCAGGAGACAACGCGCGATAAATGTGTTCCGGCGCGTCTGTAAAAACTGTAAGACGCGATATCGAGATAGGGCAAAGTTGCTCGGAGTTCAAAGCTTGGAAGTTATTTTCAAACCAACAAATTTTAGTACAGTCGTATTGGCGTTTCACTTCGGAATGAGAAGTAAGCTGAAAACGATAAAATCGTTACTTCAAAAGTATAAACTAACCTAAATAATCGTGAATTTTTTGTGGATTTTGATCTGAGGTTTACCTCCCGAGTTTACTCAAGATTTTATTAGACTTTTGAGACATCTTTTGAAACGCCAAAATCAAGGTGTAAGATTCCTTTTTTTCCCAGTAATCGTGTTTCTGTTTCGAGACTTTGTGACTTTCAGATCCCAAAAAGATCCTAGGGTATTTCATAATCTGGGGGTGGGTTGGTGAAATTCCTTTGCAGAGCCCAGGCTAGCCCCGTGAAGGGCAGTGGAGTTACCGGAGAGTTTTAGTGGGTATTCCGAGTGCCAATACGATCAGGCACTGGGCGACCCCCACACACCCGTCGCTTAGCCAGCGGCGGGTAGGTCCGTAAGCGGATTCCTCCCCGAAAAAAAAGGGCATTACATAATCGGTTTTTTTCTATATAGTGCCTTAATACCGCCACGTTGGCCTGATGCCGGTTAGTGGGTTAATCGTTCAGATGTCGCACCCTTGCACGAAACATAAGTGGTCGCACGCGGAATGTTAGACCGCAACCTTGACTGCCTTTTTGAGATAACGTAATGAGTATTTGTGGCATTGTTATGACTATGATATAGTAATAACAGGTACCTATTTTATTGTAATAAAAAAATAAAGGTTTGATTCAATACCTAATTTATTGTTACACTACAAAGTTATAACTGGTGTGTCAAAGTAGTAGCAGTTTCCACCGGCATCAACGGCTTAATTGGCCCACCAGGAATGAACTTATCGCAGAAGTTGCTTTGCTTTCGAAACCAAAGCGCTAACAGCACAGCGATTAGCAGCTCCGCATTCATAAAATGAATATAAATATGATTAATGACAATACTTACATTTAGGTAAAGAGGGTATACAATTAGAAATGAATAACAAATGTGCCAACGTGACGCTAATTATTGGTGTCTGGTAACCGCTTCGCCAGACCAATACGCCAAGCTAGTAAAACTTATGTAAGTGTCATTTGAAAGATATGCTTGAAAGACCAGTAAATAATCATATATCCCAAGACTTTAATAACGATGCTCAGAGCAGTTATCTGGATTACGAAAGGCCGTAAGTTCGAATCCTAACCTAGGACCTGTCTTTTTAACTCCAACGCAAAAAGAGTTTGGCGTGTCTGTCTATGTATCAGTGTGTCTGTCTGTGGCATCGTACCTGATAAACGAATTGAGCTATTTTGGTTCGTTTCTTTTCATTTAAAAGCTGGTGTGATCCAGATGGTTATAAGCAATAATTTATGAAGGTCAGTTCAGGCGTTTGATGACTATCACCTCATTTCCCACTTGACAAAATGGTTTTACTAACTTTCACAGCTCCGATTGATTTGAAATTTAGTTTATTACTACTTTGGTGGTATTTCTAAAACATGGTAACCTTGAGCGGATCCTGTATCATCATATACACTACGCGATGCTTAATTCTTTAAAAAAATACAGCAGATAAAGCGTGTTTGGGCTTATAAGAATAGTCTCATTGTGATCGTGTCAGACGGATGATTATGGAGGCAGGGGGTTAGTGAAAATATAAATTTTATAATATTGCTCTAAAAACTGACAGCGTTTTATTTGTTGTTTCTTTGTTTCTGTGAACATTTTTAAATCATACATACATTACATACATACACACACACGTACATTTTTTAAATATACTGATTTGTGATGTATTCGATTATGGTATAGAAAATATTCTAGATTTGATTACATAAATCACAATAATCAATATACCTTCTTCTCACTTACCAAATGCTACATCAAATTTATAATTTAACGAAATATGAGGATTTCAAAAAGGGATATTTTATATTCTCCATTCTCTTTCACTTCGTGGCTCCACGACCTCAATAAAGAGACGCGAGCCTCGATAGAAGCGCGTGAATTTCCACTTTTTTCCCCAAAAAGAGAATAAATTCGCTTAGGAAGGGCGTTTTCTTCACATGCAAATTATTATTATTGTGCCCGCTTAGTATTAGCCGGGGTTTTATTGCGCGCGCTCCGGTTTCCCCTTTTCAGCCTTCTGCCAAAGGGTTTTTGTTTGAGAATTCACTGTTGACATCATAATTCGTAGTTGGAAGTATATTTACGTAAAGCTACGTATAGATGGATTTTGCAAGTTTCATTGAATTACCTCAAAAATCTAAAAACTATAAATAACTGGAACATAAGTTAGCAATGGACGATATAAAATTAATTGATTTAAAAATATTGTCACTATAGTCTACGGGATTTTTTTGATCGTGTGATCTGTACTCTTAAATACTTTGAAGACTGCGAAGCAGATAGTGCTTGATTCTACCAAGTTTGAAAATTGAATGTGAAGGTAATCTACGGATTACCTTAAATGTAAAATAGGTCTTATCGTCATATCGAGGATTACCTTAGAGGTAAAATAGGTCTTATATATCGATTTGAATTTCATGCTGGTGAATTATAGTAGTCACTATTCGCGTGACTACTTTTATAAGATCGTGTGATGTAATTAATACAAAAGTAAATGTCAAATGTGTCCCAAACAAGAGCACCGAAGCTTCTGATACAAAACCTTACTCAAGTAAAGCTGCCGAATGGCGAAAGAAAATTTACTATACACTTAGTTCGCCGTTTATAGTTCTATAAACATAGCCGGTTTTTCTGTATCGGCTTTCTATTTGTCGCGGTCCCGCGGCTCGACCGAACAAAAAATTGTAGCGAAAATCTTTGCTAACAACAGTTCGCATTGTTTACTTGTAACGTACTTTTATTGTTCCAAGCTTTTTTGGAGCGACACGCTTTACCGAGTCCCGAGGAGGCATTTTGCGGCTCTGTTGTGCTTAGTGCAGTTTAGGGGATTGTTTGCCAAATGCTACAGTATTGTGATTTTAATTCAATTGGAAGCATTCATATTATAATGATAATATTCCTATACTACTCACATCTATTATCTTAAATTAATTGACGGTTGAGGATTAAGCAAAATAAGTATGGGATAAATAAATCAAAGAAAGATCTAATTACTTTGTAATATATATATAAAAAAAATATAATATGCTATTTTATAGCGGCTATTTTTTAGAGTTTTTAATTCGAACTCGAATAAAAAAATATGATAATCCAAAACTGTGCAAATATGTTCACACTAACAGATAACATGATAAAGCAACTCTATACAAAGAAAACAGCAACAACAAAACCAGATTACTTGTTAGAATACAAATATTTGTCAAGTCCTTTATCACGAAGCCTAATTCAGTAATTTCAACAAAATCCCGTTCAACTCACAGTTGAAGCATTTGCTACAAGCAAAGTTAACGTTGTTAAATATGTCTAGCATTAAACGAGTTTACATACAAATCGTGCTGGCAAAGCCGGCGAGCAAACGGCGACTACAAAAATGGCGAACCGGATTTTGTTACGGGCTACTAAATCTAACTTAACTACTGACTGCGGCTCCGTCTGAAAAGCCCTTGAAGCTTAATTAATAGGCTTTTGGATTAATTCGTAACTCAGGCCCGATCTGGACTCCCCGCAAATTATAAGGGACAGGAAGGACAATTAGCAAAATCACCCGCATCTTCCAACGGTGCGGGTGCGAACGCTCGAATAGTGAAAGCAAATGGTACTCATAATTCATCTCGTGGAGGCTGCAGGTGTGCTCCAAGGCCTTTGCCCACCAAAATATGCCGGACATTAATATTCTAGTACCAATCAATTGCACGAAAATACCTCCTACTGTAGGTTTTCACATTCAAAAATATGAGTTCATGTATATAAAAAAGTTTCTTTTGTATGATATGCAAATTATGTAGATTCATTGTTAAAAAAAAAGGTGAAATAAATGCTACGAAATTCATTTAAAATAATGTTTACTCACATTAAGCATCACAGCTTTCAAAGCCAACTATGTATAAAGTACAAAGACATCATTAATTTTGTACATTTTCTTAATAATTCCTTGTTTTTATAATATTAATATCAGATCTTAATCAATCTAGAGTGACCGATTTTCGCGTCAATGAAAAATCTCTGCTTTATACCTAATCGAATTAACTACCTCGTGACATGGCTGAATATTATCGTCGTCAAACCAAAATCTGCTATGCGCACGTTGATTCTGATCATTACTATTGGCTCAGCAAAAAAATGCACTTAAAATAAATGTAATTACAATTTTATTAGAATAGTATCAAAGATAAGTCTATGTCAAAATCAAATTCATTAACTTATGTCTATAGTTATGTAAATTTTTAAGAACATTTTCTAGCATCTCAAATTGCACATAGCAGATTTTGGTTTGACAGTGAGGATATGCAATTTTACAATAAATTAGTAAGCTATTTTATCCCGCAATTACATTTATTCGTCAAATTTTTCTTATTTAGCGTTTTTGGTGACTTGTCAAAGCTTTTTAAACATCGCTGTATCTAATAAACTATTGATGGCAGACATGCAACTACTTCTGAATTATTTAAAAGTGCTATTAATATTGACAGATAAACAGTTGTTAAGTTTCAATTATCTAGTTAAATGTTCCCTTATTTTTAAGCAGAGCAGCAAAAATAGAAACGTTTCAATATACTTTTTAACTCTGTGTATCTAAAAGTGGACCAAGCTTTTGAATAACTAATTCCATTCTCACAAACAGACCATTTCTGCATAACGAGAGGTAGGCATTCTTTTTTACACAATGGTAGGCCCATAAACATATAGGATCGTCTGTCTGTGTCTGAGGAATTAAAGGGCCAGTGTAATTATTACTGGGCGTGATAGGCCTCAGGATGACAACACACTTGCAATACCAAGTGACTGTCGTTCTTTATTGAGACGTAAATATGCTGCTCTTGCTGTCACAATGATTAGTGATGAATTTCGAAGGTCAAGACTAGACCGTTACACGTAAAACTACGAAACCAATTTAAATGAAATTTTGAAGCCCTAAAAGATATAAGCAATACACACACACACACACAACACAGACAGTAACATAGTTTTGTTGTGTACATCCTGTTTTTTTTGTGAAAATTGCATTTAGTTGCTTTTGTGTACAATGAAGTATTTTACTCTTACATACTTTATGTCGAATGGATAACCTCCTTGTTTTTTTAAGTCAGTTATAAAATAGCATTTTCAAAATTACTGCTAAAGAACAATATTAACACAAGAACCAGAAATTCTTGCATTAAGAGTTTCTAACATTTCCCTTCATACTTTGATAGCTCCCGTGATCTCCGATTCTTCAATAAATCTTGCTCTGAAGTTCAGATACATATACGATGTATACTTGGCAGGGTCGACCTGCCTAAATGGGCCGGGTATTATGGTAATGTCGCACTAACTAATATATGTAAGTGCCAGAAACTGTGCAATTTACTGAAGTTCGCAAGTGTCCCGGTGGTGTTACGGCATTGTTAATAGTTGGGCTTTGTATCGCGCGGGTAATAATAGATGCTGATCTCGTTCGGTTGAATACTTTGTTTGAGTGTATAATTTCAGGAACAGGGGGAATGTTGCCGCGTTCCGGAGAGTACTCATTAATATCGGGTTCGTTGTGACATGGTTCTTTCTGTGCCTTTGACAAAATTTTGGCTGTGGGGTTTTCACTTCGTACTTTTGATTATTTATTTGCAAAACAGTTTCAGTATTAGCCCAGGAGGTATGTCATCACATTAATGGGTTGATGAATTGACTTGCTCCATATTTGCATAAAAAATGAGTTGGCTAGTCTGAGCGTCATATACCATTTTAATTTTTATCAATCACTAATCAACAAAGCACCTAACTGCCAGATCTTATTTTAGAACACATTGAGAAATCTTTACAACAGGAGGCAGGTAATATTCGCTTTCCCTTGTAACAAGGCGTTTCGAGAAACGGGGTCACACAAATCTGACAATCGCCGGATACCACGTCGATGCGGGTCAATGGCTACATCATTGGGATAATCATACACAGTGTTTGTGGCTTCCGTTGAGACGGTATCGTTTACCAGAATTTCATAACCGTGTCAAAGCTTAATTTTGCTTCTGTCCCTTAGCAGCCCGTCTGAGTTCATACAGTATGCTGTTAGTTCAATATTATTAAAATCCATTAATTTCGGTCTATCAAACGTATCGACATCAAATAAGGTACATAAAATTTTGATGATGTAATTTTTCAACCTGTCAAGTCACAGATTCCAGACAACATTTTCTTTTAATTGTTGTAGGAGCTCATTTGCGGCTTGACAAATTAAAATATTTAAGGCGAAAGTGGTAGTCATCATCAATATCATCATTTCCGCCGAAAGACGTCCACTACAGGGTAAAGGCATCCCCCAAAGTTTTCAATGAGGTTTGGTCCTGCACTTCACGCATCCAACGGCTACCTTTTTAATCTTCACCATCGCTGGTCCACCTTCTCAGAGGCCTGCCAGCGACGTTGCGTCTTCAAAATTAAATACCTGATAAATTCTAAATTGTAGAGGACGAAAATTCGTTACACTTTGAACATTGGCAACATGAGAGATGCCAAGCAAACCGATTACGCTGACACTAGCTTGCCTCAAAGGCCTGTGCAAAGCAAATTTGACATAGACCACAATATTATTTTGGAGCCCAGCTCATTCGGGGACAAAGTTGATATTTCCTAGTTATTTCTAGGTCGGGAGCCAGACAAATGGTCTTTCCTTCCGCTTTGTAAAGAGATTCTTGTTTCGCCTGCCTCGGTGTTACTCGAGTCGCAACAGAGGTAATGTTTTGAATAAGACAAAGCGGACTATTGGATTCAAGAAATGGCTTTGAAATAAACTCTTAAAGTATTGCTTTACTTATATTTTCGATAGCAATCAAAAAACACTAAGTTTTAGACCTATATTATCATCATCGTATATGCCTATTTACTCTGCTGGACAAAGGCCTCATCGATTTAAAAATGGAACGGACCTTTAACTTCTGATAAATTAAGTAAGTACGTTAAATTAATATTATGAATGAGTAAATCATTTAATATTAAAAATTGTATAGCTCCAAGTTGAGAAGACATTATAATGTATTATACAAAACAAGGGTAGTTTGACCGAGGTTCTATCTTATTTGATGTCGTAAATTTTCAGCATGCCTTTCCGGTGTCAAAAGCTCGACTTGGCAGAAATTGTTTGCCTTATTAGGGTAAATGATCTCATGTCGTGACTTAGATTAACTAAATGAACAATTTGGTGCAACATCAAACTTAAAATTAGGTATTGTAGGCATTGGAGCTGGGCGATGTACTGGAAAAACATGGTGAGATATTTCATCATACAAACACTTAAGCAATTTTAAGGTAAAAATTGTATAAGCCTCATCTCATGCGCGAAGTTTTTTTTTTCAACAACTAGCTGACGGCACACATGGTGGTAAGCGGCCGCCGTCGTGTATTTACCTGCAATAACAAGGGAAAACTAGAAAATAATGAATTTAAAATGAAATTGTCAAAAGTTTTTTGCCTTTCAAATAAATTGATTGTATTTAAAAAATATATATATCTAAATGGCTAAATGAAAAGTGTTTTTACAGTGTCAAGGAATATAATTATGGAAATGAAATTTTGATAAATATAATTTATGTATAAATAACATTTAAGATTGATAATGTAAGTATGTTATATAATATTTGCATTTTGACTACGTCAATAGAATATGTCGGACTTTTATGTTTGTATAAAATCTTATTAACCATGTTTTTGCAAATAAACATTTCTATTCTATTCTAAAAAATACTTGCTATTGCAGGTGTGTTGGCATCCTGAGGCCTAAGATGACATGCCTTCCATCTTCCATGCACAGTAATAATACTAACCTTTCCCTTCAAAATTAAACACAGCAAACTGCTTTATAACCGAAATAGGAAATAGAGTGGTACATACCCAAACGACAAATCACACACGCCCACCAGCTATTATAGAGTTCTTTCAAAACAGTGTAATTAGTCGGTGCAAGCAAACGTGACAAACACCTCGAAGCCATTCGGCAAACTCCCAGTGCGTTCATAAAGGCGTTGAACAATAACTCGTTGAATTCTATAACGTATTCCCCATTATTTCTCACTTTGGTAGAAATTTTCAATTTAAACGGCAAACTGTTTAATACCTGGGAGCTTGTATTGTGTTCTGAACAATGGCTCCTTAGGATTATTGTAAGGTGTTGCCCACACTGGGGCTGGAGCAATATCTTGAACATGACAAATAGAAGCTTCCATAAAGCAATGTTCATGGAACTAGACATCGATATTCACGTAGTGGGCTTTAGGTATTGGAGGGGAAATTATCTATTATCACGACCCTCGCTTTGTAAGCGGTCGTCACAAGCAAGACTTCGACTTTACTAGTTCTAATTAGAGCCTACATATTACGTTTACAAGCCTCCATATTGTCGTCAATTTTTGTTTGTCCATGGATCTCCTGAACTGAGACTTAATTTATTATTAATTTTAAACATAATGATTAAGAATCCAAATATTTGCGTCATTATTTTTTATTATGTTCCATTAAAAAGGCAATGCTCTACGCGAAACTTTCGCGCGAAACACGGAAATAGGGTAGCCACTAACTCCGCAATAAAGACACACCTTACACCGAGTGGCACACGAAGCATCTATTGAGGAGAGCTTGCATTTCGGAGACTGAAGGAGCGCTCTATTGTTCACAAAAGCGCCGAACATTTTCAGCGCCAGAAGACCTAGAAACGACAAATGGGCAAAACTCGACTAAGGTGACCTGACCTATAAAGTAATATTTAAGACACTAGCGATAGCATGCTAGTTGATAAATAAATTTAAAATTGCTTTTGAATCCTCTACGGACATTGGACGATCATGCGCTCTGTATTTGAAGCCTCTATAGATCATGGTTAAGGCTTAAAATCAGACGAGCTATCACAAAATCTGGTTGTTACGATCTTGCCGCGCTGCCCGCTTTGAATGTGCTTGTGACCTTGGGTTTTTAAATTATTTCAGTTTCTGATTTGATTTTTTCATCAGTCGAAGCCAACAACAAAGCACACAACTCAATATTATTTATACATGTAAATAGGAAACAGATACTTATTTATTATACTCTGATTATAAAATAAAATGATGCTAGCAGAATTGTTTTTAAGAAGATCAAAATATAGATTTTTTTGGATTGGAAGTCATCTTGGATAAAAGCTTTAAACAAAGAAGTCGGTGGGAAATGTTTACACACCTTAAGCAGGTATTTCGGAGTCACATCCAATGTATCAGGTCATTATGCTTTATAAAGCGGTTGACTTATCCAAAACCTTGACGGTACAAGTAATTGGACAAATGAACAGCGCCGCAACCAAATTGGTTTGAAATGTAGTTCAGAGATCGGGAGCCACTTTGCCAGCAATGAATAAGGCCTGAATAATGAACGCACGGCCGTGAATAAACAAACCGCCATAACTCACGCGCGCCTAATTCGGCACCGCCCGTTAATCTGTTGCCATGGTTACCGGTCTACCCACTGTCAGATGGAGCCTCAAAAGTAACCTGAGTGCTAGCAAGTTCAACATCAGTCGTTATATTTATGTCAAAGTTATTAATGTTCGTTTGTCTGTTTCCCTGTCTGAGTATGACAGAAGCTAAAACGCTAGGATTGTTGAATCTTTCAGATGCCAGACAGAAACGCAAAATCGATTGCCAAATTATGATATATTTTTGGATTACATACATCATTGAATCTGAATGATGACTGCTAATATATGCTACTGAAACGAAAATTTTATTTAACTTTTAAACGTAATACGATTAAATGATTGTCAGAAACGGTTTTTCCAAACGAAAAATTTCTCTCCCGTATTGAAATAATTCCCTTTGCAAGCACAGTAAATTACTAAAAATATATTTTTTGTGTTCAATCTCATCACAAGGAATTCAATTTCCATCACACAAAGAATAATTATTAAAACGAATTCGTTTCTTAAAAAATATCAAAAATGATAAAAGAGAAACTTCAATTGTAAGTATTTAAAATAAAAATGGTCGGAAACCGATTTTATTTTCGTCAAGATCGAGCTTGTCAAGAGGCTTAAACATTTGTTTGTCCCGGTAACTTATTCCCAGAATTTGTCATTCCATTTTAATGCGGACAAATCGAGAGACGCGAGAGAACATAATTTTTCAATTTCAATGCAATTGATGTGTTTGTCGTCCAAATTTCTGGCATTTGGTACAATGATAGCGGGAAGCATTGTTTTTTCACGAGAAACAAAATTCTTTGTATTGTTTTATACGCTGCTAATGTGTTTTATACTTGTATCGGGTTTAACATTTTGTTATATCGTTATTTTAATGTTCTGTTATTTCAGTAACCATATTAGTAATGTTAAAGATTGCGAAGATGCTATACGCCAGTACCATAGTGGATCAATCCATCAATTTGATGTGTTTGTAAGCCTAGAGGACTTTTAGCGACTTGCGAGATGATCAAATTAATAATAAATGTGTGAATATTAATATCTATTAAGAAAAATGTTTAGAAATAAATATAATTACGTTTTCTAAGAATGGGTATTTTGTTGTTTCAAAAGTCTAAAATACCTGTTAGAACCCAATAATGACAACTATAAAAATAATTATAAAAGGTTTAATAATACCAAATCCAAAACAAGTTTTAAACTAGACTCGCCACAATCAGGCCCCACAAGAATTGCAAACAGACATGAATAATATATGCAATTTAGAAATTGCTTTTCGTTGTAACAACAAACGCCTGCATTATTGCTGACCTGTCCACTATGTTAAAGTTAAAATTACTGCAGATAATAACGAAGACTCAATAATGCTCCCTAAAATATTAACTAGCTCGCACACAACGCTGAAGCAATTTCACGTAGCTGCAGATGCTTAAAAAATTGATTCCTTGGACCTTTGTGGAGTACACCAACAAACGGGTTATATCGAAGTCTGACTGAATAATTTACTTCAAAATATTCCTCTAAATATTTACATGATTTAATCCTTAAAATACATGAGTTTTTGTAATTTAATAATAAACTTAACTTAATAACATCGTACTAGACCAAATTTTTACAACGGCATGCTAATTCAAGTAGTGTTATTAATACGAATACTGTGATTAACGCAATCCTATCTTCTGAAAGTAGGAAAATTTTAATCAGAATAATGAAAGAGGTAAAAGGAATCTCGCACCTTAACAAGTTCCCCTGTTTGCTTGAATTTAATCCAAAGCTCTGATTGCCTCGCGCTGTTCCAATTAAACTTGTGGCATGACCCGAACATTTAAATTAGCTTTACTGTCTCTGTTTCTAACTTTCTTATAACTCCACTACTTACAACTATTACTGTGCACTTAGAAGCCAGTGCACAATAAGAGCTGAACGCCATCGAGAGAGTATCGCCGTAATATAAAAGGTATCGTGCTGAGAAACGGCTAATTGGAAAAGTTTCATTTACTAGTGTTTATGTGAATACGTGCTATAGAAAACTGGAAGTAGACCTGAAGTGGATGCAACCGCCCGCTTGAAAGCGGAATTAAATTGAGAGAAACAGTGATTTGTTGATATAGTTGCTTGCCTCGCTTGCTCCAGCGAGATCGTCCGTGTAGCGTGTGAGCGAGCAGTCGCGAACTTACTGTTCATTAAGATCTTTTCTATTTACAAGATGCCACTACACGTAGTTTAAGCAAGCTTAAGTTCCAACATAATGTGTGAGGCGAAGTAATGAAATTTTCCCCGCATAAAAGGTTTGTTGATATGAATAAAAGTTGCCGTAGACTTTAACACTCGACGCTTTCTTTGTAAAAGTTTTCTGAATTTTCATTGCAGCAAGAAAAAATGGAATGTCTTTTTCATAACATAATACAGTATGTGGAGATAGTTAAGCCAGTAAGCAGTAATTTAGAATCTGAATTTTCAAAATTATATTTAAACAAGTCTTCTTTATTTATCTCTTTAAATTGTGTTAAAAAAACAAATAAGTAGACGCTATTTAAATACGTTTAACGTAAAGTTATATCCTATATGTTTTCAATACCGGAAAATGTTTTTTGATTCACGTTAAATCGATAGATGTTCAATCTATTAATCCATGATCATATTTAAGCGTTTCTCGCGTTAAATTCTCGATATCTTTATTCGATTCGCTTCGAAATCGCTGAATTACATCCAAGGAGGGCCTCGAAGGGGTAGAATTGTACGTGTTAATATTAAAACTCCGTACCCTCCGCCTGGGTGCCCCCAATTTGGGAAGCGAACCGTGTGCGCTCATTACACCACGGATTTCGATACGGTAGCTTTGCAATAGCTGATTGGCAGCACCTGAAATACGAGCATTGACACCTTGCCAATTAAGTGTAAACAATTGTCCTATTTATGAATACAATAAATTACATGCGAGTAAACTTCTCCGTTTGTCTAAAAAGTACATAGCTATCGTCTCATAATTCAGAGATGTCGTTTATTCACAAAATGCCAAAACCATCCATTTATCGAAATAAATATGTATCAAAGTTCAGCCTCTTGATATAAAAAAATTGTAAATATTGATTAGGATTATTTTCAATAATATAGACGATGACGTGTAATGTGTAGTGTGTGTGTACTTATTTAGTTAATTATTTTCAATCCAAATGTAGTTTAGTATTTGGTTCATCAATAAAGGCTACAAATAATATTTTATACCTCATAAATATAACCTCTGGTATACTTATGCAAGCCTGGTAGCTAACCCTTCAAGCATCCGATTCCAGACACGATTGTTTTTTTTTATAATTTTCATAGACCTGGAGAGGTATAACACCGCTTGGTAGATTTAAATATTGGTTTCATTACATATTGAAAAGATTAAGAATAGAATTTAACACTTTGTTTCGTTTTGATAAAGACCTTTTCACAATAGCAACAGAGTGTCAGATTTTTGCAGAATAGACTGACAGAGGCTCCATTTGCCTGTTTGCCAGATAACACACCACAGACTTACACAATAACATTATTACCGGCCATATAGAGTATCCGGGGCATTGTCCAAGCCTCGTCCGGTACCCTCCTCAGATTTTATGGGAGCTTGGTCCTCCGTTGTGGTTTCATATTCGCTATGAATGGAAAGGTTTGTAACATTCCTCGAATAATTCTTTTGATATATTTCCTTTCTTTATTGCTCTTTATTAAGCAATGTTTTTAAAACGTTGGTTTTGGGCACACACCCTCCTTGTTATACGAGATATTAAATTTGCATTTACAATTTGAATTGAATTTGTATAAAGATGAAACATATTGATATATTATATTATCATGACGATAATATCATAATGATGTTCCATCATCAATACCAACTAAATTGTTTATATCTACAAAGTATATGAACAATTTACGCGCTTATGAAGTTAACAAGAGAATACCACAATATTTGTATATAAGGCATCCTCTTATACAGCGTATAGTCCCCGACCAACTTATTAGCATTTGCACACCGCACGCATAATGTCCTATTACTGCTCACCAAACCCATAAAATAGGAGAACGACGCGGAATTGAAGTAGTCTAATTTAGATAACAGCGAACTCGTATCGCGAGTGTTACGAATTACGGTAAACTATCGCCGATACAAGCAATACGTGACTCCGAGACCTCACGTGGGAAGACGACAAACATAACAAAGTCAACCATATTATAATAACAATAAGATTATTTTTAGCTTTTGTAAGTTTGCTTTGGAATTGTAAGGAATTATTTGTCGTGATTACTGAGTGCGAGCCAAGCGATGTTTATGCGGTAACTGTTGCATAATGTGGGAAATGGTTTTATTGTGGTTCCCAGTGATAAATTTGGTTATTTCTGAAAATTATCGTCGATTTTTGACACGTAATTTTATCGCGGTATCAAAACCTAATGTTAAAAGTGCATTTTAGCATCGTGATACTGCAAAGATTAAGATAACCAGAGTTCATTGTGAATGGACGCACCTATTCTTATTGCTTATGCAACGTCAGCATTAAGTTATTACACTTACAGAACAATTTTTCTTAAGGCAATGAATGCTTTAAAATGCATTCGATAAGGGTCTTTCGTAAAAGTATCATAGAAAATAGTATGTTTTAGACAATAAAATTAGTCGTCAATACCAATATACAAGGTGTATCAGAATAACGAATAAAAAATAAATTCTTTATAGAAAACTTAAAATGAAAATGTTACTTCTGTAGTAATCAGCCTCTAGTAATTTTAGGTTGTACTAGGTTAGGTTGTACTCTAGAAAATTTAGGTTGAATGACATTCAAAGCCGATTACTAGAGTAGTGACATTTTCATTTTGAGTTTTCGATAAAGAATTGATTTTTTATTCGTTATTCTGATACACCTTGTATAAAATATTAATCTATAATATAATACCTCTACTAATAATGATTTATATCTTTGCTAAGTTAAGTTCATTAAGCAGTTTAGAGAATTTTGGTGTCATGTAGGTACTATCTGATTTTCAAAGCTCTGCATAGAGAATGAATAATTTGTAATTTTTTAGTTAATTTTACCTATTAGCTATTTAAATAAACGTCCATTCATTCCACACACACTCATCTAACAACACACTTATTAAAGGTCAAGTAAATAGCATACCCGAAGATATAATAATATTGAATGCAAGCCCAATACCGGTACTACTAATACATAATAATTTATTCGCAGAAATTTCCTACTACTTTGGACAAAACGGACTTGAGCTAAAAGATCAATCATTGTGATCACGAATCCATTTGAAGCACCTTTACCAGTTACTCAGGTTACTCATATCATAACCAAAATTATACACATTATTTCCCTAAGATCCTACGAAATTGAGATGCCTTCACTTATGGGGCTTTAAGATATGTGCGTGATATTTCAACTGACGCGTACAGTAAATTTCCTTGTCTCGTGTCTATGTTTGCGTGAAAATTACTAACTCTGAGCAATAAAGCGGAAAGATCTGTACTAAACAAGTTGCAAAAAATATATTCCAATACTTGGAACGAATTTCTGTAAGAAGTTTGTGTACTGGTAACTTTATTCCGTTCATTAGAAAAGGAGTAGCGACGGACGAGCGCCCTCATTATGTTGAAAGCATTCCAGAAGCCATACGAAGACTCCGGTACACGTAGCAAAAGAAATATCACTACAGATTCGTCTTGAGTGAACCTTACGTCATTGAAATAAGCGTGAGTATCTTCCACGTCCATTTTATACTTACTGTACGTCTCGAAGCAGCTCATTTGCTGCAACTCGGTGACCCAATACACAGCGTTGCGAAACACAAATTTCGCGGCTGGATTCCAACCGACACAGTGAAATTACAATTCCCTCAGAAAAACCTCCGAAAAAGGGGAAAGCAATTTGTCTTAAGTGGCTGAAACAGTGAAATATTCGGAAAGTTTTTTAACCGTTTTAAAGTTGAAGGAGGCAGCTGATGTGAGCCGGATAATGCCGGTTAGTTAGGTCGATTTTCCGGAGGTGCTGATGCGCATAAGGTCTTTTTAATTAATTCGAAAAGTTCCGAACTCCCCGCGAGTTTCTTAACCCCTTGTGCAAATATAGTAATGGGTTCCAACCATTTCTATTGTTCTCGTCTCGCGTTGAATTTTAAATCACTTCTGCTGGTGCACTGAACTCGGTTTCTGTGGCGATCGACCGCAATGACGAAAATGGATATTTGATGTTGAATTGTCAACCAATTTCGTGACAATTCTGTATAATA
This sequence comes from Nymphula nitidulata, assembly GCA_947347705.1. Lineage (NCBI taxonomy): Eukaryota > Metazoa > Arthropoda > Insecta > Lepidoptera > Crambidae > Nymphula > Nymphula nitidulata. Next base: position 1,179,145 of record OX374618.1, read on the forward strand.
TTTCGTATTACATATTTACAAAGTAAAATTGTGTTCATTTCTCCTTTCAACTCTCTCGTTTCTAAATATACAAGGTGGTGCCGTCAATACGACAATAAATTGAAACATGGGCTATACGAGTTCACAGAAATGGTTTGCCACTTTCAAAAACATCTTATTCATTTGATAATTTCATGACATTTGTATGAAATAATATAGCATTGGCTGCATTATTTCATAGAAATATGATGAAATTATCCAATGAATAAGATGTAAATGGCAAAGAATTTCTATGAACTTATACAGAGTGGAGCCGTCAATGCGACAATAAATTGAAACATGGGCTATATTAGTTCATAGAAATGGTTTGCCGCTTTCAAATACGTCTCATTCGTTTGATTATGTCATGACATTTGTATGAAATGCCACTAGTGGAAATGGTCATCTCTAAGCTTCCTTGATTTTGTAATAATTTACCTACATATTCATCAATAGTATCATTTTTGAGGGATTTTTGAGATACATGGCATTATAGGATATTATATATAAAACAATACAATTATTATTGTAATAACATGGTCAGACAAGTGTTTAAAATTAATGAAAGATGTTTGGCTTTATTAGGTCTTTGTATATTAATTGTTGACCTTTGTGTATTGTAATACCTATATTGTGATGGTGCATTGTCGGACAGCCTTTAAATACAGTAAATATTCTTGCCATTAGGTACTTATTCGTACGTTAATATACTTTTTTTATACTCTGTTCAGACACTGCACTGCTAAATACTATTACTGTGTAATTAAACATTGTAACTTAATAATTGAAAAGAGTGACTACACGAGTTTGTTGCCGGAATCTTCTCGGTAGTTCAACTTTTGGAACCGGTGTAAATTCAGACAGACTGACAGACAGACAGACAGACTGACTGACGGACAGACGGACCGACAGACAGACATTATAACATTCTTAACTTACGTAGATCCCGATAAGACAAAAAGACAAACACTATGAAATTTTTAGTTAGTTAATATTATTTTTATGTGATAGACATAAGGGTTTTTTTGTTGACGATTCGAAAGTGCTTCTTGGGGGGCCTAATTGAATAAAGATATTTTTTTTTAAATAATATAACATTGGCTGCATTATTTCATACAAATGTCATGAAAATAAGAATCCGTATTTTCCTTATTATTGTTTTCGTGATTGATGCCTATGATAACAATTTTTTAGCAATTAATTATAATTTTCACTAATTCATTATAAATGTTAATTTTACGTTGTTGAAATAAAAAATATAATAACGCACTTATAAGTGTGAACCAATTTAGAATGCTCAGTGTACAACAAATTATCAGGGTCATATTTTATAGAATAATAATTGTATCTGCTTTCTGTTTCCGGGGTTATTGTAATTGAAAGATATCTGTTTTATTTAACGAAATGGCTTAATACTTTTTGAACTATGATACAAGGACACATTTTTCCATAAAATGACAATTTTTTTTTTTTAATTATGCGCCCGAATAATATCTTGGGAATCGTCAAAAGCCCATTTGTGTCTATCACAAAAGTATAAAAGGTTGTAAAAGTAAATATTATATCAAAATAGTCTTGACTGATAAAATGACGTGGCCTATTGTGGCACGTGTTTTTTTATACAACTAGATGAGAAACAAGCTGACGGCCCACCTGGTGGTAAGTGGTAACCTGCCATTAACAAGGAAATAATCACTTGGTATTGCAGGTGCGTTGTCATCGTCAAAGATAGCGATCGCATTACAGTTAAGGAATAAAAAGATTTTCAAAAGCTGTTACGTCATCATTTCAAGATAACTAATGCTTACTTACATTAACAATTCAATTTGATTGCAACTCATCTTGAACTTCATTAAACAAACAGCTGAATCGAAATTCACGCGAACATACCCCAAGACGTGACTTCATTAAAATATACAGCCGTACACTCAGTCCAAGTGTGCTTCAACCTAGTGTTGGTAATAGCGTTTAAAAGTTTATGCACAGATAAGCTGAGGTGACTTTTAATACGTTGATATAGGATTCATGCGTAATTGAAACTCATTTTCATGTGGCTGTTTATGAATTGGGCAGTAAACTAAAATTTTCAATTTGATTTGTACGAAATGATTTCAACAATTAAACTAAATCCTAGGATATAATCAGTACTTAAATAACTATCGCGAAATCTAGAGTAAGTTAAAGGGTTATTTCGTCCCATTTTTCCCCAACTCTAAAAGAAAAATGAAATAAATTTATGGACCTAGCAACTTCTAAAATTTATTGTGATCTAACTGAGTTCACAAAGTGTCTTTTCATTATATTAAAAAATCTCACTAGAGATATCGAAACTAGAACATTTCTTATTTACTAGCCTAAGAATATTATGCTAGAAAATACATTTTTAACAATCTTGATTTCGAAGAGTATTTTAAAGGAAACTCGGAATATTTTCGGAATCTTTTTGTTACAGAATTTGAAATTTCTAAAGAGAAAGGAGTTTAAATGGCGGTATGTTTGAAGCGTTCGTTAGCTATGCTCGTAGCTTGTTAGCACAAATGCGTCGATTGGCGGATGTGGGTCGAGTGTGTTACGAATACTCTGGCAGTGTGTTTTACAGACCTGCCTATACCGCTAGTAATAATCTTAGATTATTTTTAAATATACGACAAGCTTTTGAACTTAATTGTGCATTCACCTGCAATTTATACATGAAGCTCTGAGACACATTAGGTTTTTTATTGTTGTGAAAACGCCGCCACCGGCCGTTGGGCTGGTAAGGGACGATTAGATAACAGTGAACTTAGTTTGATTGGGTGGCTTAAAAATGTAACGGCTTGTGTAATAATGGGATACTACAGTTAACCGATTATATTCACGATTCTACATTTTTTGACGTAATCTTGAATCTGCTACAACGCTAGGCATAAATCAATTCAAAATTAGAAACTTTGAGTTAAATTAGAATTCATCACCTCTGACAGTTAGAGACAAGGCAAGCCTCAACACAGCCTACAGCCTTAGGAAGGAAGGAACTCTCAAGTTCAGTTACAAGTTACAACTATGTTAGCAACGCATTTAATCTGCAATCTAAACCTCGAAACTTACACTCGGGATAATTTGTAGCTTCTAAAAGTTTACGCCTTACTCTCGCAGGGTTACTTTGTACGGTCGACTTAATGAAACGAACTAAGTATGCTAAGTTTTGCTATGATTGAACAAGATAAAGTTCGTAAAATTTTAACGTTACCCATTTATGCTATACACATTAAAGTAGCGGTGATAAAAGAAGGACTTACAATAACGCTGTCTTAAAATAATACAATGAAGAAAGTTAATATTTGATATACTTCTGAACTGTACAAGGTGAAACCATCACTTTTTTATCATTTATTATTTCAGTGTCTGCAGTAATCAACGTTTAGTGGTTGATAATATGATGGGTAAGTAAATATACCAATAAGTCAGTTCCACGTAGCAGAATGCGTAATTTTATATCATTACCTTTTAAAATCTAATTATAGAATACGTGACCAAAAACATCTTTGCTACCGTAATTTTAATGATAACTTTAATATCATTCTCTGATGGCTCTTACCTGTATAATGGTATCCCAGCGTCGTCCCTGAACCAAAAGACCATGTAGACCTTATCGTTGGCAGCAGTACCTAGGTCACAGGGAAACTGCGCCACCATTCCCTCCACTGCTTGCACGTCCACTGTGCGCACACCCGCTGCAACAAGAGAAATATTTCTATTAGAGCTACGTTCAATTGCTTTATTACGGTCAACAGCATTTTTGTTTAGTTTATAGTTATCAGTTTTAATAATATTGAGAAAACAGCTTCAAATTGTTTAATGTTAGTTTTGTTTCTAACTGAGGTTACGAAAATAAGTGTATTGTCAGCTATTGTATCACTCTTAAGAAATTTATCAAACATTATTTCATTAATGTCACATTGAAATTTTTTTTCATGAAAATTAACTAAAAAGATACGATATAATTTACGAAACATATTAGTGGGCAGAGAGTTTCCCTTCTTAGAGCAAAATAATGGAACCTTCCAGTAAAATACCTAAAATAACTCATGAATTTAATATTGTACACACAAAAGTTACGCAAACTTTGTAGATATTTTACGTGTAGCCAAACTCTCAAACCGAGTTGTAATAATTTTATGACACAATACTCTTGGAAAATTCATCAGGCGTTTTAAATTCATAAGCGAAAATTTGGGCTCGCTTGCCGTTCGTTATTGCCCAATAAACACATGCTCACAGTATGATATATTAGTGTCGGGAAATAACAAGGAAATATTTAAACAAAATCTTGGATTTTATTATATTTTAATGGATAAAATTTAACACTTTTGTTTACCCTTTTAGACGCTTAATTCCTATAATAATAGGATTTATACAATAGGTTTATATGAGTCTCATCAATGACGTGTAATCTTCATTGTAAAGCAAAGATAAAATAGAATCGATTCCAGTTTTATTTAATAAGAAAGCGCCGTTTATGGATTTCTATCCGTAGGTAAGATTATGACTTTTTTCTTTTGGACTGAAATTGTGCAAGTTTTTCTCACATTCTTATTCAGTGACCCGGATGAAACTATGGTTATCCAACTACCGCCGTTGTATTTCCAGTCTTATTTGACGCTAAAAATGTCAGTCTCCAAAGAGACAGATTCCGATCCCGAGGAGTTGGGATCAAGCAAAATATTTACAGTACAAAAGCATGAAGATAGCACACCGCATACAGCAGTTCTGTAGTCACAACTTTTGTTATGCAGATATCGGAGATTCCCGGCAACAATACAATAACGCACACGCCCCCAGAGCCTATTAGTATGGTAACGAGGTTCAGAGAACTTCGACTGGGTTCGATTCTCCTTTAGGTCTTGGAGAGGATTTTGGGGCTTATGTACGTATTGTTTCTCAAAGTGGATATTGAAGTTTACCATCTGCTTGGTGATTTAATCGCGGTTTCATTTTTACTACGGTTTATGCATGAATAAAAGCTTGTGCTATGGATAATAAATAAATGAGAATCATAGATAACTAGCAGCATTGTTGGGATTTATAATTTAAAAAAGTTTTTATAATTCAGAAAACTTTGCAGGCGTCTCTAGAACACTCTCCCAAAGTTTCATTACAAGCTAATCAATGGTTTTAGAGCGCAAAGGGGACAAACATACAAACACTGATATTTATTCATATAGATGATTTGTAACTCCTCTTGTGTTTCTATGATGTAAAAAAGTTTGTGTCCAGCAGTGGGATATGTATAAACTGTTGATGACTATAATAGGTACATAAAAGCTATAGTACTTAATAAACATACAAACATCTGTTCTAACCGGGGTTTATAAAATATTAAATGTGATGACTGTACGGTATTTTTAGTAATTAAAAAATTTTTTTGTGATTGTTCGATAGCTTCTTAAGGACTTAGATGTTAGTTATGGTTCTGAACTTCTGACTACTCGACCGTTTATTTTAATATTTCTAAGCTTATACCTAATACATTACTTTTCACAATCCGCACTTCCAACACAAAGTAACAATATGTACTGAAAATAAAAACAACTTACATAATTGACGAGCAATATTAACTTCGTTGTTATGCAGTTAAAAATATAAAAAAACACAGCTGTAATAAATGCTAAGCTGTTTCGTGAAAATTACAATTTAATTCAAAACGGCAAAATTGTTTAACACGTCCCAAGTTTCTTTATTTACGTCCTTATTTCATTGTATGTTACTACAACGGAACATGCAACTAAATGGGCGTTACCTGTAATAACACGCTATTGTTGTCGTGAAATTGGGACTCCACGTTGATTCTTCCAAATTACAAAAAAAAAATCATCTGGGAACGGTCCGAACAATATTATACTTTCGCGAGTTCTATTCAAAACCAATATGTGTTCATTGAGTTTGTATAATAGTGATCATATATTCGTAGGATATATAATATGTAGTCAGTTATTACTGACCGGTTTCGCCTGGCTGGCGGCATTGATCTTACCGAAGAACACAGATATGGAGATGAATTACATTCTGAGAAAGGACATAGTTACATGTTACTTTTAGCTCGATAACCGATATCCAAGCAGGCAAAGCCACGTACCCAAAAGTCATCTCATATAGAAGAACATTTTATAAAATCTGTCGTAATGTAATCTTTGCTACGACTGTAATTTTTACATAAATATAAAATTAAAAATTCTAAGTAACCCCCGGCCTCATTAATCATCTATCTAAAACCACCTCATTGAGACTATTTTTATGGACCCAAACACGCTGTATCTGCTGTAAGTTTCTGAAGAATTAAGCATACCGCAGACTTTTTGATGGTATAGTATCAGCTCAAGGTTAGTATGTCATGGGAATGTCACCGAAGTGACAGTACACCAAATTTCAAATCAATCGGATCTGTGAAAGATAGTAAACCCTTTTATCATGTAGAAAATGAGCTGATAATCTTCAAACGTCTGAACTAGCTATCAACCATCCTAATCACGTCAGTTTTTTTAAAAAATCAAATCAAATTCTGTCCATTCGTTTAGGAGCTACGATGCTACAGACAGACATACAAACACACAGACAGACACGTCAAACTTATAACACCCTTCTTTTCGTCGGGTAGTTTAAAGGTTGATATTAATAATTATGACTCAGTTTTATCTGATACACTACACCGTTTCAGTTAAGTAACCGCTTATTGCAGATTAAAAACTAGTTATTGTGTTACATGAACAAGATTTAAACCTAAATGAACGGGTTGTATTCAACCATTTCCGAATCCTGTTACAGTCATACCGCCATCTTGCAATTAAAAGCTCTCCGCTCCCTCCGACTCATAGTCATTTCTACTCGGAATAAATATTAAATGAGGTCAATATGTAACAAATTTCAACAATTTTGTAGCTAACGAGCGTGTTTACTCGCGTTAAAAAGGGTTTGTGATAAATTTTAAATAAAGTCGGCTCTTTGAAGCCCGTAACGCTGTTTGTGACGTCAAAATGGCGAATATTTGGAGCCCATCGGCTTTCAAGGTGAAACAGGTGGATGGTGATATTGTATTTTAGTTGAACAATAATTAGATTCCTCGGATGAGTGGAGAGAACAGAAATAAAGGACGATTGACTTGTCATCCCCAAAGGTTAAAGAAGCGAAGTAATTATTGTATCACAATAAATATTTGTTAACAAAGGAACCATATTTAACGTTGCTCCATTCATTCCCTGGAAAAGTCAATTAAGAGAATTACGTCATTGTTTGTAGCGAAGAAGTAGCTAGCGGGTTTATTTGTCGCTCAAATTGAAATTACGGTTATGTTTATTTAGGTATATTTCAAAATTTATATGTGGATAATAATGAATATTTATCTGTAATGTTATATCCGTTGCACAAGCTCTTAATGATGCATAATTTGGGCTAGATACCTGAATCGAGTTTAAAATATTAAAATATTCAATCATTAATCTAGTGAACATTTTGAAAATACTTTTCCGTTTTTGTATGCTAAATGTATTGCCTTTAAAATCTTATTATTCTAACGTACTCTTGGTTTGTTAATTACTTAAACGAGTAAATACCAAAACGACTGTGCTACCGCATTTTAGGCTTATATTTTGATTTAAACAATATTATATATATTTCGCCAAGACCTTTCTTTTGATACCATACATATGTAATGATAATCTCAGTTTAATTTTTTGACTAGGTTAGAATCCGAGGCTTTAATTCCGTCATATAAAATTTTGATAATATTTTAATAACCTATCTCATCGGGCTACTATTACAAATTTATTAACATCTCATTTAAAAAATTCTGGTAGTTTTGGCACTACGGTGGTATATACAAACATACATAAATACATAGACTGCCAAAACGCCAAAAGGCCTCGCCGGCTTTTTGGCTTCAGCAACAAGTGAAACTAAATTTACCATAAGTTCAATGTGAAAGCGTTTTCATAATGTTGTCAACACTGTATTTACATGGAACATTAATTTGTCCACTTGATAAAACTAACACTCGCGACTTGTTAACCGACAATTTCCTTACCATCATCACTTGATTCATTTCGTTATCCTCCAGATTTCGTGGAGTTAATCATGTTTATGATGTCATCAGTATATCGCGAGGTTGATAATGGGGGAGTGAGCAGCTAAAGCCGCCTCTTAATTAGAACATTTTGCGAAGAGTTGGTTTTATATACATTATGAAGCATCAGCATTACTCCGATGATGGTAGGATACTTAATATTCATTTATTTTATAAACGACCTCGTGTTTGAATATTGAGTGAAATAACCTTGCATTAATTTACTGGGATTTTTATGTTGTAAGTAGCCATTTTACACTGTAGAAATTAACATCCCTGAGAGTAGCCGGGCTTACTCTAGAATCAATAATATCAGTAATAGCTATAGCACTTCATACTTTCATGGTATATGCATGGCATAGAAATCAGAAAATGCACACTAGATCACTAATCAGCAATAGTTAGATTGTCAACTTCAAACCAAAATTTATCTGACTTAAGTTCAATAGCATTTGGACTACTGTAATTCTCAACTCCACTTGCCGAATTGTTATAGCGTAAAAATTTTTGAGCAGCTCGCAAAAGGGTTTTCAGAGCATAGTTCCGCTCCCTCTTCAGACATTTCATAAACAAGCCAACACTGGCAGTTTCTAAAGCTAATAAACTAAAAGGAGAACATTCAGTCTAACTGCGCCACGCGACGAGTTTACAGCCGTGAAACTTTTCCATAATCAGAATAGGTTCTTAATGGGTAACTGTCGCAGTGGATGGAGGATACAGTAACTTAATCATTCATTAATGAAATTGAAATTCTGTATTATTGTGGTTTCCGTGCAGAATGTAAGTGGTTTTTATATGCCATTGGGTTGCAATCGGAGTACTTGAAGTAAAACAAAAACGTCCTATAAAACTACTTGGATCGATGAGTATAGAAAATATTATGTCCAAAGCAATCCTTAATTCCATTTTGAAAAATATTTGAAAGCTTAAGGTACTGTTGAGTAAATGAATTAAGAACGGCCAGTGTCTTAATCCTGTAAAACTTCTCACCGCACGTGAAAAATATTCTAAATTAGTAGTTTTTTTTTCATTACATAGCACTGGCAACGCCCTTTCGTGTAAAAATGAAAAGGAAGCGTTATAATCCCCTAAGAACACTTCCTCAATGAGATTGTAACGTTGCATCACTCACATCAGGAACAACTCCCTGCAAATTCGTGATATTTGGTAGCATTCTGTAAGGAAAAGGTGATTCCCAAGTTTGGCGTTGTGAAATCGCGAGAAAAATGCCAGTATCCCCTACCTCATTTTCCTTTGATGAAATTGTTAAAAAATATGTTATTTTGTTGACAGCACTATGTCATCTGTATCTGATTTTACCTATAAAATATGGAAAATATTATTAATCTTATTTTTTTTTATACAAAGGACGACAAATGTCTCAACACCACCTGATGTGAAGCGGTAAAAAGACCATATGCGAAGACAGCTAGTGAGTTTGACATTGCCCTAGCCACTTCCACCTTGCCAGCCAAAAAGGTGCTTTTTCACGCCTCTTTTGAAGTAACCCATGTTATAGGAAGGAGGGAACACATGTGCTTGCATTATTCAAAGTTCAGAAAGTACGAAAAAGAAATGAGTTACTAAGCTTCTTTGTGCGTGATGTTGAGGTGGAGACAGTGAATTGATGTAGAGCTGAGAGGGCAGCCCGTATGCCAGGAACTTGGACAGAAGAGCCCAGTGTAAGACCCGATCAAAGGCTTTGGCAATATCAAGGCTAACAGTCACTGACTCACCACGTCTATCAATAGACATATTTATATATTGGACATTATTTTGTATTCATATAAATTCGTTTTACATAATTATTATATTTGACTTCTAGTTTGACATTTTTTATTATTTGTAATTGTTACATGTGTTTATAATTGTGACATACTGGCGTTTTGGGTTAACTGGAAGTCAGAATGTACACACTTTAATAAATAAATGATTAAATAGCTTCACCCCAGACATGCATTAAACACGCTAGAAGAGCATTCGTTGACCGTTTCGGCCGAAACCCGTACCGTCGATTATTAATTAATGAGTGATCTTCTATCGAATCAGCTGGTTGTTTAAAATTCGTTCCATGACCTTGCAAAGAACTGAGGTGACAGCTATTGAGGGTCTGATCGGTCTCCCTTTTTTGGGGACCGGTTGTGCATTGGCTTTTCTCCAAAATAAATAAATACGAATATTTTTTTTGTAATAACAAACAGTTTTTGAATGCCATGTGTAAAAACCATCAGAGATTCTAATTAAATAGTGACTAAACTAGATGCATTATAGAAAACTATGTTTTGATTGGGCGCAATTTTCTTATCAATGCATATCCCTATTTTATTTCAAATACGGTGTTAGGAACCGAAATTACCAGAATTTCTTATGATCACGTTGTTTTGTTCTTTGACTAACCATACTCTGTTTTAGCGTAACAGTGAACATCGCTATTGTAACATAATTATATAATTTTAAAAATAATATTAATGAATAGATGGAGAAGGGGGGACCCTTGCAAAATTCCTATTACATGTAACTTCCTGTGTATATCTAAAGTGCAATAAAGAGTATAATGAATTAGATTTGTCTTTTGATTGTGACTTTTAATTTTTTAAAAGTCAAATTTGGAGTCTTTTAAATAAATACTGGCACTATCCTGCACTTTTGTCTCTTTATTCCAAGTGTATTACGTTTGACATGACTGGCTTGCCAGTTGCTTTAATAACTCTTTGTGTACGCCACTCGTGCTCAGATGAAATGTCGCCAGGATAATTCAACACTGTTATTTGAAAACATTTGTTTTTAAAGTGGGTGATAGTATCATATTCACGCGGACTGCAAAACTGTTAATGGTTTTTATTGTTACTTATGCTGATGGTATTAAATTTGCAATTTGCATGAAATTGCGCAGCTGCTGTATTAATACCTGTTTCAGTGGGATGGCAGAGTGAAGAATGATTTAATTTATTCATTGAAACCTTTTTTTAATGTTGGATGATCCCATGTGAGTCTTTTTGCTATAAATCTGCAAATAATAATGTTTAAATAAAAATTTGCAAGCCAGTTTGTAAAATAGTTACTAAATTATTATTACGGTACGTTTCTCATAAATAAATGTTAAGCTAAGAGAACAACACGAAATCCTGGTCAAAATAGTTATGTTTAATAGAACTCAGTCTTAATTTACATTTTTTAAAATATATACTCTACACATTTTAATGTTCGATTTTGAATATATCCTCTTCATAAGTGCTCCATTTTGCTGTGTCGCACTGGGTCCAAAATGGTTATGAGTTTCCGTACATTGTATAACATTCATAATCATCCGTCTTTCAAATAATGTCGCGAAAACAAATATGTTCTTCCTTACGAAGCTTCGTAACATGTTTTTAGCTGTTGGCTCCGTAAGACTCTCGGGAGCATTTATAACAAACGAATGTGTGACTTGATAGATTAATTTGGTAAAAAAACATTGAGCTAGCAGACCACGTCATGACAGGTAAAACATATCATAGCTTGTTTCAGTTTTCCAAAACACTAACCCTTATATTGTAATAACGCCTCAGGAGCTGTTTCCAATAAAAGGATTATTAGAAAGCTCCCAATGTTAAGAGCCTAAGTCAATTCCTAGAGGAAGGGCTGTCCCAAAATAATAAGAAGTGTGCATTATCCCGCTCCTAAGTCGTTTCAAGGACGTCCGACGTTTATAGCTGGAACACATGTCGGCTGATATTCCATGGTTTTGTTTGCTGAAGTAGCAGTGGAAACACACACAGTGGTTCCAGTGCTGCTTTGTTAAGATCCACTTGCGTTGTGAGTTGTTATTGATCGATCTCTGTTTTGTTTTGATATTTTCCTTCATTGTTAACTTAATCACTACCCATTACATTAAAATTTACACTTTCGTTGCGAGTGTTAACTTATTTTTTATGTATTTTATATTTCCAGTTCACAATTATCGGGCTTTTAGTCTCATTTTTATTCATCTTAAATTAAAACAATTTATTAGTTGAGGGCTGTAATAGTATGAATTGTGTCACACACAGCGTCTTTCACCATGCATGGTATAGATGACAAGTTGATACAAAGCAATTATAATAAACCTATAAGACTAAATAATTACGTGTGAGGAGAGTCGTTACTATTACTACTTATTGAGCGTGTTTGTAAGTAAATGTGTGTGCTTATATGTTTATCGCTCTCTGTGTCTATGTGTGTGTTTATCTCTATGTGTGTGTGCACGTATGTTCACGAACCTACATATTTTTACGAGTGAATAAGTATATTTTTAACCGACTTCAAAAACGAGGAGGTTCTCAATTCGGCCGGTATGTTTTTTTTTTGTTTCTATGTATGTACACCGATTACGCCGAGATTACTGATCCGATTTACGCGATTCTTTTTTTGTTCGATGCGGAATAGCTGCCATTTGGTCCCATAAAATTTTTTTCAAAAACAGTTGGGTACTTTGGTTTTAAATTAAAAAAAAACTGAAATTATGAAATCGTCTACATAAGCGAAATTGCGAATTTTTGCTTATCCAATGACTTTTTAGTGAAATGATACGATAGTAGGAAACAATATAAGTTGACGGTCACCCATCTAGCTTCGATTCGAATTGTGAAAAAAAATTTTAAACAAAAATTAAAACCGACTTCAAAAAACTGAAAAGGATGAAATAATTAAATTTAAGAAGGTATTCATCCCCTAGAAACATATTTTTGGAGTTGGTGCTAAGTGGTTTCCAAAAACAATAGAAAGTAAAGCACCGATTTTTTTTTTATATTGAAAATGTTTCTTCAGTTTTATTATAAACTAGCTGACCCGGCGAAATCTGTTCCGCCTTAAAGGCAACAAATAAGCAGATTTTGGAATTTGTTTTTTTATTAGAAAAAATACAAAAATAAATTAAGTACCTACATTAATCATTCATTATTATGTCTGTATTTCAGTACATAGGTTGCTCTTCACTTAAGTACCTTGTGATACACAACATTTTTCGTTTTATTATTAGGCGCAAAAACAAACAACGCAGATGGATTTCTGACCCGTGAACATGCCACATATAATTGACCATGGAAAAAACATGGATGTTCTAGATTCAAACCACAAACTTTTAAGGATTGGCCTTGTGATTTGTTGATGGTCATGGCAAATGCAAGACGGATCGGAAATTGAAGTCTTTTAAATTCAAACGGCATATCGGTTGGGATCATCGGTATCCTCGGAATGAGAACTTCCTCACTTTTGAATTTTCCTTTCAGTATCGTCACGTAAATTACATTGTTCATCAATTTTCTAACCACCAAACGCGTACCGTTGCACAGTTTTGGTTGGTTTATGTTTCGAAGCATGATTACTACGGAGCCAACCTTTAGGCGTAAATTGTGCGGTGCTAAGCCAGGCACATCCAAGGAGTTTAAAGATTCAATTGGATAGTTGGTAGCTTCATCTTCATTTGTGACGCAGTCAATGGATTTGAATGAATGCATTGTTCCAATGATCTTATTTTGAATTATGTAGTTCAGGTCATCTACATCTTTATTCTTAGCCGCTAAAATTGCTCGCTCACTCAACTACTTATTCATTATTTTTTAGTTAGAAATAATGTTTCGAAATACATTGTTGATAAGACAAAATTACTTAGCTGCCCCCTTATTCTCAACTGTCGGAAAATATTCGAATTTCGGAAACTCTATACCTGTCACATTTTATCGCTATACGTCAAAGCGAGACGGCATGTGACTTTTCGAATCGAATCCGTGATCCGACAGTTGAGAATAAGGGGGCTCTAGATGCGCGTTTTGTTGTTCCAAGTCTGATGCGTTTTTGGTTTACCACCTTTTATAGTTCACTTCACTTTTTATTTAAATTGGCAATGATTGTTATTTATTAAATAGAAACTCGAAACAAACACATCAACCGGTCGACTTCAAAATTAAAAATTTTCAACCATACTTAACCATAGACAACATTTCGTTTAGCTGTCAGTTGCGTGTTGTAAATTTTTTAACAAATGAACGGCCAGATTAATGTTTTGACTGATAAATTTTTTGATTTGCTGTCAGTTGCGTTTTGTTATACCACGTTTTTATCCTATTCACGTGACGTCCCACGGGAATAGGATAAAAAGTATCCTATGTCCGTCTCCTAGTTCTAAGCTATCTCTCCAACAATTTTCAGCCAAATCGGTTGAGCCGTTCTTCAGTTATAAATAGCGTAACTAACACGACTTTCTTTTATATATATAGATTTGATTTTGCAACAATTGTCGAATTATTGGTTTGCATTTGTATATGGGCAGAGAAGGGATGTTATTAACTTGTTCTGATTGTATAGTATTGTTATTATTGTATAGTTCTAAGTAATTAAATTTATTTAATATAAATATTTTACGTACGTATAAATTTACTTAAATTACTCATAATAGAATTACCTAACTTTTATTATATTTTCATTTTTTTTGCTTATTAAACACAAAACACTATGTAGGCCTACGCCTATTATTATGTTAGCCAGATGCTAAAACGAGCTTGAGTTGAGTTTGGTTCTTAAAATTAGATTAAATCAAAAAGTAAATTAGGAACTATCTATAATCTTAACTCCAATATATAGTACCTACCTATATCTGTATAAAATTTAATATTTATTTGTAAAAGTCGATCAAATCTTAGCATTCAGTGTGCTCTTATGATGTTGTTAAAAAGAAACCGTGGTACTACAGCATTAGAATCGTCTTTCACTTGTTGAATACTTAAGAGATCCTATAACCAACAACGATTCATTGTATACGAGTACAAGGATATTTAGAGTTGTTTTTCTAAAACAGTGCAGATAATAATTGATCTGATGTTAACTGTTCTTTGATAAGAATATTTCTATAATTTAAGTTCATAAGAACATCTAAGGGGCGCATATTTCATTCTAATATTCCAATTACAAAGCTTAGTGTTCAAACGTAAGATCCTTTGTCTCGATGTGAATTTTGTCAGAAAGTCAACGCAGAGGTCGTCAAATACAAACTTTTGGTCCGGATCTGCTGCATATACAGGCTGATGTTTTATTGGTACACATCTCGTTCAAACATTAGTCTCTTTGATATTGGAAACAGGATCTGCTATTGAAACGTAAAGAGAAATCGGGAAACCTTACAAGTACCTTACAAAAGACACTACGCTTAGAGTGTTAGTAAGCTTTAACTGTTTTATTCATGTTACTTAAGAATATACCACTTTGTAGTATTTTTTTTGATAAAATGAGTTTGCTCTTTTTTTACACCACTGAGCAATCAAACATACGGCCCATCTCATGGTAAGCGGTCACCGTAGCCTATGGATGCTTGTAAAACCCGGGGAATCACATGCGCGGTGCCGACCCTGTAAAAAATTTTGCGAGCCTTTTTTGAAGAACCCTATGCTCGGAATTGGGCTGGCCATCGATCTTAATGTGTCCTGTGTTAAATTTTTTAGCTTTATTAGCCTTCTTGTGTGCTTTCACCGATGCTTGTATTTTTTCTTTCAGTACCACGGCAGTGAGATCCTGAGGCCCGTTTGGTACCACTCCAAGAGAAGTTAAGGGGTGTCGACCACGTAGCGAACCCAAAAAGTGCCTATTTTATCCTGCTTTGAGGGAACTCAGCTTTAAGCAGTGTTATTTCAAGCATCAATACAAGCATCCATAGGCAACGGGTACAATCTAGCGCGCTGTATGCTTATTTGGCAAATACACGATCAAAGTTTCAAATTTACCACTGCTTACTTGTAAAACGTAGAACTGAGGTATTTCATAACACGCAGTAAAAACGTAGCCCTTTTTTAATATGACGATGTTGTTTGATGAATCTCTGATAAAATGGTTAACTGGGTAGGGAGAGTCCAAACGAGACCATCTAAATTACTATGTTATTTTTAATTGATCATTTTTTCCTACTTGAAACATTCTACTTCAATGAATAAAAATTAAAATGTTCATACTCAATGGCTGGCAAATAGGACGAGTGCACCTTTCGTCCAGAAGAAAGTCCATTCTCAGTGGCTGGCATCTTTATAGAAAAAAATCTACACGTTGTAAAAACCTTTTCCTATCCCATTCTGATTTTGTACCATTTTCAAAAATGTGCGTAATTTTTACGTTATTTTTGAAGTAATTCTAAACCTCAGCAGTGTTTACTCAACAATTGTGTCTCAATTGTTGAGTAAATACTGGAGATCTGGTAGTGGTGAAAGGGTTAAACATTTCATTCATAAGTATCTCATATCAAACATGGATGTATAAACTTCAGATCTTTTTACTTTCCTTCATTGAATTCAATACAAAATAAAGAAATAAGCGCACAAAGAAATTTAGGGACTCTTTTCTTTGTCGTACTTCTGCAGCTTGGAATTCTTTGCCAGCACATTGTTTTCCCTCCTTTCTATAGGTTAGATTCTATCAAAAGACACATGAAAGATACCTTACAGCTAGAACGATGTATGCAAACTGCACTTGCTGTCTCCTCAATGGACTCTTCTTACCACCTCCACATCAGGTGGTGTTGAGTCATTTGCCGTGATTTGTTTGTAGAAAAGAAATACAGATGTTCAGCAAGATTTCTAGATTCAACTAGTACATTAAAATTAAAACCGACTCCAAAAAACTGAAAAGGATAAACTAAAACTTAATTTCTTTATCCTTTTCAGTTTTTTGAGTCGGTTTTAATTTTTGTTTAATTTTTTTTTTCACAATTTTTAGTGATATTTTTTTAAAGATGGGTGACCGTGAGCTTATATTGTTACCTACTATCGTATCATTTTACCAAAAATTCATAGGAAAGCAAATATCCGCAACTTCGCATACGTAGACGACTTAATTTTTCCAGTTTTTTTGATAAAGACCAAACTACCCAATGGATTTTTAAAACATTTTTATGGGACCAAATAGGAACTATTCGTTCGTCGTCGTTCTAAAAGTTCTGTGGTAACAAACATAAAAAAAAACATACAGACGAATTGATAACATCCTCCTTTTTTGATGTCGGTTAAATATTCCAAAACATTCTGTATAAATTACCGCACCGCTTCTCTGCGCAGCCGCTAAAGCGATTATGAGAATTAATCACCTCGTCCACCGCTAAACAAAAGCAGATGGCCCAATTGTTTAAGTGCTATAATTATGTCTTGGAATCGGAGGGTACGCTGCTCTGAGCCGGCTGATGAATTATCTCCCACCAGGTTTTGAGATGCTGCTGTTATTATAAATTATTGCGAGGCGTTATTCTTGCTTTGTTTGTACTTTATTATAGAATGACCGATTTGAATAAGAGACTGGAAAATAATGAGATAGTTGCCTACAAAATAACGAAGAAGCTCTCTAATCAAGTGCAGTCGACAGCACATCAAACGTAACAATTTAACCTTGAGACCGCCCTTAATATGTTCGTAATAGAGGCGGTTTTCGTAGTGCAACTGTTACACTTATGCTCGTTTTCACTAACATTTGCTTAGTGCTAAGTGTCTCGTAGCGATTTATATCTCACTAAAGGAGGTAGAAAGAGACAAATGTCGTTAAGAGTCACCTAAGCTTAGGAAATGGTTAGTGAAAACGGCCATTAATGTGCTGTCATCAGCTGTAAATTGGAAATTTTTGTACGCAGGTATAACTGACCTAACCTGAACTATTGTAACAATTACAAATTAAGAAAAAAATCGCAAATCGTGATAATTGATAATTGATATATGCTTAAGTGAGTATATGTATGTATGTAAATGTATTTATATATATATATTTTTAGAGGAATTATATAATTCTGAATTTATGATATGTGGCATGTAACAGCATTAGTTTGTGGCAACTATTACATAATGAACATGCTGTCAACACTATATAAGGGTAGTATCTAAAACAAAACTGTTAATCTCAAATGTTACAAATGTACTGATAACTATCTGTTTGTGTTGCAAATAAATAAATAAATAAATTGCGTCCGGCGGAACCCCAGGAGGATTCCCGCCTGGAGCATATAGTTTTTACACTAAAGTAGGCGTTATAAACGCATTAAAACATTAGAATGTGATTAACCTGAACTAATTATTTTCATATCCGAAAAGATAACCTTTTAGCAAAAGCTCGAAAAAATTCGTAACTTCCAAATTTTATTGTCTTGTCAAGATTTTCATCGTCATATTCTAGGGAGTCTTACAAGGCTGCAGAAATTTATTTATTTATTTACGTATTAGCCAACCAGCTTCATAATGTTGAATGTAGGTATTGCTGCTCTAAGCAGACTGGGAAGAAATTTTTGTCAAGCGATTCACTTAGGTCCGTTTTGCAATTGTTTGTCCATAGTCAATCATTCGTAAACCTGGCTGGTGCACAGATATTACTTAAGATATCTGCTTTACTAGAGGATATGGAGTATTTCCGAACGCAGGTTATTATCGAGGCTATGGAAACCATAGTAGAAAAGGATAGTTGTAATCTCAGCACTGAGCATGGTATGTTTATCTTTTTCTTTTATGATATTATAAGAATCCCGGTCTCGTTCGTGGTTTGTGAAATTTATAAAATTACTTTTTAATTATATAATAATAATAATAATTCAATAATATTTTACTATTAATTTGTAAACTTAAGTACATAATTAATGTTGCAGTGCCTCAAAAGGGCAACTAGTTCTAAGCACAATGTATTTTAGAAGACCTATTTTGTAAAACACTTATGTAGTTCGCAATAAAGAATTTGATTTGATTTGCTATCGTGTGTTTGTGATTTCTCCAATTTTCCCTATACAATTCGTAATGAAGTGACAACTCGAGGAGCTTGGTGGAGCAGTGGTTTGAGTGCCCTGATTTCTCGATTACGAAAACAAAGGAACTTTCGCCATGGTCGAACCCGGATGAGTCGAAATTTGTAATCGCAGAGACCAGCGGGTATACTGCGGCAGCGGATTAGTGTAATGGCCTACGTCAGTCTAGCGCAAGTTCGTAAGAAAGAAAAATTGTATGAAACGTGCACGCTCAGTAATGGCGGTATAATCCGCCTCAATCCGAAAGAAGGCATTATCCATACAATCAATATGGTGGTCGACGCTCTTCATAAACAGGTGATTTATATCTGTCATCTGTCTCTGTCGCTGTTGTCTAGTTTTCAAAACGTTTGACATTTCATTTAGTTGTGTTGGAGAATTTTCTAAAATCAGAAATTAATGTAAATTATTATTAAAAACGAGTGTTTTGCCTCAAGAAATAAGCTTGACCCAAAAAGGATTGTGTGTGATGTGAAGTGAACTAAATGAGTAAACGAATAAGTTAAGAAATATGTAATTTAAAGACACGCCGGCGGCCAATGTAAAACGAACATATTATGTCTGAATTTCCTCTCAATGATGATCGGTAAGTACCAATGACTGTTAATTAGTTCTATTCTAAAGCTATTATTGTTTAAATAGTGATTTTAGTACAAATTTCAGTACATAAAAGTAATATTTACCTACCGACCTAAGTAAAAAATAGTGCTGTCTGTACAATTTTATTTCCCTATCGATGTCGTGCCCATTAAATAAATCACTTTATTTTTTTCGCAGATGTAAACAGTGGGTTCAATTGAAAGGGAAGGATTTGGTGTATGTACCAATCGACAACAAAATCGTGACATATTTTTGGTGTAGTCGGAATCCAAATCGGTGTTAATGTCCGATCCAGGACGATTCACACGCCTACCGTCAACCTAACAACCTACCATGTTGTCATAGTAGTCAAGCTTGATATATTGTATATTATACTAAAATAAAAGTTTTTCAAGTACCATTGTTTATTAATTTCAAACATCTATAACTATCGATAAAAATCTAAAGTTGTATCTCTAATCCCTACTACGCACATCCCTAATTTGTTGCTTATGTTGGCATTATTGTTGCCAGACTGTTGGCTGAATTTTTATTATATTGGTATGAGTCTGGCGTGCACGTTCTATAGAATTTTTTTTTTCCTTGAAGTCCCGTCTCTTCTAGCGTAGCGTTTTATATTCTCTTTGGCCTACGTAGGAAGGCCTGTGCCTAGCAGTCGGATGTATAGAAATTGGTGATGACGGTGTGAGCACTTCTCAGCGTAATATTGCACACGTGCGTCATTACATCTTCAGATAAGGCCAATCAATAAAAATTCCAACTCTGATTTTATTCATCCAAGATTGTTGTAACGCCTGCGGAATCGCGTCACCCATTCCTCGACAAGCTGAAAGGCACATAATGAAGATGGATGTCGGACGGTGATCATCCCCCTCCCCCTCTCGTCCCGATCCCCGCTAATATTCCCATATTTCACTCTTAAACAATTGACGGAATGGTTTGATTGATTGCGCGGGTCGCCCGATACGCGATGCTAATTAATTACTCCCGGTGACAAACTTCGCTTCTTTTATTCCAAGTTTCGTTGTAACGAATAATTGGAACGTTTTGGCGTAATTACGCCCGTGTCGCCATGAAGGATTATACGTTGTTTGTATATATTGATACTTTTGTTTTACAGTACGCTTCATTTAAATGATAGTTAATATTGGAAGTTGCTATAATTTAACATGATGGTAATTAATAACCGATATCAAAGGAAAAATATTAATTATACGAATATGAGTAATCACAAGTGTACGACTTTTCACGCGTTCAGTATAAAAGCGTGAATTCTTTTTGTGAAATTCTCTTTGTTAACAGGGAAGGCAAAGGGGTAAACCTGTAGTGTTATCTATATATATAAAAATGTTATGTTGGTTTGTGTATGCTTCAAAAACTCAAAAAGTTCTGCACGGATTGAGGCGAAATTTTACCATGATATAAAATCCGCATCAAGGATTGTTTTTATCTATTTTTTGCATCAGTCACATATCTGCGACCGCGAGAAAACAGTTTTTTTAACGATCAGCTGTGTACCAGTGACCGCGCCATCTGCCAAAAGCGAGGAAAACACTCGCTGACAACCGCAATAGTAATGACGCAGTCACATGAGAAACAATTTCGTTCCCAATTACATTGTTTATTTACAAAAAAAATTGCATCTGATTCTGATTATTATACAATCTGAATTAAATATTCAGTTAAATCAAGAATTATCACATTCTTTGTTTTGTTTCTCATTTCTCAACCATTCAATCACAATGTGCCACTGCGAAGCGTGGCAGGGTACAGCTAGTTTATTATACTTTGGTTATTGCACACAAAAAAGGGATGGGCACGCTTCCATTCGAATATGCAAGCGACACTGCCTGCTGCAGCCATTTCCTAATTGATTACAGCGCCCCCTATAATTGTTCGACCAATCCGGCAAATAATTAAAAGCCACCGGCTCCAATTGAGCTGGGGCATCAACACCACTTCATTTGCAGGGATTGTCAACTTGACGTCTAGTGCACAAATTAATACGATTCATTATGCAGTAACGACGGAGCGGTCAAACAGTGTAGTTAGTGTGGGCGAAATCATGCTTGATTTTGCAGAAATCATTAACAATTTTGACATTGATTTAACGCTAAGTTTTCAAAAAGAAACTTAGCATAACGTTACTGTCAAAATTATATTTATATATACCTTTTGCATTGACCGTGTACCTTTTTAACATTTTTAATTGTAATTTAATTTTTTATTTATATTGAATTATTCGAGCTGATTTATGTTATTCTGTTAGCAACTGTTAACTCAAGTCGCACCATTACAAACCTTAGTGGTTTAATAATGCGACAATGTACTAATTTGTGTTATAATTATTTGCATGTTAAATATAAATATAAATAAAATAATAATAAATAATATATATATATATATATATATATATATATATATATATATATATATATATATATATATATATATATATATATAAACGCTCCTAGCACCGAATGTACAGCAGACGAAGCATAATAACAGTTTGACCTTGAGACCTCATAGCGTTTGTAATAGAAGCTTCTTTCGTGGTGTAACTGTTACACTTGATATGCTGCCATTTGTACTACTCACAAAAGAAAGTGTTGAAGGTACAGAACATAAGGAACTCCCCATATTTATCGACGCGGAAACGGCTTGAGCCAATCAGAAAAACCTTTATGTCTACGACATAAGAGTCATACTAACGTCTATCGCATCGGCTCGGCTCGGACTTCGGCCGATGGCCAAACGAGCAGTTTTCTTCTTAGCTGATCGCATCCATGCGGCGCTGTAACTAGCCGAACGCTTACGTCAGCGGCTGAATTGCGCTATAGATGGCCGAACGGCGCCATAGACTGCCGAACGGCACTCGCATGCTTTTCTCTCCGACAGCAACTGAATTATTATATAAAAAAGAAATTATTTCTAACTATCAAGAATCGTTGTTCTGGATAACTATGAAGTGAATAGAACCCCTGCCAAGTGTGTGCTGCCTGCAGACATTGTCCTCGTAAAGTAGAAACCTCTGATTTTTGCAAAATATTTTATGTATTACAACTATATTACAAGATACAAAAAGTATCTTTTGTTGGAAAAATTCTCTTTTAAGTTTTTAAAAACCTGTTTTGAGAAGATTTCGCTATTCTTAAGTTACAAACAACATTATTATCAATTGTAGTCCAAATTTGTACCAATTTGATATTTGTACACTACAAATCAGCCGTGAATATTACTTATTACCTACTTAAAAACCTGTATTGACTTATTGTTGGTTCAACACAGCAAAAGTTGTTCTGGTTGCACAAATATAACACTTTTCTACAACGAATTGAAATTGAAATGCTCGACTCATTCTCCAAAAACGGAGTATTATTATAGCTATGTAGGTTAGTCGATGGTGTCTGAACAGACAATAGCCAGGATTACCGTTGAATGGCTGCCGGATCTCGGGTATGATTAATAGGCCATGCATTCATTAGGATGACTCCCTCATATTGTATTACACAATCTTCAAACTGGACTTGAAGTTGGACCTTACGAGGGTACTCTCACGTCGAAGATGGACTTGTGTTTCTTTAGAATACAAAAGCCATCAAAATCTTACTTCAAAATGTGATGCAAATGGAAAGGACTACTTTTTTGATAAAACTTGATGACAAATGAGCTGATGGCTCATCTATAAACATATGCAGTAAGAAGGAAAAAGTTCCGTTGTCATCCTGACACCTTTCCCTTTAAGCCGAGACACAGCGAACTATTTCACGCCCGGAATAGAAAAGGCGGTGGTATCCAGACAACAATACATATACCCTACTACGCCTACTACATTCATATTAAATAACCTCAAAAAAGGACGAAGTTTTTAACATGTTACTAATTCAAATTTAAGAAAATAATCGAACTAAGTGCGAATGACAGTGAATGTAACTCAGGTATTTTATGTTTCTTCATTTGCGAAGAAAAAGGGTAAGGAAAGCGCATGACATTGATAGATCAAGGTATAGGTACTTTTAACTTTCCTTTCACATAAATTATTTGCTTACTGCTCCACAGCCGAAATAGCAATGGCGGTACACAGTGGTACCTTGCAAACCGATCTATGACATTTGTAGAGCATTATTTTGTCAAATTTATTTAGTTATTTAATGCAGTACCTACATATAACACAATTAAGAAGAAACAAAATTATGTCATAATATTAAGCGAATAAATAATAATATAATGTAACAACATAAAATTATAAAATTTAACAGCAAAGCTAAAAATAACAACATGTAATAGAATAACGTTAATAAAACGGAAAGAAGAAACAAGAACATGTACTTATTAGAATTTAATCAGTAAGTGATAATAATAATAGCATATAAGAAAATTAAGTTAATAATAAAATATATTTAGTTATTCGAAAAATAGATATAAATATCTAAAGAGCGCAAACGCAGAGCGCATATTTTTTTTTTTTCATATTACTAAGGTGGCAATCAAGCATACGGCCCACCTGATGGTAAGCGGTTACCGTAGCCTATGGATGCTTGCAACACCAGGGGTATCACTTGCGCGTTGCCGACCCTGTAAATTAATAAATAACTAATAATTAACACTTAAAACTAAAAAAGGTATGAGCGAAGAGTCCGTAGAAATAGTATACAGGATGGTGCCGTCAATGCGACAATAAATTTAAACATGGGCTATATTAGTCCATAGAAATGGTTTTGCCACTATCAAAAATTACGTATTCAATTGATAATTTCATGACCTTTGTATGAAATAATGCTGCCAACGTTACACTATTCCATACAAATGTCATGAAATTATCAAATGATTACAATATTTTTGAAAGTGGCAAACCATTTCTATAGACTAATATAGCCCATGTTTAAATTTATTGTCGCATTGACGGCACCAACTTGTATATTTAATAAAAAAACGGAATTAAAACAAGAGCATGTTTAAAAGCACTAAAAAGTAGAATTTATAAACCCAATGCTAGCCTACAACTTAACCGACTAATTTAATAATTACTGATGAAACGCCGTTCGGACAATTCGGACATCCTTAAAAGAATAAATTAATAAATGCTTTAGCATTCCTTAACAACAAATTACTTATTGATATTTTATTATATTCCCTTGCTACTTTATAAAGTAACATAATTGGTACTTGAAAGATTAAGATGATAAAACATACTAACGAAGATAAAATCCGCTTCACGTGCAATATTTTGGGGCAGCGCTAAAAATGCCGACTAAACAGAAATTAGTCATCCAACTTTTATTGGAGTCTTCAAGAGTCGTTGAAAATTGGGGATTTTACAAGAATGTAGGAGCGAGATAGAGCACGCAGCATTCCCAAACTCCTAAACACTCAATGGAATTGTAGAAACTATTTTGTAGTACTTAGTTAAGGCATGTGAATTAATAGAAATAATTATTAGGAAATCATTTGGGTGTGTAAAGAGTGTGTAAAAATTATAGAATTGAAACATTGGGGATACAAATAAAAAAATATACAAATCTGGAAATTGTATGCTCGATCATTCATTGCTGATAGCAAATATGAAAGCCAAGTATTATGAATTTGCATGATTTGCTTCAATTTAAATTTCGACCTTATTTTGACTTTACATAAAATATAAAGACTTCAGGAAGGGTTTAAAAATATTTAACTATCTTTTACGTTTGTTTTGCGAGTATAAGCCATAAGATCACTAGAAAACTTTACAAAAGGTTGCATGGAAATAATGGAAATGGTCGTTCCTTGTAAAAGGCTGATATTAAACCAAGAAGGACTATGAGTATTGCACGCAGCAGCGTAGATAAAGCACGAAGGCCCTTGGCTCCCCAAACATTCTCCAGAATAATAGTTCAAGCCCCACAACTGGGTCGCACGCACAACCACAAAGCCATAGACGAAGCAGTCGTTAGACATGGCTTTGTTAGCCGACTTCTAATAAGGAGGAAATTCAGAAATCGGCGAGTTTTATGCATCTTATCTTATCTCATACCTCCGTCAAATGTGGATTTATTTGTACAAAGTTCGTCTCGTATATTTTTTTTGGGTTTGATAAAAACTGGGGAGAACTTGGGGAGATTGAAAATGCATTCTTAAAGGAATATCGTTATACGTTTGGTGTTTAAGACGTGACTCAACAACAAAATAAAACCGAGCTATCTATATTTCATTCGCACTTCCAAATCCAATTGTAAAGGTATTTCTTAAAATACATCAAGATAGATGTTAAATATATCTCCACGATATACAAAATCCCTTTCAGCGCGTCTGGAAATAGCCACTTGCAATGCTGAAGTCTGAGTGCCAGTTAAAAGGCAGCGAATAGGAATACCAAAAAATATTTCAAGTGGAGTTCTGTCGGCTTTCGGGTCTGCATTGTCCATGAGTATCGATAGCCCTTGTGGGCTCTTACCCTGGAAACCTCCTTCCAACTCGCCCTCCACTTCCTCCCTTTGCCTATCCCTCCTTTTGAAATGAGAACTGCCAATAATGCCCACGATATAATGTTTCATTGAGTAGTGCACTTTTAGCGTGGGTAGTTTTTCCTTGTAGGCTTGTACATTATAATGTCGAAGGCGTTTCATGTTATCAGAATTCATTTGATCGACCATTATTTTAGCAAAAATTACGTTTCGATTTGAATTGTTAAGATTGATTTCGACGACAGTAAAAACGTTTGCGTGATATCGAAAATGTTTTCAATGGCTTTGATCTTTAAAGAGATCCCACAGTGAGACAGGTGACGGCTCTTCTTGACTTTTGAAGGGATCAAAGAACGTCTGTTAAATGTTATGCTATTAATAGCCCTTTGTCAATTAAACACTAAGGTAGTTCGCGATGGTTCAATAAATCGGAACCATAGAGATCTAAAATAGGAAAATGTTGTTTAAAACTAATGACCCAATTGTTATTAATGTCCACTTTTGACTTTCAAATATATTTATAGTATTTTAAATTTTATTTTTAAAAAGAAAAACAAATTTTTGAATAGTAGTAGTAGTAGTAGTAGTAGTAAAATACGTTTATAATTTTAAACTTAAAGCATATAAGTTAATTCAACGATACTGTCTATGACGTAACATTATGAAGAACTATTGCAAAACTACTTTCCTAAGAGAATTTCAATGCGAGCATAGCCTCAAGGGGACCTCCCTGTAATATTATTATCTAGTTTTAGTTATGAAAGTTTTTTATTTTTGATTAATGGCATTTTGTATTTTGACCATTGATAATGTATATTTAATTTTCTTTGTTCAATTTACAACGACAGTAAAAAATCATCAAAGTTCCAGCCGTCTCTGTAATAATTTGAATCAAAATATGTTGTACGTTGAAACTAGCTTAATTAAAACAAAAGTTTTGTGAAGATGATATCAAAGTATTCTATCAAGATTTTAATAAGCAGAAATGCTAACTTTATTGTAGAAGTCGGAACTTTTGTGGTTGTACAAGTAAACGTTTATAATAATTATAGAAACGTTTATAAAATTTAAAGTAAATTAAGCCTAAAAGAGAAAGTTAAGGATAAATACTGAATGTAGAGTTTTTTTTTAATGGTTATCATTAGTACGCCATAAAAGATGACTCGAATAATAACACGCATAAAATGGATGATAGCAACTTATCCCTGAGTGATAATACAAACAAAGCGTGTCCAAAGTATGCAGTCATCGGCCTAAATAAATTAGCTAAGCGTTAAACTGTTGCCGAAGTTATGCTGTGTAATATTGTTTATGTCACGATCACTTTACGGACTATGAGAGAGGGGAATTTACGCTTTGTCACCGAAAACTTCTTGTGATTAGGGGAATTAAACTCAACATATGAAAAAAGTTTGATTTTTGCTAATACGGCGTAAAATTTTCCAGCTCAACTTTATAACTTATTAATTAAAATATATAATATTATTAATTAAATTAAAACAATATAAAACCAGAAAAATTTCACGTCCTGAGGCAGGAATCAAACCCGCGACCTTTCGCAATCCGGGCGACTGCTCTGACCACTGAGTCACCCAGGACTTGGGATATCCCTGTGAAATTCTTCTAGTCTATCTGTATTTGCTTTTATGAGCTAACGTCCACCCTACAATGTCGAAATATTCTATTTCAACATCCGAAACGAGTATTTTTACAAATACCTACGATTCGGTTAAGTTGGGGCAGTGCTTTCAAATATTCATAATTTTTGATTTTAACATTATTATAAATGTTCTAGTCTATCTGTATTTGCTTTTATGAGCTAACGTCCACCCTACAATGTCGAAATATTCTATTTCAACATCCGAAACGAGTATTTTTACAAATACCTACGATTCGGTTAAATTGGGGCAGTGCTTTCAATGTTAAAATCAAAAATTAAGAATATTTATAACTTATTCTAATGATGTACGATATTAGTCCACTGCAATATTCTAGTTATTATTATTGTTGTGTACATCTACATTAACCAAGTCAAAATAATAATAAATACAGATAGAATAAAATACACATAACTTTGAAGTCAATTGTACAAAAGGCGACCATACCGGCGTTGTTCTTCTATAAATTTAGTATCGGTACCTAATTTGATATCTAGACTTTGACTGGTTGGTTATTCTGATTCTGAATAACTGTTTATTCGATTTCAGTCACGTCGATTCTGGCTTATGAAAGAACTGTTTGTCAAAAACCAACCTTCCTTTATCTTTTGTTACTTTATACGTAGATTCTAGGAAGCTCAATTCAAGTTTAGTGCCTCCCTTGAACAAGAAATAGATAGATGATAGGTAACGCCACTTAAAAATAAATTAAAATGCAAACATTATTTCAACCAAAAGTATCTTAAGCCTGGCGCCTAAATTATCATGATATAATCGAATCGTCATTTTATAGATTCCAACTATCTGTCTAACATAAATTCACAAAACAACGTGTCTGTCGGTTGCAGATACAAAAACATGAGACCCTAATGCAAGGTATGTAGTCCTCTCATTCACAAACGAAGAGCCCATTTATGAAGACATATTATCGACCTACTGATTGACGTATCCCAGGATCGACTATGGCGAATGTTGTTTTGTTTTTTTGTATCGAAGCCAGAGCGCTTAAACCAATACGCCACCGGGCTCCTTCTTAGATACATGAGAACAAGAAATGAAGAACTGAAATGAAATGAATGATTGAATTTGACAATATTTTTAATTATTTAAACTCTTATTTTAAAAGTAATTAAGGTGAATCCTTGTACTTTTTATTTATTTATTTTATTTAGAACACATAGAGATGCAATAGAGGAAACAGACACAGAGAAAATAACACATAAACCAATCAAGTGTCCATAGATTAATAATTACATTTACATAGTACGACCAAACTTTAACAAAAAGTGATATCAAAAAACAGCCAATACTAATAAATTACCGAAATTAAACACTACATGGGCTTCTGTGAGACCAAATTTTTTAATTTATTGATATAATATCTATAAGCTCATAAAGTAGGTATGTCTATAAAAAGCAGCTACTAGTTCTGATCAAGAATTTGAAACAGATAATACAGGACTAAGTAAATTTGCTACTATTTTTGCAGGGGTACCGATTTCTGCTAAAACATATTTAATTAGTGCAACGATTTCAAAAGCTTTTTCACTTAAAGTACTACGGAAAAAAGATGAATATTTAGGCATCAGGTTATCAGCATTTAAAGTTAAACTTACGATGTTCTTTGAAGTCGAATGAAAGTTTTAATTTACTGACAGAGCAAGTTTCGGGAAATTTTGGAATTCGTCATATTCCAACTTTAACATTTGACCCGAGGAGCTGTTAAAATATTTTATGTGCCTCTTCTTTATTAACATTTTTGAGGATCATGAGAAATACGAAAACCTTGCTACTTTCTCTATTGTTCTTCATCATTTGAAAATGTATAAATATTTTTGTATCAAAACAATGATAGATCTCTCTATTGTTGAAATTTCCATCTTCATTTCAGGTCAATTATTAATTATCGAAGGAGTGACAAACACCCTAGCTTTATTTTATAGTACCTATTTTATTTCAAGCTATATCAAACAAGCAAATAGCCCCTTGATATTAAGTCGAAACCTGCGCATGTTAAACTCTTCTAATATTAATTACCTGGTAATTAAACCGCTGGATAGCCAGCTATCACCGAATAGAAAATTATTTTCTGACTTACTATTTATCCAAACAACTATTTATTGGCCTGTTTTGTGACAGGTTTTTTAAATTATTTTCTTTTTTATTCTTAAGTTAATAAATTTTATTTTACAGGGTTTGCATCGTTTGATTTGACAAGCTCCTTACAGTTTGGCATCCTTTATTTAAGGCGATCTATCGAAACGTTGTTTCGGCCAAGCCCGATAGGGATAGAGATATGGCTGACTCAGCGGGAGGAAAAAAGACAAAACAGTGATCGCGCGTGAAAAGTAAACAAAATACACAAATTATTTTATTAAAAAATAACCTTATGGACTACAAAGAAACGCTTCTATACGATTCTGAATATTAATGATATCTTAGGCCCCAGGATGACAACGCACCTGCAATATCAAGTGATTTTTCCTTGTTATTGCAGGTGTCTATAGGCGGCGGTTACCGCTTTCCATCAGGTGGGCCGTCAGCTTGTTTGTCATTCAGTTGTATAAAAAAAAAAAAAAAAAAAATCTACTATTTAAAGTCATTTCCTATTGAATACAAATTATCGTTCACCAATAAGTTTTCTTGTTTATAAGAGGTATTTTCGGAAATAAAATGTATCGAGGCAAATTTCTTTAATCGTGTTTTCGTTCTACTCGTATCTAGATAAGGATATGAAGTAACGTTTATTTGATTTTCAGATTCGTAAGACCTTTCAGCAACGTATGACATTACTTATAAAAGTGCGATTTTTATCAATATATCGAATTAACCTATTTTATTAATAAGTTTTAGGAGCTATAATTTATAGTTTAGCAAATTTATGATACTAATAAAGATACTAATATCTTCCTATATTTTTCTTACAATATTCGTACCTCGAAATAATGGAATTGTGAAACATTGTGAGACCTACAATTTTCAAGCATTATTTTTAATTTTATCTTATAAGGCTTGGCACTCGAAAACAATTGCAAACAAAACCATGGCATAATTTTTTGAAACTAGCATTTTGGTACTTCCTTTGGTAATAGTAATTTAATACATAGCCTTAAACATTTCCGAATAAGCCACAGTACAAACCGGATCGGAATCGATTGAGTTATTTTCAAACATACAGATAACCACATTTTATAAGTACAGAGAATACTGTTACCATTACATCTTAAATATAAACGTCTAAATGAAGACATTTTGAGACATATCAAAGCTGTATCTTTAGGGGCGCCGCCGCTTGAGTTAACCTTATTATTTTGATACTGGTTATTGTGCGCGATAACTGCGACCTTGCGGGACACGCGACGAACGGTCACGGATTGGTTTAGTTAAGGACTTACATACTTACTGCAATTGGATTATGTTGTTGTTCCACATTTAATCTTTGTACTTACAGCTCTATAAATTGTTTTAATAGGTCTTTGTATATTAATTGTTGACCTTTGTGTATTGTAATACCTATATTGTGATGGTGCATTGTCGGACAGCCTTTAAATACAGTAAATATTCTTATCATTAGGTACTTATTGGTACTTTAATATACCTTTTTTATACTCTGTGCGACACTGCGCTGCTAAATACTATTACTGTGTAACATTCTAACTTAATGATTGAAAAGAGTGACTACACGAGTTTTTTGCCGGAATCTTCTCGGTAGTTCAACTTTTGGAACCGGTGTAAATTCAGACAGACTGACTGACGGACAGACAGACAGACTGACTGACGGACAAAGGACCGACGGACCGACAGACAGACCGATAGACAGACTGACATAACATTCTTAGCTTACGTAGATCCAGATAAGACAGAGAGACAAACATTATGAAATTGTTAGTTAGTTAATATTATTTTTATATGATAGACTTAAGGGTTTTTTTGTTGACGATTTGAAAGTGCTTCTTG
Source organism: Nymphula nitidulata (assembly GCA_947347705.1). Lineage (NCBI taxonomy): Eukaryota > Metazoa > Arthropoda > Insecta > Lepidoptera > Crambidae > Nymphula > Nymphula nitidulata. The sequence goes on from OX374618.1 coordinate 1,210,678, forward strand.
GGGGCCTAATTGAATAAAGATATTTTCATTTTTTTTTTTCATTAATCCAAACAAGAGAATTTAACGGCAAAAAACTTAATAGTAGGTAATATTAGCTTTTTTTATTTAATTTAAAAAAAGCATTTTTTTGTTTCATACGTACCAAAAGGCAGCCCTGTCCATTTGAAGATGTTATTAATGGAGATAAAGACGTGTAAAATGCGTAACAAATAGACACACAGAGCTACTTTCTTTATTTATTTATCTTACTGGAAGACCAACAGGTTAAAATACACAGTGGGACAAAGTTGATAAAACTGACAGCCAAGAAACGGTCTCCAGTAATACACCCGGCATAAGTAATTCAAAACACAAAGAGCAATATGTAAAATATGTCACTATTATCCTAATCAAACCATTTAATTAAATTTAACCATTTTATTTAAAATCCCACTGACTGACTTACAAATTATTAGGTAAAAATTGCATTTTGGACTGAATAGCAGCATATCGGTAGCAGCATTCACCCATACCTAAGTATCTATAATGAACTATAGCGACATTATTTTTATACAACTAGATGACAAACAAGGTGGCCCACCTGGTGGTATAGGCTACCACCGCCTATAGACACCTGTAATAACAAGGAAAATCACTTGATATTGCAGGTGCGTTGTCATCCTGAGGCCTACGATCAAATGCCGTCCATGCCCAGGAATTACACTGGCTATCTTTCCGTTCAATCCGAAACACAGCGAGCTGTTTTACGGCAGAAATAAGAAAAGCGGTGGTACCTACCCAGACAATCCTACATATTGGCCTACCACCTACTGTAGTTTTTGTTATTTTATTTTGGTATCTCCAATTAAATCTATAGTTAAAGATTGTCGAATGGAAAACGGTGACCTTACCAGTTAACTGAAATGTGTCTTTTTTTAAAGAGTATATTTATAACAGTTCCCTAGAAGAATGCATAATTTTTTAAGCCATAAAATACTTATATATTGGCATAGTATGATTACGCATAATCCTATTTGGCCATAAAAAAATCAGCATAACATATTGCTTTAATAAAATACTTTTCGTATTTAAAATAACGCCAACATGTAGGCGGCTTAACCTATTATTAGGCATGTGCCTCATTTTTATGTACCTACTCAAATACATGTTCATTTATACGACTTACCATTATGCCTAAAACCATTATGCAAAGTGCAATTATGTGTTATTACATTAGTCTAAATTACAATTATGCCAAAATATATATTATGCAAAACAACGATTATGACTAAGTAATATGCGTAAAAACAATATGCAATTTTCGTTATGCCAACATATATATTAGGAAAAAAATACATTATGCCAACTTAGAGGATCCAATTTAGAACCAAGCGTCGCTTGCTTCTTTTGAGTTGCGCCACGTACTCTGGCTAAAGTGAAAACGGCAATTTCTTGTGAAACGTTAGAGCGAACTTTGAGGCTGATATAATTAAGCCCCTCTTAAGGCCGTTATCTCTCGCGGCGTGTTGACGCGTCATCCATTACCCGCATCTTTTGGATGCAAACCGTGATGTCGCTGTAATGCCGCTGATAACAGTTGATATGTTAATAGAGACTTTGCATATTAAGTAACGGTAAGAGCACTTATTAAGAGCTGTGCTTAGCGCGGTTTCGTGTACGCGTCGCCTAATCATAATCACTTAGGAATCTTTTTAGCAACAAAGTCTTGGGATGAATATTATTATAATAATACTAAATAGGTGGTAGGCACGTATGTAGTGTCGCCTGGGTAGGTACCACCGCCTTTCTGATTTTTCCTTGTTATTGCAGGTGTGTATAGGCGGCGGTAACTGCTTACCACCAGGTGGGCCTTGTTTGTTATCTAGTTGAATATAAAAAAAAAATAGAGCAAAGATTCTTTTACAGACCGTAGTTAAATAATACTGCTCTGTAGTACTCTATTGTGACTAAACTCTCTAGAGCTTATTAAGGTAGTACAGTCGACAGCACATCAAGCGTAACAGTTTGACCATTAGACCGCCCTTATTCAGTTGGCAATAGAGGCGGCTTTCGTAGTACAACTGTAACACTTGATTTGCTGTTATGTGTACATTCACGTATGAAAACATGTAGAGACACAAAGCTTCAATATATGTGTTGGAAGACTTTATAGAAAATATGTTATTTTTTTTCATACATTCGCCACCAACTCTTACAAGATGAGCTCTGGCGACCTTACTCACTGTAGGAGCACGATATTACAAAGTACTGTTACTTAATTGCTATCTTTTGTAAAGGTGGAGTTGTTTTCATAATTATCATAACAGATTTTTTTACTTCTTTAAGCAAATGTTTTTTTTTTCATAGTAATTCATCACCTGTAAAGTTTCCATTTTACGCGTCTTGCAACTTACAACTATAATAGACAACATTTTCTTTTCAATGAAATCAAACTAAATTGAGCCCTGAACCTAACATTCAACTGAAAAAAATTGTAAGGGTATCATTTGTGAAACTCATAAAATATACGGAGAAATTATTCAAAGCGATGCAACTTAGACGGTTCGCATTTAAGCAAATTTCAATGTTCACGAAAGAAACCGCACGTAAGTTTAACTTAACTAATAGGTGCTTAATACTGTGTAAGGTAGAACAGCTACCAATAAAACTATTGAGCTGAGTTTCACAAAGCACAGCCGTCACGCGAGCGCTTGCGGCATTAACAATCGTTTCGATTTCGTCTTTGCTTGTACCAATAATTTCTATTGTACTGACCAGTCACATAAACATTAACTTAGTGCTCTAACCATCTGAGCTATCAGGACTTGGGATAACTCTGTGAAATTATTCTAGTCTATCTGTATTTTTGTTATAAGCTAACGTCTACCCTACAATGTCGAAACCCCCGCCTCAGGACGTGAAATTTTTCTAGTTCAGATATTTTTATAAGTAAATAATTTACAAACATTTATAACAATGTTAAAATGAAAATTAAGAATACTAACTTAGTGACTTCGCTAAGTTCCTTGAAGCAGCTTCCCTATAGGTGTGACGGTAAACTTGTCCAGTGTTGTATGATCCATACAACCGCACGATATATATGTCCCACAGAGCCCGGCGCGGGAGCGGTGCGGGTGCGTTGCGGGGCGGGAAGATTTTGTATCTGAGTTGAACCCAATGTACCCAAGAATAAAGTACAATCTCTAACAACAACATTTCCATCCCGCTCCGTTAGAGATATCAGATGGACAAAACGCTACGGAATAAATGATTGATAGATCGCAATTATAATTTCAGTACGTTAGTATTGTAAAAATATTAAATAAAAAATAAGAACAAGAAGAGAGAGATAATTTAGCTCTCGATTATACCATAGGAAAAAAAATTAAGATGGAATTGTAGAGACAAAATAGAATGTTAATTAAGGGTGGAGGTGTTGTATATATCTAAAAATTATAAAGTAGTCGTAAGTAATATTCACAGTAATGTTACGGCCTGGCCACAGGAACGGGCGGCGGCGACTAGATAACCACTGCGCGGTCACGACGACGCTCTGCGAGGCGGACATCGAGACAGCGCGCAGTGGTTGCCGATTCGCGAGTCGCAGGATGCGCGAGCGGCGAGTTCGTGGCCAGGCCCTTAGAGTTCTTATGTACCCTGTTACAAAAAGAACCGTCGCGGTGTGGACTGTGTAACAGGGTACATAGGAGTACCCGCACCACGCTCTGTGGGTTCTGGCCTTAAATATAATATTCAGCATTTCACTATATTGTACATAGCTTTATTATCATCACTTAAATTAAGGAAAAAATTAGACTGAATTCTTGTTCTGATTGAATTAAACTGGTGAAAGTATATAATATAGAACTATAAAGTAAATATGGAATAATGGTAAATGATATGAGTATGCGCGACTTTGTTGCTTGATGATTGCGAGCTGATTTGGTACAATTATAATTGCTAATAACTAACTAATTTGTATCAACGGTAAAAATGCTGATGTGACAATGTACGCGCTTGCTTGCACAGAAAGTGCTCAGAATATGACATCAGCAATGTACGCGCTTGCTCGTACATCATGTGCTTACATTTTGTGACATCAGCAATGTACGCGCTTGCTCATACAGTATTGATTTTTAACATTCACAAATATATGTTACATACTTTAAATAAAACTATGAATTTGGATTACAATTTGACAGATTGCTGAGTAGCTAAAACAACTTTATTCAAACTTTAAGGCATTGAATTAAATATGCAAAGCTTAAAGCGTGTTGAACACGCAAACAAAGTAATTTACAGATTTTATGACAGCCACAATAACAAATGGGTCTGTGCTATTAAATTTAGTAAAAAAATCTAATTTCTTTTCAAGAAAATAATCTTTACAACTTTGTAACTTAATAGAAGCAATGAATTTTTATACAGAAACCCCGCTTTAAAATAAATATTAGCTTGAAAATAAGTGAAACGTAAAACCCCAAGAGGGTCTTTCGAAGGTTTTGATACATGTTTAAGTAATTTAACTATTCATTGGAAATAAAAAAGATAAAGTACATTTTAACTCAAAAATAAAGTAAATTTTGATAGTAAAAATATAAGTGCGAAAGTTTCAATAGGTGTTTGATACTTAATTACTTAGAACAGATGAAACTAGAGAAGAAGAGAGAATAATGAAGAGATAAAGACATAGATCATATGATACTTTCTCTCGTGAAATATATAGTAGGTATCGTTATATCATGAGGCAGGACATAGAGGTACCTACCTCTATGTTGATACTCGAATTTTAGGTAATTTAGAAATGGCAATTTAATTTCCACGGGATTGAATTGGGTAGTGCTAAAAAATTAAGATTTAGGGGAGAGTAGGGTTAATATGAGGAGCTCATTGGCGTGGTGGTTTGAGCGCTCTGGTTTCGATTAAGAAAACAAAACAACTTTCGCTATGGTTGGTCCCGGGATGGGTCAATCAAATTTATAATCCCGAGCTCCTCCGTGCTTTGGAAGGCACGTTAAGCCGTTGGTCCCGGTTGTTCCTGCAACCGCTTTAACCCACCAACACGCATTGGGCTAGCGGGGTGGTGTTGTGGCCCATATGTGTTTCTCCCATGTAGGAAGGCCTGTGCCCAGCAGTGGGACATATGTAGGCTGATGATGATGAGGGTAAATATGAATGCGGGGTAGTTTTAGACGAGACCGTGTATAGACGACACCACATCAAATGTATAACAGTTGCACTACAAAAGCCGCCTCTATTATTAACGTATTAAGTGCGGGCTCAAGGTCAAACTGTTACGTTTGATGTACTGTCGACTGTACATCATGATAAAAAAGGTAGTTGATATTCTCTCTCTGCTAGTTATTGCAGGTGTCTATTATAGGCAAAGGTGACCACTTACCACCAGAAAGGCCGTCCGTTTGGTCGTCAACTGTTGTATAAAAAATTGTTACGCTGTTTTTGTGTGCTTATGCGTATTTTTTGTAAGTTGGCACTAGCTGGTAGGGCCGTCTGGGTAGGTACCACCGCCTTTCTTATTTCAACCGTGAAACAGTTCGCTGTGTTTCGGATTGAAGGGATCGGTAGCCAGTGAAATTACTGGGCATTGACGGCATTTCATCTTAGGCCTCAGGATAACAACGCACCTGCAACACCAAGTGATTATTTCCTTGTTATTGCAGGTGTATATAGGCGGTGGTTACCACTTACCACCAGGTACGCCGTCAGCTTGTTTGTCATCTAGTTGTTTAAAAAAAAAGTTTGTGTGTCTCTTGCTAGAAATAAACTTTATATCACTCGATCACTGCATTTAGAAGTATTTGAATGGAAAGTAGTCCTGTTTGCCGCCACAAAACCTACCGCAAAATTTCATATTTAAAATACACAAAATATTCTAGAGTGAAATCCGTAGTTGCTCTGCTAAGAGCATTATAACGAGAACTGAATAAGTCTAGCTGGTCCGGAGCTCGCATTCAAATATTATTGCATTTCAGAAGCCGACACGCATCAACTTGATGCTTTCAAAATATACATGCCCCTGTCACACCATTACTGAATTGCACAAATCTGAATCATACGAAACTGACTCTTAACTCTACGACTTGAGAAGCGAGAATTGTCTTGCGCGATCTTGTGACGCCAAGGAATTAAATTTATTCCGAGTCAAAGGTCGTTTATTCAATTTGAACTTTATTCACTTTGAGTTGGTGTGTTATAGTTGGTGGGAGTTTTCATTTTCTTGGCGTTTTGGATACTATGTTTTTTAAAGGGAAACTTGGCTTTCTTGATCCAAACACAGTTATTTTTTAGGAGTCTTATTGCGGCTTAGCCAATAAAAAGAATAAAACTAGACATGACTTAAAATTAAACTATAACGCTTTAGAATGCAGTCTCAACTTAAGTATTACACGAGTCTTCCTCACAGCTAACAGTAAGAGATTATCAGCTACCGTTCAGAATTACCACGTGTCCGAAAACACCCCGCTCTCCTCTAACCTTTAACCTTAAGTAGAAAAAACCCAAATATTTACACAAGCAAACCCGCCACACCGCATGGCCTTATTCCTGAAAACGCTGTAACAATTTATGGTTATATCGATAAGATGCGTTCCCAACACGTGTTCCGCGGGACTCGATCGTGATACGAGGAAAAACTCCTATTTCTACGGCCGCATAAATTATTGTACCTCCAGCTCCACCTGAACCGGGATTTTGAAGGGATACAACATGTTATTGGTCACTTTGCATATTTCTTTATCGGGAAAGTCCTTAATTTTGCGGGGCTTCGTGGAGGTAATAGATTTTTAGAGAAGACTGCAAGCAAATAAATAAACCAATTGGAAGTATTAATACGCGTTGTGAGAAGGACGCTGGTTCTTACGGCGAATACTTATATATAAATAAATCTTCATATTTTGGGTAAAAAAAGATTGAAGAGGTATAAATTGTAACCGACTAGTTTAGATAAAATTTATCGTCAAGTTTTTAAAATTACTAATGACTTTTAGTAATTTTTTAAAATAATAAAATTACCCCCATGAAGATTCAAGGGCGTGAGACAAAAGTGAATTTCAAAAATATATTTACTAGATGGTAGACCCATATTATTATGTAGGGTCGTCTGGGTAGGTACCACCGCCTTTCTTATTTCAGCCGTGAAACAGTTCGCTGTCTTTCGGATTGAAGGGAAAGGTAGCCAGTGTAATTACTGGGCATAGACGGCATTTTATCTTAGGCCTCAGAATGACAACGCACCTGCAATATCAAGTGCTTTTCCTTGTTATTGCAGGTGTCTATAGGCGACGGTAACCGCTTATCACCAGGTCGGCCGTCAGCTTGTTTGTCATCTAGTAAAAAAGGCCTCATTATTCATCTTTCTAACACCACCCCTTTGAGACTTTTCATAAGAGCCCAAACACGCTATATCTGCTGTAAATTTCTGAAGAATTAAGGATCCCACAGACTTTTTGATGGGATCAGCTCAAAGTTAGTATGTCATGGGAATGTCACCAAAGTGACAGTACACCAAATTTCAAATCTATCGGATCTGCGAAAGTTAGTAAAACCCTTTTTTTATGTATAAAATAAGCTGATAGTCATCTAACTCCTGAACTGATCTTCATAAATTATAGCTAAATTAAGAACCATCCTAGTCATCTCAGCTTTCAAACAAAAAAAAACGAATCAAAATCAGTTCATTCCTTAAGGAGCTACGGTGCCACAGACAGACACACAGATACACAGACAGACACGCCAAACTTATAACACCCCTCTTTTTCCGTCGGGGGTTAAAAAGACAAGTAAACATAGGTATTGTTTTTGTTAAAAAAGAACATTAAATAGGTTTATATCGTCTACAATTTGCATTGCTTTCTTCATAAAGGTACACGAATCTTCAAAAATTTACAACCACAACAAAAGGTTATATTACAAATTCTGAAGGCTATTATTGTTGTTGTTTGCGAGTTTTTATAATTATATTATGTTACACCTCGTTTACATTTCGTAACATAACCCTAGAAACACATGAACACAATAATTCTGAGCTCACCATTTTCCTAAATTAAATCAAAGGGTTTCTCTGTCGGATCAACATTAACATTTAATACGTTTGGTTTTTCCATCTGACTAAACAAATTTGCCTACGCACCAGGGTTCGTCGTTGAACAAATAACAGGGACTGGATAAATAAATCAAAAGGTAGGGAAGACAAAGCAACCCGCCATTGTTCCGGCTGCTTCGGCGACCGACTCTGATTGAAATTGGTGACAAGCGACACTATTCAAGCTTATAATATCGATTACTATGACTAGTTCCAAATTCTGTTCTATTGGGTAGAGTTAATATACTACAGCGACATTGTACAGACGACAGCTCATCAAATGTTACAGTTGCACTACGAAATCCGCCTCTATGCTTTACGGCTGCTTCAAGGTTAAACTGTTATTCTTGATGTGCTGTCTTGATTCAAAAGGAATTTGAAAGAAGCTGTGTATATTATGATAGAAGCACATATAATAATTGATCATCTCTTTCTGCTGGCTGAGAAACCATATCATAATATAAACGGCCTTGTTCTTAGTCACCCTACGTTGGTAATCACCATAATCTCCCCTAGGCTGTTGATTCATCATCATTCATCAACTGTTTATCACGTCTCATGGCTGGGTACAGGCCTTCTCACATGACAGACACACATGAGGAGTTGGGACATCGCCACGCTAACCCAAAGCGACCTGGTGGGACAAAGCGGTTGCAGTAGCAGAGACTAAAGGCCTAAAGTGCCTTCTAAAGCACAGAGGAGCCGGTGACTCAAAATTTTTGATTAACAATGGCGAAAGTTGATCATAGTAGGTTGGTTGATCATACGCAACGCTACTTTGATGAGGTGCGGCATACTTGTTAATGTAAAGAATATAAAGAAAACAGAGTGGTAACGTTCAAATTTAAAGTCTCGTATCAAAAATACTGAAATATTTTAATGGTCGCATTACTTCTTATTATCAGGTTAGTCCAAAAAAAATCTAAGGAATTCCGTGACAATGTGGTGTTTTTTAATTATAATTAACACCAGAGTTAATATTACCATATTTATTATCATGTAGTCAAAGCACGAACCGTTTTGTTTTATGGGATACGCTTGTATTCAGTTATATAGTCAGCAAGGAAACCCTAAAATTGCTCGATGTCCATTCCTGCCTAGATGACTGATTTAATTTGTAAACTTTGCTATAATTAAGTATAACACATACATTTAGTCTCGTTTTCGATTTAGTGAAAATAATTTATGTCATTTGTTAGCTATGGCAAATAAAACGTTATTTCTATAGTTAATATAAAGTTATGACAAATACACCTATTACTTTACAAATTATAAGTTACTTTAGTATTAATGATATAATCAACTAGTATAGATATCCTAGAATATATATATTATACTGAAAATAAAAAAGGTTCATTTTCTTATTTACTCAGTCTTACAAATTCATGCCCACGTTATTAACTTAAAATATTAGGTAAACTTAGATAGCTTGGGAATTTAATTCCATCAGTACCTGCGGTCTACAGAGACGTTTTATCAGTGGTCCATCGAGTGATTGACGCGGGGCCGCCTCGAAGAAAAATATGCCTTTCACGTCTTTATTAAGATTAATGATCTCTAAGCGATTCGGTCTGAGCTCACTTATTTGTATTCTAAAAATCGATCGGATGTACTATATTTTTAGAATACAAATTCTAAAAATATAGTAGGTCTGAGTACCTTTCCACATTAGCGATTCTTAATATAGTAATGGCGAGTATCCGAGGGTTCGGGTATCTAATATGAATACAAAGTTTGTAAGAGCTCCTCCGTACTTCGGAAGGCACGATAAGCCATTGGTACTGGTTGTAGCGGCAACCGCTTTAACCTACCAACCAAGATTGGGCCAGCTTTTTCGTGTTAGAGCCAAACTCCCCATGTTTTTATCGCCTGAAAGCGAGTGCCTAGTAGTGGTACATATGAATGCTAGTAATAAAATAAGGAATATAGCGTCTATAGTGAAATCAAGAGGAAACTGACTATCTTCGTGAGGAAAATAATAATGAGGGATTGCATTGCAGACATAAATACTACCGACCCAAAATAAAATTAAGAGCGGAACATAAATAAGTATTTTTTTAAGTATGACTTCTCAACGACTTTCTAAAACTGGTGACAGGTAGTCATAGCACTCACATAAGAACGTTATAATTATGTGACCTGAAAACAAATAAATTTTTATTGTCCATTGCTGCACAAATTCAAAATTAAAAAGTATTTATTGCTAAAAATATGGCACACAAAGGACTCCTCTATAGATTTGCATGACCATCGATACTGCACTGTACCTTCATCAGAACATCCGATAGTTGTCCGCTGCTGGACAAATACCTTCAGTAAGGATTTGCACGACGACTGAACCTACAGCGCCTGAGAGGCATGCTTACGCTGTGTCTTCTTATTAAAGCAACCTCAAAAGTCTGGCAGGAGCCAGAAATCAATTATACGCTATACAGAAGTGTATCTACCATAGGCGATTCATATTAATTTTAAATCCAACACAAGTTGAGGTCAAGCCAAATTAAAATATTAATCTCGCAAACCAGAAACCGATAACCGTTTTACAAATTGCATCCAAATTAGGAGAATCATCATTCCCTTCAGCAAACGATACGCGAATTCCACTAGACGGCGCCGTAAAACTTCCAGCAGATCGGGGTATCTGTATTCAGTGGAATGGGCAGGTTAATCGCGTTACCGGCCCTCGTCCGAGTTAACAAATACAATTGCGCCCTCGTAGTACGTAGCGGGACGTGAAACGAAGGACTTGACAAATTCCAATCAACAATATTGTTTTTGGCTGCTTTGGAGTCTATTGGGGACTCTTAATGAGAGATGCAATACAAGAGTTGGATCTATTCCTCCCAACCACCTCTGTGGCTGAATCAGCCTACTTCAGATCTACTGGTCCGGGGTTCAATTCTCGTGGGGGCAGAGTTTATTTTGCTCGGTTTGGTTTGGCTTTTCTAAGTCTGCCTGACCAGCTACCACCATCTTACGTAAGTCTGCCGCTATAACAATAATGTTAAAGCATGGTTGTGTTCTGGAGGTAAGATAGCCAGATTATTTGTGGCTGAGGGATCGGGTGTATCTCGCTTCCATTTTCGGCACTTTCCGTCAGATGAAATGAAGCTACTCCGTTAAGAATTAAAAACAATAAGCTTTCGATCCAAATATTATGCTTATTTACTTAAAAATGTTAATCAAGCAGGTGATCCACCTGGTGGAAAGTGGTGGCCATCCCGTCTGGACATCAGCGAAACCAAAAAAATCACTGTTCCTTCACATGAGAGGTGGTATTTTAGTGTCTGGGAGATCAAAGACACACCGTGCTGAACGGACTTCAATCGAACTTCATCCATACTAATATTGAAAATACGAAAATTACTATGTCTTTCTGTCTGTTTAGTTTTCACTCCTAAAACGCTGAACACATGATGCAGATTAAATTTGGCATAGAGATGTATCACATCTTAGGACATTTTGCACGTAACAAGCGAGCTATTGATTGTATAGGTAATCTAAATTATTGTGATAATGCAATAAGTAATGTAATTAGTATTTCGAGCAGCATGAGAAACTCTTTAGTTCCCCAACAAAACTCCATAAAAATCGCAAATGGCCTCACAAATCCCGAACAAAGGATAATTAAACAAAAAAACATTACAGGAATTAAAGATTTAAAAACAATCATTAGCGTTATCGAAGAGAACTTGCAACAGCCATCTAGAGAAATTCGCGGCTCGAACACAACAAAAAGACTAGTAAAACGGCGGAACAAGAATGAAAGAGCAATTTAGATGCGAAACAATTCGGAAACAAAGCTATTTGTGAACCGCAAACATTTGCATGAGAAAACGGATAAATGTCAAGTGAAGTGTAGTTTGGGCATTCCGAACACCTGCGCGAGTCACGAGAGCCAGCGGTAGAGGAGACTGATCATCAAGACCTGACTGATGAATCACCTCCACCTTAAACTTTAAGCCTCAAATCCACTCGCGATTGATTTTTAACTGTCACAGGCTTCCAAGAGTTTTAATTACTTGAAGCCGCTCCACAAATGAAAGGAGATCACAGACAAATGACTCTAGTTGATTTATTCCTGTGGTCTGTACAGATCATATTGAGAAGCGTAGAGGGATTCGTTGTTCGACTTTCACAGGTAACGCGTAAGTAGTGCTAAAGTAGCTAGAGAATTTGTAAGCTGCATGAAACCGCAGACCACCAGGTCTCGCGCCTATTTGCCACCCTTGCCGCATAAAACTGGTGTACCTTTCCTATATTTTATAAGACGGGTCATTATCATCAGTCTATATACGTCCCACTGCTTGGCACAGGCCTTTCTACATGAGACAAACACATGAGGAGCTTGGGCCATAACACCACCACGCTGGCCTAATGCTAGTTGGTGGGTTAAAGCGGTTGCAGTAACAACAGGGACTAATATTTGCCGCAAATATCTGGTATAATTGGCCAGTTAGTTGAACGTCTACACAGATCGTCTAGTACGAAGACTTTTTGTGTGGTTGGTAGGATTACAGTTTGTGTGATTGGTGGGTTCAAGGTTGTTGATAATAATCGGTCATAAAAAACAACCTCGAACCTACCAATGACACAAAAACTGTACAGTACAAGACAAAATGCGTGAGTGTCCAATCAACTGGCTTATTTTACCAGATGGCTGCGATATATCACATACATTGCGTACCATGAAAATGAGAATGGACTAGAAAGGCAAATGTAATTGTTTGTTTGTGTATGTGTTTATATGATATCTAGCACCTAACAAGAACGGGAAACAAGTATTTTTTCTTAGACAAGTAAGAAAACAAGTAAGTTTGCCTAATGTTGCACAAAATACGTTATATGATGGATGAAACAATACCGTCCTTTTGGATTTTATCGCAGTCGGGTAAAAAGAACAATAAATAATTGATACTCGAACAGCATAATAAAATAAGCCCGCTATTCAAAGTATCAAAGCATAATACATCGCTGTCACGTGTTCGGCTAAAGAGCCATAAATATTCAAACAAGATTGGGGGGAATTAAAAAAAAACATTAATTGAAAACATTTACGTTGATTGCTTTTTCGTGTACGTTTTGTTTTTTACTTCACGGGAAAACGGCGTTCTTGTTTAATTTTCAAAGAGTTATATCATAGAGATCATGAATAAAACGGCTGAAGTCCTCATCATCATCATCATCACCAGCCTTTTACATCCCAATACTGGGTATAGACCCTCCATACATGGAAGAAACACACCAGGAGTGCGTCACAGAATATATGGGAAGTTACAGAAGACAGCCATTTCAATATGTAATGGATCTTTGAAAGTCGCTTTAATGATTATTTCCAGATTAACCCGTAATTACAACCTTTGAAAATAAGAGTCAAATGGCCCAAAAAGTAATTTCAGAAAGATTTTGAATATAAATATAGAATCTATTAAAATCTGTTTGCAAAACTATCTTTACTTCGGTAACAAATTGTCTCCTAGTTGACGCGAGGTCAGGTGTCAATTTCTTTAAGATCGTAGAACTTTTGAGACAAATCCAATTTTAGAGGCTATTTCCAAACAAAAGTCAAAATCCTATGAGATTTATATTTAATTGTCTCTCTGTCTCACAGCCGCAGCTCATATTACGTGAAATGAAAAATTCTTAAATTTCTCCTTTTTTTAATTAAATTTTCATCCACTAGATGCTGTGTGAGATTATTTTAATCTGTAATTCAAAGCCAGTCCGGACCATTTCCGAGTACTCGGATTAATATTTATAAATGCTTGATGCAGTGGTGGGGGTTTTAGATAAAGATAAAGATAAAGATAATTTATTTGTGTAACATGTGTAACAAAGATCTTAAAAAAAAATATAAATAGACACAACATGTTGCGCCAACTCATTTATTGGCATACAAATATTTCTTATTAAATTAAATTAAAAACTTTAAAATAATAAAATATAATTACACAATAAAAAAAATCAATTAATAATTTTGTTCAATATTTATTCGGAAAATACTATGTCAATATTATCCATCTTATGTCAAGTGAAGAAAATAATAATAATTAATAGGTCAAAATTCATAATTTGTCTCTTAAAAAATCAGTCACACTGTAATAACATTTTCCAGCTAACAATTTCTGTACTTTTTGTTTAAACGAGTTAACATTTAGTTCCTTTATAGAAGCAGGGAGTTTATTGTATATTTTAGGCGCCATACAGAACACACTTTTTGACATAAGGGCTGTTCTTGATCGCGGCAGGCACAGCCGACTATAATCACGTCGATTGCGATCCACAACATCCGACTTTCTTACAAAAAAATTAGGGTTCAGTTTTACAAATACTACAATTTCGAAAATATACATTGACGGAAGCGTTAGAATTTTATGTTTTAAGAAATATGGCTTACAGCTGTCTGTTGTGTTTAACCCAAACATAGCCCTTAAACAACGTTTTTGCATTTTGAATGGTATATCCTTATCTGTAGAATTACCCCAGAATACTATGCCGTATCTAAGAACTGATGCCGCCAAACCGTGATACGCTATCAGCAAGGCATCTATGCTTAGTAACGAGGAGAGCTTGAATAAGGCATAAGCTGCGCTACTGACTTTCTTACTAAGATGTTCTATATGAGACTTCCAATTCAATTTGCTGTCTATAACAAGTCCAAGAAACTTAGCATTATCTATTGTACAAATGTCTACATTTTGGTAATTAATTTTGATATTCGGTCCATTATATTGACGTTGATAAAATTTCATTAATTGTGTCTTAGTAAGATTTATTTTCAGATTATTGTTATCCAACCATGAAATAAGAGATGTCAAATGATTATTAATTTCAAATTCATAAGCGTCTGAATTTCTACATGGTATTGTCAATGTACTATTTTAGGATTGTAAGTATTGAATTTCCTGGTGAATTATGTTAGCCTTCAATAAAATTCAGACGAGGAGCATAAGCGAGGCTATGCTTACCTTAATTTGGAAAAAGATAGGGTGTGACCGAGTAAATCGTAGTAGATTTTAAGATGCTTATTTTGTTAATCTTCTGGCAACGTAATGATATCGATAACCTCGGGTGCCAGGTTGAGATACTTGTTATTATTGTTTGACGGCCTCACTTTGGTTCCGGCCGTCGACCGCGCTTGACTTGGTGTTTACCTACTTTTGTGTGTTCCATCCCGAAAGCCACTTTGTTAGTGACTTATATTTTAACTAGCTGACCCCGCAAACGTTGTTTTGCCATAAAAAAATGTCCATAAAATAAAATACTTAATAAATAGTAGCCGATTCTCAGACCTACTGAATATACATATAAAATTTCATGAGAATCGGTCAAGCCGTTTCGGATGAGTATGGTAACTAAAACTGTGAGTCGAGAATTTTATATACAGGGTGGTCCTGTCAATATGAGAATAAATTAAAACATGAGCTGTTTAGTTGACAGAAATGGTTTGCCACTTTCAAAAACATCGTATTCATTTAATAATTTCTTGATATTTGTATGAAATAGTATAACATTAGCTGCATTATTTCATAGAAATGTCATGAAATTATCAAATTAATACGATGTTTTTGTAAGTGGCAAACCATTTCTATGAACTAATTTAGCCCTTGTTTTAATTTATTGTCGTATTGACGACACCACCCTGTATAAGATTAGAGCTAAACTGATCTACCTATACATTTATGCTGTTTTTATTATCCTATAAGGAGTAAAAAGTTAACATTAGACATATTTTTAGTACGTAGGACATCCAATTCTACACTCATCGACATCGGGAGCTTTCGACTAAACTAAAAAGGTTTCAATGCTTTTAAAGACTGGAACTTACGAAAAGTTCTAAGATCGTATTTAAAATTACTGCTTATAATCATTATTGCTTTAATGCCTACGGAACCCTAAAAGCAAATGGCCGCTTGGCAACCGTCCCACAAAAGGATTCTTGAATTCTATTCGATGCGAAGCGTTTCATTTATCACGAGGCTTTAAACCCGTGCATGTTACTCCTCCCTGTAAAAGCAAAACATCGTCACGACCGGCGTCGCTATCAGATTGATTGGCGCGTGGAAACGAAGAAAAATATCGCTTTACCCGATAATTAAGATTGATAGTACAGGGGAAGGCGGCGCGAACAAATATTATTGCTGCAAATTCCACGACGTCACTGCGAATGAAAGGTATACCCACCAGGCTTTTATTCTAGAAGAAAATCAAATTAAGTGATTTGATGCAAACATAAATTAACGGGGACGCCAATGCTTTTCAAATGAGGGTAGATTTTTTATACGATGAGCGTATCGGTTCGTCTGGATGTAAACATGCTTGATAGCCTGTAGACGCTCGTAGCATCTCAGGTACAGCTCACGCGCTGCCTACTCAAAAAGAAAGCATTATTTATAAGACATCATAGGAGCCAAGTCCTATTGTTCCTAACATACAACACAATACAATACAATACAATACAATACAATACAATACAATGCAATACAATACAGTACAATACAATACAATATAATACAATACAATATAATGCAATACAATACAATACAATATAAAACAATAAAAATATACTTTACTGCACACAAGGACAAAAGAAAAGCAGAGTAGAAAACAAATAATACAAAAGGCGACCTTATCGCTAACAAGCAATCAAGAGCTTCGGCGACCTTACTCATCGCTGGAACTCAACATTACATAGTAGTGTTATTTAGCTGCGTTGTTCAGTAAGATGGAGATGCTACCACAATACGCCGCTCAATATTCGAGATTTTGGTAATGTAGGATGCTTGTTTCGTCGTAACGAACATTTGGTACGAGTACTACCTTTTTTTATACTACTAGATGACAAACAAGCTGACGGTCCACCTGATGGTAAGCGGTTACCGCCGCCTATAGACACCTGCAATAACAAGGAAAAATCACTTGATATTGCATGTGCGTTGTCATCCTGGGGCCTAAGATGAAATGCCGTCCATGCCCAATAATTACACTGTCTACCTTTCCCTTCAATCCGAAACACAGCGAACTGTTTCACGGCTGAAATAAGAAAGGCGGTGGTACCTACCCAGACGACCCTACATACGGGCCGACACCTAGTACAATATAATAATACTAGGTGATTTCTGTTACCGATAGGGTTGTTTCCCGCTGTCTTTACTATTTTGACAGTTTACTGTGTCTATATTTTTATCAATCTTGTTACACTTGGCTTTTATTGAGCCTATATACACTTTTATTCTCCATGCCGTACTGGTTCGTGAATATTATTCAATGTCAGTAGGTAACAATAGGCAGGTATATACTATAATGTTAATTTTTCGTCAAAATATTCCTTTAGAGAACAGTAAGCCTTGCTGACGAGTGATTTCCTCAATGAACTCTCAAATCTACGTCCTTGAAGAGTTTTTAGTGCAACTGGTAAGTGATTGTAGACTTTAATAGCCATACGGTATTGACCTGTCACACCCCCCTCACGGCTTGCGTTGTTCGGGACTGGTCCATAGACCAGGCCGTGAGGGGGGTGTGACCAGGTCAGCACCGCGGCGCGAGGCATAGCGCCTTGGAGCATCACATTGCCGCCGGAAGTATTGTGCATGTTTCCTTACAAATCGACACAGCTCAAATACATGCATAATTTATATCGTGGCAAATTAGGTAGGTATATTTATGGTAGCCAGTGAAATCACTGGGCATGAAAGGCATTTCATCTTAGGCCTCAGGATGACAACGCACCTGCAACACCAAGGATTTTTTTTTTGTTATTCCAGGTGTCTTTAGGCGGTGGATACACTCAGCACCAGTTGCTAAAGCTTATTTGTCATCTAGTTGTATAAAAACATCTCTCCTTAGACTTAATGTTTCAATATCGCTTGTAAGCTTCATATCTTATTTCAATAAGGTGTATTTTCTACTAGTCAATCATGTTTTTTCATATAGTCGAAAAACAATAATTAAGAAAATTTAAAGATATCAAAAAGTAATGAAACTACAGTGTAACGCTTTACCTGTTTTTGACTGTAGTATCTTACAAAATTTTAGGCGACATTTAATTTTGATCCAAATCCAGTCAACCGCGAAGCTTGCCGTTGATAAACTCATTATTCTTTTGTCCTGCTCTAACTCAAGCGAAAAATTAACAAACAACTGGGATCATTTAATAAGTCTCCTGCTCAAAGAACAAAGGGGGAATGGATTTGACTGGCCGCTTATAAATGATTCTAGAAATACCGACTGGAGCACTGACAGTGTAAAAACAATAGTGAGCAGCCATTACTGGTGTAGAAGGAGCGCTTTTTGTCTTTGAGTCCTTTCATTGATAGATTTATCGTTACTTTAAACGTTTTAAGCCTGATTGAACAGACATTGCGTATTTCCTGTTTTAAACTGAAATCTACACACAAAGAGTCACATCCGGCTCGAAGGACCAATTTCTTATACTTCCAATATTGCGCAATTAAATTGGGATAAAGGAGTCAACTTACGGTGCGGCTATTCGATATTACTATCAAGGTTCTGTTGAGAAAAATTATCATTTTACTACGCTAAACGTTTATAATTTAATAAACTAAACAGGCTGTTTTTTTAAATACGCTATTAGGCAACAAGAAGCAGCAAGCAAGAAAAAAACGTTTTACGGTCGTCATATTTGAAAAAAAACTGATGATGTCGATGAGCTTAGAAAATATTAAATAATAAATTCTTAGGGTG
Organism: Nymphula nitidulata; assembly: GCA_947347705.1. Lineage (NCBI taxonomy): Eukaryota > Metazoa > Arthropoda > Insecta > Lepidoptera > Crambidae > Nymphula > Nymphula nitidulata. Next base: position 1,229,462 of record OX374618.1, read on the forward strand.
TTTTCACTGAGACGAACTAAACTTTTACGGTGGCAAAAGGGTTATCTTGAATATGACGATTGTGAATGTAATGTAAATCTGTAATGGTATGTGGCTGTGATCTTCTGTAAGGAATTTAGTGCTTTTTATTCACAAAATTGAAGTCGATACTACAGCAATTTCTTAATTCTCTTCAGTTTTGTAGAAGTTACACCTGTTGAAAAGGCTGTGTGTGCTGAATGATTTTTTTTATTATTAAGGAATAACAAACAGCCAAAAAAATATAACACAATATTGAAATTTGATTAATGCTTCTTCGGCCAAAGTAGTTATCCACAAATATTACAGCAGAATATAATTGATATCTCTTAAAGTCTCGACTACCAATATCAATAATATTAAACCCATCTCTGTGCACAAATAACAAACAGAAAATTAAGTTTTTTTTAGTATTTAACAGATATTAACGTGTGTTTCTATAAATATGCAAAATGCAATCACTAACCGCATATTGAGAAACAGATTTAGTTACTATATTAACGAACAAGCAAAAACGTTTCACCTTTTTGGCAATTTAAACTTATTAATGGATTAATATCGATTGGAAGCTTGTTGTATGCAAATCTGATTTCAGGTAAATAAACAGCTGGAGGCTCCACTGGTTGTACAGGTACTCCAGTCCCCGGCCACTAATCACGCCGTAACAGACCAGTTCCCAAAACGCGACGCACAAGTCGCCCTCGCAAATTACCATAACGAACAGTCCGAAATGCGGTAATCTTCCAACTACCCGCCAAATGCTCTTGTTAGCCTGTTCACTCTCGGTTCTCGGCTGTTACGACATTTGCCAAATTATTTCTTATGCCTTTACGGCTGGTAATGATAATCATTTCTTTGTGAAGTCTTTTGCCATTATTATTAAATTGCGCGGTAACATTTTTGATTTTGACAGCAAAATAATAGCTTCTAAGTCAAGACAAATCATTCAAATCAGATATAATAAAAATCTGGAGCCATTCTGTAGTTATACTTGGTTTTTTATAATAATGTAGATAGATCATTTGGTAATGAAATGTAATTATTTTTGCATTTTGAATTTTTTCAGGTCGTTTTTTGTCGTTTTTGTTTCGAAATTATTTTCTTGCGCTTTGTCCACCCTGTGAAGTTTTAATCTTAAGAAATACTTACTTTCTGCAAGGCTAAGATCCTGACACAATTTTGATGTTAAAAATACTTCAAATATTGAAGAAAAACTAAAAAAAGTAGCTTTTGTGTATTCAGGCAAAACTTTCTTCAAGAGCGAAGCAAACACACAAACATATCCCCAATTTTACAGCGCAGAGAAGCGTACAAGGTGTTTTGAATTGTATGCTTATTGTGTGTAAATGCATGTTCTGTCGCCCAATTACAATGTTAATGAAAATCCAGGGATAGCGTTTAACCAGTGTTTCAAAAACTGACGATTGCAAAGCTGCGCAAAGATTGCGACGTATTGTATTCTACCGTTGATTAACAAACACCGTTTTTAAAGTGATAACATATTATGGCTCTGAAAGATCTCACGGATCTGAAAGTTTGATATACATTTCTTCATCTTTATCTAGACAAGAACCAATAACATGACTAAATAATTTTGCCTCGGCACATTTTTTTTTTTAAATTATTAGTATACGACACTGAGAAATTGCTTTTGCAAAGTGACATTATTGATATTCACAAACATAAAGATTATTTTCTATAACATCGGTGAAAAGTACATTCTTCTATATGGTTTTCATTCGCAGTAGACGTTTGTCAATATATAACTCACGAGGACAGGCCCATATTCACAAACGACACTATGAGGTCTCACAGTGCCCGCGGACGCACAGGGTGCCAAATTCCTATTCATAAACAATACTTGAGTGATAATTGGCACTATGCGTTTGTCATAATGAACACTTAGCTAAGGGAGCCTGATAGCTATATCAATCAACGCATAGTGTCGAGCTCACCAAAGAGTCACTACGGAGTTTACGATAAAAAGCAAATAAACAATAAAATTGAAATGTCAGACAATGAAGTGAACTACGTAACACTAATCAACCAATCACAGAGCTATATTCAACGCTATGCGTCCGCATAGTAAAGATTCGTTTGAGTATTGTTTGTGAATTGAAAGGCTTGACATAGTGAACCCACTGAGAAATGCCTTACTTCGCATAGTATTGCTCCTTCACTTACATAAGTATCGTTTGTGAATAAATATAAATAAATAAATAATATTTATACACTCACGCCTATTATCTAGCCCAAAGTAAGCATCATTAAGAGCTTGTGTTATGGATACTAGATAACGGAGAAATAATGATAATAATATGTATATAAATATTAGAACTATACTAAATAAACATATAAACATCCATAGCTCGTAAACCAATGTTCGTACTCATCATACAAACATTTGTTCCTACCGGGATTCGAACCCGGGACCTCTTGACCGAGTAGCCTACAGACCACTCGGCCAGGCGGTCGTCGTCAACACGGGTGTTATTATATTGTAATTTATGTAGGTACACTACTAAGTTGTTAATATATCATCATTATTGTTTGGGGTTCTCAACATTATATATGACCAATTTAGTGGAGCTTCGTTGGACTAAGCATATTAAAATTAATGCGCTAATTTCAGTAATACAAATAATTGACAGACATTTTCAACGATTCCTTCAAAGGAGACAGAAAAGCAACTCATAAAACAGTGTCTTACACCCGTATTCACAAACGATACTTATGTAATTAAAGGAGCAATACATAGCGAAGTAAGGCATTTCTCAGTGGGTTCACTATGTCAAGCCTTTCAATTCACAAACAATACTCAAACGAATATTTACTATGCGGACGCATAGCGTTGAATATAGCTCTGTGATTGGTTGATTAGTGTTACGTAATTCACTTCACTGACTGACACTTCAATTTTATTGTTTGTTTGCTTTTTAACGTAAACTCCGTAGTGATTACATTCTCTTTGGTGAGCTCGACACTATGCGTTGATTGATATAGCTATCAGGCTCCCTTAGCTAAGTGTTCATTATGACAAACGCCGTGCCGATTGTCACTTAAGTATTGTTTATGAATAGGAATTTGGCACCCTGTGCGTCCGCGGGCACTGTGAGACCTCATAGTGTCGTTTGTGAATACGTAAGCTTTCAGAATAAGGACATTATTAAACAAAACGCAAAATTTATAACGGAAGCGTTATGTTTTACATTTTGCTTCATTTAGTGGTGTCCTAATTATGAAAAGCTTACAACAAAGTCTGCTTTCGTAGTATTTTTAGAATTATTATTTAATTATCCAATAATTGAACAAAACCATACCGCCAGCTATCTCGAGCTCCTCCGTGCTTAGAAAGGCACGTTAAAACGTTGGTCCGGTTGATACTACAACCGCTTTAACCCACCAACCCGCATCGGGCCAACGTGGTGGTGTTTTGGCCCAAACTCCTCATGTGTTTTACTCACGGTAGGCCTGTGCCCAGCTGTGGGATGTATATAGGCTGGTGATGATGAATGAATGAAATTTATTTGCATAGTACTGTGTTACATTTCAGATGGTAAGCGACACATTTTATTTATTGTTTCATCAGTATTAAACCTTAATTTTTGTAGGCATGCAAAAATTAAATGTCGTAGGTACACGATACTTAATTAAATATTAAAAATAAATGTCAAGATAAATTACATAAATTAATTGTTAATAGAAATTAGTTATAAAAAAATGTCATTTATAAATACAATGCAACATAATTAATTAATAAATACTAACTATAGACAATTTGTATTTGTTTACTTATATTCTATTTATTCTTTAAGAGAATAGAAATTCTTGTCTTGAAACCATCGCAACAATCTGTTTTTAAATTTATTGTTATTCAAAGGTAAGCTCATAAAATTAAACGGTAGTTTATTATATTGTTTGACAGCCATTAAGTAAACGTTTGATTTAAATAGTGCTAAATTACATTGGATGATGATAAACTCAGCACTACATAGTAAGGTTTTACCGAAGGTTTGAAATACTACCCCAGATGTCTGCCTTAAATTCGAGTGGCTGATATCACTATGCATTTCTCACCTGCCTGATTGGTTTCCGACAGATAAAAACCTCAGTTTCAAAATCACGCCCCACCACTGTCCGTTCCTCAAAACACGATAATGCCTTACAAAAAGCAGGGAACGGCGCTCGATTGAACTCAGCACTTAACCGGGGCGTCAGGTGATGGAATAAATTTACATGAGAATACAAGCTTTGCAGGGGATGAAATAATACGAAGCATCTGAGTTCATACTTATTTCTCAGATCTCGCTCGGTGTCTCTGTATCAATTAGGAGATAAAGTCATTCATTGTCAGAAAAAGCACTCACATGTGTCAAAAGTAATGATGTATTTTCGCGGGTAGGAGAAAAATGACAGGCTTATTTTTTCTTTGTTGAACTTTCCTATAGAAGGGATGGCAAAGGGTCTAGCACATGCAGACATGTCTTATATATTTTTTATATTCTTGCAATAATTGATCTCAAGCCAGACAGGAATATGTATTAAATGGTCATTTGTTTTACAATGCCAAAGTCAAAGTCAAAACATTTATTGCATCTTGTGGTTAAAACTAGGTGTACATTTAGGTTCCAGTACCATTACATGAACCCTGTTAGGGCACCGCCACATGCATTACATTAAATTGATAATAATAATAATAAATTTAAATATATATTTTTTACAAATACACCATCATATTACAACAAAAAAGTAAATACAAATCATAGAATAATAAATTAATTAAAGCTTGATTCCAATTAACATTATTTTAGCCAATTATTTATTATGAAAAAAAACTACTCACTCACAAATAAACCTTAAATACAGATAAAAAAATAGAAAAATATAATAGAAAAATTACAGCTTGAATAAAATTTGGCGGCAAATTGAAAATTGTCTGAGTCAAACTCAAAGTAACCATAAATACCGTGTATACCACTCAACTAGAGGACTAACATGCAAAAACAGTAATAAAGGAAGTATCATAAATAGGACCAAGAAACTTCATCATCATCAGCTGCCTACATACGTCGCAATGCTGGGCACAGGCCTTCCTACATGAGAGGAATACATGAGAACATTGGGCCATAACACCACCAAGCTGGACCAATGCGAGTTGGTGCGTTATAAAGGGTGATAACAACTAGGACTAACGGCTTAACGTGCCTTCCGAAGCACAGAGGAGCTCGAGATAACAAATGAGATTTTTCAGGTTTAAATGGAGCCCTGGCTATGAGTATGTATAGTAGTTTTCAAGTTAGGCAAATGGAAATAAAACATTATTATTTAGTATTGTCTTACATTTTCGCGAGCACTACACATTTGAAATAAAACCAATTTACCGGATTTAACTCGCGTTTAATTAGATGTTACATTATTGTTACGCGAGTTAAATCCGGTAAATTGGTTTTATTTCAAACATTATTATTTAGTCAATTTTCATTATTTTTTTGTTATTTTCCCGTACAAAATACTTTCTAGTGTTAAGTGACAGTTTCATAATTATCAAAATAATGGCAACACTATAACGTCAAACTTCTATATTACCACTCAAAATATATAGAATACTTATAGCAAAAAAACTTTACTGATCTGTCTATCAGACTACTGACTCCATATTTCTAGACTAAAAACGAACGTTTTTTCGAAGCTTTTAAAATTATGGGCACAGATTATAGAGATTATGTCTTCTTTATTATGCTTTCAAACATTTGTCTACGTGTTTTAGCGGCCGAAAATATCACGCAAAATAATTTGTAGCGGTTTTAATCATTTTTGTAATTTTTCATTTATTGTACATGTTCATAGCCGAAAATGAAACATCTGCTTTTGATTAACCCATTCCGAGATCGACTATGGCGAAAAATGCTTTCCTTCCGTATTGAAAATCAAAGCGCTCCAACCACTGCGCCACCGAGCTCCTTTTGAGGATCTGTGGCGTAGTGAGGAAGAAACTTCATATATCTTTAATTCCCCTGTCCCTTTCCTTTACACATGAATACACAAAGCAGTCATAAATAACCTAAGAAGTACACATTGTGAATAAGTTCGCTAATGCAATTTCTTGTCCCAAGTCGGACAAGGACTCGCGTCAAGGGTTCCAACGAACAAAGTAATCTGTAACTTAAACGGGACACGACAGTTGACGTTCGGCCGCCAGTGAGCGATGTCTCGCCAGGGGACGAATTAGTGATGTGCTGTGTGCTTACGACGGTACTTTAAACAAGGTACTATTTAAGCGATTTACGTGACACTGAATAATTGTACACACCTAAAAGTTTAATAGTATTTTTATTTAAATTGTCGTAATATTTAAAATTAACATACTTATTATCATTATTATTTCAAAGTCTAAAAACATTATCATATAAAAAAACGCTAAGCCATAATGTTCTGAGGAAAAAAAGTAACATTATATTTTTATTGGTTTATATTTATCTTAACACCCCTCAAAATGGATGAAAATGTGGATACCATATAATTTCATAAGCCATTATGCTCCATACTTTCTGAATCCATTACCTCCAAAAACATTTCTAAGTCAAACAAACAAGATTAGGTGGAATATCGTGTGATAACATAAAACACTATTTTTACTATGCAAATGAAATAAAACTGAAAATACAAGCAACGCCCACATATTGTGTTTCAGCCGAACCCTCGAAGTCATTCGGGAGAGGCGTTAATTCTGTATTGGATCGTACCGGTTTCGTGTTAGCCAGTAATTAATCTTTGCATACTGAGTGCTTAATTTCAAGGGCTCTACATATCGCTTAGTGACCATAAATTTTACAATTCCGTTATAAAACATCCTCCTATCAAATATACTCACTTACTATATAAATGCTGTTTAACAATAATTAAATATTACACCGTATTTAGCGAATCTACTCAAAAGAGCCAGATTTGTATGTTGTTCTTTTCGCGCTACTTCATATCATAAAACGTTTACTTTATAAAACCATGCAAGTGTGTACTTAAATTTGAAAAAAAAAACTGTTGAAAATAAAATAATTTCAATGCTCCAGCGAAACAAGGACCGCGTTTGCGTTCCTTGGAATCTACAAAGTTAACGAACTTACTTCAAATAATATTTTTTTACTTATTATAATATAAAAATTTCAACTTAATAGGCGATTTATAAATAGAACAACGGACAGCATAAGGTTTTCCTCCGGCGATGAGGCGTTTAAAAGTGAAATAAAACAAAATATTTGTAATTCTTTTCACTTGTCACAGAGCTGTGAGTAGCAAAAATATCGCCCGTCTCTTAGCTACAATCGGTGCTACGGCGTAGCATTCGTAGTCACCGTAGCGTCGTAGCAGCAAAATACAATTTCTGTTGGCCCTCACTTTTCTTTCGTAATGAGAAACATTTTACGTTTTAATATAACAATGACCGGCTTGGAGCGTTGTTATTAGAGCCTTTTAAGGCTACTTTACCCTTTAATTTTATTGCGTTTCTGTTTGTATTGAATAATTCTTGTTGTTTTAGTGTTGTGATAATGGAACAGAACTAATTTTAAGTACAGGTGAATAGATTTTTTAAACTCTGGCTGTTCTGGGTTACTTTTCCAGTAAAAATAGGTGGTAGGCTCGTATGTATAGGGTCGCTTGGGTAGGTACCACCGCCTTTCTTATTTCAGCCGTGAAACAGTTAGCTGTGTTTCGGATTAAATAAAAATAATAATGATAATAATAATAATAACTCTCTGTAGTGGGGAGCCACCTCCGGCATCCGTCCCGGCGCTGACGGGTGGGTGGGGCAAGGCGGGTGGCTTCGACTGCCCGTGTTGCCCTATCCTAAGACGTGGCTGCGTGTGCGGGGGGAAGGCTGCCCCTCACGCATGCATTGCACTTGTCACGTCACGTCTTGGGTGGTGCCGGGGGCCCCGTATCGGGACCGGCTGCGGTCTGTGGCTGCGGCCGGTTCTGGAGGGGGGCCTGGCGCTCTTCCTGGAGGCTGACTTCGTTTGGTTTTTGGGGAGGGCTGCCCGGAGGTGGCATGGTGAGCTTGCTTCGGCAGATCCCGGGTCACCTCCGTCATAGGCATAGTGGGAAATTGGAGAGTTTCCCAGAGCCGCTAATATCAGGTGCTGGGCGAGCCCCACTCAGGCCCACGCTAAGCCGGCGGTCCGCTGGAACAGCCCAATGGTTTAGGGTGTCGTCCGTAAGAGGATTCCTCTCCGTAAAAAAAAGGTACTTGGTACCTTGATATACCTATTTTTCAAATTTTTATTTACTCAATGCGACACTGCACTGCTTAATATTATCACTGTATGTAACTGCAAACACTGTAACTTAATGATTGAACAGAGTGACTACACGAGTTTGATGCCGAAATCTTCTCGGTGGTTCAACTTTTGGAACCGGTGTAAATTCAGAGATGACAGACAGACAGACATACCGACCGACAGATAGACACACACACAGACGGACAGGCTGACATGATGACATTGTTAGTTAGCATTATTTTTTGTGATGGACTTATGGGATTTTTGACGATTCGTAAGAGCTTCTTATGGGTCTTAATTGAATAATGATATTTACATTTACATTTTTTTTCTCATGCATAATTTGAATTACGATAAAGAATACTTTTCTACACCGAATACGTTCTAAAACGCAGATGAAGTTACGGGAGAATACTAGTCTATTTTAGTTTCTTTATTTTACAGTCTACCGTGATGATTGAACACTCATCTGATGGCGTCTTCGTTGCTGCGTAACAAGGCAAGATATCACTATGTCACTATAGTAGCAGTGGTTTTACAATTCGTTAAGTTTTCATCATGTCAGAGGATTTGTAAAAGGTACCCTTGCCGACTACAACCTTATTTCAACTGACTTTAAACTCATAATCGATGTTAATTGAAAAAAAATTAAGTATCATACGGATTATATCTATTTTGGGTCTTCAAAAAAATAAAAATGTGTTTTTTGACGATTTAAAAGTGCTTTCTTTCCACTTCAATAAGTTATATAAACTTTGAAGGAAAAATAAAATAAAAATATTGGTCCCTATAAATGTTTTATATTACCCTTCAAGTTATTGAAATTTTTCTGCATTTTACTTCTGCCTAATATATCACCCTAATTTTCTAGAAATAAATACACAACTTTTTGACAATAAGGCCGCCCAATTTTACTGTTTATGTGTTTCTAGCTTCGTATTATTTAGTATATATTCATAAATATTTGGTTCATAAATTTATTACTATAATTATTAAAATGAATTAGGCTTGGTTTTTTTGAAAATGAAAAGTATTAAGGGTGGAATCGTATAATCCGACCTTAACACTCCATGTCCGCTCACAACAGTCTACAGTCACGATGAAAGGCATCATGTTAACAGAACTCTTCGTCTCTCGATGAGCCCTCGATAAGTGGATGAAAATTCGCGAACAGAATAAATATCCCCGGAATACTTTTTGCCTCGGTCCTCGATCGTTATTTATTATTTATGGAAATAGACCTGGAAACTCCATCGAGAGAAGGTCGTCATATTTTTCTTAAAAAAAGTAATGTCCCCCAGCGCGGGGTGTTTGTCATGCAAATTTATGCGATCCGTTTTAGCGTTCGTTTTTAAACCGATACCGATTTCTAGATGGAATATTGAATCGAGTAAGTCGGTAATGTCGAGCCGTACCGTCACGAAGACTTTAAACAGAATCGTAAATTTGAATTAGCGCAATTTTTTATTAGTCGCTGTGACATCGGGTTTTTGTTTTATTTCTTTTTTATTATTCTACGTTATCTCATAATCATAAGTCAGAGCTTAACGATCGTTTGGCACACAACACTATAGAGGTAGTCTTTTTTATGAAAGAAGTCTATCTAGTAGATGCTAATTAGTACCTACCCAGATGACCCTACACAGGGTCCTCTACCTAGATTTCCTGATATTGCAAGTGTGTAGTATGTTTAACACTTACCGTTAAGTGTTTTCAAAAGAAAACACCTGATGTACGGCGACTAAGAACACGACTAAGAAGTCGTAAAATAAATAATGCATCTCTATCATCGGTCGTAGTTACACCAGGCCTTCTTTGTGCAGTGATGGAGCTAGTTTCGCGGAGTGGTGCGTCATCGTCTGCAATTTATCATCGTAATGGGATGTGACGTCATTATGTCATGTAGCTCATTATGCAAGTGAAGTGGGTGAGAGACGATTAAGGCTTTGACACGTGCTATCGTCTTAAAGCAGTTTAAATGTTTGATGTAGTTACAAAAGTTGATATAGGTGGCGAAGGTTTGATATTATAGAAAAAATAGTTCTTCCTAATAAAGTAGCAACACGTGATTAGAACCTTTCGATTAACCGCTTACCACCTTTTTTTAATTCTTAAGAAGATGGGTTAAGTTTAAGTTCTTGAGGAGCCGACGATGGAAGCGACAGAGGAACTGGATCTTACCCACGACTATCGAAGCACAGCATTGCGCGAAAATCATCATCTTTAATAAATCAATCAATCGTTTATTTGCATGAAGGACAACATAAATAGTACACATTACATCGCAGGGTATGAGCTATTATAACCCCTAAGAGCATTATTCAGTCTGTCAGCAGCAGACGTGCAAATGTTAGTATTAAATTAAGTAGCTACATTTCCAGAATCATTTTACGATCTTTAATGAATAGGTTATTGTTAAAAGGTCTTAGTTTTTTGTCTAAAACGCACTGGTGGACAAAAAAGTATCATGCTGTGACAAAATTTATCTATTTTTCAGTAAAACGTACAAATGTCTATCAGTTCGTCCGGCTGGTTTTGAAGTATACCCCTCCCCTCCCCCTCTGCCCGCCTAATGCGAAAATGAATTATAGCCTGCCAAAATTACCCTCGTTATTAAATCATAACTGTTTGTGGTCAGTTTTTGGGCAAGTGGTCACTTTGACGATGAATCTAAAGAGAAACGAGAATTTATTGCATTATACGCAATTAAAGCTGTCTTTATAAATTAGGGGTTTAACTGCTCTATTACTGGTAAATTACAATGGGTATCTCTATCGAGCGATTTCAGAGCATTTCATCATTTAAGACAGGTGAGGTATTGATCAAATGTTAGCATAAACAGGTTGATAGAAACCAATGCTCTCCGGATGAGAAGTATTCTTAATATAGAAGTTGGCATATATTACTCGAAGGAGACACTTATTTAATTTTATTCTTAGAAATAAAAATATCTTCGGTTGATAATTCACTCAAAGTCTTTTGATAGGAATCAAACCCGTCGAATGTAGAAAATACTCAGCCTGTATTTTCATACGATTGATCGATAGGGTCCATCATAATCTCTCTAATCTTTTGTTTACAATAAACAAAATATATATTTAAACACAAATACTGATTTCTGGCTCAATTCATTGATGACTAATCTAGAATATAAAACTTAAATATAGGTTCTAAGATTAACCGCACGTAGGTAGCAATTGACGACGTTACTTCATTTTCTGAATACACTGGCATTTTGATTTTTAGGTGTCATTACTGTACATCGAGAAATAAATCAGTGTTCGACCAGCACCCGACCCAGTCGCACGACTTTAAGCCCTCCGCCTTATCAGTATCATTCTCAGACTATCATATATAATTATCATCTAAGAGTATTGGCATAAAACCCTACATTACTCAATCAAAGATTGTGGTCAAGAACTAAAAATATATAAAATAAATAAATAATATTCATACACTCACACCTATTATACAGCCCAAGTAAGCATCATTAAGAGCTTGTGTTATGGATACTAGATAACGGAGAAATAATTATAATAATATGCATATAAATATTAGAAATAATCTCAATAAACATATAAACATCCATGACTCGTAAACAAATGCTCGTACTCATCATACAAACATTTGCTCCTACCGGGATTCGAACCCGGGACCTCTTGACCGAGTAGCCTGTATAGCCTCTCAGCCAGCCGGTCGTCAAAGGTCGTCATCCAGGCGCGGGCACCGAACCCGCGACCATTCTCTATGACTGCTCTCACCACAGAGCTACCGTGGACATGAGATAACGTCACGAAATAAATTTAAACAAAAAATAAAATCGACTCCAAAACACTGAAAGGGATAAAATAATTAAATTTTAGTAAGTAGGCACTCATCCTCTAGCAACATATTTTTGGAGTCGGTGCTTCACTATCTATGGTTTCTGGAAACAACTTAGCACCAACTCCAAAAATATGTTGCTAAAAATGAGTGCCTACTTACTAAAATTTAATTATTTTATCCTTTTCAGTTTTTTGGAGTCGGTTTTATTTTTTGTTTAATTTTTTTTTTCCACAATTTTTAGTGATAACTTTTGAAGGTCAAAGCTAGATGGGTGACCGAGAGCTTATATTGTTTTCTACTATCGAATCATTTCACTAAAAATTCATAGGAAAGCAAATATCCGCAACTTTGCATACGTAGACGACTTAATTTTTCCAGTTTTTTTGATTTAAAAACCAAACTACATAATGGATTTCAAAAATTTTTTATGGGACCAAATGAGAACTATTTTGCATCGAACAAAACAAGAATCATCAATATCGGTTCACCCAGTCAAAAGTGCTGAGGTAACAAACATAAAAAAAACATACAGACGTTTTAATAACCTCCTCCTTTTTTTGAAGTCGGTTAAAAATTGTATTCTAGTATTTTTGTTTTTACGTTAAAGGCGTCTACCTTTGTAATGTCGAAATAACACACGTTCCTCACCGAAGTAGTATTTTTATAAATACCGACGATATGAGAAATCTAGGCGTTGCTGTTTTTTATACAACTAGATGAAAAGCTGATGGCCCATCTGTTGGTATGCGGTTACCGCCGCATATAGACACAAGAAGAAATCACTTGATATTGCAGGTGCGTTTGTCATCCCGAGGCCTAAGATGAAATGCCGTCCATGCCCAGTAATTACACTGGCTACCTTTCCCCTCAATCCGAAACTCTGCGAACAATTCCACGGCTGAAATAAGAAATGCGGTGGTACCTACCCAGGGGACCCTACATACGGGTCTACCACCTAGTGGTGGTAGGCCCCCCTAGTGTTTATTATTGTTATAAATTAAAAGATATTAATTTATAAAAATTAATCTTAATTTTTTTATTACTATACACCTTAATAAACACATAAATTGAAAGAGGCTAAATATAAAATAAGCTAGAATTAAAAAAATACGTAAATATAAAGTGGGCGCCAGAGTGTGAAAAGCGAGGAGTGAATTCGTCTTTGATAGAGCGTTTAATAAAGCGAACTTCCGAAGGTTTTATACGTCTCAAGCTTATTGAAGTTTAATGAATTTAGAAACAGCTCTTGAGGGGTTAACGATTCAGAGATTATGAGACTGCATTGTCTGGGAAACGGGTGTTAAAGTGTATTTTATTGCTTTGTTAAAGGTTGTTATCGGTTTTGATTTTCTGTCTGGCTCTGCGTATCTCTACTGTCATTTGTATATTAATTTTAATACAATTTTCAGCCTCACAGAATTCTCCGAAACTCCATTATGTACCGGCACACAATATTAAAATATATCGTGAAATAAATATTAGATACGAGAGATTCAAAATAATGTTTATAAGTGTTACGTTATCCGAATAAAAAATAAAACATGCTCCATGTTGGTAAGCGTTGATTTCAATGGTTTTTTTTTTACATTCACACCTATTATCTAGCCCAAAGCAAGCATCTAATGATGCTTGTGTTATGGATACTAGATAACGGATAAATATTGTATAAATATTAGAAATATACTAAATAAACATATAAACATCCATGACTCGTAAACAAATGCTCGTACTCATCATACAAACATTTGCTCCTACCGGGATTCGGACCTCTTGACCGAGTAGCCTGCATAGCAAGGGGTACAGACCGCTCGACCAGACGGTCGTCATTTATATATAACTAATAACAACATGTCGTACAGGTAACATAAAAAGAAAATCAATTTGAATCAGTAGTTCCTGAGATTAGCGCGTTCATGTTCAACCAACCAAACAAACGAACTCTTTGGCTTTATAATAGTAGCAAAATACTGCCTTGTCTACTAAGCAGGTACTTAGTACTTTGTAAATAATCTTATTTTTCTAAAGGTTGATTTATATCTCCTAAGTTGGTTCTATAGTAACATTTCCACTTAATGTAACATTTAAGGAAGTGATATTATCGATAAGGACTCCGACTATCAATAACCCGCTTTCACAAGGACTGTGGCTATCTTATTTACTGTGAGATCTTTCTTGATTTGCGTGCTAGATATAGTATTACCAAACTTGCAAGGAGAAAATAACTTGAATTATGTATTTCATTTGACATAAATTATTTTATGATAAGTTTTTATTCAGAATCAGAATCATTTATTCTTTCATAAACATAGCTGAGTACATGTGTGGTGTTGTATAATATAAATTAGACCCTCTATGTTTAACACCGTTGTTTGTGTTTTATTATGATACATATACAACGAGGACGATGCTAAGGATCTGATGGTATACGGTTACTTTACCTTTAGAATTGGTATCACCCTGTGGAAATCATTAAATTGATAGCACAGAAAGCAACTCCCTTTGCTCCCGATATTGCACAAGGCGCCTACTAAATACATTTTGACGAATACTCGCGTACATTAAAAGCTTACAACTTTAGAAATAAAGCTGGTAGCACATTCCGTTGACTCGGCATACTAACGGAACCGTAATAATTTCTTATCTTCTATACTTCTGGGGTAAACAGCGCTCGATCACTCCATGTTTTCTTAGCTTTACTATCCGTTGAAAACGGATAGTAAAGCTAAGAAAGCGCTAGAATTTTCAAGACAGACCTTTATTTCGATGCTCTATAAAGTCTCTTTTCATATACATAGGTACTTGTAGCCAAACTTACACATCATCACCATCCAGCAGTGGATATTGCAGTCCACTGGTGGAAGTAGGCCTCCCCCAGGCTCCGCCACAGTATTCGGCCTCCAGCTTTCCTCATACACCTACCAACTTCTTTCTGTCGTCGGTCCACCTAACACAGGGACGTCGTACACTACAAAAAAAAATATTATCATTATTTAGTAATAATGATAATAACCTAATAAAATATTTTTTTTTTGTCAAGAACTTCCACGAGATTTTTTTTATAGGCTAAGTAGGCTGGGTAGGGACTTGCGTACTAAGCTTGATCTACTGGAACCTAGTTGTGAAAATTCAGTCATGAAATCTCAACGTCGGCACCAACATAAAACGACGCCTTGCACAGAAAGAGCACTGCAATCTGGTGATGAAATTTGGCTTCGACAATATAATATAAACAGAAAAATGTTTCCCCGGGAAAGTAACATGGAAATTAGGTACTACTAACTATGAAGTGTATATCTTTAGGGGAGGCCTTTGCCTAGCAGTGGACGTCTTTAGGCTGAAATAATGGAGATGATGATGATTGTAATAAATGCAATAGAGTAAAACGCTTTGTCTGTTTCAAAATTTAGCCATTTGTGTGTCTACACTTTCTCGCGAGTTAAGGCTAATACGGATTTGCAAACTGGCCACTTGCTACGGTCTCCCCTCATACCAAAGGCACATTCGAAAGGAAAAATACAATATGTTACTTATGCTGTTGAATTAAGACTTGTTTTTGAACTACAATCTAAAGCTCAACTCTCTACGCTCGCACGAGTAGCGGCACGAATCACGGGTCGAAACGCGCGGCGAATATGTGAATGCCATATTACAAGCGATGTTCCAAGCTTTTGATATACAAAGATCACCTAAGCGAATATTTACCTTTCTACGATAAAGAAACAGAAGCTTGAATATTACATGTTTACTCTAAGATAATAAATATCAGTGAAATAATGTTTGCAGAGATAAAATCTAAGCTTGAGCAAGAAAAATGAAACTTGATATTATTAGTGAGAAAATATCTTTAAGGTTACACTTTTAATTGGTCTAGTTTAATTTCACAATAACAAGCTTGTTATTGCCAGCTGATGACTAACGTCTATAAAATTACTAAACAACCGAGGAAACTGAATACTCAGCATAGTATAATAACAATAATAATTTTCAACTAGTTAGACTTGAAAAACTACAGAAAAGCAACAAAGCTAACTTGTCCACCTTTCGATGAGATGAAAATAAATTGAATACTTCTTGTAATTTTAAACTTATAATTCTAGCAAGATTTTTTGACAGTAAATAAACGTAAAAATGAGTTGCTTCTAGTGCTGTGTCGCCGAGTCAATTCTGTTGCCGGCCGCCGCAGGCGATGTTGCTTGCATCTTAAAAAAACTGACTAAGTGCGTTACGGGCCACCCGTAGTATGGGGTTCTGTAGTACATTATAATTATTACTGTTGTGAATTTTTCACGTATCCAAAATACCTTGTTAAAACTGTAAGGGAACCCTAAAAAGCCCCAGTGTTTCGGCAGTTGTTAACTTGACGTCTTTTTATACCCATATAGGTCGTGTCCCATAATTATTGCATTGCCACTCTGTATTGAAAAGCCGATGTCGTTATACGATACTGCGGCAATGCAGCTACGGTACTGCCAAGTAACATTTGCTTCGGCCTTCGCTTCTATTGCGCGCCAATAAAGTCTATTGTCGCACAGCAAGCGTCGCGGCTAACGTGGTGACGTTTAAAAGAACAATAACTGTACCGTGACCGCGCATACATTACGTTACAAATACATTTAACCGACACAGCTGTTCGATTGCACTTACCAATTTATTAATGGTACGTGTTCATTACAATGGTCTTTTGGGGACTTAGTTACGGCTGTTTTAGTTTTTACTACCCAGTTATAATTTTTTGGGGCCCTGTACTCAAAAAGATTTTTTTATGTGATCAAAAAAGCCTCAGGGAAGCTTGATGCCCTGAACAAGGTGCGTCGATTTTTCACGGCTGACCAATTATGCCTGCTCGATAAAACTCGGATCCGGTCTTGCGTGGAATATTGCTCGTACTTGTGGGATGGCTCCGCCAAGTACCTCCTCGAGGCTCTGGACAGATTGCAGCGTCGTGCTGTCCGTATCGTTAGCGATGTAGAGGTCACGAACAACCTTGAGCCTCTGCGATTGCGTCGAGACATTGCGTCGCTCAGCGTCTTCTATCGGCTTTATCTCGGTGAGTGCTCTGAAGAGCGTTTCAGCCTTATCCCACCTTCCCCCTTCCTACTCAGAAGCACGCGTGCCAGTCTTCGGAGTTATCAATTTACTGTCTCCACCTCAACATCACGCACAAAGAACTTTGGTACCTCTCTTCATTGTCGTACTTCAAGAACTTGGAATTCCTTCCTATAACATGGGTTCCTTCAAAAGAGGCGTGAAAGAGTACTTTCAGGGCCGGTAAGGTGGAGGCGGCTAGAGCAGTATCTTAACTGCACTAGCTGTCTTCGCATATGGACTCTTTTTACAGCGCCACATCAGTTGGTGTTGAGTCATTTATCGTGCTTTGTATAAAAAAAATTAATACAAAGTGTGCTAGAATTAAAAATATGTATTGTTTGACTACGATCTTCGTAGCTGGAGGCTACAAGATGCTCTGGATATGGTAAACCAATTATGCCGTATTTCTTTTAATAAGTTAAATTGAGCCAAACCTCCAAGAAACAAATACTGAATTCGTCACAAAAGGTAAGGTGCTACTTCATTTAGCTTTCCTATCCCGACAACAATGCTGGTGTTGTTCGGGAACCGCTGTATTATTCAGGAGCCTCGCTGGCACCTGTGTGACAGACAATTCATACTTACAAATTTTATGAATATTATTTATAGTTTCCTGATTCCTTGTCGAGGGTGCGAATTCTGTTTGAAAAGCTTGTTCATCAATTGTTTAGTTAGGTTAGTTTGCTGGTCGAATGATTATCACTGTCTAGTAAGCTATTAGTCCCGGGTTCGAATGCCAGGCAAAGTTTCGTAATCTAATCTAACTCGGCGTCATTGTGGCGACCAAACACAACATAGTCGTTGCCGTTGGGACCATGTCAGATATTTATTTATATACTCGTAGTAACTCAAATATTTATTGCAAAAATTAAGTGTTACAAGATCTTAAATTATATTGTTATTACAGCACTTACAAATTTAATTACCCTCTTTGAGTATAGGAACAAAAAAACAATAAATTTCCTAAAACTATATGAAATTATTAAAATTATACTTACATTAGGTATACTTACATTTGTTTAGTTTAGTTTGTTCAAAATATTTTTCTTTTTTATTGCTGTGCACCGCTTCTTGAGTTTTCTGC
This sequence comes from Nymphula nitidulata, assembly GCA_947347705.1. Taxonomy (NCBI): domain Eukaryota; kingdom Metazoa; phylum Arthropoda; class Insecta; order Lepidoptera; family Crambidae; genus Nymphula; species Nymphula nitidulata. Next base: position 1,247,750 of record OX374618.1, read on the forward strand.
TTAGCCCTTGGTTGACTGGTAGAGAATACCACTAGGCTTTAAGTCCGCCATTTGTACATTATTTTTATTGTGAAATTAAGTTTAAATGAATTAATTAAAAAAATACTTAAACGAAATTGTAGTATACCTATGTAAAATTATTGTACAGATGCCACAACATCAAGTGTAATAGTTGCACTACGAAAGCCGCCTCTATGATGAACGGAATAAGGACGTTCTCAAGATCAAACTGTTACGCTTGATGTGCTGTTGCTGTACACTAAATCAAAGTAACGTCATTATTAGTTTTTTTTTTGTTTTATACAACTAGATGACAAACAAGCTGACGGCCCACCTGGTGGTAAGCGGTTACCGCCGCCTATAGACACCTGCAATAACAAGGAAAAGCACTTGATATTGCAGGTGCGTTGTCATTCTGAGGCCTAAGATGAAGTGCCGTCCATGCCCAGTAATTACTCTGGCTACCTTTCCCTTCAATCCGACACACAGCGAACTGTTTCACGGCTGAAATAAGAAAGGCGATGGTACTTACCCAGGCGACCCTACATATGGGTCTACCACCTAGTTTTCTCTATTACAGATGTAGGCAGCTATATAATATATGTATACAAATAAAAATCAATGTTTGTATGTTTATCCCCTATGTGCTCCGAAACCATTGATCAGATTGTGATAAAACTTTTAAAAACTTTTTTAAAAATTTCAATAAAATTATAAAATTTTAAGTATTTTTTTACATACATCTTCACAGTTTCCAGCTGACGGGAAAAGTGTGCCGGGTAGAATTATTTATTAAAATTAAACATTTATCCCAACAACTATTACTTAATACTATAAGTAAATCACTATTGAGATTAACGCCATCTTGGAAAACTGGGATAATAGGTATATTGCATACAAATAGGCTTCTTACTTCATTTGGTATTATGCCTTGCTTTTTATCTTTGGCAGCAAAACTCAATAGACTAGCTAATGCGCTCAAAGAGTACAAGAACCGCAGCTCAAATAAGACCGTCGGGAATTAGGTATGGGTTACCTATTGAAACGCATAACGTTTTTCGCCATAAACTGACAATTCATAATATTACTGGCCATAATAGTCACTTGCCATAAGCCATTATAGCATAACTTCGTGACGCATAATATCATATGGCTGAAACCTGTAAGGCATAATGATAGAAAGGCATAATTTTGATAAGCATAAGTAATGAAAGGCATAACTTTTGTTGGCCATAATATTCAAAAGACATAATAATCAAAAAGCATATATTTAATAAGAATAACCGGCAAAATCTCTAAACTCCCTATACTACTGCAAAGAACATGCAAGCGAGTAAGCAGCATGCATGCAAGCAAGATAGCAGCATGCATGCAAGCAAGAAAGCAAGCATGCATGCATTCGTATTAATATTGATTTCTTTATGTTTACTTCGAAATTTATACACAATTTTAGCATTAAAAATACTTCATTGTGTAGAATAAAAAAAATACGTAGGTATAAGTAAATATGCATAGTAAAAGTAAACAATAAATTTATAGATTTAGATTAGATATGTTTTATAAAAGTATGGCTCTCTCTACTGAGTTATGCTTTATAAAAGTATGTCAAACAAAATTATGAATATGGCCATTTATGCATCATTAAAATATGCGTTTGAAAGTATGCTTTACAAAAATATGGCAAATGAAAATATAGATTTATATGATTATGGGTTTTATTATTATGACTTTCAACAAATCTGCGTTATTATGTTTATGCGTAACTATAACTTTGCTAAAAACTATTATGTATGCCATATGATGTATGTCAATTGAAATTATGACAATAAACATTCTGCGTTTCAAAGTGTCACCGTTGGTATGGTGCCGAGTTAACTACATGCCATTTAGTAATTGATACTAATAATATTCTTCCTTTCGAATGATTTGGAGCTGGTTTTATTGGTACAAGATAACGAAGAAATATATATGATACTATTCTCGCACTCATAAACGAACAACTGAACCTACTGGGATTTGAAATCGGAATCTTTGGATTAGTAGATAGAGCTATAACCACTTAACCAGATTTCTGACATCATATTTCTGACTCAAATATAGTTCCCGAATCACAAAGCAACACAAAAATATCCGCTTCCTCTTAGTTTCTAATAGAATAACTCCCACAAATCAATGCCTTAATTATGAAGGACGTACTTTTGGTGTGTTCCAGCTCCGTCTCGTTCACTCGCAGTACATTTGGGGCTACAAAGGCCCCTGGACGGGGGTCATTTTGTCGATACCGTTTAATTATCCCGCAGGAGAGATGTAGCGTTAAGGCGGTGCTACCCACACGTAGTTATGTATGGTGCAAGTTATAAGTTAAAATAATAAATTTTCCTAGTTTAGATATTTTTATGAGTAAATATATTTAAAAAAAAAAAAAAAATGTTATAATTAAAGAATATTTGAAAGCTATGACCCAGGTTAACCGAATCCTAGGTATTTGTAAAATACTCGTTTCGGATGTTGAAATAAAATATTCCGACATTGTAGGGCAGATGCTAGCTTATAATGGAAGTACAGATAGACTAGAAGATTTTCACACGGTTATCCCAAGTCCTGGGTAGCTCAGATGGTTAGAGTACTCACCCGGATTTCGAAAGGTCGCAGGTTCGATTCCCGCCCCAAGACTACATTTTAAATCCACTACAACGTGGACAGCAAGTGAAATGGATTTGAAAGAGAAGAAAGAGGCGAAAAAAGTGACATTAAAAAATTTAAGAACGAATAGAATATGACAGACAGACTAAGTGCAACGGGAGGCCAACACTTGGAAAAGAAGTTGTCAGGCTAGAAATAATAAAGGTTATTAAATGGGATTAAATTAAGAACCAATGATTTATGAAGACATATTTTTAGTGGGGCTTCAGTAATCATAGTAGGAAATGGACGATCCCATATCAAGCAATGTTTGATAATTGTAAAATGGAAATTTTTGTTTTAATCATCAATACCTTTTTCCTAAATAGCACTTTGAAGACTTATCATTAATTATTCATTATTTCAGCCGGAAGACGTCCACTGCTGGTTATAGGCCTATCTATGAGATTACCATGACGATCAGTCATCTGTCCGCATCCAACACCTACCGGCGACTTTCAACAGAAGATCTGGTGGTAGGGACTTATGGTTAAACAAAATAAACAAACAGTTTTTGATTGATTTACGAACTCGTCGCCGCTTATACCTCGCACTGCTTTCAAACAAACCAGTGCACTTTAGCTGAAAGTCCGTTTGCGGGCCGGCTCGTGTGACCGGCGCCTTTGTTAGCCGGATCAAGCGACGTCCAGTGAATTCGATTCCGATAACCGCACCTCCAGAATAGCTACCACTTTGTTAACTGCTAAGATATAAGTCTCATACTTAGATAGATTAGGGGGAATTTTCAGTAGATTACATTCCATTTGCAGAGCGAGGAATTTTTGGAGAATTCAGTCAGTAAAGAAACACACACATGGAGTTTTCAAGACACTATTTCGGAATCTGGGCTGCTTAAGCCGCTTAGCCGCATTATTTGGTTTGGAAACAGTTTGAGACCCTAGGAAGGACATAGGAAACTTTTTGGATTGATGACTGACATCCAAGCGGGCGGAACAAATATAAAGAAAGGGACTTTAAACTTCCTGTTATGCCATCATGCAGATCAACCCGCCTCTTAAAGGCTTTTGCCAAAAGAGACAAGTGCGGAAGCAGGCTGTGAATAATTTTACGTAGTAATCTCAATGTGGGCCAACCTCACTAATGAAATTATCTACAGAGTATAAGAGAAGATAACACACCCACGTTCCCATCTAACACCCAAAGCTGACGCAATAGTTCCAACCTCCTTTAATACGTACTCAATTAAAGTGATTATGAGGCGCGGTTATTAGGTTAGATTACCACTAACATAATTATCTCTACATCCGGAATTACTTCAAATGATCTATTGTTGTGTCATCAATAGTAGCACTTGTTGATCAACCTTATCCCGATGTCATAGAAGCGATTTTGGAAGAATAAACTGCAGGAATTTTATTTTCGTCGTTTCATTCGATTCTTGTCACTTGCACCATAAGATTCACTAACACAATATATTTGACTAAATTCCCTCACATATAATTTTATTACGATTGAGCATTATATTCCCCATCTTCAATATGTTTCTAATCTTTAAATATATACTGAAGTGTTTTTACGAATGATAATGTTTATTTTTATTTTTATTTTAAATAAACAAAAGAAAGTTAAACACTTTAATTTCTTTTTCATCGACTGATCAAGAAGAAATGCCCATCAATTTAAGATGGCTGCTCACTGCTCAAACTTTTGCAATCTGAACGTAGCATCATGTAAATTTTTTTAGCCAAGTTTGAGTTTATTTAATTATCCCTATTTCTGAAGCTCCGTCGGATAAAGACATAAATCCTGCTAAACGTGACACAAGGGATGTACAGCATTAAACGAAGTGATTTGTTAATCCTGTATTCGTGAGTACTATATACGAGGTCGGGAAGCCTTTCTAAAATTGTAATGAGGATTAATACATCAGCTTCATGAAGCCAATTAAGATCTGACCCCATCTTCCATAACGATTCACGAGTCAGAAATTAGTATTTTATCACGGAATCAAAATGTAACAAGTTTTCATATTAAATTGTTAATTAGAGTTATCTACTTCATGGAGGAAGTTTCCTCGTAAGTCTACTGTCGCTCTTCAAAGGGCTTGAAATGTAAAGGAATGTAAAGGACATCTAAGATATTCTACTTGGAAGGAGTTAGCTTATGTGGATGTAATGCTTCCTGAATCATGTTCTAAGCTAAAATTTTAGTAGGTATTCCTACACAATTCAATAGGAAAGCAAGGATAATATCTATGTCAAAGTTGGAAAGTCAATTTCGTGTGCTATTCAGAAACTCGATCTCTGAAATTAGAATATCGTATGTGTAATATGATATTTAAAATGGAGAATATGGCCGTAAAAAGCCATTTTACCCCATTTGACGCTTCACGCTTTTAAAATTAAAATTCCAAAATTTAACGGAAACTTTAAAAAATTGAAACGAAACGTTTTTTTTTACTTTTTTTAAAATGACTTACACTCACATCTATTTATCTAGCCCAAATTAGAGCCTGTTTTATGGATACTTGCTAGATAACAGATAATGAGCATTAAATGTAGCAGACAGACGGACAAAGTAACCTTCACGTTAATTTATGATATACGGATGGATACTAGTACTGTTAGGGAATTGAATTGTTTGGCAAGTTAAAGATTTTTTGATTTTGTTGTATTAAAATGGAAATTGAGATGACAGCTACTGTCAATCATCGACTTTCCGCGTAATAGTTCATGTATCGCTATTATACGACTAACATATTCGTCAATCTGCAAAACATTTAAATTATCTGACTGTACATAAATAATTAGAGATATACTCAATAAACACAAACACCCACGACTCGTGAATAATTATTATTCTTACTAATCATACAAACATTAACTTAACTTGGTAGTATGAGCTTTAGAACAATATACAAAAAGGATACCCGCTCAAATTGACTGCAGAATGAAATCATAAGAAAGAAAATACACCTTAAAAACCCATCCCTTCTTAGGCCTATAGTTAGCTATTCGTAATGCGTACATACATCTAGTCTTCGAGCTTTCTTTAGCCCGAAATAACCTGGAAAATAGAACAAACTATTTGAATTCCAGTCGAAAAGTGTCGGGTTTTTGTCGTCGGTTATTCCCGGATCTAATGCAGTTCGGAGCACCTGGTGAATTGGAACTTGGCTGTATACACAGCCAAGTTACAGAATTCGATTCAAAATGTGCTATGCCAGTCAAATGAGTATTTTTTCTTAATTTCGTAGACTTACTCTGATTCAAAGATGGTGTAAAATAAATGATCTGTTGAATAAAATCTTTATTGCGCTATTTTTTTTATTCTACCAGGGTAGCCAAAAGATAGAATCGAGCCACACCCGGATGCCTCAGCCACATAGGAACTGGTGATCTTACCTTGGAGGTCATAACACAATAATCTATTCAACATTATTGCTATGGCAGCAAACGGTAAGATTATGATGACAGCTAGCTAGGCTGACTTAACAGTCCTAGCACCAACCAAACCAAGCAAAAAACTGCTTTTCTAGGTTCTGCCCCCCGGGAAAACCAACCCCACACCACTGAATCTGAAGTTGGTAGTCTCAATAACTACACTATAGAGGCGATTAAATAGTGGTAGGAATTGTTTTTTATGGTTCGAAGTAGGGGATATCACCTACCTTAAAAGTACAAAACAAAAATTATGCAAGTAAAGACATATCTTTAGCCAACCCGTTATAGGTGAATTTTGATGTCCATTCAGTAGTGATACAGCAACAATACAACAAAAACAAACAAAACTGACTATGGTCATTTTTTATTAGACAACTCACTTGACTGGCAAATTTTTAGTTCAGATAATTTTTTTGAGTGAAGAATGATAGATTTAATATACAACGGAATGTTGTTCCAAATTTAAGTCTGTACGATGACGTATCTAGAAATTTCGACTCATGTAACTTTACATTAAAAATGCCGATTTATCAGCGCCCATCTTACAAAACAAACAACGTAAAGTCGTTATAAATTGGTGAGCTCAAGCAAAATTAGTTATACAAAGAAACGCTCATTTGTATAAGATTACAAACAAAAATAAATTTATTTGATTGATTTCCAGTCCAGTCAAAATAAGTAGCTAATTAAGTCGTTGGAGAAAAAACGTAAGACCAAACAAATGGCCCATTCAAGGCGTAATCCCGTTAAAATGGGCAACAAGAAAAATACGTAATGTTGCCACAGTGTAGTGAAGACCGGTGCAGTATTTTTTGGGAAAGTCTCATAAATTTTTATTTAGCTTGTAATTTTAAAAAAACTTGGCCTACTTTTCCTTTCACACGGCAGTCAGCAAACTGTTTTACGGTGAAATAGAAAAAGTGGTACCTACCTAGACAACCTTACGTAAGTATGGCTACCACCCAATAAATCTAGGTAATGGTACTGCCGGTATTGAAAAGCAGATGTCAGTTTCTGATACACCCAAGAAAAATTTTGATTGACCCATCCGGATTCAACCATTTCGCTCCTACGTGCTTCGGAAGGCACTTCAAGCGCAACCGCTATAACCCACTTACCCGCATTGGGCCAGCGTGGTGGCGTAAAATAGCCTAAACTCATCCCGTGTTTCTACCAGTCAGGATTACCTATTCCCATTCTTGCTGTTACTTATACTCACATAAAATTCATGAAGATCTGGTATGTACCCACACAGGAAATACAAAGCAGGTATTTTCGACAAATCTATTTTAGAGTCGATCTTCTTCAGCAGTAAGAAGATAAATTATTTGAAACGTAGTATAGTATTTAAGTATTTAATAAACAGTCTAACGAAGACCAATTTATTCCGTTACATTTTTACTTAGAATTTATTTTCAACTTAAATAGCTTTAATTCCTTCGAGATGACAATATAATTCATAAACTGACAAATTGGATATTATAAAAACAACTCGCTTAATGGAAATATTATTAGGTTCCCGAAAATTTGTCAATGATTTAAGGAAATTTACTTTAAATAGATGATACTCTATGTGAAAACAAATTAGGGGCAGTTGACGTCTACAGGTAATTACCACTCTAATATAGTAATCTTATCTTATCTTGTAGTGGGGCCATGACTAAGTCACAGTGCACTTCGACCCATTGGGATCTTTTGTGCCTCCCCTGCGTTTACTCTTCCTGTGTCCAGAATATAAATGCTATTAGCCTTACTATATCTTTAGGCAGAAAGAGCCTGTAGTCTTCTGGCTTTGGATATGCCACTTCCAGAAGACTCATTCTGGTTCTAGCCAGGCCTTAATATACTAATAGAAGTTAATAGAAAAATTCAGATTTCAATAGATATTTACTTTACGTTTTCAAGATTCTTGAGCTTTATCTGTGCTTTTAGGTCTAGTTTGTCTGACAAAAAATATGATTCGTGATTTTGAATGAAATTTGAGAGCAGACATTTTTATTTATTCTTACTTCCATTCTAATACTCATCTACATACTTATCTACTGGAACTTTCCTAATGTATGAGAAAAGCCAATATTGTTCCCGTCTTTAAAAAGGGGAATAAATATAATATAAGTAACTACTATGTCAATATTATCATGTTTTTCAAAGGTATTCGAATCTTTAGTTTGTCACATTGTTTACGGCTACGTGGATCGTCTTATCGTTACACAGTATCACGAATTCATGAGGGGAACCTAACTACTAACCTTGTATCGTTTTTGGATAAAGTAGTTGCTAAAGTGGATAATGGTTTTCAGATAAATGTGGTTAAAAGGACTTTTCCTGTGCCTTTGACAAGGTCGACTATGGTACTCTATTTGCCAAAATAAACTATATGGTATTGAAAGTAAACTGCACAGGTGCTTTTGTTCATAACTAAAGTGTAGAATGTGGTGGTGGATAGTAAATGTCAGGTAAATACTATTCTTCTTCAGGCGTACCTCAGGGGTCACTCCTGGGACCTACATTGTATTTATTTTTTATTAACGATATTGTAAATTATATTTCTGGTAGCCATTATTCACTCTTTGCTGACTTAAAACTATTAAGAGAGGTTCACAATATTAAGAATGGAAATTGCTTACAATGCTGTTTCGATTTGGTATAAGAATAATAACATGAATATTAACACTTCCAATTGTTTTATCCTAATAAAGTTCACTCATAAGAAAAACTATATGTTTTTTTATACAACTAGATGACAAACAAGCTGACGGCCCACCTGATTGTAAGCGGTAATCGCCGCCTATAGACACCTGCAATAACAAGGAAAACTCACTTGAAACGCAGGTGCGTTGTCGATCCTGGGGCCTAAGATGAAGTGCTGTCCATGCCCATTAATTACACTGGCTACCTTTCCCTTCAATCCGAAACACAGCGAAGTGTTTCACGGCTGAAATAAGAAAGGCGGTGGTATCTACCCAGCCAGATGACCCTACACACAGGCCTACCACCTAGTATATACTTATTATAATTGTGAGTATTGTGGGCACATTTTATTAGTGTATGTACCTCAACAAAGCCTTAGAAAGTACAGATCTTAAGTCATTTTGAACAATACGCTGTTTGTTTTCCATAATTAATTAATAAATAAAAATATTATAAATGTGTAATTGACTCTGTCTGTTAAGCATCGGAACCGATTTAGATGAAATCTGGTATGATTATAATTATTTGGATATAATAACATCCTAAGAAAGGGCATAGGCTACGCGATCTAAAAATTTGGCTTTCGAAGATAACCACAGTAATATTATAAATGGGTTAGTTAGTGACTCTAAACCGATTTAAATTTGACATACATATATTACATTCTGAGAAGACATGCTAACTTTTGTCGCGATAAACGACGTCCATACAAGCGGAGCACTAGTATCACTACTAGTGCTAGTGGATGTGTATCCATGACGGGTTGACTGGAAGATCTCTAATAGAGATAAGTCCTCCTTTACATAATACTCATCATCATCATCAATAGCCTATTTATCTACTGCTGGAACAGGCGTCCCTATATTGGAAAAGCGCATGATTTATTTGGGCCATGTCACCACCACGCGCTGGTGGGTTAAGACGGTTTCTATAGCAACCAGGACCAACGTTACAGCGTAACGTGCTTTCCGAAACACGGTGAGCTCGAGATTTCAAATTTTGATTGACCCATCCCGAGATCAGCCATGGCAAAAGTTGCTTTGTTTTCGTAATCGAAACTGAACTGGAAGTGAAAATTTTAATGTAACTTTACTCGTTTTACACCAAAATATTCACAATTAATATTTAAAAAGTAATAATTTAATAAGCATCTGAAAGATTTACGCAAATAATTACAAATTAAGTTACATAGAATAGAAAAAACTTTGACAGAAAATATAAATTTTCGTTACAACTTTTTTAATATTACGTTAGCAGAATATCCTTAATCCGATGTCCAGTCGGGCTATTTCTAAGAGATACCTACTTTCTAAACGAGGGGCGTGTTCAAGAAATTTGTAAAAATAAATCTCTCGAGACGCCCCTAGTTTAGTCGTCGGGTGGTAGGGCTTAAGTTCATTAACAGAGATTATATAACCCAGCTTAATGTGATTTCAAATAACTTCACTCACATACTTATAGGTACTTTTTGAATCACCTGAGCATCAGATACTTCGAGACGCTTGCTCTTCTAATTAACTCATGTCGCCAAGTTATCGTACTGATGAAATCAAATTCTTATTAAATGAAGCACTTTATTGTTAATGTCAAATTAATTTTTATTTCAAAAGTTATACCCTTTCATGACTTAGATAAGAAAGGTTGTAAAGAGTTTGAAGAATTATAAAAAGTGTAACGGGTTTGAGCCCATAAAGTCCTCGACGCACACTAACCCAACGCTTGGTAATTTTATTAATAAATGCACAATATGAAATAACAGTAACTGAGCATCACACGTCGATTCTCCATGACAGGGTCTGAAGAACACGAGGAGACTACGAATTGGAATCTTTTCTGGGTTAGAAAAAAATAGAACTAATTAAGTAGGTACATAGATTAAAAGAAATGAGCAAGTGAAGTTTAACCAATTAGTGATACGATAAATTGTTGAAATGGAATATCAAAACAAGGAAAAGAGTTAAAAATAATAACAAACCAGTGCGGCTTCTTGTGGGTAAGTAGATAGAAAGTGGGAATGGGGATCATCACGATGCGTTTATTGAGTCTGCCGTTTACATAATCAGTTTAAACTTAAATTCTATATTAACTCCACTAGAAAAAGCTGTGCTAGCTGATTCTACCTTGTCGAGCCAAACGGTGCATTTTTGCAGGAACCAGAAAGAGTGGGATGGGATATTTAAGCTGGCTGGTAAATAGCATATTATTCGTAGAGCCTTTTGTTTACCAATTAGTTATTTACTAGGTGGTAGGCCCGTATGTAGGGTCGTCTGGGTAGGTACCACCGCCTTTCTTATTTCAGCCGTGAAACAGTTCGCTGTGTTTCGGATTGAAGGGAAAGGTAGCCAGTGTAATTACTGGGCATGGACGGCATTTCATCTCAGGCCCCAGGATGACAACGCACCTGCAATATCAAGTGATTTTTCCGTTTTATTGCAGGTGTCTATAGGCGGCGGTAACCACTTACTATCAGGTGGACCGTCAGCTTGTTTGTCATCTAGTTGTATAGTATAAAAAAAAAACAATATTCATTTCACTATCATATACTTTACCGAGTTCTTCAGTCCCTTTTTGTTTATAAAACGAAGTCACCTTTAGCATAGCTTCCATTATTAGATGGTCCAAGGGGATGGTACTCATTCTGAAAAACTACAGAAAGCTAATTATATTTGATGTGATGGTATATATTATTTTGCTGATTCATGTTGTGGGTTTTGTGACTTCTGTTTTTAAATTGTAGATTTATTTAGATTTGTCCTTTTTAATTACTTACAATAATATCACAGTAGATGCATTCAAAAAAAATCGAATAGAGACAAAAGATAATCAAAATAATAAAAACAATAAAATTTTAAGTAACCCTCGCCCTCATTAAGAATCTATCTAACATTATCTCATTGAGACTCTTCTTAAGAGCCCAAACATGCTACATCCGCGGTAATTTCTAAAGAATTGAGCATATCCCACTTGATGACACAGGATCAGCTCTAGGTTAGCATATCTTGCAAATAAAGCACAGTAAACCAAATTTCCAATCAATCGAATCTGTGAAAGTTAGTAAAACCCTTTAGTGATGTAGGAAATCGGTGGCGTAGTGGTTCAAGCGCTCTGGTTTCGATCACGAAAACAAAGCAACTTTCGCCATGGTTGGTCCCTGGATGGGTCAATCACAATTATAATCTTGAGCTCCTCCGTGCTTCGGAAGGCACGTTAAGCCGTTGGTCCCGGTTGTTACTGCAACCGCTTTAACCCACCAACCCGCATTGGGCCAGCGTGGTGGTGTTATGGCCCAAAACTCCTCATGTGTTTCTGCCATGTAGGAAGGCCTGTGCCCAGCAGTGGGACGTATATAGGCTGGTGATGATGATGTAGGAAATGAGCTAGTCATCAAACGCCTGAATTGATCTTCATAAACTATAGCTAGGAACTATCCTGATCACGTCAGCATAAAAAAAAGAATAAATATCGGTACATTAGTTTAGGAGCTACGATTCCACAGACAGATACATCAAGGCGGGGTTCAAAAAATGGTGAAATAGAATACTATGTCCAAATTCTCTGAATTATTAATCAATTTAGAGGCAAACAAAACAGAATTATTCCAAAACAAAGCTTATATGTATAATAAAACCAAGTCCAAAACAAAAATTCGAAGTTTTTAAAGTAAAAGCAGAAATTTAATATGAATCTGAGATTAGGATGAAACACAATACAAAATGTAATAATATCATATAATTGTGTCCGTCCACCTGTAATGCGCTTCGGCTGGATCGAAATGCAATTTCCTTCGGAAGAGCTCATAAGTAGTGAGTCCACGGACTGAGATTTAAAAGGACAATCTATTATAAAAGTCCCGGCTTTAAACGACTACCTAAGTCACTTCTTGCTAATGTTGAATTACGAGAAGGTAGTATGTTACAAAGCAAAGGAAAAACCTTTAAAAAAAATTGCATAAGCAGATCAACACCTATGACATAGTCGTTTGTGGGTACCTTAATATGCTGTGGTAATAATCATTTTTCAACTAACGTGTTACGCTTTATGTGCGGCCATCTGTTGTAGTTAATCATAATGCAATAAATAACAAGGTACTAAAGGTATTTTATTTTATTAATTTTATACAACTAGATGACAAACAAGCTGACGGCCCACCTGGTGGTAAGCGGTTACCGCCGCCTATAGACACCTGCAATAACAAGGAAAAGCACTTGATATTGCAGGTGCGTTGTCATCCTGAGGCCTAAGATGAAATGCCGTTCATGCCCAGTAATTACACTGGCTACCTTTCCCTTCAGTCCGAAACACAGCGAACTGTTTCACGGCTGAAATAAGAAAGGCGGTGGTACCTACCCAGGCGACCCTACATATGGGTCTACCACCTAGTGAACGCGCTAGGTAGGACGCGGTTCGATTACAGTAAGTAATTATCATTAGACAAAGTCAAACTGTTGCTATTCACGTATTAGATACAACAGAATTTCTATTGTACAGGCTGAGAAAGGACGAAAAGGTAAAAATTTGGTTTATTAACATTACTTTTTCTGTTCATAAGACTACTGTAGGAGTAATAAAGTTTCGATAGCTATACATAATTTGTAACAACGGTTCACTCAAGACTAAAGCCTTATTCATATTCAATAAAGTTTCTATAGCATACAAATATTATATAATAAATTATGTTTAAACAATACGCAAGCCTATTGCAGAAACTCAATAGGTTACTTGACATAATAATAATATTATTAAGTGGCTTGATAATATTATTATTATCAAGCCACTTAATAATAATAGTATAAATCTTTACCGCGACAAAGTTTCAAATAGAGTTTTGATATTCACGACTGTTTACATGACTCCAGCTCGTAAAGAGCGGTCCGATCGCATTGTCCGGGCCGCCTCAAGTATCTCAACACAATATACGTATTATTATCTTGTAACAATGTCGCCACATCTTTAGGTTATCCTATAGTTTCTCTAAGCGTGGCCTCCCTCGCAAGCGAAGGGAGCGCTCGACGGCGGGTCAGCGAGCAAATTTCGCTTGTCCCGCTCGGCGTGTTTGTCGAAGCGCGCTTGTCCCGGCAATATGCATTGTCCTCTCGTTGTTTTTCAATCTTTGTAATCTGACTTGATTTTGAATAAAAGCCAGAAACGTTCCGTTTTCAATTTAATGGAACACGGCACAGTATTACTGGCATTACTGTCTCGCTTCGGAGACTGGTAATATTTAAACAATAAAATTCTTTGAGCAAAAAAACAGGAAAAACTTTGTGAAGGAGCAGTTTTTTTCAGTATTTTCCTTGCGTTAAAAAGATTTTTTCCGTTTACATTGTTGGAATTTACAAACAAGGAAATCTAAATAAAGATCTTTGACTTGTTCTTTGTTTGAACGTTAATATTAAAGTTGCTTTCAAAGCCAAATATTTACTTTAATTTGTTATAGCCGAAAAAAATGTAGGTAAGCTTATGGCGCTCCGGCGGGCATTAATATTCAATGGCCATGAAACATACTTTTGAATTTTACAATTTATTAAGAGTAATATCAATATTACTCTTAATAAATTGGTTAATTCTAAAGCAGCAACACAACAACAACAGTTGCTGTCAACAGCAGTAATACATAATCATACGTCTAAATCGCTAACAGAAGAATCTGTTCTAGGGTGGCTTAGAGAATTAAGCCACTATTCTTTTAATCTAATTGAATTGAACTATTTTCAAAAAAATATATTTTACAGTATAATCTTATTAAATGTCCTTGAAATATTTTTGATACTCTCTTTGCCGGAAAGTAAATATCAAAATATATTACTTTTCAAAGTATTTTAGAAGATAAGAGACGCCATTGTATTCTGTATTACTATAGCTATAAATGCACTATAAAAATATTTAATCACTACTAAGTGATCGATATGTAATAACCGATAATAAAATTAAAATATACTTCCCTAAGACATATAGAATTAAGTAATCTTTTACAAATTCATTAATATAACCCGCGCACATACGATATCGACCCCCCGCAGCTCCAGAATTTCAAATCTCATTTTCGAATTCTATAGCACCCGGTAAACCTATGTACAGATGACAGCATATCAAGCGTTGCACTACGAAAGCCGCCTCTATGACGAACGGAATAAGGACGTTCTCAAGGTCAAACTGTTATATACGCTTGACATGGCACATGGCACATTGAAAGTGTTTTTAAATATTAGCAACCCTATTATATTTTTATTAAGGGTCATAAAAGTACAATAATGCTCCATCAAAGATAGTTAGCCTAACTTGACGTAGGTATATTTAAAATAAATTATACTACTATCATTATACAAAGTTTCATGTAAATATGTCCAATGAACGCGCGTAAAGCAACTCCACCACGCAGTTATAATACCTACCAAAAAGGGACAAATATAAATTTTGCCAAACCGTAATCCGTGTCTCAGCTTCCCTTTGTTAATGCAAGTTATAGTAACGTGTTACACTGAATTAGTTAGTAACTAGCTAAGCAGTAAACAGGTGGATTTCTATCGGCTTTACGCCGTTTTAATAAGATTGGTTTTCCTTAACAGCTGTCACTCTGTGCTGGAAACTGTACAGTTGTTGTGTCTCCAGTCTCTGTATCGACCTGGGTAACAGATTAAAAGGATTAAACCCTGGCTCGTTTAATAGCTCGCTCGTAATTACTGCTATATTGGAACAGGCTCATGGTCACGAATCAGAAAGTGTACAAATGAGGATATCTTCTGGCATGTTTGACACGAGGTGAAGTTCGACTGCCGTGACGGGTGTAATATTATTTATGGGTTTCAAATTGTAATCCTGAGTTCGAAACGCAGAGGTTTGTATGCCTAAACACAAGTTCCTAATGATGCTAGCTTTGAGATATGTAAATAGGTGTGAGTGTATGCATAATTAGACAGCTATAACGTACATACTGAACATCTTTTCTCATAAATTTTTAATAAGTTATGTTTTTACCACACAATATTGTAATCATAAAATAAATATTCGAGAATAGTTTCTACCTTCAGTCATGGCAATACGAGGCTCACTAAGTGGTAGGCCTGTATGTAGGGTAGTCTGGGTACCAGCGCCTTTCTTATATCAGCCAGTGAAACAGTTCACTGTGTTTGACATTGAAGGGAAAGGTAGCCAGTGTAATTACTGGGCATGAACGGCATTTCATCTTAGGCCTCAGGATGACAACGCACCTATAATATCAAGTGATTTTTCTTATTCCGGAAACTGTCATCATAACACACTACAAAGAGAAGTGATGTTAACTTATTATCTTCTCTAACGAATGTTATTCGATTAACCTTTCCCACAACTTCGTGTGACGGCCATTCTGTTTATTCAGCGCCATTTAATAATAACGTTACTTATTAACCTAATTGGGTAATTTACAAACATAGCAATATATATTTGACTAGCTTCGTCGTTCGAGATTTGCTTTAATTACTTTTATGGGCTATTTATTTAAACTGCTACTTTGTAATTTAAAAATTAATGGCAGTTTTTGATGGAAAATCTGCATTCCACTTCAACTTACGTATAGTGTGAGCGTTGTCGCGCTAAATGTGCTCTTGTCACGTTGACATAAGGCTGTTCTAAAGTCGAAGGCTTAGATATGATGTTGGAAAGACTGTACAACGCTGGCGGTCGAGGAGGATGTTTTGTTTTGTGTTAATATACTGAATGTGTTTGTAGTTTAAATAATTTATAATTATTTTATGTATTATGTTTCTTACAATGTAATTATTCACGTGGAGGAGAGGCATGCTCAATCCTAGGCACTAGTAGGCACTATTATTAAAAACCATTAACAGTGTAATAGGTTTTAAAAAAATGGTACTTAAGTAATTTTACTTTCAAATATGAGTAAGACGTCGTCCTTACCTCTACCCATTAGAAAATTTTTGGGCCCAATTTCATTTGACCGAAAACTTCAACTAATTTCCGTCTGAATTTTTTACATCGTCGATGTCACGTTTGCCACTATGTCATGTGATCAATTAGTTTTTTTAAGAGAAAACAGTTACGATGAAAGTATTAGAAAATGCTTTGTTAATTTAAACTTATAGGATGACAGAGAAGGACTATCCCGTATGCTTACTGGTTTGTTCCACAATATAGCTGCAAGAACAAAAAAAGGGTGGAAAAATAAATTGGTGTTGCTTTTTGGCAGCTCAAGCATCTTTTTAAACCAGGAACACCCGTGACGAGAACGAGGAAGAGATAAAAGAAAACGGAAACAGAACAGATAGAATGGGCGATTTGGAACTTTGATTATTGTATAAAGAGTTGTTAGTATATGAACACTACGAAGATCATGTACTGGAAGCCATTTCAACTGTGCTCAAACTCGGACACATGGTCGAGTTTGCGAAGTCTATGAAACGTCTCGCATTCTTTATTTGTGTATGCATAATTGCATATTTAAATATTTGTTTATGTATTTTTCTAGTATGCTAATATAAAAAATATGTGTTTTTATTTTACCCTTATGTCTGTTAACTGTATCGATAACATAAGCTCTTATTTATGCTTAATTTGGAGAAGGTAACAGTGTGAGTGTACGACAGATGAACCTATTGTTATGAAACTCAGTGTCCAAGAGTATAGCACAGCGTAACACGTAATCCAAATTATGAACTAGAACACTACTTTATTCAAAGAATAGCTTGAAGCAGTCACGTTATCCGCAGAAAAGGTGATTAAAAACTTTTACTGTCCTACCTTAACTGTTTCCTTAAGCAAAAGACCGCTCAGCTTATTTACTTTATCAAAAAAACTAAACTAAACTCCTCTGTCTCACCTTACCTGCCAGAAGTTAGCGCAAGTTCATAAAATATTCCGATCCCCTATTGTATTGCGGTAGGAGTATAATTCGAGTTTGTGATTTAAATTGCTGAGCGATCTTTAGAGAAACATAACCTGTGCTGCGATTAACTAACAGAAATATTCTACATCGACATTGACGACGAGCCGCCATTGATTTTGACGTTTGAGCACAGCGTATTCACTATTCTTAGACCCATATTACAGAACGCGGCTCAAGCATCGTTTGAACTCGAATCACTCAAAACTAGTTTTAAGTGTAGATCACTACTTAATTTTCCAGCTTATTACAGGTTGCGTTTTAAGACTCAATCAGCTGAAACTAGAATCAATAATTGACAAAGCAACAATGACAAGCAAAGAAAAGCGAAACTGTCAAAATATGGGCGAATATAACCCGTCAGATTATAAAACAATATAGCGCTATGTCAAGCATATTGAACTAGCATTACAACTTTATTTGGGAGTATAGTACGTGATCCGTTCTCAAGAATGGTGTCGACCATAAACCAAAATCAAATCTTTACTTGAGCGCAAATTTTGACGTAAGTAGGTATCGTTCTAAAATAGGCAATTACTCAGCTGAGAGTTGATCAATGTATAACGTTTCAAGTAAAGTTCTAAATTTAAATCTCGTATCAAAATTTGTTTTAAAACTAGATTCGTTACTGAGAAATGTTCTGTAATACGAGTCACTATCCGTCACTGTTTTGGAGATGCGACGTTTATTTATTTATTTTATAAGTACAGATACAGATAACAGATGACTGATGCACTTTTTTTAAAATAATCATGATAAACCTGATTTTTTAAAACTATTATTTACACGTCATTTAAACAGACATTGAACTTATAGACGACTTACACAAAAAAAGAAGAATTACTATTACTAAGAAGTTTTTTTTCAACGTTCTATTGAAAGACGCGGGGCTATCATGAAATATATCACTGTCACAATAAAATTATTCATTTTGAGATTTACACGTTCTATTAGTGGGATTGTATTTATGATTGTTTGTTTCTATTAATAATTGGATTACGTGAAGTACAATCGATATTTTTCGTTTCAGTTTTTCTGGTGTTTAAAATGGTAATATATTTTAATATTTGATTGATTTTCATATAAGCATAGTAAAATAATCAACTTTTAGTTCCGGCTCACATCGTGCTCGTCGTCGGAACACCAATGGCTCCAACGGTTGTCAAATGATTGTCAAACAAACGCCAAGATCTCAAACTGCTAACTTTAGAGAATCGCATAAGTAAAGGTGAGGGTAAGGTGCAGGATTTTTCTTATTTTATATATGACAAAGGAAATATAAAAAAATAGGAAGCGAACAAGCGTACGGTGCCTCATGGTAAGCAGTTTCCGTAGTTTATAGACACTCGAAGCACCTTGAGCAATACTCATGGCGCATGATACTTACGCTGTAAAAAATAAAGAGAGAACAGATAGACAGGCAGACCGACCGACAGACAGACAAAGGCAAACTGACATTATGACATTGTTAGCTTACGTAAATCCAGACATGACAAAGAGACAGAGTGACAAACAATATGAAACTGTTAGTTATATTGTTTTTTGTGATAGATATAAGGGATTTTGGCGATTCGAAAGAGATACTTAGGGGGCCTAATTGAATATAGATATTTTCATTTTCATTTTCAACGTAACGCTTTCTCAATGAGCTCATGCGATCTTACTCACCGCGGAATCACGACACTGCCGTGTTTTTATATGGATGATCTTCTGTAAGGTTTTCTCTCAGTCGGGTGCCTCGAATTTGAGTGGAAATTACCAGTAATAAAGACCTCACAAAAATGCTTTTAATCCAGTCATCGTGATATGTGTTTCTCTTATTTAGTAAGGCGTATACCCAGCAATGGGCTCTGGAAGGCTGTTTATTCTTTTCTGTTATATTCATAAACGACACAGACAAAGTAACAAAGTGACTACTAAAGTAGTGTAATTTCAAAAATGTTTATAGTAGCGAGCAATAGTCGTCCCAGAACAATTTCGATACTAATTTGATTACAGTCTTTGAACTCAGAGAATTAAATTTCTAGAAATTATTCCTATTTAAAAATGTTAATGACATCCCAGTCACAAACGATCAAAAGAATTCATTTACTTGGAAAATATTTTAGATATTCAAAGCACGAACATAGCGACGAGAACATTTCTGTGTGTTCGTTGAATGTTCGCTAATTTTTTGTGAATGATTTCTAAAGCAATACAGACTCTGACGTCAAAATAGCCCTGCAAGAGGATTGGGAAATTGATATTGCCCACTATGTCGATGAGGAATAAACCGGTCGGGAAAAGCTTCGCAGTTCCGAAAAAAGGGTCAAAATAGTTTGCATCTTGCGGGTTCTGACGACGTGACTCGACAAACATCGATAACCAAACAACAGTTGCCTTATATGCATTAAACTGTCAAAACGTGTAAAAAAAAAAAAAAGGAAAAAAAATTAAAGCGATTTTTACGGCTTATGGATCTTATTCGCATGGAGCCAGCGACGGTAGTTACCGAACAATGCCAAAGAAGAACTGATAGCTGGAGCATATCAATAACAGACACAAGAGTAAATTAAGGCACTTCAAATCCTTCCTAGCGGAGGAGGTTGGAAGAGGAACTAAAATTAATCTATGCAAACGCTACAAAGCTATTAAGGCATTTTACAACCAACCAAATGAGCTACACAAAATGCAACTCTCCCCAACCAATTTTGTCGAGCATGTGTTGAGTGCCGGGTTCATCAATTACGCATCTCTTTCGTCGGTGTGATGCTCAGGCTAGAACCAGAATGAGTGTTCTGGAAATAGCATATCCAAAACCAGAAGACTACAGGCTCATTCTGCTCAATAATACAGTTAATCCAATAGCATCTATATTCTGGACACAGGAAGAGTAAAATCAGGTGAAGCATAAAAGATCCCGATGGTTCGCAGTCCACTGTGACTAGTTCATGGATGACCACAATAAAATTTAAGATGATGATTTCATCATGACCAGCAAATTAACGTCCTTTTTCTGGGCACAGGCCTTACTACATGGGAGAAACACATGAGGAGGAGGAGGGTGAGATAAGTGAATCCAAATCAGTCTAAAAGGTACCAAATTTTGCAACCGTTTTGTATTCTTGAATTTGATTCATCAAATATATAGGTATTGTTGGATGCATCCAACAATATAATAGTTCAAACTTATGGTTAATTTGACTAGATTGTAATGTCTGGGTATGTATCGGCGCCTCTCTGATATCAGCCGTGAAACAGTTCGCTGTGTTTCGGATTGAAGGGAAAGTTAGCCAGTGTAATTACTGGGCATGGACAACATTTCATCTAAGGCCTCTACATGAGAACGCACCTTCAATATCAAGTGATTTTTCCTTGTCATTGCAGGTGTCAATAGGCGGCGGTAACCGCTAACCACAGGTGGGCCATCAGCTTGTTTGACATCTAGTTGTATAAAAAAATCAAGCTTAATTCAACGCGCAGTATCACTACACTATTATTTCTTCTGTTTTTTTTTAATGAAAGTTGCAAACTGCAGAATCTGAGCGCAGCTGGTGGAGCGGAATTCACGCGAAAAGGTGCTATCATCGCAGAACTTTGTTCTTCTAAGAAAAGTTTTGCTTTGTTTCATCTCGTGCAACAGCGGATTTAAAATAACAACGCAATATGTTAAATGCATTCACAAATACCGGTGCTGGCATTTAAATTAACATAACCTACTGTTAAAGGTTACATCGATATTAAATTGATTATTACTAAGGAAAATTACTTTTAAATTCGCTTCTGAATTATTAAAACTGATATATTCGAGACGGGTTGGATGGAGGAAATCTCTGATCGATATTCATGAGGAGTTTGGGCCATAACATCACCAGGCTGGCCCATTGCGGGTAAGTGGGTTAAAGAGGATAACAACCGGGATCGACAACTTAACGTGCCTTCCGAAGCACGTAGGAGCTCGAGATTATAACTTTTGATTTACCCATCCCGGGATCATCCATGGCGAAAGTTGCTTTGTTTTCGCCATTTAACCAGAGCGCTAAAGCCACTACGCGATTGAGCTCCACAATATGCTTTTATACTGTACTATATAAAAACTGTTTTTTGGTTGGTTGCTTTAAGCAGTATGTTGAAATTGCAGCCAAATGACACTACTGGTAGTATTAATTGCCTTCATGCTGTGTCAACATAACGTTTCCGCTTGATTTATTTACCATCAGGTGGTAGGCCCGTATGTAGGGTCGTCTGGGTAGGTACCACCGCCTTTCTTATTTCAGCCGTGAAACAGTTCGCTGTGTTTCGGATTGAAGGGAAAGGTAGCCAGTGTAATTACTGGGCATGGACGGCATTTCATCTTAGGCCTCAGGATGACAACGCACCTTCAATATCAAGTGATTTTCTCTTGTTATTGCAGGTTATCTATAGGCGGCGGTTACCCCTTAGCATCAGGTGGGCCGTCAGCTTGTTTGTCATCTAGTAGTATAAAAAAAAGGCAAGCAATAAGCTTGTTCGTTGCTGTAGTTGTTTAAAATTATGACCGTGTAAACACAGGAATAGGTCAAACTATTTTTTGGGCATGCCAGCCATTTATTTTGCCGATAGCTAATATTAATATTGGCAAACATAATCCACGTGCAAAAATCTCAGCGGATGCCGCTGGTCCTAATTTAGTTTTATCTTTGAAGCTATTTTCTTTTACGTCATCGATAGGGGTTGCATCATGCATTATGGTGGTCATAAATACAAATAAGAGGACGTTCATAGCTAAAAGAGTACTAAACCTTTGAAATCACCTCACGATCGACTTGTAAAAAAAAGTCATAAATTTTCTCTTTATTACGTTATAAAGAATGACAAAATCCGGTTAAAATGCGAGGGTAATTTTAAAACACAGCTTTAGCCGTAAAACGATCAAGTTATTGCCGCAAACGCATTTGGCAATAAAACAGACGTTGCCAATCGTAATTCAAGTTTTTAACTTTTTATTCTGCAGCTTTCCTGTGAAGGCGCGTCTGGTTTATGTTAGGTTTTTGAAGTGGGACTAGAATTCAGCTTTACGAGGCTGCCGTTTGTTCTACGAACTTTCCAAAAATATTAACATTGCAAACAACTTTAACATAACAAGCCGTTCTGGTAACAACGTTAATGTTAAATTATAGTTTTGTTCCAGTTAAATCTATTTCACTTTTATGAACCGACTACTCGACAGACATTTCATAGAACTTATGATTTAACTTTTCGTGACTAACTGACAGATTGCAGCGTATCCTTGGTTTTAAGAAGACGAGAACCTTGATACGCCTTCAAGCTTATGGGCGATCCGATTCATAATCTACAGGCTTCATGAGGAGGTGTCCTGCTGTTGAAACTCTAGTGCACTGGAGACTTAATCTCCTGGAGACTTAATCTCCAGTGCACTGGAGTCGTGAGGGAGCGACAGACTTGAGAGCGCCTCCAAAGGCTCGGACCTTGGCCCAAGTCAGTCGTGTTGTAGAGGGACAGGTGGAAAGTGCTCAGACATGTACCTGGTCGAGTCGTCGAGTGGTCGAGTGGTGACAAAAGTGCAAAAAACGATTCTCACCCTCGTTAGACGAGCGCAGTGCAAATGTGTGGCTAGTGCCTGAAAGTGTTTGCGTGTTCGAGGCATCAACGCTCTTGATTGGATCAATTTATATTTAAACTTGACATTATATAATTCACTAATACTATTATCCACATTATTTACATTTAAACTCAAATTATACTATCCACTTTTATTAGTAATATTTTCATATCATTATTTGATCTCAATATAGTTTTTCGAGTAATGCACACTCCCTCCTTCTTATAACATGGCTTCTTTCAAATGAGGCGTGAAAAACCACCAGAAAGGTGGAGCTAGAGCGGTGCTTAAACTGCCCTAGCTGTCTTCGCATGTCGACTGTTCTGACTGCTTCACATCAGACGGTGCTGAGTCAATTGCCGTTAGTAAAAAAATAAATAAAGTACCACCACTGTACCAGACCATGCTCGCGTTTATTAAGAATTTACTTTGTTTCATGGGAAGACTGAAGCTGACGTCAGTTGTCTATGTTAAGTGAACTGTCACTTTTGGTTACATTTTGTGTTTTAATTCACACATACGGAGCTCATAGTAATTTATTAATATGAACAAGTATAGAATACTCCACGAAGATAATACGTGAATCAAGTTTACAACCAAGAACTTATATAACCCGAAACGACTGGCAAACGACTACAGCATGCTATCTTATTATGTAATGCTTCTAGAATCGGCTTCTATTTTTGTGAGAATTACATTTTAGAAATTATTTTTCATTTTATTTATAAGAAATTACAAGACAAACTTTATTTATTTATCTGCCAATTAGGCAGAATTCCCGTGGACGCGGAAGACTGAAATAGAATAAATAACACAAAACTATAAATAATATGAAAGATAACATGATTGTAGAGTAACTTCCTGGAAAATGGATTCAAAGCTATATGTCGTCAATCTGTAACAACATACTAGTCTTTACTTATTAATGTATTCTTAATGTGATTTATAAATATACAAGAATAGACATATTTTTGAAGTAAAATATTCCTTGAGCTATAAAAGGCTTCCTATTTCTTTATTATATCAGCATAAGAGCACCCAGATCTATGTTTAATCAAATCCTGACTGTAATCTTAAGTAAATTTGAATGATTGAGATGCCTAAGTAAAGGCCTTGGGTACAATTGACAGTACATCAAGCGTACGTAACAGTTTGACCTTGCGACCAGTCTCACTCCGTTCGTAATATAGAAGGCTATTGTTATTATGTAGTGTAACTGTTACTCTCGATCTGCTGTCGTCTGTACATCGTTCTGGGTTCATGAGTACTGAATAGCGATTCAATTTTCGAAAACTGCAAACACTAACCGCGAACATGTAAGTACCGAAAGAAAGAAAGAAAAAAATATTTTATTTAAATAGGCCACATAGAAGCACTTTTAAATCCTTAAAAAAAACACATTCTTACAACTATCACAAAAAATATATTAACTAACAACGTCATAGTCTCTGTCTGTCTGTCATGTCTGAATTTACACCGGTTCCAAAAGTTGAACTACCGAGAAGATTCCGACAACAAACTCGTGTAGTCACTCTTTTCAAATATTAAATTACAATGTTTGTAGTTAAAAAAAATATAACTTTTAGCAGTGCAGTGCCGCCCAGCGAAAAAAATAATTACAATAGAAGAGAATCTATATCAACGTACTAACAAAGTAGGTACCCAATTTCAAAAGTATTATCGTTATTTTCAAGCTATCTGACAATCCACAATCACAATATAGGTATAAAGAGGTTAATAGTCATAATACTTACTCGTAAACAAACATATAAACATTTTGGAATTTTAATGTTTCCACGCATTCTTATCATCTAAATATTCTTGGATCTTATAGCTGAGGTATATCTACTAGTCCCTAAATATATATATCTACTGGGTATATCTACTAGTCCCTGAATACTCAAGTTGGGAATAGTGAACTAGCTTTTTCTTTATACGACTTGGATGGGTAAGAAGCATGCCGCTTGCTAGGTGGCAAGTGGTAGTCATAGCCTATAGATGTTTGTAGCACCTTGAGCACTAATGTAGAGTGGGGTATTTAAAAACGTGGGGTTGCTCCGAACTATATTTGGGGTAGCTCTAATTCCGAACATAGCTGCTTTTATTATGATATACATATAGTATGTATTTCGACGCCATTTGGTTAAATTCGTCGCTTGATTGGATGTTTAGGCCTATAGGTAATAACTAGACTCACTCAACGTTTAACAATATGGCGAATAGAAAGTCTGCTCAATTACATCCCTAGGTGGATCGTCTTGGACTGAAAAGTTTTGGTGTGAGTGGTAGATTTAAGCTATTTTTTTTATAACCACTTATAACTAAAACGATCACGGTTATACAAGTGTTGTATGTATAAGTGGTCATAAAAAAATAACGTTGAACCAACCACTCACTCAAACAGTCACACAAAAGTTCTTCAATTTAAAAGACCTACCTAGGCGTCCAATTAATCAGCCGGCTGCCATGACGTTCAGCCATCTGGTTGAACGTTACGCTCAATAACTTGCCTAGTTGTACTTCAGCCGTTTCATTGGATGCCGGCGATAAATCAACGGCCTTGGCGTCCAGTAAAGTGGATAATTTAACTAGATGGCTCCGACGTATACATAAAGAACCCATGATCAGTTCATAAAATGGCACATATTGTGTCTTTCCTCAGCTAACAAAAAGAAATTATCAACTTTTTTTTATACCATGATGCACACATCATCACCAGCCATAGGTCCCACTAGTGGGCAAAGGCCTTTCTACATGAAAAAAACACATGAGGAGCTTGGGTCATAACACCACCACGCTGATCCAATGCGGGTTGTTGGGTTAAAGCAGTTGCAGTTACAACCGGGACAAACGGCTTAACGTGCCTTACGAAGTGTTGTTTTCTGATTTTTGATCAAATATGGAATCTAGCTTCTTCATTATTTGTTGCGATGTCGTACACGTTTTGATGAAAGCAATTTGCTCCATTTCAATGGCCCCGGGTATAAGGAACATTGCCTTTTCGTCCTCTAATATCAAACGGATAGGTTTAGCGCAACCTGCATCCCACGGCTCGCCGCGACCCTGACCCGTCTGTCTATTTATTGGGAGGCCGTCCTGCTTTGCGTTTTCCGGTACGTAGTCGCCGCGCTAGAACTTTAACGCCCCACCGGCCGTCAGTTCTGCGTGCTTAGTGCCCTGCCCACTGCCATGTCAACTTACTAATTCTGTGAGCTATGTCAGTGACTTTAGTTCTCTTACTTATGTCCTTATTTATGATTCTGTCTCGTAAGGAAACGCCTAACATCGCTCGCCCACTCGTCAAATATTTTTTCCCATTTGCGGAAGCTTTGATCGTCTACACGAAACATAACTCGGGCCCATTTAGAAGGTCACACCATACGGAAGTAGGCTGTTTGACTAATTTCACCGCGAATAATAAAATGTAATATCCTTTAAGGTCAAAGAAATTAACAGAACTTGTATGTTTTAGTTATGAGGTATTACTGAACATTTATAAAGACCTGACATAAAAAGTCCTATCACGGTGTTAGTGAAAATCAACGACTATTACGGAGGTACTTTTGTTTTCGTCTTTTATTCTTGTTTGGTTATCCAAAAATAATTAAAAATAAAAATAAAAATAGGAGTAAGGATCAGAGGTTCTTACTTTTTTTCTCATAGACCACTTTCAAAATTCAGCTGGTTTAGGTGGACCCCTGCTGTGACTATTAGATACGCCAACGTAGACCCTTGACGAATCTTCCGTGGACTAGTCTAGAAATACATGATAACATCTACATTTTCACTAGTAGGACACATTCCTATAAATAAAAACCTCCTAGAATTAATTTCTTTACATCATTACAGGGTTTCTATCTACATTAAGGTGCAGGAGAAAGCATAGTATTGCCAGCTTAAAAAAATAATACCACATAACGCTTCCTCGATAAGCTGTGCCAACCTTATTCATGGTAGGAAACTAGGAATACAGAAATACAAATCAAATGTTATATGGATACAACTTTGTTAACAGTAAAGATAAATCCCAGGTAAAGGATAACTACATTGTCTTTAACCTCTTTTAAAAAATGTCAAGTATAGTTATTAGGAAAACGTTATCCTTCTTTGAATCCTTCATGAAGTATAATAAGCCTGTGATTTTGTCTCTATTTTGTTGATTTAATCCAAGTAAATTTTATTCTAAGTTAAACAGAATAATACTTTTAAAATATTCACTGATACAAATTGTCTGGTGTTGTACATTATTTCAGTACCTTTAATATAAATGATGATTTTTCGGAGATGATGGTAGAATAATCGGATTCTGGAAATGTATTATCATAATTACAAACAACAAAAGATATAAGCACATGTGAATTCCACATGGACGGAACACAGGAAACATATATTACATAGCTTCATAGCATGGACCACACCGCTATAGGTTGGTTGGCTTGTAGGTTGGTCTTCAATCGATTGTTGTTCGAAGAGTGTGCTCATGAGCTTAATCACGCCTAGCCCATTTAAACAGAAGACTTCAAGTCGTTCGGCGAGCTACCACCTGCACTTGGTTGACCTAAAAAACATCAGCAGTGTGTGCTTTTCGTCATCTCCTAATAACGCGCAGGGCCAGCGAGTAGAATGCACTTCCGGCTTCAATATCATAATCTGAGTTCCTTCAAAGCAGGATGTATTCGATTCCTGATTATTTCAATTCCCGTGGGGTGGCAGAAATTTTCTGCTCGGTTTGATTGGTGGTAGGGCTTTTCTGAGTCCGCCTGGCTAGCTACCATCATGTTATCTAAGTCTGCCGCCATAGCAATAATGTTAACGGCATTAGTGTGTTGCGGCAGTTATGTGGTTGAGGAATCTGGATGTAGCTCGCTTCCACCATCGGCATTATCTTCACTTACCATCAGGTGAGATGAAGGTCAAGAGTTACCCCGTTAAAATAATAACTTCTGGGTAGAAAAGCTCGCTACATCGTCAACTCTCTCTTGACTACTCTCAGAGCAAGCCCATTTTTTAATAATGTCAAAGCCTTTCTTATCATTCAGCTTCAGGTTAACAACGGGCTGTAGATGAACAAAGTAGTCCCATTGGAGCAGAGGGGGATAAGCTCGCAAGTGAACATAACGAGACCCGCGGGACCCGCTGATGTCACTGCATTTGTGTTACAATGGTAGGAATGGAAAAGGTTGAAAACACAGAACACGTCGGACTCTAGAAATGGTTGTCATGATGAAGTTACAAATGGCCGCACGTCAAGCGTATGTAGACAAAATTACTCGAGACAACATCATTGGCAATCTTTATTTCGGCGGCGAGTATTTGGCGAGCTTGGTGGTGTATGGCCCAAACTCCTCATGTGTTTCTACCGTGTAAGAAGGCCTGTGCCCAGAAGTGGGACGTGTATACCTACGTATAGGCTGTTACAGTTGTCTTAGTGTAAAATTTTGTCCATGATAGTAATAAGGTATTAATGGCACTTTACCGTTTTATTATCCCTGTAAGTTCTTATTTATAATCTATGGTTCTCATAGTAATTGTCTACCTATACTGTTTGTGGTTCACCTGTGATGGTGAGATGGTTATGGATGTCTAAGGTTTAGAGTTTTTGGCGGGATTGGATGGTGTCGGTCAAGATACTTATTACAATAATTACAAAACCGTTAAGAATTTCATCGTGTTTATCCACCTCATCAAAGTAGTATCATGAAGACTGTCGTAATATATTTACGCGAAACTCTCCAAAAATTCATTGAAATGTCGGTGCAATACATTTGCAGAATTAACGAAAATACTTAAGATATGGTTGTATGGGCTTAACCCTTTGCCGTTCTTTTACAGGAAGAACGAACCTAAAAAATGTCTATGGTTTGACATATTGGTTTAACAGGATTCCTTTATAAAGCGCAAGAATACATTGTAAAAGTGTTTATCATGCAAGTGGCACCTGATCATAGTTATTTGAATATTGTATTATATAACATGTCTAATGACAAAATTGAGATAAAGTTTGCAGTGGTTTTTTGTTTTTGTTTCTACGCCTGCAAGAGGAGTTCAATCTCTTGATCAATTTTATTATTTTTATGACCGCTGATATATTATAAACACTATGTACTCACCAAGTTTATCCTGCAGGACGTTCTTTGTGTCACAGTGGACGAGGCAGAGGATCAGGAACAGTGCGACGTGCGCCGCCATATTGTGGCGGATGTGACGTCACGTGTAGGCGGCGGGAAGGCGCGCCGCGCTACCGCGCTTGGCTAACCGACCCATGTTCCGATTTATCTGTGGAATAAAGTTATTATCATTAAAATAAGTATGCTTGAAAATATTACTAAATGTTATTCAATTGCATTATTGAGCTAAAAATGAGAACTAGCGAGCTTAAAACGTTAAAATCGTGTAATTAAATTGGTGAACGCCATAT
Source organism: Nymphula nitidulata (assembly GCA_947347705.1). Lineage (NCBI taxonomy): Eukaryota > Metazoa > Arthropoda > Insecta > Lepidoptera > Crambidae > Nymphula > Nymphula nitidulata. The sequence continues at coordinate 1,277,404 of OX374618.1, forward strand.
TGTCAACTTCGATAGTTAATAATCCATCTCGCGAGATTATTAAACTATCGAAAAATCGTTAACACCAACAAATCATTCACAACGTCACTCATTATTCTTCAATGGGTTTAACCTATCTATTGCAAGCCGTCAAATTGTGAACTAGCGCCTTTATCAAGTCTCATTGGCCCAATTTAGAGTTTAAAAGGGCCCTTACACTTAAGGCGATCTATTGAAACGTTGTTTCTCCCAAAACAGATAGGAATAGAGATATGACTGACTCGTCCGGAGTAAAAAAGACAAAATAGCGATCGTGCGTGTAAATTAAGCGAATATACTAAGGTAATTAAAATAAAAAATAATTTTTTTGGAGTCGGTGTTTCACTTTTTAATGTTTTTGGAAACAACTTAGCACCAGCTCCAAAAAATATGTTTCTAGCGGATGAGTACCTATTTGAATTAATTCAATTCAATCCGTTTATTGCCAACTAAGTGTACATAAGGTCTTAAAATATAAAATACATCTTACAACTTAGTTACCTGTGCATAGGTGCTGCAATATCACTCAAGTAATAGATAGAAAACTAGTACTAGTACTTAAATTATTTTATCCTTTTTATTTTTTTTGTAGTCGGTTATAATTTTGGTTTTCAAAAAATTTTTACAATTTTTTGTGATTACATACTAAGGTCAAAACTAGATGGGTGACCATCAACTTATAATCTTTCCTAATATCGTATCGTTTCACTTAAAAGTCATAGGAAAGCAAAAATCCGCAATTTCGCATACGTAGATGACATACTGATTTCATTTTTATTTAGAAACCAAACTACCCAACTGATCTTGAAAAAATATTTGTGGTACCAAACGAAAACTATTCCCCATCGAACAAAAAAAGAAATACGCAAATCAGATTAGTAATCTCGGCGTTACTGAGTAAATAAATAAATTTTGCCTTTAAAATTTTAACTATAAACCTATAACCTCATTATACACAATTTATATGATCATAAAAGCTTGTCGCGCAATTTACTTGTGTAGATAAACTAGTACTTATTTAATTGACGAAAGAAGAAAAAAATATTTTCTTCTTTTTAGAACATTTAAATAAAACCTTTTTTTAAAAAAGGCTTTTTTGCATTTAATTTATTTTTTACTTTTTAGTTATCGCTGGGTAGGTTTTTGAGTCTTGGCAAGCCCTTTCATTTGATACCCATATTGCAGAAGTGCATAAAAAATAACTATTCCGCCATCTTGGATGTTTAGCCATATTGGATTTATATTGATGTCACATTTTCGAGTTACTCTCAACAAGCCCTTTCATTTGATACCCATATTGTAGAAATGTATTAAAAATAACTATTCCGCCATCTTGGATTGTCCGCCATATTGGATTTAGAATGGCGTCACATTATTTTTCGAGTTACTTTCAATAATCCCTTTCATTTGATACCCATATTGTAGAAATGCATTAAAAATAACTACTCCGTCATCTTGGATGGTCCGCCATATTGGATTTAGAATGACGTCATACAGTTTATCGTGTATTGTCATCCAAACTAAACGTGTATATAAAATTTCAGTTCAATCGGTTGAAGATATCTGCTTCAAAATCGAGTAGCAAGATTCCACCCGAAAATAAGCAAGTTAAATAAAAGCTTTTAAAAACATACCTTTGACTTGAGAACCTCCTCGTTTTTGAAGTCGGTTAATTATCGTTACCAATAATCTTAGTTTTTATTATTTTTAAGTGCTTTTCTGAAATAAAATGTATCGAGGCAAAATTTTTTAATCGTGTTTTTGTTCTACACGTGTCTAGATAAAGATATGAAGTAAGTTACATCATCGATTTTCAGATCCGCAAGATCTTTTAGCAACCTCTGACATTATTCATAAAAGTGGTATTTTTTTCGTATGTATCGCCTTAACAATAATAATTCGAATTGGTAAGGTTGGGTAAAATTAAAGATGGTCCGAGTATATATAGTGAACAGGTTCTTGCTGGTCCCACTTTTTCTACAGTTTATAATATCTCGAGACAGACTAACGACGCTCACAAGTTGTCTATGAAAATAAAAATTGCTATGACCGTTCGTGGGAATGAAGCTTAACAGATTTTTTCCCATAAAGACTGTTTTTTTATATAACATGATTATGATATCTTCCTTTGTAACGCAACAATAACGGATGTTCAAGCTTAGTATTACTCGACGAAAGCTGGCGCACCGAGCTCGTCAGACAATTCAATAACAATTTACTAAGCACTTAGTTTATTAAAGTGTTTGTTTGCTACTCAAGTACACTAAGTTCACTTTGCATTGAATTCTCTTCTTATTTCAGTTTTACATGTTTAAATAGATACACCGTTCCTTGCCGTACCACCCTCGCTGCCATATAAAATAATTCACCTTCAGAGAATATCTTATGAAGGTGAGAATACTGGAAAATTGTTTAGTATTTTTCCAAGATTAAATCCAACGGTAATATTACGCTTTAGTTTACATGTCGAGTGAACGTTTGAAGGAACCTTGAAATTAACCTAGCAGGCGAAGACTTGCTTAATTTTTACTGAGAAATATTTTTACTTGAAATTGCTGATGTACAAATTGATATAAGTGGCGTAGCAAAAGTCTGGATTATAATTATAGTAATAAACGTTGTTCGTGGCAGGTTTTTTCTAATTTTATTGAAAATAATTGCTGTTTGCCGCAGATGGTCTTTACAATGTAGCTGGGGTTTTAGAGAGGCGAGAACGTTGGTGACTCCCTTAAGAAAATATCACCTCAGGAGAATTTCCAATTGATAGGCATCACATCCCGGAGTGGTATTCGTTGTCGTTTAAAGTCTCTAGGGCGCTCGAGCTATGATTATGTGGCAAGTGGTAAATATGTTTAGTCTCTAAGGCGCTTGAGCTATGATTATATGTGGCAAGTGTAAATAAGTGAAGGGTCTCTAGGGCGCCTGAGCTATGATTATGTGGCAAGTGGTAAATATGTTTAGTCTCTAGGGCGCTTGAGCTATGATTATATGTGGCAAGTGTAAATAAGTTAAGGGTCTCTAGGGCGCCTGAGCTATGATTATGTGGCAAGTGGTAAATATGTTTAGTCTCTAGGGCGCTTGAGCTATGATTATATGTGGCAAGTGTAAATAAGTTAAGGGTCTCTAGGGCGCCTGAGCTATGATTATGTGGCAAGTGGTAAATATGTTTAGTCTCTAGGGCGCTTGAGCTATGATCATATGTGGCAAGTGTAAATAAGTTAAGGGTCTCTAGGGCGCCTGAGCTATGATTATGTGGCAAGTGGTAAATATGTTTAGTCTCTAGGGCGCTTGAGCTATGATTATATGTGGCAAGTGTAAATAAGTTAAGGGTCTCTAGGGCGCCTGAGCTATGATTATGTGGCAAGTGATAAATAAGCTTGCACGGTCCACTAGGGCATGTAATATGCCTTTTCTAAGTTATCAGTGCATCAGTTCACTGTGTTGTAGTACGGAGGTTGTAGACCTTGCGACCTTTCCTTTCTGGAGGTACAAGATAACCAGAATAATAATAAGGCACGTTTGTTTCTACTAGGCAATGCTTACTTGTTAGTAAGTGTTTTGAAATCATTATTATCATCCTAGTAATATTATAAGTGTAAAATTTTGGACGCATGCTTGTTACTCAATTACGCCAGAACGCTTCTGGAGGAAATCTGACACAAAAATAGACTATAGCCTGATATATAGTATATGCTGCTTTTTATCACGTAAAATGTACCAGGGATCAAAGAAAATTCGCGAGGACGAAGTTGCAGGTAAAAGCTACTTATTTTCACTGTAGATAATTTATCTGTAATTCTAGAAAGAGAAGCGACGCGATTACCTCCTTTTGTCTTGCTTGGCAGTAAAACTGATATTCCCATTTTTCAAGTGACAGAATAGCAAAAAATCAAATGGAATACTGATGGTCCATCAGCTTATTCTAATGACATCACTTCTCCTCTAGTTACAGATAGGGTATCTGCTGATATTTTTCTATACGAAGCACGGCAATTGACCGAACACCGCCTGAGGTGAATTGGTAAGAAGAGTCCATATGAGAAGACAGCTAATGTAGTTTAGACAGTGCTCTAGAACCTTGCCGCCTCAAAAAATTGCAGGAACGCATGTTATAGGAAGGAGAGAACACATGCGCTGGCAAAGAATTCCAAGAAACGAGACACTAAATTTCTTTGTGCGTGATGTTGAGGTGGAGACAGTGAATTGATGACTCCGAAAACCGGCACGCGTGCTCCTGAGCAAGAAGGGGAAAGGTGGGATGAGGTCGAAAAGCTCTTTGCTATATGTTTTTTATTGACGATTCAAAAGCATTTGTATAAGAAATTCAAAGTCTTTAAGCAGTAAACCCTTAAAAAGCTTCTTTGTTTCGCTCAAACCAAAAATTTAAAAAGGCAGACGCATAGAACTGTAATATTAAACTGCTTGTTCCTCAAGAGGCAAATAAACTTTTCGAATTAACTTACTGGGTAACTTTTCGCCTAATCTTTGAAAGCATCTGCTCTGACCAAAGTAAGGAGTCATGAATAAACTATCAAGGAGAGATAAAATTTCCAGAGTCTCGCAAAGGGAGGGAAGCAGTGCCAAGTCGCCGTGTGCGAAATTTCAAAAAGGAATTAACCCAGCGGACACCGTCACACGACAGATTTTATTACGGCCATGAATAAATTCCTCCGGGAGGTCGCTCCCGTCTCGTAAATTATAACGGCACGTTAAATTTAGCTTCTCTGGCGGTTTGATAGAATGCGTTTCAAATGCGCACTGCATCTGTCCGTCTGTCCAGATTTTTAGTGTTAAATTGGAAATGATACTTCATACTAATATTATGGATGCGAAACTAGCTCTGTCTGTCTGTCAGTTACCTATCAAACTTGGACCCTGAAAGGGCCGCCTTTGTCCAGCAGTACAGAGGACTAGGTTGACAGTGACTGAGGAGATATATGCTCGAAATGTAGCTTACGATGATAGCATTGTAGGGTGGACGTTAACTTATAAACGCAAATACAGATAGACTAGAAGAATTTCACAGGGATATCCCAAGTCCTGGGTGGCTCAGTTGATTAGAGCAGTCGCCCGGTTAGCGAAAGGTCGCGGGTTCGATTCCCGCCTCAGGACGTGAAATTTTTCTAGTTTTACATTTTAATGACTAAGTAATTTTACAAACATTTATAATAATGTTAAAATCAAAAATTAAGAAGATTTGAAAGCACTGCCCCAACTTAACCTAATCGTAGGTATTTGTAAAAATACTCGTTTCGGATGTTGAAATAGAACATTTCGACATTGTAGGGTGGACGTTAGCTCATAAACGCAAATACAGATAGACAGTTGGTTAGAGCAGTCACCCGGATTGCGAAAGGTCGCGAGTTCGATTCCCGCCTCAGAACGTGAATTTTTTCTAGTTTTACAATTTATTTTGTACTTAAAATATTTTTTCAAACATTTATAATAATGTTAAAATCAAAATTTAAGAAATACATTTGTCTTTCATTGAAGACTAAAGCAGAAGAACGTTATTTAGGGAAAGCTGCTACGTATAAACAGCGTCAAATTTACCTTCAACTTATTCCTTTTAAAATAATAAATAACACAATTCACAACATAAAGTTTTCCTACTGGCAACCTACATTTTAGTATAACAAATTTTATTACTCCCATGAATAAATTTCAGAGCAAAGTCGATTTTGCATCGTAAATTGTTACAGCACTTTAAAACTGACTCTTCATACAATGCTGGCCTATGCTTTAACAGCGTAAGCTATATCTTAACAAAGTGCGCGATGTATACACTGTTAAGTGGACCTAACGATTTAGGGAAGATGAATTATTGTAGCGTCGGTCGTTTATATGATAAAGGCTTGCGGAGCCCGCTGTTAATTTTATAACCATTATTTCTTTTCAGCTACGAGTCGCAGGATACATATTACTATGCAAAAAGGTTTTACGAATGCTTCCATCAAGCACACCTCGTTGGCAAGTGTGAAATATATGGAGACTAGTTTATGGTTATTAAAAAGTTTGGCAGCTTAGCGAAGTGGGTTAGCGGGCTTCAGGAGGCACTCTACCCGTCTACACAAAATGGAAAAGCAGGGGAAACTCGCTTCATACTAAGTGTGCTCCGTCACGCACACATGAACCGTATATGAATTTAGAGCTTCGAGTATGAGACTTGAGTTTGCTAAAGAATACTATATTTTAAGCGATAAACTAAAATTGTATCAAAACTTTGCGGAGCAGAACATCTGCTGGTTAGTGTCAAAACCAGTTTTTGGGTGCAGAAGGCCGCATGTCAAGCGTAACATTTTAAGAAACTGGCTCTTATTAGAACTGATTAAGGTATTCATTCTTGATCTGCAGGCGTGTGTAAAATCTATTTTTTTAGAGTTTAGTCAACCATGGTTTGAGCTGAGAGATTATGCTCTTACAACATTAGTCAAGCTTCATCGTCTTTCGCATTTTGTCGTAAAATTTTGGTATGAAATTAACGCAAATACAATATTCATTTTAAATTCTTTCCTAAGTTTTTGAAGGAGGTATATACATTTATATATACGTACAATAAATTGGAATCGTAATGTTTTAATCTAATCTTTTGCATACCTATGTTTTAGCACAACACGCTAGCATATGTAGTATTTGCTATCTATCTAACTATGTCTTGCAAATCATTTTTGTTTCATTACATAATAAATTAATAAAAATTAACGATTTCTTTTCCCAAATAAAATGCGATTGGTTGAGATGTACCCAAAAGTAATAAACACATTTATTGGGGATGCCTTGATCTTCCCTATTTACACAATGATTTTTGTGGAGTCATATAAAGCGAAGTATGTCTGCTGTGTGTTGTGTAGCGTGTGTATGTGGGTGTGTGTGTGCGTGTATTATAGAACAAGTATTATTCATTCTAGGTAAGATTATAATATGTTATTGTAACTAAAATTTTTGTCAGTCTTATCTCGAATTCAAAATAGTTTTTATTAACCGGGAGGCTCGTATGTACCGTCGACTGGGGGTACCACCGCCTTTCTTATTTCAGCCGTGAAACAATTCGCTGTGTTCCGGAGTGAAGGGAAAAGTAACCAGTGTAATTACTGGGCATGGTCGGCATTTTATCTTAGGCCTCAGGGTGACAACACACCTGCAATATCAAGTGATGTTTCGTTATTATTGCAGGTGTCTATAGGCGGCGGTAACCGCTTACCACCAAGTTGGCCGTCAGCTTGTTTGTTATTAAGTTGTATAAAATTTTAAAAATAAATAAGCGGAAATGATCTCACCTTCTTAAAGATCGCAGCTTTATAACATTCATTTTTTAACTTTAAAACATGTCATGACACTAGACTTCCTCAAGGATCTGCACATATTCTTCAGATGTCATTATTTTAAAGCTTCAATTGACTATTGTAACCATTACAACCAGCCAAGACCTATGATGGTATATCAAGCTTTTAATACATTTAAACTGGCTCAAATTGGATTTCATTTAAGCAAATTGTTACATAGAATGGGGGGAATGATACTCTGGAACGTAAATATCACATAAATGGGTATTTTAAAACCAATACCGCACGCAATGCTATTCTTTAATATCCCGGATAAATCAATTCCGGGTGTGATAATGGGTTTTGTTGGTTGGCTTAAATTTGTTTACAGTATTCACAGGTGAATCGATGTCGCGCGTATATCATCAGAGACTTTATTCGATTTAATAAACATTCTCGGGTGGAGTTGTTTGTTTGAGTCATGTTACTAAATTCAATTCAATCTAAAGTAGGTACTATATGTATATTATTTAGAAAAGTGTTTAAGGTATAACTTAGTAGATATAATATCTAAAACGCCCAAAAGTCTGAAAAAAAAAGCCGCTCAAGTGCGAATCGGATTCGCACACGAAGGGTTCCGTACCATTCTATAAACTGTTGCCGTTATCAATATCGAGCAAAAACATGCAAAAAAATCACGTTTTTTGTATGAGAGCCCCCTTCAATATTTATTTTATTCTGTTTACAGTATTTGCTGTTATAGCGGCAACAGAAATACATCACCTGTGTAAATTTCAACTGTCTAACTATCGCGGTTCATGAGTGACAGACAGCGGAGTCTTAGTAATAGGGTCCCGTTTTACCCTTTGAGTACGGAACCCTAAAAAAAACCTTTTTGTCGCCTTCTTCTTCTTCGTGCGGGCGGTTTCCGCAAATCGTCGTCAGTTGCGCGTGTTTTGCGTCGGAGGATGGTGAGCTGGGTTACTCGAGCTATCCCAGCTCCTCTAGGCAGTCATCCAGCGCCTTAACGTTGCCGAGCAACTTTCTTATAATTTTTTTTCACCTGTCTTTTCATTACGATTTTTTAGGCTATGAGTTTGTACTCCAAAATCTTCAGAATTTTCTGTCGAATACCGTGTATTTCAATTGAGTCACGTAACTCAATCCATGTATAATTTCCAAATGAATAAACGGTTAATGTGATATGTGCGTGGCGTTTTAATCTAATTAACGATAATAAATTATCGCATGGTCATTAAAAGCAGATAAGACATTAAGGGTGTAGGGGGAATTTACGCGCGTGAAAATGGTGGATAGTCTCAATGTTTTATTCAAAGTAGGCGTTTTATTAACCGACTTCAAAAACGAGGAGGTTCTCAATTCGGCCGGTATTTTTTTTTTTTTTTTCTATGTATGTACACCGATTACGCCGAGATGACTGATCCGATTTACGTGATTCTTTTTTTGTTCGATGCGGAATAGCTGCCATTTGGTCCCATAAAAATTTTTTCAAAAACAGTTGGGTACTTTGGTTTTAAATTTAGAAAAACTGAAATTATGAAATCGTCTACATAAGCGAAATTGCGAATTTTTGCTTTTCCAATGACTTTTTAGTGAAACGATACGATAGTGGGAAACAATATAAGTTGACGGTCACCCATCTAGCTTCCACCGTAGAAAGTTATCACTAAAAATTGTGAAAAAAAAATTTTAAACAAAAATTAAAACCGACTTCAAAAAACTGAAAAGGATGAAATAATTAAATTTAAGTAGGTATTCATCCCCTAAAACCTATTTTTGGAGTTGGTGCTAAGTGGTTTCCAAAAACAATAGAAAGTAAAGCACCGACTCCAAAAATAGGTTTTAGGGGATGAATACCTACTTAAATTTAATTATTTCATCCTTTTCAGTTTTTTGAAGTCGGTTTTTTTTATTATTGCAAACGTCTATTAATAGAACAAAAACACGAAGCTCTTCCTTCATAAACAAATTATTATTATCAGCCGAGAAACGACTACTGCTGGGAATAGGACTCCACCAAGGATTTCCAAACTGATTGCTTATCCATCGGCTTCCCGCGACCCCCACCAGATCGTCGGCCCACCAACGCTGCGTTATTATTCCTTAATATCAGGCATTTTAAGCCTACCTTCAAAGTTCATTCAACTATTAAATTCTACTATTAACATAAATAAAATACAAAACACCAAAAGCGAGGGTTCAAAAATTCAAGAAATTGACAGCATTTGTGGAGAATCATAATGATTAAGTCAACATTCTATTTTCTATCATTTAAATAAGCATTAAGATAAGTTTCTTCTTTATTGAACTAAACGTAACGTTGTCGATTAATTGACCTAAAGTTCACGGGATCCGAAAAAAATAAAAGATAAAAGGCAATGTTCCCCATCAACCTCAAACATCACTGAAGCCCTTTTGTCGAAAACGTTTTGGCAACCAGTACAACTAAAATTCATCTTGGTCTAGCATCCAAGGCAGAATAACTAAATTACATAAGCTACTCGTAATTGCTACAAGTCACAAGCAATTCTCACAAAAACTAGATTTTACATAACGCAAAATTACAAAAACCAACGTAACATACCAGCTTATAATCAGTGACTATTGAATCTGGCAAAGCTGAACCTTTTCCATTCAGGCTAGCTACTGATTTATATAATCGTATCACATACAGTGTAAGCAAACTCGCAGGCCCTGATGCATCATCAATACCCATTTACAGCGCTAAGCATTCCCAACCATCCATTGGAAACATTGGAAATTTCATTAGTCAGCCGATGTACCGACGCCATTACGCGTTTCGATTTGCGAGGCGTCCGAAGCGTAGGTAACCAACGCTATTGCTGCCTTTACACGTTCGCGATCATCATTCTGATAGAGGAGACAATGTCTCATGATTATTTCAGTTGAAACGTTATTAATAACAGCAAGGTACGACCTCATACCGAAAAAAAAAATTTTATGAAAACCAACTATGACATTTTTGGTACAGTATCTTGACTTACATAAAAAGTAGGGTACTTGACAATTTTTTTTTCAGACATCAAAAGGTAAACGTAGCCAAAAAGAAGCATAAGCTGCTGCCTTTGCTATCAAAATAACGCTTAGTGGACGAGCTATTTGACTGGTGTTAGGACAACGCCATCTGGATTATGGCATACAAAATCCATGATAATTTTTTAAAATATTTTTTACACTGACACCTATTATTGAGGCCAAAATAAGCATAACTAAGAGCTTGTGTTATGATAAACACACCCATGACTCGTGCAAAATAAATCGTCAAACATTGCTTGAGACTTGAATCAGTTACATGAACGAATAATACTTAAAGTAATATAACAATAATGCACCTGGCTCTCCAGCATTCGCTAAAACCCAACAATAGAGTTTTTTTATGTAAGATAAGCAGAGCGTTTGGCCATAATCTCACCTGGTGTGAAGCGAAGATGAGGCCTAAGATGTTACACGCTCGCCTAGAAGATGCTTGATCACTCTGGCCTTAAAGATATTCAGATTATGTTGATTCGGGAAAACAGACCTTGGCAACGAGTCCCACTCCTTAGTTGTTCCTTAGAGTTTCATTGATCGGTCTGGCAATGAGGTGCAAAGTCCAGGCGAGTCGTGATCCACCCATTTAACGTTCGTGACTGGCTTCATGATACTCCCCCCAACGGAACATATAAACGCGGCTCTCGGTGAGTAATGGCGCTAGTTCGAGCTGGTTCCACATCATTTGCTCGCTGAGATACAAGCGCAGGTCTAACGCCGCGTGCGCTGCGAAGCTTCGATTTACTAGACACAATAGGAATTTTGTTTAGTGCACGCTGTCATGCGTTAGCGCTATCAAAAAAAAGAGGGGGCTGTGATTACCTTCACTTTTTATTATAACTAGATTACTCTAGTTATAATAAAAAGTGAAGGTAGTAGTGGACATTTCCCCTCATTCCCAGATTGTTAAAACGTGGTAATTGGCATGTTAAGAGGCTTTTTCAAGTAGTAAGTGGCTTTTACAGTAACAAAGAAAAATCACATGGTATTGCAGTTGCTTGGTCATCCTGAGGCGTTAGATGAAATGTCTTCCATGCCCAGTAGTTAGATTTTCTATTTAATCCGAAATGCAGAGAACTGTTTCGCGACTGAAATAAGAAAGGCGGTGGTATCTACCCAGACGGCCCTACCTACAAACAGGCCTACCACCTAGCACAAAAACTAAGAAAGGTTTTTTTATACGACTAGACGACAATCAAGCTGACGGCCCACCTGATGGTAAAAGGCTGCAGTTGCCTATATATGGAAAAAATAGCTTTGTAATACAGGTGCGTTGCCATCCTGAGGTCTTAGATGAAATGTCGTCCATGCCCAGTAATTAAACTGGCTACCTTTCCATTCAAACAAAAATAAAACGAACTGCGGCCTACGGTTGAAACTGGAAAGAATCGTTAAGGTCGGCTGGGTAGATACCACCGGGTACCTACCCAGACGACCCTACATACGGGCCTACCACCTAGTGATATATTTCATGAAAAACCGGCCAAGTGCGAGTGGGACTCGCGCACGAAGGGTTCCGTACCATTATCTATAAACAAGCGTCTACCTGTTGCCGTTATCAATATCGAGACAAAACAAGCAAAATAATCACGTATGTTGTATGGAACAAATAAAACAATTGCCTTTTAACAACTTCAAAACTGCTGTTCATAAATAGCATTTGAAAACATCTTTTTTTTATACAAAGCACGACAAATGACTCAACTATCATTTTCACACTACTTCAGACGTGTTACTGGTAGGTCGTTTTCCTTTCATGTCGTTAATGCCTCAAGTCAAGGGCATTTTGTTTCCTTGCCCTTCTAATACGGAGGGCTATATACCCAAAGTCGCCGAATGAAGTTAGCTTCACGTTTATAGCGTCACAATATGGCGCTGACTCGATCTTATCTGTATTTTGATAGCGTAGTATAACTATTGATTGATTGCATGTGTCTGCTCAGTCATGCCTCGCTTATGAGGTGTCGTAGTCATACTGATAATATATAGTTGTATAGCTGCAAAGATCTATATTAGAAAAAAGTACTTTTAAAATATCATATCAACACAAAACAATGAAGTATGTACTTATCCCATAAATGGCATTTTTTGGAGTTGGTGCTAAGCTGTTTCCAGAAATAACCTCCTCCTTTTTTGAAGTCGGTTAACAATCAAAAGTGAAGGAAATACTACAAGAATACCTTTTGTGAGAGAAGTTGATAAATCATTATTAATTTTATTATTTTTTGTTTTAAAGTCGATTTTCAATTTTAAATCACATTTTGTGTCGAATAAAAATTGCTTATTGTCTACTCTAACAATGTTGAATATCTTAACAACCCATCGTGTATTTTTGAATAAGTTATACATTTCTTTTAAACTTTCTTTATATTATTTAATGAATGTTTATTAAGTAAGTACCTAATTAGAAAAATATTTTTAACACACATTATAATAAAGCAATATGGAAAATATTAGCGCAGTCGTTCTAACTTACTTATTTCTATGTAATGTTATCACAATCTAACATAAAATATTTGTACAAAATGTAGTCACCATAGTTTCAACTAAAATATCGCTCTGATGTTATTAAAATGTACTCGAAAAACAAAATGAAAGACAAAAAAAGCCTAGATTCTAGATGATTTATATTTGCACATACAATGTCACTTATAACAAAAAGTTAACAAAGTCTCAACAGAAAATGATTGCGTTTCATGAACGAATGGGGACAATGGCTTCTTTTAACGTTAGCATTTGAGTTAAATTATGGAGTCTAGGCAAAAGCGAAAATATGTATTTTTAATTTAATACTTACTCACATTCTTTATACGGACTTAGAGGAGAGTGGGGTAATTATTAACGCCGGGTAACGCCGATCGAAGCTGTTTACGTCATGATATAAATTATAAACGCGCACTTAACCTATTTCAGTAAAAACAATGTTAATAAAAAAATATTTCTAGCACTCATCTCCTCGCAACCCGCAACGCGTCTCCTGATGACTACGCCACCTGAGCACTACGGGTGTAACCTACTAATTTCTTCACCGCTTTCTATCGTTTTTATAGCAACGTTTACCCCCCCCCCCCCCCCTTTCATCGTTTTTCTTTCATTATTTCTGATTGTTACAATAAAGTAGGCGTTCAAACGCATCAAAAACATTAAAAATAAGATAAACCAAGCTGAAAAGTTTTAATTATCCTACGGCCTATAGACACTCGTAGCACCTCGGGCACTAATCACGCGTTGTTACTATAGCCTATAGACTCTCGTAGCACCTCGCGCACAACTCACGCGTTCTCACTATAGCCTATAGACGCTCGTATCACCTTGGGCACTAATCACGCGCTGTTACCGTAGCCTATAGACGCTCGTAGCTCCTTGGGCACTACTTACGCGTTGACTATCCTATAAAAATGAAGGAAAAAGGCGTACCGTAACATTATTGCAGAAGAGTCCTAACAAAACGCTTTCACAATGAGCTCAGGGGACCTTACGCGCTCTCGAATTATAACATAACATAGAAATATGAGAACTCATTGTTACTACGACCTTGAAAAATTTATCGTGACTCGCCATTAATAGGGTAAAATTAATGCTTGATTATAGTTCTTTCCATCAGTAAGGGTCTTGATTTCATAATAAAGGAAATTATTTGCGATTTTTGGTTTGAATGAAAAGCTAAAATTTGCTCTTAGTCAACTCTAATACTGTTTTTAGAAAAAGCCTCTGATAAGTATTTAGCTTAGTTTGACTAGCTTATGCATGTAACTCAATATTTTTCACTTGAAAGTTTGTATGAAAAACCGTGGTACCTGCTGAGCGTTATAGTAAAATAGTTACCTTTTAGTTTTTTTCGCTACTTCATGCTAAATTCTTGTGTTATGAAGTTATTCGTCTTTAAAGCTGCCATTAGCGGTCTACCAGCACAGAATGCACGTGACTTTCAGTTCTCGACCATTCCCAAACTCCGGTATTCGTTGTGACGTAGAACCGTAAACGTTCCGCCAAGCTTCCGTTGCATTTAGGGCTGTCACTCAATCCAATGTTTATTTCTTACTTATTTAAAAATAAGGTTAGCATACAAGTCTATGGTAAATAGTTGCTACAGGTGAAGAAACATCGAGACAAACACTTTGTAAGGTTCAATATTTTGTTAATTTAGACATTGTTTTTCTTGGACTTCATCTCACCTGATAATAGGTGTTGATAAGGTCGAAGATGGAAGAGTTTTTTCCGTTTTAACTAAACTAATTCGGTTACATTTGTAGTAACATAAATTTAGCGAGGTGTAATTACAGTTTATTTGATTTAACAACACAGCGCATCTGTAAGAAACTTTTTTTTTGGCTAGGTGTTACCATAACTTATGTAGTCGCTTTTTTGGGCTAAGGCAGTCGATAGTTATTCAGTTTTCATATTTTTCATTGTGTTAGGTATTGCTATGGAGGCAACCTCTGGTAAGATGGTGGTAGCTAACCAGGCGGTCTTAGAAGAGCCCTACTATCAATCTTCCCGACTAGAAAATATCTACCCACACAGAGCGCCCACTAATACGTCACCGAGCTCCTCAAGTTGTTTATAATTAATCTAAAGGAATTCATGAACATGAAATATTAATTGTAACAAACAAATATTGTGTATGTCTATTGAAGTAATCTATCCTATATAAGAGAGACTTGTCCATTTTTCAACAGCTAACGCACAATTTTTTGATAAAGTATTATGTATTAATAGAAATATTGTTACAATTTCTACAAGTATAACACTATCATTTAAATAGAAGCTTTTGATATAAGCTTATTTTGAATGTTATAGAAGACAACCCTGAATAGAGAGGCGCAAGTGCGAGGTGTCGGCGATCCGTGCGTGTTCGGTGTTCGTGACTATACCGGAAGTGATTGTTCGTAGTTTGGACGCGGGAAGGCGGAAAGGACCATAGACTAACTATGTGAAGTACTTCACCTAACTCTCGTAAATAAGAAAGAAATTGGCTCGTGAAGAACAAACTTGAGATGATTTTTGTTTTAATGAACGTGAAGAGAAAGTTGCTATCGCTATATCATTTTTCTGTTAAGCCACAGATTCCAGACAGAATTGGTTTTTAATTGTCGTAAGACCCCTGGGACATGACACGGCTTGACAAATTCATTGATTATACAGAGATTAAATTTTTTTACCAGTTTATGACAGTGTGATAAAGGGTTGAACCGCTGTTTAAAGTATTACTGTTACATGTTGTGGTCCGTACTGCATTAATGAGCCTTGATTTATGATATTAATAAAATAGTGGTTATTAATTCTTTAATAAAGTTATTTTAATAGTAGTATAATAGTTTCCTATTTTATGTAGAACCACTGAGTTTCAATAGTGCCAAATTAAATAATTAATTTCTGTAGGGGTTGCAGCATTGTTAAACACTGGCAAGAGTTTATTAAAATTAATAACAATATATTTGAGTATTCATAAACAAATGATAAGTGTCTTTTTTACATATTTTTGTTTTCATACTACGTGTCCCTGCGCTAACTAAGTGTAATTTAGTGACTGGTCAGGCCAATTTATTTTTATTTCTTAAACTATGTATATGCGAGTGAAAATCTCTGTACGGATTGTAAAGATGATTATTGCTGCGTACCAGTTTACAAATTTCGAATACGTATAAAGAAGCAAGTGTAAGTATTTTGTGCTTAATAAAATATGGTCTGCAACTTTCTAGGTCTGTTATAATTTACCAAAATTCGGATGCATCTTTTTTGTAAAATGAATAGCTTCTTTACGTCAGTGTTGTTTTAATTACCGCCGTAAAACTGCTTACGTAATAGGTACTGTCATCAAACGCAAAGTCTAGAATAAACACTTTGATTGTAATTGTCTAAATAGCTGGAGCAACGTAATTACCAAAGCTGTTAGCTTTTAGCTTTTACTCATTAATTATATAGTACGGATTGTTATCATTACTACGACGGACTAGATTTTGTATTCAAAACTACATAATAATATGAAACGATGCCCCTGTGTTGAATTTAAACGCCTGAGTGATCATATTGTAGCGTAAAATTTTCTTTACACGACAAGGGTGGCAAACATGCGTATGGCCCACCTGATGGTAAGCGGTCACCATAGCCTATAGACGCTCGTAGCACTTTAGGAACTACTCGCGCGTTCTTACCGTAGCCTATAGAAGCTCGTAGCACTTTCGCTACTACTCACGCATTGTAACCGTAGCCTATAGATGTTCGTAGCACTTTAGGAACTACTCGCCCGTTCTTACCGTAGCCTATAGAAGCTCGTAGCACTTTGGCTACTACTCACGCATTGTAACCGTAGCCTATAGATGCTCGTAGCACTTTAGGAACTACTCGCGCGTTCTTACCGTAGCCTATAGATGCTCGTAGCACTTTGGCTATTACTCACGTGTTGTAACCGTAACCTATAGATGCTCGTAGCACTTTGGGCACTACTTACGTTCTACCATTCTTCGTTCTTCGTTATCTTCCTCATTTTCTGCGTGAATGCTCATCTTTGGACGTATTCAGAATAAGGCTTAAGGAGCATTTCCTCACAACCTAATTTTATTTATATGTAAGTATGAATTGTATTTACATTGTATAATGTATGTATGATTTGTATTTAAAATATTATGTACGTATGTATGTATTTATGTATGATACATATTTATATTATTAAGTTAGTATGTATAACTTTTTCTTTAATTTTTTTGTTGTTGTTTTTACACGTACTACCTCACCCACCTATGAAAATCTCTCTCTGAACTCAAAGGTTTGCTGGTAGAAAACACAGTTTTGTGTTAAGATCGCCTGTGTACATCATGTTTTATTTTGTTAATTTTGTTTTAAGTTGTTTTGTGTACAATAAAGAATAAGAATAAGAATACTACTGTATCTGTTGATAGACGCTCGTAGCAGCTTGAGCACTACTCATGCATTATTACCGTAGCCTATAGATGCACGTAGCACCTTGAGCACTGCTCACGCGTTACTACCGTAGCCTATAGATGCTCGTTACACCTTGGGCACTACTCAGGCGTTGTTACCGTGGCCTATAGACGCTCGTAGCACCTTGGGCACTACTCATCCCCGTAAAATAAAGAGAAAACGTCAAATTGACGGCATAGGAGACGACTCCTTTGGGCGACCTTACTCATCACAGGAACACAACTGAACAAAGAATTGCTGTTTATCTGTGTATTTAAGCATCTGATCTTTTTCTGGAGTAAAAGAAAAAGATCAGATGCTTAAAAAAGTATACTATAAAATTTACATAAAATAGGATTAGTAATTTCAAAGTTATTCAATTTAATTTTTACTTATACCGCAGTAATTATTACCGCATAACGTGCTTATAATTACTTTTACTGAGCTAAAAGTAACGGTCAGTATCCTCGTTGATGTGCACACACACACATAGTATGTTGTGTCTGTGATAGTCAAAGCTTGTCCAATAATAAAACTGAAAGGGAAATAAATATTGATAAAAGCAATGTTGGTTTCATAACGAATTGGTTATGTCCAAATCCAGTGGGCGAGCCCGGGTCAGTAATGGCAATCACCGCTCAAACTTAATTGATAAGACTCCACGGGATATCTTGCAGATTTTATTAATTGTTGAAAAGAATTTAATGGGCTTTCTCACCGAAAAGTTTGTAAAGTAAATCGTTAGCAGATTTCAGTAATTAATTTCTTTTTTAAAACTCCGATCGTTACTTGGGTTTGTGGGTAGAGAAATATTTAGGTATGTACGCTAGATAGTGGATCTGCAAAATTGTAACTGTGCAACTCAATGTCACGCTAAATTGGATCTGAAACATTGTGTTGACTGACTTCTGATGAAGCTTACAATTGAAAACTTACAAACTCTTGTACATTTTAGGCAAGTACATAGTAGTAACTTCACACTTTATTAATATGTCACAACAACTATTGCGTTCACATTAACTGTTATTGCACCTACAAGCGCAATTGTAGTCCTCAAGATACGGTACAAAATTTTTAAGATATTTCTGTGTTGGACTGAATAAAGATACTGAATAAAATCTCTTTTAGCCATCTTCAATGTTAGACTAGCTTCATCTATAGCTCTTTCTTATTTCAGCCGTGAAACACTTCGCTGTGCTTCGGATTGAAGGAAACGGTAGACAGTGTAATTACTGGGCATGGACGGCATTTCGTCTTAGGCCTCAGGATGACAACGCACCTGCAATATCAAGCGATTTTCACTTGTTTATTGCAGGTGTCTATAGGCGGCAGTAACCGCTTACCATCAGGTGGGCTGTCAGCTTGTTTGACATCTAGTTGTATAAAAGAAATATTCGTCGACTCTTTATAAATCAATTTCGCAGGCTGGTCAATATTTCGAAAAAGTAATAATCATCACTCCTAGACTCTATAAAGTAAAGCAAAGTCCAGCGTAATCCAGTTAATACTTAATTGCTTAAAGCTGAGCCAGTAATTTTTGTTTAATACCCTCTGGCTACTCTGAACATGAATAAGGGAAAATTTTTGGACCTAACTAAATCACTTCAACCTGTTCCTTTATTTACAGAACGTCTAATTTTAAATGTGCTTATATTTCATTGTAAAATAGGCTGGCAGATTTACAGCTTGTACTTTGGGATCCGGCTCGAAGGACCGCATTCTTTAAGTATATGGTACAAAATTTTCTATGATCCTACTTTTCATAGGCTTTAACCTTTCCACAATTTATTTCCGATTAATCAAACCACAATATCATTAGTCTCAAGGCCTTAACCTATTCTTATCGATTGCTAACATACAACCTTGACCGTAAGTGATTTAGTTTTCTAATTTTACCTAATGGACTACGGGGAACGAGCAGCGACCTTTGTTCGTGGTCACCTGCCATTAAGGAACATCGACAATGGTACTAAGACTTGAGATAAAAAAAGATTTAAAAGGGCAAAGTAACATGTCCATCTCTCCATTCTTGCATTTATGAACCTGCTATTGTAAAATAAATTGTGTTTCCTTGCCTGAGAAGAATTTAAATTGATCACCTTATGTTCATAAATCAGGTAAGCAAGTCAGCAACCTTCGACAACTTTAGCTTCACCACTTTGTGTATTGCCAGTTTACACGGTAATGGCCACGATGTCAAGCCATTAAATCAAGGTAGCCATAAAAAGAGGCTTTTATTTTTAAACATGCTACATGACGTATGCAATCATTCGATCGAACGACATAATATAGAATTGATGATCAATAAGATTTAATGATTAGTAAACAAACTGAAGCTCTTAATAAACCATAAAATTAATCCAGCAGCGTAAACATAATTTGAAAAAGCTGAACAGTCAATGAGTAAAATTAAAAAGTAACTTTCCTAATTCCAACTTCACAATATTCTATGAAACAGCAATGTGTTACTTCCGTATCTCCCGAAGCCTGCAAGAAAAAAGTAAAAGATGCGCAGAAGTATTCCGTAATAAGCGTTCAGTCTACAAATATTGCTTGGAAACTTTTGCCGTTACGATTAAAAGTCAGTTTAGAATAAAGCAATCCGAACGCGAAGTATTTGCCCTCTCTTCCAACCCCACTTCGCAGAGAGTCCAAAACTTTGATGGTCCGTTCCAGATTTTTCATCTTCTCACTTATTTGAAATTATAATTCGCGGGGAAGAAATCACATCAAAATTCCATTTAAAGTTGGCATTTCAATATTTGTTCCCTACACAGTCGCTCGTTATGCCGGCGGACTCGACCGCCTGATAGCCTCCTTTAAGCTTCACCATCACACACTTCACCAGCCTATATACGGCTCACTGCTGGGCACAGGCCTTCTTACATGGGAGAATCACATGAGTAGTTTGGGTTATAACACCACCACGCTGGCCCCATGCAGGTTGGTGCGGTAAACGCGGTTGCAGTAACAACCGAGACCAACGGCTTAACGTGCTTTCCGAAGCCGAAAGAAGCTCGAAGATTAGAAATGTTGGTTAACCCACCCGGGATCGACCGTGGCGAAAGTTGCTTTGTTTTCGTAATCGAAACCAGAACACGCACACTACTATTACGCCACCGAGCTAGTCAAACATCCTTCCAGCAAAGAGAAATAGAAAAATATAATGTAACTACATTATATTTTTCTATTTACACTATTACGGCCCTATAAATCAAAATTTTACTCCTTGGAACATCCTCGAGTTAGCTATTCCGTCTTTTGTCTTGTTCTTGCAGATGCCAAATGCCACACAAAAACAGATTAGCTATTCCAAGGATCACCGAAGGAGTAAAATATTCATGTTGATAAATTGTTATTATATTTTAAATCAAAAATAAGCACCATCAGATAAATATTTGCAAAATATCTTGGAAAAGCCGTATAAGTACTTTTTATGTCGTTTGCTCATAAAAAGTCTGTAAACGGAAAAAATTCTAAAAGTTCCACCTCGATCATTACGAGAACATTGAATTAGCGACAAACCCGAGTCCAGTCAACGGCTATTCAGCCGGAAAGCGGCAAAACGGCTCAAATAGCAGCAAAGGGCTTTCTCGCCTCCCGCCATTACCCGTACTCTTGTTCTAGTTGCCATCTGGAATTTCCTTAATTATTCTCTTTACTATAGTTATGTGAGTGGGATTTGAACAGATTTGCATTCTTTTTACGACCAAACGTGATAAAGGAATCAGTGTTTATTACAGTAGTTCCAACTGATTCCGGATTACTTGACAGAAACGCTTTGCTGGTATTCGTAGAAATTATTGTCACTGCTTTCTGTTGGCACTAAGAAGCATTCCTATGGGAAAAAACATTTAAAAATTCAGCTGCATTGATAACCTCCCGCTTTTTTGAAGTCGGTTAATGAAATTATTAAACCAACAATGTTATTATGTGTGTTTGTTGTGTCTAGATTTACGTTGAAAGCTAACATTATCATAATGTCTGCCCCTCTGTCTGACTACCCCGATAAGATATTGGCGCCAAACTATCCATAGTTAGTTTCATAATCAGCACAATATTCAGCATGGGCTAATAATGATAGTTTATTGTTGCGACGCGACGTACTTAAAGTATAATTGTGTGTGTGTGTTAGCGTGTGAATGATAAGAAATGTTTGTGGTGTGTTATGTGAATTACCATTCATTAACGAACTCAAAACTTTTCGTAAAGTGTCAACGTATTAAAATGTTCCCACACAAATATTAACCTTAGCGAGTACTATTAGGGCTGTGCTCGTAACTCGTCCTCGTAATCCAGTCCCGGCGTGCCTATTAAGGGCACAAACAATAAATCGCGATAAAAGCGGGCAAATCCCAGCAAGACCTCTGATGAGCACTCCAGATAAACGCTGTGAGGGTCACTCCGAGCCGTACTTACCTACCTATTTAATTCTTTCGGTGACGTCAGGATTCCCTTGCATTCTCATCGGCTATTTTTCGGTCACTATAGTAGCAAAGCTATCAAGCTTAAGGTTTTTTTTGGTGATGTAGGGAGCCTTCTCTTATATGCTGTCAGAATAAAGTGACCACCTTATTTGGACAGGGTAGCCAGCGAGTGAATAGTACCCAAGATGCCTTAAGCATCGGAAGATTACGGTAACCACTTACCATCAGGTGTACTGTACTCTAGTTTGCACACCTTGTCGTTTAGAACGACATCGATAATCCACTATAATCTCAATACCATATCTACCTCGATATTATCAATGGTTGAACTGTTATCCACTTAATATCAATAATCGTTTCCCAATTTTGTGTTACCAAAAATTGGGATACTAGATCGACCAGTTCAAGTTCGTCGCACTTTGCGGCAAGTTTCTCATATATAATGATTGGAAAGTAAATCCAGAAGCAGGGATCGTAAAAATAAATTTATGATAGATTTTTTTATTTAACTCATCTTGAAATGGTTCCATTACTTTTATTTTTGCTTTTATAAATTGTGTAAAGTCATTGAGCGGGGCTTCTTAAAACAGGCCTTAAGACTTAAAAAGAAGCTACAGAATTATTCCTAATGATAAACATTTTTTATTGTATGAAAATAAATTCTAGTTAATACCAATTCATAAATAAGGGATACAAAAAAACTCTAGAAAAATCTGTATTCATAAAGAAATAATAAGTGTCAGATCACAAGATAAGCCGCTTGCCCTATGTTATTCTTCGCATCAAGCCAATTAGAGCAACTAAAAACAAAAAGAAATACTGAGTAGGTATTCTTCACTCTAGATCGTCTGGATGCTAACGGTGAAGGATCGTAAGCTTAGCGTAGAGAAACTTATCGTGGCTAAAGTATAAAATGAACTGTATTAATTTACTACTTTTTAACTTCGAACATGCCACTATAATTATCTACCTACGTATGTCATTAGAACGGAGAAACTATGAAATTAAATTTAATATTTTTTTTTATAAAATCTGTACGGAGCTTGGTGGCTTAGTGGTTTGGGCGCTCTGGTTTCGAATACGAAAACAAAGCAACTTTCGCCATGGTCGACCCTGGGATGGGTTGATCAAAATTTGTAATCTCGAGCTCCTCACTACTTTGGAAGGCACGTTAAGCCGTTAGCCCCGGTTGCTACTGCAACCACTCTAATCCCCCAACCCGCATTGGACCAGCGTAGTGGTACTATGGCCGAAACTTTTCACGTGTTTCTCTTGTGTAGCAGTCCCAGCAGAAGAACGTTTATGGGCTGGTGATGATGTATGTCCAAAATCCCTTAATCCCTACCCTGGGGACCAGTAAACCCAAACAGTTATTTTTTTAAAATATCTTATCGGAAACGACAATCACGGTCACGTCAAACTAATCCTCTACGACGTGGGCGGCCATCTTTTAATTAGTAGTTCACCAGCACAATATAGACGTAATTACTGCAGTTTTGGGGTCCATCAGACCCCAGGGTAGTAATAATGTACAGTTTAAACATTTCTCTTGGTTACCGTTTAAAGTATGCGGTAAATACCTACTGTTGTTTTTGAGAAAATATTTGAATAACTAAGTTCTATGATTTAGAGAAGTTCAGTATAAGACATAAGGCCAAGAATTTTAAATTTTAATTTTATTACTATTACATTTTGTTTCAAAGTGTAATTTTTCTGTTGTATGTTACCAAGGACATTTGAGCGGCTAATATTTAATTCTTTTATTAAGAATCTTTTTAGAAATGTGTGAGCGCTAACTCGCCTAAGATATTATAGGTTTTTAACCTAGTTTAAGCAACTAGGTTTTTATGTATTTTTATTTTTGTAAGGTGTTTGACTGTAATTTATTGTCCTATTTTGATGAATAAATATTCATTTTTTTAATTATTAATTTGTATTTTTTTCTTTTAAATGTTTAAGATTATTGCCTAAATTAAGCGGGTTGTTTACCAAGCACAGAAAAAAAATATGTTATCTGCCCAAGGGGGAAGAACCAGAAGACAGCATACCACAAAGGTACCGAAAACCACTCTGCAGTGAACATACTTTACTAAGGTGTGAAGGATGTGTCACCCACAACTGAAAAAAAAATATATTTATTTATGCCAATTATTAGGATTACCTTTTGGAATAAATAAATAATATTTGTATTTATTTGATTTTATTTCTCAAGCATTCATGAGTTGAATGCTGGGGTCCATTAGACCCCTTGGTAGGAATAGTATTAGTCCTAGGGTTGGGTTCACTTTTTAGGTTATTCTTATTGAATGGTATAGAATGTTGCAATTGATAATGTAATGGGTAATATTAATATTAGATAATATTTCCAACAATCATTCTGTGTAATGGTCTTAAGCTTCCAACTGTTAAGAAAAAATCACTATCTCTCAAGATGACAGTTTACTGTCTTAGCCCCATTAAAAAGGGACAAACAATAAATCGAGATAAATGTCGGCAATTCTCGTAAGAAATGTGAATCCGCCGGATGAACATTCTAGATAAACTCCAAAACTCCGAGGGATTAGTCTATTGACCTGCTTCGTAAATATACTGAATAGGGATAACAGTTTCTGCATTGTAAGTATATTGTAGCAGTGTCAATATATCCAGGTAGTAAAAATTTTCTAGTTAGATATATGGATGAGATTTGAGAGCTGTTTTTCCTCATTTTCAATGACCTTCGTCACTGAAAAACTGAAAATTTCTACAAAAACGTTTTCGAAGTTCGGTATTTTTTATATAAACTGATAACTAGTGCAGGTGCGGTATCATCCTGAGCCGTGAGATGAAACGCCTTCCATACCCAGTGTTCAAAACTTTTTTTTGTACAAAGCACGGCCAATGACTCAACACCACCTAATGTGAAGCGGTAAGAAGAGTCCATATGCGAAGACAGCCAGTGACGCTTGAAACACACGGTTCTAATGCCCAATGTTCCAATGCCACTATTTCCTGAAAACCCTTTTTATGCGTTTTCCTCTTATGGCCATTTGATGCTCATATGTAAAATTCCATGAGATTAAGTGAGATAGAGCTAATTCTTGAGAAGGACAGAAGATGAACCTTCTAGAACGGTCGTGATAGGACAACGCGCTTTATAACACAAGGACAGACGAAGAAAAGTAAAAAATTGTGAGGGAGATAGCATGTTATTCCATATAAGGAACATTCTAGCATCCTCGATGAAACGAAGTTATGTTGTGGTAGCTTCGAGAATTGTCTAGTAGTATTCGGCGACTACATAATGATAAAAGCACTTGAGTCGTGGCACAAGGCATTCAGTTCTATTTGAAATTACGAAGTGATTACTTTGAATTGACATCAGTGCGAGTTTTTCAGTGCGGTAAGTGTTGTATTAAGTGACGTGTTTGTTCCTGTCAATGTCACAAACGTTTCAGTGACATTTTCCAATAATTAATTTGTGTTAAGAGTTAATTGTAAGCTATTTAATAAACATGATCTCTCAATTGACTTGTCATTTTAGCCACCCGTTACAATATTTATGTCAAATTCCAGCTTATGTCATACTACAATTTCAAGACAGACAGCATGAAACATAATTGTTCTACTCCGTAATTATTAGACAGAAGGCATGATTTCGACTTAGCTTTAAACGACATCCCTAGCTTTTTCAACGAAGTGTCACTCACAGGAGTCACAGGAAAAAAATAATGACTCCGCAAAAGCAAACACATTCAGGTGTATAATGAAGGAAATTCCAACGGTAAGAGAAATAAGGCGCTGTCGGGGTTCCTTGTCGTGGCTGAACGTTCCTCGACGATATAATTTTGAGTTGTTCATGGGTAAAGCTTTTAAAGGTTAGGAGTTTGATGACTCTGGACAAGAAAGTTTTGGTATTTTATAAAAAAAATACATTATTAATTTATCATCACCAGTGTATCATACGTCCCCCATATGAGTTTGGGGCGTTGCACCACCATGCGAGTTGGTGGGTAAAAGCGGTTGTTGTTACAAATACGTCCAATGACTTAACGTGTCTCTGAAGCATGCAGGAGTTAGAGGTAACAAATTCTGACTGACCCATCCCGGGATCGACCATGATGAATGTTACTTGGTTTCCGTAATCGAAACCTGAGCGTTCAAACCACTGCGCCACCGAGCTTCTCATCTCACTGTCTACTATAAAAACTAAACACAGTAGAAATATTCAGTGTTTACTATTTACATCTTATATTCAACTAATTTGTAGCTGGCTAAACCGAATAACAATGTATGAACCGGTATAATTGATGATGTGATGTTATACCTACTGTATATAACATTTATAAAATGGGTCCTTTTTTCCAAAATTTATCAAAAATGATGATGGTATTAGATTGCTCATATCAATTAAAACAACTATTATTATGACCACTTTGAATAAAAACATACATATTACATAATTATTATTGATTTTGTCAATATGCCCATATATTTTGTATTAATAAAGGAACATGTGTGACGTTATTCCGTAGATTTTCTATAGAGCGTTTCTGGACGATGCGCCACTACACATCAAACATACCACTGTATCTCTGCAACTATTGATCTTAAACATACTATTTCTTCTGCAATATTTCTTCATAAGTTATGAACTTCTTATTTAAAAAATAAAAAAGCTGTCAACAGTCCTATTATCGTGTAAAATCATAGGTTTTAGAAAATCAGATATTTGGTGAGATGAAAAAAATACTCGTTTGCAAAGTACATCATTTACGTAGCGAGTATATGTCAAGTGATCATTCATAAAATAGTCATCATTACCAGGCTTAATAAGTGCCAATGCTATGCACAGGCCTTCCTACATTAAAGAAGCATATGAGGTCAAAATAATATGATTGCAGAATAAGAAAAATAGTTTATGTAACTGTTAGCAACTGGCTGGTGTCTCCCATACTCTTTTATAATGACGTGTATTTTATATGAGTTTTGTACCTGACTGATTGTCAATTGGGTTTTGATAGTTGTCTTGTTGTCACGTTTGGCTTTGGTGTTGTTTGTTCTATACTAATTAAATTTACTTATTATTCTTGATATCTTGGTGTTTCCATCAGTACAGCATAGCTCAAATATACAGTCCACTCTCCAGTAGCTATTAGTAACGTTTTTTTATGATCTCATTGTCAATGTTTTTGTCAAGCCTTCAGAAATACCATAAAACAGTTTGCAATATGAACTGCAACATAGCTACAGAATCACAGTAAGGTTGCGGTTTCGTAGACCGACTGCGAAATTTTATAGTAACCCACGCTGTCTGCATGCATTTGCAAGCTGACGGCGCAGTCGTGCCAGCCCAATGCGGAATGTCTAGCACAGATTGTTTATTTTACAAAAAAGACTATTTTTCTACATATACCTACCATAGAACTACTTTCTTATTTCAGCCGTGAAACTGTTCTCCATGCTTCGGATTGAAGGGAAAGGTAGCCAGTGTAATTACTGGGCATGAACGGCATTTTATCTTAGGCCTCAGGATGACAACGCACCTGCCCTGGGCTCTGCCGAAGCAATTACATCAGCCTACCCCCATGTTACCTGATCTTATATGGCCAGGTTTCGCGCCGATGGAGATTACCCAGAGTCACTTGGGTAATCCCACACGTGGCGGCCTGTGCAATGCATGCGTGTGGACCATACGCACGTCATCCTGAGGGGTACACTACATAAATACGAAAAACTTAATTCCGATAGTCATAATCACGAATTTCAAAATTCAGAATTTTATAACTCCGAATGGTTAAAAATTCCGTGTTTCATAATTCCTAATATTTAAAATCCGAAACTTCAAAATTCTGAACGTTTATAATTACGAAAATCAATATGCCGAATTTGAAGATACGAACCATAAAAAATCCGAATTAATAATAATCCGAAATATCATCAATACGAATCCCGAATATCAAAATTCCGAATAATATGAAACGCCCTAAAGTTACTTCTGGCACGCAAGCAAGCATGCAGCATGCAAGGTTTCTGTCACGGCTCCGGCGCTGCGGGGCTTCGACGGTCCCATGCGACCTTATGCGCACCGCAGCTTCGGCTTGCTGCAGCCTCAGCCGCGGCGGTGGTCGTCAAAACCACCTGCTCCTCAGCTCGCGGGCTGCCTCGCCCCTCCGCGCCTTCGCGGGCTTAAATTACACTCTAGGGGTAGGGGCAGACAAGACTACGTGGAGTCGGTTTTACAGCGATTCGTTTCTGTTACTAATGTAGCACAATCTTCAGAATCTACCCTTTATCGCAAACATTTTTATGTTACAATATTATTATGCATATCACCGGATGGCATAAAATTCATTAGAAATAGTATGCCTAATGAAATTATTCCAAATGGAAAACTGCCATCATCGTAGTTGATGTTAGCGATGAATTTTCGGGAAATTAAAATTCGGAATACCATATTTCGGACTAGTAACACAACGGGTTTTTAATTATTCGTACTAATGAAAGTCGGAAAATTAAAATTTCGTATTTATGAATTTTGATAAAATAAAAATCGGGTTTTAGAATAGTCGCAATTTAGTCTCTTAGGAATTTTTGGGTGTTCCCCATTCTGAGGCCTAAGATGAAATGCTTACATGGCCAGTAATTACTGTGTTACCAGTAAGTACCTTTCCCTTCAATCCCAAACACAGCATCTGTTTTAAGGTCGATATGGGAAAAGCGGTGGTACCAACCCAGACAATCCTACATACCGAACCTACCATCTATTAGTGTTTATTTTTTAAAAAAGTTTGATTTTCTTAATTGCATTCTTAGTAATTATAACAACAAACCATAATTTCTCTAATCTCTAAAAATTTCGTAAAAGTTATATTTCCGAACACTGCAATAATTACAAAGTACGTATAAATCAACCGTTATTTACACCCCATGGTTTGCTGAACGGAAATTAAATATTGCCATGAATAGGGGAGGAAAAAATACAACCACTTAAGCCGCTCCGCGATGAATGGCGGACCAGACTCGACTCGGGTCTTGTCGCTAATTCAATGTTGCAAGTTTAACATTCTGCTTACTTTAGTTGAAAACTTTTTAAAGTGAATAGCTGCTTTGAAATTTGTAACAAAATAATAATATAAGTTGTTTTATTTCAGACCGGAGTCCATAAATCCGTGATTTTTCCTAAATTTCTTCCGTATTTTTTTTACCAAATAGATTTTTACTTTTACACGACTGTCAAAAAATCTTCTAATCGCTTTTTAAATTGTACTTAAAAATTAAAATGAACCATCAACATCATCACCTGCCTATAAATGTCCCACTGGTGGGCACAGGCCTTCCTACATTAGAGAAACATATGAGGAGTTTGGACCAAGACATCACCACGCTGGCCCAATGCAGGTAGGTGGGTTATAATAAATGTTTAAAAGATATTAACAAAACTCTTGTCCAGGAGCTGAACGCGAACCTTGGAAAATTGCAAAATTTCACAATCAGGGTGACGTTCTACCCCTCTCAGCTAGAGTAGACTCAAATAACACTTTAGTATACGATAAGTTACTTAATAATTATGTCGGCTCATTGTCACACGCGTAACATGTTTCCACCGGCTTCCGTGGGATAGCAATGAGTCATCAGAACCAAACCCTGTGATTTTCTTCTATTGTTTCTAGTTCATAGCGTAAAAACAGAAAGATGAATGCTGAAGTAATAATGATGTTGTTCTTTGTAATTGCAGATGTCTTTAGGCTACGGTAGCCACTGACCACCAAGTGGGATGTCAGCTTACTTGTTATATAGTTATAAAAAGTCTTACTCTGGACATTTTTTTAACAACTGAACAAATTTTACAATCAGACCACAGGCTCGCTTCTTGACTGTTAATCATCACAGGCTTTGCCAGTAACCACATACTTCACAAAATGTAACTCTTCGCAACACAACTCTGCTGGACACGTAGTGAGGGCCAGGAATGAATGGAACATATTTTTTGTCAATGTGATGCGAAGGCAAGAATCAGAACAAGCTCCTGGAAGTGGCATATCCAAGGCAAGAACACTATAGGCTCTTTCAGCCCAGAACCAATGCATATATTCAGGACACAGGAAGAGTAAAAGCACAAAAGATCCTGAAAGTCCAAAGAGCATCTTGACGTGGTCATATCTCCATCATGAGTTATGATAAGTCCTTTATAAGTTGCCAACCCGCATTAAGCCAGGGTGGTTGTACCATGGCCCAAGCTCCCCATGTGTTTCTCCCACGTAGGAAGGCATGTGCCCAGTAGCGGGACGTATATAGGCTAATGTTAATGATGAAGTTACGACAAGATTAATAATTAATTCTAATTAACAAAAAACTGTTCTATCCGTTTCTGATTGACTTAGAACGAAAGAAAGCAAGCAGAAAGATTATCATAACAATAAAAATAAATTAAATAAATTTAGTCCTGACAAATCATTTATCTTTAAAAATAGGCGCAAAAAATTATCTTAAAATTTATATTTCGCGAAATGCTCGTCGGACGTTTCAAAGCCATTTATCGACAGCCTTTCAATGGTCCAGCACGGTACTGAATTGTTACCCATTAGCGCTGAGCGATCTCTATTAATACCAACGTACAGAAGCCGCTTCCAATCAATACTGTAAGAAAGTCTATGAGTAATGTACTGTCGTCTGAAGATCGTTCAAAACCAAACTCCAGTTTAATGCTACTCTCTCGTTTTAATGGAAAAAATAAAGGATAGGTGATAGATGGTTTTTCGAAAACTAATTCTTATCCCTTTGACAAAGAAACGAATATAATCTCAGGAATAATATAATCACAGGAACTACTGATTCTGATTCAAAAATTCTATTTTGTTAGATAGTTCATCTACCGAGGAAACCTACAGGCTATATAACAACACGCTACAACTGTGCCACGACCAATAGGAGCTGAGCATCAATGAAAAATGCTGCAAAAACGAGGGAAAAATTATTGATTTTCAGAGCTTTCGTTGCGTGCGCTGCGTAAACGGTTAAAGTTACGTAGAAATCCTGTACGAAGGGTTTGTTTTCCTTTAAAAGTTCTAAAAAAAAGTTCGCAACAGCATATGTCTATCTTTTGATCTCACTATAACCTTTTTTTGGTAATCAAATTTATTATAAAATAATGCATTTTACGCGAACGTATTTTTGTAAACATGATTATTTAATTTTGAACGAAATTGTTCTTGACATCATTTGATTCCAATGAATATGTTAAAAGATATCATGGTTTGAAAATAACTCCGCAACAAAATAATGATCAAGTACCACGCACGCATTTATGATATCCAAGGCGCCCGCCCCGTCGCGGGCGGGGCGATCATTGCATTAATTGCGAAGGTGTTTTTTTCATAAACATGATTTAAATTCTTAACTAAATAAATGCTCAAGTAAAATCATGTAACCTACTTGTTATTTTCCGACTTCCACGCTAACGAAGTCGCGGGCACAGCTAGTACATTATGTAGAAACGAATTAAAATGAGGCTAAGAGAAGTATAGTTTTGTCTTCTTTTGGTGCATAGAAGTATTTGAACGTGTCCTAGCTGCCGTTACCCGATGAAACTGGCATGCTTTTATACATGGTAGAATAGATAATGTTAGGTATCTTCGTTGAAATATATGTTTTAAGGTAAAGGTAGGACTGGCATAAACAATTAAGTTAAACATCCCTTTCTTTTGACTTTAAAAAAGGAAGTTCTCAAATCGGCGAGTTTTTTTAAGGTATCTTAGATCATATATTTCCGTGGAATGTGCTTCGAATAAGCATCGTTGGTCCCTTACATACTTTGTGAGGGTGGCGGTAGACTTCCTTAATAAACAACACTCAAGTTAAATGGCAAGTCATACTATAGTTAAAAAAAACCAATAACTTAATGTATTTTATCCAGACAACTCAGATAAGTCTATAATGCTACCTGATCATGCTCTCGGAAATAAATAACTAAAATTGTGGAAAAAAAAATCAATGAAATAAAATGTTACTGTTTTTAAATTTATGATTAAAAAAAACCTAATCAACAATTGGGACTGTAAAATCCTGAAAAACTAGTTAAATGTAGGTATACACTAAACCTATTTTAAAGCCTTCAGAGCTAACTTTTCTAACCCGTAAATTCTGTAAACGTGTCATGTGCGGCTCAGCTCAGTTTATCGGTAAGGTCATTGAGATGTATTTGGCACGCGCGAGCATCGAACGGGTGAAATATGGACGTGTGGCCGACGCGCGACGGCATTGATACAGGTCTTGTGTAGAACGACTGCTATTTCAGGATCGTTCCACAATGATGATGTAAGGTTATATGAATTGCAGGCGAAGTGACCGAAAATTAATTTAGTATACACTATAAGCAATGATTCAGGATTACGTAAGTTATGGGGACAGCACTTCTCTCTCCATCAATATTGATGGGAAAGGGACGGGTGTCAAATAACTTTGCAACGTTACGGCCCGGAGAAATAAGGCACCGAAATACGTCACTACATTTTATTGATGTAGAATAAAGCTATGGCGGTAAAAAAAACACAATTTTCTATAAAAATGAACAGTTTAGACAGTAATATAAAATAAGATTTATGAATAGGGTACTTACAATGAGTGCCTTGAATAATCTTACAACGGGTCTTCTTTCTTCTGAAGAGAGCGGAATAAGTTAAATCAAAATCCAATTCAATAATGATGAAATATAATAAAATAAAAATATATAAACTATTATTAAGCATGTGGGTCGATAAAAGACCGTCTGAAAATCTGGAAATAAAGGAGTTTATTGTGTTAATATCACCAAAGACAAGATCAAATTCTTTGTTATAATGGCAAAGAGCTTTCGGGGTTTCTTAGAATTCCAACTTTAAGAGATTAGTAAGTCTGGATGGAGAACGTAATCGCCAAAGCTGCTTATTCGATTTCAAAAATTATTTAACAATTACTTAGAAAATACCTTCACAGTGGACAAAGGTGAGCGAAACCTTGGATTCAGATAGTTGTTTGTCTCTTGTGAAGTTCATATATGAGTTAAGCAGATGTTCACAAGCTAAGCCTTGTTCTGGGAATAACAGGCAAAAATTCAACTCATATTGATCCTCGCTTTATTGAATTGTTGTTGGTAAGCTTTATTTATTTGTTGCTGGTAAATTGTCATAGTTCACAAAACGTTTGGGTGATATTTTCTTTATAACCATCGGCCGCATTAATCATTTATCTAACACTATCTTATTGAGACTACTCGTATGAGCTCAAACAGGCTATATCTTTTTTTTATCTTAACGGGGTAACTCTTGACCTTCATCTCATCTGATCTGATGGTAAGCGAAGATAAGGCCGACGATGGAAGCGAGCTACACCCGGATTCCTCAACCACAGAGGAACTGGCAATCTTACCTCTAACTGCCGGGACACAACAATGCCGTTAACATTATTGCTATAACGGCAGACATAGGTTAGATGGTGGTAGTTAGCTAGGCGGACTTAGAAAAGCCCTACCACCAACCAAAATCTGCTGTAAGTTTCTGAAGAGTTGAGCA
Organism: Nymphula nitidulata; assembly: GCA_947347705.1. Lineage (NCBI taxonomy): Eukaryota > Metazoa > Arthropoda > Insecta > Lepidoptera > Crambidae > Nymphula > Nymphula nitidulata. The sequence goes on from OX374618.1 coordinate 1,310,632, forward strand.
TCCCGCAAATTATTTGATGGTACAGGATCAGCTCAAGTTATTATGTCTTGTAAATACCACCTAAGTAACATTAAATCAAATTTAAAATCAATCAGATCCGTGTTATTTAGTATGACCCTTTTGTCAAGTAGAAAATGAGCTGATAGTCATCAAACGCCTCGGACAGATCTTCATAAATTATAGCTAAGAACCATCCTGATCACGTCATCTTTTAAAGAAAAAAAAACGAAACAATATCGGTACATTCGTTTTGGAGCTACGATGACAGACACACAGATACATAGATACACAGACAGACACGTCAAACTTATAACACCGCTCTTGTTGCGTCGAGGGTTAAAAATGTGATTGAAGTTTTTATATAAACTGCCGATTAATTAATGTGAAAGTTTTGAAATGAGAGAATATCAAAAATAATATAATGGTATTAATTATACAAAAAATGCCATAAATAATATACTATACATGAGCATGATTAAAAATATAATTATGTTGTAATTACTAACATATGTACCTATGAAAATAATTATTAATATTTAGTTTATAATGTTACTTATTTAAATGATTGTAGTGATAATAGTTAAGGTTTTAATATGTTAAATATAATTATTAGCATTAGATAATTTATGTAAGCTAATAAATTGCTACGCCCCTACAGGGTGTTACTTACATGCACAGACAATACTATGTATTAGTGTTACAATTAAAACATGTAGTGACTTGCAATAAAGATAAAGATAAAAGATAAAAAGATGTCCTTTGAAATGCAAAGGACAAAAAAAATTTTTATTGTTTTAATATACAAATAGAGAGTTGTACAAAACTCGTTTAGAAGAGCAATTATTATTGATTTCGCCAGATTTTTCAATGGCACTAATTTTTTTTGTCCATTGAGCCCCTACACGTAACCGATACGGACACGATAAGAGAATGTTACGTGACTGGAATAGTGCAGAACGGACATGAAATGGTTCCTCTATACGTATCGATAAGGTGTAAGTATAATGAAACGTATTTTAGAGTAGGGCATTATGTTTTTGGAGAAAAAGAAATATTAACATAATTGCACAACCCACTACAGGTAGGCAGCCTTTTTCCTTTATGGGGTTGAGTCGAGAACATTTCGCTGATCCAATGCATCTCGGATGCCGATTTGGATATATCTACTGGTTATGGTTGCAATTTATAGGCGGCTATCATAATGGCTGACAGCAAAAATCTACTTTTGATAGGTTTTTGATCAGTATGAGAGATTTTGGGTAAGGTTGCCAAGCTCATAGATGAAAAGCAGCGGTAGTTCAACGTGGCCGAGGCTCAGGTTTTATAATCAATAGAGAAAATCTTTTTTACGGCTACATGAGAAGCAAGCAGACGGCCCACCTGGTGGTTAGTGGTTGGCGTCGCCTATAGACACGTGCCATAACAAGTAAAAAATCTCATTTTCTAATACAACTAGATGACAAAAAAGCTGACGGCCCACCTGATTGTAAGCGGTTACCGCCGCCTATAGACACCTGCAATAACAAGGGAAAATCACTTGATATTGCAGGGGCGTTGTCATCCTGAGGTCTAAGATGAAATGCCGTCCATGCCCAGTAATTACACTGGCTACCTTCAATCTGAATCACAGCGAACTGTTTGACGTCTGAAATAAGAAAGGCGGTGGTATCTACCCAGACGACCCTACATACGGGCCTACCACCTAGTAAGTACTTGTTATAGCAGGTGCGTTGTCATTCAGAGGCTGGCTACCTTTCCCTTTAATCCAAAACATAGCAAGCTATTTTACGTCCAAATATATGGTGGTGGTACCTACCCAGACGACTTTTAATGTCATTCGAGTTCCATCGGCCTCACTGCATGATATCGGTTTCGAAATCAACCAATAGCAGCGATCGAGATTCGATTGATATAAAAGCGTTATACACAGCCGGTTGTTTGAGCAGAAATTTCATTTCGAGTTGATGGTTTCCTTTTTCAATAACGAAATCAATGTTCTATGTTTACCAAAAACTGTCCCGGACCAATTTAAAGTGGAATGTGTTTCTTGTTTTAGTTGAAGTTTTTGAAAGTTTTTCTTTCTATCAGATATTTGAATAGCATCGTAGCTTCGTGATTTTATTTTTATCATTCTAATAAACATGTAACTGTTTCTTTTTTTAAAAAAACCGGCTAAGTGCGATTCGGACTCGCGCACGAAGGGCCCCGTAACATTTTCTATAAACAAGCGTCTATATCTGTTGCCGTTAACAATATCGAGTAAAAAAATCTTGATTTTTTGTATGGGAGCCCTCATAAATATTTATTTTATTCTGTTTATTACTATTTGTTGTTATAGCGGCAACAGAAATAAATCATCTGTGAAAATTACAACTGTCTAACTATCACAGTCCATGAGATACAGCCTGGTGACAGACGAATAACTAAACAAATAACTAGAAAAAAATGTCATGCGGGAACCGAAACCGAAACCTTCCATAATCCAAGTGACTGCTCTGTTAATTAATAGTATGATTACTTTTATAATTTGTATGACATCGCAAAGTTAAGTTTAAGTTTCTTTTGAAGCATTATTATATCAGATGTAATTTGTATTTTGGTGTTTCATAAAAGGAAGTCTTAAATTAATTATGTTATTTTAACACTTATATATGTATATGTGTTATAATAACATAATTATGTTTGACGTTTTTTCCAGGCAGACAGATTTTTACACGAAAAAGTTCTGTTAGATAGTGTTATATTATATAATATTAACCAATAACGAAGCCACGAATTTTTTTGTATATTACAACCATCATCTGACAATTTAAAGACTATGTATACTAGATGATAAATGATAATTCTTATATATCATATTACTAATGCACCTTAAAGAAACAGAAAGAATGAAGAAAATAATTATTATAGTATGCTTGCACAATGGGCGGCCTTATCGCTAATCTCTTCCAGACTACCTAAGGATGGACAGGATATATGTACAATAAGAGGGTAAGGAAGATGGCGATGTATGACGATGACTTCGGAAAACTGGCTTAAAATAACAATGTTCTAACTTATGATATTATGATAACAGATGCATTAATTCTGCTATCGTGTCAAGTAGATCCATTGGAGGGACTTTAGAGCTTTACTCAGAGGAAAACCGCTGAAGTGATCTCGCTACTCGCGATATATGAGCACTCGCAGCCAAAAGCAAGCGCCAAAACCATTTTTATATATAAACTGGCAAATCAGATAATCCAAATTGGTTTTTAGACGTAAACTCAATTTTGACGTGTATTTTACTTTATCGGGGAACAGATAAATTGAGTGAGATACCGCCGGTGCCGAAGTGTAAATCGTTCGCGATGTAACCAGGTATCGAACGTGGATTTGTGTTATTGGAATCCAACCGATTTAAATTTAATAGTATCGATGTGTTCGTTCGGAAGTTTTCTAAATGATTGTTGCGGTGAGGGACATCAGATAATTATTTTTTATTGTATTCAGTGATCGAAGACCATTGTTACTTGAAAAAATATATCTCGTAACAATGGTGCTATTATTCTCGTGGGTGTATTGTAATGCAGTGTGTCACTTTATTTAATTTTAATTTTTAGTATATATTTTTTTATATTCATACACTCACACATTATCTAGCTTATAGTAAGCATCATTAAGAGATTGTGTTATGAATACTAGATAACGGATTAATAATTATAATAATAAGTAATAATAAACAATAGAAATATACTAAATAAACATCTATGACTTGTGAACAAATGCTCGTACTCATCATACAAACAATTGCTACCACCGGGATTCGAACCAGGGACCTCTGACCGAGTAGCCTGTAATAGCAAGAGGCACAGACTACTCGGCCAGCCGGTCGTCATATATTTGGAAAAAGCGTCAAAGTATTATATATTTTATTTCCAATTTAAAATATTAGTATAAAGGTATGGATTGATGAAATAGTCCTGATTCAGGCTGCAATCTTTGAAATTTTTACCATTAGTCAACGAGATTCGCCGCCTTATTGGATAGTCAAATTTATGTTGTTTATGATTAAACTTTTGATCTACAAGAACCTATAAAACTACAGATATTATCAAAACTACAAACAGATGACACACATGGGTATATTACCTAGATACTAAAAGAAACCATCAAAATCGATTACTAAGTATAGTTTCCAAAAGATGAAGGTCGAGGAATACGCAATAACCCTACGTATGGGCGACCGAGACCCCATCGTAATAAATTCAAGCGAGCCAGGGAAAGTAAAGAATTTGTTCTGGATCCTTCAGGCTTGATAAGTGGGAGGCAGATAGCTGTGACAATCTATTTCAGTCCCGGCCAAATCGCTCCGATCGCTGATTCTGCAGACGAAGTTCTGTGGCCTAAGGTATGGACAGTTGCATGTTTAATTTGACTGGCAACATGTTCTGAGCGTGATTTGAATTGAAGTTCGACTGATGCTACTCCGACAGGCTGGTGCCAGAGGATTCCGTCTGTTAGCTCTGGTTGCTACTTGCGAATCAATTTGAAAATTATTCTAGAGCAATAAATCAAAAATTAAGTTAACGGCGTCAGTCCAATAGTTTATTATTGGACATATAAAATACTGGCGACTAGTATTTTCTAAGATCCTCTTGGCTCCACTCGCATGAGTTTGAACAAACCACATGGATCTTAGTTTTCGCGACTAAAGGTAGACCATTTCCTTGCTCATGATGTAACCTATCTCCAAAACCAATGTCAACTAGATACGTTTAGTGGCTCAGGAATGAAAGGTGTAAGACAATACAAATAAAGAAAGAAAACACACAAAAACAACGCAAAAAAACGCGAATAAACGCACAAAATCAAAATAATTTGAAAAGGTGTAAGACAGACAGCCAGTCAGGAAGAATTATCTTTTTATGTGTGAGTTATCGTTTTTGGTTGTTTATATTTCTAATATGTATATACATATTATAATCATAATTTCTCCGTTATCTAGTATACATAACACAACCGCTTAATGATGCATACTTTGGGCTAGAAAATAGGTGTGAGTGTATGAATATTATTATTATTATGTATAACATTAGTATGGATAAAAGCTTTGTTCCTTATATCCAAAAGATATACAAGTCATCAATGGCTGGTTTTGGTGGTACTCGGTTTTTGATATTGGAATGGTTATTTTTGGAGCTCCTTTGAACACACACAGTTCGAGCCATCTCCACATTGCCGGCCAATAACGTTCTTTTTCACGCCTCTATTGAATGAACTCATGAAACAGGAAGGAGGCAAAATATTTGTGTTGGCGAACAAATCCAAGATTTGGAAGGACGACAAAGAAACGAGGTACTGAACATAAATATAAGTGTCGCAGTAGCACTTCATTAGATGCTACATTTAGCAGCAATCGATGTTCAATTGAAGCTCGCTCCAGGACACACCCGCTAAAGTGCCCATCTTACGCCACGGATCGAAGGTGGACCTTTTTAGCAGGTCAATGGTTACATACAGAGGTCACGCAATGTCAGTTTCTGAACCAACGCCTCTGCCTACGCACGGGAGGTAATGAATACGAACGATATCAGTGGAACTGGGATGGTACAAAAATGTGGCTCGCTCTAATAATTTTGAGGTTTGTTTCACGAATTTTAGTTTTGCCTAGTTGCTTTCCGTAATTTTTATTTTGCCAACATTATGCTAGCGTGGTGGGTGATTAGAGCCCAAGCTCCTCCTGTGTTTCTTATATGTAAGTGTGTCCAACGTATAGTTTGGTGATGTGTGTGTGATATGAATTTTGATTTTACCGAAAGAATAATTGAAAAAGTTTTGAAATTACGATCATTTTTGTTATTTCTTTCAAACTATAGACGTTTTGAAATCGCACTCAACGTTTGACCGAAGCTGTTAATGTTTGGTGAATTTAGTTCCTAGAAATATTAGCTAAGCCTTTATAAATTTTGGAAATACCATGCAAACAAGTAGGACTAATTGCGCTTCGCCGGCCACTGCACGGCGCGCTCCGTTCGCTTGCTCGGCTTACACCCTTTTTTATTCATATTTTAATCTTAGATGCTTCTAACTGAAATGAAAACTTTTGTCAATTTAACACTTAGGAAAAGAAAACAAATGGTTTTGACTTTCATTAACTGTTTGTTTGGAAAATGAAACACCGTTAAAAAGTGTATGGACTCTGGACTAACATTTTTTTTTATTTCTTACCCAAACAAATCAATGTATTTAAACTATCGTCACACTGTTTTTGAACAACTGTAATTTGAACAGAAAGTTTAGAAAGTATAATAGGTTATCAATAGCGTCTTTTTAATTTTTATCAGGCTTAGTTCTTTATATAATAATAATTTAAGTATTTTTTTTTCACGGATTCCCAATTTAAAAAAGTCTGGCATGTTTACATTAAGGTAATGTAATAAGTTTTTTGACTTGTGCTCTCCCCAGCCCAAATTTGCGAGCGTGTGGTGAGAGCCAGGAATCGATTGCATATCTTTTATGTCGGTAACATGACCTGGCTTAAATCAAAATAAGTCCTTTGGTAGTAGCATAATTATCCAAAGCCAGAAGACTACAGGCTCATTTTTCTTAGAAAAGTGAAACCTAAGGTAGTTTTATTCTGGATACGGGAAGAGTAAAAAAAAACTGCTGCCGCCTAATAGCTGCGCTTGGGTATGAGACAGATGGAACAATAAACACAAACAATTAAGGTCCCAAAGGTAGTTAAGGTAACTCGTTCGGGTGTAGAAATAGCAAATTTCGACATTGTAGGATATACGTTAGCTTATGTCACATATACAGATGGAATAGAGGAAATTCGCAGGTTCATCCCAAGTGACGACCGGCTAGTCGAGTGGTCTGTACCCCTTGCTATACGGGCTGCTCGATCAAGAGGTCTCGGGTTCGAATCCCGCTAGGGGCAAATATTTGTATGATGAATACGAGAATTTGTTTACGAGTCATGGATGTTTATATGTTTATTTAGTATATTTCTAATATTTATATACATATTATTATCAATATTTATCCGTTATCGAAAATCCATAACACAAGCTCATAATGATGCTTACTTTGGACTAGTAGTCCTTGTAGACCAGATGGTTAGAGCAGCACCCGGATTGTGAAAGGTCGCTGGTTCAGTTCCTGCCCGAGGACATCAACATTAAGGTCACGTTTTTGTAATTGTGGCTACTGACTGACAGCTATATTAAAAAGTCAGTGAAGGCCGTCCTAAATTCACAAAGACACTCGTCAAACAATAACAGAATCTTTAACACGCAGTAAAATAAATCTAAAATCAATTTGTGAGCTTTCAGCGTTATTTGAAAGGCGCCATTTCCACTGCGAGCGGAAGGCTTTATCTTTGTGGACTCACGAAGGGGTGCCTATCTTTATTTGATTTCCATCTATTTCAATCAAGCAACTTGGACTCCGCTCTATAAAATTGATCTACAAAACGGCACTGAGAAACTGAGAGTACAATAGAAAACTATAATCTTTTTGTTTTTGGCCAATCAGTCTATTGAAGATAAGAAATATTGAACTGAATTATTCAGTTGTCATAATAATGGTTTAAAGATAGTATTCTTGCTCTTAGCATGCCTTTGCTCTTATTTCTGACTGAAGGCGGTCAAAATGTAAGGCTTGCAGCTGCAAAAATCTTTTTATATTGATGAAATACCTATTAATATTGTACGCTGTGCACATTTGAAGATGTTGAGGAGGGTGCAGAGAAAAGATCGGCCAAAGTTAAAGTGACGTTTATTATTACTGCATTATAGTGTTTTATAATATTTATGTCGTTCCTTACTCTCTGTTAGTTAATCGCACTCTAAAGTTATTATATGAATTAACGTTACAAGTGAATTCCGTGACACGTAAATGAAAGTATGTCATCATGTCACCAAAACAATAAATGCTGCTATTACTAGGTGGTAGGCCCGTATGTAGGGTCGTCTGGGTAGGTACCACCGCCTTTCTTATTTCAGCCGTGAAACAGTTCGCTGTGTTTCGGATTGAAGGGAAAGGTAGCCAGTGTAATTACTTGGCATGGACGGCATTTCATCTTAGGCCCTAGGATGACAACGCACCTGCAATATCAAGTAATTTTTCCTTGTTATTGCAGGTGTCTATAGGCGGCGGTTACCGCTTTCCATCAGGTGGGCCGTCAGCTTGTTTGTCATCCAGTTGTATAAAAAAAAATGCACAATGTAAGACTGTACATATATATAATGTCACATACTGATACAAAACAAAAGAAGAGGTACCAAACCGCTCTAGTAACCTGACATCGATCTAAACCAATAACAACCAACTTCTTAAATAGGTATACATTAAAAAGAGCGCACTATACCGCCATTTCGCAGCAGTTTCTCGGAGTCGGGTATTTATTAGTGCACTAAGTTAATATAAATAAGTCCTGTATTACCATACTTAAATATACAAAGGAGTATAACCGGCCTATTTTTTGGCTTCGATTCGATAGAAACGTGAGCCGTGCTTCAGTTCCTTCGGAGGTGCCAAATTGAATATTCGTATATCGAGGTGATGAGGTGCTTGTACGAGAACGGCACCATGTTGCTTCGTGTACAGAATCGTCATACGAAACCTATCCAATTGCAGAGAGGTGTAAGATAGGGAGATGATATATCCCGGAAGCTGTTTGTCCACTGCATTGGAAGATGACTGTTTGTTGAGTTGTTCCACTCTCTATCACCGAAGATTTTCACCCTTAGGAGCAGTTTACTAGTCAATTATCAGATTCGCAACTAACTTGAAGTAGAATTAAATAAAAAATCATCATCATCATCATATCAGCCTATGATGTCCCTGAACAAAGGCCTTCCCCATCGGATTTCCAAATAGAACGGTTCTGCGCTGCCTGCATCCAACGGCTCCCCGCGACCCTGACCAGGTCGTCTGTCCATCTAGTGGGAGGCCGTCCTACTTTCCGCTTCCCAGTACGTGGTCGCCATTCTAGAACTTTAACGCCCCAGCGGCCGTCTGCTCTGCGTGCTATGTGCCGGGCCCACTGCCACTTCAACTTACTAATCCTACTAGCTATGTCAGTGACTTTGGTTCTCTTCCGGATGTCATCATTTCTGATTCTATCTCGCAGAGAAAGACCCAACATAGCTCGTTCTATAGCTCGTTGTGCGACTGGGAACTTGCACAGAAGGCCCTTAGTAAGCGACCACTTTTCACATCCGCATGTCATCAAATATAATGTAAATGCAAATGCAAATGTAATAAAAAAATAATAATTTTAAATCGGTTAATGCATGAATATTTCCAATATGAAGTACCAGGCTACCATATCTTTGTAGGATATATTTATCACGATATTAATTTTAAATCATAAAACGGGTATAAATATTTCTTTGTAATAAAATTAACCAACCTCGCACACACTTATGGTAACCTGGTACTTCAGATTGGAAACAGCTACACTGTTATTCCATTGTATTACTTACCAAATTAAAAAAGGTAAAAAGACATCTCTTTATTTTATTTTAACATTTTAATAAATTACTTATACCTAGATCATCATCACAAGCCTATATGCGTGCCACTGCTTCTGGGCACATGAGAAGTTAGGCCATAATACCAGTGAAAGCAACTGGGAGGCAGTAGCGTCCTTCTGCGAAGATGTCATGTCGCAGAAGGACGCCGCGGAACGGGTCCGCGAGGAAGACCCCCTTGCGGACCCGATTCGCCAGAAGAGATTGGGCCGGAGTAGGCGGCGCAGCGTCACCTTCAACCGCCGTAGTGGGGACGGCGGGTGAAGGACTGGGGCTCCGTCACCCTCGCCAAACGTCTCCGTGTAGGGGGAGCATCGCCTGGTCTCCAGCGTGCTCCCTTTAGCCACACAGTCTTTGGCGCATGACAGCGATTGCGAAAAGTACCCTGTCGTGCGCCAAAGCCGGTTTTGAAGAAACGCGTTGGTTTTTAGTGGGTATGCCGGCCTTCAGCTGGTAACTCCCACATAGCCCAGGCGCAGCTCCGTTCGTTCCTGGGTACCTACAAAAGGTTTTCCAACGAAAAAAAAGGCCATAATACCGCGCTGGCCCAATTCGGGTTGATGGGTTAAAGCGGTTGCAGTAACAACCGGGACCAACAGTGCATAACGAAACACGAAGAACCTTGAGATAACAAATTTTGATTACCCGATCCCGAGTAACTTTACACACTACGAAAAATATTTTACCTTCAAATATGCACCCACTTTGTTTTACTACCTTAATGAGTTTTACCAACATTTTGTTTGGCACGTTCAAATGTAAGAATACAACGTAAACCCCGTATCCTACTAAGCAAACAGCGGAACACTCGTAAAACATAACTTACTTAGGGTAAACGAAACGAGCCATTAAAGTGTCCTTCCGCCCCCATAACCTGCTTAATAGAGCTCCCGCAGGAATCGCTGGACTTTTCCGCACGTGACGCCACGTGACTTTTTACTGTCATTTTGACACGATCTTGGATTCTGTAAATCTATTAAAGAAATCGAGGAGCTCGGTGGCGTAGTGGTTTGAGCGCTCTGGTTTCGATACGAAAAACAAAGCAACTTTCGCATGGTCGATCCTGGGATGGGTCAATCAAAGTTTGTTATCTCGAGCTCCTCCGTGCTTCGAAAGGCACGATAAGCCGTTGGTTCCGGTTGTTCCTGCAACCGCTTTAACCCACCAACCCGCATTGGACCAGCGTGGTGGTGTTACGGCCCAAACTCCTCATGTGTTACGCCCATGAAGGAAGGGCTGTACCCAGCAGTGGGGCGTATAAAAGCTGGTGATGATGATGATGTGGGTAAGACAAGTTTGCAAGGCCTATTTAGATTTCGTTTTTCCGCCGTAAAACAGTAAGCTTTGGCTCCGGATCGAAGGGAAATGTAGCATGGAAGGCATTTCGTCTCAGGCCTCAGGGTGTGCGCAATACAATAGTAGATTGTTGCATCGAGCAGAAAGTGACTTATAATTGTATCGCGGGTTACTTTGCGGGTTACCCGAGGGCGAAACATGAGAGTAATTAAAAACGTCACTTTCGCGAGGTTCATAAATCTGCTTTTCTTTCAACTACCGAATAAAGAACTAAAGTCAAATTATTTAGAAAAAAATCTAACAATTATTAAATGTAAGTTTCACGTTTTCACCGGGCACATTATTATTCCTTTGTTTTAAATAATTGTGACGACGGTCTAGACTTAACAGTTTGGACTTATCTTCACAAGATGTAGAACTGGCTTAATCGACAATAAAAATAGCGCTGATTGGCCGGTAGAAAACTAGATGGTCATAATTGTACCTTGCGATTGGCCTGTGTGGTCAGATTAGCGCTGATTGGCTGGTATAAATCTAGTTGGCCTTGATTGTAAAGATAAAGCCTGGGATTGGACAGTCACCTGGGATTTGTGGCTTTAGGGCAAAAAAAAAACAAAAATGGATTTTCATACAACTTTACTGCATTAATATAAAACAAAAGCAGTGCAGTAATGGAGTTTCATACATACTGCACTGTTTTACTCTGAAGCAGGGAAGTGCTGCTTTGTTCTCACTATTAAGGTTAGTAATGATGAAATTATTCGTAGTTGGAAAAAAGATATATTTTCCCTTGATATTGCAGGTGTCTTGAGGCGACACTACCACCAGGTGGGCGGTTAACTTGCTTATCGTCTAGTTGCACAAAAGCGCGTTAGGGGAACTAGTGGTTTACCTAAGTATTATTATTGTTGAGTCCATCTCGTATTTTTTAAGTAGTGACGACTTATGGCTCTACCGGCGTAGGTTTGCTATCGCGCTATAAGTTAGTCTATGTTCCATTTTAGGATGCAATCTGACGACCGGCTGGACGAGTGGTCTGTACATCTTACTATACTGGCTACTTGTTCAAGAGGTCCCGGGTTCGAATCCCGGTAGGAGCATATGTTTTTATGATGAGTACGAGCATTTGTTTACGAGTCATGGATGTTTATAAGTTTATTCAGTATATTTCTTATATTTATATACATATTATTATCATTATTTCTCCGTTATTTAGTATCCATAATACAAGCTCTTAATGACGCTTACTTTGGGCTAGATAATAGGTGTGAGTAAAATAAATCTAAATCGGTTCACCTGTTTCAAAGTTAAAATGTAACAGACAGACAGACAGTGTTACTTTTGCGTTTATCAATCACCGCTATAGATTACTACACGAGCCTTGGAGTACACGAATATAATTTTATTATTATTATCAGTAATATTACATCTCAAAGATTTAACTGCGTAGATGTCGTGACGAAATCACGTCGAACAAGGAAATGTTTAACGTAGCCTTTTCACCACAATACCGGGAATCCCCTCAAACATGCTTATAGCAAACAATATATAGTCCTATATCGTTCCGCTAAATTGAACTGAGCTATGTACAAACGTCGAATCGTGTTTGCTCTTTCGGAAAATCCCCATTATCATGTAGCTGGCTCCGCAGCAGGTCAAAGATTTTAAATCTAACACGATTTAGGTTACCCGAAATATAGTAGGGCAAACAGACGTTAAGGTTAACAAGATAAGTCTAAGTAATTAAAATAGAATAAAACTAGAAAAATTTCACGTCCTGAGGCAGGAATCGAACCCGCGACCTTTCGCAATCCGGGCGACTGCTCTGACCACTGAGCCACCCAGGACTTGGGATATCCCTGTGAAATTCTTCTTGTCTATCTTGCTTGTCTTGTCTGCCTCAGGACGTGAAATTTTTCTAGTTTTATTCTATTTTAATTACTAAGTACTTTTTCAAACATTTATAATAATGTTAAAATCAAAAATTAAGAAGATAAATCTAAAATATATTTTTTGCGGAATACAAAAAAAAAACATCAAACAGATTTCAAAACGTCGCGGGCTTAGTTCTCGCTCTAGAACATGTTTTTTACTCAAGATATATTTATTTATGGATGACGTCACGTTATTTATTGAGGTGGCCGGTAGCGTAGTGGTTCGAGCGCTTTGGTTTCGATTACGAAAACAAAGCCACTTTCGCCATGGTCGGTCCCGGGATGGGCCAATCGTTTTTTTTTTACACAAAGCACGACAAATAACTCAACACCACCTGATGTGAAGCGGTAAGAAGAGTCCATATGCGACGACAGCTAGTGCAGTTCAATCACTGCTCTAGCCGCCTCCACCTTGCCGGCCCTAAAGGTGCTTTTTCAGCCTCCTCTGTGCTTTGAAAGACACGTTAAGCTGTTGGTCCCGGCTGTTACTGCAACTGCTCTAACCCGACAACCCGCATTGGGCCAGCGTGGTGGTGTTATGGCCCAAGCTCCTCATTTCTTCCATGTAGGAAGGCCTGTGCCCAGCAGTAAGACGTTTATAGGCTGATGATGAGGTTACGTCACATTATACTACAAAGAGTAAAAGAGAGAAAATAAACAAATTTAGAAATTTTGAAATTTTTTGAAATTTGAAATTTGAAAGAGTACAGCTGCTTTAACGGCCCCCTGGTCAAGTAGTCAGTACCCCTGACGACTAAACCAGAGGTCCCAGGTTTAAGTACATGTCTGTTGATTTATATAACATATCTAATGTTATTAATATATCTCCGTTATCTAGTATCCGTTGTAACTTAGTGATTGTTCATTTAGGCTAGATGAGTGAGTACAAGAACTTTTTTTATTTGCTATCATATTTAGTAGATTTTAATTATGTCACCAATTATGAACAATATCGTACACAACTAAAATAAATACATTGTAACTGTACTTAGTTTATGATTTTCACATTATTATAAATGTTTGAAGAATTACTTACTAATTAAAATATATATAAACTAGAAAAATTTCACGACCACCGACAAACCAACCGACCAACTTAACCGAATCGTAGGTATTTGAAAAAATACTTGTTTCGGATGTTGAAATAGAACATTTCGACATTGTAGGGTGGACGTTAGCTCATAACGCAAATACAGATAGACTAGAAGAATTTCACAGGGATATCTCAAGTCCTGGGTGGCTCCGTTGGTTAGAGCAGTCGCCTGGATTGCGAAAGGTCGCGGGTTCGATCCCCGCCTCAGGACGTGAAATTTATTCTAGTTTAGATATATTTTAATTACATTGTAACTGGCATCGAGTTCCCTCGACTGGCGGCATTACTAGACACAACACAAAAAGCGTTATGTTGGGACAAGGGGGACTAGATTCCTATGCTGCCAATATAAAGCCTCATCTTGCAGTGTAAGCAACACGTCATCAGTGCCCAGGGTGTTACGAGTGTTTATACGCGGTGGTCTTTGACCAATTTTAAAAAGAGTTAAAGAGACTTGTGTAAGGGACCGGCCAGAGCCACTGATGGGGACGAGTGGTCCGCTAGAAAGTTAGCGATGCGGTTTTGTAATACCCTGTTAGTTGCTTCCAGCGACTTGTGTGATCGATCTCGATCTTAACTCAACTCAAATATCAAGTAAATTTATATCAAATAGTTAAGCCGGTTAAGTTACATATACGATATGTAGAACTGTCAAACTACCTAGATAATCTTTTTTATTTTAATGTTTAAAATCTGGTGAATTGGTTCCGTTTTACGGCTTTTAGTTATGTCCTAAGACCAGATAGTTTAAGTTAATATAATAAACAAATTTGTATTGAAATAATCTTTGCTACTTAGTATATCATAAGTACGATAAATATATGTCTAAAATTTAAGTAGCTTCACATAAAAATAATCCTTATTTAAATCAAGCACGTTTTGACAACTTGTAAGTAAGTCAACACTACTGCAGAAGTTAGAGTAACTTTAAGCATTATAATAGAGAAAGTGTGGGTTTTGTAAGTTTTTCTAATAAATAAATAAAAATGTTTTTGCTCTGTATATCGTTTAAAAAATATGTCAAGATTTTTATTAAAATAGTTACAAAATTCTGTCCATATAAAATAATATTACTTAATAAAATTGGTCTGGTTTTCTTATTGGCCAAAGTTGCCTAACTACCTGTATCACACTAGTCGTGTGACTAAAATGGTTCAAACTTAACAAAAATATCGTATAAATTGGTTGTTTATTATTATTTCGTACCAAAGTAAAAAGGCTCATTAAAATAGTTTAGATATATCTTGTTATACGTGGGGGCCGTCAAACGCCGTGTCTATGTATTCTAAATTAGATAAAGGAATATTTTCTTGTCCATAGTGGCGTACGAAATGTGCGATGTGCGAATCTCTGGGGTAAGCAAATAAGGAATTAGGTTGAGAATGGATTGCCCTGGGGCAGCCTGATTCGATTTGCGCGGCTACTCTCCAAGGACCGGCCTATAAGTGTTTTAGGCCCATGTCCCTAACTAAGGAGCCACCTGAATATGCAATCACATCTGCCGTGGTAGCGAATAACGATCGATAGGTGCTTAAGAAGTTTGCTTTGTGAAAATAGTGCTATATCGTGGGACATGTTGACTGACCTAATTTCCGTTTCTTTACCTCCAGCGGCGTTATCCTACCGGAGGGCTATGACAATTTAAAAATCAGTGTCTGGAATCTGATGCATGACGGGTTAAGCAATCTATCAAGAACGTGCGTAAATAATTTGACTGAATAATTTTGTAATAGTTTACCTTTTGTTAATATAATCCTTGCAAAGGACTTACTAGTACATATTCTACTTTATTAGAGTTGATTATTTACATTAAGTTGAAATCATTGTTACCTTATCGTTAGGGGTGTGGGCGGTTGGTGTCTGCTCAAGGGTGCGATGTTGAGCTAGCAGCATCTACCGCCAAGTCCAAACATGCACGTCCACGTCACCGCTGTCCGAAAGGAGTAGCGATGAACCTTCCCCTTCAGGAGGGTCGTACACCCTGGGCAATGCTGGGGTCAAAAACAGGCATCGCACATTACCATTCACCCCTGTGATCCCAGTAGCAAAGCGTGTTGGGCTTCGCCTGTATGTGATTTCCCTCACTGCAGGAGATAACCCTTACCCCACTTCTGTGATCCCAACACCTAAACTTAACCTTCCTTTCAAAATTCCCTTTATATCCCATCTCTCCTGGAGGTTTGGACAACCTCGACTCTAAAACAAAGTCCTCTCTTGCTGTGATGTCCCACACAGCAGGCGAAACCTTTTCCCATTCTTCCTATGTGCCTTATCCAAATAATCTCTGTCCTATCCTATCCTTAAACTCCCAGCTCTCCTGGAGGGATTACAACCTCGACTCCAACATTGTTACATCGGCAAATGGAGGCAAATTTTAAAAATGTTTTACTGCAGGAGGGTACCAGCTCCGCTGGAGAATCCCTCCCCGAGCTTAGCTCGGGATGCCCCATGTACTCTGGGGGGGGCAAAAATTTGCTGAAATTTGAAGCCAATAAAGGCAGGGGCCAGACCACTGTGGGAGGGCCGAAAGCACAAGTTGCAAGAGAGTGCCAACCGGGCACGTCCAAGGAGGGGTCCTATCCAAAGCAAGGGGGGTCTTGGAACCTACGGGGGCCGAGCCAACCAAGCAGAGGAAGAGGAAACCAGGGGAGGGGTGCCAACTGGGACTGGGGGGCGGCACAGTCATCGCCTCGGATTGGCCCTGCGACGTCGAGTAGTGGATTTGGCCGCCCACATGGGCAGCATCCGCTGCGAAACGATAGCGGGCTGCGGGGTACTGAAGGTGCTGCACCAAATGTCAGGGGGGAAGAGGCACCATTGAGGGGGACTCTCCAAGAGGATCAGGCGGCGGGGTCACTGACGGCTGCACCTACGGGGGCGGTAGTTGGAGAAACCATGTCTGGAACTGAGGAGAACCCCAGAAAGAGACAAAAGAAGTCAGGTTCCCAGAGGCGTCAGAGAGCAGAGTTGCGTAGACAGGAAGCTGCTGATGCCTCAGTGGACCGGACCAAGAGGCCCAGGGAAATCAGTGATGAGGGCCAGACTGAAACTGAGGCCAAAAGTGTTAAAACCCATGGCAGCATGGCAGGCATAAGGTGTGTGCAAATTAATGTACATCACTGTAAGGCAGCCTCTGCCCTATTGGCACGAGAGCTGCAATATGGAAAATATGACATTGCTTTGATTCAAGAACCGTATCTTTACCGGGGACAAATCAAAGGACTAAGGGAAACAGGTGGCACATTGTACTATTCATGTTCTACTAAGGATATGAGAACTTGCATTTATGTCAGGAATGGATACAATGCGGTGGCTCTATCACAGTTCTGTTACAGGGACCTCACAGCAATTAAAGTCTATTCAGGGGAGGGAAGGGATAGGCGGACGCTCATATTGGCATCAGCTTACCTTCCATATGAAAAAGCTGATCCGGTTTCAAAGGAACTGCGAGATCTGATCAGTCATGGCAGTCGAGATGGTGTGGATATTATCATCGGCTGCGACGCAAATGCACATCATGTCGTCTGGGGGAGCTCGGACGTCAATGCAAGAGGAGAAAGGTTACTGGATTTTCTGGTATGTTCACCCATGCAAATACTTAACAAAGGCAGTAAGCCCACCTTCTTTAATGCTCGGAGGGCTGAGGTAATTGATATAACTGTTGCTTCAAATAGGGCAGCTAGATATATTACGGACTGGCATGTATCAAATGAGGTCTCACTTTCAGATCATAATTATATATGCTTTAGGTACGGTAACATCGGGCAACCGATAACTGTACAACGTAAGAACCCGAGACTTACTAACTGGGATAATTACAAACGCGATCTTAGGATTGAATTAGGGAATCAAAACGGCAACCTCAACTCAGTACTTGATATCGAGTTCGAAGCGGAGAGGTTGACAAATGCTGTACGGACAGTGTGGCAGCAAAATTGCCCAGACAGTAAAACGGTAGGGAAAAAGGTGCCCTGGTGGACACATGAAATAGCTAAAATAAGAAAAGAGACAAGGCAAGCGTTTAACATTGCAAAGGCTAGAAACGACTATAGTGATTATAGGAAGGCGCTAACACGGTATAGTACTGCAGTTAGGAAAGCAAAGAGAAAGGCTTGGAGAACTCATTGTGAGAACATAACTTCAATCCCAGAAGGGATGAGGTTAGCCAAAGCAATAGCGACGACCAATGTGATCC
The DNA here is from genome assembly GCA_947347705.1 of Nymphula nitidulata. Lineage (NCBI taxonomy): Eukaryota > Metazoa > Arthropoda > Insecta > Lepidoptera > Crambidae > Nymphula > Nymphula nitidulata. The sequence continues at coordinate 1,328,671 of OX374618.1, forward strand.
TATTAGGAATAGTTAAAACCCCAAATGGTGAAAGCACAGATACAGGGAAGGGGACTCTGGAGGTTATGTTAAGTACGCACTTCCCAGGGTCAGAAATCATAGAACAGGAGCAAGACCCTATTGAATTGGAGGAACTAAGAGAGAAAACCTCTAAATTCGACTGGGACACTGCTAAAAGGGTAGTAGATGAGATAAAAATTAAATGGGCCCTGGCTAGTTTTCAACCTTTCAAAGCACCAGGACCAGATAACATCTATCCTATACTACTACAACAAGGTATCTCCTACCTTGGACAGCATCTATGCAGGCTATACAAAGCATGTATTGCCTTCGGATACATTCCCAGAACATGGAGAAAGGTCAAGGTAATCTATATTCCAAAGCCCGGAAAATCAGATTATGAGGAACCAAAAGCATTTAGGCCTATCAGTCTCCAATCCTTCCTTTTAAAAACTCTGGAGAAAATGGTGGATAGCCACATACGGGAGGGGCCATTAAGGAAATTCCCCTTACATAGACTACAGTGTGCATATCAACCTGGCAAATCCACGGAGACAGCCCTGCACTATGTAGTAAGCAGGGCAGAAGCAGCTTTGGATAATAAGGAGGTGTGCATTGGTGCCTTTGTAGACATTGAGGGTGCCTTTGATCGCACAACTTTTGAATCCATCAGAATAGCTGCCAAGGAGCATGGAGTTCCCCACACAATTAGAAAGTGGATTAACTGCATGCTTAAAGGCAGAATCATTTACTCTGAAATACTAGGGGAAAGTCTACTAGCAAGGACCACAAGGGGCTGCCCTCAGGGAGGGGTACTATCCCCATTACTGTGGAGCCTTGTGGTTGATTCTATAATGGTTAAACTAAATGAAGGACCGCTGCATACAGTGGGCTATGCAGATGACTTAGTCATAATGGCCAACGGGAGATTCCCTGGCACTGTATCGGAGATTATGCAGAGTGCGCTGGGAAAACTGGAAGAATGGTGCAATACTAACCACTTGTCAGTAAACCCCAGTAAAACGACGTTGATCCCCTTTACAAGGCAGAAGAACCTACTCAGGCTCAAAACGCTACAACTATACAAATCGGAGCTGTCATGGTCCAGCGAAGTGAAATATAGAATAGAATAGAATAGAATAGAAAAAAGTTGAAATATCTTGGCATTACGCTAGATAAAGAGCTGACCTGGAAACTCCATATGGAGAGAACTGTGACAAAAGCTCAAAGAGTCTTTGGTATGTGTCGCTCCACCTATGGTAAAGCATGGGGTCTGAAACCAAAGATAATAAAGTGGATTTACACAACCATGGTCCGGCCTCTATTAACATATGGCAGTATCGTATGGTGGCCTAGAACAAAGCTGGCAACTTGCAAAACTGTTCTTACCAAGTTGCAGAGAACAGCATGTCTAGCGATCACTGGTGCGTTTAGAACCACTCCAACGGCAGCGATGGAGGTACTCCTAGACCTTCCTCCGCTGCACATAGTTATTGAAACAAAGGCGAGGAAGGCTCTACATAGGCTTAAGATTTCAAGTCTGTGGGACAACACCAAACCTTTGCTTAAACACACAAAATGGGCAGGAGCATCTGTCTTAGACGGGTATATGGAAATGGGATGTGATAAAATAAGTCCCAAATTCATATTCGACAAAAAATTCAGAATTAGCATTCCTACCAGGGAGGAATGGAAATGTAGACCACCAGTTCCTGAAAAAAATAGTCTCATTTGGTTCACAGACGGATCCAAGATGGACACAGGAACGGGTGCTGGTGTCTATAATAAAGATATAGAACTATATCAAAGCATGGGCAATTTAGCAACTGTTTTCCAAGCGGAGATGTATGCTATTATCCTATGTGTAATGAAAATTATAGAACAACGGACTAAGAATAAAACAATATACATTCTTAGTGACAGCCAAGCAGCTCTCAAGGCACTTAGCTCACCGCGCATCAACTCAGATCTGGTCCTAAATGCTGTTCAAGCTCTTAACAGGCTTGGTAGGCATAACAGGTTAAGACTGATCTGGGTGCCCGGCCATGTGGGAGTGATGGGCAATGAGAAGGCTGATGAACTGGCAAGGAAGGGCTCGGAAAACACTTACGTGGGTCCCGAGCCCTTTCTAGCACCTTCACAAAGTTTCATAAACACAGCCATTAAAGAGCATGTCAAAAGCAGACATAAATCTGAGTGGAATAAAATACCGGGATTAAAACACTCCAAATCCTTCCTAGGGGAGGAGGTAGGAGGATGGAGTAAATACATCTATGCAAACGGTAGAACAAAAGCTCGCTTCTTGATTGGGGCGCTCACAGGGCATTTTGCTACTAACCACATGCTACATAAAATGCAACTCTCCCCAACACAACTTTGTCGAGCATGTGGTGAATGCCAGGAATCAATGATGCATCTCTTGTGTCATTGTGATGCCCTGGCTAGAAGCAGAATGAGTCTTCTGGAAGTGGCATATCCAAAGCCAGAAGACTACAGGCTCTTTCTGCCTAAAGATATAGTAAGGCTAATGGCATCTATATTCTGGACACAGGAAGAGTAAACGCAGGGGAGGCACAAAAGATCCCAATGGGTCGAAGTGCACTGTGACTTAGTCATGGCCCCACTATAAGATAAGATAAGATAAGATTGTTACCTTTGGAAACTGTTTTTTTTTTCATTCATAATGGGATTGCTCTTTCATCATCTAACCTGATGATGAGTGATGATAAGCCTGACAATGGAAGCTAAATACATCCGGATTCCTCAACAACAGAGGAACTAGCTATCTTAACTCCTACTAACAAATGGCAACAATGCTGTGAACATTGTTGCTATGGCGGTGTAGCTAGCCAGGTGGATTGACAAAAGCCCTACCACCAACCAAACCAAGCACAAGTCTATATATAAAATTCTCGACTCACAGTTTTAGTTACCATACTCATCCGAAACGGCTTGAGTGATTCTCATGAAATTTTATATGTATATTCAGTAGGTCTGCGAATCGGCTACTAAGTATTTTTTTTCTTTTTTGGTCATTTTTTTTTAAGTTAAAACAACGTTTGCCGGGTCAGCTAGGAATTTTATATGTATATTCAGTAGGTCTGAGAATCGGCTACTATATCTATTTTTCTTTTTTGGACAATTTTTTCCATGGCAAAACAACGTTTGCGGGGTCTGTTAGTAATGTATATTTTCTGTTCAAGCTGTAATCTCAGTGTGTAAGTAAACTGTAAGAAGTATATGGAAATAATAATAATTATTAATCAAGCCAGGTTAGCGATGACCATTCCCACTAGTGGCACCTGTTCACAGGCATAACGCACGTGCCAGCCATCGCTCCGCTCAACCAAATAGGGAATGGAACGACCTTGCACAGCCATATTTATGGCGTCTGGGTTAGCCATTCTAATATAAGCTAATTCTTCGCGACATTTCATCAACAAAGTTATTTTAAGTTTAATAACATCTTATTACGGTAACGGTATTAAAATAAATTAGACATTTAATGCTTGGGAAATTACAATTTCTAGAGTGGAAATAATCTTGTCGATGTTACTTTAATGAAATTAAAACTAGAGCTGTTTTTAAGGTTGAAGAGAAACCAAAAGCAGCGTAATATCAGACACAAGAGACAGACAGACGTTATCACATTGTTAGGTAGTTAACATATTTTTTGTGATAGACATAAATATGGGCGGTTCGAATGAGATTCTTAGGACTAGCTCAATTTTCATTTTATTTCTGATGGTTTCCATGGAAAATATATGCTAGGTTGATGTTGGTAATAGCTATAAACCATTGGCTGGTCTGTTTTCAAAATTGTATATTAGTTAATAAAATTTACCAAAGAAAACTTTAATTTTAATGGTTTGGGAGTTGTTATTGAATATTTGTTTAAATTAATAATTTTATTGTATTTTTTACTATAAATATTGTTATTGTCATGAGGACGTTAGAATAACTAACAATAAATTATGAATTTGAACTGAAACCATTGCCTGGTTTGGTATTACAATTATCGTTTACTATATTTACCAAGATAAACATAAAATTGTGTGGTTTTCACTCTTTGTATCGTCCCTAAACAATTCAGAGTTCATAGGCAGAACAAAATCGAACACACAGAACAGCTCAGACGAGACCAAAATATATATTGCTAGAGAATTTGCCACGACACTAGAAGCCGACCCGCTAAGAACTATCAACGTTGAGCTTGTAACCCTTTTACAAAGTGGTAATGGGATAAAAAGATTTCTGCCCGACCACGGCGAGGTGACGTGACGCGAATGCGACCCCAAAACATTACCCTATGATGCTGAGCCCGCTTTTTCTGCATACGGAATGAGTGCTCACTCCAATTTGTTTCGCGAGAAGACATGAAAAATGTATACCGTAAATGTTTAAGGCACCGAATCAGCAGAGGTATCCTAGAAAGGATTACTACAGAACAACTTCGCAATAATTGCGCTAGTAACAAAACATGGCACATGAATCGACACCACTTAATGTGAACCTGTAAGAAGAGTCCATATGCGAAGATAGCTGGTGCCGCCTCTACTTGCCAGCCCATAAAGCATAAAGTGCCTATTCAAGCAATTTTTTAAGGAACCCATATTATAAGAAGGAGGGAACAGATGTGCTGGCAAACAATGACAAGTTTTGGAAGTGTCATCAAACTTCCAAAACTTGTCAATGTTTGCCAGCAGAAGAAGAAGAAGGCCCATCCGATAGTAACCGTTCTATAGACACCTGGAATAACAAGAAAAAGTCACTTGATATTGCAAGTGCGTTGTCATCCTGATGCCTAAGAGGAATGCTTGCCATTCCCGCCTTTGGCTACCTTACCCATCAACCGAAACACAGCAAACTGTTTAACAACCGAAATAGGAAGGGTTTACCACCTAGTATTTCTCTCAAAATCTACCAAATCAATATTTGACCATAAAAACATATTACACAAAAAGGAAGCACTTTATGATTGACAATAGTTGATAGCAAATCCATTGATTTTTGCAAGAATGGACAAGTAATACATTCAGTGGCAGCATTTCCTTTACTATTGGAGTTGCATGATTAGATATAGTGTTAGGCTACTATTTATTTCACCTTTGATTCTTGTAACACAAAACTTCTTAAAAAGGTCTTTGCATGAATTTTTATTTACCGCTAATACACGACATTTTATATAAGTATTATTCGACAACCACAATATTCTGTAAGAAGCTTCAAATACTCTGTTTTTTTTTTGTTATAGCAGTCGCCCTCGCCCGGATTGCAAAAGGTTGCGGGGTCGATTCCCGCCTCAGGACGTGAAATTTTTATAGTTTTATATTTTAATTACTAAGAAGCTTCAAATTTGATGAACCTTCAGACTATAAAAATTAAGATACTAAAATATACTTGAAAATCTTGTCAACAAGCAGATTTACTCAAAACCTAGTACAGTCAGCATATCAAGCGTAACGTGTTAACCTTGAGACCGCCCTTATTCCGTTCGTAATAGAGGCGGTTTTCGTAGTGCAACTGTTACACTTGATGTGCTGTCGTATGTACATATCAGGAATTGATAAATTAGATAATTTTATTGAAATATCTAAACTAAGTAAATAAATCATCATCAAAAACAGCGTGAAGCAACAATACCATCCAATTCGCGTAATCTGCGGGGCTTATAGCACAAGTTCTGGCTAAACTGAATCTCGGGCAACAAAATTACATAAGGAACTGACAGCCCGCTGGGAGTAAAGGCCCGCAGCTGGTGATTGTATCGAGCCAGCCACCTGGGCAGCTGGCATCTAACTGCGAATCAGCAATAAACATCAGCCGAGTGTCAGGTGAGAGAGGAAATGGAACATGCTAAGGAAGAACTGTTGGAGGTAAAGATAAAATAGAATAAAAACTAGGGGCAATGGTTTACACGTTCAAGTTTACCGATAAAATTGTAGACAAAAATTTTGGTTCTAATCGTATCAATACTATTTTAAATAAACGTTTAATAATGTAGTAATTTTATTAGAAAATAGCTAGAACTTTCATGAAAATAGGATTAATAAAATGCCTTCTAGAAAATTTTGTGATATAGAATTTCTAGATCAAGTTCTTATTATTTGTGAAAGAGAATTCACTTTTACAAAAAAATTAAGTACACTTATAGTCGACTTCGAATTGAATAAGAAGCCTTATAGATTGATAGGAATTTCAAAAACCTTAATAAAGATCTAAATAAATACTCCAGTTACATGTTGTCTGAATAACGTCTGCAACAACTCTAAGGTGTAATAGAAATGACTTTGTCAAAGTGCTCAGTTCAATGTCAACTATCAATATTGCGTGTATTTTTTCTTGAATAAATATGTTTGGATGTTTGGTAAAAAGCGGGATAAGTGGTGCGATTTACATCCGAAATGTGCGGTGGATGATGCTCCGACGTGTTCTTGAGTGCGCCGCTATAAATATGGTGATCTTCATCGACCGGCACATTAGTCGAAGCTGGCAGCGCTTCTAACATTTGACTGTCACTTTGAAACAAGTGAAAACAACCTCGGTAGGAAAATTTCCATACAAGTACATTTTCGAGCTTAAATTTTAAATCAAATGGAACAAAACACACTAATGATTTTTGTCGAGCGAATTTGGAGTATGAATATGATAACATAAACAGCAAGTAAAATCTGCCACTTATTTTGATATGAACAACAATCTGAACTTTTATGGTTAAAAATATAAACTTTTACGAATGATGACGATAATATGCTTAAAAATATGCACCTTGTGAGAGAATACAAAGTTATTCAGGTATCTCAACTTTGTTGAGATGACATATAAAACTTTATCGTAAAAAGTTTGCATAAGAAGACAACCACAAACCCCGTTGTAAGGATCTCGCCCGATACAGCACAACAAACGATGATAAAACATTTTTATAGTGGGTATTACTTCTGGCAACATTCATTTTGTCGCTGAGCGTCGCAAACGAACACATTAGCCAACATTCCAGTTTATTTGAGGCCTGATGAATGGCGACTGGCGCGTGATATATCGACGGGACGAAAACTCGAGAACATTCTCTGACCCACAGTCAATCTCTGTGACGGAGTTTTATCAAAGAACTTTTGGGTTTATTTTGAGAAATTAATTTCAAGTTACTTTATATGAAAATGGTTTTTGGCCTTTCAAAAGAAAAGGCAATCTCGCTGTTTCTAAAATGGGTATGTTATTGAAGTTGACTTGTGACGTCCCGCGGCTCCGCCCGTGTTTATGTCAGCTATTACCCCAAAGGTAGCCAATGTCTTATTGTATCTCGGAAAGTACTTTTTATTGCACTTGTAACAAAGCTTAAAATACTTACATAATATTCTTAATTTTTGATTTTAACATTACATATTATAAATGTTTGAAAAATTACTTAGTAATAAAAATATAATAAAACTCAAAACATGGGTAATATTAGTTCATAGAAATGGTTTGCCACTTTCAAAAACATAATAATCATTTGATAATTTCATCACATTTGTATGAAATAAAATAACATTGGCTGCATTATTTCATAGAAATGATATGAAAATATCAAAGAGATACGATGTTTTTGAAAGTGGCAATCCATTTCTATAAACTAATATTGCCCATGTTTTAATTTATTGTCATATTGACGGCACCATCCAGTATACCTATATGATATATCATGCAATGTTACAGAGGTTGTTAATATCGGTACTGGAATCTTGATCACAAGTATAATAAAGTACAGTAAAGCACCTTTTGTTACAAAACTGTTCCCCGTTTCAAACATTCACGAGAAAAGTTCGAAACAGTAAACGAGTCTAGATTAGCATAAACGAACCGTCGTATATCCACTTCGTTAAGAGAAGTGCAGTCGATTTGCTGAGTAAGCTACAGGGACAGCATTACGAACTCACTATTTTGCGCGACGGACAACTTCAGAGGGTATTAAGCTGAAACATCGGACGGGCAGACTCGCAAAGCGCTCGTCCGACAGTCCAGTCGTTACTGTGCGCGCCAATCAACTCCAAGTCACACGACCCGAATGCAAATAAGTCCCACCTTTATAACAGTCCCCAATTTGTTCAAAAGCCTAACAGCCACTTAAGAATACTTAAAACTCGACCTAAAAGTCAACCCCTCAATCGTTTTCGAATTATCTCTGTTGTTATCTGCGAGGACGGGCGAATGAGCTAAATCTTTATGGCCAGAAACTAAAAATGCGGCGAGGAATCGCGGCTCTTAAACCGATAAAAGTTTTATACGTACCTGCATAAAATTGAGACCGAGTATTTCAGAGGAGGGCTTTCTGTAATCCGCGGAGTGAAATTAAAGAAGTTATGAATAGGGAAGTTTAAAAATAAGGCGTCGCGCTTGGTATAATTCCTGGGGATCCTTCAAACAGTTTAATTAAGAATATTGCGAGCAAAAAGTGGACCGCAGCGGGTCCTGCGGGCGACACCGCTCAGCGTTAGCTTTGAGTGCTATCGGTAAATACAACTCGAATTTATTTCCATTTCTCGATTTAAAAAATCCAACGAATAATTCACAGTTATTAAGAAACTGTCGCTTTCGTACAGGAAATAATTTTGTATGACTTAAATGTTGGTTCAAAAAGTATGGAACACTTTTAACGTGGAATATTGAAGCCAGAAATTGTCGCCATATTCAAGCGTGTTGACAACAGTAAGTGTTCGCACAATGATTTATACGTTGGGGCCATTACTAGAATAATTGGAGATTATGGCATAATCAAAAAGGCACAAAAGAGTGCAATTTTTAAAGATTTTAATGTCAATTTCTGGTTAACTGGTATGGATCGATATCCATTGTAATTTCATCGGCCAATATCGAAAACTCACCAAACAATAAAAATCTAATTCAATCGACGTGTAAAATGAAAGCGGTTTACTGTAGCATAGTGCGCGTCACCGAGCAGCCACAATATTTCCAGCGAGAAAAATGGACGCGGGAACCGCGCTGTGAAAAAGTCAAGCACACCTGTAATTGTCAGCTCGAATTCAAATTCATCCGAAGCCGGGGCGTTATTAAAAAAACGCCTACGAGGAATTTATTCCAAAAGGCCACGTGAGGGCCCACTCGACGCTTTATCGCTTGAAAAGCCGCATTAAAATTCGCCAGCCCATTAACGGATCACGGAAATGTTCTATATTTGGTTCCCAGTGAAATAGAACAATGATTTGAGTGTAACTTGTTACACAAGCCAAGAATAGAATATTTTGATACCAAACAACTAGCAGAAAATATCGCAAGCAGAGTAGTTAAGTGATTAGTAGTTTTAATATATCCTTTGATATTTGGAATTATAGACGCTTGGCCCTGTGCTGTAGAATAATCCTTTCCTTACGTATTTTTCATGTACAGAAAGACGCTGCGGTTATATGAAAACTCCCTTCGACCCCTGTAATATTATGCTCAAAGTTCACTGGTTGTGCACCATCAGGAAGTAAAAGTTATCTAATTTTATAAAGAGAAATGATATCTTTTATACTACAATTGTACTGATAGTTATAACAGATATAATAATTATAGAATGTGAAACATTTGCAGAAGATATAGAGAAATTGGTAGAACCGCCGCTATTGCACAGAAATTCCTAACCATCGTAAACTACAAAATATAGATCAAGTCAAGCAACATATTGAAATTATGAGCATGTCCTTCCACAAATTGCAGAGGAAGTTCTTACCATTTAGATGGCTAGAAATTTGAGCATGTCCATACTTAAATATTTCATGTAAAAGCGGGGGATCGTACGTGGGAGGGTGTGGAAGGCAGTAAGGTCGCTACGCGTTAGTATGCCCGGCGAAGCGTCCCGAGCATCTGGCGCGGGCCTGCATTCTGTAACTACAAGAGTAATCCGGCCCTCTAAAGTCGTGTACCGCTCATTCACTAGCTTTAGAAATTGAAGCTCGGTTTAGGATTTTGGAATAAACTGTTTTATGTAAAATTTGGAATTCAAATCTGCTTTGTTGTATTTAACTGTATTTGTGAAGTCGCTGCTTTCAAGTGCTGATAAAACATGGCATTCTAAATGGTTGTCTATTTCTAAAAACATTTGAACTTGTATTTTTATAGGTTTTTTTATACGGCAAGATGACAAATAAGCTGACGGCCCACCTGGTGGTAAGCGGTTACCGCCGCCTATTGACACATGCAATAAGAAGAAAAATCACTAGATATCGCAGGTGCGTTGTCATCCTGAGGCCTAAGATGAAATGCCGTCCATGCCCGTAATAATTACTCTAGGTACCTTTATCTTCAATCCGAAACACAGCGATCTGTTTCACAGCTGAAATAAGAAAGACGGTGGTACCTACACGACGTCCCTACATACGGGCCTACCACCTAGTAAAAGCTAAGGTGCGTATTTAAATTAAATCATTAATTTCTCACAAAACCTTCGATCAATAAGTTAATAGTACCTACCTGTCTACCTTTCTAACATTGTGAAATCTCAAAATTACTTTCATTCTCATGCAACGCTAACATTCTCTCGTAATATCCAGTAAAGTTAAGCCCTAACCCCGTTAATCCTACATTTGCTGCATAATGGACAAAATAAATTAGTTTTATTATTATTATGAGTTTTAAATCCATACCCCAATGGTCCATTAACTAATTTCACTGACCCTAATATTTGGGTGGAATAAGATGAGATTTTAGCAGCGATTATTTATCGCTATAACGCGATGTAAAACGCTTAGTCAGCTCGTTAGAGAGCGTTTATTGTGACTTCAAGTTATGAACTTACAACTATTAAAGCACTCTTAGGCCTAATTGGCTTTACGAGTAGTTAGTCAAAGCGAAACTATATCATATTCTTGGCAACTAACTTGCCGGCATTACTTAGCTAAATTACAGCAGAATGAGGGTACACCTAAATCAAACAATAGCGATAGACACTAGATATATTCTAGAAACTTTGTAAACTTAACTACTAAGTGATATCTGCTATTTTATACTTTTTAATCACCGGCGGGCTCACGCTCAGTCCGAAACTACTTTATTTTGTAAATGCTTTACAGATTCAGAAAACTGACACTATATGTTTGAAATCAACATGACTTGTAGTGCCAGTGGTTTTATGAATACTTGTATTAGCCTTTTTAGTTTCAAATTGATTGCTACTAAAATTATAGGCATATAGTTGTGATATACTTCTGGATGATTCTAAATTATCCGTTTCAGATTTTACCAAGATTTTTTACAAAACTTAAAACTCTTAGAAGCCACGCCACGTTTAATAAAACATAAATTGTCCATAGTATCCAAAATAGACTGTGTATTGTCTAATGACATTGCTTAGGTGAAATATTTACTTACATGATAATTTATGTCTTTAAACGGTCAAACAACTTCTTGATGGTAACCAGACCTTAAGAATAACACTATTTGTCATTGATGCTATGTTATGGTTCAGACTACAAAAGCATTGTATTATTGTCTTTGCACGGAACCTACAACTGTACAATATAATTGTATAGCATTTTACTCCATTGTATATTAATTTCAATCGATCGCTGCGGTGTACCTCTCCAAAACCCGAATTAATTTGAATTGTCTATGTCATACATTTATGGTTAAATAATTATATCAGATATCATAAATATCAATATTGTCTTTTTTCCTCAAACTCTTATTTTATCATTTCGTATCAATCTGGAGTTATGCGGCAGCAGCTCGTACATCTTTACGGTCCTTCGAGCCGGATTGAACCAGCGACCGATGGATTTCATCATTTAAATGTCTAGGCGTTATAAGATGTTCTTGCTAAGTCCAATGACTATACATTTAAGCCTAAACGACCCTTCCCTAATTGTTTTATACCGCTCCCCGCCAAGGGTACCCAAAAAGTTTCGAATAGGTAAAAGCTTTCCCGCATTTCGGACATTAGCCAACTAATTAGCGGTCACATCGCGTATACAATGCACATGCGTAATTAGTGGAACCAACACGCAATGGTCGGGTGCTGGACATGGTATTGTGATATTGGGTTTCCTTTTCCTTTAAGTTACATAGGTGTGAAAGAGTTCAACTAATACGGTAAGATTTTTGGTGTACGTAATGTATTCCAGTTTCATTGAGACAAAAGTGTTGAGTCAGAACTTGGAATTCTTTGCCAGCACATGTGTTCCCTCTTTCCTATAACATGGGTTCCTTCAAAAGAGGCGTGAAAAAGCATCTTTCGGGCCGGCAAGGTGGAGGCGGCTAGAGCAGTGTCTGTCTATACTGCACTAGCTGTCTTCGCATGTGGACTCTTCTACCGCTTCACATCAGGTGGTGTTGAGTCATTTGTCGTGCTTTGTGTAAAAAATAAAAAAAAAGTCAATTGCCGTACTTTGAATAAAAAAGTATTAGGTACTTTACCAGTGCTACGGCACTTCCTGTTTATGTATACGTATGACGTGATAGTTCCAATGGAATCGCATGTGATGTCAGAAATGTAGAATCAGAATATAAAAGCAATGTCGAGGTATTCATTGAAAATTATTTATTATGGGTTAGGATATGGCGCTTATACACTACCTACTTTAAATTCGATCGTGCCACTGTGAAGATAAAATATCTGATAGTCTATGCAACGAGTTGTGATTATAATCACCGTGTTTTTTTATTCGGTGGAAAGCTCTCTGAATAGATATGAGCTCTACTTGATGGTAGATTACTCACGGATATAGGAGAAAACATGTTTTTGTAGAAGTACTATTTATACATACACACAAACTTGCGCACGCCACCATACACACTAATACGCACAGTCATACACACTCATACGCACAGCCACACACCATCACACACACACATATACTCACACACTCACACACACACACATACTCACACACACACAAACTCACATACTCGCACGCACGCACAAACACACACACACACACACAAACACTCAAAGATACGCATTTTTTATTTTTTACTGTTTTTTACAATACAAATTAAAACAATGTATGTACTAGTGCTGTGATGTCAATGTTCATATGGGAGAGGACACTGAATTCCATACTACAGGCATTTGCCTATTTTGGAATGCAGGGGAATCAACCACAGTTTGTAACGCATATTTCGTGAATAAAGCATTATTATTATTATTATTATTATTATATCACTAGTTTTATAATTTTATTCGTGAGCTCTGAAGGAATAACGAACATTCAAGATATTGAACTTGAACACGAAGGATAGTGTAACTGGATATGGAAGTCATTTCCTTTACGATAGACACTGCTCGTTCGCTATTTTCCAAAGGAAAAGTTTTATTGATATAATTATCCTCATTATTTCTGTATTTATTTAATATGTATTTATTAAATATGTATTTGTTATTTATGTATTTATTATATATGTATTTATTATATATGTATATATTAATTGCGTATTTATCCATAATTATTCATCTTACAAATTTTAATTTTAATTGTTATGCAGTGTATTCGCTGTTATTGTATATTTTAATTTTTAAAACAGTTGTTTGTGCACTACCTATTTAATCATTTCGGACTCAACTTTCCGGTTGACTGGTAGAGAATGCCTAATGGCATTAAGTCCGCCAAATTGTAACTCATTTTGTGCAATTAAAGTTTAAATAAATAAATAAAAGTGTAGGTATATCACTTTCGATGGCATTTTAAATCCAGGACACATTATATATGTCGCCGCCATCTGGTTAAATTCGCCGCTTAATGGGATGCCAGTCCGTTGATTAAACGCCGGCATCTAATTGAATGCCTACCCCGATAGTTAATTGAACTAGACTCAACGTTCAACGACTTGGCGTATTGAATCGATTGTCTTGTACTGACAAGTTTTGGTTTGATTGGTAGGTTCAAGGTTATGTTATCTGACCACTTATAACTGACATCGTTTTGGTTCTAAGTGGTCATAAAAAAATAACCTTGGCCTGCCTAGGCGTCCGATTGAATGGCTAATTTAAACCAAACGGCTGACATGATAAGCCATCTGGTTAAACGTTGCGCCTAATGACTTGGCTAGTTGTACTTCAGACGTTTGATTGGATGCCGGCGTCCAAGCAACGGGATAACCGGGCTAGGCGTCTAGTCAAGCGGCTGATTTAAACGAGACGGCTGCGTCATATGCATATTTATCTCGAATTAATTGTAGACGAAATATATCATTCATGGGGGGGGGGTCACATTGCAGGCAGCGCAGGACCGATCGGTTTGGAGATCCCTGGGGGAGGCTTATGCCCAGCAGTGGGCGTCTCTCGGCTCAAATGATGATGATGATGATGAAATATATCATATGAGACTAATACTTTTGGTGCTTCAAGCATGCAGTTTGCATGCTTCTTATTTGCCTAAAATAAAAAGACGATGTGGCTAACAAATAAGTAAGGAGTCCCCACTTATTTATCAGCTACATCCTCTTTGCAAGTCAGGTATTCTAAGAGCGAAAAATCCATCATCCTAGCATTTTTCGTTCATAAAATACCTAACTTGGAACTATTTGGAAGAATCTGTCTTGTTTTTGGGAAATACACAGCTTCTCGAGAAAGTCTTATCGGGAATCGAAGTAGGTACATGACTTGTCCCTTACGCTATCAATATAAAACTGGGTAACTTCTGCTTCTTACAAGTTTTTCTTATTTGTGATGGTGATGCAAAGATTTCGGCAATGTGATGCCACTAGATAGACCGTATGTCACCTGCCTAATAATATTTTTATAGTACGTCATCGTATTCCTCATGCTGTTACGGCTTTGAATTTTGAAATAGCTCTTCAATTTGATTTAAAAAAACGCTCCCGCTGCCACCTGTATCACGCGCCATAAGCCGGCCTAAGTTGCGAAACGTTAATTACGCTAAGTGTTTTCGGATAGTTGATCTCGACGCCCGACACACGGCTAGCAATTTTAGGGCCCTTTACTTTAAGAGCTTTTTACTTTACTCCCATCTTTTATAACTTAATGTTATTCGTCTTTTTTAACTTGGATTGGTATTTATATTTTAGTACAGATATTTAAGGTACCGAAGGAAACCTTAAACTCTAGTCGATTTGGACAAATAACAGTCATTTAAGTTAATTTCATGGTGATTCAAAAGCAATGACCGTTTTGTCTGAAGGCGGGCAAGTTAAAGATTTAACAATTGATAGAAGGTAAAATAATAAAGGTAACAGAATAGGAGAAGTAGGTGGTGGTAGGCCCGTATGTAGGTACCACCGCTTTTCTTACTTTAGCCGTGAAACAGTTCGCAGTGTTTCAGATTGAAGGGAAAGGTTTGTACGATGACAAACGCACCAGCAATATCTAGTGATTTTTCGTTGTTATTGTAGGTGTCAATAGCCGGCGGTAACTGCTTTATGATAAAGTTTATAATATATTTCACCTACTAACCATAAAAGTCTTGAACAAACTCCCGGCAACTTTTTACAGAAGCACATTAAAATGTATGATGTTGCTTGATTAATTCAAGAGGAACCAAATGTTCTCGAATCATTCGGGGATTCTACACACAAATACCGATCTTGTTATCTTTGTTTTATTTCTAGCCGGAATATATTTTACAAGTAAAATCAGTAATATTTTCGTTTGTAATTAATTAAAATCACTTTTTAGAATCACAGAGATCTGGTTTGTATTACGAAAACAAAGCAACTTTGGTCATTCAAATCAAATTTTGTCTCGAGCTCCTCCACGCTGCGGAAGGAACGTGAAGCCATGGTCCTAATTGTGAAGGGCCATCGTGTTGGTATAAGGCCCAAAGTCCTCCTATATTGTATTCCTTCCATACAGAAAGGCCTGTGCTCAGCAGTGGCAAAGTAATGACTACATTGGACTCGGATTTCTGACTAACATCATTGATAAGTAAATTTTAACAACAGAAGATATATTTTAATTTATGTTCCGATTGTAAAGATTAGACTGATTTATTCCTCAAAGAAACTCCACATTAGATTACTAGGCAAAATACTACGCAATTAACTACCTAAATATTCACATATATTCACCCAAACATAAACACCTACGCACACACATAAACACAGTCTACTCACATACCAGTCACAACACATACAACAATACAAACACATATACTTTTACCTTTTACAAATACGAGTAAGTACACGTTAACATAATATGCATACGCGTAGGCTCACGTTACTGCTTTCAATATCGGGTGTACAAAAGAACTGGACAGCTAAATTTACATGGTTATTGCGACAGAGTACACACAAACAGCTATGGGGCCCACGTCGAAATCGCGAAAAAAAATCAGCTGTTTCATACAAAAGTGCAATACAACTCTGTAAATCAGCTGTCCCGTTCTTTTGCACACCCGGTATATCATTTTATTAGCATTATTATGTAGATCATTTTACTACAAAATTTTAATGATACCATCTTGTTCATACTATGATACTACTGTTTGCTGTCTGAGGGTGAAGGATGAGTTTTTATTCCAAACCCAATTTCAGGCACCAGTACATTTTTTTGTACAAAGCCCGACAAATGAGTCAACACCACCTGACGTGACGCGGTAAGAAGAGTCCATATGTGAAGATAGCTAGTGCAGTTTAGACACTGCTCTAGCCACCTCCTCCTTGCCGGCCTAAAAGGTTTTCCATGCCTCTTTTGAAGGGACCCAAGTAAACCTCATAATCTTAGACTTTAATCTATGGTATCTAGACTTAGTATAACCATCAAATACCTAAATTGTAAAGGAATAATGAAAAATCTTGAATACGAATTGTAATCAGACTAGAATATCCAAGCCGAAAATCATGACTGTGCAGTGCTCTTCTCGTAAGAAATCGCCGATCCACGATTCAACACAATCCTAGTTTGAAATCTCCGCATATCATAAATACGAATGTAGAAAAGGATACAGCTATCAAATAGCCTGATGTAGGTTGCGGCCGGCGATAAACACATAATAAACCGGGGAGGGCGCCACTGCCTGATATCCCACTATTAGTCGGCAAATCTTCGGCACACGAGCCTTGAATTCTAAGGAGCTATTGGAAGAAGATAAGTTCCTATCTCACAGTGAATTAGATACTGTTAATGAGGACCGAACTTATCAAGGACTCTTCGATAGTTAATATACGCTTACTTAAAGGTTTTGAGGAACTCGGCCTCGAAACCGACACTTGCTTCGATTTTGAGCGATTGTGATTCGAATGTAAGCTCAAACATATTGATGGTTTTGAAGATGGTATCGTTTTGGAAAACGTACATAATAATCATGTAAAAAAGTTTATGGACTCACAAAACTGTATTAAATCAATTTGGTATTTAAAACTTCGTTATTCTGTTTTCTAAGAATTGAAATATAAACAAAAATCTTACTAACTTGAATTGATATTTTTCAAAAGATATTCAAAACAACCGACTTGACAGCTCAAGAAACATAGGTCTTGATATTATCATCACAAAATCTAAAGCTGCACTCAATCTTGCATCAAATGTGCAAAATAAAGAATTTCTATCTATCTATCTATCATCATCAACAGCATATATCCTTTCTGCACGGAAGAAATAAGAAAGGAGTTTAGGGCTATAACACCACCTCGCTGGCTCAATGCGGGTTGGCGGGTTAAAGTGGTTGCAGTAACAACCAGGACCAGCAGCTTAACATGCATGACGAAGCACGGAAGAGCAAAAGATTACAATATTTTGATTGACCCATCCGAAATATGTATCCAGTAGTTAAGATCACAGATCTGGAGGTCCGCAAAAATATTCTGCTCGTTTTGTTTAGTGGTAGGGCTTTTGTAAATCCGCCTGGATAGCTACAACTATCTTACTTAAGTCTGCCACCATAACAGCAATGTTAGCACTATTGTGTTCCGGCAGCTGGAGGTAAGATAGCCAGTTTCTCTGTGGTTGAGGAATCCGGGTGTAGCTCGCTTCCATCTTCGGCCTTATCGTCACTCTTCGTCAGGTGAGACGAAGACCAAGAACTGCCCCGCAAAGGTAAAAGTTCCTTTGTTTTCGTACTTGAAACCAGCGCACTATGCCAGCGAGCTTCTCGATTAAGTTTGTAAGTATTTAATAAACATGTTGACGTTTGTTTACAGGCTTGACGTCACCGCAGCCTTCGTTGATGTCATTACTCCGAGTCAAGCGTTCATCTTAGAAGTCGTTATAATTTGCGTCTTTAAGATAATTAGCAGCAAGCAGTCAAGAGAGTGTAAGGAAAGATGAGTCTTTTGATGCTATTCATAAGGCATTAGGTACTTACAAATAAAATGAACGATTTGTATACGCAATCAAAGCTATTCGCAGTTAAACTGTTGTATAGATAGATCTGAATCATTTTTAATATTTATTTTATCATGTTATTCAAACATAATAATAAAATTAAATGTTTATAGGATAATAAAGCAGAGTCTAACATAACAGAATCGTGGCTCTTTAAAAACACTCGATCCGTTGTTAAAATTAAATAGTTTTACTAGGTGGTAAGCCCTTATGTAGGGTCGTCTGCGCAGCGCTTTTCTATTTGGGCCATAAAGCTGTGTTCTGGTTGAAGGGGAAGGTAGCCAATGTAATTACTGGGCATGGCAGGCATTTCAACTTTTGACACGATGACGACGCGCCTGCAATGCCAAGTGATTGTTTTCTTGATATTGCAGGTGTTTGTGACGGTAACCACTTACCACCAGGTGGTGAGCTTTCTTGACATCTAAGTAGTTGTATAAAAAAACAAAACCACATTGTGAGGATAGTGTTAAGTGACCTTTTATCGCATAAAACAAATAGACTAGAAGAGAACCCATATTTTTATTATCTACCCACACTTTTATTTATTAAAGGGAAGCCAGTTACAGCATCAGTTTTAGACCAGGACTAACTTTAGGCCACGTTTTATAATAAGGGGATAGGGGTTTCTAGTTTAGATACGTTTATTATCTCTCAAACAATTTAGAATTATATGTTGTATAGTGTCAATAACACGAATGTTTTCATAGTCGTTTATCCTATCCTTTAATATTTGATAAACATAAATAACTCTATCTTAAATTTAGAAGACTACAACTGCAGGCTGGGTTGCTGTATGTTTTTTGTCATAATAAATATGACTGTATTGATGTAATAAATCACATAAAATACAAAGTGCCAGTAAGACCACTCAGGCGTGCCTGCCGAATTGTTTATCTATTTGCCACTGCTAAGTCACGAACAAATGCAGGTAAACGCTTTCCAATGCGTAGCTCATTGACATTTATGATAGCTATTTTAATGAAATAGATATATTTGCAACTAGTATAAGTAGGTATATTTAAGAAAACTGTGTACAATAAGTTGAGCGAGATGGACACTAGATTAAATTGATCAAAGAAACTTTTACAACAGCATTCAAATAACTCAAAATGTTATCGTAGTTAACGATGTTAGTTTCACAATCAGTAATTTATTTAATAAATGAAAAAAAAAACACAAGCTTTAAGTAATGCTTGCTATGGGTTAGATAATAGCAGTAAGTTTAAGATCATTTTAATTGTACGGAATTCACGTCTAACAAACCATTACATCACTAAGCGGTATAAAAGCCGAGTATTTCGTGCATCGTCATATTGTAAAGGTAATTAGCCGTATCGGGTGCAGGAGGAGGGTGGCTCGGAGTCTGTCAGTCGAGAGGTGTCGTGGTGCGAACAAGCCGCTCTTGTGCATTAAACGAGCTTAAGCAACGCGTACAGTGCATTTTAATTTGATGGTCTATTTTAATAAGTTATGCTTTTATTTGAAGGGAGATAGTAAAAGTTTTTATTGTATTGGATTTAGGCCAGCCCATAAGCCCCAGTTCTTCGTACAGTTATTTTTGTGAGAATTATCTTACCTTGGCGTTTACATAAATCAACATTCTTTTAATTTGCTGAAAAATATCACAGTGGTCGCCATTTTGAACAAAACAAAATGTCAATGTCATAATACAATTTTATTTTTTAGTACTCTACGTTGAATACTGTAGTTTTATTTCTTTATAATAATATCAAGGTGTAGTGGACTGTATTTTATTTGTGTGGTTGTTGGTCAAATAATAGCTCTTTTGAATGTGTTTACGTATTTACGTTTTTTAACACAAGTCAAGCGAATTAATATAAAAACTAGAACAGAAGTAACAAACTCATCTGATTCTAGATTGGTTAGGTATGGTGTGCCACAGGGAAGTGTCCTAGGTCTATTACTGTTTATTTGCTATATAAATGAATTTCCTGATGCGACGAAACACCAAATGACACAATTTGCAGATGATAGTACTGTGATTTTTGAAAACGTAGCAGTAAATGAGATAAACAAGAACCTTGCCTCTCTAATTGACTGGTTGGACAAAAACAACTTAAAAAATAATCTTATAAAAACTAAAACAATGAACTTTCAGATTCGTCAAAACAATGTAATATCACGGTTAAATGTACATTACAACGGACACCAAATACAAGAGACAAAGGTAACAAAATTTTTGGGACTGAATATTGACGACGATATGTCCTGGAGATCACACATTGAGCAAGTGTGCAATAAGCTCTACCAGTTCTCATACGCATTGTACATGTTAAGAAAAATTGCCAACCAACATGCTCTTCTAGCTGCATATCATGGCTATATTGCATCTACATTACGTTATGGTATTATGTTTTGGGGAAATGCAACTAATATTAATGACGTTTTTATTGCACAGAAACGTTGTATCAGGGCAATTTGCAATTTGAAACAAACGGACACATGCAAACCCCATTTTCAAAATTTAAAAATTATGGCATTGCCATCGCTTTACATATATGAGGTGGCAAATTTTGTCAAAGATAATCAAAGTTTATTTAAGTTTGTTGAAAGTGAACGTCGCTCTGATAAGCTCCATATGATTAAAGCTAAAACGACTTTTTTTCAAAAAAGTATATATGCAATGGCTCCGAAAATGTACAATAATTTGCCTAAGTCGGCTAGACAATATGAAAGTAAAAATTTATTTAAAAGCCAACTGCATACATTTCTCATAGAAAAAGCGTATTACTCCATAAAAGAGTTTCTCTGTGACAAAATCCTAAGATAGCGATAGTTGTAATGAAGGAGAATTTAACACGAACGTTTTATTTTAATGATCAAAGGTTGACTGTTAATTACTATTAGGATTTTAATATTGTTTAATTTATTGATAATATATAGTAACTTTTGATATTTTAGGTGTATAATTATGGACAGTATATTATATTTTATTAATGTTTTTTTTTTGACAATAACAATCTTATAATTATTTTGTGACGAAATGAAAATTCAATAATAATTTTAATGAAAAATAACTTTAATTGTGACTTTTGAAGATTTATAGGGTTTTTTGGAGAAAACTATGTCAGCAAATTAAAAAATAGTAATAATAATAGTTATAGTATCCTACTTTAATTTGCATGACCAGTATAATGAATATTTACTATTATGTCACTACAATTTTAATTTTGTTTATAATTTTCCATTTTTATATAATTATTAGTAACATGTTAATTAACTTCTAATTTGATAAAAACTAATGGTAAAAATGAAATAAATACTGTATTCCATATGCCTATCGGTGGGACATAGAGAGCTATACTAACTAATACCTGTGTGAACATCTATACTTGTACCTATGTGCACGGAATAAATGATTATGATTATGATTATGATTTATTATAGCACTCGAAAACACACAAGTTATGAGAATTTTATATAATAAGACGTACGTTTTCGCCGTTTCTAGATCGTTCGTAACTCGTAACTAACTGGACTGGTGGCGCTAGGTTGTCGTGGAAGGCTTTACGCATATTTTGCGAAGTAGTAATGAACGCCAAAGAAGAGGAAGAACGGGCCCGCGAGCAGGATCCCGCGGCCAACCCAGAAAGTAGACGAAGAACTGGTCGGCGACGCAGGGCAATTGCCGGCGCGCTAGCTCCGTGAGTGGGTTCCGAGCAGAGGATGGGGAAACCCTCTACTACGGATTACGGCCCGAGGAAGTGGTAGCGGGGCTACTAAATTTTTTTTTTTTATATATATTTTTTATACTACTAGATGACAAACAAGCTGACGGCCCACCTGATGGTAAGCGGTTACCGCCGCCTATAGACACCTGCAATAACAAGGAAAAATCACTTGATATTGCAGGTGCGTTGTCATCCTGGGGCCTAAGATGAAATGCCGTCCATGCCCAGAAATTACATTGGCTACCTTTCCCTTCAATCCGAAACACAGCGAACTGTTTCACGGCTGAAATAAGAAAGGCGGTGGTACCTACCCAGACGACCCTACATACGGGTCTACCACCTAGTAAGCCTAATATGCATACAGGTATGCCAAAGTGAGCCCAGTCGGGCATATCGCGTACAGGCCACTGGTATAAGGGCAACTGGTGACCGTCAGCCTGTACAACGATGATGAGGCAGGAACACGGGGGTCGTTTTAGTGGGTAGTCTTGGTCATTAGCATCTTTGACTGACGATCCCCACATAACCCTGTATTGTTCATTCCCCACAATGCAGGGTAGGCGTAAATGCCTTTTTTCTCACTACAAAAAAAATGTGGCGGTACGTTGGCACTTATTTTTTAATAACAAAATGTATGTTATGTTGGCAACTAAAGGGTCAAACAATTATTAAAAACAACAAAAATACTTTAACCGTTCCAAAACATCACGGTTGAAAATACAAAACAAATTGACATTAAATTAAAAATTTTAACAGGGTTATTGTGGCTATAGACTATGGTCTTTTGGGCACTTTTACCCAAACGTTGCCATTTTATACAAAACTAATTTGTTTTCGTTATTTTGCAATAAAATAAAAGAGTTTTGTGTAATTTACTGGAAACCATGTTATTCAATACATTATTGTCTACAATAGGAAATGATGCCCATGAGCTGCCCCAAACATTACCATAACCTTTAGGAAACAACTTCTTAACTACAGGAAAAGCGTTTTCTGTGAAATGCTCGATAAAAGATACAATAAATTTACCATTATGAGTACTACACTACATAATCATTTAAATAAATTAATAATATTGAAGTACAAAATAAGTATTCGGTGCGAAACGCTTCGCCGACAAATCCGAAGCCCTTTTCTGAAAAACCAGACAAAATATCCAACTCTGCTTGGTTATAAGTAATTGACCATGAACCCACTAGTAAATGCCATTATTTCTTTTGAAATATTTCAAGTGGTATTTGTGGAATGGCTTTTGGATGTGTCGGGGAAACGTTATTGACGAAAAATTCACCGGAACACAAAAATGTTGTAACTAAAGCATTTCTGATTCGTTTCAGATCAAAATACTTACAATAGCAGAATTAGTGAGTTGTACCCAGCATTGGGACGTATAAAGGCTGGTGATGATGATGATGATGATATGGTTTTTACTATCTCTTGATTGTTGTTACTTAAGGAGTTCCAATATATATCTCCGAAAATCATCACCCAATCACTGCCAAATTAACATGACACTAATAAATACTTTTTCAAACGAAAATGTTTTTTATAGAAATCTTTTTTATTTATTTAATCGAATTGAGACTATATTTCATTTCTGAAATTAGTTGTAATATTGCTTTTAGTTACACTGTCACATATTAGCTAAGATATACTCAGACATAGGAATGTCCATTGTATATCTTTCTAAAATCAACTCGTGGTATAATTCAAAATATTATTTTGCCCGCACGTATTCTATTCTGTGCTTTCAATTTAACATGCATTTAAAATATGATCTTGTCACGGCAGCGAAGAATTTTATTGTGGTTACTAATCCGTCGGAAAAATAATTACAGAGCTTGGTTCGCAAAGTTACCATGCACTAAGAATTGTTCGAATTAGAAGCAAAGTGTTATATAATATTTTTTTCAACACACTTCCTCATAAAGTGGCTCTAATCCCATGGCAATTAGGCACATAATGACACCTATAATCAAACTGTGACTTTTTCATTACTATTATTCACTAGTGAGTAATAGTTTTTTTATTAATAATTAAAATTGCCAATATATATTTTTTTTCTTTTTTTGTTGTTAAATCTCCCTGTAATGGGAAGGCAAAAGGAACTAATGCCCATACAGCCATGTCTGATGTGATTGAGTTTATGTCACTTATCTATATGTATATGTGTAAGTATATGTATTTTTTTGTATTTATGTATATGTAGTTTAAAATCCAAAGTCACGCCCAAGGCCCTATCATAATAACAGCGCTTCTGCGACGTTTTTTATAATGTCGCAAAAGTTTTATGCTGAGATAGGGCCTTGTTGAGTGCACTTATTGTTAAGTATAAACTGTTTGTATTTGTCTATTTTTTTTTTTTTATTGTTTAAGCTTCTTGTTGTTGTTTGTTATGTGCATGTCAAATAAAAATATTTTTCTTTCTTTCTTTCTTTCTTTAATATTATTGGTTGAGTTACGCTTACATTTGCGCTAAAAAGCTATCCGCGAAAAGCCCAAAAAAAAGAAACCTCATTTTTTAGTCTATGGCCGATGCGCGCGCATAGGAAAACTAATTAATTTTTCCCGCCATTACGAAATTTATTAGTCTATGGCCGATGCGCGCGCATAGGAAAACTGATTAATTTTTCCCGCCATTACGAAACATTTTTCACAACTCGTCTCGTTTTCTCTTTTGAAGTTATTTAGTTAGTTATTAATTAAGATGTCTGCAAATACAATTTATGAAGAAAATGATTTATGTTGTACACCGCCCGATATAAGATGTGAAGCCCAGAACGTTATGGAAAGTTTACTACCAGAAAACTCAAAGGAAAAATATCTATTAGCGTACCAAAATTTCATACAATGGCAGAAGAACAAGAATACGCAGTCTTTTTCAGAAAATGTGTTCATGGCGTACTTTAAAGAATTATCTTCTAAGTACAAACCTAGCTCTATGTGGTGTATTTACTCAATGTTAAAAAGTACAGTCCGAACAAAGAATGGAGTGGACTTAAAAACATACTCGAATTTGTCAGCTTATCTAAAGAGACTATCTCATGGATTTAGAAGCAAAAAATCAAAGGTTTTATCATCTGACGATATTGAAAAATTTATTAAAGATGCTCCAGATAGCCAATATTTGGCTACAAAGGTTAGTTAAATTAATTTTAATTAAATATTTAATAGCAGCTTGTTGACTTTAATTATTGTTTCTTTTGTTTCAGGTTGCTTTAATATTTGGTGTAACTGGTGCCTGTAGGATACAAGAATTAACAAATATAACTGTAAAAGATATAGAAAACCATGGCCAGATGCTTTTAGTGAAGATACCTATCACGAAAAATAAAATACCTAGGTCATTCACCATACACGGTCCATTCTATGATATTGTTAAGAAGTATGAAAGTTTGCGTTCACCAAAAACAAAAAATGACCGTTTCTTTCTAAATTACCAGAATGGTAAATGTACCTGTCAGCCTATAGGTATAAACAAATTTGGTTATATGCCTAAAGAAATCGCTAAGTTTTTGGGTTTAGTAGATGCTGAGAGCTACACTGGACATAGTTTCAGAAGAACTTCAGCTACATTGCTGGCAAATTCAGGAGCTGATATAATGACTTTGAAGCGACATGGCGGGTGGCGATCTAGCAATGTAGCAGAATCATACGTAGAAGATTCCATACAAAACAAGAAGGAAATTTGTGCGAAAATCACAAAAAGAATTAAACTTGATTCTGAGACGCATCCTACTAGCGAAATACCAAGTACATCCAATGGTTGGATTTCACCTACCTACACGAATAATGAACCATCACAAATAACAATAGAACATGAAAGTATTTCAGTAAATAATCTATCTGATGAGACCGCTATATCATCAAAAATAGTTAATTATAATTTTACTAACTGCACATTTACTAATTGTTTCTCTAAATAAACTTTTTATCTACTATGTAAAATGGTTTTTTATTTAAGTATTATTTTATTCAGAAGTGTGTTGAAAAACGTTGTATGATACACGTGTGTATTGATGATTACCGTCCTCGGCTCCTTAAGACCCTCGCCTGACGGCTCGGGCCTCAATTCGCCTCAGCGGTAATCACCAACATTACACACTTGTACCATAATGTACTATTTCAACACACTTCCTCATAAAGTGGCTCTAATCCCATGGCAATTAGGCACATAATGACACCTATAATCAAACTGTGACTTTTTCATTACTATTATTCACTAGTGAGTAATAGTTTTTTTTTTAATAATTAAAATTGCCAATATATATTTTTTTTCTTTTTTTGTTGTTAAATCTCCCTGTAATGGGAAGGCAAAAGGAACTAATGCCCATACAGCCATGTCTGATGTGATTGAGTTTATGTCACTTATCTATATGTATATGTGTAAGTATATGTATTTTTTTGTATTTATGTATATGTGTAAGTATATGTAGTTTAAAATCCAAAGTCACGCCCAAGGCCCTATCATAATAACAGTCGCTTCTGCGACGTTTTTTATAATGTCGCAAAAGTTTTATGCTGAGATAGGGCCTTGTTGACTGCACTTATTGTTAAGTATAAACTGTTTGTATTTGTCTATTTTTTTTTTTTATTGTTTAAGCTTCTTGTTGTTGTTTGTTATGTGCATGTCAAATAAAAATATTTTTCTTTCTTTCTTTCTTTCTTTAATATTATTGGTTGAGTTACGCTTACATTTGCGCTAAAAAGCTATCCGCGAAAAGCCCAAAAAAAAGAAACCTCATTTTTTAGTATATGGCCGATGCGCGCGCATAGGAAAACTAATTAATTTTTCCCGCCATTACGAAATTTATTAGTCTATGGCCGATGCGCGCGCATAGGAAAACTGATTAATTTTTCCCGCCATTACGAAACATTTTTCACAACTCGTCTCGTTTTCTCTTTTGAAGTTATTTAGTTAGTTATTAATTAAGATGTCTGCAAATACAATTTATGAAGAAAATGAGTTATGTTGTACACCGCCCGATATAAGATGTGAAGCCCAGAACGTTATGGAAAGTTTACTACCAGAAAACTCAAAGGAAAAATATCTATTAGCGTACCAAAATTTCATACAATGGCAGAACAACAAGAATACGCAGTCTTTTTCAGAAAATGTGTTCATGGCGTACTTTAAAGAATTATCTTCTAAGTACAAACCTAGCTCTATGTGGTGTATTTACTCAATGTTAAAAAGTACAGTCCGAACAAAGAATGGAGTGGACTTAAAAACATACTCGAATTTGTCAGCTTATCTAAAGAGACTATCTGATGGATTTAGAAGCAAAAAATCAAAGGTTTTATCATCTGACGATATTGAAAAATTTATTAAAGATGCTCCAGATAACCAATATTTGGCTACAAAGGTTAGTTAAATTAATTTTAATTAAATATTTAATAGCAGCTTGTTGACTTTAATTATTGTTTCTTTTGTTTCAGGTTGCTTTAATATTTGGTGTAACTGGTGCCTGTAGGATACAAGAATTAACAAATATAACTGTAAAAGATATAGAAAACCATGGCCAGATGCTTTTAGTGAAGATACCTATCACGAAAAATAAAATACCTAGGTCATTCACCATACACGGTCCATTCTATGATATTGTTAAGAAGTATGAAAGTTTGCGTTCACCAAAAACAAAAAATGACCGTTTCTTTCTAAATTACCAGAATGGTAAATGTACCTGTCAGCCTATAGGTATAAACAAATTTGGTTATATGCCTAAAGAAATCGCTAAGTTTTTGGGTTTAGTAGATGCTGAGAGCTACACTGGACATAGTTTCAGAAGAACTTCAGCTACATTGCTGGCAAATTCAGGAGCTGATCTAATGACTTTGAAGCGACATGGCGGGTGGCGATCTAGCAATGTAGCAGAATCATACGTAGAAGATTCCATACAAAACAAGAAGGAAATTTGTGCGAAAATCACAAAAAGAATTAAACTTGATTCTGAGACGCATCCTACTAGCGAAATACCAAGTACATCCAATGATTGGATTTCACCTACCTACACGAATAATGAACCATCACAAATAACAATAGAACATGAAAGTATTTCAGTAAATAATCTATCTGATGAGACCGCTATATCATCAAAAATAGTTAATTATAATTTTACTAACTGCACATTTACTAATTGTTTCTCTAAATAAACTTTGAATAGAATAGAATAGAATAGAATAAATTTATTTGTGAAATGTAGGTTAGTATTACAGTCATTGATGTTAGTCTTATTTCTAGTCTCACTACATTTCCACCTTTGTCAAGGCATACAAATATCAAATTTAATAAAGGTACAATTTCATGTCAATGTCAAAAAATTATAAAATATGATGTCAATAAATGTAATCAGAGACTTAATTAAAATAAAATCAAATGTCAAGAATATTACCTACAATTTATACAATATTAGTTAAAATGTCAATAGATCTAGTCAGAGTAATTATAATAAAATCAGAAAATAATGTCTTGTATAATTAATTAATCAAAATAAAATATATCCAAAAAAGAAGAAAAAAAACATGTCTAATTATATTAATGTTTTATCACTAAAAAAATCTGCTACTGAGTAATATGCTTTATCGAGGAGCAATGTCATCAAATGTTTTTTAAATATCTTAGTCGGTAGAGTCTTTAAGCTATTAGGAATTTTATTAAAGATTCTAGGTGCCATACCAAAAAAGCTGTTATTTACCAGTTTAGTTTTGCAGGTTTTTGCGCATATTCTATTGCCGTGTCTACAGGACAGTTGTATATTTCGTTCCGAAAATTTAAGAAATTGGTCTTGATTCTGAATTATATACATTACCACTTCGTAAATGTATATAGACGGTAGAGTTAATATTTTCATTTGTCTAAATATTGGTTTACAACTGTCAGTGGACTTAAGTCCCCTCATTGCCCTGATACACCTTTTTTGTGTTTTAAATAGTAGGGTTTTATTTACTGAGTTCCCCCAAAATATAATTCCATAGCGCAGTATAGACTCAACATATCCACGGTAAGCCACTAGTACGGTCTCGGCGCTGGTTATTTTCGAAAGTTTACTTAGGGCAAAGACAAAACTACTTATCCTACTACACAGATTCTCAGTATGGGATTTCCAGTTCAGTTGGTGATCAATTAGCAATCCAAGGAATTTAGTTACTGAGGCTGGTTCTATGATTTCTTCCCTACACTTGACTGTTACATTGGGGATAGTGGTATTCTGTCTAAAATGCATAATTTTTGTCTTTTTTGTATTGAGTACTAGACCATTTTTCTCTAACCACAAAATAAGTTTCATCATTACGTCATTTATTTCGTCTTCATATGTCAATATATTCTTACATTTAATTATCGCCGTGCTGTCATCTGAAAAAAGTATCATTGGCTGTCAATTGATGTTGGAAAGTCATTTATTGACGCAATGAATAATAAAGGGCCTAAAATGCTACCTTGAGGCACTCCCGACTCTACATCTCTACATGATGAGATATACTCTTTTTTAATTTTAGTCTTTCTACATATTTTGGACACGACTGTATATTGTTTTCTGTTGCTAAGATAACAGCGTAATAACTTCAGGGCCACACCTCTAATACCAAACGCATAGAGCTTGGACAACAGTAATTTATGCGACACGTGATTAAAGGCGCTCGTCAAATCCATCTTTTTATCTACTATGTAAAATGGTTTTTTATTTAAGTATTATTTTATTCAGAAGTGTGTTGAAAAACGTTGTATGATACACGTGTGTATTGATGATTACCGTCCTCGGCTCCTTAAGACCCTCGCCTGACGGCTCGGGCCTCAATGCGCCTCAGCGGTAATCACCAACATTACACACTTGTACCATAATGTACTATTATACGCAGCACGGCAATACTCAATAATACGCTACTTGATGAGAAGTTGTAAAAAGTCCATGTGCGAAGGCACTAAGTGTCGCTTCTTCTAGCTGCCTCTTTTCCCGTCATCTTGCCTGAATTGAAATATTTCATCCTTTTCAGTTCTTAACCCCTAAGTAATAAATAAAGGAATCTAGATTTTTTTTTGTATAATTTGTTTGTGTCTTTTGCCCAACTTCTGTTTGAAGATATCTAATACTATATTATCTCACCTTACCTACTTTCACAGTATTCCCCGTGAGCCATAAAAAGGGTATTCATTACTCGCTGCATGTCCAATCTCGCTACACGTAGGACGCTACGTGTCGGGCATTCGGACTAGTCCAGCTTATTTTGACTAAGGCTACGCAGGATTTTAATATGAACAATTTATTTCTGACAAGATTTGAAATAAAAAGAAAGGAAGAAAATTTTTAATTTAGCTGCTTTAACAAAAAAAAAGACTTTATAACACTAAAAAAGCAAAAATATGCCTACTTATCTAATATCAAAGTATTTTTCGGTGTTTAACTTTTTATAATTTCTGGAAGCAGTCTAGAACCAAATTAAAAAAAAATGTATTTGTCGGAAACTTGTGGTGTTAGTCAAGATTTTTATTACAATAATGAATAATTGTGTCGGAGCGAACTTTGTGTTATAAAATTGGTGCAGTTTTATAAACCAAGTGTTTGTGTTGACGTACAACTAAAAGATTATTACAATAAAACTGATTATGGTGTGAAAGACGATGAGAACTTTTTGTGGTTATCCACCTCATCAAATAGCATCATATGGAGACTGTCATGATATATTTCGCGTCAAATACTCCCAAGAAGCAAAGACATACTTAAAAGAATAATGTACAAAAAGTATAAAAGAATAATGTAAAAAATGAAGAAAAATGTCCAAAAAAAACCTTTTCATTAAATATGCAGGTAGGTAACTAGTACTGAAATTAATTATTTTCGCCTTTTTAGTGTTTTGAAGTCGGTTTTATTTTTAATTTTTAAGAAATTTGTTTTTTCACAATTTGAAGTAATAAATTTCCAAAGTCTAAGTTTTAATGATTACAATCAGAATTATCTACTTCTCTGTCTATCAGTCTCTGGCTGAAATATAGTTATAAAAGTTTGTTTATAATTGCGAGCCTCAAGTGGCAGTGGGCAGGCCACATTGCAAGGAGGACTGACGGCGGTTGGGGCGGAAGGTCCTCGAGTGCGGCCGCGTACCGCGAGTCTAATGTTCGCTTCCCGCCAAAGAACCTTTTATCATGGTATGTCCTTTTACAGTCTTAATGTCTTTTAGACATTCATTTAACGTTAGAATGAAATTTTAAAAATATCACGATATTAAATGGCAGCAAATACCTTTAAAATGCATTAACTCGCAACAAATACCAAAAATGCGATAAACCATATTGGCATTGATGTGTGCGGAATTTTGGTTGGATTTAAAATCAAATTCGTCCGTTTCATTTCCAGTGGCAGCGGGGCTGTGATAAAAGTGTTCTTTTACCGCAGCAAAAAATTAATACGATTTACTTAACCCGGCACCGCTGCATGCAATCTACATAAATCAGCGGTCTCGTAAGTCAGTCGCTGTTGAAATTAGCCTCTTTGCGGAGTACATTCTTGCATCTTAAGGTTGTGCAGGAAATGAACAGAATACCAGAGTGACTCGCATTGAGGAAAGCACTTTATCACTGTACGACTTCATTACTCGTATCTGATCTTATAGTAGGGCCATGACTAAGTTACAGTGCACTTCGACCCATTGGGATCTTTTGTGCCTCCCCGCGTTTACTCTTTCTGTGTCCAGAATATAGATGCCATTAGTCTTACTATATCTTTAGGCAGAAGGAGCCTGTAGTCTTCCGGCTTTGGATATGCCACTTCCAAAAGGCTCATTCTGGTTCTAGCCAGGGCATCACAATGACACAAGAGATGCATCATTGATTCCTGGCATTCACCACATGCTCGACAAAGTTGTGTTGGGGAGAGTTGCATTTTATGTAGCATGTGGTTAGTAGCAAAGTGCACTGTGAGTGTGAGCGCCCCAACCAAAAAGCGAGCTTTTGTTCTGCATTGCATAGATGTACCTATTTACTCCATCCTTCTACCTCCTCCCCTAGGAAGCATTTGGAGTGTTTTAATCCCGGTATTTTATTCCACTCAGATTTATGTCTGTTTTTGACATGCTCTTTAATGGCTGTGTTTATGAAACTTTGCGAAGGTGCTAGAAAGGGCTCAGGGACCCACGTAAGTGTTTTCTGAGCCCTTTCTTGCCAATTCATCAGCTCGTCTTCTCTATTACTCGTATACTTGTACGCATGTCGAAGGCCGATCGTTAAATGCGCCAGACAGTGATCTGCCTAGGTTTTTTGCGATACGTCGGACGAGTCGGAGTGAGTAAAAAGCCCCTGTCCGATACATAAAACCCCGTCTCAGAATTGAAAATCTATTACTGTTTAGTGATAACATTGTGAAAATAAGTACAAAAACATTATTTATATTTCCTCTGAAACTAGGGTAATAATATTGAAATAACGTGACGACCACACTAAGCAACTATTGAGTTAACTATCACGTTTCTATTGAGAGTTTCACGTGTCATATACACAAAAATCATTAAATTAGAGAAAAGTGGTGCCTTTTCCGGCATTTGTGCTGGTTCCATTGGCAGTAAAAAAATTAAACACATGTTTTTCCGATACTTTATAAACAAATGATAATCCCTTATCGAGTAGGACAGGAGTTTCTTTACACACTGCATAATTGGTAGGCAAAATCGCTTTAATTTTAAGTATAGCCTTGAAACTACCAGGCAGCTTACAATCTGGCGAATTTATTGATCGGAATACGATGTACAGGTTGGTGCCGTCAATACGACAATAAATTGACACATGGGCTATATTAGTTCATAGAAATGGTTTGCCACTTTCAAGAACATCTTATTTGTTTGATAATTTCATGAGTTTTGTATGAAATAATATATCATTGGCTGCATTATTTCATAGAAATGTCATGAAAATATCAAATGAATAACATGTTTTTGAAAGTGGCAAACCATTTCTATGGACTAATATAGTCCATGTTTCAATTTATTGCCGTATTGACGGCACCACCCTGTATATGACAAGTTATCAAAAATAGAGTAATGCTGTTTCGCTGATCGCTAAATAATTAGAGTCAGTACCCGTTTTGATACACACAGTGGGTAATTGAAGTTACTGTGAAGCAAATATAGAATGGCTATCCTATTTCATCCCTGCTGTTTAAAGCTAAAACTTTTTGCTTGAATAATATAAAAATATTTGTTTGCAAATGAATAAATAAACTAGTTTTGGAAAAGGAAATTCAGCTAGCTACAAAAGTTCATACTCAGCGGGATTACGATTAACGCAGCGACAGACAATACCGCGTATACCTGAAAAAGCTTTTAAGCAGTTTTAAGGAGATGTACAGCATTATTTTCTGCTTTGATCTGAAGATAGTTGACTGGTGAAGTACCTGGTCGCTGCTGCTGAGGGCTTTGTTGTAGGAATAAGCAGTTCCTTTGTAAGTTGTAGTGCGTTGGTCTTGTTTACAGTTTCATTGTTGCTTTTATTGGTTTGTACATAAATTGTGGTATTGTAGTGTATGACGCACCTCCTTATATATTGTATTTGTAACAGACATTTAGTTAGTATTAAATTAGTCTTGAAGAAGCTAACATCTTTTATTTGTGTCTCCCGGGTCCACACATTACATGGCGACCCTGCCAGTGCTGCCTTATAGGGCAGTGCTGTGCAACGGAATATGAAAAGTATTAGAAGCCTTTTTTTATACACAAAGTAAAATTAAATTTGTAAGAAGTGTTGAAGAAGTTTGCAAGTGATTTTTCGCAATGAACGATTTTTTTTTACTTGAGTAATTGTCAGGAGCTACTGATCTTCTCTTAAAATGATTCGAACCTCTTAAAATGGACGTGTGAGTCTAAACATACACGAGGAGTAGCAAGGCTGGGCGTAGATGGTGCCAGATGAATGTTGGAACCTGCCTGCAGGGAGCCGGTAGATGTTCGTGTCTGAGCAGGAGCATGCAGCTGGTCAGGTGTGAAAAGTTAAACTGTGCGAGGAGATTATGGAAAAGTGGAAGTGCGATGATGGGAAATTATATTTTTTATTATATTTTCTTATAAATAATAGAATAATTAGCCTACTAAGATTTATTAACTATATTGATTGGAAGTCTCTTTTATCTTGTTCCTCAGTAAATCATATTGTAGGGAACAAAAAAAATGTGTTATGTTAGAAATATAAAAGTGCAAGTACTTTTATAAAATGCATTTCTTAAGCATATTGTAACGTTATAATAAAGTTATTTTATATTGAAATTAAATAATAGTTTTAAAGAATGTGAATACGTTAGGTATATCGTCATTCAAAGTTATTAATAAATCATAGTTTCTAAGTCTTTGAAACACTGTTGGTACAAAAGGGTAAATCCGTTTGTTATAATTGCAGAATTTATATTCTTACAATAATTTCTTATTTAAATATTTTAATTAACTCTCTTTATCTAATTACAGAAACTAGAAATTTTTATCTTGGGTAAGTTATTGCGTTTGTATAATTTTCAAAGAAGCGTAAGGTTGCAAAACTCCATCATAAGAATACTAACTTTTTTGTCAGTTTTATAGACTTACTTATTAATTGAATCTTACTGTTTATTGATTCGGTGTAATATCTAAGATAAATATGTTTAGAATTTTTTATAGTTGTGACTTCCTTTTTAAATAACTTTTTAAAGTATTTTTTTTTAATAATATTGGAAGTGTAATAAGTCTTCCATTCTTTTCTGATGTTAGTTGATTACTTAGATTTCTCAAATTCCTTATATGTTGGTTTCAGAAATATTTTCGTCTTTGAATTGTTAATTTACCTATTGTTAGATGAATGTACTTATTGCATTTTTTTTATTTATCATTAATTTGCTAATTAAATCAATATAGTAAATAACAACGTAACATATAGATTTTTTTTGGGGTCCTAAGTACAAAGATATAGATTTTAATTCAATTCCACTGTCCTAAATTTGGAAAATAAATGTTAGGTATGTTGCAATCGGAATTCGACGAGTTCAAAACTGCTGACGTACCAACACGTGCAGCGACATAGCGACGCAACTCTGTTGCTAGTTGCTAATCAGGTAGGAAATTATTGTTTTATTTTATAAATTGCATAGAATTATAACTTATAAACTGTATGTTATTTTGGACTTAAAAAATAGATAGAAAGTATCCTAGTAAACTTTATAAACCACATATCAGTATCTTTTAGGTATTAAATGATATTTATTCCATAAAAATGGTTAAAATTTCAATTATATTTACATATATTAAAAGACGAGTATTTGCTGACTTATTAACCGAACATATTCACAAATTTTTAGTTTTATTGGAAATACACTATCAAGTTAAATATTTAAACAGTTAAGTAAGATGATATGATGATGATGATATAAAGATGATATAAATTCAATAGAAATTGAATATGAGTTGTAGATGATTACATTTGAAGAATAAATAAGACACTTAAATTATGTTTTGGCGTAACAAGACAATTATAGCGAGTATCTGCATTCCTATGTCGATATGACACATGATCGCGATAGTTCCTATAAATGTAGTGCAGTTAATTTACATTAAACAAATTGCAATACCTACTCATAAAAATTATGATTATCTATTGTTCTAAAATTAGAACTGGAAGTACTTTCGCACATTGAAGGCATTTACTAGTTTCACTAGTAGGTAGTTAAAGAGAATTTTCAAAAAAGTTAGCGAAATCGTGATATATTTGTGTTTATTGTTTCCAAAATGAAAATGAAACCTTAGGAAATGAATTAATAGGAAAATTGAGGATACGACTATGAGTAGAAGAATTTGAATAGAAGCAGATGGTTAGCTAAAGGATGGGATATTAATAGGTATTAGATATTACAGTAAGAAAATGTATGTTGGTAGACAGTATTAAAAATCTTTTGTCGACCATAAGAGTCCAATTAGGCACTGTCGGAAAATTATTAGAGATAGGCTTAGGAACGAAACGTGGGCTTCATGAATGGTTCAAATATACTTGCGAATAATTTGGTTGGTTAAGTTTGGAAACGCAATTGGACTGATCACCCAAAAGCTATACCAAGAATTTTGCTAGCCAGAATATTTATTTGGAATGTTGGTTAGGATAATTTTATTTAGAAGAGAATAGTATTTGTAGGAAAGAAACTCGAATAGAGTAAAATGCTCGATAGGGTACACAAAAAGGTACTATAGGAATCAGGTCCTTCAGTGTCAACGCGATGAGACCGAGAGTCCACGCTGAAAACTGTTGGAGACCACAGAGTTGTCTTAATTCATGATTTCCTATGTTTATAATATGGTACATGGAGGGTCAGATCCTTCCATTCGATCATGGTGAGAACGAGATTCCTCCGTGAGATAAGTTGGAGTCCATTCAATGTAAAGAAAATGTAAGAGGCTTAAACTATGACCCCCAAAAATGAGTAAAGGCGTGCGCACGACCCAAGACAGGCACT
Organism: Nymphula nitidulata; assembly: GCA_947347705.1. Classification (NCBI taxonomy): domain Eukaryota; kingdom Metazoa; phylum Arthropoda; class Insecta; order Lepidoptera; family Crambidae; genus Nymphula; species Nymphula nitidulata. The sequence goes on from OX374618.1 coordinate 1,365,066, forward strand.
TAGATGCTTATAATGAAATATAAAAATAAATAAGTCGACTATAAAGAAATGTACCAAAAAATGAAGTGAAATAAAGAAAGGGACCGGCCGGCCCAAATAATGATGAGAAAAAGTACCTTACACGTATATGTGTATCTATGGAATAAAAATGTGTACCGATAGAATAAATAGCAGGTGGAAAAAGATATGAAATGTGGGAATGAGCAAGTAGTTAACGTAACACAAAATTAAGTGAAACAATTAGGTAATATTGTGACGTTATGTTTTTATAGTTACGAAAGAATAGTAAAGAAAACATAGCTTGGAAAAGTACCTACCTAACAACTGTTAAATTCTGTGATGATAAGTACGTGTATTAATCCAATATTTACAAAACGAAGTTAGTTGACATTAGAAAGTGGTAATTTTTTTTATTATGCTATGACAAAATTGGACAGGTATTGCAATTGTAATCAAAGTCATATGAAAATGAAATATTTTTTGTGTGAATATTAAAAAATCGCGATTATGTAAAAAAAAAACAAATAAGATACAAATGGAAAGAATACAATTACTTTTATAGAGGAAATAAAATAATGTATACCAAATTATTATTTTTATAAAAATTTAATGTTTGCCAACAGTGTGTTAATGATAACTAATGTTAAGTAATTAAATATGGTAGGTTTAATAGAGTAAAGTGTTTAAAATATTGGGCTTATAACCGTTTAAAATTGTTTGTCTTAGAAAAAATAATAATATTAAAACCTTGTTTTTTTTGAAAGAAAAGTATTAGTTATATTTTGATTTCTTTTTCTATTTTAATGTTTGTTGTTAATAATAGCAAGCTTAAGAATGTTAAATATTACATACTTAAATAAAATGTTATGTTACACGCTTAAATACACGAAAATGTTACATTCTATAATATTTTGTTATGATATTATTTTATTTTCATAAAGAAATAAATGAAAATTTTATGTTTTGTTCAATTCAATAAATCACTGTATTGATTGTGTGGGTACTGTAAAAGCTGTTGTCATTTCAATATCAGTAATGAAATTTTATTATATTGACATGAATCATAAAAATATGTATTCTTATTAACCTAATTAACCTAATTATTAACATTAACCTAATTATAAAAAAAAAGTTATTTTTATAAGTCTTGTAAGTTGTAAAAACAAACATATTAAAACAATATTATTGAACATGTAAGTATGTAATTGAAAAATTTTATTCTTGGTTTTCAAATTGATGACTAGGTAATAAAGATTTTTGATTTTTGGAAAACTTAACGGTATGTACGAAATTAAGAAAATGTATGTTTTTATATGGACCAAAACTTATAAATTAAAGGTGTTTCATTATAAAGATTATATCGGTTAAAAAAATATTGTAAACCATTTTTTTTTTTTAAAAAAAACGGGGGAGGTGTAGTGTATGACGCACCTCCTTAATTATATTGTATTTGTAACAGACATTTAGTTAGTATTAAATTAGTCTTGAAGAAGCTAACATCTTTTATTTGTGTCTCCCGGGTCCACACATTACAGTATAATAAATAGCCTGCTGAATAAGTCTTGACATGACACCACCAAAAAGAGTATAACACTACGTTTAGACACTATCTAGAAAAGAAACCGACAAATTTAACATGTACAAAATGTTTGAAAAAAAAACATTAAAAAGAGGCTGATTAGTTTTCACCAACAGAGACTATTCTGAACATTATTTCTCATATCCATCAGTACATAAATGACGGAGTTCTTAGGTGACAAACTAAAAGAAACAAACAGATTGGGCCAAGAGGTGATTCCAAACTGGCCACTGTATACATTGGGTCAACTACTATCCATAACACAAGCTCTTAATTATGCTGACTTTGGGCTAGATATAATAGGTGTGTGAAATATTATTATTATTATTAGCGTTTATTCAGACATCTTGATCCGCATGCGCATCGATAATTGCGGAGCTTAAGCGAATGTGGATTTATATCTGCGACAAGTAACGACGACGTGTAAGGAAATTATGTGGGGTGTGCCTCGTGCTTGTTGCTATTTTCGTTCGCTAACTGACCAATAGGAAAGCGCACGATGGTGACAAGATGGAGAACACTATTCCGCATCCGCGGATGTGAATCTCTGAGAATCTGCAACTCGGATCTCAAAGTTTTTGCATCCGCGACATTCCTGGTGTGTAACTCCTCCGATTTTGATAATTTTAAAAGTGGTGAAATAGACTGTATGTCCAAGTATTTTGCCACATTAAAAATTTTAAGGACTTTAAGTAGTTCGAGTGCGATTCGTTCACCTCGGCCGTTTCAAAATTCTATCGACAGATGGGAGTAAGCTTACTAAAATCATGTTGCCTAAATATTTTTATTAGTTTAGTAGCACTAACAAATGTTCCTTGCTCACAAAACTGCGGTAGACCCTGCTTCTGTGGATACATTAATTCATCCGGTCGCTAGTCAGTTGAACGATTGAATGATCTTTTAGGAACCTACTTTGCTGGAATGAGGATTATACTAGAGACGTCTTAAATACTTATTATGTTTAAAATTACCTATGCTGTTTGTTTTAGTGGAAATCTTTTACTGGCTGTCTGTTTGTATCGATATTGTCCTACTGTGTATTTTGAGCTTTTTGTCTTCGAATAATATACCTGAATATACTTAGTTTTTAAAATCAATTAAATCAAAGTTCAGTTTTTCGTGGTCACAACAATTTTTTAATCATTTTTACTGTTTCGAAGTATTCAATACTCAATACTCAATCGTTTATTGCATTCCATAGGTATTTACAATAGATGTTTCATTACACAGTAGGAATCACTATGGACCCTGCCGGGCACAACAATAATGGAGAGGAGGAATACTTGTCATTATTATTAGTTATATATATGTACCTTATATTGTCATTGTTAGTTTAGTTAGTTAGTTATTGACGTAGGTATATTAAATTTTTACTTGCTGTTGTCACACGCAGGTGACTCGCGCCAATTAGTGAAACTCAGGCAACCTAAATCCAATTTAAAAGAGTCGCTTGCCCGATCCAGGGAACGGAATTACTCCGGGACTACATAAATAATTGGATTTGCTAGACCAACCACCGGCTTTTTTGGGTTAGAAGATTTCGTCAGGTAAATTTGTAAATGTAAGAAAACAGTGAGATTAGAAGTCTGTAGATGTTGGGGTAGCTTTGTGATTTTTATATAAAACTAGTTTTTCCCCCGGCTTCTCCCACTAAGTTTGTTACGCATACCGTTCAATGAATTTAATGAGACATGTGTATCATCGTTTCCCCAAAATCATTCCCGAACAGACTCAAATAGAAAATCTTACACGGCATGCCGCATGGCGCGCATGGTATCGTAGGGCATGCGCGAGAGCTCGCCAATATAGAGAGTGATGATTGTTTCTAAAGAAAATATCTGCTTTGCCCATAAAGTCGGCATGTTGCTACCGATTGCTTGAAACAATCGAAAAGTTAACTATGGGCGATACTTAGGCAATCGTGCTACAAAATCGCGTATCTTACAGGAAACATAAATAGTTTCGTACATAACTAGTCGATGGCGATACGAAACGTTCAAAGACTCGTGGTACTGAACGAATAGATATGTCTCAACCGTCTGGTCAAATTAGCCACTTAATTGGTCGCCTAGGCGGTTGATTGAACGCCGGCATTAAATGAAACGGCTGAAGGATAACTAGCCAAGTCGTTGACCGCAACGTTAAACCAGATGACTGAACGTCGTGTCAGCCGTCTGGTTAAATTAGCCATTCAATTGGACGCGTAGCCAAGTCGCTTCAATCGACGAGGTTTTGTGTGAATGTTTGAGTGGTTAGTAGCTTTAAGGTCATTTATTATGACCACATATAACCGAAATCGTTTTGGTTTTAAGTGGTCATAAAATATAACCTTGAACCTACCAATCACCCCAAAGCTATTCAGTACAAGACGATCCACCTAGGCATCTAATTGAGCGGACTTTCAATACGCCATGTTGTTGAACGTCTAGTTTAATTACCTATCGCCTAGGCATTTAATTGAATGCCGACGTTTAATGAACGGGCTAGCCATCTTATTAAGCGACGAATTTAACAAGATGGCGGCGACAAACTATCGCATACAGACTGCCATGTCAAGGAAATCACGCGACGAAGCTGCAAAGCAATCAACACGATAATTAACTACCATGCTCTGTAAATACACCTTTGCCCTCTTACCAAAACACAATGAAATTCCTCACGTCACACCAATGCAAGCAGGTCCCACTTCGAAGGTGTAATCATCAAATTAGAATTCAGACTAGAATTTGAGTCTCAATGAGGTTTTAATTAAAGGAAGAACTTTTTAGATTCAACGGCAAACGTAGGAAATGTTTACAAAGAAATTTTTCGATACTTTTGCTTCTTTGATGAATCCGCTTCCAAACGTAATTATTCGTAGAATTTAATTGCTCTGTATGATTTCGAAGTGCATAAAACAAAAGGTACAGAATAGCACAGGAAGTGGCACATTAATTATAAGTTAGCTCCCGAATCTGCACACGAATTCGGCACTAATATCAAAGGCGTGCCTGTACACTCTTTATAATGAGAAATTGAGAACACAATCTCTTTTCCGTTTGTATGTGTATTTTTTTCTAATTCCGTTTCAAATTACTCTCCTTTTGATTTCAGTTGAGAATATCGTTGAAAGGAATAGAACAAAGCGTATTGAAAAATATTTTGTTGTTTATTTTTTGTCTGACGAGAAATTTTCGCGTGTATCATTATAATAATTCTGCTGTAAAGGTCAAAATTGTGTTTGAAATGTACGAAAATAAGATTTTTATTAAGACATTTTAGACAGTCTTAGTTATGTGCTGTTTGTCGCCTTTTCGAGAAGTTTCTCAAGATTTTTTTATATCAATTATGTGAAATTGTTAAACTTGTACTACCTACTGCTTGTTAAATTATCTATTATGTTACAGGTATGACAAATTAAATAAATTAAAGTTCAGCAAAAAATATTCTCTGAATACTATTTTCTTTGACTATGACTTGCGGAGCTTAGTAATCACAATGGACCTAATGAGAAGGCTCAATGTCAACCAAGTCTTGTTTCTTTCTGTCTCCATCTTTTACTATTATAATTCTTCCACATGCGGAGACTTTCACAGACTTCATGTATTTAATAGCGTTTATACCTTGTTTATGTAATCATTAGTCTTCCAAAATAAATAAATAAAGGGCAATACAGAATGCTATGCTCGGGCTTTCTCTGCGTGATCAAATAAGAAATGATGAGATCCGCCGGAGAACTAAGATCATCAACATAGCTCTAAGAATTGCGAGACTCAAGTGGCAGTGGGCAGACTACATCGCAAGGACCAACGGCCATTACGGCGGAAAGGTCCCCGTGTGGCGGCCACGCACCGGAAGACGCAGCGTTGGTAGGCGGAATGAGATTGAAATGAAATGAAATGATTCGCGGCAGTCCGTACATATGTCAACGCAGCCAAAAATAATTACGTTATTTTCTTTATATAACTGATGACTAGCCACAATTACCACTCATCATCAGATCGGTTATCTACTTGTTTCACTAGAAATAGAACATTAATGAGAAATCGTGAATATTTTTTAATAGACTAGGTTTAAAGATTGTAATGGAGGAATAAGGGATTGATTGTTCAACTACTCAAAACTAATAATACTTACCTTATTATTATTATTTATTTATAATGATTAGCACGGTTTAACCAATAACTTATTTTTTTAGGACTTGATTATTATAACGCAAAATATTGTTCAACGTCTAGCTCGATTAATAAAATGTCTGTTCGATCAACAGTAGTAACGTTATATTCATATTATTATTTATTATCCATTCTTACTACAATTTACAATTATTTTAGGCATAGCAGTGTCTGTCGAGCAGAGAAAATCCGACATTAATAGTGTCACAATAAGGTTAAACTTGCGTTGTGCACTCTGCGTGTTGCTATAATCTCATAGAATCGTCTTTGAGGTCTCAGTTACTTTGACTAAGATAATACCTATTCAGTATCACCTTTGGAGTACGTAGTCCGAATTGTAATGCTTTGTGACAAGATATAGCTTAGTACAAGCGTTTGCTATCTATTCATGTAACTCAACAGCTAAAGACAAAGACAGTCAATCATTATATGAAGTAGAACGATTCTGAATGTAATTAGAAACATGATATTATGTTCTAGTCTGGGATGAAATGTAAAGGACACTGTAAAGGATAGATTTAAAGTAATAACTGAATGCTTATCAATATCTGTGAAATCTTTATAGCTCTAGTTTTAGAAATTTCGATTTAAAAGATAATTTTAATAATAAAGATAATATTGATTGAATTAAGACTGAGGTTGATAAAGATAAATTTAAATTTACAGAAGTAGAAGCAAAACCATTTCTAAGAGCATTGTAAACTGATGCAATAAATAGCGAACTTCAGCTACTTAAATAAATTGATGTAATCACGAGGCATTTGTCGTTATCATTATGTTTTAGTCTGGGATGAAATGTAAAGGACACTGTAAAGGATAGATTTAAAGTAAAAACTGAATGCTTATCAATATCTGTGAAATCTTTATAGCTCTAGTTTTAGAAATTTCGATTTAAAAGATAATTTTAATAATAAAGATAATATTGATTGAATTAAGACTGAGGTTGATAAAGATAAATTTAAATTTACAGAAGTAGAAGCAGAACATTTCTAAGAGCATTGTAAACTGATGCAATAAATAGCTAACTTCAGCTACTTAAATAAATTGATGTAATCACGAGGCACTTGTCGTTATCAATATAATATCGTAAGAAGAAACTGTTTTATAAGTTCCTTTTTACTTAGAAGTCATAACAAGTAGGTGTATCTCGAAATATATTTGCCGAGGCTAATTAAGAGATATAATACGCACTCGAGTCACTCGACCAGCTCGGCTTCTGTCAGATCTCGTATTTAGCAAATAATTTCTAATATCGTCCTTCCCAATGTGGAAATTAAAGCAAAGAATATAGAGTAATATTCGTGAATGAGACATTAATGTAATTACAAATAAGTGTGCAGATAAAAAGCTACGCTGTTCTAGGAATTATTTTGGAAGTGGAAAACAAATCAACTGTATCTGACATAATGCTGTAAAAGAGATTAGTAATTGGGTTAGCAATATCTTCTATTTCAATTATTTTGACAGTTCTTTCAATATAGTTCTTTCAAGTTCAAGTTGTTTAATCTGGAGTGCTATAAATTTGATAATATTATGTTTTTTTTATACAACTAGATGACAAAGAAGATGACGGCCCACCTGATGGTAAGTGGTTACCGCCGCCTATGGGCACCTGCAATAACAAGGAACAATCACTTGATATTGCAGGTGCGTTGTCATCCTGGGGCCTACGATGAAATACCGTCTATGCCCAGTAACTACACTGGCTACCTTTCCCTTTAATCCGAAACACAGTGAACTGTTTCACGGCTAAAATAAGAAAGGCGGTGGTACGTACCCTTGTAAGCTTTCCCACATATTTTTTGATATTTTGCATCTGACTTCATTAAGTTGGATAGACTACACTAAGTTGGCTTTTGTAATAGAATGATATTGCTATTTACTACGTGTTTTATAATATTGTAGCTTTACGTGATATTTTGATGATGGATTACTGAGTTATACTGGTATTATGAGATAGCTGAGTGTTTAATGAAAAAGTTTACAGATATGGGTAATAGTTTCGAACTTCGTTTGTTAAATATAATTAATGAGACAGGCAAAAACAAACAAACATTGTGTTATGAAGATTAAATTTCATAATCGAGAGCTTATCAAGAAACGAATTAATTTGCATAAATTTAATAGGAATTCAATTTATTTCATTACCAAAAAACATTTAAGAAAGTTTAAGGGTTGTTACCTTTTTTTCTGTGTCCTTCTTGTGAATTATGAAAAATGAGGGGCAATATTAATTCTATTTTGAGTTTTCAGAATCTCCATTTTCCCAGAAATTTAACAGACCAAGCAATTTCGGGCTGTATAACTTTGAAATCGTCTTGTACTTCTTACAATTCGGTAAGGTATACCTAATGGAAACTGCGAAACTGCGAAACAGTACCTTCGAGAAACCGTCCTAGTAGTCAAAGTTGCGAAGATAATCAGTTTCATGTGAGAAACTTTATGTGTCTGTGTTAATAAGTAATATAATATTTGAATCATCTAAAACAACGAGAAGAAGTTAATAAGAATATTATCAGAGTAAAATTATTGTTTAATTTTGATCCCACGCAGCTGATTGGCTGTGGGGACGGTGTGTGTGTTTAAATTTCAAATTGAAGTAATTATTTATGGCTTTGACTTCTCCTATTTAAAAATCATTTCCTAATATGATGTTTCAACGTTATAATCAAACAAGTAAACATTTAAACATAATTTCGCATTTAAAAGTCATCGCAACTGCATTTCAGATTTTTATAAATTGATGGTAAGCGCCCATATCTTTTTATTATTTTGAGATTGTTTTAGTCATTTGACAAGCGGAGTTATACCTCTGGAGGTCTATGACAATGGAATATCAACTGTCTCTGGAATCGGATGCTTGACGAGTAAAGGGATAAAACTCGAGTAAGGTTCGATCGCTCTAGTAGGCATATGAAAGCACAAGAAAAAAATTAAGCGACTTTGTGTACCTATAGGAAGGTTTGGATTCATACACTTTAGAAAATGACAGTAGTTGTTGCTGTCGCCGGTCGTCTTTCTTTCCTAATTGACGACCGGCTGGTCGAGCGATCTGTACCCCTTGCTTTGCAGGCTACTCAGTCAAGAGGACCCGGCTTCGAATCCTGGTAGGAGCTAATGTTTGTATGATGAGTACAAGCATTTGTTTACGAGTCATGGATGTTTCGATGTTTATTTAGTATATTTCTAATATTTATATACATATTATTATCATTATTTCTCCGTTATCTAGTATCCATGACACAAGTTCTTAATGATGCTTACTTTGGGCTAGAGAATAGGTGTGAGTGTATCATTATTATTAATTGTATGAATCGAAGCTTAGTCTTTATACAAAATCATCAGAAATTTAAATTCTTTCTAGTGCTCCTCTAAAACAGCGATCGAACGACATCTCGAGCTTTATCCTTCAATACAGCAATAGCAAAGTCAAAAGTAGAATCAACAGCAAGATAAATATCATCTTTCTTTATCGCAGTACTACAATGCTCTCCAACAGCAGAATCAAGTAAAACACAAAGCGTTCAAGACGGAGATTAAGGAAAGCCTACAGGAGTAGAGACGCGTCCGCCATAGTTAAGAGCCTCGCAAACGGCTGCACAGTCGGGATTGGGATTAAGTTTGATTAATTCTCTGTGAAGCACTACAACAAATATTTCGAGACGACTCCACTACTCTCTTGGCTTTCAAGTGCTGTTGTGAGATTTGTATGATATAGAAATTTATCACTCACCTGTACCTCGTAATGTAGTAAACGTAAAAACCACAGAAAAGAGCACGACTACGAACAGGAATTACAAAAAAAATGCAGTGCTAAAATGTGCAGTTTTTATCTGAAATTAATTTTATCATTTACTAGGTGGTAAGCCCGTATGTAGGGTCGTCTAGGTAGCTACCACCGCCTTTCTTATTTCAGCCGTGAAACAGCCAGTGTAATTACTGGGCATGGACGGCATTTCATCTTAGGCCTCAGGATGACAACGCAGCTGCAATATCAAGTGATTTTTCCTTAGGTCCTAATAAAAATCTAAACTAGAAAAATTCCCTCAGGACGTGAAATTTTTCTAGTTTAGATTTTTATTAAGACCTAAATATTTTTTCAAATATTTATAATAATGTTAAAATCAAAATTAAAGAATGATTTTTCTTAGTTATTGTAGGTGTCTATAGGCGGCGGTAACCGCTTAATATCAGGTGGGCCGTCAGCTTGTTTGTCATCTAACAGGGTCGGCAACGCGCAAGTGATAGCCCTGGTGTTGCAAGCGTCCATAGGCTGCGGTAACCGCTTACCATCAGGTGGGCCGTGTGCTTGATTGCCACCTTAGTGGTATAAAAAAAATCTAGTAGTATATCAAAAAAAGATAACGCTTTTTTTTACTTCCAGAATAAAATACAAAAGCGTTTGGCGTCATCATTTTGAGATTTGATCCAAACACACTTTTGACCTGATAAGATGAACTATTTGATAATGAGCTATTGATGCCAGTAAAAAAATTAAAAAAATCACTTCGACGCTGATCGGCCTGCAAAAAGAAAAAGATATTACGCAAAAGGGCTCGATCATGTGTGACGGATGACCACGAATACAAAATTTAATTTAATTATTGTTATTGCTATATATTGTTACTTTATTTGTAAATGTTCGATAGTTATTTAAAATTATATCGAAACTAGAAAAAATCATGCCCTGTCAACATTAAGAGGCTGTTGATGTAGTGTCATGAATATTCACAATAGTTTTGTCCACGAAGAAGTTATTAAAGATTCTTTGAGAAGAAAAAATAACCCGAACGCGAATCAAAATGTTAGTTAGATTGCAAAGACATTCAGAAATGTGCATTGTCAGCATAATTGTCTCAAGTATGAAACTTATTGCACAGAACGGAGAAACGAAATCTGAAATCTTTCGTACTCTTACAAAAGTAACCCCACTAAGTTAGCACAGTATCACAGCGGCAATGGCGCGCACGTAATTGATAGATCTAGTTGATGCATCGCCGCATCCGCCGACGCCTCCGCATGACCGATGGGAGCTATTCGATTTATTAAAACTTGGAAAAATGCAGCAAAGGGTTTTATGTTTGATGCGAACGGATGGCTATGAAATTGGATTTCTCATCTACCTGGCTAAATGAAGAATCGATCAAAAATCAAAAAGACATGTCTTCCATTGAAATCCCTCTTACTCATAGCTGGTTCTATCTTTAAATTAACACTACCACTGCATCAACGAGTACCTCAGATGTGCAGAGTCATAAACATAAAGCGGCGTAAAAAATTCCTCCAGCTTCGGAATGTTTGCAGCTATATTAAAAAAAAATACAGACATTACAAATTATTGGACTACACGAGTTTGTTTCCGGAATCTTCGCGGTAGTTCAACTTTTGGAACCAGCGTAAATCAGAACCGACAGGTATTGCTAATTAACATTTCCTATACAGTTTCGCTTTTGCATTTGTCTCGCTCTCGACGCCTGCCGTTAACTTGGGGGATATTATATATTATTATTGATAAGTTATTGTCGATCCAACAGTTCTGATATTTCATAATAAAACTAATATTTCTCTAGTCTAAAGGAACATTTCTAAGGAACTAAAGGAACGACGGCCGGCTGGTCGAGTGGTCTGTAACCCGTGCCTTGCCCAGGCTACTCGGTCATGAGGTCCCGGGTTCGAATACCGGTAGGGGCAAATGTTTGTATGATGTGTACGAGCATTTGTTTACGAGTCATGCATGTTTATATGTTTATTAAGTATATTTGTAATATTTATTATTACTATCAATATCATTATTATCAATATTTTTCCGTTATGTAGTATCCACAACACACGTTCTTAATGATGCTTACTTTGGGCTAGCTAGATAATAGGTGTGAGTGTATAAATATTATTATATTACCAAGTAATATTTCTAAGTACGTTATTTTAAGTGACGTATACCGGTGCTCAATATATTAGATCTACCATACACCACGTTACGCCTCTTTTCTTTATAACTATGAATTTTTATCCGTGAAACCCAAAAACCAAGTCGGTATATTGCGCTTACAGCTCCTTCCTGCGAAATATAATTGAGCCATAACACCATTACATAAGATTGTGAAATATTTTTTTTTCTTGTCAGTCCTTTTTTTTTTTTTTTCACGCTGAGGGGAAGCTCTACCAGCCTATCTTCCCTCTGCCTGGGGGGGAAGAGGGAAGGGTGTGTGGGGCTCTCACCCACTAAACCCCTCAGCGATGCACCTCTTTCCTGCTTCCTACCGACACAACGGGTTGGCCCGAAGACATTCACCGTCGTCTTTCTTGTCAGTCCTATTATAACCCTAAACATACATATAAACAAATGAACTGCGCAGAGTCCAAGTTTGACATTTATACCTATATTACTTATGATACGTTATTCGAGAGCGACACACATCGACTGACCACCATATTATAGACCATTTTAGCTGGACGTGAGGTTGGTTGGCTTAATATATATTGGAAAATGCCAAAATTTAAACAATGGAGCTCAAGTGTAGTCATCAATGTCTGCCGCTGTCTTTTGTTTTTAAGAAACTAGGATAATATGTGTTGGACATCGTCAACTACTTCACAGGTATCGCCTTGTGAAATATGGATTGATGGGCTTTAAACCTGCCTTCAAACGCACAGAAATGCATGTCATTACAAATATTTGCTGACTCATTCTAAGCCAACCATGGTGAAAGTGGCAATTTTATAAAAGAAACACTCATAATGATTATGTCAGAGTGCAAGCTTTTGGTGAATACAAATCGTCAAATAATACATAAGAAATTCTCGTTACAAATACAACGTCACGACTATTTTCAAGCATCAAAGGGTTCATAATAATATAAACAACCTTAAGTAGAGTACTCAGAACTTACAAGCGATATCCCTACTTAGGCGGTTTCCGTCCTAGATCTAAAATTGTTTATTTTACATGCCATGTAAGGCTTCGCAGCAAACATAACCGGCGACCTTGGATCTCTAAAATTACCTGAAGACCTCACTATTACCTTTGCGAGAGCTGCAAACGGTTAGGTGCTTTGAAAATATACTTATGAGATATCTGTATACATTAGAGCAATCGTGTTCAAAGAATTGTGAATGTAAATGTTTCATAGAATGATTCTACTTAAACAAAACTGCGAAAGGTTTCGGGACTCACAAAGACTTAATGGCTGCGATTTTGTGAGACGTAAGTGATTTTCAGGGAGATTTGAGTAAAAAAAATTGATAGAAGTACTTATTAAATTTTAGGGTATTTTTGGAGTACTTGCTTCACTTTCAATGGTTTCTGGAAAAAACTTAGCACCTTATACATTATACCTAGTTATAGGATCGTACTTGCATATTTGCCTTTTAGTGATTTGAGGACAGTTTAGAATTATTTTATACAATATTTGATTTTATCACATTTTTAAGTCGGGGTACCATTGTATTGGCCCGCCAACTGGGCTGTTCTAGCCGGACAACGGCTCAACCGTGCCCGGAGCCCAAAGATATTTTTACAGCGCCCAAATTATGCCCTACTTAGCTCAAGACGTTGGTGGCGTATGGCGTTCCGCCTTCTCCTACCTACTGACTACGTCGTCGCTATTTGCAATCAGTAGTTATGAGCTCTCGAGCATCTTTAAGACAAGGCAGAAGTCTTTCCCACTCGCTTCGGTCATCATCATACTAACTTGACCTAACAAACAAAATACTGAGTGGGCATCAACACAAAATGGTGTAACTCAACGGGAACAAAGGAAAAATCCCTTTGTTCCCGTTGAGTTACACAATTTTGTGTTACACTGTTACCCATTGCGAAAAAAATACTGATTAGGAACACTGTAACGCAATGTCACATTTTTCCCCCATTGAGTGACAATGTAACTCAACAGAGTGCCGATAAGTAACACTTTCATGGGTAAAATCATTGTTCAAATTCGTATGTATGTAGCTGGATCAACCCCTGAAGTACCAGGCTACCATATCTATGTAGGAGATGTTTAGCATACTCTTTTGATGTCATAAGGGATGCTATTAACACCAGGTTCGTAATATTTGGAAAAAAAAAACGTGTAAACATATAGTGCACAGCACTGCGGTGGTATGGTTCAGTCCAACCCTACCCCCAGGGGTATGGCAAGGGCTATGGTGGGTCTGTGGTGCTCTTACTTTATTTATATAATAATCGTAGGGGTACAATAAATCCAAATAACCTCTGATATACTTATGGTAGCCTGGTACTTCAGGGGATGATCCAGCTACATACGTACTGTTATAAATTGTATTTGCACCCCTTTCTGCTTTCTAAGCATTCTCTGTTTGTCGACTCATCATCACATGGCGTCCCGTGCCATCTTTTTATTTTTTTAAAAAGACTTTCAAAAAGTCCCTCCTAACATTAATGGTGGCAGCGTAAAGGGATTTGAAAAGTCCCAGGTACCGTCTCCGTCGCGAAAAACGGTCAATAACTCTGTGAACTCGTCGTGTGTACTGTACGTGTATGTGCGTGTGTGTGTGTGCACCAAATCCTGACCCAGATCGACGTATAAGGCCCACTGCTTCGCACTGCTCGTGCTGAAGCCGGTCTTTAAGTTCCTGAGTTCCTGTGTATCCAGCTACAATACCCACTGTCACGCACTGCTCGTGCTGTGACCGGTATTGCCCATCCAGCGAGTACCCATCAGTCATCCTAATAAGCTCAACGAATAAGACTCGGCGTGCGACATATAAGCGCGTCTCATCTACATCCAGACACCGTGATAACGAAGCTATGCTCACCGTCATCCTTTTGTTAGCGACCAAGTAAGTTGTCTTGGTTATTGCGATTCTCAAACTGTTTTATATCGTGTCCATTGTTCATAATTGTCTTTGTTCTCTTTTTATATTCTGTGTGTAAAACATCCTCGTAACGTGAATAGATAATAAATATTAACCTATTAAATAACATATATATCCTAATATAAAGTAATTTCTATCAAAAAATAAATAAATTATAATAATGTCTGAATCCAGAGCTCAAAGTCCCAAATTAGAAAGACCCGAAATCGCGGTCACAGACACAGATGATGATGCTTTCTGCCATCCCTCTGGTCCAGCTACAAGGTCAAAAAAGAAGACCACCCCTATAAATAAAATAGAAATAGATCTTACGACACTACTTAAATTCATAAAGCCATATGATGGCTGTAGGGAAACACTAAGTTCATTCTTAGTGAATTGTAGCAACGCATACGAGCTTGCATCAGAGGCCCAAAGAGATATTCTATTCAAATACATCCTTTGCCAATTACAAGGTAAAGCCCAAATTGCATGTTCAGTTAAAGAGTTCACTAATTGGATACAACTTAAAGAATTTTTGAAAACCCAATTTTCAGAGAGGAAACATTACACACATCTACTTACAGACCTTCAAGAGTGTAAGCAACAAATTAACGAGCCTGTTAGCCAGTACGCTTTAAGAATAGAAACGTGTTTATCGCAATTGTTATCCGAAATATCCATTACACACGGTCATAAAAGCAGGGAAATGATAGGCCGTACAGCAGCTATAGAGGAGTTAGCCCTCCATCATTTCCAGATGGGGCTTGTAACGTGTAAAATCCGGTAAGGTTAGTTGTAAATAAAACAGGTATTTTTAGGTAATTAATACAGTAATTTATTGATAATATTATTTAGTTTATGGCCACTGGCGTGGAGCTGCACGGTCACGCAATTGTGAAGTATAAGGATTATTAGTTACAATTAATAATAAGTATAGGTAGTAACAGGTCGTGGCACACTTGGTCGATAACGCTGTTTAATGATAGTTTAGAACTTACATGTAGGTAGGTTATAAAGACTACTATATCCTGTGGTGTCTCTGTTGAGGCGGCATGGTAGACCAGAAGGGTTCAGCACGAGGTGGTGGTACGCTTCAACATATTATCGTTGAACGGATCAACAGCAGAATATCACATTGCTTTGTCGCAGTCTATTGCAGTAGAATATTGCAGTAGAATATTGCAGTAGAATATTACATAGCAGAATATTGCAATATATTCCTTAGCAATAGTACATTGAAGTAGTAGGTAGTGGTACATAACAGCAGTGTATAACAGCAGTGTATAACAGCAGTGTATAACAGCGATATAGATCAGCTGTATAAAACACCTCCTGGAAGGGACAAGGATAAGTTAAGTATGATCCCTCCAGAGAGAATTTAGTTAAGGGAATCAACAAAAGTTGTATTGGCAGAAATCACCATTAAAAGAATAATTTTAGGTATTCCTTGCATAATAGTAGTAATCATATGCAAATAAGATACATAGTCTTGCTATTCTATGTATAGTTATAAGAATTTATGAAATAGTTTAGGTTAAAATACTGATTTAAGGTTATTACTTATTTCAATTAATTACTGGCAGAATATGAGATAATCTGACTAAATCATTACATGGAAAGAAGCTATTCACTATTAATTATATGTTAAATATTTAATTTGTACTTTTAATGCAGTATTTTAATAAGTTAATGTAGATTGTATGTTTTTAATTAAATTGGGATATATAAGAAGAACAAGTTAAATTAGTATTAAATTGTAGTTATTAGAATATAATTGGGTTACACTGAAAACTAATTATTAAATAATATTGATATAAATACCTGTCGGAGGTGGAGATAAATGTGGTTTCCTTTCACATAATGTATGTAGGTAAGTATGTTTAAGTAATATCTTGGGATTCTTTGGTACAATCTGTAAATCAATTTATATTCCAAATGAATATGTTAAAAGGTAATTGTTAGATGAGTAGTTTGGAATAAAACGTTGTCCAAGGGAGGTTATGAACACAATTAAAGGCATGATTTTATCTACTCAATTTAAATTAAATTGTGTCAGAAATTGCATAACACTGATCAAATAGGGTTAAAGTAAATGTAGTATTTGCTTACCAAAAGAATTCAGTGTCCCATTTGATATTAATCTAAGTAAGTACATAAGTAAGATTTTTTAATGTTTAAAAATCATTGTAAAAGGTGGTCTCTTTGTATGATCTGCAAAGAATAAACAATGGTGAATAACCAATTGTATGATTTTAAGGGTTTATAATAATTTTGATATTTAATTGCTTACCAATAGAAAATACGTGAGACGCCACGAGGTTATAAAATGTAGAAAAAAAGGTAAGTCAAAGAGATGTGAAATCTTCGTCGACAATTTTTTCGAAAAGTAAAAGGCAAAAGGAACTAGCCTTCATACAGCCAAACAGCCGTAGACCATAAACGTAAAATAGGGCTACAATACCCCCATAACCACATAAAGAATTCGTTAAAAGAATTCGTCGGATGCCCTCATCCGTTCCTGTGCAACCTAGAAACTCCAAGCTTCCTTAGAAACACAAAAATAATTTCTATAAAGAAAAGAAAAAAATACAAGCAATAAGCCTACTTAATTCACTAAAAGTAAGCACCTATGCCAAGTACTAAGTATTTGGTACATGCAGAAAAGATATGTTTAATTTTCTACAATAAAAACAAAAACAATCAACAATAATGTGTGAACAATACACGCATGAAGTTGTAGATAAAAACAACAACACAAAAAACGTAAGTACTTATTACACTTCGGTAATGAAAGGTAATCAATAGTGAGAGGAACCTCACGAATTTGTTAGGCTTATTAAACTAATACCTAATAATAAAAACATTAGAACAATACTAACTAACGATATAGTATCAGTATACCATAACTTAAGACAACTAGCAAAAATCAACGTAAGTAATATTTTTTTTTTTTTTTTAAGATTTAAAATCTTTGATGTGCCATTTTCCTAAATATTTCCCATGTTCGTCTTCTAGTTCATAAACTAATGACGATAGTTTACGAATTATCTTACATTTTTCGTATTTAGGGGCAAGTTTTATAGCAAAAAATTTTCTAGCATCGCTTTGTTTGTATGATCTTTTCCAAATGTAGTCACCAACGTTGAAACTAATATCACGACGGCGTTTATCATAATACTTTGCGTTTTTCGCATGAGCTTTTTTCAGTTCTTCCTGGACATTATCAAAAATACCTCGCAAAGAGCTTAGATTAGAAATGTAATCTCGACGAGAGTCAAATATAATTTCATCGATGTTTTGAGCATTCGAATAAACTTTTCCGTCAGCAATTGCTTCACGACCATGAACTAGCAAATAAGGAGTATATGAAGTTGTTTCGTTTACAGATGTATTCAAAGCGAATTGGATCTTATGTATGTTAACGTCCCAAGAACGGTGATCGTTTCCAACGAAAGAAGATACTGCGGTAATTACCGTTCGATTGGTTCTTTCCACGGTGTTATATTGTGGACAGTACAATGGACCTAGGTGAATTTGCGGTATTCCATATTTAGAGAACAACGCCTGAACTTCACGGCCGGTGAACTGTGAACCGTTATCAGCGATGATGGTTTGAGGAATTCCATGCACTAGAAATACATGATCTTCCAACCTTTGGACAATAGATTTCCCAGTAGCTCTCCTCAAAGGAAACAGGAAAGTGTACTTCGAGAAACAACATACAACAACTAACAAAAAGGTATTTTGTAATCTTGATTGGGGTAAAGGTCCAACCAAGTCAATACTAAGACACTGGAATGGTCTAGAACATACTTTAGGACTACCCATCAAACCTGGTGTAGTTTGATTGGTATGTTTGTAGGCCTTACAGACATCACAAAGCATAATAAATTTAACCACATCCTTAAACATTTCAGGCCAGAAATATCTGAGACGCAATCTTTTATAAGTTTTAGATATGCCTAAATGAGCAGCAAGAGGATCACAATGATTTTCTACTAGAATATCATTGCGATATTCAAGAGGAACGACTTGTTTCCACTCAAAATCTTTAAAAAGTTTGTTATTAGATTTAGTATACCTATAAAGTATATCATCGATTATTAAAAAGTTAGGGCACGATGAAGGATTATCCTTACATCTTTTTAAAAGATTTAAATACCAAGGATCAGCAATGTTTTTATCAACAAAAGCTATAGGAACAGAACGCGACAATGCATCGGGTACGATGTTTTCTTTGCCTTTACGATGTTCTATACAAAAATTAAACGGTGAAAGTCTACAACCCCATCGTTCAAGACGTCCGGTAGGATTCTTTAAATTTAGAAACCATTTTAAACTTGAATGATCAGTAATAATTTTAAATTGTTGGTTTCCTTCAAGATAAGGCTTAAAATGTTCTACCACGTAAACAACAGCTAAAGCTTCTCTTTCCGTTGCGGAGTAATTTCTTTCTGGTGGAGTCAAGGATCTACTACAATAAGCGATTGGATGTTCTTCTCCATTTATTACTTGTGTAAGGGTTCCGCCGATTCCAAAGTCTGAAGCGTCACAATGGACTGCAAAAGGTAGTGAAAAGTCGGGGCAAGCTAAAACAGGTGCAGTGGAAAGACTGATTTTTAATTTATTAAATGCTTCCTCTGCTTCTTGAGACCATTGAAATGAAGTATTTTTACGACTAGAAGTTAATTTGTTTAACGGGCCTGCAACATTACTAAAATTTTTAATGAACCTCCTATAGTAAGAAGCTGTACCTAAAAATCTTTTTACGTCTTTACGATTAGTAGGTATAGGAAAATCCATAATAGCTTTTACTTTATCTGGGTCCGTGCGTAAACCATGTTCATCAACAACGAATCCTAGATATTTTAACTGTTTACGAAAGAAACAACACTTAGAAAAATTTATAGTTAAGTTAGCAAATCGTAACTTATCAAATATGGTATTCAGTAAAATTATATGTTCAGAGAATTCTGAAGTAACGCAGATAATGTCATCGAGATAAATAAATATTCTTCCATTATACTCGGGACCAAATAAAATATCCATCAACCTCTGTTGGGTAGCTGGCGCAGAAGTTAAGCCAAAGCACATAACTTTAAATTGAAATAAACCACGTGAGGGTACAGTAAATGCGGTCTTCTCTTTAGATGTCTCTTCTAAAGGAATCTGCCAAAATGCAGCTTTTAAGTCAATAGAAGATAAATATTTAGCATCATTAAGTTGATCTAAAATCTGTGAAATATAAGGTAAAGGGTATGCATCATGTTTAGATACTTCATTAAGTTTACGACTATCTACACAAAATCTATATTCACCATTAGCTTTAAGAGCTAGAGTAATTGGGTTATTCCAAGGACTACAACTTGGTTCAACAACGTCATTATGTAACATTTCATCAAGTTGTTTATTTAATTCAATAAGTTTAGTAGGAGACAAAGGATAATATCTCTGTTTAATTGGAACTGCATCACCTGTGTCGATTTTATGTGATATCAAATGAGTACGACCTAAGCCAATCTTATCAGATGATATAGTTTCAAATTTATTAATAGTTTCTTCAGCTATTAAACGTTCTTTATCATTTAAAACATGAAATGGTTGCAAATATGTAATATCTGAAACAAAAATAGAATCTGGAGCTCTTCCAGTAACATTGTAGTTGCTACTTTCTATCAAAGAAAGAATATCTGGAGCAATATCAAAATTTTTCCAAAAATTTAATCCTAGTAAAATGTTTGTAGAAACTTCTGGTATAACATAAAATTTTATCACGTTTGTTTTATTCCCAACCGTGACAGGCAACAAATAATATCCTAAAACACGAGAAGTAGAACCATTTGCAGTAGAAATATACTGTAAATCGTTAGACTTATGCAAGGTAGCGAAATCAGAAAAGTGTATATCATTTCCATTTCCTATAATAGAAATCTCGGATCCAGAATCTAGTAATCCAGAGAATTTTAAATTAAAAACTGAAAAAGTTAAGTAGGGTCTTTTATCTTGACTTTCTTGAACCAACGAAATATGTTTGAGTATTGAATCTTTAAGAGTCAATGAAAAATTATCCTCATTCTGGGTAACAGAATTAGGCAACTGAAGTGAATTCTGGGTAACAGAACTCGATAAAGAAGTATCCTGAATCTGGGTAACAGAATCAGGTACTGGTAATGAATTCTGGGTAACAGAAATCAATGTAGAATTATCCTGATTCTGGGTAACAGAATCAGTTACGGTAAATGAATTCTGGGTAACAGAACTCAATGTAGAATTATCCTGAATCTGGGTAACAGAATCAGGTAAGGTAAATGAATTCTGGGTAACAGAAATCAATGTAAAATTATCCTGAATCTGGGTAACAGAATCAGGTAAGGTAAATGAATTCTGGGTAACAGAACTCAGTGGAAAATTATCCTGAATCTGGGTAACAGAATCAGGTAAACTAGTTATATTATTAGAATTACTTAGACAAGTAATTCCTTGGTTCAAGCTTTCAAGTTTTTTGAAATAGTAAGATTTGGTTTTCCTTCGCTCTGACGATCTGCTGATAAGTTGTTACATTTTGGACAAGTTCTAGCGGTAACATCTTTTTCACCACAACGATAACATATCACTCGATGTGATCGCTTACAATCCTTCAAAACATGACCGTTTTCACGACATCGAACACAAAACTTATTAGTGGGTAATTTAGTTAGAGTAGCACACTCTTTAGGTTGCTTAGTAATATTGGTATGTTTATAAGATAAGTCTGCGGCAAGCAAAACTTTGTTAGCAGCTTTATTCGGTTCTGCCGATAAATCTGTACGTAAGGTAGTATTTTCCAACATACGACAATATGTCTTTAAATCGGACCAACTAGTTATAGACGTCATAGCCAATTGTAATGCATATGATCGTTTAATATTATATTTGACAATTTCCAACTGTTCAAGTTCACTTATGGGTGTACGAAGTCTACTAAAATAATTTTGCATCACACTAAAATAATTTACTATGCTTTCATTAGAGCCTTGAATACGTCCTCTAATTTCTGTTAATAAACGAAAATCATAATCGTGGGGTAAGTAATCATCGAACAATAATTGTTTTAATTCTGTCCATGAATTTATTTGAGTTTTGATTCCACGATACCAATATAATGCTTCATCTGAAAAAATTTCAGAAGCGCCTTCAAATAATTTATTTTCACTGATACCTCTTGACAAACACAACTCTTCGAGGCGTTGAACAAATGCAATAACACAAGTTTTACCATTGTATCTAAAATTTAAAGTATGAACACCTTTGTTGTAACCATGAGAACAATCTGTACAAGAATTATGTGTAGGGAGATTAGAATTAAGTTCTGTAGAAACAGTTTCAACATTAGAGTTTTCAATAGGATATTT
Source organism: Nymphula nitidulata (assembly GCA_947347705.1). NCBI lineage: Eukaryota > Metazoa > Arthropoda > Insecta > Lepidoptera > Crambidae > Nymphula > Nymphula nitidulata. The sequence continues at coordinate 1,387,010 of OX374618.1, forward strand.
CAAACTGCTTTTAAAATTGGAGAGTAAAGAATCAAATTTATTTGTAATTTTATTTAAAGAAAGATCTAAGTCTGATTTTAATGTTATATCATTATCTTCAGTAGGATAAATTCTACTCAAACGATGGAATAAGTGATTACCTAAAGCATTAATTCTGTTTAAAATTTTTAAGGTTAAAGGTTTAGACGAAGATAAGGTATTTAATTCAGTGATTTTATTTTTAATTAATTCTAACTCAAGAGATATTTCACCCTCATAAGTATCAATTTCATCTGTAGGAAATTCTTTCAATAAACCACGTAACTGAGAACGCAAACCAGCACATGTATCAACAGGTTTAGCATCACGTAATGTCACTTCATACAGCAACTCATCTTTATGTAAAAGATTAAAATTAATAGGTCTTTCCTCCATATTGAGAAAATGTGTGTAGCACAATGTTTAAATGTGTAGCAAAATGTTTAAAAGTGTAGAAAAATGTTTAAAAAGAAAGTGTATACTTATACACTTAACCGTAGAAAAGCGTGATCGACCAGTACAAAATCACTTAATATCTAAATTATATCATAGATACATTCACCTTCAGTAAAAGAACCTAAATTGAACAGTTAGTAATGTAGTTATCAAATATTATTACCATGAACTAAAAGATTAAAGTCCTTTAGTAGACAGTAACATAGTGTAATATTGGTAGGTAATTAAGTTTTTTTTACATTGTGATAAGATAACACAACAATAGTAAAGTTAACACTGGTAAATAGAAAGTATTTTAACAGTTATTTTACAATTAATAACAACTCTTTTCTTGTCCGAAAGAATTAAATGTTATTACATAGTAGGTAATAAGTATTAAACAATAGGACTGCAATTATTTTTAAGTTTGTTATCGACCAATCTGTTTTTGTTCAAAAGGAATAAAACCAGAGAATACTAATATTCATGTAACCACCATCCTGGCAGGGTCGCCAAATTGTAACGTGTAAAATCCGGTAAGGTTAGTTGTAAATAAAACAGGTATTTTTAGGTAATTAATACAGTAATTTATTGATAATATTATTTAGTTTATGGCCACTGGCGTGGAGCTGCACGGTCACGCAATTGTGAAGTATAAGGATTATTAGTTACAATTAATAATAAGTATAGGTAGTAACAGGTCGTGGCACACTTGGTCGATAACGCTGTTTAATGATAGTTTAGAACTTACATGTAGGTAGGTTATAAAGACTACTATATCCTGTGGTGTCTCTGTTGAGGCGGCATGGTAGACCAGAAGGGTTCAGCACGAGGTGGTGGTACGCTTCAACATATTATCGTTGAACGGATCAACAGCAGAATATCACATTGCTTTGTCGCAGTCTATTGCAGTAGAATATTGCAGTAGAATATTGCAGTAGAATATTACATAGCAGAATATTGCAATATATTCCTTAGCAATAGTACATTGAAGTAGTAGGTAGTGGTACATAACAGCAGTGTATAACAGCAGTGTATAACAGCAGTGTATAACAGCGATATAGATCAGCTGTATAAAACACCTCCTGGAAGGGACAAGGATAAGTTAAGTATGATCCCTCCAGAGAGAATTTAGTTAAGGGAATCAACAAAAGTTGTATTGGCAGAAATCACCATTAAAAGAATAATTTTAGGTATTCCTTGCATAATAGTAGTAATCATATGCAAATAAGATACATAGTCTTGCTATTCTATGTATAGTTATAAGAATTTATGAAATAGTTTAGGTTAAAATACTGATTTAAGGTTATTACTTATTTCAATTAATTACTGGCAGAATATGAGATAATCTGACTAAATCATTACATGGAAAGAAGCTATTCACTATTAATTATATGTTAAATATTTAATTTGTACTTTTAATGCAGTATTTTAATAAGTTAATGTAGATTGTATGTTTTTAATTAAATTGGGATATATAAGAAGAACAAGTTAAATTAGTATTAAATTGTAGTTATTAGAATATAATTGGGTTACACTGAAAACTAATTATTAAATAATATTGATATAAATACCTGTCGGAGGTGGAGATAAATGTGGTTTCCTTTCACATAATGTATGTAGGTAAGTATGTTTAAGTAATATCTTGGGATTCTTTGGTACAATCTGTAAATCAATTTATATTCCAAATGAATATGTTAAAAGGTAATTGTTAGATGAGTAGTTTGGAATAAAACGTTGTCCAAGGGAGGTTATGAACACAATTAAAGGCATGATTTTATCTACTCAATTTAAATTAAATTGTGTCAGAAATTGCATAACACTGATCAAATAGGGTTAAAGTAAATGTAGTATTTGCTTACCAAAAGAATTCAGTGTCCCATTTGATATTAATCTAAGTAAGTACATAAGTAAGATTTTTTAATGTTTAAAAATCATTGTAAAAGGTGGTCTCTTTGTATGATCTGCAAAGAATAAACAATGGTGAATAACCAATTGTATGATTTTAAGGGTTTATAATAATTTTGATATTTAATTGCTTACCAATAGAAAATACGTGAGACGCCACGAGGTTATAAAATGTAGAAAAAAAGGTAAGTCAAAGAGATGTGAAATCTTCGTCGACAATTTTTTCGAAAAGTAAAAGGCAAAAGGAACTAGCCTTCATACAGCCAAACAGCCGTAGACCATAAACGTAAAATAGGGCTACAGGCTTACACCACGAATTTCAACTGTAGTTAGATGCAAATCTCCAAAATCCTTAAACGAAGCCGTGAACATAGCAATATCGGAAGAGAAAATACAACATTTCCTATTCAAACAAAATCCAACTAGCTCGCGCCCTGAAAAGCCAAACATGAGACCGACATTTATCAGACCAAACATCCCAAGGCCGAATTTTTCTCGTCCAAATTATCAAAGCTTTCGCCGCGACACAAATCCAAGTCAACCGAGGCCTAATTTAAATACTAATTTCGATAATTCGTCGTTTCCCATATGCAGATATTGCAAATCACCCGGGCACACTCTAGAACAGTGTAAAAAACGCGAATTTTACAATAGTCGTTATAGATCCGGCCAAAATCAATCATCCCATAACGTCCATTTCGTCTCAAACGTCCCTGAAAATGAATATACGGAAGAGGAGCCGAGCTACGAAACCGTTGATCCGACAAAAAACGAATAAATGCTCCGAGTCCGTGTCGTATCGGACATAAGTATTCTAAAACCGGCACATCCAATTTGGCACCGCTACATGGTAGTCAATATGATAAGCTAAAGTTCACTGTATCGTCCACTGTATCGCCCACTGTATCGTCCACTGTATCGTCCACTGTATCGTCCACTGTATCGTCCACTGTATCGTCCACTGTATCGTCCACTGTATCGTCCACTGTATCGTCCACTGTATCACCCACTGTATCGTCCACTGTATCCGTGTTGCAACCCACTGTATCGTCTTCTATATCTATGTTGCAACCTTCTAAATCAAAAACCACTGTGTCATCGAAATCCACAGAGCACTCAATATCCAACAATTCTAATCCACTAAAACCAGAAAAATCTAAGGTTTACGAAATAATTAATAATCCTGAAAAGACTTTACTACCTCATGTCCTCGTAAAATCTTCCGTCTCAGATATCCCTCTATCTTTGTTGGTTGACTCAGGATCCTCTGTAAGCCTATTAAAGCAGTCATGTATACAAAAAAATCCTAAACTCGTTAAAGAATCCATCCAATTGAAGGGCATTGACCCCGCTGAAGAAACAATCAGCACTAGAGGTCATTTTCAATTACAATTACAAATTTCTAAATTCAAAATATCTTATTCATTCCACGTCATTGATGAAATTCACTTACCGTATGATGGTATAATTGGCTCCGACATGCTCAATGCTCACAACTGCAGTATAAACTATAATGATAATCTTCTTCGCATCGGTAAAACATCACTAAAATTATATTTCCACGAACCTGCTTACATAATCCCTGCTAGAACTGAAACAATTATTGAATGTTCAGTTTCTAACCCTGAAATTAAAGAAGGACTTATCCTCGATCAACACATCACTGAATCCTTGCTGATTGCTAACTGCTTAGTAAAAGTTAAAGATAATAATAGAGTCAACCTTAGCGTGGTTAATACTTCTGAAAATCCTGTAACATTAAATTCAAATCTCCAACTTACCTTATGTCCTATAGAATATGATCCATCATTATCTGAAACAAAAATGGAAAATAAATCTAGTCTAACTCGAACTCGTGAAGTTTTGAACCTTCTTCGAACTTCTCACCTAAATCCAGAAGAATCCGAAGCCCTTACTGATCTATGCTCACAATTCTCAGATATCTTCCACTTACCTGGTGACCAATTAACTTCGACAGATGCTATCCAACACCAAATACGTACCACTTCCGATCAACCTATAAACGTCAAATCCTATCGTTTTCCTGAAGTCCACAAAAAGGAAGTGCGTTCTCAAATCCAAAAAATGCTTGACCAGAATATTATAGAGCCTTCTGATTCCCCTTGGTCATCCCCTATTTGGGTAGTACCAAAAAAAACTCGACGCTTCCAATGTCCAAAAATGGCGTGTAGTCATAGATTATCGGAAACTCAATGATATCACAATCGGTGACACATATCCAATCCCTCAAATTACTGAAATCTTAGACCAACTCGGTAACAGCAGCTATTTTTCTACCCTAGACCTGGCATCTGGATTTCATCAAATCGAGCTAAACGAAGCCGATAAACCAAAAACAGCTTTCACAGTCCCTGAAGGACATTTTCAATTCACCAGAATGCCATTTGGACTCAAAAACGCACCTTCCATCTTTCAACGATTAATGAATTCTGTCCTATCTGGCCTCCAAGGTATACGATGTTTTGTTTATTTAGACGACGTGGTCTCCTATGGCCATAACCTAAATGATAGCATCAGCAATTTAACCGCTGTCTTCCAAAGAATCCGTAAATTCAACTTGAAACTGCAGCCCGACAAGTGCGAGTTCCTAAGACATGAAGTCTGTTATCTTGGACATATCATCACTGAACAAGGCGTCAAGCCAAATCCAGAAAAAATCAAAGCCGTAACCGAATTTCCAGTTCCTAAAACTCCGAAGGACATTAAATCATTCCTTGGCCTCGTTTCATACTATCGCCGCTTCATTCCTGATTTTTCTAAAACTGCAAAATCCTTAACCAGCCTCCTGAAAAAGGACACTGTATTTAAATGGGAAAACCAACAACAGCTTGCCTTCGACACCCTGAAACATAAACTAACCACTGCACCTTTACTTGTATATCCTGACTTCACGCAGTCATTTATTTACCTGCGATGCCTCGAACTATGCTGTCGGTGCCGTACTCTCCCAGGGGTCCATTGGTAAAGAACATCCAATAGCTTTTGCTTCTCGTACCCTTAATAAAAGCGAATCCAACTATAGCACTACTGAGAAAGAGTTGTTGTCTATCTTATACGGTTGTAAAACGTTCCGTCCCTACTTATACGGCCGCAAGTTCGTAATCGTCACAGATCACAGGCCTTTGAAGTGGCTATTCAATCACAAAGATCCCAGTAGCAAACTCCAAAGATGGAGATTAAAACTCGAAGAATTTGACTATGAAATAGTCTACCGTAAAGGAGTATTAAACTCTGCCGCTGACGCTCTGTCGCGATATCCGGTGAATCCTGTTTTGCCTAATACGAGTTCTCCCGAAATCCGCAATGACGAATCCGCACCTGAAACAGAAGAGAATATAATTAGTAATGAAAATACAGAAAATTCTATACCATTCAGTCCACTTACCTTAACAGACTTTGATATCCGCCTTCCAAGTGGTTTGAATGCTGATAGTAGCGATATGCCTACAATTGACTTACTCGACCGCGAAAGTCTACTAGATCATACCAGCTTATTTGGTGATGCTTACAGTCCTATTAGGTCTACTGAAGCAAACCCTCCTTTAACTAATGAAAATCATGCTAACTTATCCTCATCCAATAGTCCAAATACTGCTCCTGAAAAAGTTACAAATGATCAAGAATTATCCAATTCGACATCTAATCCTCAGCCGTCCACAAGTCATCAAAATCCTAAAACTTTACCTGAAAATATGTCCGCGTATCGTGAACCTGAAAGTCCTTTATCAGGATCAGAAAATTTATCATGCACTGATGAAACTTATAGTAAGTTTTTGAAATCATCTACTTAAATATTTAATACTCATATCACAGAACATAATCAATACTTACTAAAAGGAACACAAAACTTTATCTTAATACCAACCTCAATTGATATGGACGAGTCCATGCCATATGTTCAAGAAGTTCTTCAGAATTGTCCAAGCCCAGAGCGCGAAGAGATCCTAGAAAAAGAAAGAACTTTAAACACTTTCTTACCTATTATTATCGAAAATAAAACTTACCTGCTTCTATTTACTAAAGTCCACTATTTTGATGACCACTCGTATCAGAACATATTTAAAGGTTTAAAATTTACTCGCGATGAAATAATGATTTCTTATCCTACAATTAACGAAATAAGCATATCAGATTTTAGAGATCCTTATGATAAACATTCGTATATAAAAATCTATAATATGTTAGCTTACCTATTTGATGGGACAAATATCTGAATCCACATATACAAAAATAATATTATTTATCCATCTCCAAGTGAAATCCCGAAACTCCTAAAAGAAAACCATGATATCCCAATAGCGGGACATTTAGGAACTAATCGTATGTTTAACAGAATTAAAGAAAGATTTTCCTGGAAAAATATGCGCAGCGACATCGAAAACTATGTCAAAAACTGCACATCATGTCAAAGCAATAAGGCATTTCGCAAAATTAATAGAGCTCCCATGGTCATAACATCCACTTCTACTTTTCCTTTTGAAAGGCTTGCCTTAGACATCGTAGGCCCTCTTCCCGAAGCCGGCACTGCGAAATTAAAATACATCCTGACGATGCAGGATGATCTTCAAAATTCTCTCTCGCTTACCCTATCCGTAGTAACACAGCAGCCGAGGCCAGTGATTGCCTTTTACACTTTGTCTCTCTCTTCGGAATACCAAAACATATATTAACTGATCAGGGTACTAACTTTACAGCAGACCTTTTTAAGAAGACATGCGATTTCCTAAAAATAAAGCAGTTATGGTCATCGCCTTATCATCCGCAGACTCAAGGTGCCTTAGAGAGATCACATTCCACTCTCAAGGAGTACCTCAAATCGTATTCCAACGCCAACCAAGATAACTGGCCCCAATATGTTTATACTTCTATGCTTGCATACAACACTGCTGTTCACTCTACTACCCATTATTCGCCTTACGAACTATTGTTTGGACATAAGCCTCATATCCCAGATTCAATATATGAAGACAGGTCCAATGCAACTTATCCTGAGTATGTAAGACTCTTGCAACACCGAATGAAGCATGCTCGAGACCAAGCTCTAGAGTATATATATAAATCTAAAGTAAATTCAAAAAATTATTACGATTCGCGCACTCGTCCTGTTGAATATAAAGTTGGCGATTATGTGTTATTAAAGAACCACATGAGATTAAGAAAGGCTCTATCGCCAGTATGGAAAGGCCCGTACAAAGTTGTAAAGATTCACGGGAACCATACATTATCCTTGTTAATAAATAGACGTCATGTGAGACATCACTATGACGAAGTCAAGCATGTTGAAGTCCCTTCTACATGAATCTAATCTCTTATAAATTTTCTTATACACAATTTCCATTTACATCGATTATACACATTAAGTATTATTTTATACAAACATCATAGTAGCTATAAGAATTATTCGTTTTATACACAGTTAAAGTTAAGTATACATATCATTTTATTACAGAGCCCTGGCACAGGACTTTGTTCAACCTATCAAATCAAGTTCCGGCATTTACTTTGATCCAATCGGTGAACTCAAGATTAATACTGGGTATTTAGATGTAGTTGCACCATTCGACATCTCTCATATCGGTCCTCATATTCAGAACTTAAATTCCGTATTTGGAACATTACGTTTTTTGTGTAGTCAAATCCAAATAGAAACAACTAGCAAGTTAGAATGTCATAATATATTAGAACCTCTCGTTGTTAGATATCACGATATAGTTTCAGAATATTCTACGATTGCACATCTCGTTAGCAATAGTAGATCCAAGCGTAGCGCATGGATAGGTGGCATAGGTGTCTTATCTAAAACAATCTTTGGGACTTTGAATGAAGAGGATGCTATCAAATATGACAGTGCCATATCAAATGTTCAAGATAATGAAAAAAGATTAAGTTCATTGATGAAAGAAAATATTTTAATTACGACTTCTGTTCTTTCCAAATTTAATGAAACTTTGTATAAAATAAAATTTAATGAAGATAAACTATATGAAGGCATTGACAAGCTATCACTAAAATTAAAAAATATTTCTTCAAATTACGATGAAATAAGAATAAAACTAAATATTAATTCAATTTTAAACAGTTTGGAAGCCGCTGTACTTACCTTATCATTCCAGTTGAACGACATAACAAATGCAATTATGTTCAGTAGCCGAGACATATTGCACCCAGCCGTCTTAACGCCTACGCAGCTTTATCAAGAGCTTGTCGATAACTCCATATACTTATCTACTAATTATAAGTTACCTGTAAGTTTAGAATTAAATCATATGTATATCTTAATGAAGATATCTAACATTGTTTGTTATAGTTTTAAGAATAAAATCGTTTTTATTTTAAGAATACCGTTAGTGTCGTCAAAGGATTTTATCCTTTATCATAATATAGCATTACCGACCCCACATAATGTTTCTAATCCATATTCATTTAGTTTTATAATTCCTAGTAGTAAATACATCGCAATAACCAAGGACAAATCCGAATACTGTAACCCCGAATCTTTGGAAGAATGCAAAGTGATAAGACCGCATGAATATATCTGTGACGTCATGTCTGTTTATCCGACTAGTGCGAATCCAACCTGTGAAAGTGAACTAATATCTAACGTTATAAGTGTTTTACCGACGCAGTGTCAAACGGACTTCATATTCGGATATTTAGATTTATGGAAACCTTTATGTAATAATAATTGGATTTATATACAGTCACAAAAGAATATATTATATATTGAATGTCAAAATAAGAAAACTTTTGAAATAAATATCATCGGAATCGGCATTGTAAGTATTCCAAATAATTGTATCGCGTATTGTAGAAGTACTAAATTAGTACCTAAATATAATAATATTAAAATAAATGTATCCATAGTTCACTCTGATTTTAGTATAATAAATGACTCATGTTGTTCTTTAGATAAGTTTGAAAAGGTGATAAGTAGAGAACCTCGTATGAAATTACAGAATATTGACTTAGATATTTTCACTCCGGAAACTAAATTACAATTAAAATCTATATCCGATAGAACTAATGAAATTATCGATCAACACCCAATAATCAAATACGAGACTCACTACTCCATCATAGTAATTTTAATTATATGTCTAATATCACTATTTGTATTTGTAAAGATATTTTTATACATTAAATCGAGAGGCCGTCTGTCCTTCCCACAGATTCCTGTAGTCTTCAGGTCTACTCCACCTGACTCTTCTATTGTAGTCCAACCAGATAATTCCGCTCCTATCAATCATGCTAAAGTTAGTAAGAATCTCTCGCGTCCCGAAGATGTCCCTGCTCCTAGCATTAGAATAAATATATAGATTTAAAATTTCAAGTTTTCCTAAACTTTGCAATTTCAACCCCGAAGTTTAGTCTACCCCGGGGAGGTGTTATAAATTGTATTTGCACCCCTTTCTGCTTTCTAAGCATTCTCTGTTTGTCGACTCATCATCACATGGCGTCCCGTGCCATCACCGCGTTCCCGCCCGGTCCGCCAGTCTGATTCCATCATCCATATCCGACGGTCGTCTCATTCTACTTTATTTCGTATTTTTATTTTTTTAAAAAGACTTTCAAAAAGTCCCTCCTAACAGTACGAATTGGAACAATGATTTACCCAAGAAGGTGCTACTTAACGGGAATACAGCTTCCACAGCGTTCTGTTGAGTTACGTTGTCACTCAACGGGGAAAAAATGTGGCATTGAGTTACAGTGTTACTAATCAGTTATTCTTTTCATAATGGGTAACAGTGTAACACAAAATGGTGTAACTCAACGGGAACTCAACTCAACGGGTATACTATATTTGCCCTATTCATTTTTTTCCTATTGAAAATAGGTAAGATTAGAATACTTTTGTACCTAATACGCCACTATCCTCTGCATACTGACCGCGGATGAAGCCCTCATTATTCGGACCCGTGTCGTATTTATTCTTCTGTAAAACTAATCCAAGTCCACCCACAGAAGCAAGAGCGTCTCAAACAAACGGAGAAATCCTCGTTTTTATATTCAACTTAGTTTACTTAGGATAGCGTATATCTTTGTTAATATTACCGAAGTATTCAATTGTGTTTTACTTTTATAGGTCAAGTTTGTTGGAAGAAATTAGGGAAAATAGGCTGACAGTGACAGGTTTTGTGGTGGAATGGTTCTAAAATAATGATATGGCAGGTAAATTGTCCACGCTGTGAGCGCGGAGAAATTATATGGGGCTAACATTTTCTTTTTCAAAATGTGGACAAGTAAAAAGTGTGATTAAACTTTTCAATCTTTTGGTGAACCCTATACATTATTCCCAATGCACTCGTAATAAGAAGACTTTTTTTTCCTTGTCATCGAAAGTCTATAGGCGACGATAGCCAGTTACCACCGGCCCATCAGCTTGCTTGTCATCTATTGTATTTAAAAAAGCCTAGACAAGAATCCCAGTAAGGATAGACGTTTAAATGATGAGTGCAAGCAATCCATGTAAGTATGGAAGTTTATTTAGTACTCCTAATTTTTGATTTTAACATTATCATAAATGTTCAGAGCAGGCTTAGTGGTCAGAGCAGTCGCCCGGATTGCGAAAGGTCGCGGGTTCGATTCCTGCCTCAGGACGTGAATTTTTTCTAGTTTTATATCATTTTAATTACTAAGTAATTTTTCAAACATTTATAATAATGTTAAAATCAAAAATTAAGAATATTTGAAAGCACTGCCCCAACTTAACCGAATCGTCGGTATTTGTAAAAATACTCGTTTCGGATGTTGAAATAGAATATTTCGACATTGTAGGGTGGACGTTAGCTCATAAACGCAAATACAGATAGACTAGAAGAATTTCACAAGGATATCCCAAGTCCTGGGTGGCTCAGTGGTCAGAGCAGTCGCCCGGATTGCGAAAGGTCGCGGGTTCGATTCCTGCCTCAGGACGTGAAATTTTTCTAGTTTTATATCATTTTAATTTATTTAGTATATTACAAATATTTATGTCAATATTTCTCCGTTATCAATAGATAAAGGAAAAATATTAAGAGAGCTTTGTGTTATGGATTATTATTCATAACACAAGCTCTTTGAGATGCTTACTTTGGGCTAGATAATAGGTAGGAGTTTTATGAATATTATTGTTATTATTAAACTGTACTTTATCGTGTCCAATAGGAGTATAAATTAATACATAAAATCAATTAGCAAAAAACTCTCTATGATCAATTTGTAATGAGATTGTAAACCCAAGAAATGAAAGCACCGTCTCTGTTACCCAGGAGTTGCCAACCCTGTAGCTGTGGGCGTTATATAAACAGCCTTGAAGCAACGAGCACCATCCAACAAAGCACTTCCGTGACCTTCCCAAAACGGGCACACGACATCACACAAACAACATTGTATGGCTTGCTCCTAAAACTCCGTAAAGTACGTAATTGCCTGAAACTTTTTCGTACTAAACACCTGAATAATCCAGCGCGGATAAAAAATTCTCCCGAGCGAAACTTCGTCACATTAGCGGTGTCGTGTTTCGCAATTAATTTTTCGTGAAGTTGCCAGTCGATACCCGGAGTTTTTACCAATTAAAACTTGCGGCAACTTTTAACAAGTAGAATAGCACGTTTCTCGCCACGCCGCCGACATTGCTCATTTCGCGAAGTGAGTTCACGTGAGAGTATCAAGTTTTTGGGGTCGCGTAGCAAAATAAGGAACTTATAGGTGCATCATGCCGGTCTGATCTTACGAGAGTCTGTCCTGAGATAAGAACCACTGCAGTTTGTTTCGCTTAAATCCATTCTAAGTCATAAATGCGGCAGTAGCTCTACCTGTGTGTCTGTTACCTTTCTACACTTAACCGGTAAACCAATGTAGATTAAATTTGCTGTGGAGATAGTTTGAGAGCCTGAGAACGACATAGGATACTTTTTGATGCGGTAACCGAAACCCACGCGAGCGGAGCCACGGGCGACTACTAGTTATAATAGGGTTTTTAACTTCCTACTTGAAAAAAGATTTTTTAGCCTTTCAAACAAAGCGTTTTTCCTTCACCAGAAAAAAATTACCGATTCCAACTACTTACTCACTGAGCGGGGTGATGCTAACAAAGGCTGACGATGTTCGTGACTTGGGCATTACACTGGACAGTAAATTAAAATTTAATTTTCAAATTGACAAAATGATAAAGAAAGCAGCTCGTATGTTAGGATTTCTAAAAAGAAATTCAAAGGAATTCCGTCAGATAAATACGAGAATCGTTCTGTACAATAGTCTAGTACGCAGCCACCTTGAGTTCGCTAGTGTTGTCTGGAACCCTGTCTATAGAGCACCTTCTCAACGAATTGAATCCATTCAGCGAGCTTTTACGAGGTATTTAGCTTTTTCCTGTTCTGGTATACATCACAGACAACCGTACAACCAGAGACTTACGTTTTTCGGTATTACGTCTCTGCGTAACCGACGCCTGGTCGCGGATGTGATGTTTTTATACAAAATAATAAACAATAAAATTAAGTGTACTCAACTTGTCGATAACATTAATCTAAATGTCCCTTATAATTATCCCAGACATCCCATCCGTAAGATATTTAACATTCCGAGTCATTTAACTAACTTGGGATTACATTGCCCCCTATCTAGAATAAGCTCTTTATATAACGATGTCTCAATCAATGTAACCAATATAGATATATTTAATGATTCCCCTACAAATTTTAAAAACAAACTATTAAACTACACTGTTTCCATGTAATTGATAAATTGAAATTTATGTAAGCTCTTTATTTTAAGCTCTTTATTTCATTTTAATTGAGTGCATTTTATTCCAATTTCTTTTTTCTTTTGGATTGTATGGTGAACGTTGTGTATACCTGTAATTGGCGTACATCTATGCAAGAGTTGTTGTAGCAATTTTACTTTTTGTGATTGGTTCTCTATGTATCGCTGTTGGTGTACCTTAAATAAATAAATAAATAAATAAGCGAAATTCGGTGATTACATCTTTATTATTAGACATTTCGACAATGCTCTGATGACTTTTACGGCTAGCGTGAAAAGCATTACCAATATTTTTGAGGCCCTTTAGCAAAGCATACAAAGGTAATATTATGAAAAAATAAACGTAACTTGAGGCTGTCCCAGAGTATTCCCCCATGGATGTCAGTTCACGCGCCAGAGTATAAGGCCGTTTCTCAGGATGTAATCTATCCGCATGCTGAATTTCATCTAAATCGGCTATGTGGCTTAAGAGTAAAAATCTAACAGACATACAGTTACTTTCGCAAAAATAATCCTATTTTTTTTGCCCAAAGTAAGCATTATTAAGAGCTTGTGTTATGGATACTAGATAACGGATTAATAATGATAATAATATGTAAATATATATTAGAAATATGCCAATTAAATAAAAATATTAAAATGCTCGTACTCATCATACAAACATTTGCTTCTACCGGGATTCGAACCCGGGTCCTCTTGACCAAGTAGCCTGTACAGCAAGGGGTACAGACCACTCGGCCAGCCGGCCGTCAAATATTTGTGCCCGACAGTGGGACGTGTACAGGCTGGTGATGATGATCATGGTGGATTATTTAATATACACATCACCAGACTATAAAACGTCCCACTGGTGGGCACATAAGGAGTCCCACACCATCACGCTGACCTAAAGCGAGTTAGTGCATTCAAACCAATGAGCCAGTTGAAAAGCTTTTCCCAAGAATCCTTCGAAACTATTACGTTTAGTGATTCTCAGCAATATCTAAAATCACTGGTGACTTCACTGATGAAGTGAATTATATCGATTGTTATCATCGTGGCGTGTAACTAAATGTAGTGCCAGTGAAATTGAAACGGGGGATATTAAAAGCCGTTGTAATGGCGCTTTCAACTTTTAATAGTTTATCTATGAAATAGAATCTATATAACGATTTGGAAGGAGTTTGGAGAAGATTTGGCTAACGCCACTGAGATCAGAGGAGCTCAGTGGCGTAGTGGTTTAAACGCTCTGATTTCGATTACGAAAACAAAGCAACTTTCGCCATGGTCGGTCCCGGGATGGGTCAATCAAATTTATAATCTCTCTCTCCTCCGTGCTTCGGAAGGCGCGTTAAGCTGTTGATCCCGGTTGTTACTGCAACCGCTTTACCCACCAACCCGCATTGGGCCAGCGTGGTGGTGTTATGGCCCAATCACCTCATGTGTTAGGAAGGCCTGTTCCCAGCAGTGGGACGTATATAGGCTGACGATGTTGATGATGATGACGATATAACGATTTACAAATTATCTAATGTCATAAGTTTGTAATATCTAAGCGACGTTGGGTTGTTTCGATAGTTCAGTACTTAAAAGCCAGCCAAAACTTTAAGTAGGTACTGCATACATGAATGTACTCTGGTTGTAGAGCTTAATAGCTTAATTCGAGTCTCTTGAGTTAACTATTGGTGAATGCAACTTTGTTTGTGGATTAGGTAATAAATTAGGAGCAATAGCTGCGCTTTGAAAGTCTCTTGTCGAAACCAAACTATTTAGATTCAACCTAAGTAGTAATATTCACGCCGAAGTTAATTGTATATAATTTAGCTAGCCGTTCTATTATATTTGTAAATTATAAGATCAATAACTAGGATCGTTGAAGTAATAGACAAATGTGTCACATACTCACACATATACATACGCACACGCACGCACACGCACACACACACACACACACACATAGATAGAGAATCCTATATAAGAAAGTTATTCTGACGGTGTATTTTATGTGATAGACATAATTGCACTTATAACAAAACTTTTTAAGCCTTAACTACTGAATTTTAGAAACATATTGATAAATAACCAACCTATAACCGTTGTAGAAAAGGAGATCGCACATAAAATAACACGTCTGCCATACATTTTTCATGTACAAAAATGTTTAAAAAAGAGACAAGTATACTGCCATTCTGATTGAAATATCTTGAGTATAATTAATTCTGTTTTCACTTTTATTTTACTTATTTGTTGTAAATGTGAAACCCAGTTTATTTTAAATGCATATTTCTTATTTCTTAACTAAAAGAGAAACTGAAAGTAAAACAGACTCAATTAACAGAGCTTAAAATATTACTTACTCAATTATTGTTATCAAGTGCAAGAGAGTGATTTATGAAAATGAGCATGCCCTTCGTGTGTTCAAAGTATGTAGGTACCTTTCTTCCTAATTTATTGCACACGTTTTATATTTCATTAATCCCTACAAACGAATATTTAGGTCAAATAACAATAAAAAACTTTTGAGTTTAAAAACATTACTTTGAAATTTCTTTCATATAATTTTTATCCAATTTTTCATGCCGTATAAAGTTATTTTCCAAATATTGTTTAAAAAGACCGTTTATTTCAAGGTAATTAATAAAGTAATACCGTCTCTATCAGACTGTAATTTTACGAAGAAAAATAATAAATTTGTTTTTTTTCTGTGTAGGATACAAAATTCACTAAATAAAAAATTTTAAACAAAAATTAAAACCGACTTCAAAAAACTGAAAAGGATGAAATAATTAAATTTAAGTAGGTATTCATCCCCTAGAAACATATTTTTGGAGTTGGTGCTAAGTGGTTTCCAAAAACAATAGAAAGTAAAGCACCGACTCCAAAAATATGTTTCTAGGGGATGAATACCTACTTAAATTTAATTATTTCATCCTTTTCAGTTTTTTGAAGTCGGTTTTAATATTTGTTTAAAATTTTTTTTTCACAATTTTTAGTGATACTTTCTACGGTCGAAGCTAGATGGGTGACCGTCAACTTATATTGTTTCCTACTATCGTATCGTTTCACTAAAAAGTCATTGGAAAAGTAAAAATTCGCAATTTCGCTTATGTAGACGATTTCATAATTTCAGTTTTTTTTAATTTAAAACCAAAGTACCCAACTGTTTTTGAAAAAAATTTTATGGGACCAAATGGCAGCTATTCCGCATCGAACAAAAAAAGAATCACGTAAATCGGATCAGTAATCTCGGCGTAATCGGTGTACATACATAGAAGAAAAAAAAAACATACCGGCCAAATTGAGAACCTCCTCGTTTTTGAAGTCGGTTAAAAATAAGTTAATACGGAACACCTCATATTAACATCCTCTAAAAAAGACCTAATTATAATTTGAATAAAAACATATTCATGCTCATATTAAAATTTTATAGTCGAAATGTAAATGTAATTCGTAAATGTAATTGAAATTTCTAAATTTAAAAAAATAAACAACGTGATATGTTATGAATTACGTAAAGGCTGTATTGCGATGAAGGCTTGTGCTTAGAAGTAGGTAAAAAAGAAGTTTGAAAATCACTGTTAATGTGATCATCACTGGTTGCAGTTAAAAATCATTATTTAAAATTTAGTTTTAAGATAAAGGATAAATCTTAACATGACGAGCATTTAATGACATGCTTAATATAATACACGATACATTATTCTCCATGTTCTTCAAAGTGCTAACAATGACAGAAGTAACTCATCCTTCATGGGATCTGCAAACTCTTTCCAATACATTGATGGACCTTCCTGAGCGGGAGATTGATTTGTTTAATACTAACCCGAATACTTTCAAATCTTAACTTATCAAACACTAGTTGGACTTAGCTACCTAAAGAACAGCATCGTCTCTATACTTTTACACTCTGGTTAAAATTGTGTGTATTGTAATTTTTAAAGATACCTAAAAACAGAAATAGTGTAGAGCTGTTTTTGAGATAGCCCAAATAATGTTATACAATACTGTAAGTGTTCCAAATAAACTAAAATAAAATAAACATAAAGTAAAAATTCTGGTTAAGTAGTTATGTTTTTAAAATTGCATATAATAAATATTAATCCATGTTTCAAGTTCATGAAGTAAACAGGAAATATTCACACTATATTTGACTCTACATTAATATTCTCCTAAATCTACCAACATCATACACTTTTAAATGAAACCTTTATATGACTTCACTTATTATGTTATTTTGGTCATGTCTAAAGCCTCGGTGATTGAAGCTTTGACCGAAATACGCAAAGCGTTTATGTGTACGAGCGTAATAGGTTTTTGCTTGGCGCCCAACGTGGTACTCGCGAGGCTACGTGCCTTTGCCGCTATTTATTATGTAGCTCCATTTGAAAATGCAGTAGCCCGCACACTCATCATTAAATGAAGGATTCATGGACGTACCTACATATTTTATTTGGTGAAACCCTCCGAGATTTACATAAACGAAACTCAAATTTTAAAGTACGGCGAGATTACTTACAGAAATCACGGTACAGTTTAATTTTCTCTTTACACCTGTGAATCCACGTGACACAATTCAAACACTAATTCATTGCACGCAATCACAGACACTGTCACAGTTACGGGAGCACAAGACACTGGTGCGGTCGCGGGGGCCGAGCGCGGCACGTCCGCTCGGCTCACGGGCGCGTAGTCTACTGAAGCACTCGCGCAAGCCTCTGCGGGCTGTGTCATAGAGTAATGTAAACTACAGTAGGTAACTTACTCAATGGTTTTAAGACTTATCTTTGAATGGATTTTTACGATATCTATTTGATTCGAAAAGTTATACTGCCGTGTTACAATTTATTAACTGTTTACTGATTATTATTAGTGTTGAATACCTTGCAATAATGGGGGGCGTACGCATAATATTCTAGTTTAGAAAACGAATTAAGTACTAAATTTTCATTTAACTGCGTAATCTCATGTAAGTAGCTGTAAATTAAGTTATATTCTAAATAAAAATATAATATTTATAGTACTGTTGATAGCACATCAAACGTAGCAGATGACCTTGAGGCCATCCGTATTGCATTCGTAATAGAGATGGCTTTTGTAGTGTAACCGTTACATTTGACGTGCTGTCATCTTTACATAACATAAAATATAATTTGACCTTTCGTCTTTTAGCAGACTGCTAGCCAGCGGTGATACACAATAAAACATTTATTAGTCTTATAATATTATATTGGTAATTCATTAATTAGGAATACTAATTGATATCGATTAATTTTTGTACTTACCTCTTAATCATAATCATAAATCTTTCTTTGCCAGAATACAGGTGTATTTATAGTTATTACATTACAATAATATGTGCCAGCGTATTCTACCAGTTCAAATTTTTGTCATACATAAAGAAATGATTAAATACTACACAGTTAATTAATTTAGATATTCTATTAGTTGGTTTTATAACTAAATGTGTATCTTACTTAAATTTTATTTTATATGATATGTCAATTATTTTAGGTATATCAAATCACCTAATTAGAACATTTATAATCATTGAATTCATTTAAGTTATAAAAACAATTTTCTAGAAGCCATCCAGATAATTTATTTTTAAATTGTATGAGGGGTAAATCTTTGAGAGTATTAGGTATCACTAATAATACCAATGGGTAATAATTGTTTTCACTTCACAATAACGTCAGATCAGATTATCTGACATTTTTTTAATGTTAAAATATTTCGATTACAGATCTATTAAGTTTTAGCAGTCACGTCAAACATTAACCTGTTGTTTCAGTGGTGGGTGCTTCCAAAATTAATAAATAACTGGTATTGGCTATATTTCAACATTAATGGTTTTTATTTTAAATTTTATTCCATATAATAACCACACATTACCGACCGATTAGCCGAGTGGACAGTACTCCTAGTTATAGGATACTCAGCCAGGGATCCCAGGTTAGAGTGACTGGGGCAGATGTTTGTGTAATCGGGACAAATATTTAAATTTTCTCGCGGGTCATAATTTATGTTTAAATTTATTGTTTATATATTTTAAAAGTTTAATGTGATTAAAAATATGAAATAAGTTTTTATTTATCTACTATCTATAACTGAAGCTTTAAATAATGCTTACTTTAGGCTTGTTAATAGGTGTGAATAAGTGTATGAATTTAAATAATTTATAAAAAGATCTTACGAGGAATTCAAATGAATTGAAAATCTACCATAATAATCTATCATTTATTTATTTTTAGATTCAGCTTTGTCACGTTTCTTTTACTTTAATAATTTGATGCGCGGTCATATTTTTAATGTGACCCATCTCCTGTGACTCACACCAGTCATATCTGTGGAACGCAATCATACAGTTGATCTTTGACGGCGCACATAACGCGTGCTGACCGTGCTTTCAGATTGACAAATGAAATTTTTATGAGAGCACCCGCGACATACACTCCACACTAATGATGCTGTGTGCATTACGACAAAGACACATCTCGCGGATGGCGTCTGACACTCGCATTAGGTAACCCTACTAGAGCTCACACACATCGGCGTAAGCCAATCAGTAGCGGAGCTTCCACGCACACCATCAAAAATTGTCGCTAGGGTTGTCACACATACATAAATCTGTCGCCTCAGCAGAGTTAGCAGTGCAAACGTGTAAACGGAAGAGATAGGCTTTTCTTTGACTCCTTTTTAACTGTCCGAGGGAGGTTTAAATAGGATGCAAACAGAGATAAAGTATGCGTCCGCGATGAATGAGGAATTAGTTTGTCTGTGAGACCTGCAGGTGTTTCCATACGAACTTTGATGTCCGAGTGTATATGAGGGTTGAACAATTGGACAATAATAACTTTTAGCACATATAAACAATTTTAATAACGATGGGTTTCAGCTAACTTCTCGAGATTCATTTAAGCCACTAATTTAATTATTTGAAGTTGTATATTTTAGTGTATCTACTTTCGGTCAATTTAAACACATTTCCTACCGTTATACATATACATATTTGTTCAGTTAACTACTTGTGTGAATCTGTAATTGACTTCCTATCAATATAGATATCTACCTATTACATGTATATCAGCTAATTCTATTGTGCCCGTCTTTGTTTTAGACAGAATCCATTCTAGTATCATCATCATCTCCAGCCTATATATATATCCCAGTGTTGGGCACAGGCCACAGCACATGAAGAGTTCCACTAACATTATAAATGCGAAAGTCGTTCTGTCTGTCTGACTATCTGTCTGTCTGTGACGTTTTCACTGAACTGGTTGAGGCAATATTTGGCATAAAGACATTTTGAGAGAGGACTTGAGACCCGTGGGCGATCATTAGCAGATTATATTTCTGAAGTAATTGTTCACGTGAGACGCTTTAAGCATTATAAGTTTTTAAGTATCAATTGTACTACTACTATTATCACTAAGTCAAAGAGACATTGGCCGACCCTCGCCAGGTCTAAAGGCACATCGTTCAATAATTCAGTGTGAATTAACGGTAGATTTCAACTGGAATTCCCATTGTCGAGCAACTGACAATCGCGTGGCTACTCCCGTCAAATATGATAAGGTTGGCTATCAGGCCAAAGCAGCAGTTGACGATTCAGTGGAATTATTTATATTGATAATTGACTATTAAAGTAATATTGGTTTAGGTAATTTTCAAAGAAACCAATCCGAAGACATAAGACACTAAAACGCAAATGCTTAGAAATGAAATACAAAAGTTTAAATTAATTTGTAAATTAATTGTTTTATGTTTTTGTGATTTTTTTATTAAAAATTAATAATAAATAATAATTATTCTTTATTTCACACATGAGACAAGTAAACAATACTTACCAAGTAATAAACACAAAGCAGTATAAAAGGGCGACCTTAATGCTAAAAAGCTGTAGTTGTAAATATTATGTATTATTATTATTTATCTAACGAATCTTAACAAATATTATGAGAAAGTAACTCTGTATATTTCTGTGTATTACTAGATACTTTTTGAAGCAGTAACCGAGATTGTTGCGGGTAACTAATATAACTATAATATTAATTGATATCTCAGCAAAAAGTTCCCATACGTTTTGAACTTTTCAGTTTCTTTACTGTTGCCTAAGAGCTCCTTTTATACAAAGCACGATAAATGTATCAATTCCATGTATTGGAAATATGACAAAGAAACGAGTTGCTAAACTTTTTTGTGAGTGATGATGAGGTGGAGACGGTGAATTGATGACTCCGAAGACCGGCACGCGTGCTCCCGAGTAGGAAGTGAGAAGGTGGGATAAGGTCTAAAAACTCTTTAGAGTACTGTCCATGATATAAATAACCGATATACAACGCTAAGCGACGCTTACTTTTCCAAACAACTAGATGACAAACAATCACCTGGTGGTAAGCTGCAATAAGAAGGAAAAAGCACTTGATATTGCTGGTGCGTTGCCATTCTGAGGCCTAAGAAACAATGCCTTCCATTCCCAGTAATTACACTGGCTATTTTGCTATTCTGGAGAATATACTATATACGAGTATGTTGACTTATCCTTAATCATTTAATGAATTGACAGTGTTGTTGTATGTTTTTTTTTTTTTTCTTACCACAATTATGTACCAATGTAATATTTGCATGCCTGTTGGTTGAATATTGTCCGGACTATTAATTAATTATTCTATCTTGTATATGTATCTACCCATATTCGCAAATAAATGAATTTGAATTTGAATTTATTTTTCCCTTCGATCCGAAACACAGCGAACTGTAGCGGTCATCAGTTCTGCGGATGACATGGCCGGCCTACTGCGACTTCGGCTTGCTTATCCGGTGGTGAACATTAGGTATGTTTTGCGTTGGAAATTTCATATATTTTAGATATAAAGAGTCACAACCCTAATGAGTAACGTGGCCGAAACATTGATAAGATTTGTGATTTCAGCTGTTCACTGAATTGTAAATTGATAACTGCCTATTGTTTGGTTAGTTAGCTTTAGTTTGATAAACCTGATCAATCAAAACTTATTATCAAATAGAGGAAGCTTAGCGATATTTGGCCTACGTCACTACTACTATCGCAATGCGTAGTCAAATTAAACTTGTAGATCTGTGTGTTTGTTTTAAATGTACAAGTTGATGACGATAATATCACATAAAATAACCGTCCACGAAAGGTTCCGTACCATTATCTATAAACAAGCGTCTACCTGTTGCCGTTATCAATATCGAGCAGAAACAAGCAAAAAATCACGTTTGTTGTATGGGAGCCCCCTTAAATATTTATTTTACTCCATTTATTAGTGATTGCTGTTATAGCGGCAACGGAAATACATCATCTGTAAAAATTTCAACTGTTTAACTATCACGGTTCATGAGATACAGCCTGGCTGGCTCTTAGTAATATGGTCCAGTTTTACCCTTTGAGTATGGAACTTTTAGTTATTACTTTTATATTTATTTATTAGTCCATAGAAATTTTATGCACCTTTTGAATACATCTTGTTGTTTGATAATTTCATGACATTTCTATGAAATAATATACCTAACATTGGCTGCATTGTTTCATAGTAATGTCATGAAATTATCATATGATTAAGATGTATTTGAATGTTGCATAACATTTCTATCATTATCATTGTATTTATTAACTGTCGTATTGCCCACCGACCCACCGACTGAAAAAAAGCCAATTAATCCTTCAATGTCCCCTTACTATACAGGCTACTCGGTCAAGAGTTCCCGGGTTCAAATCCCGGTAGGAGCAAATGTTTGTATGATGAGTACGAGCATTTGATTACGAATCATAGATGTTTATATGTTTATTTAGTACATTTCTAATATTTATTTACATACATATTATTATCATTATTTCTCCGTTATCTTAATATTTATATCACAAGCTCTTAATGATGCTTACTTTGGGCTAAATAATAGGTGTGAGTGTATAAATATTATTTATTTATTTATTTAATTAATGCCCAGACGACAACTTAAGTTGTCATAACAATTAAAATTTAATTGTGTCTGGTTTATCGGGCGTTGATGGGTGTAAAGCCTCATTTCGTTTTCACTCCTAATCTAAGAAACCGATTTAGATGAAATTTGGCATAAGGACTGATTTTATCCTGAGAAAACATAGGCTAAATGTACCATCTTACCTAGGTCTGCCGCCATAACAATAATGTTGACAGCAATGTTGTGTTCCGACGTTGGAGGCAAGATAACTAGTTCCGTGGTTGAGGACCCCGGATGGGTGTAGCTCGCTTCCATCGTCGCCTTATCTTCACTTACCATCAGGTGAGATAAAGGCCAAGAGTTACCCTGCTAAGACAAAAAAAAATTACATCTACACTGGTGGACACTGTGATAAATAATTCTTATAATACATTATTATCTTAATTATCTAAGCATATCATCATCATCATGACCAGCCTATATACGTCCCACTGCTGGGCACAGGCCTTCCTACTTAGTAGAAACACATAAGGAGCTTGGGCCATAACACTACCACGCTGGCCCAATGCGGGTTGATGAGTTAAAGCGGTTGCAGTAACAACCGGGACCAACGGCTTAACGTAGAGGAGCTCGAGATTAGATATTTTGGTTGACCCATTTCAGGATCGACCATGGCGAAAGTCGCTTTGTTTTTCGTATCGAAACCAGAGCGCTCAAACCAATACGCCACCGAGCTCCTCAACTAACCGTTTAAATTGTTGTAATATACCTTGTCTGTTTTGACACGCGTATAATCGCTTCAGGCACCGATACACAGACCGATCCCGTGTCATTGTGACGTAGTTAAGCTAAGTAATGGCACTAATTAGTTAAAAGGTTGATATTGTAACACTAAAAGTTTAGTAACAATCATTCAAAATGGCGAGGCGTGATATTTACAGAAATTCTCATTTTTCATATATGTAAAACACCAATAAAATAATAACTATCGTAAACTAAAAAAAATAGAAGAAAATTCACAGGGTCATCCCAAGTCCTTGATAGCTCAGTGGTCAGTGTATTCACCCCGATTGTAAAAGATCACGGGTTCAGTTCCTGCCCCAGGACAATGTCATTTTTTTGTTTAGATGTTTATAAAATATGCTGTTTATTTATCATAACTTTTAAATAAAATTATGAACAAGCTAACTGGCGAAGTTGAGTGCTTTAATGGTCACATTGGTCAAAATCATTTACTAATATCCTCTGAGTAAGTATTCATTAATAAAGTAATAATCTTTGTCTGCCAATTGTCTTATTAACCCCCGACGAAAAAAGAGGGGTGTTATGAGTTTGTCGTGTCTGTCTTTGTATCTGTTTGTCTGTGGCATCGTAGCGCCTAAACGAATGGACCGATTTTGATTTTGTTTTTTGTTTGAAAGCTGATGTCACTAGGATGGTTCAGCTATAATTTATGAAGATCAGTTCAGGCGTTTGATCACTATCAGCTCATTTTCTACATGATAATAGGGTTTTACTAACTTTTACAGATCCGCTTGATTTGAACTGTCACTTCGGTGACATTCCCATGACATAATCCTTGAGCTGATCCTATACCATCAAAAAGTCTGAAAATGCTTATTCTTCAGAAACTTACAGCAGATATAGCGTGTTTGGGCTCTTATGAGTAGTCTCAATGAGATGATGTTAGATAGATGATTAATGACGCCGGGGGTTACTTAATTTTTTTTTTTTAAATCTAGAAAATATTTGTATTATTGTTCTGCCTGATCCACTAAAAGAACAAAATGAATTCCTCCCCCAATGTCAAGTTCGTTGTCGAGCGTTTCGCCGAGTGACCTCATTTCGCTCATTCACCGTTTGTCCGTAATACTGTGCGGGATAAATTCATAGATATATATGTATCTGGACAATAATATGTAGATAGACGCCACTCGGTGCGCATATTTAAAAGGACTACGGTCGGGTCCCGTGGGACTGATGGGTGTATTGGCGTTATTGTGGCAGGGCTGTTGCAACTAATGTACTAGTTCATATTCTTTGGTCCTTTCGATCATGACTGTAATGTATTCATCTGCTGGTTTTACTTATTATAACTTATTTACATACACACAACATAAAGACACTTAAAATCATTACGGAATTTAAAAAAAACTTATGCCTTTAAATAAACTAAAATTAGCCGATCTTATAAATAAAAAACACCACCTAAATCTTGTGAAAAAGGAAGTGTAACAATAAGACTGGTCGCATTACTTCGCTGAATTGCGGGGCTTATTCTTTCTTATTCTTCATAATTTTATAAGATAGACCATTTTTGTTTTATTCTGAAATATAATAAATTGAGCAACTAAAAATACTTAGTTAGCCACTAAAATCTGTTTTGGTCAACTTTTCAACGATTTGTCGCCGAAATCAATTTTTTTTGTTGCTCACTTAGTATTTTCGTTGGGTGGGTTAAGTAAGTAATAATGGTGCTCAGTTTAGACTTTTATTATTTACTGAAAAACTAAAAACTAAATATTGATCTTTTACTTAAATACTTTAGTTAAAAATCGCTACAAATGGAATACGACACCAGCTTACCGGCAAACCTGAGCGTTGTTTTTATGGCTTCAAGTGACACCAATAAAATTTCATAGAATACAGAACAAAAGTTTGGGGACACTATGAATACAATGACAATTATCTTAGTATACCAAGACGTTAAGGATGCGTATTGCAGTTGATTATTGTACTAGGAGTTTTAATTCCGCATAGCATGCAGGATAAATATGCTTTCGTCTTTTCAACAAGTTGAATTTTTACACCTGATGAAAGTAGAATACATATTGCCTTGGACATCTCCACCATGGATCATTTTTGTAAATCCATATCGTAAGATCTTTTACTAGATGGTAGGCCCGTATGTAGGGTCGTCTGGGTAGGTACCACCGCCGGTGGATAGTGTTATTACTGGGCATGGACGGCATTAGGCCTCAGGATGACAACGCACCTGCAATATCAAATGATTTTTCCCTTGTTATTGCAGGTGTCTGTCTATAGGCGGTGGTAACCGCTTACCATCAGGTGGGCCGTCAGCTTGTTTGTCATCTAGTTGTATAAAAAAAAACAAGTACAACTAGTTCAAATATCAATCAAAACCAGTGGCCCTGCTAGCCCAACGCATACAAAAACGTTCTTGTCGTACCTTCTTCGAGAGCATAGCTTGTATGTCGTCCGTAATATTTAACCAAACACGGGGTCGCCAGTTCGATGTCTGTCCGGCCCTGAATAAAACATCGCCCCGGGAGGCTCAGCCGGAACTCAATGAACATGCCAACGTAACTACTAGAAGAAAATTGGTTAAGCCTTTGAGTATAGAACTAAGTTTACAACGGAGAATGGGAATATTAAGCAGACTAACTTTTGGGTCCAATGAGTTAAGAATTTAAAATGTCGTTAACTTTCGGAGAGAGAAAATGAACATCTATGTGTAGATTTTTCTTGTTTATTTTCATCTTGAACGTAACAATTCACATGTATTCCCTTCTTCTTATAATATCTTTTCCTTTAAAAGAAGCGTGAAAAAAGCACCTTTTGGGCCGGCAGGGTGGAGGCGGCTAGAACACTGTGTTTCAAGCTGCACTAGCTGTCTCCGCATATGGAGTCTTCTTACCGCTTCACATCAGGTGGTGTTGAGTCATTTGCCGTACGTTGTATATATAAAAAAAACAAACTTGACTGCTAACGGCTTCGGCACCTAACTATGCTTTTATCGCTTGTGACCAAAACTGTTTTTACTAGAGCATTATTTAGGTTATTTTAGGGAAACGTAACTCTTTGGAATTAAAAGAAAACTCGCAAGTAATAGATACTGAAATTAAAAATAAACAGAAAAAGTGGCAATTTAATACAAAAAAGACTTTATTGCTTCAAATAGGCAGTAAATGTAGGCATACGGATGCAAGGAAGAACGTAGAGAGTGCTAAGCTAATGAGCGCCCGCGGCTCCGCTCGGATATCGTTTATCACGTATAAATGTAGCTGTGATCTTTCTCAGGATTTTATTCTTATTTTTTTATCATTTTAATAACGTTTGAAAATGCTAGAAAAGTCTCGCCTGAGGACATTATTATTTCAATCCATTTCTTTCTTGTTTTAAAATAAAACAAAACACAAAGACCCACAGTTCCGTTTCTTCAACACGGCATTAAAAATAGAAAAGAAAACATCAAATTTATTTGGCTGATAATTCATTCTTAGGCAGTCGTACAAGGTTTTGTCACGTTTTTCCTAACGAAGTTTTAAATTCAAACAAGAGATATAAAAGTGTTTTATCTATAGTTCAACTAATTATTACTAAGCCCGACGCACTATAAAAAGCAACCGTGTTTAAATGAGCCATTTTGTATCAAACAGAGCATCGCCTCACAAACAACCATAAGTACCGTTTGGCTCCCTTTGAGGTTAATCAAAAAGACTTTACGCAAACAGCCTAATGAGAGTTGCAGAACCGTTTTTATTTATGAAAAGACGCGTTTTCCCCAGTAATATTTCCTCTCTTACAATTTTTCAATTTTAGATATCTCGGATTACGGCGCTAATGCCTGAGGCTTCGTTGGGACTCGCGCTTGTTATGTATGTAGAGTTGACTTGAAATATTAAAAACAGTGTTTAATGGCTTGATTCGTGGAAACATTTGGTTAATATCTTTTAATTTTATTATTTCTTTCTATACAAAGAACGACAAATGACTCAACAACACATGATGTGAAGCGGAAAGAAGAGTCCATATGGAAAGACAGCCAGTGCAGCTTAACACTGCTCTAGCTGCCTCCACGCCGTCCCTTGGTCCTTTTTCAAACCTTTTTTGAAGGAACCTATATTATAGGAAGGAGGGAACACATGTGCGGGCAAAGAATTCCAAGTTCTGGAAGTACGACAAAGAAACGAGGCACTAAATTTCTTTGTGCGTGATGTTGAGGTGGAGACAGTGAATTGATGACTCCGTAAACTGGCACGCGTGCTCCTGAGTAGGAAGGGGGAAGGTGGGATAAGGTCGAAAAGCTCTTCAGAGCACTCTCCGTGATATAGCCGATAGAAGGCGCTAAGTGACGCAATGTCTCGATGCAATTGCAGAGGCTCAAGGTTGTTGGTGACCTCTACGTCGCCAACGATACGGACAGCACGACGCTGCAATCTGTCCAGGGCATCGAGGAAGAAAAGCTTTGAATGCCCATAGTAATAGTATTTCCTATTACACTATAAGTTTTACATTACAATGTAGGTATATGTACTTGTATGTTATAAGCAGATACACACCGACATAGTGACGTGCGATTACAACGGTCGGATATATCTGTCTATTCATCATCTGATCACTCGTTGAGGCTCTAGTGCTGCTACGAAATATATTAGGTATATTGTGCAAAGTATATTTATGTGGAAATAGAGAATAACTTTGATAGGTAAGTGACGACGTACCTGTTACATCTTTGAGACAAAGATTTGGTCTCTGGCTTTTTATAACAACATATAAAAAACCAAAAGTTACAAATTTATGCCGTTTTTTTACATTAAACAGTTCCTTAGTAATTAAATATAAAACTAGAAAAAGTTCACGTCCTGAGGCGGGAATATTTCGACATTGTAGGGTGGACGTTAGCTCATAAACGCAAATACAGATAGACTAGAAGAATTTCACAGGGATATCCCAAGTCCTGGGTGGCTCAATGGTCAGAGCAGTCGCCCGGATTGCGAAAGGTCGCGGGTTCGATTCCCGCCTCAGGACTTGAAATTTTTCTAGTTTTATATTTTAATTACTAAGTAATTTTTGAAACATTTAAAATAATGTTAAAATCAAAAAATAAGAATATTGAAACAGTTCCGTTTTTCTTACTTTTACGACTGAAAAATACATATTTAACAATTTTTATATCAATGACGGCCGATATCGGTTGTCGTAACAAAAAGTAGACTTTATCCTTTCTCAGGGTATAATCTATCATCCTCGCAATTTCATATTAACCGGTTCAGCGGCTTAAGCATGAAAACGTAAAAGGCCAACATAAATAGTTGCAATATTTGTATGTATCAACAATATTTATTGTATTATGCAGGCATTTTTTAATACTTACAAATTTTTACCACTACTTATTCTATTTTAACCGACTTCAAAAACGAGGAGGTTCTCAATTCGGCCGGTATGTTTTTTTTTTTTTTTTCTATGTATGTACACCGATTACGCCGAGATTCCTGATCCGATTTACGTGATTCTTTTTTGTTCGATGCGGAATAGCTGCCATTTGGTCCCGTAAAAATTTTTTCAAAAACAGTTGGCTACTTTAGTTTTAAATATAAAAAAACTGAAATTATGAAGTCGTCTACATATGCGTAATTGCGAATTTTTGCTTTTCCAATGAATTTTTAGTGAAACAATACGATAGTAGGAAACAATATAAGTTGACGGTCACCCATCTAGCTTTGAACGTAGAAAGTTATCACTAAAAATTGTGAAAAAAAAATTTTAAACAAAAATTAAAACCGACTTCAAAAAACTGAAAAGGATAAAATAATTAAATTTAAGTAGGTATTCATCCCCTAGAAACATATTTTTGGAGTTGGTGCTAAGTGGTTTCCAAAAACAATAGAAAGTGAATCACCGACTCCAAAAATATGTTTCTAGGGGATGAATACCTACTTAAATTTAATTATTTTATCCTTTTCAGTTTTTTGAAGTCGGTTTTAATTTTTGTTTAAAATTTTATTGACTGTCAAATAGACATTGTCACAAAGAGATGTGTTTGCCAAAGCTACCGGCAAGCAAAATCCAAGTCCGTGTCGTTCAACTATTTGAATAATGGACAAAATTAAATAATTTTGGTAGTTAAGAAATTACTAGTTTTGCCCGCGACTTCATCCACTTGAAGTTAGTAATATGGGTCGCAAATTTTTTATCCAGTCTGCTTTTTTATCAATCTGCTTACTATTTAAACAATAAATATAAAAACATTAGTGTTTTTGATTTTAAAATATCAATAACGTGTACCACCAGAATTAAAGCAATCAGCTCAATGAGATTTGAGAGCGCGCTTTTTGAGATTCCCTAAAAACTATCCTATGTACACCGAATTTCATCTGAATAGGTTTACGCATGAAGAGGTAACAGACAGACAGAAAGGCACACTTTCCTCGTAATATTAGTATGGATTTAAACCACTTACTTATCTGACAAACATAACTATAAATAAATCGCAAAATTTTTCTTTATTGAATTCAAATAATTTGTTCAAAGCTATACTGAAATATGACTCCATGATAGCTACATGTTTTTATTGATGAAAATAAATACTTTCTGCATTTAGGAAATCAAAAGACTAGATTATAAACCCAAATATTCTCACCTTAAATATATTAGCTATTAGTTTTTTTTTATATTTTAACATTTTGTGCTCATTAGTTTCTTGTAAAATATGTGGACATGCTAACATTACCTTATATCATATTTCATGTATAACAAGAACTCTTTATGTTAAGAGGAAATATCAAAACATAATATTACGTGGATTTGCACGATTTGCGTCGATGTTGCTAGACCAATATTAATTTCCTTTTTGGTCAGTTCTCTATTTACTAGTAAACGACGTATTTAAACTCCATCTACGCGAATAGCGTGAAAGAAAACCAATTGAGAGTTCCATTACTTAGAAACTTTATGAAATGTAATGGAGTTTATTGTAAAAATGTTTTAAGAACTCAGAAGCCGGGGATTTTAAATTTCACCGTCTGAATGCACTTAGATATTGAATAAAATAAAACTCTGCACAGTCACGCGACGCAGCTCCTTGAATTAAAGCAGTTCAGTAAATAGTAACTCAGTAATATGAGTTGGAGCTTATATTTTTGTCTATTTCTAATTTAACTGCAAATAGGTGATTTTCTCTAAATCCTACTCCTCAATTTTAAGATTCTGTAAAATGTTTAACGATTTCGGCACTGAATTGAATTTATATGGTTAAGACACTCAAAACATTTAGTCGTCCAGCACACTTATTATATTGAGGTAGTTAACATTTTATTTTGTTCTGTTCAGGAAGAAAAGCTTTGAATGCCCATAGAAGCTTTGGCGGCTCGGGTTGGTACCCACGCCTGGATATGGATGTAATGTTTGATGGTCGACCGTCTGTATGTACCTACACCATTGTATAGCAAAAAAAATCTTAGTCATTTAAAGTTTTTAAATGCAAATTTTACATTTTGTTCCATAAAAATAGCTTTTATAATTTTCTTAAGTATAATTACTTTCACAGTGTCACACTTGAAAACTTTGTACCTAATTATGTTTCTATGTATTTTTGTTTACTTAAAAACACAAATAATAAGAGTAAATGAGCATTGAAATAAACCACTGAGGTTTGTCAACAATGCCGCGAGCAATCTACACCGGCAGGTACTTGTTAAGAACGAAATAATATACTTTATAATTAAACATACTTATTTATCAGCTATTAATTTAACAGCTGAAACAATCAAGTTTTACTTTATAGTATTTCCTATTACACTATAAGTTTTACATTACAATGTAGGTATATGTATTTGTATGATATAAGGAGATACACACCGGCATAGTGACGTGCGATTACCACGGTCGGATATATCTGTCTATTCATCATCTGATCACTCGTTGAGGCTCTAGTGCTGCTACGAAATATATTAGGTATATTGTGCAAAGTATATTTATGTGGAAATAGAGAATAACTTTGATAGGTAAGTGACGACGTACCTGTTACATCTTTGAGACATAGATTTGGTCTCTGGTTTTTTATAACAACATATAAAAAAACAAAAGTTACAAATTTATGCCGTTTTTTTACATTAAACAGTTCCTTGGTAATTACCAAGGAACTGTTTAATGTAAAAAAACGGCATAATATATAATAAATATAATAAAATATAATATAATAAAATATATATAATAAATAATGTAAAAAATATAAAACTAGAAAAATTTCACGTCCTGAGGCGGGAATATTTCGACATTGTAGGGTGGACGTTAGCTCATAAACGCAAATATAGATAGACTAGAAGAATTTCACTGGGATATCCCAAGTCCTGGGTGGCTCAGTGGTCAGAGCAGTCGCCCGGATTGCGAAAGGTCGCGGGTTCGATTCCCGCCTCAGGACTTGAAATTTTTCTAGTTTTATATTTTAATTACTAAGTAATTTTTGAAACATTTAAAATAATGTTAAAATCAAAAAATAAGAATATTGAAACAGTTCCGTTTTTCTTACTTTTACGACTGAAAAATACATTTTTAACAATTTTTATATCAATGACGGCCGATATCGGTTGTCGTAACAAAAAGTAGACTTTATCCTTTCTCAGGGTATAATCTATCATCCTCGCAATTTCATATTAACCGGTTCAGCGGCTTAAGCATGAAAACGTAAAAGGCCAACATAAATAGTTGCAATATTTGTATGTATCAACAATATTTATTGTATTATGCAGGCATTTTTTAATACTTACAAATTTTTACCACTACTTATTCTATTTTAACCGACTTCAAAAACGAGGAGGTTCTCAATTCGGCCGGTATGTTTTTTTTTTTTTTTCTATGTATGTACACCGATTACGCCGAGATTCCTGATCCGATTTACGTGATTCTTTTTTGTTCGATGCGGAATAGCTGCCATTTGGTCCCGTAAAAATTTTTTCAAAAACAGTTGGCTACTTTAGTTTTAAATATAAAAAAACTGAAATTATGAAGTCGTCTACATATGCGTAATTGCGAATTTTTGCTTTTCCAATGAATTTTTAGTGAAACAATACGATAGTAGGAAACAATATAAGTTGACGGTCACCCATCTAGCTTTGAACGTAGAAAGTTATCACTAAAAATTGTGAAAAAAAAATTTTAAACAAAAATTAAAACCGACTTCAAAAAACTGAAAAGGATAAAATAATTAAATTTAAGTAGGTATTCATCCCCTAGAAACATATTTTTGGAGTTGGTGCTAAGTGGTTTCCAAAAACAATAGAAAGTGAATCACCGACTCCAAAAATATGTTTCTAGGGGATGAATACCTACTTAAATTTAATTATTTTATCCTTTTCAGTTTTTTGAAGTCGGTTTTAATTTTTGTTTAAAATTTTATTGACTGTCAAATAGACATTGTCACAAAGAGATGTGTTTGCCAAAGCTACCGGCAAGCAAAATCCAAGTCCGTGTCGTTCAACTATTTGAATAATGGACAAAATTAAATAATTTTGGTAGTTAAGAAATTACTAGTTTTGCCCGCGACTTCATCCACTTGAAGTTAGTAATATGGGTCGCAAATTTTTTATCCAGTCTGCTTTTTTATCAATCTGCTTACTATTTAAACAATAAATATAAAAACATTAGTGTTTTTGATTTTAAAATATCAATAACGTGTACCACCAGAATTAAAGCAATCAGCTCAATGAGATTTGAGAGCGCGCTTTTTGAGATTCCCTAAAAACTATCCTATGTACACCGAATTTCATCTGAATAGGTTTACGCATGAAGAGGTAACAGACAGACAGAAAGGCACACTTTCCTCGTAATATTAGTATGGATTTAAACCACTTACTTATCTGACAAACATAACTATAAATAAATCGCAAAATTTTTCTTTATTGAATTCAAATAATTTGTTCAAAGCTATACTGAAATATGACTCCATGATAGCTACATGTTTTTATTGATGAAAATAAATACTTTCTGCATTTAGGAAATCAAAAGACTAGATTATAAACCCAAATATTCTCACCTTAAATATATTAGCTATTAGTTTTTTTTTATATTTTAACATTTTGTGCTCATTAGTTTCTTGTAAAATATGTGGACATGCTAACATTACCTTATATCATATTTCATGTATAACAAGAACTCTTTATGTTAAGAGGAAATATCAAAACATAATATTACGTGGATTTGCACGATTTGCGTCGATGTTGCTAGACCAATATTAATTTCCTTTTTGGTCAGTTCTCTATTTACTAGTAAACGACGTATTTAAACTCCATCTACGCGAATAGCGTGAAAGAAAACCAATTGAGAGTTCCATTACTTAGAAACTTTATGAAATGTAATGGAGTTTATTGTAAAAATGTTTTAAGAACTCAGAAGCCGGGGATTTTAAATTTCACCGTCTGAATGCACTTAGATATTGAATAAAATAAAACTCTGCACAGTCACGCGACGCAGCTCCTTGAATTAAAGCAGTTCAGTAAATAGTAACTCAGTAATATGAGTTGGAGCTTATATTTTTGTCTATTTCTAATTTAACTGCAAATAGGTGATTTTCTCTAAATCCTACTCCTCAATTTTAAGATTCTGTAAAATGTTTAACGATTTCGGCACTGAATTGAATTTATATGGTTAAGACACTCAAAACATTTAGTCGTCCAGCACACTTATTATATTGAGGTAGTTAACATTTTATTTTGTTCTGTTCAGGAAGAAAAGCTTTGAATGCCCATAGAAGCTTTGGCGGCTCGGGTTGGTACCCACGCCTGGATATGGATGTAATGTTTGATGGTCGACCGTCTGTATGTACCTACACCATTGTATAGCAAAAAAAATCTTAGTCATTTAAAGTTTTTAAATGCAAATTTTACATTTTGTTCCATAAAAATAGCTTTTATAATTTTCTTAAGTATAATTACTTTCACAGTGTCACACTTGAAAACTTTGTACCTAATTATGTTTCTATGTATTTTTGTTTACTTAAAAACACAAATAATAAGAGTAAATGAGCATTGAAATAAACCACTGAGGTTTGTCAACAATGCCGCGAGCAATCTACACCGGCAGGTACTTGTTAAGAACGAAATAATATACTTTATAATTAAACATACTTATTTATCAGCTATTAATTTAACAGCTGAAACAATCAAGTTTTACTTTATAGTATTTCCTATTACACTATAAGTTTTACATTACAATGTAGGTATATGTATTTGTATGATATAAGGAGATACACACCGGCATAGTGACGTGCGATTACCACGGTCGGATATATCTGTCTATTCATCATCTGATCACTCGTTGAGGCTCTAGTGCTGCTACGAAATATATTAGGTATATTGTGCAAAGTATATTTATGTGGAAATAGAGAATAACTTTGATAGGTAAGTGACGACGTACCTGTTACATCTTTGAGACATAGATTTGGTCTCTGGTTTTTTATAACAACATATAAAAAAACAAAAGTTACAAATTTATGCCGTTTTTTTACATTAAACAGTTCCTTGGTAATTACCAAGGAACTGTTTAATGTAAAAAAACGGCATAATATATAATAAATATAATAAAATATAATATAATAAAATATATATAATAAATAATGTAAAAAATATAAAACTAGAAAAATTTCACGTCCTGAGGCGGGAATATTTCGACATTGTAGGGTGGACGTTAGCTCATAAACGCAAATATAGATAGACTAGAAGAATTTCACTGGGATATCCCAAGTCCTGGGTGGCTCAGTGGTCAGAGCAGTCGCCCGGATTGCGAAAGGTCGCGGGTTCGATTCCCGCCTCAGGACTTGAAATTTTTCTAGTTTTATATTTTAATTACTAAGTAATTTTTGAAACATTTAAAATAATGTTAAAATCAAAAAATAAGAATATTGAAACAGTTCCGTTTTTCTTACTTTTACGACTGAAAAATACATTTTTAACAATTTTTATATCAATGACGGCCGATATCGGTTGTCGTAACAAAAAGTAGACTTTATCCTTTCTCAGGGTATAATCTATCAACCTCGCAATTTCATATTAACCGGTTCAGCGGCTTAAGCATGAAAACGTAAAAGGCCAACATAAATAGTTGCAATATTTGTATGTATCAACAATATTTATTGTATTATGCAGGCATTTTTTAATACTTACAAATTTTTACCACTACTTATTCTATTTTAACCGACTTCAAAAACGAGGAGGTTCTCAATTCGGCCGGTATGTTTTTTTTTTTTTTTTCTATGTATGTACACCGATTACGCCGAGATTCCTGATCCGATTTACGTGATTCTTTTTTGTTCGATGCGGAATAGCTGCCATTTGGTCCCGTAAAAATTTTTTCAAAAACAGTTGGCTACTTTAGTTTTAAATATAAAAAAACTGAAATTATGAAGTCGTCTACATATGCGTAATTGCGAATTTTTGCTTTTCCAATGAATTTTTAGTGAAACAATACGATAGTAGGAAACAATATAAGTTGACGGTCACCCATCTAGCTTTGAACGTAGAAAGTTATCACTAAAAATTGTGAAAAAAAAATTTTAAACAAAAATTAAAACCGACTTCAAAAAACTGAAAAGGATAAAATAATTAAATTTAAGTAGGTATTCATCCCCTAGAAACATATTTTTGGAGTTGGTGCTAAGTGGTTTCCAAAAACAATAGAAAGTGAATCACCGACTCCAAAAATATGTTTCTAGGGGATGAATACCTACTTAAATTTAATTATTTTATCCTTTTCAGTTTTTTGAAGTCGGTTTTAATTTTTGTTTAAAATTTTATTGACTGTCAAATAGACATTGTCACAAAGAGATGTGTTTGCCAAAGCTACCGGCAAGCAAAATCCAAGTCCGTGTCGTTCAACTATTTGAATAATGGACAAAATTAAATAATTTTGGTAGTTAAGAAATTACTAGTTTTGCCCGCGACTTCATCCACTTGAAGTTAGTAATATGGGTCGCAAATTTTTTATCCAGTCTGCTTTTTTATCAATCTGCTTACTATTTAAACAATAAATATAAAAACATTAGTGTTTTTGATTTTAAAATATCAATAACGTGTACCACCAGAATTAAAGCAATCAGCTCAATGAGATTTGAGAGCGCGCTTTTTGAGATTCCCTAAAAACTATCCTATGTACACCGAATTTCATCTGAATAGGTTTACGCATGAAGAGGTAACAGACAGACAGAAAGGCACACTTTCCTCGTAATATTAGTATGGATTTAAACCACTTACTTATCTGACAAACATAACTATAAATAAATCGCAAAATTTTTCTTTATTGAATTCAAATAATTTGTTCAAAGCTATACTGAAATATGACTCCATGATAGCTACATGTTTTTATTGATGAAAATAAATACTTTCTGCATTTAGGAAATCAAAAGACTAGATTATAAACCCAAATATTCTCACCTTAAATATATTAGCTATTAGTTTTTTTTTATATTTTAACATTTTGTGCTCATTAGTTTCTTGTAAAATATGTGGACATGCTAACATTACCTTATATCATATTTCATGTATAACAAGAACTCTTTATGTTAAGAGGAAATATCAAAACATAATATTACGTGGATTTGCACGATTTGCGTCGATGTTGCTAGACCAATATTAATTTCCTTTTTGGTCAGTTCTCTATTTACTAGTAAACGACGTATTTAAACTCCATCTACGCGAATAGCGTGAAAGAAAACCAATTGAGAGTTCCATTACTTAGAAACTTTATGAAATGTAATGGAGTTTATTGTAAAAATGTTTTAAGAACTCAGAAGCCGGGGATTTTAAATTTCACCGTCTGAATGCACTTAGATATTGAATAAAATAAAACTCTGCACAGTCACGCGACGCAGCTCCTTGAATTAAAGCAGTTCAGTAAATAGTAACTCAGTAATATGAGTTGGAGCTTATATTTTTGTCTATTTCTAATTTAACTGCAAATAGGTGATTTTCTCTAAATCCTACTCCTCAATTTTAAGATTCTGTAAAATGTTTAACGATTTCGGCACTGAATTGAATTTATATGGTTAAGACACTCAAAACATTTAGTCGTCCAGCACACTTATTATATTGAGGTAGTTAACATTTTATTTTGTTCTGTTCAGGAAGAAAAGCTTTGAATGCCCATAGAAGCTTTGGCGGCTCGGGTTGGTACCCACGCCTGGATATGGATGTAATGTTTGATGGTCGACCGTCTGTATGTACCTACACCATTGTATAGCAAAAAAAATCTTAGTCATTTAAAGTTTTTAAATGCAAATTTTACATTTTGTTCCATAAAAATAGCTTTTATAATTTTCTTAAGTATAATTACTTTCACAGTGTCACACTTGAAAACTTTGTACCTAATTATGTTTCTATGTATTTTTGTTTACTTAAAAACACAAATAATAAGAGTAAATGAGCATTGAAATAAACCACTGAGGTTTGTCAACAATGCCGCGAGCAATCTACACCGGCAGGTACTTGTTAAGAACGAAATAATATACTTTATAATTAAACATACTTATTTATCAGCTATTAATTTAACAGCTGAAACAATCAAGTTTTACTTTATAGTATTTCCTATTACACTATAAGTTTTACATTACAATGTAGGTATATGTATTTGTATGATATAAGGAGATACACACCGGCATAGTGACGTGCGATTACCACGGTCGGATATATCTGTCTATTCATCATCTGATCACTCGTTGAGGCTCTAGTGCTGCTACGAAATATATTAGGTATATTGTGCAAAGTATATTTATGTGGAAATAGAGAATAACTTTGATAGGTAAGTGACGACGTACCTGTTACATCTTTGAGACATAGATTTGGTCTCTGGTTTTTTATAACAACATATAAAAAAACAAAAGTTACAAATTTATGCCGTTTTTTTACATTAAACAGTTCCTTGGTAATTACCAAGGAACTGTTTAATGTAAAAAAACGGCATAATATATAATAAATATAATAAAATATAATATAATAAAATATATATAATAAATAATGTAAAAAATATAAAACTAGAAAAATTTCACGTCCTGAGGCGGGAATATTTCGACATTGTAGGGTGGACGTTAGCTCATAAACGCAAATATAGATAGACTAGAAGAATTTCACTGGGATATCCCAAGTCCTGGGTGGCTCAGTGGTCAGAGCAGTCGCCCGGATTGCGAAAGGTCGCGGGTTCGATTCCCGCCTCAGGACTTGAAATTTTTCTAGTTTTATATTTTAATTACTAAGTAATTTTTGAAACATTTAAAATAATGTTAAAATCAAAAAATAAGAATATTGAAACAGTTCCGTTTTTCTTACTTTTACGACTGAAAAATACATTTTTAACAATTTTTATATCAATGACGGCCGATATCGGTTGTCGTAACAAAAAGTAGACTTTATCCTTTCTCAGGGTATAATCTATCAACCTCGCAATTTCATATTAACCGGTTCAGCGGCTTAAGCATGAAAACGTAAAAGGCCAACATAAATAGTTGCAATATTTGTATGTATCAACAATATTTATTGTATTATGCAGGCATTTTTTAATACTTACAAATTTTTACCACTACTTATTCTATTTTAACCGACTTCAAAAACGAGGAGGTTCTCAATTCGGCCGGTATGTTTTTTTTTTTTTTTTCTATGTATGTACACCGATTACGCCGAGATTCCTGATCCGATTTACGTGATTCTTTTTTGTTCGATGCGGAATAGCTGCCATTTGGTCCCGTAAAAATTTTTTCAAAAACAGTTGGCTACTTTAGTTTTAAATATAAAAAAACTGAAATTATGAAGTCGTCTACATATGCGTAATTGCGAATTTTTGCTTTTCCAATGAATTTTTAGTGAAACAATACGATAGTAGGAAACAATATAAGTTGACGGTCACCCATCTAGCTTTGAACGTAGAAAGTTATCACTAAAAATTGTGAAAAAAAAATTTTAAACAAAAATTAAAACCGACTTCAAAAAACTGAAAAGGATAAAATAATTAAATTTAAGTAGGTATTCATCCCCTAGAAACATATTTTTGGAGTTGGTGCTAAGTGGTTTCCAAAAACAATAGAAAGTGAATCACCGACTCCAAAAATATGTTTCTAGGGGATGAATACCTACTTAAATTTAATTATTTTATCCTTTTCAGTTTTTTGAAGTCGGTTTTAATTTTTGTTTAAAATTTTATTGACTGTCAAATAGACATTGTCACAAAGAGATGTGTTTGCCAAAGCTACCGGCAAGCAAAATCCAAGTCCGTGTCGTTCAACTATTTGAATAATGGACAAAATTAAATAATTTTGGTAGTTAAGAAATTACTAGTTTTGCCCGCGACTTCATCCACTTGAAGTTAGTAATATGGGTCGCAAATTTTTTATCCAGTCTGCTTTTTTATCAATCTGCTTACTATTTAAACAATAAATATAAAAACATTAGTGTTTTTGATTTTAAAATATCAATAACGTGTACCACCAGAATTAAAGCAATCAGCTCAATGAGATTTGAGAGCGCGCTTTTTGAGATTCCCTAAAAACTATCCTATGTACACCGAATTTCATCTGAATAGGTTTACGCATGAAGAGGTAACAGACAGACAGAAAGGCACACTTTCCTCGTAATATTAGTATGGATTTAAACCACTTACTTATCTGACAAACATAACTATAAATAAATCGCAAAATTTTTCTTTATTGAATTCAAATAATTTGTTCAAAGCTATACTGAAATATGACTCCATGATAGCTACATGTTTTTATTGATGAAAATAAATACTTTCTGCATTTAGGAAATCAAAAGACTAGATTATAAACCCAAATATTCTCACCTTAAATATATTAGCTATTAGTTTTTTTTTATATTTTAACATTTTGTGCTCATTAGTTTCTTGTAAAATATGTGGACATGCTAACATTACCTTATATCATATTTCATGTATAACAAGAACTCTTTATGTTAAGAGGAAATATCAAAACATAATATTACGTGGATTTGCACGATTTGCGTCGATGTTGCTAGACCAATATTAATTTCCTTTTTGGTCAGTTCTCTATTTACTAGTAAACGACGTATTTAAACTCCATCTACGCGAATAGCGTGAAAGAAAACCAATTGAGAGTTCCATTACTTAGAAACTTTATGAAATGTAATGGAGTTT
Organism: Nymphula nitidulata; assembly: GCA_947347705.1. Classification (NCBI taxonomy): domain Eukaryota; kingdom Metazoa; phylum Arthropoda; class Insecta; order Lepidoptera; family Crambidae; genus Nymphula; species Nymphula nitidulata. The sequence goes on from OX374618.1 coordinate 1,427,945, forward strand.
ATTGTAAAAATGTTTTAAGAACTCAGAAGCCGGGGATTTTAAATTTCACCGTCTGAATGCACTTAGATATTGAATAAAATAAAACTCTGCACAGTCACGCGACGCAGCTCCTTGAATTAAAGCAGTTCAGTAAATAGTAACTCAGTAATATGAGTTGGAGCTTATATTTTTGTCTATTTCTAATTTAACTGCAAATAGGTGATTTTCTCTAAATCCTACTCCTCAATTTTAAGATTCTGTAAAATGTTTAACGATTTCGGCACTGAATTGAATTTATATGGTTAAGACACTCAAAACATTTAGTCGTCCAGCACACTTATTATATTGAGGTAGTTAACATTTTATTTTGTTCTGTTCAGGAAGAAAAGCTTTGAATGCCCATAGAAGCTTTGGCGGCTCGGGTTGGTACCCACGCCTGGATATGGATGTAATGTTTGATGGTCGACCGTCTGTATGTACCTACACCATTGTATAGCAAAAAAAATCTTAGTCATTTAAAGTTTTTAAATGCAAATTTTACATTTTGTTCCATAAAAATAGCTTTTATAATTTTCTTAAGTATAATTACTTTCACAGTGTCACACTTGAAAACTTTGTACCTAATTATGTTTCTATGTATTTTTGTTTACTTAAAAACACAAATAATAAGAGTAAATGAGCATTGAAATAAACCACTGAGGTTTGTCAACAATGCCGCGAGCAATCTACACCGGCAGGTACTTGTTAAGAACGAAATAATATACTTTATAATTAAACATACTTATTTATCAGCTATTAATTTAACAGCTGAAACAATCAAGTTTTACTTTATAGTATTTCCTATTACACTATAAGTTTTACATTACAATGTAGGTATATGTATTTGTATGATATAAGGAGATACACACCGGCATAGTGACGTGCGATTACCACGGTCGGATATATCTGTCTATTCATCATCTGATCACTCGTTGAGGCTCTAGTGCTGCTACGAAATATATTAGGTATATTGTGCAAAGTATATTTATGTGGAAATAGAGAATAACTTTGATAGGTAAGTGACGACGTACCTGTTACATCTTTGAGACATAGATTTGGTCTCTGGTTTTTTATAACAACATATAAAAAAACAAAAGTTACAAATTTATGCCGTTTTTTTACATTAAACAGTTCCTTGGTAATTACCAAGGAACTGTTTAATGTAAAAAAACGGCATAATATATAATAAATATAATAAAATATAATATAATAAAATATATATAATAAATAATGTAAAAAATATAAAACTAGAAAAATTTCACGTCCTGAGGCGGGAATATTTCGACATTGTAGGGTGGACGTTAGCTCATAAACGCAAATATAGATAGACTAGAAGAATTTCACTGGGATATCCCAAGTCCTGGGTGGCTCAGTGGTCAGAGCAGTCGCCCGGATTGCGAAAGGTCGCGGGTTCGATTCCCGCCTCAGGACTTGAAATTTTTCTAGTTTTATATTTTAATTACTAAGTAATTTTTGAAACATTTAAAATAATGTTAAAATCAAAAAATAAGAATATTGAAACAGTTCCGTTTTTCTTACTTTTACGACTGAAAAATACATTTTTAACAATTTTTATATCAATGACGGCCGATATCGGTTGTCGTAACAAAAAGTAGACTTTATCCTTTCTCAGGGTATAATCTATCAACCTCGCAATTTCATATTAACCGGTTCAGCGGCTTAAGCATGAAAACGTAAAAGGCCAACATAAATAGTTGCAATATTTGTATGTATCAACAATATTTATTGTATTATGCAGGCATTTTTTAATACTTACAAATTTTTACCACTACTTATTCTATTTTAACCGACTTCAAAAACGAGGAGGTTCTCAATTCGGCCGGTATGTTTTTTTTTTTTTTTTCTATGTATGTACACCGATTACGCCGAGATTCCTGATCCGATTTACGTGATTCTTTTTTGTTCGATGCGGAATAGCTGCCATTTGGTCCCGTAAAAATTTTTTCAAAAACAGTTGGCTACTTTAGTTTTAAATATAAAAAAACTGAAATTATGAAGTCGTCTACATATGCGTAATTGCGAATTTTTGCTTTTCCAATGAATTTTTAGTGAAACAATACGATAGTAGGAAACAATATAAGTTGACGGTCACCCATCTAGCTTTGAACGTAGAAAGTTATCACTAAAAATTGTGAAAAAAAAATTTTAAACAAAAATTAAAACCGACTTCAAAAAACTGAAAAGGATAAAATAATTAAATTTAAGTAGGTATTCATCCCCTAGAAACATATTTTTGGAGTTGGTGCTAAGTGGTTTCCAAAAACAATAGAAAGTGAATCACCGACTCCAAAAATATGTTTCTAGGGGATGAATACCTACTTAAATTTAATTATTTTATCCTTTTCAGTTTTTTGAAGTCGGTTTTAATTTTTGTTTAAAATTTTATTGACTGTCAAATAGACATTGTCACAAAGAGATGTGTTTGCCAAAGCTACCGGCAAGCAAAATCCAAGTCCGTGTCGTTCAACTATTTGAATAATGGACAAAATTAAATAATTTTGGTAGTTAAGAAATTACTAGTTTTGCCCGCGACTTCATCCACTTGAAGTTAGTAATATGGGTCGCAAATTTTTTATCCAGTCTGCTTTTTTATCAATCTGCTTACTATTTAAACAATAAATATAAAAACATTAGTGTTTTTGATTTTAAAATATCAATAACGTGTACCACCAGAATTAAAGCAATCAGCTCAATGAGATTTGAGAGCGCGCTTTTTGAGATTCCCTAAAAACTATCCTATGTACACCGAATTTCATCTGAATAGGTTTACGCATGAAGAGGTAACAGACAGACAGAAAGGCACACTTTCCTCGTAATATTAGTATGGATTTAAACCACTTACTTATCTGACAAACATAACTATAAATAAATCGCAAAATTTTTCTTTATTGAATTCAAATAATTTGTTCAAAGCTATACTGAAATATGACTCCATGATAGCTACATGTTTTTATTGATGAAAATAAATACTTTCTGCATTTAGGAAATCAAAAGACTAGATTATAAACCCAAATATTCTCACCTTAAATATATTAGCTATTAGTTTTTTTATATATTTTAACATTTTGTGCTCATTAGTTTCTTGTAAAATATGTGGACATGCTAACATTACCTTATATCATATTTCATGTATAACAAGAACTCTTTATGTTAAGAGGAAATATCAAAACATAATATTACGTGGATTTGCACGATTTGCGTCGATGTTGCTAGACCAATATTAATTTCCTTTTTGGTCAGTTCTCTATTTACTAGTAAACGACGTATTTAAACTCCATCTACGCGAATAGCGTGAAAGAAAACCAATTGAGAGTTCCATTACTTAGAAACTTTATGAAATGTAATGGAGTTTATTGTAAAAATGTTTTAAGAACTCAGAAGCCGGGGATTTTAAATTTCACCGTCTGAATGCACTTAGATATTGAATAAAATAAAACTCTGCACAGTCACGCGACGCAGCTCCTTGAATTAAAGCAGTTCAGTAAATAGTAACTCAGTAATATGAGTTGGAGCTTATATTTTTGTCTATTTCTAATTTAACTGCAAATAGGTGATTTTCTCTAAATCCTACTCCTCAATTTTAAGATTCTGTAAAATGTTTAACGATTTCGGCACTGAATTGAATTTATATGGTTAAGACACTCAAAACATTTAGTCGTCCAGCACACTTATTATATTGAGGTAGTTAACATTTTATTTTGTTCTGTTGATTTTATGTGGAATTATATTTATACTGTACTGTCGGGCGTCATAGGAGGCGAGTGAAACAACCGAATACAAGATGAATACTGATTTATTAAGAATAATCATGTTATTATATATTGTTTAGCATACACTATCATAATATTAAGGTTACTACACTACATCTTCCCCCTTATTTGAAAAAAAAAATACATTATTGTTTTTTTTTTTTTTTTTTTTTTTTTACATTATTGTTTTTTTTTTTTTTTTTTTTTTACAAAGGTAAGTAATAATAAAATAATACAGTAGGTATACATTTGGCAAAATATAAGATTGCTATACATACTAATTCTATCATAACATGGTTAGTCAACCTGATAACATAAAAATAATCAACTTACATTGCTAAAACACAGTTTCAAGTTATGAATATTATAAGTGTTTATTGTCACAATATAATGCTTACAATGAGTTTTATAAACAAGATAATTACGTTCTAAACATTTTAGTTCTATTTTTATGTATTATATCTTCTTTACCATTTTTCAATATCTTAACATTACAGTTTAAATCTTCTAGAACTAAATATGGCCCCAGGTATATACTTTGCATTTTATCTCCTGACGGGTTCCTAACTAATATATAATCTCCTTTCTTATATTCGATTGGCTTAATATTCTTATCATAGCATAGTTTTCTTTTTATTTTACTGTTGTATAAATTATTTCTAGCGTCTCTCTGGGCTAGTTGAAGCCTGTATTTTAATTCTTTCGGATAACTGTCCAGATTATATAAAGGACTCACTACAGTTCCTGTGAAGTTCGTAGGTATATTGCATATTTTACCGAACACTAACTCATGGGGCGTGTATCGGGTTTCCGAGTGAACGCTATTATTGTAAGCAAAACACCAAAAAGGTATCCATTCGCTCCATGAATTAATATGATTTTCGCAATTAATTCTTAAATACGTACCCATATGCTTATGTGAGTTTTCTACCGCTCCTAGACTTTCATGATGGTAGGCTGTTGAGGTTAAATGAGTTATATTTAAAAGTTGACATACCTCTTTCATTGTGCTTGATATGAACTCTGTTCCTCTATCTGTGCCTATCTCCCGTGGGATCCCATACCTAAGGACAAAATTATTTACGAATGATTTTGCAACACTTACCGTATCTTTTGTTTGAAGCGGATAAGCCTCGACAAACTTTGTTAGTTCACATTGTAATGTGAGCACATATCTATTATCATAGTCATCTTTCGGGAGTGGGCCGACAACGTCAAGATATATTTTTTCGAAAGCTGAATTAGCGGTACTTGTGATAGCCATTGGCTGCTTAGTTTTTACCGAGTACTTATGCTTTTGACACTGTTTACATTTTGATATAAATGTTTTTACGTCATTTTCCATACTAGGCCAAAAATAATATTTCTTGATGTTATTAGCCATTCTTTTAATGCCTGCGTGGCCACTCGTAGGCAGTAAATGAAAATCATTCAGTATGACACGTCTGTCATCTAAATTATTTATTCGTTGAACTCCTCTCAATATGCATATGCGTGGTCCGGACCATTTATATGATTTATTTATTTCTTCTATAATGCTAGCTATAAATTCTTTATTATGTTCATTTCTTATTATACACAACTCTTCTATAGAATGTTTTTTACATATTATACTCAAATCTCTCATCATTTCGCCTCGCGATAACGACGATCGAGAATTTGGGTTTAAATGAATAATCGACTTTCCGTATACATATATAAAATATTTGGAATAATCCATAGCAATATTTTGATTACGCAATTTGTTGAACTGCTTCATAGAAAGTAAAGACAATTCAGTAAAATTCTCCGGTTTCTTAACAATCTCTGTAACTCTCGGCTGATCAGACCTTGAGCTTAAAATGGGAGTATTAATGACCTGAGACTTTTGACTGATTTGACTATCCTGTAATCTTTTCCATTGCGCTCGTGTCAGCACATTTAATTCATTTAGCCCAGAATTCATACTTTTTAAATCTTCGGATGTTATTACTATGCGTGACAATGCATCTGCAGCTGCATTGTTACACCCTTTAATGTACTCAACTGTGAAATTATATTCTTCCAGCTGTAATCTGAATTTGGTGAGTCTACTCGACGGATCTTTCATACCAAACAAAAATACTAAAGGTCGATGGTCGGTCTGTATCTTGAACGGTCTTCCGTATAAATATGGTCGGAAATGTTTAACACTCCATACTATAGCAAGGAGTTCCTTTTCGATAGTAGGATAATTTCTTTCCGCCTTATTTAAACTTCGGCTTGCGTAAGCCACAGGCCGGCCGTCGCCGTTACATAGTACTGATCCAATTGCAACCCCTGACGCGTCTGTTTGTAATATGAAAATATTTTCATTCGCGAAATTAGGGTATTGCAAAATTGGCGGGTTTATTAATTTGTTTTTAAGTAACTGAAAACTATTTTGACATTCCTCTGTCCACATAAAAGAAATATTTTTACAGCATAACTTATTTAATGGAAATGCGATTTCAGCAAAATTTTTAATGAATCTGCGATAGTAGTTCATAAAAGCTACGAAGCGTTTAACTTCTAGCGCGTTTTGTGGAGTCGGGTAATTTTCTATAGCTTTAAATTTTGACGTATCGGGCAAAACACCTTTTTCCGACACCACATGCCCTAAATATAACATTTCCTTTTGTAGGAAAACGCATTTTGAGGGATTTAATTTTAAGTTTACTTTACGTAGCCTGCTAAATATGTCAATCAAATTATGATTATGGGAGTCTAAGGATCTCCCGAAAACGGCTAAGTCATCTTGATATACCAAGCACTTCTCGTAATTCAAGCCCGACATCGCAATAGTCATCATCCTAGAAAACGCATTTGGGCTAGTTTTTAGACCCATAGGTAATCTAGTCATTTGATATTGGTTTTTATTTGTAGTAAAGGCTGTATAAGGTCTGCTGTCAGAATGTAATCCAATTTGAAAAAAGCCTTGATAAAGATCTAAATGTGTAAAATAAACGGAACCTGATAATGAATCGAGTATTTCTGTAATATTTGGTAGCGGGAATTTATCATCTTTTACTGTATTGTTTAATTTTCGATAATCTATCACGACTCGCCATTTTTTACTACAGGTAGAGTCTGTCTTTTTTGGGACTAATAACAGGGGGCTCGACCATGCACTCGTGCTTTCCTCTATTATGCCGTCCGCTAGCATTTCCTGTATTTGTTTTTCTAGCTGTAATTTTTGCGCTTGCGGTAAACGATAGGGCTTTGAATAAATAGGAATACTATGAGGTTGTAACTCAATTGTATGTTCATATAAAGAAGTAACATTTAACTTGTCCCCGGGTAAATGGAAAACGTCCGGAAATTTCGCACAAATATTTTCCACTGATATTCGTTCCTCATCACTTAATTTATTTAATTTTAGTAACGAAAACAGCAATTTTACCCTATCCGCGTTCATAGTGGGTTTACTAAACTGACAAATATAGTAATCCTTCATGTTTGACTTAGTTAGCGTAAAATTATGTAACTTTACTTCACTGTCTCTGGTGTTTAAAATTTTCACTGGTATTTTCCCGTTTACCGGTTTTACTATAGTACTGGCTACAAATACTCCCTCGCATAATTCCTGACATTCAGTAACAAATTCTTCCTTAGCATAAGTATTAACGAAATGGATTGATTCACTCCTAGCCGGTATTGTCAAATAATTATATTTTTCTGCTTGTATATCTAATGGTATAGTTATCTTTTTACCACATTCCGTAGTTAATAATAATGTGTTATATTCGAAATTTAAAATGGCATTAAATGTCTTTAGAAAGTCCTGCCCTAAAATACCGTCTGACTTTGAAGGTATTTGTTTTAAAACGTAGAATCTATGCATGAAAAAATTGTTTTTATAACATAACTTAATCGAACAGTAGCCCTCTGTAGTAACATTTCCACCTATTCCTTTTATAATAACTCTCTTTTTATGGAATGGAATTTGTAAATACGCTAGCAGATCGTATTTGATGACAGATATAGATGCCCCTGTATCAACTAGCCATCCATATTTGTCGTTGCCTACCTTAAGTGACACTTTGTTTAGAGAGTTACATGCACAAATTTAGTTAGGCTCGAAAAAACTGACTAAGATTCTCTCCGACTGTGTGGTCCTCTGACTCAACTGTAGTTTGGTCTGTTGCTAAGGTGTTGACATAGTTCGATGGAAATCCTCGGCTTCTACCTCTACGTAGCCTACCCCTGTTACTAACACGCAAATTATTCCCTTGATAAAATTCCCGATTGTTATTACGCCTGTTATAGTTATTAGGCATATTTCGGGACGTATAACTATTTCGTGCATAAAATCCTCGCTGCCAACTGCTACGGCCTGTCTGCATTCTCTGAGGCCTATAATAACCGTACCTATTATTTCTACGAAAAGTTTGAGTTCTGTACGTACCAACAACTTCCAAGGGGTGTGTCGCTGTGGCTACCTCCTCGTCTTGCGCCGCTTGTATTGCGTCCTTTAGGCACGTGTAATTACGCGCCGCTATAATAGTGCTTAACTTAGAATTTCGCAAGCCGTCAGCAAAACGCTTTATAGCGTATTTTTCATTTATAGGTTTTAAGATACTATACGCATTTGAATTGCCGTCAGCTTGTGAAATTGTTAGATCTACAAACAACTCACTTATGTCCTTTCCAAAGTCAGCAATTGACTTGTTAATTTGCGCCGCTCGTTGCAACCTAGTCTGGATCGCAGTAAAAGACTTCTGAGGAAGCAGTAGTTTACGCATGTCCTTTATCAAATCCCCGACGCTGTTATAGGAACTATTTAATTTTAATTTCGCGGTTTCTGAGAGCCTACTTTTTAAAATAAATGTAATTAAATTTTTCTTACAATCTGATTTACATAATGTAGATTCATAATATTCAATATTCTCAATTAACTGTTTCGTTACGCCGTCGTCATCATTCATGACGGGCAACAGACTCAAAGCTATTTTTAAATCAAATAAAGTATCTTTCTCCATGATTCTAACGTATTCCGTACACTTTCCTACCGAGCACAATTGTACTATTTCATTATAAATGTTTAAAAATTCTGCACAAATTTTATTTATTAATTCTACAGAAGTGCTCGAAAATTTTTTGCCCTCAATTTCACCTTTTAAGCGATCAATTAAGGTAACGTATTGACTATATAACCTATTCGCTTCGCTTAACTTTGACACAGAAATATTCCCTTTCCTTCTTTTCTCACCGATTTTTATTAAATATGTACGTATTTCTTTTAAATCTTTTACTAAATTTTCTAAAACCTCGGCCATAACATAAAATACATTCTTAAGCACTAACCATGCATGTTATCATCTTACACTCTATGGATACATAGGTACTTACAATTATTCGGTTATAGACTTATTTCACTAAGCATTGCGCTTTTTATTGAGACACTTAAAACACTTTTTTTTTCACTTCACTTTTTGATTATTTTCATGTTCTTATTACTTCTACACTCACTTTTTTTTATTTTATTTTCGGGGGAACACTAACTTTTATTTTTATTTTGGTTATACGATTTCTTCCACCTTTGCGCTCAGGGTTGCGGGCTGGCGACGAAGCAAACTAGCATATCTTTTCAGTGTGAATTCATTAACTTCGCGCTGTAGTAGCTTGCGATGACATTTCCTGTACATCTTATACAGGATAAGCAGCGCCCCGATGGCCAGAAGAGTGACAATTGCAATAAGTATGCAATTTGTCGCGGTTGCATGCTCGCTGATTATTTTCATATGGGCAGACTGATCCACCCCCACAGCCAAATTAGTGTTGTAAGTTTTTTCTTGGATTTTACTGCTTGGTGAACCCATTCTCGTTTAAGTTATATTGACAAAATTGTATTTTTTGACACGACGTCGATAGCTCACGGTGATTTAAATTGCACTCCTTCATTATGATAAATTGAATTTGCGCTACAGACGATAATGTTTATGAAGACGCTTCCATATACGGAGGACGGGTCACTTTACAGGCAGGGTCGCCATGTACTGTCGGGCGTCATAGGAGGCGAGTGAAACAACCGAATACAAGATGAATACTGATTTATTAAGAATAATCATGTTATTATATATTGTTTAGCATACACTATCATAATATTAAGGTTACTACACTACAATACTATTTCTTGTTTTTACTGTGTATACATTTACATGTTGTGTTTGCCTATATTAGCAAGTATTCTAAATTATTATGTAACATTTATATTATCATGTAATATTGTACAAGTGTTGGCAGACCAATAAATAAATTTTCTGTTTATAAAGGCAGTGCTCAGGGCTAACTTCATACATAAAGGTGATTGATGTAGTGTCACGATGAGAGAAAAAAATGACATCCTTTTATTTGAAAAGCTTATAACAACTTTTTGGACATTTCTGACTTTGAACTACTAACTTCATGTATCGTTAATCGAAATAATTATACGCATCTATTATTACTTACTAGGTGGTAGGCCCGTATGTAGGGTCGTCTGGGTAGGTACCACCGCCTTTCTTATTGCAGCCGAGAAACAGTTCGCTGTGTTTCTGATTGAAGGGAAAGGTAGCCAGTGCAATTACTGGGCATGGACGGCATTTCATCTTAGGTTTCAGGATGATAACGCACCTGCAATGTCAAGTATTTTTCCTTGTTATTGCTGTTGTCTTTAGGCGTGGGTAACCGCTTACCACCGCGTGGGCCGTCAGCTTGTTTGTCATCTAGTTCTATAAAAAAAACTTACACATCTCATAGAGTTACGGTAAGGAGAGAAAAAATTGCAAGCATACTTATGGTGCACCAGGTAGTAAGTGGTTACCATAGCCTGCTTGCGCAAAGCAATCTGCTGAGTTGAGAATCTGATGAATTGAGAATCTAGTGAGTGACGGACAGACAGGCACACTTTCGCATTTATAATTTCAGTATGGAAGTATGGATTTTAATAACTTATCTGACAAACATAATATTAAAGCTTTGTAAAGAAATCGCAAAAATCATCGGATAAGATTTTGAAAGTCCCTTGTCCCATCACTATTATAATAGCGCTCCAGTGCCTCGTCATGCCCGCTCTCCGGATATTTGGCGTAAAAATCGCGTTAGCAGCTAATCGCAATCTTTTACTGGGAACCGTTGGATATCCGTCACTCACCAGATCGGTTACATTGACTAATGGTTAAGCTATTATGGCAACACTATTATGATTTGTTGTAATTGCTGGGAACAAGCGACGCGTCTTTTATAGTAGGTGCCTACAATTGAACAAACATTCGTAGAACCTTATCTTAATCAAATCGACTATTACTTACTTGACACTAACAGAAAATATATCGTTACTTCACCTTCAAAAAATAATTAAAGAGTATATTTTGCAATTACAGATAAATTAGTTTAACATACTTAAATTTTGAATTCTTGATTATTAACTACTAGGTAATTACTGCTGCCTATTTATATAATTTAACCAATTTTATGCTTTACTTGTTATTTAACCCTTTTTGTTCTTGTTTTATTGTTGTTGTGTTTTGTGTTGAGTTTTGGACACTGATATTTATCTGCTGTTTGCTGATTAATCATTAATATTTACTGTATGTTTTGATATCTATTGCAAATGTCTGCTTTCTTAAATAATTTAGCAACTAATTTTGCAATCTAACCCACATCACCGGATACCACTGAAAACCATCGTCACAGCTTAGTGTGTGTCATAAAGCTGAGTGGTAGTCCGTTTTGGCGCCAGTATTATGTATGTGATTTTTTTTTAACTTTAGTAACCAAATAAAGATTTCTGTCTTTCTGTCAACGATAAGGTTCTACCATGGGTCATGATTCTATTTGCTTGATAGTACCTATAAGTTTTCATTTGTTACCATAATAAATTATCGTAGATTTAAAGCACTTGGAATCATATCCACCTGAAGCTCAAAACCGTCAAGTTTATAACGATTCTAAAGTCAATTACGGTTAGAATCGAAACTGCATTGTCAATTGTCTAAAATCAGTATTTTCGTATATTTAAAAATAGAATTCAGAATCATTATGTGATCATTATCACACACATCACCAGCCTATATACGTCCCACTGCTGGGCACAGGCCTTCCTACGTGGAAGAAACACGTGAGGAGCTTGGGCCATAACACCACCACGCTGGCCCAATGCGGGTTGGTGGGTTGAAGCGGTTGCAGTAACAACCGGGACCAACGGCTTAACGTGCCTTCCGAAGCACGGAGGAGCTCGAAATTTAAATTTTAACTAACGCATCCCGTGGTCGACCATGGCGAAAGTTGCTTTGTTTTCGTGATTGAAACCAGAGCGTTCAACCCACTACGTCACCGAACTCCTCCGTGATTTTTATAGTTTCAGTAAAATAGTAGGTACAGTTTAACGATCAACTTTCAAACTCACTTTTGACGTACCCACCTACCTAGTACCTACTAATTACCTACAAATTTTTTGTATTTCTTCAAATTACTTCAACTTACTCGTGACCGCCCGCGGTTCCGCCCACATATAGGGGAGGGTGGGGTACCTCCGAACAAGGCCGTTAACATCATTATCAGCATGCTCGATGCCAGGCACTAGGTATGGTTTCTTAGGGTTGACCACCCTCATAATATCAAGGCAGAAAAAGATATAATTACCTCGCTCTCCCTTGCACTTGTGTAATTACTGGGCATGGACGGCATTTCATCTTAGGTCCCAGGATGACAACGCACCTGCAATATCAAGTGATTTTTCCTTGTTATTGCAGGTGTCTAAAGGCGGCGATAACCACTTACCATCAGATGGGCCCTCAGCTTGTTTGTCATCTAGTTGTATATAAAAAAAAAAATCGGTTAGCGCCCCAAACGATGCCTATGTCCTTTTTCAGTATGTATTCATGTCAAAGTTCATCTTTTTTTTATACCGCTAATGGTGGCAATCAAGCATACGGCCCACCTGATGGTAAGCGGTTACCGTAGCCTATGGACGCTTGCAACACCAGGGGTATCACTTGCGCGTTGCCGACCCTGTAAAAACTTTTTTACGCCTTTTTTGAAGAGCCCCATGCTGTACTTATTCGAGAAAATCTCTGCAGGGAGCTCATTCCACAACCTGAGCGTACGTGGGAGAAAGTTAGGAGAAAAATTTAAACCGGCGTAGCGGCTTAGGAGCGAAACCATAAAGAACAGTCAGAGTTACTTTCTATTTTATAATATTACTGTGGATTGCCTATTATCAAAATATTAATGAATATTTGTTTTCATTCCATATTCGTTAAAAAAGACAAGATAAACTTATTGAAAAGCAAACTTGCCCTTGCGGTAAGGATCCGCTGTAAGATGTAAGTACCGAACAAGTATACAATAACAAACATACGTCTACCCTCAATATTTGATTTAAGATCCAACAAAAGAATAATGAAAGTAAAAGGAAACTTTTCCATTGAACCTACGCGGAGCTCAAAATCTTTACACATAGTCGTAATCCTGATAAACTTTTTTCCCGAGACAAAAACTTGGCGAATCCTTCGCGAAAACTGCTGACATGGAATGTTATTTTAATCAACAAGCCAAAAAGTCTGCAGCCTCACAAATATGTTTTTCACTGTGCAATGTAGGGCTGACTATACACGAGTATCTGCTGAATCTATAAATATTATGAATAAAACGGACGAAAAGATATTAAAGGGCTACCTCGTGCACACTAGCGACACCAATTGATTGTTATTAAATGTATAATTAATTAATTATAATTAAGATGTATCTTGTATAAAGTGTCTACCTATATGTAACCAAATTTTTTATTATTGTTAAAAGTGGGCACTTTCAGCAATAATGAAAAAATAGGTTACATGTAGAGGAATATCTTATAACGAGCACATCTCAAAAAAATATAAATACCATTCTTTAGTCATTCACTAAAGCGTTTTTGTATATTATGTTCTATATATACCACAATTAATATAAATCAAGTGGTGTCGCTAGTGTCGACGAGGTATCGCCTTAAACGGAAATAGACGAACTGATAATTATAAATTTTTTTGTTAATTGGGTTTGAAAAGTAAGAAGTGGTGAACCGTGAACTCATGATGCTTATTTAATGGTAATCATTTCATAGCCGATGGCGACTTCATTTGTCAAAGGCCTGAAAAATCACGAAAACAGGACTACCTTTTTACTTTTTGGTGAAAGTTCTTCTATGAGAAATATACATACATGTGAGTAGTCAAACAAACATGACTCGAGAACAAAGATCCGTGCTAATCACTTAAACATCTGCCTCTGCCGGGGCTCGAACCCGGCACCCCAGGCCGAGTAGACTGTAACTTTTTAGCAACAGTTCTTCTTCATAATCAGCAAAAATATGAATCAATCAGATAATAGGGTAAAAATAAAAATAAAAACTTGGGGAGATTGTTTAAAATGTGACTGAATAAAACTGAACTCATAAGTAATTTATAAGATTCTCCCAATGCTGGGTAGCTTACTGATCAGAACGATAAATACCTACGATTTTGGAAAATAAAAAGGACATAATACTGTGCTTCTTAACACAAGTCTTACTCTAGTGAAAATATTTTTCAAACTTTAAAAAAATTCGAATAATGTCCATTAAGCATAAAAAATATAAAATTAAAAATTCTAAGCAATCCCCGGCCTAATTAATAATAATAATAATAATAATAATATTTATACACTCACACCTATTATCTAGCCCAAAGTAAGCATCATTAAGAGCTTGTATTATGGATACTAGATAACGGATAAATAATGATAATAATATGTATATAAATATTAGAAATATACTAAATAAACATATAAACATCCATGACTCGTAAACAAATGCTCGTACTCATCATACAAACATTTGTTCCTACCGGGATTCGAACCCGGGACCTCTTGACCGAGTAGCCTGGGGTACAGACCACTCGGCCAGCCGGTCGTCCAATTAATCATCTATCTAACACCATCTTATTGAGACTACTCATAAGAGCTCAAACACGCTGTATCTGCTGTAAGTTTCTGAAGAATTAAGGATCCCGCAAACTTTTTGATGGTATAGGATAGGATTAGCTCAAGGTTAGTATGTCATGCGAATGTCACCGAAGTGACAGTACACCAAATTTCAAATCAATCGGATCTGTCAAAAGTTAGAAAAACCCTTTTATCATGTTGAAAACGAGCTGATAGTCATCAAACGCCTGAACTGATCTTCATAAATCGTTTGAAGTGTATGAAAGCAGATGTGACTAGAATGGCTAGAACCATCCTAATCACGTCAGCTTTCAAACAAAAAATCGAATCAAAATCGGTCCATTCTTTTAGGAGCTACGATGCCACAGACAGACACACAGATACACAGACAGACACGTCAAACTTATAACACCCCTCTTTTTTCGTCGGGGGCTAAAAATGATTGTATTTAATTTTGACATAATTTAAACAATGTTATTAGACAGTGTACACGCGCCTTGAATATGTTCCCGCACTTTAAGAGACATGAAGTTTCCCCGTCTGTGCCCAACTTTCTGCGGCGCATTAACCGCGAATCGTGTTCACCAACTTTCCGATTGTTTTAGAGAAGTTTTTTTTTCGTTATTTATTTTAGACACTTTTCTTTCACTTTTATGATTCGTCACTGCACAGTCCCAAAGTTTTTACTCGTGTGTACAGTCTACAAAACAAATATACATATAATATGTTTTTTTTGTTCACATTACCGTAGATGTACTTGATAATAATATGCAGACCGCGTCATTTTATTTATATTGGTAGCAGATTGACTGTTCGGGAGTAAAAATTAAGGCAGTGTGAATTGCTTCGTCGATGATTTTTTTGTCGATGAAAAACAGACAAAAATATCCGACTCATCAAAACTTGATCATAAAAAATTTTTTTTTTTTTTTTTAATAGATTATAATGATGTAGATAATGAACCAAAAGCTGTCAAATAATTCGGTAGGTCTTAGGTTCGTACCTAAGAATGAATGTGTACCTACTCGTTTAGGTACACATTCATTACACAACTGTCTTCATCTATCTAGGGCATTGATCAGACAAAAAATAAAATCGTTGGGCTTAACGTAACCTATGTAAATAATTACACTTTTAAAAAAATTCTAAACTAGAAAAATTTCACGTCCGGGGATTGAACCCGCGACCTTTCACAATTGTAAAAATACTCGGTGTTGAAATAGAACATTTCGACATTGTAGGGTAAACGTAGCGCAAATACCTGGGTAGCTCAGATGGTTAGAGCAGTCGCCCGGATTGTAAAAGGTTCGGTTCGGACGAACGGATCGTAAAATTTTTCTAGTTCAAATATTTTTATAAGTAAATAATTTTTCAAACATTTATAATAATGTTAAAATGAAAATTAATAATATGTAAATATGGTTTTTATAATTTTAAAGTGGCTAAAATGACTTGATAGAATTTCACGAATTTTCAACGAATTTCTTTTTGTCTGGTCATTGCCATAGATTCATAAGGAGAGTGGTGTGACAAGTGGCAAGTACCTAGGACTTGCCGAGTTATTTAACAGCTGTTAGTACAGTCGTACAGAACATCAACCGTAACAGTTTGACATTGAGACCGCCCTTACTGCGTTCGTAATGGAGACGGCTTTCGTAGTGGAACTGTTACACTTCATTTAGCATATTTTTTTAATGCGACCAAGGTGGTAACTGGTTACCGTAGCACCTTGGACACTAGTACACTACTAATACTCTTTGATATTAGAACTTCAATGCGGTAGGCACTTTGCGGCTTTAACTTTCATACCAATAAGTTAATTTATTGAAATGTAGGCACCGGAAACGATCCTTCAAAGGGCAGGTTCTATCAACCGGGATATTAGATATCAAAATTTGAAAGCAAAATGTGCTGCTATTGCTATCACGGCGTCCAATAAGGCTTCATGGAGCTCTCTAGTGCTATCAGCTATCAATTCCCTTGGGGCGAATAATAAAATCTTTATCCGACTGATGATTGCGGGCGACCGTAAAGTCGACATTTGTTCTGACGCCGTGGGTTAATAACTTACATTTCTATTACAGTAACTCACGCTGGCAAAAATGATTCGAGCGAACGCGCTGGGATCGCAAAACGCTTGCGAGTATTCTTTTACATTTAAAAAGAAATGATCAATCGAATGTTTTATTTTGCAATTATAGTCAATGAATGATCTTACATAAATCTTTTGAATGATTTCAGATATTTTTATTTACAAACCAAACTACCCTATCATCATCATTAGCCTATATACGTCCCACTGCCGGGCACAGGCCTTCCTGCCTGGGAGTAACACATGAGTAGCTTGGGCCATAACACTACCACGCTGGCCCAATGCGGGTTGGTGGGTTAAAGCGGTTGCAGTAACGACCGGGGCCAACGGCTTAACGTGCCTTCCGAAGCACGGAGGAGCTCGAGATTATAAATTTGATTGACCCATCCCGACCATGGCCAAAGTTGCTTAGTTTTCGTAATCGAAACCAGAGCACTCAAACCACTACGCCACCGAGCTCCGCAATATTTTTTTGTGGCAACTATTTCGCATCGAGCAAAAAAAAAGAATTACGTAACAGAAATCTCGGCGTAATCGGTGTACACACGACAACCTATCAAGGGTAACCATCGAGGGTAACAGTTGCACTACGAAAGCCGCCTTTATTACAAATGGAGTAAGGGCGGTCTTAAGGTCAAACTTTACGCTTGATATGCTGTCGTCCATACATACAATGAAAAAAAATATTCCAACCGAATTAAGAATCTCCTCGTTTTTAAAAGTCGGTTAAGGATTTAGTTACGTTTGCCACATTTCGGCGTGCAAAATTGCAAGACTAATAGCAACAAATTGAATTTAAGATTATTTAATATAAAATAAAATAAGTATATCTAAAAGTGTATCCCAAGTCCTGGGTGGCTCAGTGGTCAGAGCAGTCGCCCGGATTGCGAAAGGTCGTGGGTTCGATTCCCGCCTCAGAACGTGAAATTTTTCTAGTTTTATATTATTTTAATTACTAAGTATATCTAATTCATATGTTATCTATGTGTCATCATGTCAGAATAACGGTCATAACGCTAGGTACACCGCCTTAACAGTTTTTATGACCACTTTAATCAAAAATTTTTTCGACGACCGGCTGGTCGAGCGGTCTGTACCCCTTGCTAGGCAGGTTACTCGGTCGAGAGGCCCCGGGTTCGAATCCCGGTAGGAGCAAATGTTAGTATGATGAGTACGAGCAATTTGGTTTACAAGTCATGGATGTTTATATGTTTACTTAGCATACTTATTTCTAGTATTTATATACATATTAATATTTATCCGTTATGTAGTATCCATAACACAAGCTCATAATGATGCTTACTTTGGGCTAGATAACAGGTGTGAGTATATGAATATTATTATTATTATCTTCGAAACAGTTTTCAGTACTAACTAGGCAAGCAAAATGTAGTGCTATCTGGTGGTAGCTTTAGGAAATACATTTATATAGATTCCACAAATTTACTGATAGCTAATTTCGATCCACGAAAAAGCTTTTTTTTACATTAAAAACTAGATTACGATTATTATTGCGATTTTTAATAAAATTGACGTGGTTGAACAAGCAATCACGCGATGTCAATTTTAAGTCACACTGTTTTAATCAAACCTTATGATAGCACACTATTTTTATAAAAAAATAAATTAGAAATGGAATAAGAAACAATAGAAACAGAAAATGAGATTTTGCGGCAAAAGTCATTAAGGCCTTGCGAATGTGAAGAAGGTGAACATTTTAATAAGGTTATTTTTGAAATAAAACCAATTTACCGGATTTAACTCGCGTTTAATTAGATGTTACATTATTATTATTCACCCGACGTTTCGATTACTTTACAGCTAGGCTAAGGTTATTTTTACAAATATTTTTTTGTTTTCAAATAAGATGTTTCAGATTTATATGGAGTCCCGGCTATGAGTATGTATAGTGGTTTTTAAGTTGGGGAAATGGAAATAACACATTATTTTTCAATTCATTATCATTATTTTATTGTTTTCCCGTACAAAAACAATTCTGCTGATAAGTGACAGTTTTACAAGTATCAATATAATGGCAACACTATAACGTCAAAGTAATATAATTATACCACTCAAAATATACAGAACAAAGCAGAAATCTTTATTGATCTGTCTATCAGACTACCGAGTCCATAATTTCATATTTCTAAGCTAGAAACGTTTTTCCGAACGTTTTAAAAACATGGCTACAGAATAAAGAGATTATATTATGGCCTGCTATATTGCCATATTTGGTTTTTTATGAATGCCTTAAAATATTTTTGCACGTGAATATAAATAATTTGTAGTAGTTTTAATATTTTTGTCATTTTTTAATGTACTGTATAGAGCTCGGTGACGTAATGGATTGAGCGCTCTGGTTTCGATTACGAAACAAAGCAACTTTCGCCATGGTCGGTCCCGGGATGGGTCAATCAAATTTATGATCTTGAGCTCCTCCGTGCTTCGGAAGGCACGTTAAGCCGTTGGTCCCGGCTCTTACTGCAACCGTTTTAACCCACCAAACTTCATTGGGCCAGCGTGGTGGTGTTATGGCCCAAGCTCCTCATGTGTTTCTCCCATGTAGGATGGCCTGTGCCCAGAAGTGGGGCGTATATAGGGTGATGATGATGATGATGATGAATGTACTGTTCATTTTTATAGCATGAAAACGAAATATCTCCTTTGTAGAGTTGCTCAATCAATAAATATTTTTACAAAATCCAAAAGATGACCAAAAACAACTTTTTTCATAGAAAAAAAATCTAAAAGTTTGATCCTTCTCGTTATTATTTCTTATATTAAAGTAGGGCCATGACTAAGTCACAGTACACTTCGAGCCATTGGGATTCTGTGTCCAGAATATAGATGCCACTAGCCTTACTATATCTTTAGGCCGAAAGAGCCTGTAGTCTTCTGGCTTTGGATATGCCACTTCCAGAAGACTCATTCTGGTTCTAGCCAGGGCATCACGATGACACAAGAGATGCATCATTGATTCCTGGCATTCACCACATGCTCGACAAAGTTGTGTTGGGGACAGTTGCATTTTATGTAGCATGTGGTTAGTAGCAAAATGTCCTGTGAGCGCCCCAATCAAGAAGCGAGCTTTTGTTCTACCGTTTGCATAGATGTATTTACTCCATCCTCCTACCTCCGATTTCCAAGAAAACGAACAAATATTTAAAACCCGCACCAAGTTCTAGGAATGTTTGAAGAATAAAGTGTTACAAGGCCTTAGGCCTCAGGATGACAACTCACCTGAAATACCAAGTAATGTTTTCCTTGTTATTGCAGGTGTCTATAGGCGATGGTAACCGCTTACCACCAGGTGCCCCGTCGGCTTTTTTGTCATCTTGTTTAATAAATTACCTTAGATCAAATAAAACGTGTTATATGCCTATTATTATTATGTTTAGAAAAGTGTCTAGGCTTGAAAAGACACGTCTAGGGCTAGAAAACGAACCTGCGACCTCCCACAAACTGCCTACCCTAGCCACTGATCTACCGAGTAATTGAGAGAACCCTATGAATATCCTGGCCTATAATACTCTCTGTCAGTTTTGTAATACGTAAATTCCAAAGTCCCAATCAAGAGAAGCCCTCAAGATAGCTAGCGTTTGACCGCGACGGTTTTAAAGCACAAAGTTAACACATGCTTTCCGTCACATATTCCGCTACAGTCCCTCGGGATCATTCAAGAGTGGAAGTGGTTTTCTTTACGGCGGCTCACACTTAGTTCACGATCAGTGTATCACGCGCTAGGATTATATCTGTCGCAAGGGAATATTGCAAGTTTCCAGTTATTATTTTAAAAAAAACTGATCTGACTTGCAAAGAGTTTCGATGAAAGCAGTCGCGTCAAAAACGATGTATAAAAAAATATGAAGGAATGTATCCCAGCAATATAGGCACATTACAATCTGCCTAGGCAGATCGTATGGGGCTAAAGAGTTTTGTGTAATTGGTAGGTTCAATGTTTTGGTTTGGTAATAAGTGTTCATAAAAATAACCTTGAACTACCAATCATACAAAAACTCCTTGGTACTATACGATCTGCCTAGTCAGATTGTAACACGACGTGTAGTACGAATGACAAAAATAAATTTATCTGTTTATCAATTCAAGCGTTTTGGACCGAAATTTGTAAAGGAATTTAGGATACATGATCTTTGAAACATTCGTTGTGTTAAGAAGGCCTGTACCCAGCAGTGTGACGTATTGTAACTCTACAATAGTTATTTCAGCTTTTTGTTCTTAGATGAAACTAATTAATGTTGCCTCCCAAAAAATCTTTCTTTATAGAGGTTCTCAGCATCAATACCAATCTCCCAACCCTATGTAACCAGCTGATATAAAATGGTCCCACATAAAATTTCCGTCGACTCCGCGGTAAAAAATCGTATAACGATTATCGTTAAACTGATGTCTTTGTTTTAGAGTTCGTAAAGCATACGAGCTATTCTGCCAGAAAACGCATTACGAATATTACAACACCCCCTTTACATTCACAGAGGGTTCCTACCCTTGGAGGGGCCGTATATTACTTTAGATGGGTTCATATGTAATGTCACGAGAGAACGGATTATTATGTATTCTAGAAGATTATATTTTATGGTCTGATTTTTTTATTTACAGGCCGTTCATCAAGCGTAACGGTTCGACCTTGACACCTCTAAATCCATGCGATTCTGAATTCAGCAGCCTTGAGTTTTTAGCTGTGGGCTGTGATACGTTTTGGCGTTTGTTTGACAACCATTTGACAACCTTTGGCGACACTAGCGCTCCGACGGAAAGCACGGCGTGAGCCTGAATTAAAAAGTTGTTTATTTTATATCTGTATGTAGTGAGCCTATCAAATATTGAATGGAATCATTGCGATATATTTTATAATACAAGAAAGAGAAATAAAAAAATATCGATTGTTCTTATGTCGTACCAGCGAGGAACATACACAGCCAGAAGATAGACGTAGAGTTTGGCGAATACCTACGCTTACGCGCAGCGCTGTGCTCAAACGTCAAAATCAATGGCGGATCGTCGTCTTGTCAGTCCTCAAGCTCAATCTCGACCATTTCTGAGAACCACGTTGCAATAAACTTTAAGTGATGTCGTATCGAAAATTGCACAGGTGCTCCTAGCTTGATATTGTAAGAGATATTTATGGATCTAACGCCCTTTAATCACAATGGAAGTTGGCCAATCCTTTCACTTAAAAACACGCTAAGAAATAAAGCTGTTTAATTTAAACAGTATCTACACTAAAAAAAATAGCAGCTGAATGGCAACTGAACTTCTAG
Organism: Nymphula nitidulata; assembly: GCA_947347705.1. Taxonomy (NCBI): domain Eukaryota; kingdom Metazoa; phylum Arthropoda; class Insecta; order Lepidoptera; family Crambidae; genus Nymphula; species Nymphula nitidulata. Next base: position 1,450,042 of record OX374618.1, read on the forward strand.
CTTAAAAGAGTGACTTTACAACTTTTTTTTTTTTTTTTTTTGTCAGAAAAACCCTTTATGGGTACCCTGGCGCGATAAGGGGCCACACCAGGGTTATGTCGGACTCCTACTTGGTAGGCTGCAATTTACCGACTAAAAAACTGACCGTATCCCAGATGCGCTATGCCATAATGACGCACCACGCGAGGAACTCCGTAGACGTTCGCATGGTACGCCAGCATCGGTCGTTTCCGACCACTACTCCTCCGAAGAGTGTCCCCAGGATACGATGGACACCCTTCACGCGCTGGGGCATTGTGTGTGATGAATAACGGGGCCCTATCCCGTCACACATCGCCCCTGACTAAGGAAGATGTTGTTGGGCATAAAGTCGCCTCCTTCTACCTAGTCGTCGCCCGCGAATCGGGTCAGCGCCTGCTGCTTGTTCCCGCTGCCGTTCCGCGGCCTCCTTCTCGAGCATAATTGACTCGCAGAAGGAGGCTACTGCATTCCAAGACCTCTCACTGCCGACCATGGCGTGAATCACTGTCGGCAGCGAGAGGTCGCCACCAATAACTGAAGTGAGGTCGCGGCGTTGAGTCGTCCACTTCACACACGACTCGAAGGTGTGTTGAACCGTGTCCTCGCTTTCACCATACTCGTTGCATCGAGGGCTCGGCTCCCTGCCAATCCTGTGCAGATACCGACCGAAGCACCCGTGATTCGTCAGTAACTGCACGAGTCTAAAGGACAGAGACCCGTGCCGCCGGGCAACCCACTCTGCCGTATGTGGCAGAATTCCCGCTATGGTCCAGTGGCCTGCTGTAGGCGACTGCAGCCTAATTTGCCACTTACGCATGACAATGCGTTGGGCTCTGTCCCTCCAGCGCTGTATGAGCTCGGGCGCCGGACGCAAGCCTTCTCTACGGACAGCCGCGCCGCGCCTGTACACGTCCGTCAGAGCCAATGCATCAAGGTCCCAGGGCGGGGTACCAGCAATCAGGCACGCAGCCTCATACGATACGGTGCAGTAGCCGCGTATGACCCTGACCGCCATGACCCGCTGCGAACGCCGTAGCTGCGCCGTGTTTCGTGGCGACAGGGTCTCCGCCCACACCGGAGCACCGTATAAGGCCATCGACCGTACCACCCCGGTAAACAGGCGGCGGCAAGTCGTATTCGGTCCGCTCAAATTCGGTAAGAGCCTGCTCAATGCTCCAGCAGTTTTGAGCAGTTTGGGACTCAGACGGCGGAAGTGTTCAATGAACGACCACCTAGAGTCCAGGTACAATCCAAGATACCGCATGTGCGCACTGATATTGATGCGGACTCCATTAATAAGGAGGTGCGCTCCAGCAGGTTGTCTTCGCCTAGGCCCAAAAAAGAATATAGCCTCGGTCTTATCAATTGCCACTTTTAACCCCAAACTCTCGATTCGGCGCACAACTTGGTCCGCGCCAACAGTGGCTAGGCGAATGGCGCTTTGGAAGTCGGCTGCTCTAGCAAGGACCAAAGTATCATCCGCATAGCAGACAACACTTAGGCCGGGCAGCAATGCAGCACGTAGAACATAGTCATAGCCGATGTTCCACAGGGTCGGCCCGAGAAGCGAACCCTGTGGGACACCGCATGACATACGACGCTCGATAAGATGACCGTCCCTATCGACACATTTTATGCAGCGCCTGCGTAGGTAATCTCCAATGAGGCGCCTCAAATAGAGTGGAATCTTATGGTACCTGAGGCCTTCGTCAATCACGCTGAAGGGCAGGGTATTAAATGCGTTTGCAATATCAAGTGATACCGCAAGAACAACCCTGCCCCTGGCGGTTTCCTCGTCTGAGGTGACTTTACAACTTAGGGTAACACTAGCCAACCATAAAGTTCCACAAAGATGCACCGTTTTGTTAAATCAAACAAACTGTAATTACATCTCGCCAAATTTTGGTTATAGTATATAATGTAACTGAAGTAGTTCGGTTAAAAAGTGTAAGGTAAAAAAAAAACCTTACTGATTTTAAAATAAACAAAGTCAGGAGTAAGTAATATAGCAGGAAATGTTTCCAGTCAAGCCACGATACATAGATTAACAGCGTGATCGGACGATGGTTAAACTTTTGGTATCGCTAAGTACCAAAATAACTAATGTACTTTTAGGGTTTCGGCAGCATTTACGTAATGTTCGATTAATCACTTTAGAAAAGTAACGTTCAAACTAACATTCGTAAATCCTTTTTAGAAAAGTATCAAGGAGGATATAAACACTACGATAGAAAAAGTATTTTTTAGTTTTATTTTATTTTATTCTTTTACTTTACATTGTGTATTGTGTTTGTGTTCAGTAGTATGGCAAAATTACCTAACTTTTTTTTTTATTTTTTTATACAACTGGATGACAAACAAGCTGACAGCCCACCTGATGGTAAGCGGTTACCGCCGCCTATAGACACCTGCAATAACTAGGAAAAGTCACTTGATATTGCAGGTGCGTTGTCATCCTGGGGCCTAAGATGAAATGCCGTCCATGCCCAGTAATTGCACTTTATACTTTCACTATAGGAACTTTCCTATAGTGAAAGTATAAACAATCTTTGTTTTAGTCCAACAAATGTCTTTTCATAATAATAGGTGTGTTTCTTAAGTAAGTGATTTTGTTAATCTTTTGAGAAATTAATAGACATCTTTAAACATATTTATGGTAAAAATAATCGAACAACATAAAATTAAAAATCGTAAATAACCCCTAGCGTTCTTAATCACCTATCTTGTTAGATACGCATTACGAAGAGTTATTGAGACTATTTTTATGATCCCAAATACGCTACATCTACTATCAGGTTCTGAAGAATCACGCAGAGTATTCCGCAGACTATTTTAGGGTACAAGATCAGCTCAAGGTAAGCTTGTCTTAGAAATACCACCAAGTTAAAACAAACCAAATTTCAAATCAATTGACCTTGGACCTGTAAAAGTTGGTAAAACCCTTTTGTCAAGTACGAAATGAGCTGATAGTCATCAAACGTAAGAACTGATCTTCATAAATTAAAGCTAAGAACCAACTTGATCACGTCATCTTTAAAATAAAAAAAATGGGATCAAAATCGGTCAATTCGCTTAGAAGCTACGATGCTATAGCCAGACACACAGATACACAGACACTCAGATACACAGACAGTCACGTCAAACTTATAACACGAGGGGTGTTTTTTCGTCGATCAAAATCAAAGCATTACTCAAAGCTAGATTTAGATTAACAAAGCGAGAATTAGAGATAAAAGTGAAAAATAAAAGTAGTCATCCACTACTTTTATTTTTCACTTAAATCTCTAAAAACATTTCTCTGATAGCCTTAAACAATTCCATTCTCTTATTTACAAATCCATATTTTCACGGAATATTAAAGACACAATATTTTTAATTTACACGTGGCCTGTACCCGTTAAAAGTGGTATCATCTATATCATATCAGTGGAGACTCTTCAGTCTATACTAATTCCTGAGCAAAATAATGAAACAGTAGTTAACATCTGTATTGAAAACTTACACTAAACGAATAAGTAGTGGAGATAGAAGCATCGTTCCGGTTCACGGGCCGGTGACAAGCTGATAGAACAGATTTCTCAACTTCTGAGTTGTCCCCCTCGCTCCGGCTAGGGTTGCTACTGGCAGTAGTTTTATCGGCTGAAATATTTTTTCAAAAGATTTTGAGTAAAAATATATTTGCGTCTGTTTTTACTAACCATTCCCTAGGCCTACGTGACTCTGAACGACAATTGTCTCTTTCTATCTAGACTGAGATAAAAATCTCTTACTCTTTAAAGCTCAGCAACTAGAAGAAAGTTGGGGCGTAACCCGACCCCGATTTTGAAAAGTCCTCGTTGGAGTATAGAAATAGAATATTTCGACACAGTGAAGGTAGATTTTGGCTTATAATGTAAATACAGATATACTAAAAGTAGTTCAAAGGGTTAATCCAAGACCTCGGTGGCTTAATGGTCAGAGTTCGCGGGTTCAATATTAGATATTTTTCTAAAAAATTGGTTCCTGATCCGTGACAGGTCGATGGTATTCTTTGCCAGCATATGTGTCCCTTCCTTCCTATAGCATATTCCTTAAAAAGCGGCGTGAAAAGGCATCTTATGCGCCAACAAGGTGGAGCCGGATAGAACAGTGTGTTTCAAGCTGCTCTAGCTGTCTTCTCATATGGACTCTTCTTACCGCTTCACATCAGGTGGTGTTGAGTCATTTGCCGTGCTTTGTAGAAGAGGAAATAGTTATTTGTTATACAAGAGTGCAAAGTTGATTTTTAACCGCGTGTTCAATTTTGATGACCGAGCAAGCGAAGGAATCAAAAGAGCACGAGGTGAAAAATCTTTGCACTCGAGTGCAACACGTAACTTTTCATCCCACCTCAACGAGGAAATGACTAAAAGCAAAAAAAGAACATTTGCGCATTATTAACAGTTTCAGTCAATTCTGTTGCCGTCAAATAAACTTCTTTGTCGCTAGAATCACTCATTTTAGGTTTTTTACTTGTTTTAAGTTTCTTGTTTTAAACTTATGGTTTTATCAAATATATGCCGTGAAAGGAAAATGGCGCGCGCAAAAAAAACAAATTAAACAAAAAGTACACCAAGAAGGTGCCGAGTCTGAGTTTTTGACAAGTCAAAAAGGTTGCATGATAAATTCGGCACCATGGAGGTAGAAGTAAAGAGGTTTAATGATCCTTTGAATTGACAAACTTAGTGCACACGATGTTCTAAATTCAATTTTACTTTATCCTCTAGCGGATATAAACGGCTTTTGCACTCAGATATCGAAGAGCAAAAATACTCTTTCCGAGATGGGGGGATGAAAAAACATTTTTTATACAGCTAGTTCCAAATTTTAGTGGATCCGTAATCAAAAGTATTTATTGTAAATATTTCAGTGTCACCCCTGTTTTAGGGGGTGTTGCACCCACCACGAGTGGCGATGCCCATAATCTTTTATTGCAATAACGAAATGTATTTTTTTGGGAAACCAATTGACAAAATATCTTCCCTCGAGACATAAATAAGCTTTCTATGTTGACACACGTGTCTCTGCGAAAAGTTATTGAATTGGGGGATATTGTTAAGAAAAAGTGGCGCTGTGAATTTGTAGTGTGAAATTTCGTTACTTTTAATTGCTCCAAATACTCAGTGCGATAGGTATGGCAATAGCTAATATTTACTATATCATTTAATGTTTTTTTTTAGGTTTACTCCTGATGTATGAATTAAAAAGTTTGGTAATATTATTGAGTTTGGATAGCAGAAATGGCGCCAAAAGGTACTCGATGTCCTTTCTCAGGATGTCATCTGTCTTCATCCCAAATTTTGACTAAGTCGGTTCAGTAGATTGGGAGTGACCTAGGAAAATAGATAGATAGACAACCTGGTTATTTGGTGCTTACCCTGTTGTACTCTTCCTGTGCTTCAAACGTAGCTGCCGTCTGGAGACACTTTCCAGCTGGCACATGAAATTTACATCAAATATGACATAACAATTTGGTAGTCATAACTCTTATAAGCCATAAAACTAGGTGTCATAATTACAAGTGCTATAATGAATAGTTTCAATAAAAAAAATAATTAATATTTGACATAACATATAATATCTATAACATATTTTTTAAACCTGAATATAAAAATACGAAGATCACAAATTAATCAAAAATGAATCCTGATTAACACCGACTCTACGTAGTCTTGTCTGAACTACCCCTACAGTGTAATTTATTAAATTATAATATTGCTTTTGAAAATATACACATGAAATTGTAAAAAATATTAAATTAGAGACATAAATTAAAAAAATGAAAATGGACAAAAAAATCAAAACTAGTTAAATACTTGCTATAATTAAAAAAAAAATACTCAGTATAGTTTTTTTTTGCATTAATATATAATAAAAAATAATACACTATTTTTTGTGCTATCTGATCTTTTTCTTGTTGTGTATAAAGACAGCTGCATGCCGAATAATTGGGTAATTATTTAATTTAAAATGGTTTTCGGATAAGTAGGACATATAGATTCGGATGAGTGGGAAAAACATAGAGAGAAACAGAGAGAGGGCGCTACTGTGCCACTGTTTACATCGTCTCCGTAATTATTGTGCTTTTAAAAATATTAATAGTACGAATATTGTGTATTTAAATATAAAAACATATTAATAATACCGTCTACTCCAGATATAATGTAAAGTGTAGTGAGAATACATAAGTTCAAAGAAGATAATGTACAATAAATAATAAACAACAACAAATGAAATAAAATTGAAATTAAGGTGTTTGGAATGTTCAAAATACTTTTAACGTATTTTGTAGTAAACGTGAGTGAATAATTGCAAATATAACTACTGCAATGCTTATTTAAAATATTAATATCAGTTAGTAACCTTAAACTATATTACAAACTACCTACACACCGCCCGACATTGTTATTGTCAGTTGATCAAAGTAATAGGCAAGAACATTACAACTATACACAACTAGCGCCATCTGTTGTGAAAGCCCTGAACTAACGCATTGGTAATTATGACATCTAAATGTGCAGGATGTTTACAAAAGATAACAAATAAAGAAATTCTAACATGCAATATATGCAAAGAAAAATATGATTTGAGTTGCGCAAACGTATCAATACAGCGCTTCCTTAACACAATGACGGCCGACCATAAAAAAATGTGGAAATGCCCCTCATGTAGATGTAAAACCCCAAAATCAGGCAATACAAACCTACCTATAAATTATGCTAATGAAGCGAGCCATACCCATGATGAAACACCCACAGCGTCAAATATTACTATCAGAAAAAAAACACCTTTACTGTCAATCGAATCATCAAATTCATATGACCAAAGTATACTGGGAGATACTCTAAACACTAAGATTGAAAGTCCTAAATACAGAGACGAGACAATATGCATTTCAAGCTTGGAAACAGATGAGCCATTAACACTTCAAAACATAAATAAAATTCTACAAATAAATTTTCATAACAACAATAAATCAATCATATCAGAAATAAAAATAGTCATGAAGACTGAAATTGAGGAGGCTATTTCAGGGCTAAAACAAGAAATAAATAAAACCAATGAAAAAGTACAAAAAAGACATGATGAACTAGATGCAGAAATAGATACTTTGAACAATCAAATAAAAAAATTACATACTGAATACCAAACTTTAATAATAAAAACAACTAGATTAGAAACAGAAATTAAACAGCACTGTAACAAAAATCAAAACTACAATGATAACCGGAAATCATTTGTCTTGTATGGCCTTATTGAAAACTACTGGGAACCTGAAGAACAGACAAATGACCGTGTAATTAATTTAATATATGATATCTCAAGCATAGACCTTACGGGATACATAGAAGGATTAACAAGAATAGGAAAAAGAGGCCCAAAGCGACCCCTTAAAGTAGAATTAATTTCCAGAAGAGTAGCAAATAATGTAATCAAGACAGGACGATACTTCAAGAATACAGGTTTTGGAGTATCAGAATACCTAGAAGAACAAGAGCTGAAAGATAGAAATTTTCTGAAACGTTCTTTAATGGAAGCCCGAAAAAAAGGCCACCACGCTGTCATTCGTAAAAATAAACTTATTATAAATGGAGAAGAAGTTAAGTCACAATCATGCACATCAAATCCTTTGAGTAGCACTTTAAAAATAGGAAAAGAAGATAGCAGTGAAACTCATTCAAAAGTTATTCAATCGACAGGAAACAACCAACATAATAACTTTCGTAACTTTCAGCGTACTCTATCAGAACATACGGAGCTTGACTCAAAAGACTCATCTTTTGGAAGCACTTCTGGAAGAAAAGAAAGATGTTAGAGCACTGTGCATAACGGAAACCTGGCTTACTGCTGAGAAACTCGAATATATAAATATTAACGGATTTTACAAAGCAGCGTCCTATTGTCGAAATAATCAAGGGGGTGGAGTGTGCATTTTTGTAAAAAATCTTATAGAATGTTATGAACGTGTAGATATAAGTGCTCTAGCTATTGAGACAAATTTTGAGATTTGTGCAGTAGAGATATATAAGGAGAATTTACTTATAATCATTTTGTATTGGCCAAATAGTAGCAGAAATGTTGACATTTTTTATAGTCAACTAGAAAAATTACTTAAACTAATTGATTTAAAAGATAAAACTAGATCTATAATAATTGGAGGAGATTTTAATATTGACTTTCTTAAAAATAGTCACAATAAAAGGCGACTCCAAAATTTAATGTTAATGTATAACTTTAAGCAAAATATAAAAGTAGCAACTAGAGTAACGGAAACAACATCAACTTGTCTGGACTTAATATTTACTAAATCCCAAAAAATTACTTTTGAAACATCAGTTCTTGAATTTGGATTGTCGGACCATAAATGTGTTATGCTCTCACTACACTCAAATACGTTGCTACCTAAAAATCTATTAATTAAGAAAAGAATATTTAGTGAAAATAACATAACTAAGTACAAAATTAAATTACAGCTGATTCGGTGGGAGCAGATTATCTCACCTACAAATTGTATAAATAAAAATTATAACGCTTTTGTTTTAACTCTCCAATCCATTCTTAATGACTGCATACCTATAACAACAATAAAAATACAGCGTAAAAATAAATTAGTTTGGCTTACAAAAGGGATTAAGATATCGTGTCAAAATAAAAGATTGCTTAAGAAACTAACTTCACAAACAAAGGATGAAATACTTAATAATTACTATAAAAAGTATGAAAAAATTCTTAAGAAATCAGTAACAATAGCGAAAAAGCTCAAAAATAAAAACATCTTTAATAAATCAACTAACAAAATTAAAACTATGTGGCAAATAATTAACTGTGAAAATAACAAAATTAAAACAAAAAACCAACAAAATTTAAGAATCAAAATTAATAACAAATTACATTCCGACCCTACATTGATTACAAATATATTTAATAAATATTTTGCATCGGTTTCTAAAAGCGAATGCAATAATTCCTTTTTATCATCTTTTCAAAAATCAATTATTTGCAACCATATTGAAAACACCATATATATAAAACCAGTGGATGAGAAGGAAGTTTACAATATAATTAAAAACCTAAAAAGCAAAACTAGCATTGGTATTGACGAAATCCCCACAGTATTGTTAAAAAATTGTATTGAACTTCTTGTAAAACCATACACAACACTTATAAACCAATCCCTTGCAGAAGGAAGTTTCCCGGATGCCCTTAAAACATCAATATTAAAACCAATCTTTAAAAAAGGCGACAAATTGGACCCTAGTAACTATCGTCCTATTGCCCTGTTACCCTCTTCGTCAAAAATATTCGAACAAGCTATGACAAAAAAACTGTACTCTTTTTTTGAGAAATATCAGATACTTGACAATAACCAATATGGATTTCGGAAAAATAGATCTACCACACTAGCAATTTACCAATATGTTCAACAAATATTAGATACAATAAATAATAAAAAATATGCAGCTGGACTGCTGCTTGACCTGAGTAAAGCATACGATAAAGTAAATTACAAAATTTTGTTAGATAAGCTATACGGAATGGGAATTCGGGGCTTAGCACATAAATGGTTTCAGTCATATCTTACAAAAAGGGAACAATATGTAGAAATCGAACATACAAATTTTAAAACAGGTGAAGTTCGAAATATTAGATCTGAAAAAATAAATGTAAGCCATTCTATCCCACAAGGCAGCGTCCTAGGGTGCGTCTTGTTTCTTGTCTATGTAAATGACCTTCCAAAAATATTAAATTGCCACTGCACCTTATTTGCTGATGATATTTCCATCCTACTACCTTGCTATAATAAAATAGAATTAAAATCTCAACTTGATGAATGTATAGAAAAAATTGTAAATTGGCTAAATATTCATAATTTAGAGCTAAACTTAAAAAAGACAAAGATTATACAATTTAAACCCTACCAAAAAGCACCTCTAGATATACAGTATAAATATAAAAATTCTGAAATTATATCAATTGAAAACACAGCCTCCTTGCTCGGTATTGAAATCGACTGCAGCCTTAGCTGGAAGGCACATATAGAAAAGCTATCTAAAAAGGTATCATCTTTCGTATATGCATTGTGCAACCTCAAAAGGGTTACTGACACAAGAACTGCCCTTACTGCATATTATGCATACGCTCACAGCCGCTTCGCGTACGGTATTCTCTTTTGGGGCAATAGTTCGGATAGACGTGTAATATTTACTCTTCAAAAAAAGTTAATACGAATTATATATAATATAGATCAAATGACATCATGCAAACCATATTTTATTCAAAACAAAATACTGACTATAACATCAATATACATTCTAGAATCTTGTAAATTTGTCAAAAATCACATATATCTCTTTACAGTCAACACAAGTATTAAAAGAAATAATAGATATGAACATAAATTAAAACTGCCAGCAGGTAAAGCTCTCCAGTTGGTTAGGTCGGGCCCACAATGGATGTCAATTCAAATTTATAATAAAATACCTAAAAAAATAAAGCGACTAGAAAATAACCAAGCATTTGTAAGACAATTAAAAAAACATCTTATAGATAAAGCATATTATGACCTCACTGAATTCTTAAATGACACATAAAAGATGTCAACTCTGTTCTGTTATGCTAGGGAATTGTTGGTGGATATACATTCAATTCAATGTATCTCCACTAATGCTCTACTAAAATAAAATAAAATTTTAATTAAATTTAATCCTATAATGAAATATTTGATTATTTGATGCCGAATTATATTGTTCATTTTAAATTGTATAAAGTGATAGCGCTCTCTTGCTTTATGTTTGCAGTGCCCCCACGGGGTGTCATGTGTCCAATGTATCAATTAAACTCATTGTAACACCTATATGTAACCATGTGACTAGCATTAAAAAAAAAAAAAAAAAAAAAAAAACATAATTCGGAAGAGTTTTGCGGATGAATTGGTAAAAATGCTTATGACCAATAAAAATTGTGAAAATAACTTTATGTCATTTGTTAGTTATGGCAAATGAAACGTCATTTCTAATGAAGTTTAAAAAATTATTCCATTTAAAAATCGGGAAAAGATTAGTAAGCCCACCAGAAGGCATTTTGACTTTTACTAGGTGGTAGAAGCGTAAGAAGGGGCGCGGGCGTCTGGGTAGGTACAGTCAGAAACAGCTCATGTCTATGTCACCGACAGTTATTTTGTACCTATTGTTCTTGGCATTAACTAAAAAAAATCATTTCATTTTAACAGAAGTTGATCAAAACTTTAGTATTCAGAGTGTACAAACTACAAGTCAATCTGCTATAATGAAAAAGTACTAAAGTGAACTTCTGTTGCTGTCTGTACCACCGCCTTTCCAATACAGTAAAACAGTTGCTACGTTTCGGATTGAAGGGAAAGGTGGGCAATGAAATTACTGGGCATAAAAGGTAATTACTAATTAGGTCTGATTTTCTTAATTTTTGATTTTAACATTATTATAAATGTTTGAAAAATTACTTAGTAATTAAAATAGAATTTTTTCTAGTTTTATTCTATTTTAATTACTAGGTCTGATTTGTTTACTTCTTATTGCAGGTGTTAAATGTGACGGTAGCCATTTATAAAGCAGGTTGTCGGTCAGCTTGTTATTCATCACTAGATGACATGCAAAAAATCAAATATTGATTTACATTTTTTTATTATTTGATTTTAACATTTAACTATGTTTATTAAAAAAAATAAGCATTTAGAAAATAGTACGATTATTTTGTGAAGTTACAATAGATTTTCTATTGTTAAGGTGACGCCAGCGGGCCGGTGAGGTACGTTTGAAATACTAATCCTTACAAATATCAATTATTATTTCCCGCCGCTAATGGGTTCTCAAAAATACACAAGAATTTCTTAACGTATTTTCTGCAACGAAAAAATCATTCTGTATTTAAATTTGTGAGCAGTCTTTTGTTTAGGTTTCCATCCCCTCGGAGCCCGGCCTATTACGTCACAGCCCCGGGCACCGAGATCGGAGACAGGGCCTCGATTGTTTCTTTGTACGGGAAATAACATGGAATAGACAAAAAGGGCCCCAAGGGCGCGTATATACAGTGCCGAATGTCTGCAGAAGGATGCTGTAGTTGATTTGGAAGGATATTGCATTCACAGTCCAGAATTCAGGTTTTTTTTTCATACAACTGTGTAACAAGCAACCTTGATCGCCATGTCTGCCCCCATAGCATGGCGAACTCCCTGCGAGTGGATACAATTTTTTTTTTAATTCGTCTCTTAGAAATCACAGATAAAACGCATTTTACCTCCTAATAAGGGGTGGAGAGGAATTTCCAGGAAGGTGCTGGGATTTCTAAAGCGACTGAGCGATCTCTATTGGCGCGAACCCCAACCGTAAAGCCAGCATGCCTAGGGTTGGGCTGGTGAAATTGCTTCGCCAGAGCCTAGGCTATACCTGCAAAGGGCAGTATAGTTACCGGGCAGTTTTAGTGGGAATTGCCATTGCCGTTACTATCAGCCACTGGGCAACCCCCACGTCCATCACTTAGCCAGCGGCGCCCTAAGCGGTTGCGCGATGAAAAAGTGACAAACATGCTAATAATAAATATTTAAGCATGACATGTAACATATTTAAGGTCTCACTCACCTCTTAATAAATCATAATTCCCTGGCATCCTTCTCAGCATCTCCTCTCCCGGAGCATGTACGGTGTAGCATCCGTACATTCAGCCTGTTTTTTCGTTATTTTCCCAAGAATCATTACTAACTGCACTTCAGTTCACCGTGTGCAATCATTACGTGCACTCATTAGAAATATCATTATCAAGTTTTATCAATGAAAATGTTTTTAAGAACTATCAATCAACTATCACTTAAAAGTCTGTACGGAAGCACCGTACCTACAGAACTGGAAACCCTTTCAAACATCAAAAAGGCAAAAATAATAAAATTTATGTACCTAATATTATCTTATATGTATAAAGGTATTAATTGGATTTCGTGTTGGACTGTTTTCAAAAACAATAGAAAGTGACCCAGTAGTTAGTGAGCTCACACTGATTGTCGTGAATTTAGTCGCCGCTCAAGGATATGGTTTTCTTTACTCTAAATTTATAATAGCAAACATCTAATAGGAAATGAAACTATAATACTACCTATACCTACATCAGCCGAATGTATTATTGGAACAAAGGGTCGAAGGTTGTATTCACTACAATACTTGGTATGTTTTCAATAACATTCAATATGAATTCTAAGCCAAATAATATTAGATACAACACAATTGGATTTGTATTTGACAATACGATATTACAGCTAGTGGTTGATATTATTGTACGCTGTATTGAACAAACAGAATTGGATAATGGGCCCTATTCGCGTTATAAGGGCTTAATCTAATTTTAAATACAGTACTGGCTCTTTCAATGTATAGAAGAAGGTTAACATAAAATAAATACAACATTCAAGTGAGTTAAATTTAAAACTGGCCAACCATGAAGGTAGATTAAAAATTGTACAGTCGACAGCAGATCAAGCGTAAAAGTTTGACCTTGAGAACTCTTTCTGCGCTCGTAATAGACGCGGCTTTCGTAGTGTAACTGTTACATTTGATGTGCTGTCGTCTGTACCTACTCTTAAACAATATTTAACCAAACTACTCCGGTTACATTTGTAATAACAAAAATTAGGCGAGGCGTAATTACTGTTTATTTGATTTAACAAAACGGTGCGTCTAGGGTTTATTTTGGCTAGGTGATAGATACCCTAAAGATTTTAGTCGCCTCTGTGGTCTAATGGTTGAGACCACCGAACTCAGATCTAGAGATCCGGGGTTCGATTCCTGTGGGTGCTGAAATTTTCTGCTCGATTTGGTTGGTGGTAGGGCTTTACGAAGTCCGCCTGGCTAGCTACCACGATCTTACCTTAGTCTGCCGCCATAGCAATAGATAATGTTAACGGCATTGTTGTGTTCCAGCAGCTAGAGGTCAGATAGCCGGCCGTGGAACTCCCTACCTGAGGATATTAGGAAAGCCCGGTCATTGGAGTCCTTCAAGATCCAGGTTGAGAATCACTTCCTCAACTCTAGTCCATAGCTGTTCGTGTCGTATACTGTCTCATTTTTTTAAAAATAGATATGACTTCATTCTAGTTCATTTATATATTTTTTTTTTGTATAAGTTTGGATATATTTATTTTATTAATTTAAATTTTATAGTGATTATCTTTATTGCACCCACTCTCTTATTTTTCCTGCTGCAGTATATTCTGTCACTCCTGGTTGCCTGGAAGAGATTGCTGCTTAGCAAGAAGGCCGCCAATTGTATTGTTTTGTTTATTTTTTATAGTTTATTATGTTTGTGTTCTTATGTGCAATAAAGAATATTTGATTTGATTTGATAGCCAGTTCCTCTGTGGTTAAGGAATTCGGGTCTAGCTTGCTTCCATCGTCGGCCCAACAGTTACCCCGTTAAGATTTTTTTTAAAATGTAGTCATTTTTCAACTAATAATGGCGACGTATTAATAATAATATTATTATTATAATATTCATACACTCACACCTAATATCAAGCCCAAAGTAAGCATCATTAACAGCTTGTGTTTTAAATACTAGATAACGGATTATACTTAATAATTATCTTCTTCTTCTTCTAGTGCCTATCCGATGATCGAAGGTTGGCAGTTTATCATAATAAAAGTCTTTTAATCTAGAAATTTCTAAATCAGAACAAGTGTAATGTCCTGCGGTGGAAATTTAGTTCGCAATCTTTTATAGTCCCCGTGACTGCTATGACCTCTGAACTACCAAGGTTTTAGGATAGTACTATGAATACTCTGCTTGAATTTATATTGTTGCGTTTGCTATCATGAACCTTGACAATTTAGAAATAAATAAATAGTAGATTGCTTTATAAGGGTGGAAAGTAATCAATCCCTATGAGGTAGTTAGACGCCCAAGCGCAGTGAGCGCAGCTATACTTAGTCCAAGTAGGGTTTGATTCCTTTTACCCGTGTGTAGCACTCTACTTTTCATTTCAAATGCAAGGCAAATAAAAAATAGTTTTTTCATCCCCCCATCTCGGAAAGAGTATTTTTTTTTCTTTGATATCTGAGTGCAAAAGCCGTTTTTATCCGCTAGAGGATAAAGTAAAATTAAATTTAGAACATCGTGTGCACTAAGTCTGTGAATCCAAAACATCATTAAACCTCTTTACTTCTACCTCCATGGTGCCGAATTTATCATACAACCTTTTTGAACTTGATAAAAACTCAGACTCGGCACCTTCTTGGTGTACCTACTTTTGGTTTAATTTGCTTTGCGCGCACCATTTTCTTTTCGATACATATTTGTTAAAACCATAGGTTTAAAACAAGAAATTTGAAAACAAGTAAAAGACCTAAAATGAGTGATTTTAGTGACTAAGAAGTTATTTGACGCCAACAGAATTGACTAAAACTGTTAATAATGCGCAAATGTTTTTTTTTACATTTATTAATTTCCTCGTTGAGGTGGGATGAAAAGTTACGCGTTGCACTCGAGTGCAAAGATTTTTCACCTTGTGCTCTTTTGATTTCCTCGCTAACGCTCAGGATTCTAATTTTTTAATCACTCGCTGCGCTCGTGATTCAATTTTAGAATCCTTCGCTTGCTCGGTCATCAAAATTGAGCACGCGGTTAAAAAGCAACTTTGCACTCTTGTATAACGAATAACTATTCTAATAAAAAATATTAATAAAAATATTCCTAACGTGAGTAGAACCTATTTTAAAAAAGTTTTTTTTTTGGAACACATCGCGTTACCGCCTACTGGCTATTCAGCCGAATACTTTTTTTTTCTTCATTGTACCACAGATTGTACGTAACCAAATTCAGTTCTATTTTTAAATTTTTTATTTCTGCCCTAGGAAAGGAAGCAATTAGTATGAGTTTTAACCGCCCGGTGGTGGGAACTAGCGTTTTCCTCCCAATACCTACTCAGATCAAGAAAACGCTACTTTCCGAGCATGAGGAATTAAAAATATTCATACACTCACTGTCAAGCCCAAATTAAGCATCAGTAAGAGCTTGTGTTATGGATACTAATAACGGAGAAATAATACGTATTTAAAGCGTCATAAGGAACGCTAGGTAGATGAGATTAAAAGGTATGTTGGGAACGACTGGACAAAGAAAGCAAAGACAAGAAAAACCTGAAAACTGTTGGAGGAAGCCTTTACCCGCAGGGGCCTTAACTATACAGGGTGGTACTGTCAATGCGACAATAAATTAAAACATGGTCTGTATTACTTTCAAAAACATCTTATTCATTTTATAATTTCTGGACATTTCTATGAAATAATGCAGCTAATGTTATATTATTCCATACAAATTTCATGAGATTATCAAATGATTATTATGTTTTTGAAAGTGGCAAACTATTTCTATGAAATAATATAGGCCAATTTTTAATTTATTGTCGCATTGACCGCACCCTGTATAACTATACAATTTAATATGTATTGTTATTATAATTATTCTATGTTGAAACTCTGTAAGTTAAGGAAAATAAAGAAGCTTTAATATTATTATTATTTACGTATAAAATATCAGATATATACTAAATAAACATATTACCTATTATAAACATCAGTGACTCGTGAATATCATCAAAAAACTTTTGCTGCGGACTAGAACCCGGGACCGGCCAGCTGGTCGTCAAATGTTATAATGATAAAATAAAATTTAGAAAATAATAAATTGTTATCGTTTTAATCTCATAGGCATTTCCATATTTTGATATTCAAATATTTTTTCCAAGTTAAAGTTACAAGATCTTGTTCATATCAAGCACTTACAACTTATTTAATATTCAAATATAGCAAAATTACTTGTTTACTTACAAAACTGAACCGTAATATTATTTGTCAAACACGAAACATACTTCTTAATCTACTGCGAATATTTATGTCAAAATATATGTTACGTATTATTGTTTATTTACATAGACTTTGAAGAATTCTCTCGAAGATCAAAGGTTATAGGCAAAGGCGCGGCGTTGCCGAAACGAGAGGGAATATGTAAATTCGCCAAAGAAATATCAGAGCACGGGACGTGAAATAAACCGGGATGGCAATTGTGTGGGAATGACAATGTTTTATTACGCCGCGAGACCGTGAAAACATTCTGAGTAGTCGTGAACAAGTCTCCTTCGTAAATACATATACATCATAGACAAATGGAACTACAAAATAGGCAAAAAAATCGCCCAATTATTATTTTGTACACCAAACACGGCAAATGACTCTACACCACATTTTTTTACAGAACTAGATGACAAACAAGCTGATGGCCCATCTGATGGTCAGCGGTTATCGCCGCCTATAGACATCTGCAATAACAACGAAAAATCACTTGATATTGCAGGTGCTTTGATATCCTGAGGCCTAAGATGAAATGCCGTCCATGCCCAGTAGTTACACTGCCTATCATTCCTTTCAATCCAAAACATAGCGAACTGTTTCACGGCTGAAATAAGAAAGGTGGTGGTACCTACCCAGACGACCCTACATACGGGCCTACCACCTAGTCACCTGATGTGAAGCGGTAAGAAGAGTAAAAACGAAAACATCTAGTGTAGCTTGAAACACACTATTCTAGCCGCCTCCATCTTGCCGGACCATAAGGTGCCTTTTCACGCCTCTTTTGAAGGAACTCATGTAACAGAAGGAGGAAAAATATGCGCTGGCAAAGAATTCCAAGTTTTGGAAGTCCGACAGAGAAACCAATTAAAAAAAATAGATATAGGTACCCAGTGTCATTGTCACAATCAAGACGAATGTAACCACACCAACAAAGCTAAAATCCATCAAGCCGTCAAGGCTACAGAACATGCCAAAGAAATATAACATACACACATACTTACATACATACACTCGAAAAAATAAGCCTCCTCGTTCTGGCGCAGTCTGGTGAAACGTTAAATCACACTGAAATTACGCAGGATCGAATCCTGAATAAAAAATATTTTAAAACCTTTTCAAATGTGATACTACAATGATTGAATAAGAATATGACGATATTTCAGCAATAAAAAATTTAAACAAACATTAAAACCGACTTCAAAAACTGAAAAGGATAAAATAATTAAATTTAAGTAGGTCCTATCATCTATACTAGTATCCCCTAGAAACATATTTTTTGGAGTCGGTGCTTTTTTTTTTTTTTTTTTTTTTTTTTATACAACTGAATGACAAACAAGCTGACGGCCCACCTGATGGAAAGCGGTAACCGCCGCCTATAGACACCTGCAATAACAAGGAAAAATCACTTGATATTGCAGGTGCGTTGTCATCCTGGGGCCTAAGATGAAATGCCGTCCATGCCCAGTAATTACACTGGCTACCTTTCCCTTCAATCCGAAACACAGCGAACTGTTTCACGGCTGAAATAAGAAAGGCGGTGGTACCTACCCAGACGACCCTGCATACGGGCCTACCACCTAGTAAAGTGCTTCACTTTCTATTGTTTTTGGAAACAACTTAGCACCAACTCCAAACAATATGTTTCTAGGGGATGAGTACCTACTTAAATTTAATTATTTTGTCCTTTTCAGTTTTTTGAAGGAAGTTTTTATCTTTGTTTAAAATTTATTTTTTACAATTTTCAGTGATAACTTTCTAAGGTCGAAGCTAGATAGGTAACCGTCAACTTATATTGTTTCCTACTATCGTATCGTTTCAATAAAAAGTCATAGGAAAGCAAAAATCCGCAATTTCGCATACGTAAAGGACTTAATGACTACTCAACTGATTTTGAAAAAATTTTATGGGACCAAATAGAAACTATCTGGCAACAAACGAAAAAAAGGAAAATAAATCAGTAATCTCGGCGTAATCAGTGCACAAACATAGAAAAAAAAGCATACCGGCCGAATCGAGAACCTCCTCGTTTTTGAAGTCGGTTAAAAATAGAGACTTACTACGTTTAGTGAAGACTATAAAAAAATTAGAAGTTTTATACAGGAAAACTTTACTTAATTACCTATATTGCTCATTTTATTGACAAGATTCCCGCTAACATTTTTAACATCATTATTTTGATCTACAAGGAACACACCCCGCACAACTTAAAGGCTGCAACAGTTTCATTCCATTTCATTCGTCAATTCCTTCCAATGTTGTCGTAATCAAACGAGGTTGCCGGCTCAAGAAATATAGGTGCGTTGCTATTTCAGCTGACTCATGATAACTAAGAGCATTAACGATTTGGGGCGAGCTGAATGCAATGCGTTGGCTTTATTCAAAGCTATAAAATAAATGCCGTCGATAAAACCGCACCGATCGTTGTTTAGTTACTTCAATTTCTTGTGTGAACAGCTTTATATGTAGCTACTATGTAAGTATATTTATATTTTATTGTATCAATAGGTTTTTTATTCGTGCGGATGATAATCAAGCTGACAGCCTACCTGGGCCTCAATCGCGCTAAGTTTCATTGTATTCACCAAAGCAATACCAATTCTGAATTTTGCTAATATATCGAGCGGTTTTCGACAACATTTAAATACAAAGACGTTACTATGGCAACCATCTAAACTATAGCAACGTATTTACCGCTGTCAAACAAACATTTTTGCATCTTCTGTTACCGTTACAAACGTTTAAAAAAAAAACGTCAAAAATGTTTGTTGGACAGCGGAAAATTCAAATGCGTTTCATGCTACTTTTCCGTTTAACAGCGAACTGTTTTACGCGGATACAAGAAAGGCGGAAAAGCGAAATAGGAAATAGTAAAATTATGTAGGGACGTTTTATATTCAAATAAATATTACTGCAAATGAAGTCATTGATAATACTTTTTTTAATGTGTCAATATTTTTAAAAGGCACTCTGCTTTATACGCAGTACCTCTTTTATTCCATATAGCTATATTTTGTAATTACATCATAACCAGTTCAGTCATTTTCAAATAACAATAACAATTGATTGTATGGAAATATTATTTTTCTTAATTTTGTTCATATAAATCGGCAACTTCATAGACCTTTTAGTAATAAGTACTTACACACTCCTTTTGTCGCGAACGCGATTCCGAACGACTTGAAATGACGTATAGTCTGTGTCTTTTGTGTTGGCAGTAGGTAAAAAAGTAAGTTAGAGGTTGGTATTATTGGTGATGTCTTGGAAAGGTAGTGCGCGCCAAAACTGTGAGTTGATTAATAATTCTTGATAACATGAAGGCTAGCATAAAAGATTTTGTGGGTCCTTCTATGATTTCGTCAAGAGGTAATTATTGACTGTAACCGGTGGACAGGGAATGGCTGTAGGTGTGGTTTGGAGGCCATTTAGGGACCGTATGGTCCCGCCATAATTATCATCGCCTAGAGAGATGGTAATATGAACAAAATAGTAAAATGTATGGTGAATTGGGAAGGACGAAAGTAAATTGTCGTACCTACTCAGATTCAATAGCAAGATTATTTTCAACTAGGTAAGTGTTTGCACAGATTAATGATATATGTATCTACGATAGTGTTTGATTCCAGAAATATATAAATGCAAAGCAGATAAAGTAGGTACCCGGCAATTCTCAATTCGCAAAGTCTAGATACCCCATTTGCGACACCTTTGCCACTTTACCCCGACGGGAATTGAACCCCGGATCTCTAAATCTGAGGTCTTAACCACTAGACCACAGAGGCGGTCAATATTCCTTCCTCGATAACCTCTCTAATAAAATTTAGAAGGATTTTATTTGCATGCCTAACTTGAGTCGCTACGGTAAGTCATCAACAAACTTTGTCGCTTAATTATTTCACAATGGCACCCGAAGAGTTTTGCGTCATTAGAATTATTAACCTATGTAAATGAAAGATGTCGATATGAAAATTGTTCCAAGTCGACAGAATTAATTAGGAAATTTTAAATTACATGACAAGGAACGTTCGGAATTGGGATTGAATAATAAATCGAGCTTAGAAAATCTTCTAAGTGTAGTCAATTAGATAATAATAATTTACACGGAGCATTCTTCCACATTAAGTCGTAATGTAGTAAGTGCTACTACAGACATCTCAATTAAAATCTATGTTGTGGTAGTGGAGACAGTTGGCAGTCCTCTATCTAATGTAACACACACTGAAGCGAGTAACTATACAGCCAGCGCCGCAATTTGGTGAGGATAATTTATCTTCGCAGAATCAGTCGTCATTCTTTCTAACTCCGATGAAGATGTTGCCTTGTTGCCAGTCTCAAGTGGATTTTATAGGAGGATAGTGAAATAAATAGGCAAATACCAATCCCGAAAACTTTCAATTGGAAACACACAAGTCGCATCTCCAGTTCAATACTGTCAGATATGCAAAAAGTCATTTCTTTATGCGACTACATGACAAACAAGATGACGACCGACCTGGTGGTAAGCGGTTACCGCCGCCTATAGACACCTGCAATAACAAGGAACAATCACTTGATATTGCAGGTGCGTTGTCATCCTGGGGCCTAAGATGAAATGCCGTCTATGCCCAGTAATTACACTGGTTACCTTTCCCATTTCCATTTCCATTTTCCATTTTTAAGGAAAAGCATTTCAAAATTCTATTTTCTTTTAAATAAAGAATCTTCATGATTTAATAAAGATGAAGAAGATAATATTATATCCCTAAGTCTAAGCCAGTGTAATTACTGGGCATGGACGGCATTTCATCTTAGGCCCCAGGATGATAACGCACCTGCAATATCAAGTGATTTTTCTTTGTTATTGCAGGTGTCTATAGGCGGCGGTTACCGCTTACCATCAGGTGGGCCGTCAGCTTGTTTCTCATCTAGTTGTATAAAAAAAACTATATTGCTTCTTGTTTGGTTTCGGCTCTAAATCATCGATCCCTCATCAATCGATCATACAAATAAAAATACACGTTCGCCAAAACAGCCGCCAAAAGTCAATGCCGTGAACTAACAAAAAAACGAAGATTCATTCTACGCCTTAATCTCAAAATTTTGGAAAATTGAATGCAAATACCGCCCTGGATCCGCTAACTTATCAGTGTTTTTTAATTTGAGCCTATTATTTTATTTAATTAATTTATTGAATGAATAGGTACGAGCAACCACTTGTGATCGACTTACGTATCTACCATTATTGTGATTGTGACGCCTGCCTGCGCCACAATGTAACACTAGGGCGCGTTCCAAGCCTACAACTTTTTACTCTAAGGCCGTTCCGTGCCTTACGGTATGGCGCGACGTTTGGCTGTCACAACTATCCCGTTCCGAGCCTGGGAGAGTTGAAACTTTTTGGCGATCAATTTTGATGGTTAAAAAACACTCTGACGTTTAAAACGTCATGTGCATTAGTGACCATCTGTCAAATGAGATGGGATATGTCAAATGAGATGGTATATGTCAAATGAGATGGGATATGTCAAATGTCAAAAAAGGGAATTCTTATTTATAGTTTATTTGAAATAAAAGTAAATAAAAGTTGAAATACAGACTTAATACAGAAAATTTAAGGCGGAATGGAAGACTTCGTATTAGTTTTAGATAATAATGGAACTCCTTGTTAAAATTAGAGGTTATAAAAACAACCTGTGTCGTTCCACACCTTAGAGCAAGACAAAAAACAACTGGGAGTGTTTGGAGTGTAGGCTCGAAACGCGCCCCTGGATTCGTCCCTAGTAATCCCTTTTATTCTGTCTAGACAGAATACAATACATTGCTAATAATAACCATTTTAACTATCATCTAGCAACCGAACATTGCTCCCAGGTCCCGGCCCGATCCGTCTGTTATTTCTGGAAGAATTTCTATTGTAAAAACTTTACCTATATGAGTATGCAAAGTGAGAAACCATAATCGGTCACTAGATAGTTAGACAACTAGAGGTATTTAACTTTAACAATTTTTTGCCTTTTTATTGTTTTTTGTGCAGAATTAACTTTTCCTTTTACAATTTTTTGTTATCTTTTCTTTTTTTAAGGTTTATTTTTTATATTTTTTTTGTATATCCTGCTCCTGCCTGACCGGGCGCTCGCGCTCGCACACAATAAAAAAAACATTTTAAACATTAATAAAAAACATACTCGTAAATCGATCTACATAAATTACTATCTACATATATAAAATGATATATTCTATCTATATAAAAATATAAATAAATTGGAATGAGTTACAGAACTAGTAATTTACTAATAAAATTAGTTTTTGCTGCTTTTTCATTCATCCAAATCCATTGCACGTTCAATTTTAATTAGAGGCTATGCCCTAACGCCCTAAAGGGTAACATGGTGTACTAGTGATTTTCAAATGCGAGATCTGTTTTTTCTTAACATTCATGAATGCATATAAACAAATTGACTTTGACTTTGATCCATCACCAGAAATTGATATATTCCCAGATTGGCATCAACAATCAGAGTAAGTATTAATTAGTTTGCTATTTATACAATAAGCAGATCATGTTTGTTTAAATTTCAGATTAATACGAAATTAATAATCCAAAATTAATTAACACTTGCTTGTAGCCACCGGATTGGCTCAGAAGTCGCTCGGTGTGTTGACGTGTTTAGCTCCAACGTTAGTTTAGTAACTAACTAGATACATACTGTCTGAAACCTTAATCGCAATTAGATGAGTAATATCAAAGCAAAGGTAGATAGCTACCTATGCTCTACACATATTATTTTCGGTAAGGCTTTGAAAAGCAATTGTTTCACATTTTAATGTTTTTAATGCGTTTAAACGCCTACTTTATTGTTCCCATTTACAAATAAAGAACGGAAACGATGAAAAAATATATGCTACAGGCGGGACTCGAACCCGTGTCTCCTGATTTCCGGCCAGACGCGATTACCACTACGCCACCGGAGCACTAGGTATAACCTGCTAATTTCTTCACCGCTTTATTTCGTTTTCTAACGTTTTATAGCAACTTTTATCTCACCACTCAATGAAACTAACACCTCTAGTGGCCCGAAAGAATACTTTTACAAGTATTTTTAAACTTCGAGTTAAGGTGCGAAAAGCTATTTAAAACGTTAGAAAAGGAAAGACAGCGGTGGAGACATTAATTAAGCAGGTTATACCTAGTGTTCCGGTGGCGTAGTGGTAATCTCATCTGGCCGGAAATCAGGAGATGCGGGTTCGACTCCCGCCTGGAGCATATATTTTTTCATCGTTTTCTTTAATTATTTGTAATTGTTACGATAAAGCAATTGTTTGGTAATCAAAGTTACTTTCATAGTGTACACAGCATTAATTACCATTTCAGTCTAAAGACGTACACAAAAAACAGAAACTATTTGTTCTGTGCTGCACGCATCCAGCTACCTGCGTCCTTTAACAGATCTTCGGTCCATCTTGTTGGAGGCCTGCCCGCGCTGCGTCCGGTCTGTGATCCTGTCCTGTCCACTACTTTAGTTTAGCAAGTCGGCAGGGATTTCATCCTCACAAATTGTAACCAAAGTGGTCGCTTACTATAAGATTTCAGAGACACTTCTCCCGCACGCTCAGGTTGTGGAATGAGATCCTTGCAGAGATTTTCTTCAACGAGTACAGCAGTGGGATTCTTTAAAAAAGTTGTGAACAATTTTTTGCAGGGCTGGCAACGCGCAACTGATAAATACCCCTGGTGTTGCTAGCGTCCATAGGCTACGGTAAGCACTTACCATCAGGTGAGCCGTAAGCTTGATTGTTACCTCAGTGGAACTCCTCAGTTGACCACGATGGCCTTTATGTAATCGAGTTAAGTGACAAAGTGGATTTAATTTAAATGTGTAGTTTTCGCACAAATTTAAAGACAATACTCAATATGCCCATGTTGATAATCCCATGAATATTAAAAGATTCGTCAGTCAAACTCATTTTATGATACCATCACAAATTTCATTATTGATCGTATTCATCAGATAAATACAACATTATTAAACAGTCTTGCCCTGTTTCTCTTGATCGTTGAGCATAATTAGCTTCCCTGGATTAAGGGAAAGCTAAACAGCTGAATCTGTTAAATCATTTCTCAATAGCCACCAAAACTGACCTCGTCGCCAACGTACCGTTGGGACTAAAAGATACAAATATTGATAAAAGCGTTCGCAAACGTCGACGTGTCAAAACCTGGCGCAGTGCCTGCAGGCGTTTCATTACGTGCCCTGACTACTGACGTCTGGCACACACTGCTCTGACGGATAAAGAACCTACTGAAATCTGGTTGACATGACTGTTGGATAAACGTTGACGTCGCTTGACATCTGCGGTTGACAGTTGCCATTACGTTGGCTTTGATCGATATTTTAATTTGGGATCGCGTGTACACATAAGTCATCTCGTATTTTGATGATTTATTTTCCTAATTTCTCCTTCCACAAGTTGACGTATTTAATCGCTTTCAGATTGCTTAACTTAAGCTGTTGTCTGCTCATTATAATTTGTGTTAACGATGCAAAATATTATGTGCCGAAAAGTTTTGTGATTTGACGACGAAAGGTTTCAGTTTTGAATTAATTAATATGTCAGTGGAGGCCGTTGATTCCGAATTCTCATTTATATTAAAATATACTCAAAACCTAAAGAAATAGAATCGTCCTACGTGACGTAATCATAAATTCAATACAAGGCGTGCTTCAACAGTTTCAAGTAACCATTTATTATTCAAGACTCCCAAAACCCATGTAAGCATTAAATGTAGGGATAAGAATACAAAAATATATAATAAGATAAGGGTATGGAAGAAACGAAGTTCATTTTTCATATGATGGAAATAGTTGAAATTAAAATCAAAAGCCTCTTCATTTGTGATTTTGTACAACATAATTGTCTTACCACCAAATTCACCAATAATCGCGAGTAACTTAATTTAATCCAATATTTTTATTTATTAAGGTCTTTCACATTTTACCCATAATGGTTATGCAAAAAATAATATTAAATATAAATGTAGTTGTTAATGATAAATTTTAACATACAAATTAAAATTAAGCAACTAAATAAAATCAATTTCGATAGCACTTGAAATACATACACTAACATTTCGATTACTTTACAGCGATCGTGGTCACGGGAAGCCTGAAGATGTCGATTATCTTTGATTAGTTTAAACATTAAGTACCGTCACTTTATGATATATTTGAGCGGTTCGATTCATGCATACGGAGCTCGCGGTATCAATTTGTGGGATAGTGTGAGGAAGGAAGGGCTTGTAACTGTTTTGTTCGCATGACGGGATCCCAAGCTGGTGGTACACTTCAAGCATCTTCTCTATTGAAATTAGGATGTTTTTTGATTTCAATTGCCTCACGTAACATTCTAGGAAGGAAGCGGTATTCTTTGGCGAGGATTTAGAGTTTGATCATATAATCATCATTTCAATAAAATATTCAATTTAAAAATACTAGTCACGAGAGTTGTCGCTAAAGAATTCTTATAAGGAGTAGTAACACTTGAACTAGCATCTCAAATAATTGATTTTTGAATTACTTTAAATCTCTATTACAACAGAAAATTCAAATCTACCAATATCTAAATTTGTAAGCACTATTACTTATTCAGTTGTGTGTACAGTAACGACTATAGGTAAAGCGTTTTCTATACGCTACATTTAAAATCTCTGTTTTTGTTAAAATTCCGATAAAAAACAGCATTCATCAGATCGGCTTTTATTTCAAAGTTCCACATCCGCTACAACTATAATTATCCAAGTTCTTTGACAGGCCAAATGACTGAAGTCTGCTGTGGAAGTGAGAAATTAACACTTTACACCCCGCGAGCGAGTGCAGCACACGCCCTATAATTGTACCTGGAGTTAATAGCTACCGCTCTTACGCGCATTGTACCTATGACAAGTGCACTGGATTCGACTAAGCTTTGAATTAATAGTATGTGTAGTGCAAGGGAGTGTTTCTAAGGGTGTAGAGAGTGAAGCGTTAATTGCTTTTGGTGAATATTCTTGCTTTACATTATTATTGAGAAATGTTAAAGAACACTTTGTTTATGTAAGTTTTAAGCTCTTGTTGTACGCTAAGTCAACGTCAGAAAACGTTTTTTTTTTTATCTTTAATCGCAATATGCTTGTCAATAATGAGGACAGCGTATATGCAAATAAGGACAGATTAATTAAAAGCTTAGAGTTAAAAGACAATCCACGATAACATATTTTTATATTACATCAAAGTAAGGGACCAGCCATTGTTATTTTTAATCCAAATACGCTTTAGATACCTAAGTACTTATCTAAGCTAGAAAAAACCATTGGGTGGAGACGGGTTAAGATATTACAACTTGTGTTATTCCGTAATTATTGTAATGATTTATTCTTTAAGCAGATTTAACGATCTAAGGATCGATTTTGCAACACTCCGTCAACTTTTATTCGGAGTATAACTTTGCCAACTTCACAGGTAATCTGAAGATAATCGGTTAAAAGTATATTCTGGGATGAAATTTATATCAAGATTGAAAACCGGTCATCACTCACAGCTGTTTAATTTGTTAAGTACCCAAAAGTCCAGGAACTGTTAGCAAATTACGCGTTCGAAAACTTATGACTTCAGAATGACTATACTGCCAAAAGACTCGTGCGCAGAAGTTCTCGTGAGTGTATTATCTTTGCAACAATTTGTATTTACGGCCCGGCCACGGGACCGGGCGGCGGCGACGACGACGCGACTGGTGGAACAAATATTCTCTCGCCGCGAATTTCACGCTATTACCAGTCGCGCCATTAGATCGAAACTTCACTCGCAATAATACCTATTTTTGCATTACTGTCGCGAATAGTCACCCACCTCTAATAATAGTTCTTCCAATCCTAGCTTCATTCGAAATATGAACGTTTAAAAAAGGAAATAATAATTCCGCATTAGAATTTTCAATTTCGAATTCTATTTAAAGAGTTTTCTATCGCTTTCACATATAATAATAATAATAATAATATTTATACACTCACACCTATTATCTAGCCCAAAGTAAGCATCATTAAGAGCTTGTATTATGGATACTAGATAACGGAGAAATAATGATAATAATATGTATATACATATTAGAAATATACTAAATAAACATATAAACATCCATGACTCGTAAACAAATGCTCGTACTCATCATACAAACATTTGTTCCTACCGGGATTCGAACCCGGGACCTCTTGACCGAGTAGCCTGGGGTACAGACCACTCGGCCAGCCGGTCGTCCAAATATCTCAACTATCATCTTTATTAGGATCAAGCATTGTCTGTGAGTGTGTCAAATGGGGCATCCGGCGTATCCATCGATCAAGCTGAGTCGTGACGTCACAATAAATCTCCCGCACTTTAGTGGGTATAGAGCATTGTGGCAAAAATGCATGTGCATGGAGAACAGCTAAGGGGCTATCGCTCACGTAGCGGAGTGTTATGGCTGCAAGGATTTAGACTGAATTTGCTTCTTCTCCTTGTAGTCTATTGTTCGAAATTCTTGTTTTATCTATCAATACTTTAGAATTACTAAGCTTGTTACATTGGAATTACAGAACAAGCTCATGATAGAAGAGAAATCTTAGTAGCCTAAGAACGGCATTTTCATGTTCACATATAAACTGCTAGAAACCACACAAACATGGTGTTATGGGTGTAATTGGGAAAAGTTTTATAGAGAGCCATGAGTGGTGATCTTAAATGTTTAATAAAACGTTGAAATCAATAAAAATAATTAGTTGTTTATTTGCTAAATTTGACAATCAACCAGTTGGTGACAATAATCATGATAGCAGCGATGCCTCTTTGACTTAAGAGTATGAAGTGGTTTATAAGAGTATTTATACAACCCCCAACAAGGTTTAAAAAGCCGAAACGATCGGGGGCCCTGCGTTGTCTATCGGGGTGGCGACAGCCGGCCAAATCAGGCGCGGGCAGTTCCAACCATGACGGACAGAATTTGCAGGTGGCTACAAAACAATTCAACTCCTTGTTCACCTCTTCCCTCCGGAATGAAAGCATGTTTCAAGCAGTGCCTAAAGTTATGTGACATAACTGTCATATCATCGCTCGACCCGTGTAGCTGTCGTGCGTCATTTTTTTACCATTCGAGGCCTTATCTGGTCGGAATGTTTTAAGATTGCCATTGTTCATTCGCACTATAAGAGTATACACGCCAGTTCGCCTCTTTACTACGCCGGGGTCAGAACCCTTCTTAGTGGGACGGTCCACCCACACTTCGTCCAGCGGAACGTTTTCCTTTGCTACTCGTTACCTTGTTGTTGGTCTTAGCTCCTTTTTTGAACGTGTTTCATACAATCTTTCACTCGCATAAAGCTCGAGTAAATCGAAAGTGGTACGCATTGCTCTTCCGAAAACAATTTTAAATGGTGAACGATTGGTTGAGCACAATTTATGGCAATAGAAACCAACAAATGTCACAAATCACCATAGCAAAAACTTCTCTCTCTGGTAGGTCAGAAAGCCGTCATAAATTTTTCACCAATAAAAAACTTAGCTTCGCACTGGTTTAAGTTATATTTTATGTATTTCATCATAAATGCATTGTCAGCCATCAGGCCCCAAGCTCCTTTATTATGACTATAATTCGGAAAAACTCTGTATCGGATTAAAACTTTCACTATTCTATATTCCCAAGATACTTCTGTTTAAGATGATAAAAATTTCCCACAAAAATGGTAACTTTAAAATCCATTTTGCAAAGTTCACAGGGGGTGTGATGCAGCGCTTATATCAGCAATGCTCCCCGCGGAGAGAAGCAAACGCGTCCATGCAAGTATTTTGTAGATTCTCTCACGCCACATGTCTTGAAAGATTCACTGATCGAGTGGAACGCTCGGATGTTAAGTTGGAAATTTTATAAGGTTCATACTTGACTCTTCGCTAACGGATCTGCCTGAATTCTACAACAGTAAATGGTTTAGTTGCTGCAAGATTTGTGTCACTAAGTGAAAGGGAATTGTAATTTTGTCTTTACGAAAATTGGTAACACAGCTTCAATCGATCTATTTTTAAAATAACAATTCGTAACATACAAAATCATAAAATTGAAATTTTAAGTAACCCCCGGCCTCATTAATCACCTATCTAACACCATCTCATTGAGACTATTCTTATGAGCCGAAACACGCTATATCTGCTGCAAGTTTTTGAAGAATTAAGCATCCCGCAGTCTTTTTGATGGTATAGGATCAGCACAAGGTTAGTAAGTCATGTGAATGTCACCGAAGTGACGTTAATATTTCAATTTCAATTTCAATTTCAATTTCTTTATTTACCGTTTGTTACATTACGCAACTTAGGCACGTCTAAATACAGTATAAATCCATTAAAAATACTTATCATAATTAATAATAGGTTACATAAATTTAATTTAATAGATATATAATTTTACATTGTATTGAGAATCAGAATGGAACTGTTCATATATTCAGCTATGCTATAAAATGGATTGCTTTCAAAGAACACTTTAATATTTTCTTTAAATCTATTGTACGGCAAATAAGTTATGTGTATAGGTAGTTTATTATACATGTACATTTTTAAATAGATACCTTGCTTGTTAGTTTTATGTAATCTTACTCTAGGTATTTGTAATCTTTCTTTACTTCGAGTATTATAGTTATGTGTATCCATTTTTTTGCTTAATTGATCTTTTTGGGAATGTATATCTAAAAGTGATTTATAAATAAATAGGGACACTACTGTCATAATTCTATTCTTGATAAAGTATGTCCTTGCTGAAGTAAACCGTTGCAAACTATTTATGATTCTAATAGATCTTTTTTGACGTATTAGAATACGTTCTATTAGTGGGACACTCCCCCAAACTGTTATTGCATAGCTAATAATAGAGTGACAGTACGCATAATACACCGATAATAACGTTTTCTTATCAACAATGGACTTGAGCTTAAATAGCAAATAATTTGCACTTGCTAGTCTTTTACATATTTTTTCTATGTGTTCATTAAAACTTAGTGTTGAGTCAATAGTACATCCAAGAAATACCACTTTGTCATTTATATCGTCTTTATTTTGTTTTCTGCATCTGTAGTTTAAGATTTTACTTTTCTCCTCATTTAACAATATTCCATTAGTTTGAAACCACATCTTTAATTCATTTATAGCACTTTTCCTTTTTTCAGTCAGCAAGTGGTCATTTTTAGCTTTAATACCAATATGCGTATCATCGGCAAAGAGGGTAACCATAGCCCACTCGGGTAAGCATTGCCGTAAATCGTTCACGTATATCAAAAAAAGTAGTGGTCCCAAAATAGACCCTTGTGGCACACCTATATCACTAATTTGCTTATCGGAATGCACTCCGTTAACTACCACAGATTGTTCTCTATTACTCAGGTAAGTTCTTAAAATGTCAAACTCTTTTCCTTCAAAACCATAAAATTTTAATTTATGCAACAATACATCATGCCGTATACAGTCAAAGGCTTTTGACAGATCACAGAAAACACTTGTGCATCGCTCTGAATTATCTAAGGCTTCAAGAGCGAAATATATCGTTTTCTGAATAGCCATTTCCGTAGACCGGTTTTTCCGAAACCCAAACTGGCACTCATCAAATAAGTTATTTGATTCAAAAAAATTTACTATTCTCGATTTCAAAGCACTTTCAAGGATCTTTGACAAAACCGGTAATATGCAAACTGGCCGGTAATTATTGATATCTACAGAATCTCCCCTTTTAAATAAAGGTACTATTTTACCGAGCTTTAGAACATCCGGAAATATTCCTTGTATAATGCAATCATTTAAAATTTCAAGAATCACTCCAAACAGAATATCATTTCCTATTATTAATTGTTTAAAATGCATTGTATCCATTCCATAATGATCCTGCGAAAACTTTTTTTTCATAGTTGTAATTATTTTTCTAAGCTCTTTTACTGTAATAAGAGGAAATCTTATTTTTTCTTTTGGTGGACACAATTTGCTCATGTACATATCACATTTTTCCAATTTAAGTTCCCATTTTTTAGTTAGAGTTTTGGCTACATTAGTAAAAAAATCATTAAAAGCACTTGATATTTCCCTATCGCTATTAACTACGTTTCCCTTAGTTGTACGTATTATATCGATCCTAAAGTTAGCACTTCTATTTGATTTATTTTGTTGTTCCTTTACTATTTTCCAAGATGTTTTAATTTTATTACTTGAATTTTGTATTCTCTTAATAAAACCCTAACCCTAACCCTAATTAATAAAACCCTTTTATCGTGTAGAAAATGAGTCATCAAACGCCTGAACTGATCTTTATAAATTATTGCTAAGAACCATCCTAGTCACATCAGCTTACAAACAAAAAAAATACAAAATCGGTCCATTCGTTTTAGGAGCTACGATGCCACAGACAGAGACACACAGATACACAGACAGACACACAGATACACAGACAGATACGCCAAACTTATAACACCCCTCTTTTTTGGTCGAGGGTTGAAAACTAAAAAGTATAATTCAGCTCAGACCACCAGCAGTTAAAAAAGTATATTTACTTTTTAGCCGACTTCAAAAAAAAGGAGGTTATAATATGTTCCAGTGTATGTATTTTTTTGTCTGTATTTTCACCGATTTCTCTGTCAATTGTGAACCGATATTCAAAATTCTTTTTACATTCGATAGAGTAGGTACACTCCTGAGGTAGTCCCACTGTCACCAAGTCAGGATCTGATGATGGGATCTTAGGGAAATCGAGGGCAAACATCAAATTTTGTAGGCACGTATGGCATGTTTTACTTTTTTCCAACGCTATTCAAGTATTTGCTTCTGTTCGTCATCATCTCATGTCGATGAGCTGGTGATGGAAGGTACAACTTCTTAACGGTTAGGAGATGGAAGATAATTCTTCTTGTATTCTATGGGGTTATTCGGTTGAACTGATAATGGAAGGTAAAACGCCTTAACAGTTTGGAGTTATTATCAGTGGTACGCTACGATAATATGAAACAATTTTATGTTTTTCCATCAAAGACTCAGACCGACAAGTCGATAGTGCTGACGGTCACCCACTCAGCTTTGAGCTTAGGAAATCCTTTAAAAAAAGTGTTATTTTTTTTAAACATCAAAAAAAATTAAACAACAACAAAACTATTTCTGTTGGGCCGCACTAGGTATTTAAACTTAAAACTTAAATGAAAAGAACGGAAATATTTAACTGAAAAATATAAGAAAAAATCAGGTACTCAAATTTAATGATTTTTTTTTTTTTAGTGTTTTGAAGTCGGTTTTATTTTTGTTCAAACATTTTTATAGTATTTTGACTATGTAGCAAACAAATTTAGGACCAGACTGTAGCTGGTAGATAACACCAAAGTTGCTGAGGATGAAGAAATAGTGAAACTTGTTTCCCTGTCGATGTGACGTAATGCGTACTTATAGCGATATTATGACGAGTTTCCACATGGGAACACTAATCCTAGTTTCCACATGGGAACACTAATCCTGATTTAATATTCGCTAGTGCGCAGTCAGTTGTAGTAATACGAATAGTTCTGTCTGGAACCCATCATACATTATACAAACACATAGGCTCGAGGGTATCCAGCTGTCATTCACAAAGCATATTGCTTACACCACCCGAGGTATCTCTCATTGGTGTTCATACGGTCATAGGCTTTCCAAACGTGACCCCTTTGAGGACACTACGAATACCGCCCATGATCTGTTTAGGTGATATGTGGTTATGTTTATTACTTGAAGTTATCACTTTAGACAGTCATAAACGTTGCGTGTTCAAATAAAAGAAGATAGAATTTAGTAGAAGTCTATTCAATCACTGCACATAAGGATACAGAAAGTTATACCAAAAATAAAGTCAATTTGATCCCAATAACTCACTAATTTACAGGACTAAACCAGCACGCACTCGTGTAGGACTACGACTGTTTGCTGCGGCTACGGTTTTCGGCTACGATGCTACGGCTACGATGCTCAGGCTACGAATATTTTCGCTGATGCAATAAACTGTGTCGCTACAATCTGCTTCTCCTTTATAGAACAGTAATCGATTATAATATTACTATGTTGGAAAACCATGAGTTTTTAGCTGTGATGCGTAAACAATCCTTGCTGAGTTTCCTGCCCTAGAATTAACGTTTCATACATGTACGTTTTATAATGTTATCTACCTACCAAAGTTTACTTCACTTTCGATAAAACTAAAGTAAATCACAAATCAGTGGCACACAAATAGAAATCCCGACTTAATAAAACCCGCCGCTCAAACCTGCAAAAAAGCTTTGCCAATTTGCAAAACTAAAAAGTTCGGCTTCTTGGCACGGAAACGGCAAAAAGTTCCTTGAGGGTTCTTCTGGAGCACGGGCAGGGAATTTCATTCTGCGAGCCGTTTGCTTACCCGAGCCAATCGGCGAGAAGCCGATTCTTAACGAGGATGCCAATATCTTGGACTCCGCCGAGCTGATAGTTCGAGTACAATATTCTCTGTTGGCCTGTGCAATGTTCTTTGTTTGATGTAAAGAACCGATCTTGATGTTTGTACTTGGTGGCTACAGTTACTTATAACTGTTGTGAGTGATTTTTAATTTAATAAGTAACTAAGAACTCACCTGATGAAACGGGACAGAAGAAAACAATATTTGCTTGGTTTTGCTTGTGAACGTTTTCAGCAGCTATTACGTGGTTTGATAAAGGTTTATTCACATAAATATGAATAAACCTTTATTAGGTGTATTCACATAAATATGGTTTGATAAAGGTTAATTTAATAATTGAGCCATTTTAAGAAATTATCTATTTCTCAATTTTTCTATAAAATCACACTCTGGACTAATTAAATTTGAATATACTGCAAAATTATGTCTCCTTAACTGAACGTCGATCCACAGTTAAGTAGTGCAAAAGTACAATACTCCGAACTGGCATTTGACAACGAAATCTAAATGTCAGGCTGTGTTATTGATAGAACTACATAACTTGAGTGGATTCTAGACGAAACAGAAAATGTTTGTTTCCGATTAAATTTTATAACTTTTCAGTTAAAATTTATATTTAAATATTTGAAGTGCAGTATCTCATTTCCAAAAAAACCTAGTCCAAAAACCACGTTCAAGTGAAATCAGAATTCCGTCAAAGAGTCCACACGTACCGACACCTCGCAGCCCAACTCCAAATAGAATTTACAATAAAACTAAATAGTCAATGGGAGGTGCTCGTACAGTCAGCTGGAGTAGATGACCAAAATCAAAACTTAAAAAATGTTAAAGAAGAAAACACATTGGAAAAGTGCCTAGAGATAGAGCAGGCGGGGACAAATACAATCACTGTTTTATAAAAACTTAAAGAGTATTTGTTGCAAATTATGCAAGTCTTTGGCCAAATGTTCCGAAAATTATCTCTTTGGAAAAGTTGCGGGCCCCATTTATTTGTATAGGTAATAATAAGTTAAAAGAGTAGAAAAGAAGTAAAGTAATCTCGGTGGTACATACCTAGTCCTTATAGTGCACAATCGCAGCACTTTCGGTATAATAGCAAAAGGTACGAAAAGAGATTCCAAGAGTAGATACACACACAAGGATAGTAATCGCGGTGAGGTACTGAGTCCGTCTGTGAATGACAAGGCTGCTGATTATATAATAAACATTAAATTATCTAGGAGGGAATGAATTACTTTTAATTGATTTGGATCGCGCTATTTTAACTTAAAAATCTAATGAAATGAACAGGAATATTTAACATTAACTAACAATAAAATTGGTGATAATATAATATTTTTAAGTGATTACATTAATGTAGTACAACAGGGTTCATATGATACTTCGGGAGCTATAACATCATCTACTTATGCTCATCAAAAAATCAGTCAATCATGATCCCAGGAAGTTATTCTCTGTGCATTTTCTTACTGCGTCTATTTTTAATTACAACCTAAAGTGTTTTAAAGTGTTTAATTTGAAATTACAAAGATCAGTCGGTGTGAAGGCAATGGTAGCCAGTGTGATGACAGGACATAACGAATATTCATTAGGAAATCCTTTTTATGTTCAATCGGAGCGTAACCTAATGACTGTTTTCTTTGTTATTCCTTTTTTAGTAACAAATTCACAAGAACTGATAGAATTGAGACATTGAAACTTGTCTGATCACTTTAGGTGTGGACTGTACGCGTGAAGAGGTTTAGCCACAAAGGGACCCATCTCAGCACGTTATGAGTAAAATTTGCAAAATTCATAGACCTTATAAGGTAACAAAAATAGCAGTTTTCTAAAACTAGTATAGCATCTTAATGTGCGGTTTACTGTAAACAATTGATACAACGTTCGCCAATTTTTGCCTGTGAAAACTGATGATACTGGTATTTTTTTATATAACTAGATTTTTCTTTGTTGTTAAATGAGCCTTTCGGCGGTCTAGTAATTATTGAAAGGTTTTAATTGGATTCGTAATGCTACATTTAGTATTGACTAATGATAAAAATCTGTAATATTTTTAAATTTGAAATCATGGTGTTTTTTTTTCCTCGAGGATTCTGAATCAGATCATTTATTCTTTCTTAAACTTTATATTGCATTTCTTAGTCAGAGTCAAAATATACCTTTCCCAGTTTGTAAACATCAAAATATCGTGAATAATATTTTTCAGGTAAGGATCCCACAAGAATCTGTTTAAAACAAAAGTTTCGACTTCTTTCCCAAAAAAAAAATATTTATGACTAACTAAGTACTATACAATAAAAATAACAGTACTTAATATTTTCAATATGAAATATCAAACTTAGCTAGGTTTTTTTTATATACAACTACATGACAAACAAGCTGATGGCCCACCTGATGATAAGCGGTTACCGCCGCCTATAGACACCTGCAATAACAAGGAAAATCACTTGATAGCAGGTGCGTTGTCATCCTGAGGCCTAAGATGAAATGCCATCAATGCCCAGTAATTTCAATGGCTAACTTTCCCTTAAATCCGAAACACAGCGAACTGTTTCACGGCTGAAATAAGAAAGGCGGTGGTACCTACCCAGACGACCCTACATACGGACCTACCACTTAGTAAAACTAAAACTAAAGGTAGGTAGGTACTTAAAACTCACGTTATTAAATTGGTCAACACATTATCTATTGTCTATGGAGCAACACGTCTGTCATAATATCTTGACAAACTCATCACCAGTCTTTATACCGTACCACTGCTAGGCACAGGCCTTCCTACATGGGAGAAACGCATGAGAAGCTTGGCCCATAACACCACCACGCTGGCCCAACGCGGTTTGGAAGGTTCAAGCGATTGCAGAACAACCGGGACCAACGGCTTGCTTGACGTGAGGAGCTCGAGATTATAAATTTGACTGACCCATCCCGGGACCGACTATGCGGAAGTTGATTTGTTTCGTAAATAAACTCAAGTGTGTTTAATATAACGTAGCAAATGTTTAGTCAAAACGTTTTCTATCGTTTGTATGAAATCTGTTAAAATATAATATTAGTTTCGATGATGGGTTCCTAATGATTTTCATTAGTCTTTATTATAATCTACCCGCAAAGATTATTGACATAGTGACAATTTCTATTTGTACAGTACTATAAAACGGAATTCCTCATAAAGTCGAGAGACATTCCAAACTACAGAACAATATCCCACTGCAATGGAATGCTCTTTGATATTTTTTTTCATTGCAAGTTCTAAAGTCATTTTTATATTGCTTCCTAAAAGTATACAAAATACTGCAATTTGTGGTAAATGTGGCAAATTGTTTCAAAATCAGGTTCATTTTGGCCAAGCTTCTTTAAAAACTTATATTATGAATAATCATTCTAAAGAAACAGCTTCACAATCTTACTTCCTAATGAATTTCGATTCCTTAGCACAATAGATTCCGTAAATAGAAATGCTAGTATATCAATGATAATATTATGTACCTACTTCTAACAATGCTTATACAAAAAGCTGACGTAATAAGCGTTAAGAAGGAAACACTTAGGAACAAATAGGATTATATCTGACGTGAAGTTGATTTTCTTACATACATACCCGGGGCGTCTATTAATAAATGATGATGGATTTGGGATTTTGCGTTAGGGATTACAATTTATTGACCATAATGAGATGTATTACTAGTATAATATTAATAATTATATCCAAAGTCACTTCAGAAATATTTGGGCCAAGAACACTTGTGACTTGCTCAGCATATTTATTTAAATTATTGATTTATAGATCACCAATATAGGTTAGTTATGATCGAACCAAGTGGCATTCATATGGAGAGGGCTATTCCCAGCAGTGAACTGTTATGGGCTGATGATGATGGACATAACAAACATCAAACAGCAAATGGCTCAGACATCTTTTCAGCTTAATGATATAATAATAAGAGACAAAGTCTGCGTGCCCTGTAGAGGCAACTAAATAATACTAATAATATAAAAAACAACCAAATTATTAACTACGAAAATTCAGACGGGGAAAAATTCAATATTCTAAAGAGAACTAAAAAAGAAAAGTATATGAAGCTGTTGAATGCCGCGAATAGGTCCAAATCCTTAGTTTTGGCCATAGAAAGCTTCTTTTGAAAATTAGGAACTTTTATATTATTGTGATGGCACAGAAATATATATTATAAAACTTTTTCTTACGATTTCGGATTTAGGTTTTTTTTATACAACTAGATGACAATAAAGCTGATAGCCCACCTGGTGGTAAGCGGTTACTGTTGCGTATAGGCACCTGCAATAACAAGGAAAAAATCACTTGATATTGCAGGTGCGTTGTCATCCTGAGGCCTAAGATGAAATGCCTTCCATGCCCAGCAATTACATTGGCTACCTTTCCCTTCAATCCGAAACACAGCGAACTGTTTCACAGCTGACATAAGAAAGGCGGTGGTACCTACCAAGGCAACCCTACATATGGTAGGCCACCTAGTAAAGGTAGGTTTTCAATCATCTTTCGAAAAAAATGTGTTGCAGTTTTTACCATTGGTTAAACGTCACCATAACATAGGTACTCATAATAATAATAATACCAATAATCATACACCCACACCTAATATCTAGCCCAAAGTAAGCATCATTAAGAGCTTGTATTATGGATACTAGATATCGGATAAATATTGATAATAATATATTATATGTAAATATAAGAAATATACTAAATAAACATATAAACATCCATGACTCGTAAACAAATGCTCGTACTCATCATACAAACATTTGCTCCTACCGGGATTCGAACCTTACGTTGTAATGATGGCTTCCTAATTTCACAACAATAAAAAGTCCCAGAGATTACGCAACAATAAACAGTTCTAAACTTATCACACCTTTACGGGATCTTTCAACGTTTCATCTCTACTCAAGCCTGACAGTAAAAACGTTACGTCTGTCCGTCCAAACGCGATAAACTGTCCATACGTCAACTCTCCACTAAATGCGCTCGAACGATTATCTAAATCGTCAAGTGTCGATAAAACAAGAAGGGTTTCAGTGTCGACTCGGCCAAGTCCATTTCATTCAAGACACTTTTATGTGCGACTTAAACACACCTAGGAATAAACAGGCAACATTTTAGTTACTTTATGAGATTGAAGTGGCTTAGTAAAAGAATTATATAGCACTCTATTTTTGTTTTGCCTCCATTTTTGTTTTGACAATTTTCAAAGAATTTTCTCGACATTATCTTTGATCAAGTTACGTGAGTGTTTAGCTAACGACCCCGAGAATTGTTTTCGTTTGAAATATTTACACCCACTAAAATATGAATCGGTAAATAATATGTATAAACATTTATTTAAGTGCATATTACCAGAGGGTAATGGTATATTGTCGAAGTAAAAAGTTGTATCTTATTCAATTTCGAATCGCTGCCCGCTTGTACAGCCCGGCTGGCCCGCGTATACACATGCATGCCGGTCAACGTAGAACGAGGGAGGGCATTACAGCCTCCCGGAGTTAAGACTTCCCAGCAGTAACTTGCTCTGGTGGTGGAAATGGATGACGTGTCACCACAGGATGCCCATAATACCACCAGCTGGCAGAAAAGAAGGTGTATGGCAGGGGTTTTAGTGGGTGCGAGTCCCACGCGTCCCTCTCTTCGTTCCCCAGAAGAGAGGACAGCGCATAAGGCGTTTCCCCCACCACAAAAAAAATGTATCTTGGCCAAAAAGTTAGACTATGCTATTTATCATAATGTGATCACATTTCATCCAAATCGGTTTAGCAGTGTAAGAATGAAGACGTAACAGACAGACAGGGTTACTTTCGTATTCATATTATTGGTCTAAGGTTCTAAGGCTTTTTTTAAAAATAAGGATGTTTTGCTGTAGAAAAGAAATTTATTCGGGTTTCAAATTTAAAGGTACTATCAATTTAAGGCCACGGCCACACGATAGCGTGGGAACCAAACTCCTGCGCAGTGCAACCAGTGCGCCACAAATCAAAAGATTCACTTACTATGATTAAGCAAGAGATACAATAAGACCAAAGTGGTAATTATTATTTATTTTAATTAACCCGTCAAGCGTCAGATTCTATAACCCGTCAAGAGACACAATTGATTTTTCCACTGTCATAGCCCTCCGGTGGGATTACACCGCTTAAGGGATTAAGCTGAATAACGAATCGGCGTGGTGGCCAATAACGCGATGGGCAAATCACTGTAAGCATGATTATATTCTGAAATACAAAACTGAATTGTGATTTGGAAACTGACAATAGGTTAGAAAATTATGAAAGTTGTAGTTTATTAGGGAATACAATTAATCACTCCCGTTTTATTTCAAAAACTATGAAAACTGAAAAATAATACTTATATGAATCAAGTTATTCATTATTTGTTCATTATTCACTATTTGACGACCGTCTGGTCGAGCGGTCTGTACCCCTTGCTAAACAGGCTACTCGGTCAAGAGGTCCCGGGTTCGAATCCCGGTAGGAGCAAATGTTTGTATGATGAGTACGAGCATTTGTTTACGAGTCATGGATGTTAATATGTTTATTTAGTATATTTCTAATATTTATATACATATTATTATCAATATTTATCCGTTATCTAGTATCCATAACACAAGCTCTTAATGATGCTTACTTTGGGCTAGATAATAGGTGTGAGTGTATGAATATTATTATTATTATTATTATTGTTTCTTTTGCCAATCAACCTTTATAGAGTTTTGTGGGCAAGACACTTCGCTCGCATAGTCGACATGGCCGTAGGGACGCAAAGTTCCTACAGAGACGACCACGCTTGAAGATACAGCTTGGGCAGGCTACTGGATGTGAACAGCGCAGGACTGACCGTCATGGAATTCTTTATGGAAAGCGTTTTGGCTGCAATGATGAACTGGTGAATTACTAGGTGGTAGGCCCACATCAAAGACTATATAACCAATTGACTGCGCTTGCGGGGGCAATCTTCTCACTAAGCATATGCTAAAACGAGTTTATGTGCCGATTTCGGCTTCAGAGTGCTTCTAGCTGCCGCGGGTATCACACAGTGACGTAAAATATTATTTAAAGAGTCAAAATACGGTAAAAATGCCCAGGTGTGCTATTAAATGGTGTGGGATGTCGAGTTCTACTTCAAATTACAAAAAGATGGAATAACCTTCCACAGGTAAGTATTATTTAGATGAAATTCGTACAAAATAATTTTCACAAAAATAAATTCTTTTTAATAAATATAAAATTGGCACGCGTTGATGTCTTTCTACCCCTCTCTCTCTTTCCTAGGTTTAATGTACTATGCATTTATCTCTTTCTTGCAAGATAGTGCTGTTACGTGCACTTTCTTCTTGGTATCGATAATAAAATCATTTTGTAAGATTTAATTATATTGTTTTCGTATTATTCAAATCTAAATTCTAATTTGATTAATATAATTTTATTTATATTTACCGACTCAAGCCATGTGATTCACTAAGGGATTTATTTAAAGAAATTAATATTTTGACCGTTGCTTCTCAATATCTAAAACTTGGAACAGCAAGTTTATTTTTATATCTAGTGTTTAAGTTATGAATATCACTATGTTTTGAAAAGGTATGTTTATATTTGTGAACATAAATTATGTTCTCATATATACAGGGTAGAAAAAATCTATGGGCCCTGGAAGGGAACTACTTTAAATCCTTTAGTTAGCTCATTTTACTGAAAGGAAACATTCCTTTATTTTTGAAAAGAAACAAAACCGCATTTAAAGATCTTCTAAAAGTCGCTTGTCTCACCCGGGAATCGAACCAACTAAAAATTAAAAAAGTAAACCCCCGCTATTTTTTTTATACGAATCGGTAGGATTAAAGTTCAGGATAAAATTTGTTTAATAAAGATTTGGTATTTGGAATAAAAAAAGTAAAAAGTAACATCAATTATTTACGATCGAATACATTTAACATTTTTAACGATTTTAAAAATGTTGAAAGTTGTCGGTCTAATTTCAAATTGCCCCGCGTTGCATTAAAAAATGCGTACCATTTTTAACTTTTCCTCAGATTGCCTAGCTTAAGAACGAATTGTGCATAAATTTATAATTACAATTTAATGATTTTCTTATCGAAGTCTTCTATAAGGTACTAAGACATAAATAACATTAGCAAACCTGTATTTCATACAATATCTTTGGATGTTAGAGAGATAATAAAATTAACGTATGGTTTACTTGTTACAAATGAACATTGCAGTACCTACTAGGTACTAGGTAGTTAATAAAAAACTTGTAATAAATATTCAATTTCATAGGTATCACGTACAACATATTAGTGTGTTTGCTAGACAAATTTTATCCTGCACAATAATCCTACCGATTCGTATAA
Organism: Nymphula nitidulata; assembly: GCA_947347705.1. Lineage (NCBI taxonomy): Eukaryota > Metazoa > Arthropoda > Insecta > Lepidoptera > Crambidae > Nymphula > Nymphula nitidulata. Next base: position 1,492,782 of record OX374618.1, read on the forward strand.
AAAAATAGCGAGGGTTTACTGTTTTAATTTTTAGTTGGTTCGATTCCCAGGTGAGACTAGCAAGTTTTAAAAGATCTTTGAATGCAGTTTTGTGTCTTTTCAAAAATAAAGGAATGTTTCCTTTCAGTAAAATGAGATAACTAAAGGATTTAAAGTAGTTCCCCTCCAGGGCCCATAGATTTTTTACATTCTGTATATATGAGAACATAATTTATGTTGACAAATATAATAATACCTTTTCTAAAAAAAATTGTGATATTCATAACTTAAACACTAGATATAAAAATAAACTTGCTGTTCCAAGTTTTAGACTTCACAAGACAAGTCGCTCATTCATGGGGAAATGTATACACATTTACAACAAAGCCGCACCAAATGTAACTGAACTGCCTTTTCACAAACTTAAGTTATATGTCAAACAAACTTTAATGAAAAAAGGCTACTATAAGGTCCAAGAATATTAAGATGATAAGAATGCGTGGACACATTAAAATTACAAAATGTTTTATATGTTTATTTACGAGTATTATGACTATTAACCACTGTATACCTATATTGTGATTGTGCATTGTCAGATAGCTTGAAAATGACGATAATACTTTTGACATTGGGTACCTACTTTGTTGGTACGTTGATATACATTCTCTTCTAATATTATTATTTTTTTTGCTGGGCGGCACTGTGCTGCTAAAAGTTATATTTAAAAAAAAACATTGTAATTTAATATTTGAAAAGAGTGACTACATGAGTTTGTTGCCGGAATCTTCTCGGTAGTTCAACTTTTGGAACCGGTGTAAATTCGGACATGATAGACAGACAGAGACTATGACGTTGTTAGTTAATATATTTTTTGTGATAGTTGTAACAATGTGTTTTGTTTGACGATTTAAAAGTGTTTCTTTGTGGCCTATTTAAATAAAATATTTTTTCTTTCTTTCTTACGTTCATTCATTAAAATCGTACTAAGTTATTATGTTGTTTAATTACACTAGAACTTCCCTCGCACCAAAGTTGACTTATAGTTTTTATCGATAGTCGATAATATTTTTGGTCTCCCTGCTCCCTACAAAAACACGTGTAATTGAACTGACCAATCAGCGAAGCCAATGCCTCGTCGCCCCCGCACCGCTAAGCAGTGACCTGTGTTTCTAAGGAGGAATGCATCTATGCGCTCTCCACTGGTTAAGTACTCCGTGGCCCACATGTAGGGTCGCCTGGGTAGGTACCACCGCCTTTTTTATTTCAGCCGTGAAACAGTTCGCTGTGTTTCGAATTGAAGGGAAAGGTAGCCAGTGTAATTACTGGGCATGGACGGCATTTCATCTTAGGCCTCAGGATGACAACGCACCTGCAATATCAAGTGATTTTCCTTTGTTATTGCAGGTGTCTATAGGCGGCGGTGACCGCTTACCACCAGGTGAGCCGTCAGCTTGCTTGTCATTTAGTTGTATAAAAAAAATTAACCATTATCCAGATCCTTTTATCCTGTTTGGCGTATTTGAGTAACAAATACTTATCCATCCAAACTTTTACATTTTTCCTCAAATTTATTTTTCATTATTTTATTGTTGTGAACAATTTGTTAAATAAATTATTCGTCAGGACGTTAAGATAATGATGAAGTATTTTTAGTTTTTTTTTGGCTTTTACTCGTAAACAAACTAATAACATCTATATGTTATAAATAAAAGATTTTTTTTTGCGGTTTGTAAATGAAACCTTCAATATAATAAACAAGCACGTAATGCCATTGGTGTATAAGTAGCGTTGTGATAGAATTAGCGTATTAAAACTTATTTTGAAGTAATTAGTCCAGTCCCTCATAAAATGTAACTAGTTACAATGTACGTATCCAATCAGAGCACCTATTATTTTCTTTATTATTTTTATCCGCTATTTGAAAGCTTTTTACAACTCAGATGAAATTGAGCATATTAATTGCTCCTAGTGTGTAGCAAACGTAACGTCTGCCGGCCAGTCATTCCAGGCGTAAAATAGGATGATTCTAGTTCAGTCCGGACTAACTCAATCCCGGCTTCATAACCCGCCACATATTTCAGGTTCCGCCTCCCGTGGCGCATCCATTCCAAATTTATTATCTTAATCGAGCTAGCGCACATTAAGGTAGACCGTATCCTAACGCATTGGTTTGCGAGTTTTGTTATACTTTTTGTGTAACAATATCTTTGTAACGACTAGAAAAAAAATTAGAGTATTTTGCTACTTTATGTGGAAAGAAGGATGGTATTTACATGGATTTCCTTCACGATAAATGGTATTAAAAAAATTGCATATTACTCCTAGCGGTGTTTCGTAATTTGATATTATCTTTTTAAAAACCATGAGTTAGACGGAAATTATCACAACTCTTATCATACTCATATATCATACACGCTGCGTCTCCCGGTACCTAGCCGCCACTCGAGGACCTTTTTTTATACAAAGCATGACAAATGACTCAGCACCACCTGATGTAAAGCGGTAAGAAGAGTCCATATGCGAAGACAGCTAGTGCAGTTCAGACACTGCTCTAGCCGCCTCCACAAAAGGTGCTTTTTCACGCCTCTTTTGAAGGAACCCATGTTATAGGAAGGAGGGAACACATGTGCTGGCAAAGAATTCCAAGTTCTGGAAGTACGACAAAGAAACGAGCATCTAAATTTCTTTGCCCACAGCCACAAGAGGCTCGCAATTCTCAACAGAAACAATCCCAGGTTCCAATTTCACAACATAAATGTCTTAAATAAAAGAGAAGTAAACTGACTTACCAAAAACGGGGCCCAAACTCCTCATGTGTTTCTGCCATGTAGGGAAGGCCTGTGCCCAGCAGTGGGACGTATATAGGCTGGTGATTATTTAAACTGACTTCCTTATAAAATCAACAGGCCTGCACTACGTCTGTGCAAATACCTACGTAGGTATATACCTAAATAAACAATAAAATAAAAAACGGCAAAACCATTGTTGTCGGCGAAAATTAAACAGAGTTATGTATATATCACATATATCCTTCAAAATTCGGTACCTACATCCCGGCCAACCCGCTTCGGTGGAAAGTCAAGGTAAATATATCACTGCAAAAACAGAAGAGAGGATGATCCCTTAGAAATTTAATTAAAACATGCGACATTATTATTAATAATTTTATACCGTTTTCTTTTACGTCAACAATAACAATATATATATATTTTTCATATATTAATGAAACTTGCTTTAATAGTAACAATTTTATCATTATATTTTTATCACTGTAGTATGAGCTCGGTGGCTCTGGTTTCAATTACGAAACAAAGCAACTTTCGCCATGGTCGGTCCCGGGATCGGTCAATCATAATTTGTAATTTCGAGCTCCTCCGTGCTTCGCAAGGCACGTTAGGCCGTTGGTCCCGGCTGCTACTGTAACCGTTTTAACCCACCAAGCTACATTGGGCCAGCGTTGTGGTGCTATGTTCCAAGTCCTCATGTGCTTACCTCATGCAGAAAGGCCTGGGTCCAGCAGTGGGACGTATAAAGGATGTTGATAACAGGTGCAACTGCTAATCAGTGCAACCCTTTCTCTCCGTCGTACTTGCAGACGTTGCTAATAACAAACTGGAGAACTTCATAACAAAACAACCTCATAGTACACAAGCCTATCCGGACAAATGACAGTCGAAATAAGAGCGATGAGTTCCCAGCGTTGAGTCGTGACGCGTGTGATGGACGGATCACGTCTCTGTGACGCGCGTGCCGTAGCAGAATGAAGTATCAGTCGACGGTGCTGCCGCATGCCGTATATCTATATACAGTAATACCCCGACTTACGCTACCTCGACATACGCGAATTCGGAGTTACATTATTTTTTAATTTTCTCGTCTATCTGTCTTTTGTGTGAACGCCGCGCAGTCAAGGTCAAGCGGCGTTGTTTTTGATGAAAATTACTAGCATGCTACTAGGAGATATTACGGAAGAAGAAAAAATCATTGACTCGTCAAAGGACTGTGTTAGATTTTATGAAACCTTCTACATCAAAATAACTTCAGATTGTGTTTACACAGTTTATTATAATATAATTTGTCATATTATCTACAATTAGTTACACATTCATTTCCTATAGTATTGTTTTATTTAGTCCCAATTAAACATACTTTGTATATATTTTTATACAAAATTGTACCCCGACTTACGACAATTCGACTTACACGGATAGCACCCGGTCCCACCCATTGCGTAAATTTGGGGTATCATTGTAGATGATAATCAATATTTGTATATTTGTCCCCTACCTTGTATGCCTCTTTAAGGGCTGAAATATGGTGATGCATATTTAAGTAACATACCAACTGTTTGACAATGAAACCTGTATTTCACAAATAAGGGATTGACTGACTGACTGACTGACTGACTACACATTCCGAAACCAGTGATCAGATTGTGATGAAGCCTTGGTACGGTTTTCTAGGGACGCCTGCGAAGGTTTCTGGATAAAAAACCTTTTTTTACTGTTGTGAAACCTGACAGTTTTCTCTTTATGGGCATTGGAAAGCATGTCGGGTACAGACTACAGACATTAGTATACACAGGACGGTGAGGACAATACGTCAATAAATTAAAACATGGGCTATATTAGTTCATAGACATGTTTTGTAGCTTTCACATACATCTTATTCATTTGATATTTTTTTAGCATTTCTATGAAATAATGCAACCAACGTTTCATTATTTCATAGAAACATCATAAAATAGTCCATGTTTTGATTTATTGTAGTTCTGTCGTCACCACCTTGTAGGTATTTTTTTTTTTAGGATAGTCAAGAAGAACAACACTACAATAAAAGGTATATACAGAGTAAATTTTCGGAGTCTGCCAGATTACCACCTCAGTCGCAGAAGGTAACATAATCATTTAGCCTGTACCCACCCCTAGCACGAACATTTTTAAATTTCGAATAGTAATCATATCGTTCACGCAAATCACGCATGCTTAAAATTTAAAACAAAAGCCAGACAAAAGCTAATGTAACTGCTCGATACGATGGCGATTTGAAATTTAAAAATGTTCATGCTAGGGGTACTGTTTATGACATTCTGCAATCTTTATTTACTGGGTCCTCATTTTTTAATGTGAGCTTTCGCATCCAACGTCGGTTTTCGACCGCTGTCGGCGTTCAACCCCAAAACGGGGAAATCGTTCGGAATGACAATTAATCGAGTCATTAGCCAGACAATAGCCAAGAAGAGGGCGGATGAATTAATCGCACATAAAAATTTAATTAGCGAAAACTTTTCGTTTCGATTTTGGTTAAATAAATATGAACTTTATATAGACTAAGCGGCTACTAAACTAGAGATTCGGGTTCGAATCCCGGTAGGGCAGATGTATGTGCGATAAATAAGAACATTTGTTTAGGAATCATGATCGTTGTATCTCTAAATTATTTATTTATTTATTAAATTACAGTTTTTAGAATTTACGTCACGAAGAATATGGCAGCACTGATCCGCATGTTTCCTGACGTCACTTCCGTACCGGTTTTGGTTTAAAAAAATGTTAAAGTGAAGGGGTGTCTGGCAGCGGGCTGAATTCTTCATTCTGGTGCGATCCTCCGAGTTGTTAAGACTATTTGTTAAATCTATGTCCGTTAGTCTACCGATGTTATTATTGTACTAAATTAAATGTTACCTAAGTTTAAGCATTTGTATCATCTGAGGAAGTGGTCAAGCTTCAGAGCAGTAGTTAAATTTATGCCCCTTAGCCTACCGAAGACATTATTGTATCTACTGAAGTGATAAGAATAACTATATGATAATAATAATATATTCATACACTCACACCTATTATCTAGTTCAAAGTAAGCATCATTAAGAGCTTGTGGTATGGATACTAGATAACGGAGGAATAATTATAATAATATGTATATAAATATTAGAAATATAAATAAACATATAAACATCCATGACTCGTAAACAAATGATCGTACTTAACAAACATTTGCTCCTACCGGGATTCGAGCCCAGGACCTCTTGACCGAGAAGCCTGTATAATAAGGCGTACAGGCCACTCGGCCAGCCGGCCGTCCATATACAGGATGGCACATTTAGATCGGTCAGTATGGGAAAGTCTGAAACTATAAGACATACGTAAATCTCTTCTTAGGAACCATGTCATCGATTTTAGTAAGAAGAAAACTGCATTCATACATTTTTTAAAAAAACGTGTACTCAGCTCGGGAATCGAACCCGGACGTTTTGAAAAATAAAACTAACACTATTTCTATTTAGATCGATTGCGTAGGTTTTAAGCAGTAAACGTTACTATGAAACATGATGTCTAAAATGAATAAAATACATTGTTTTCATATCTTTTTATTTATTTTAATAAGTGTTCGACATTAGCATCATTTTTTCAATACAACTTTCAACTCGTTTAGGTGCGTAAAATTGTCTCCATGGTTGTTTGTAGCTCTTTGCTGGTGTCGCAGCTTGTTACATACACTGCTTTATATATTGTTATTTGCGATAATATTACCTATCTATGATTATAATTGCTAAGGTACTTCTATTAATCATGCTTACACTAATAATCAATTAAAAAGCCCACTCAGAATAAGTATATGTAGATACATATACGTGATAAACCTCATTTGAAAATGGAACGTCTTGGTTTGAACAGAGACGTGATAAACCTCATAATATGGTGGTAATGGTCGTAATTTAAAACACTTACTAAAAAAAATAAAGTATATGAAAACAATGCATTTTATTCATTTTAGACATTATGTTTTATAGAAACGTTTACTGTTTAAGACCTACACAATCGATATGTAAATAGAAATAGTGTTAGTTTTATTTTTCAAAACGTCCGGGTTCAATTCCGAGCTGATTACGTTTTTTTAAAATGTATGAATGCAGTTTTTCTTATAACTAAAATCGTTGACATAGTTCGTAAGAAGAGATTTTCGCATGTCTTATAGTTTCAGACTTTCCCGTACTGACCGATCTAAATGTGCCATTCTGTATATTCTACTTCTATTAAGTATGTGTTTCTCTATGAGTGTGCAGTGTTTTTGTGTGTATATGTGTATGATTCACGGATGATAATTATCTTTGGTGTTACCACTTAATAGCTCGAAAATCGCGTCTAAAAAAGTTTATAATTTACACACCCAAAAATTTCTGTAATCGTGGCTTATAGATATCTCTGAGTTTGTTCCCAAGTCCGCGGTAGGTCAGCCACCAGGATTGTGAATACCTATTCTCATCCTACCCAAGGATACGTTTTTCTAGCCTCCAAATTTGTACAAACGATTTGCTTTCCAAAATGTCGCCATAATTCGATTAAACAACGACAAAATCTACCAAATACAACATATTTATTTAAAAAAAACATTGATCGACTATTCGATTTGCATTTCTTAATCTGTCTGATAAAGCATTAAGTTATTGTGTCTGGTGACTCAACTTTTTATTAACAGTAACTTTCTTGTAGCTTTTGAGTAATTATATTTTCTACATTCATATATAAATAGCTCGTCTGACTATGAGTTTAGGTACGACATTGGTTAAATTTAACACCAATTTTCAATCAAATACAAATGCACAAAGGCATATAAATAAACTACATAGTTATCGTCAACCACACACTGTTATCTTATTAGTATCTAGGTACTTCCGCTATTGTCGGTCCCGGGATGGGTCAATCAAAAATTTTAATCTTTAGCTCCTTCATGCTTCGGAAGACAACAGTTTACTGTTGGTCCCGGTTGTTCCTGCAACTGTTTTAACCCACCAATCCACATTGCTCATATGTTTCTCCCATGCGGAAAAGCCTGAGCCCAGCAGTGGGACGTATATAGGCTGGTGATGATGATGATGAGCAGTGAAATGGTTTATGCCTACTTTAAAATAAGAAACTGCAACTTACATTTTAAATATTGAAGGTTTTAATTTCTACTGCAGTATATTGTGCAGACAGTCCTCAATATTCGTGACATTAATATTGGAACGCCTGAATAAATTACTTGACTACTGGACCACAAATAGTAGTGCTAGTGCCATCGTTAAGCCATTAGTTGGAGAACAATAACTAGACCTCAGGATGTGCCTATCTTTAGAACTTCGCCTGCAATGTACCGTAATAGATTATTTATAATGTACAATGTCCATTAAACTGTCTGCAGTTATCTCGAAGAATTGAGGGTACTTTAAGATTAAAGTAAGGGTCTCAAAATGTTTGATTTTATTTTAGAACGTTGAAAACTATTAGCGCCAAATTTCAGTAGCCTAATGAAGCATGCTCACCGCATCATGCATTTCGCAATAAACCGTAAAAGTGTGCAGATTAGCGTGTGTACTTAGCTTGGTTATTATGTATGCAATGTATTTTGTTTTTGATTATTAATTTCTTAATAACACAATTTTATCTTAGTTAGATCTTTGTATTTTATCTTTGTTCTCAATAATAGTTAAATCTTGGGAAAGAGAGAGTTAACCCCAACACAAGTACTATTTTTACTTTCTGAGGATGCCTCAACATAACATGTAACTGACCAATTGAGGTATAAACGAATTTAATTTTTTTTATTTATTTATTATACAGTATTATTTATTATGCACTCATAATCATTATCATTTATTTTGCTTAAAAACATGGTAAATATAGACGTCAACCTTCTGCAACTTATTTATGGTGATCGAAATATAGAGTCAGTAGTTTTAGACTCTAAGCTCACTGACTCTATATTTCCATGATAATGATAATTCCAAACTGCTTCATAGTGCAAGCGTTTAAGGAGAGGAATGCTGTATCTACACACGTTTACGATTGATGTGGACGTATTCAAATCTTGTGTGAAAAGATACCTTCTAGCCGAGCATCTTGAAAATAAAAATAGTCCTAACGCACCCGACGCATTAAATGGGACATTTAATTTCGATCCTCCTTACCTTGAGGAGCTCGGTGACATAGTTGCTTAAGCTCTCTGGTTTTGAGCCCGGGGTATTCTCTTTCGGAGTAAACTTTGTAGTCTCGAGCTCCTCCGTGTTTCGGAGGGCACGACGGTTGGTCCCGGTTGTTGCTGAAATTTCTTTAATCCACCATCAACCAACCTCTAATTTGGCCAGAGCGTGGTGGTGTTATGGCCCAAACTTCTCATGTGTTTCTCCCATGTAGGAAGGCATGTGTCCAGCAGTGGGACATATGTAAGCTGGCGATGATAAGACTGACTCCTTACGTACAAGAATGTCTTCACCATCATCGATAATCTCGCATTTTGCTTCTTTAATATCTTAATCACCTAGAAAATGTAGTGTCGCTGATTTCGGCTTTCCAATTAACCTATCAATGAACTACTCGGTTTATTGGCATAGTTCACGATCCCCAGGAATAACCGCGTCATAGTAAAGCTATTAGTGGGTGATCAATGGCCGGGCAGGACCGACACCCCATTAAAACTTGCGCTGCACGATGCATTACCTCAGTATTGGGAGCCTGCTTCGTGCGATGGTTCTTGTCATCACCACTTTAACACCTAATCGGGTTTAGGTTAGTTGGCACTTTGTCATGATACTATGTAACGTTAGTCTCATCGCACAAATCAATGTGTAAGTTCCCTATCAGCTGCAGTTCGTTGAGTGTCATTACCGCGGAATTGATTGAGGACAAATTTAAGTAACAACTTTTTTTAAGACGAAGGTTTCCAAATCATAATTAATTTGTCAAGCCGCGCAAGTGTCTTGGCAGCATCTGACATATAATAATCTATTTTATCCCGTGATCAATGTTAATTTAAAATTTTTAACATCAATATAATTATCATAAAAATATACGTTTCTTATCTTCCACAATGATAATATCACCTACTTACAAATTCCATAAAACAAAAGGAAACTGTTCCAAAACCAAACCGACCCACATCTGGCCGTACTTCCTAATCCCGTAAAGATTATAGCGGCCAGTACTTAATGCCTTTCTTCTATCCGACATCAAATTCAAAGTTCCTGCCATAAATCCGGGCCGTGTCTACATGCTCGGCGCTCCATAAGTCGGAACATTCTTCTCGAGAACTGTATCTGGAGTTTAAAACTTTTGGACAGCCTGATACATGCGATAGGGCTTATAGCCTTGCTCTATATCAAACCCTTATTTCTTATTATAAACTACTTGTACTATGTCCTTACAATACAGAGTTGTGGAACTTTAACAAGGTAGGTAGTTCTAAAGCAAACTTTCTATGTTACAAATTTTGATAGCCTTGTATTGGAAAATGTTAAACTAAATATTTATGATCTAATTCTAGGTCAAGTAATTTATGATTTGAATTTTGGTTACATGCATTGGAAAGCTGACGTAAAACTGATCGTAATAAAGACTGTATGGGCTTAAATTTGTCTCATCTTGAGATGATTAAAATTCATTCTGAGCTCTTAACAAATTATACGATCCACAATGTTTACGACATTCAAACTCCCAAGATTTATTACAGATCAAATTAATGAACTCCAGTAATGCTTACGACACCGTGGATTCTGAAAATTTATTAGAAATCAAATTAATGAGGGCCACAACACTGATCCTTCTTCAATTAACCAAACAAAGAGACAACAGATCGACAGTAAAAACGGTATTAGCCCGGATCAAGTTAGAACCGAACCGGATAACCAAGTTTAATTACCGCCTACCCACATTAACCCTTACCAATTCCGCGCCTAGATAATTACTGTAGTCAATTCTTTAAACTTTGGCAATGGCTTACGGAGACAATCTACACCAATTATCTTGGTCTTAGTGCTAAAGGAGTTTCTGAATGTTCGCCGAATGGGGGGCTTTAATCGGCCCAGCTGTTCCGACTTGATAGATACTTGAGACCCCCGTTAAAGGGATCTTAGTCTTCTTTTAGTGCCGAATAGTTGTGCAATTGAAGCAATCAACGCGACACTCGGAATGAGTGTTAAGTGATTCAAAAGCTTCAAAAAGTTCCATAAAATTAAATGAATTTCTTTTTATGGTGAAAGTAAATTAGCTCAAATAGATAATGTATTCCAAACTAGTATTCGTGTGAGTCGTTTGATTATTTTAGTTTGAATGTTAGTACTACAATAGACTTAATAATAATATAATTGTTATTTTAACTATTAAAAAGCAGAGCAATACAAATTCAGACTCAATGGGTTTTTATTCCTAATATTTATTTCGTCTTATGTGGATTAGTATTTAATAACACAAAAAATTCAAAGCAGTAATGAAATATACGTATAATACAGCGATGACCATACTACAACACGCTTATGTTTGGGCCGACTGCGCTGTCTCTGCGAGGCCGACATCGAGACAGCGCGCAGTGGTTGCTAATTCGCGAGACGCAGGACGCGCGTGCGGTAAGTTCGTGGCCAGGCCGTAAGTTAGTAATAAATAAGTTTCGTCTCGTAATGCTTTCAATAACGCTTCTAAAAGATGTTGAATGATGAACAATAAATTCGACACCTTGTATTTTTATCTCTAATAGGCAACTATTTCTTATTCAAATTTCCACAATGTCAGAGCTCCCGACCCGACTAATAAGAAAGCCTGTGGAGATGTTTTAAGCTAAAAAGTATTTTTTTCTACATCGTAATAAGTTATCGGAATATAAATGAAAGGAATAACGAGTAGAATACAATACAAATATTTCTCAATTCGCAGCGGCTACAGAGAAAGATAAAGAAAAGACCGCTATAGAATTTAATATTCACTCGGCTTAAATTAAGTCTGGAATACAAGCAACGACAGTATCACGATCGATAACTTGTCTGTTATTTTAGGTTTCCTGAAACGCTTTTACCTCAATTGTTTAAAACTGTTAAATTACCATAAAAACCTAAGCTCCAATGTCATACAGTGACAGAATAAAAAGCATGTTCATCATGGAATCCATTCGATCCTCACTTTGTTTTAATATGGCTAAAAGTGATAGCAGTCTATCAGCAACTTTTAGCCATTCTTAAACAAATATGTACCATATGAGCTGTTAGAGAGGGATTCCTGCATCGGAAAATGTCGGTTCTGTTCGTGTTAATAAGCAGTTCACTGCAAATGGTTTGGTTTCCTAATTATATACTTATATAAACATTTAACTTTGTGTTTTTTGAAGTCTTCTTTGATGTTGAAAAAGAAATAGATCACTGAATCAATAATTTCGAAAACTTGGAATTCTTTGCCAGCAATTCAGTGTTCTCTCCTTCGAAAGAGGCGTGAAAAGGCACCTTATTTGCCGGCAAGGTGGAGGTGGCTAGAACAGTGTGTTTGATGCTGCACTAGCTGTCTTCGCTTATAGATTCTTCTTACCGCTTCACATCACGTGGTGTTGGGTCATGTACCGTGCTCTGTATAAAAATAATATAAAAGTCTTCGCTAAGAGTATTCTTGTTGATAGTAATGATATATTTACTGTCGCCACTAATTAGGATCCCAAATTAAGACATCATACATTTTTAACAATTTATGGACACTAGACAACGGAAAAAATATAGATTTCAATTAATATTAAAAATTTCATCATCATGATACGTCCCACTGCTGGGCCTTCCTGCATGGGAGGAGTAGATGAGGAGTTTGTAGAGAGGAGGATTAAAAATTTATGAAAATATAAAAAGAACATACAATCATCCGTGGTTCTAGATCAAATGTGCGTTCTCATGATAGAAACATCTACCTCCACCGGAATCGAGACTCAGGATCTTCAGTAGACAGGTGTACAGAACATTATTTAAAGTGCCTCGTCATGTTTACTCAATTTTTAATAGTCAACTTATAACTGTTTCTCCAAATCAAACATCTTCTCCCCCTGAAATGCGCCAGTGAATATTTTGATGCTATAATAATATAAAAATGTGATCCGTCCTACAAAGAATCAGTCAGACTCTGGGACCATCAATATCCTTTATCAGCCAGAAGCAGACCTGTCCTGAGACGTGGACCGATGTTCCGCACGCCCCAACGATTTCTCATGCCCCTCCCAAATTATGATTCAAGATTTATCAAAGATGGGAGTTATGTAAAACAATATTTAGATGTGGGAAGCGGTACAGGTGCTCGATGTTTCCGAATAATTCTAGGCTGTTTGGACTAGTGAAAGTAATGTTTTGTGGTTAACATAAAAGGCTAAATTTTGATTGTTTAACAATGTGCATATTGTGGTAGGCCCATATGTAGGGTCGCCTGGGTAGGTACCACCGCCTTTCTTATTTCAGCCGTGAAACAGTTCGCTGTGTTTCGGACTGAAGGGAAAGGTAGCCAGTGTAATTACTGGGCATGAACGGCATTTCATCTTAGGCCTCAGGATGACAACGCACCTGCAATATCAAGTGACTTTTCCTTGTTATTGCAGGTGTCTATAGGCGGCGGTAACCGCTTACCACCAGGTGGGCCGTCAGCTTGTTCGTCATCTAGTTGTATAAAAAAAAAAAAAACTTGGATTTTCTAGAAACTTAGCCTGGATGACTAGAAAGATGATGGCTTGCCTAGTGATAAGCGGTAACTAAACCTTTGCTTGTGTTATTGTAATTGTTTCTGTAATTATTGCAAATAATACTGTGATTATTTTTTAAATGCCGGTAAAGTTTCGTTTGTTGATGGCACATTGCGCAGTTACAATTTTACGTATCAATGTCCCATTTAAATTTTTATTTATTTTTTAAACGTAAGTATTGAGCGCGGCAAGAATAAAACTAAAATATAACATATTTTATATTTAATAGAAATTTCATTTGTAATTTATAAATAAGGCCAATGAGTGCTCCAACCGAAATTAGTTACTAGGATTACCTTAGGTATATCAGAGGTAATTAATTATATATCCATCTAACCCTATTATCTATGATTATAAATTAATTATTAGGTATGCTTAACCCGTTCGGCATCAGATTCCAGACACAATATATTTTAAATTGTCATAGACCTCCAGAGGTATAACGCCGCTTCACAGATTAACAGCCTAACTTCAGTTTGAAAATGATCTTATAATTTTCACGTGATAGGATAATTTGAGACAACGAGCATAATTTGAAAAGTATTACTATAATTAATTAATGGGCACATTGTATAGGGACAAAGGGAAGTAATTTCAGTTATTTTATTAAATTACCTCTCCATAGGCCTCCCCTTGGGCCTTGTCCCTATTAACGGGGACAAGGCCTATGGAGATAACGAGAATACATACGACAAGGGTGGAAAACAAGCTTACGGCCCCCTTACGGTAATCGGTTACTGCCATAGTCGCTTGTAGGTGATGCTACTCACCTACCTTGTCAAAATCAAACTAAGGGATATATTATCACTATAGGATATACTATAACTATAAGATACATTATCACTACAGGATACAATAATCCTTGTTTGACATCATCTAAATTACAAAAGGAATTTAACTAAAGGAACTATTTGAGCGATAGAATTATCAACTGACATTTTGAATTTTAACACTTCTTTGACATTTATGCTTACAAAACATTTTAGAATTCGACAAAAATACAGCAGTTAATTTTTCATTTCTGCGTAGTAGCAAAGTGGCGGTTCTAATTTAAATTTTGACATTGGCTTTAATTTGTATTTATTTTTAATCGCAATGATCTCATTTTTTTATCTTAATGTATATTCGTAATTTTGTTGGATTATAATTGTTATGGATTAATTAATTATTTAGATCCTTAATACGACATTTATACACTGATCTTCTAAATGAATGAATCTTCGACTAGCATCGTTTCCACTATTTTCCTTCTTTCCTCATGAACTTATTCCGCCTCAAGACTGCTATCTGTTACAGGCCAACTATTAGTATCCATCAGCCATGAAAGACCACAATGTCCTGGGTTATTATTATTTAAATTAAACTGCAGGATAGCTTCACAATGACGTGTTATATTTTTCTCAAACAGACATTATTCGTGACAAGTAGATTAAGCAAAGACCTGTACCCCTAGCACAAACATTTTTTAATGGCGTATCGCCATCGTATCGAGTAGTTACGTTAGCTTTTGTCTGGGTTTTGTTTGAAATTTCAAGCGTGTATGCACGACACGATTACGATTTGAAATTTTAAAATGTTCGTGCCAGGGGTACTGATTGTATAATGGTACCTACATCATTTGTACCATATTCTAGCAAATAAATAATTTACTTTCTTAAAGATACACTCCGACTGTATGTAAAACCGTTGCGATAAAATTCGTTCCTTTTTAACAGACTTCAAAAACGAGGAGGTTCTCAATTCGGCCGGTATGTTTTTTTTTTTTTTTTTCTATGTATGTACACCGATTACGCCGAGATTACTGATCCGATTTATTTGGTCCCATAAAATTTTTTTTAAAAACAGTTGGGTACTTTGGTTTTAAATTTAAAAAAACTTAAATTATGAAGTCGTCTACATATGCGAAATTGCGAAGTTTTGCTTTTCAAATGACTTTTTTAGTGAAACGATACGATAGTAGGAAACAATATAAGTTTACGATCACCCATCTAGCTTCGACCGTAGAAAGTTACCACTAAAAATTGTGAAAAAAAAATTTTAAGCAAAAATTAAAACCGACTTCAAAAAACTGAAAAGGATAAAATAATTAAATTTAAGTAGGTATTCATCCCCTAGAAACATATTTTTGGAGTTGGTGCTAAGTGGTTTCCAAAAACAATAGAAAGTGAAGCACCGACTCCAAAAATATGTTTCTAGGGGATGAATACCTACTTAAATTTAATTATTTTATCCTTTTCAGTTTTTTGAAGTCGGTTTTTTGTTTCACCGGGTTAAACTTGATGTCAGTTAATGTATAATGGTTAAGGAGACTATTAATACAATTTGACGTCAATAAGATTATTATCTCTTATACTTATTAGGCTATGTTAATAATTATTCGTAGTGAGCTCAAAGCGGCTTTACGGCCCCTCTCTAACTCAATTGGCTGCTGTATAATGATTTTATACTGAATCAATGTCTTTGTAGCGCTAATTAACTGAATTTACACTCAGTACTAAATGAGGAGCTCAGAGGCGTAGTAGTTTGTGCGCTCTGATTTCGATTACGAAACAAAGCAACTTTCGCCATGGTCGGTCCCGGGATGGGTCAGTCAAATTTATAATCTCGAGCTCCTCCGTGCTTCGTCGTGCACGTTAAGCCGTTGGTCCCGGTTGTTGCTGCAACCGCTCTAACTCACCAAGCCGCAGTGGGCCAGCGTGGTGGTGTTATGGCCCAAGCTCCCCATGTGTGTCTCTGTCTGTAGGAAGGCCTGTTCCAGTAGTGAGACGTATATAGGCTGGTGATGATAACTAGTTCAATAGGCAAGATTCATAGCGGTGAAGTGGTCAGGTCATTCATTGGTCGGCGATAATTACCGAACCAACTGTATCAGATTTTTTTATGATGAGGGATAGCCGATCCATGTACTTTTGAGAAACATACAAATTAAATTACATTTTTTTTATTCGACCAGAGAACCTAGACAAGATGCCATTTGACAATCGCTATCGTTATCGCTAAATGGAAAATGTATGGGATTTGACATTTCAGATCGAAACTCAATCGAGGGCTTATGTCAAATCCCATACATTTTCTTCTAAGCGATAGCGATTATCGAAAGGCATCTTGTCTAGGCCCTCGGATGACAAACAAGCTGACGGCCCACCTGGTAGTAAGAGGTTACCGCCGCCTATAGACACCTACAATAACAAGGAAAAATCACTTGATATTGCAAGTGCGTTGTCATCCTGAGGCGAAAGATGAAACGCCGTCCAGACCCAGTAATTACACTGGTTACCTTTCACTTCAATCCGAAACAACCTTTCACTTCAATCCGAAACACAGCGAACTGTTTCACGGCGGAAATAAGAAAGGCGGTGGTACCTACGTACACGACGCTACATACGGGCCTACCACATTATATTGAACAGAGTAAAATAGTTTTATTGTTAACATTATTATAAATATTTAACTGCCACTTAAAGCTCACAATTCTTTAGGCTATGTCAATGACCTTAGTTTTCCTGCGGATCTCATCATTTCTGATTCGATCACGCAGAGAAACCTCGAGCAGACCCTTCTCTATTGCTCTTTGAGTGATTTTTAGCCTTTTTGTGAGGCCCATTGTAAGTGGCCACCAATCGGTCCCGTATATTCATGCACCTGGTCACCTGGTGGTTAGTGGTTACTGTTGCCTATAGAAACCTACTAACAAGGAAAAATATTAATTGGTATTGCAAGTGCGTCAAAATGACTTCAATGCCCAGCAATCACACTGGCTTAGGTGCCAAACGATGCTACATACGGGCCTACCGCCCAGTTTTTAATCATACGTAAAATTTGACGAATAATTTGCGTAACCGCTATTACCTCTTGCCTTCCTTTTACTTCACTTTGTTCTCTGAATATGTCCGTTAAAGATCTAACTATCCCCATAAACACAAAAACAGATACAACTGACATCTTAGAACATTCTAGCAAAGATCAACATTCACAAAAGGAATCGTCAATGCGAATAAAATTGTCATGATTGCCACTGCAAACCAAACCAGTCGTAATTGGGAGGAGGGGAGCGAGCTTATTGGTAATTACGAGAGTTGCGAGACAAGGGCTGATGTATATGGCAAGAGAAGAGATATTACTGTTGTGACCAAGAGATGGAGCTTGGGCACGCCTCTGTCACTGAAGGTCGTGCGTTTTATACCTGCCAGATGCCGTACGCGTAAAATAACAACGGAAAAATCATTTGATATTGCTGGTGCGTTGTCATCCTAAGGGTCTAAAATGAAATGCCTTTCATGCCCCGTCATTAACCTGGCTACCTGTCCCTTCAATCCAAAACACTGAATTGTTCTAAGGCCAGAATAGGAAAGGCAATGAAACCAAGATGACCAGTAGGTACCTACTCACGGAAGAACAACGATAAGATCAGTTATACGAAGATCGCGTGGTGGCAAAGAGTATTTTACTTTCGACACACGAAGGTATCTGCTTGCAGCTGACGCCAGAGATTATTATACAAAAGTTATTGGCGTATTAAATCTTAGGTATTTTCGCTTTTGTATGCGAGTGCTGTATCTGTCAAGTAGTAACTATTAGGTATCTAATCAGTGGCTTGCTCAGCAAATGGTGAGCTGTATAATTTTTACTAGACTATACACCTTTTCATAGATTTTTAGTGCCGGAATTTCTTAGTGAGCCTCACGCATGTGACCGTTGGATTTTTTCCACTCCATGGCCTTGAATAAAAGTACTGTTATCACTGCGTATGCTTGATCGACCAGGTATGGATGGTAGGTCGCCGAACGTCTAGTAGTCCTCTGGTGAAGTGGGCTTGGGGAATGAGCTCATAAAGTTCTTGAGCACAATCATAGAAGTATAACATGTAGAAGACCGAGAAACAATCATCTTTCAAGCTACGAAGCCTAGTTAAAGATGAAGCATTAACCACTGGTTCAACGAAGACGTCGGTAAAATTGGAGTTGGGTTAGAGACATTATACTATGCATTCACTAGTAGGTAGGCCCATATGTAGGGTCGTCTGGGTAGGTACCACCGCCTTTCTTATTTCAGCCGTGAAACAGTTCAGGGAAAGGTAGCCAGTGTAATTACTGGGCATGGACGGCATTTCATCTTAGGCCTCAAGATGACAGACAACGCACCTGCAATATCAATTTTTTTTTCCTTGTTATTGCAGGTGTCTACAGGCGGCGGTAACCGCTTACCACCAGGTGGGCCGTCAGCTTGATTGTCATCTAGTTGTATAAAATAAATATGCTGTAATAATAGTGAATATATCAAAAGCTCTTCAGATAGCATGTCAGTCAGTATACACCGGCTCAAGCCCAACGTCTGCTGCAAAACAAACAAAAGGGTCGAACACTTCAAAGGGACTCGTTAAGTCGCTCCTCAAATAATTAAAACACATTCATTACTTAATAACTGTTAAATTCTCGTAAGTTTTCCAACACCTCTTGCTTTTGAAGCAATGAACTTTATTCCTCCATTAAATTCTTGTTGGTGGTAAAATCAACATAACATAAAATACTTACGTTTAATTATTGTTTATTTATTACGTTCTGTATTTCGTGTTAGTTGCTCACAGGGGATACAGGATGCATGACGATCTTTTATATCACCGGTCATCAGACCTAATTTAAACCTACCTATTACTGTAAAAATCAACGCCTGTTATGGAGGTACACTTATATTAGTGTTTTGGATAACCAAACAAGAAGAAAATACTACAATAAGAATACCTTGAACAGACCTAGCGTACCATTTCCCAATACCTCGGTCCTTTTGCTCGTTCCTTTGAATGGATCTAAAATATCTGGCTGATCCAAAAGCTAGATGGTGACTCATATATCAATGATTGACAATCCACCACCCCATAAGAAGAGTCCTTAGGCGAAGACAGCTACTGAAGCATAAACATTATGTGCTTATATCGTCTCCTCCGCCATGCCAGCCCAAAAGGTTTCAAGCGTCTTATTAGGAGGGGACACGTGTGTTGGTAAAGATTAACCAAAAACGAGTTGCTTAATTACTTTGTGCGTGACGTAGAGGGAGACATAAACAAATGACTCCGTAGACCAACAAGTCGGCAATGTTTGTTTCCTTTTTAGTGTTTTGAAGTCGGTTTTATTTTATAGCGTTGCACTTGCAGGTCTGCTGAAAAAAGTTCGCTACAAAATATATAAGCTGTTCATTCATGGTTATTAAATGATTGTTTTATTTGTCACGTGTCCATGACTCTTAATAAAGAGAGAAACATTTGACACAATAAGCTTATAAAGTAAACCCAGAACCCATAAGATAACAATAAGCTTATAAAGTAAACCCAGAACCCAGAAGTTAGCCTAGAAAAAGAAATTCATAGCGTTCTCCCAAGTCCTCTGTGTTTATAGCTTTGTTAGAGATCCTAGGACATGACTGTATTTTTCTTTAAATATTAAATAAATCACTAAATCGCTTCACACACAAAAAAATTGACAGGCGCTGGACAGATTACATTTTTGTTTGGTTATGCAAACAAGAACAAAACACGAAAAAAAAAAGTTTTAAGTTGTTTTTATATCTCAAACTTTTGGACCGAGCAAATAAGTCTCTCTGCAATATATCGGATTGCCTGATAATCAGGTATCTATCACTGTGTGGTACCTTATTTAGGGTCGACTGGGTAGAGACTACCGCCTTTCCTATTGCGGCCGTAAAACAGTTCGCTGTGTTACGGATTGAAGGGAAAGGTATGGAAGGCATTTCATCTTAGGCCTCGGGTTGAGAGCACACCTTCAATACAAAGTGTTTTTTTCCTTGTTATTGCAGGTGGGTGTTTGTCATCTAAGTATTGTAAAAAAACCTACACTAATTTTATAGCACAACGTTCACTCCATCACAATTTTGTAACAATTGGAATAAATATGTGGATCTTCAATTTAAAGGAAAAGGTAAGCAGTGTAATTACTGGCCATGGAAATCATTTGGGCCTCAAGATGACAACGCACATAAAGTACAAAAGGATTATTTCCTTATTAATGAAGGTGTCTATATAGACGACGATAGGCAGTATAAAAACGTTCCACTTTATGTCAGTCCGTGTCTAAACCATAAATTACAGAGGAAAACTACATGCATTCTATTTTCACGGAAACCAAATAGCATTCGGCATACATAAAGATAGGCAACAAAAACCTTAACTTCATAAATAATAGAGCGAAGCAGTAATATACTCCGTTATTGCTATCTAGATCGCTACACACAAAACACCTGCGGTATATGGCGGCGTAAAATTTTACGCTCATTCTATTAAGTTTTGTGAAACCAACCATTGGATTTGGAACCCAGGATTAACTATTAGAATACCATCAGCTTTCACTTTGATATCAACAATTTTTAAAATGCTTTCAGCTACTTGATGGTGAGCGATTACCGTAGATTACAGACGTCTCTGACACCCTTGATACTAAACTCATGAAGTCTTAACCCTGCAAAAATATGAGCGAGCGTCATGTAGACAGAAGAGAAGGCAAGACCCCCTTCTCTCAACTCGAATTCTCCACAATGAGCGGTGGCGAACAAATTTACGAAGGAGCAATATTACGTATTACAAAGTAATGATATTTAGGTACGATTTCCAGCAAAACGCTCTTGATTCCAAAATAAAATAGCACTATGCCCTGCCCCTCAAAAAAATACTCCAGAAGAAAGAACGCTTGAAGAGAGGACTCTCTTCAGAACACAACGCTTTCGGTACAGGTCTCCATAAACTTGCTTGGTATGGAGACATGCTGAGATCTGAATTCCAGGAACTACATAAAGCCGTGATCAAAACAGCCTCACTTTGTATCCTGAACAAGGTGCATCGATTTTTCACGTCTGATCAATTATGTCCGCTTAATAAACGCAGGTCAAGTCTGGCATGGAATATTGCTCGCCTGTGTGGGATGGCTCCGGACAGTACCTCATTGGACAGATTGCAGCGTCGTGTTGTGCGTATTATTGGTGATGTAGATGTCACGAACAACCTTGAGCCTCAGCGCTGGGACATAGCTCAGCGTCTTCTATCGGCTATATCACGGAGAGTGTTCTGAAGAGCTTTGCGACCTTATCCCACCTTCCCCCTCCCTACTTAGGAGCACGCGTGCGTCTTCGGAATCATCAAATCACTGTCTCTACCTCAACATCACGCACAAAGGATTTTTTAAATTA
This sequence comes from Nymphula nitidulata, assembly GCA_947347705.1. NCBI lineage: Eukaryota > Metazoa > Arthropoda > Insecta > Lepidoptera > Crambidae > Nymphula > Nymphula nitidulata. The sequence goes on from OX374618.1 coordinate 1,514,457, forward strand.
GATTTCTTTGCCGACACAATGCGTGTTCCCTCCTTCCTAATGCAATCTGACCGCGGATACAGAAAGCCTATAACACGGAGTGTTGAAATATTATATTTATGATCTCCGAAACATAGTGCGAATTATTTCCTTACTAAATTTTGATAACCTTGGGCACTCATCGCAATACAATATTATATATTAGTTTTGTCTAATGTAAGGTGCAAGTCGAGCGCTTTTATTTATTTACTAACTAATTAATGTATACGACAACAAAATAAAGGAATGAGGAAAATTTGTACAAAGGTACTGCTGATTTCTAAAACATCTTTTCTTTTTTTCTTAATTCAAACTCAAACTAAAATATTTATAGCAAATTAAGTGTTACAATATCTTATTTTTTTTACTTTCAACTTAATTACCCTTTTCGAGTCTATACTCGACAAAAAAACAATAAATTTCCTAAAACTATATATATATATATATATACATACACACACACACATATATATATATATTCAAACATTTAAAAAAAACGTGTACTCAGATCGGGAATCGAACCAGGACGTTTCTAACACTAAACACTATTTCTATTTAGATGTCGATTATGTAGGTCTTAAGCAGTAAACGTTAATATGAAACATGATGTCTAATTTCATATCCTTTTATTTATTATTATTATTTATTTATTAAATTTAACATCTAGACACTTCATCACAGCTGGTTAATGGAAATAAAATGATAGCTTTATAATATTAAATAGTGCCGTTCACAATAAATTGTGATCGACTTTACCACAATATTTAACTTAATAGACACACAAGTGAGTGGTTAATCAAATAGAACAGTGCGAATGCAATCACCGACTGATTAATAATCATGATTGATTAGTTCCATTATGGCCGAATATTGGAGTTCAAATATTTCAGTGGATACCTGACGTAAACATCCTATAACGGTAGTTGAAGGCCACGCCTATCACGGAGCCATTTTTTTTGTTTTATTCTTCTCTGGTTATTTGAAGAAGAATAAAATACTAATATTAAAAACGGTATAAGATGTAATACATTTTTATTTTCGTTTTTTATTCTTGTTTGGTTGTCTGAACAAGAGCTGTAGTGAAGTAACGAAACGTCACTATGTTTGTTTAATCTGTAGCTAAGTTTGACATATTCGAGAAGTGTCGCCCACCTGACTTCATTTCCACGCCCCGACTAGGTATACGTAGATTAAATATGAGCTAAAAACTGAATTCCGGCAAATTAATGACACAGCCAAAAATTAGAAAGAAGAAGAAGAAGATTTCTGATATTAATATTAATTTGTACTACTATCATTTGAAACATAGAAATAAACCACTGAAGACGTCAACAATTGTTTTAATTATAAAATATTACAAAAACAAAACACGAGAAAAAACTACCTCTATAATAGGGCTGTTCCCGTTAAATGATTTTTTTATTTGATAACATCAAACTTCATTGCACAAAATAAAGATACAAATGACAGACTTGACGCAATAGGACGTTATCACATATTTATACAGGTTTTAATAGATGGCCTAATCTGTCAAGCGGCGTTATACCTCTGCACCCGTACCACCATCTTTTATCGCGATTCAGTTTAGGACCTAAACTCGGTAGAATCGTTAATTCGTACTACGACGCTATCTACGACTATGACAGCGATGCACTTTAGGAACCAATAACCGACGAGAGCCGAGAGGAATATGAATCGCTTTTATAAGAAAAGTGTTAAAAGCCACAGAGAAGAGTGCACTCTCCTAATGCATAATAATCATTTATTTATTTGTGATTTTTATTGAAATTAAGATGTCAAGTAGAATACAGTGCAAGCTGTGATCAGCCTTATCGGCATACAAATGTTACAATTTATATAGCTAGTAGGTAGGTCAACATTTAAATTTATAATCACTATAATTAAAATAAAATCAAATATATTATTTAATAATAATTAACAATAAATATGAATAATTGAAATGTCAACATTAAAATTAAATGAATAATAAAGGAGTGGTCAGATCAAAATATAGAGGCATTCAGGCCATTTCATGCAGGTTCTACAAAATTAAAAGAAAATGTTACCATTGTTATAATTTTACTTGAAAATTTAAATAACAATTATTATTATTATTATATGGATTAAATTAATGTTATTATAATATTTCTAATTCTTTAGGAAGAAAAAATCCGGTGTCAGGCCATGCCTAGTATATGGTTTCATAGTGAAGTTATTCAATATACGGACCTATCACGTTCGTGGTTTGTAGGTGCGGTAAAAAAAAATGCTTGGCCACGTTGCCCGTAAAGACAAAACTGTTAGGTTTTACAATCCATAAACCTTTGCGGGCGCCTCCAAACACCCCACTAAAGTTTCGTTGCAATCGGATTAGTAGTTTCGGAATTCATAGAGAACAAACATACACACATAGATGTTTTTATTTATACAGACGATAGACATGTCTCCTCTGATTCCGTAAGCTATTTAATCTATGGTCGCTCGTTATTGTAAATCGATTACCACTAAACAGACGTTTTGTATTCGATTCGGCGGGCATGGAACCTGGAACTCTGTGGCTGATTGTTCGAATGAAGCGTTTGTTGATTTTGACAGCGCTGTGGTCGATTTAATTTGATGTACAGTCAACCACACGTTATGCACGTCATTTTTGAAATTACTCACTTGAATATTAAAATCCATACTAATATAACAAATGCGAAAGAACCTTTGTTTCGCCGAACCTCTTTATATTTCATTTGAGACATAAAAAGAAGGTCTCTCAGTCTCAGGACTAACTAAGGTAGGGAACTCTTAAATTTATTTTAATTAACAAATAATAAATGCTTAAAAAATACATTGAAGATGAGCTACTCACGGAGTCCTTGGTAGCTCAGTGGCCGGAGTGGTACACCTGGATTGCGAAAGGACGTGGGTTCCGTCCCGCCTAGATCACGACGCCCTAGAACATGAGTTTTTCTTAATTATATATTTTTCTAAGTACATTAAACACTTATGAAATCCACCTCCATAGTGACCTTGAATTTATAAAAAAAAAAACAAAAAAAATATTATCAGTATTGTAAATCACGCTACATATTTACACATGTGTTTAATAACCATATTTACAAACGACAAAATCCTAACGATGCTCTGGTATTATTAAACAAACATCCCGGATTTGAATCCCGGTAGAGCCAGTGCCCCAGATGCTACGAGGCTAAAACCATAAGGCGGGCCGAACGCTTGCTTGACACCCTTGTCGTAAATTAAAAAAAAAACATCCACAAGCTAGTTTTTTTTGCAGAGTAGCTTTGTAGTTTTGTATTTCCAAGGAAAGAGCTACTCACATGAGCAAAAAATTAAAAAAAATCCGCAGTCGGTAGGATTCGAACCTACGCTCCCAGAGGGAATCTGATTTCTAGTCAGACGCCTTAACCGCTCGGCCACGACTGCTATATGTTACCTTTACTATATTAACGTACACATAGCCTGCGTACTCGCATACTTTCACTTTCTACCGAAAGTTCACGATCGAATTGCGTCTCTTTTAAGTGCCACATGGAGTGAAAGGGACAAGAAATTCGACAATCTAGAACTAGCTGACCTCAAAAGGTATATTATATTGTTGTTGCAATTTTTTGCGCGGTATAAAATGTTTGGTATTTTATTAATTAAGCTAGAATCTGCAGTAAACAATATAATTGACTTATAAACTACTTCTGAACTATTGCTGGGAATATATTATTATATTTATCCTGGATTTTTATGTGCTTGTTTTTTTTATAATAGTAGTGGTTGCTCACGGCTGCTCTAGTGTGGAAATTAGTATAACATTAAATAAAAGGTATATATTTCTCTTAGCTTGGAATTACCATTTTTATTAGAAACATACACAGAATACATTAGGTTACCATAGATAATCATTACAAAGTCAGGAGTAATACTTAATGTTACAATTAGTAAAAAACAGCCTACTGTTTATATACAAATCGCGCAAAAATACAGCCTATATGCTTTTTCTCTGAAATTTCATCTAAATCGGTTCAGTGGCTTAGGATTGGAAACGTAGGAGATAGACAGAGCTACTTTCCCATTTTTAATATTAGTATTGATGAGTGCCAACAAATATTTCTAAGCAACCTCAGATAGAAGACAGCTTACATTACCCTTTCAAAGCTTATTGCGGTACTCAGCTGCTAAAATCTACTTTTACAATGGAAAAATAATTATTTTATTTTGGTTTCACTATAAAGGGTGGAAGGACGATGCTTTTTTTAAAAAAAGGCGATACACACGTCTAGCTGAAAAAAAAACTTAAATCTCTGAAAACCAGTTACTTCATTAGCTTGTAACGCCTACACGACCTATTTGTATTATACAGGACAGCTGTTTTTTATTCGCGATTTTTTTTCAAAAAAATCCGTTAAAGAAGGAGGAAACGAAGGAAACAGAAACCTTCTTTTTCGATAGATTTTCTTTACCTCCGTGAATACCTAGGTACTAATATATTACTAGTTCTCTTTTATTACAAATGAGATCGCAAAAACAAAGACTTAAAATATCACAAAGAATAATAGTAATCACTTTTTAATTATCATTAAAGAAATATGACACAATTGTCTTTGTAATATTGCTTCACTGCTACGTCCATTGATTGTAATTTAATTAAAACTACAATACGGCTTAAAATCGTAAAGCAATATTCGTTAATTTTCTAGACAAATATTTAATTCATTGTAACGCTTGTGCCATTGCCAAATGATTTGTAAATGTACAAAGAAAAAGAGCGGAGCTAAATTGAGCTCTATTATTAACAATGTAGAGACGAGTATGATTTTTTTAATTTTTATTTGCATAGTCTTCAAAAGAAGACCATCCATTTCATGTTTCTTTTGTAAATTTTATTTAAATTATGAGAATATTTATTTACAAGTGAATTGTCAGAGAGGGGACGTGTCTATATAATATATGTGAACATTTAAAATTGTAACGTCATACGATGTGATAAAGAAAGAGGATAAAATGATGATAAACTTTTTGAATGGCTACCGAGTTTTTGACAGAGAAGAGAATGACGTCACGTTAGCGTTGTCATGTCATGTTCCATACAAATTCTATCGTCACAGTTGAAGACGAGACGAAAGTTACGGAAAATATTTCCAGAACCGTCCGCCAGTACCTCTAACACGAACATTTTTATATTTCGAATCGTAGTCGTATCGAAACGTATTTTAGGTTTACGAGACAATGGCCCTAATTTTGGTGGACACATGCTAAGTCTAAATTTATGTTCAGTGCATTTCTTTCTATCAAAAAGAATACGAATTTAGAAACGTGCATTAAATTTTCGACCTTATTGAACGTGATAAAATGCAGTGTTTAGGAGACACCTCAGTACATGTCGTCTAAAACTGTCTATGGTTTCTTTGAAATCTATCTAAATTTAAGTGACAGCTCTAAACAGATTCTTGCTATCTTTTCCTATTACTTATTGCGAGAAAGAGATATACTGTACTTAAATTTAGAATTAAAGTGTGTTCCCAGAATTAGGCCCAATGACGATTCGAAAAATAAATGTACGTGCAAAAAAAATTCACACAAAGGCCGAGGAAAAGATAGGACGAATGCCCGTGTTCGAGGCATAGCTCCGCGATGTGTCACACCCAGTCATTATAAGCGTACAACCAAATAGTCAATACAACCTTGCATTTTATGTGTACACACGAAAGCACATCAAGTGTAACAGTTGGACTACGAAAGCCGCCTCTATTACAACGTAGTAAGGGCGGTTTCTAGGTCAAAATGTTATGCATGATGTGCTGTCGACTGTACCAATATTCTTTTATAATTTACTTAGTAAAAGAATAGAATAACTTCAGCATTCACGTGAACTGATATTAATATTCAATCCAGACATAAAGGTAGTTCCACACCAAGCGCCACTCGCACCCGACGCAGCGTTATAAATCACTGGCTCATAGTTACGGCTGCGAAAGTTTAGTTTCTTGGTTCCAGCGATTGTTCAACTTTAGTTCAGCTAATTTATATAATAAGTCCCTTCGCTGATAATTGCGGGAACAGCTATTGTGTGTGAGTTTTAAAAATTGTACTCAGTGTAAAAGGTTAAGTGAAATTACTGACTAAGTCATCCTTTCTCATAGGCATGCCAGGAAATCGAACGGAAAATTATAAATATAATCTCACATTACTAAACATCATAACCCTGTGTCAGAACAGTGAAAAATTGTATTACTGAGTGTCGGGTTGGGTCAAGATGACCTATATTAAAAATTAATTTCATTCGATAATATACGAGTATTTCAAGAAACTATAGTCATAATAACTTGGTTAAATAATTATAATTGAAAGGCCTTTGGGTTAGTAGTTCCAATTTTTTATATATTTTTTTTTATTAAAGGTAAAGTAAAATGAAATGAAAAAGTAACAAGAAAGAAACATTCCGTCTTAAAGGATCGAAATGTTAACAAGTCATAAATCCTTTTATAAACATTTGAACTAAAATGACACCTCTAAATGAGATCTTACTTATTAATTACAATAACTAGTATTAAAAGTGTTAGAAGCCATCACTTTCACGTTACCCATCTGCAAAGTCAGCGCAGTGTAAGATTGCGTGCTAGTTAAGAGTGTAGAGTGTTGCTGCTCTGATCTGACATATATTTTTAGTTTTCCTATTTTTTTGGCATGACTACCTTGACACTTGTTAGACTTTCTTGCATCGCAAGTAGTTACATCATCAAAATATTTATTTTACCGTGGAGGCTCCTTTGACCACTTTGTGTCTTCTTTCCCAACAAAAAAAGACATAACGAAACGTTTTCATCCTCGGAGTGGAATTTTTATAAAAAAGCTATTTTCGGACTATTTTTAAAATATTACGACAAGAACAAGGTTAATCATATTTACCCTTTCTCTCGTTCCTACATAAGTATCCATCATCGCAGGCGCATCACCACTGAATAGTAATTAGGAACGGAGAAAGAAAGTTGTTAGCTTCAGCTACTGAGAAGAGGAATACAATATTTTCTGATAAATACTCGCGTTTCAAGACGTCGCGGGTCATATTGACCCAACTGTGCGCTCGCTGGGTTGAGAAGTATATGAACTACCAGATATAAGAGAAATGTTTGTAAGTAACAATAATAAACTAAGTTAAACTATTATCACTAGCATAACCAACTATGCTATGAAGTCCACTATAAATTGCTGTGGATCTAGAAAATTTAGAAATAAATTATATATTGTGGACTGTATTGTGAGAAGTACATTACATTAGTAGTAATAAAAAGTGAAAATCCTTGATTGGCTGTCGGAATCCAAAATCTGTAAAATGAAAGGAGACGTCCCAAAAATGTGTGGAGGTCCGGCCAGGTCTTTGACCTACATTATACTAAAAAAACGGCAAAAATGTGCAGAACTGTATTTAATGTCCATTTTCCTTTTATTTGCTTTGTTTCGTGGTACAAAAACCCGCCACATTACCATATTGGATAATGGTGAAATTGATGAATCATTTTGAATTTTATACAAGTGAACTATATTTTTTTTTTTTTTATACTACTAGATGACAAACAAGCTGACGGCCCACCTGATGGTAAGCGGTTACCGCCGCCTATAGACACCTGCAATAACAAGGAAAAGTCACTTGATATTGCAGGTGCGTTGTCATCCTGGGGCCTAAGATGAAATGCCGTCCATGCCCAGTAATTGCACTGGCTACCTTTCCCTTCAATCCGAAACACAGCGAACTGTTTCACGGCTGAAATAAGAAAGGCGGTGGTACCTACCCAGACGACCCTACATACGGGTCTACCACCTAGTTACGGGTCTACCACCTAGTACATGAATATGAATAATTAGTATTTTATATACATGAATATGAATAATTAGTATTTTTGCCGGATTAAGGAAGTTTTTCCCGATCTTTTGATTTAAAGCTATTTAAACTAATAACTAAAATAAATACCAATATCTTTTAATATCATAATATAATAATGACCTACTTGCCAATATTGCCGTGTGCCACTCATTCAACAAAGCAGTCCTTTTTACTTTGACTTTGACCTGATGATAATACTCAAAGTTCTAAAGGCAGTATACCCGGCGCGTTAGTATACCATCGATAAATCAAGCGCGAGACAGGTGGAGCGCACCAACTTTAGTTTCTTAGCGCACCGATTGCGGAGCTTGCACGAACTAATTCATTTCCAGCGTCTCCTGATTGTTTTCTTGGCGAAAATTCAAATGGTAGCTAATTTATTCTTCTTGGAGTTCTATGAGATGTTTACGATGTTATTTTTAGGGTTAGAAGCCAGTGTATATAAACCTTTGGTTTAAAAGGTCTGGTTTAGGAGTTGGTTTGGTTAAAATTAAACCTGGTTTGCCCGATGCTACCTTTTTAGTGCTTATCAACAAAAATGAAACAAACTCTGCTTTTAACCACGTTTGGTTATGAGGCAGCCATAGTTTCATCATGCCTGTCCATTCCTCAGCGTCCCTTTGTGCTTGAGTCACTTCATACGAGAGAACTCCTTCTTCATTGACTGACTGTCTCTTCGATGAATAAACTAATAGCCAGCCTTATCGATCTTTTCTAAAGCATAAAAAAGTATGCCAAATAGTAAATTCTCTGAAAAGACTTACGTAAGCACGGTGGTGCGTAGTGTTTAATCTGCACTATTTATCTATATGAAGTCTTCTTGTATAAGAGCAACTGATACATTGATAAATGAGTGGTTACCATTGATATTCTGACTACTACAAGAGATGCTAATGCCTCCCATGTCCTGTGATTAAACTAGCTCCCCATCCCAGCACACCGAAAAACAGCCAACTATTTCACGAGAATAGTATAGATTGCAGTTTACGTAAGAAATGCTAGGGGATCTATTATTACCTAGTAAACATACTGAAAAACCCAAGAACCGAAATATTAATGAATGACAAGATTTGATATAAACTACTAAAGAACATATTTATGCGCTCCAAAATTATACAGTTACATGGTATGTTCCAAATATCGCTTAGCCATATTATCCCGTGAAATATTATGCTGCAGATGAATATTTTGTTTGCAATAAGCCCTTACCCAAAACAAAACCCATAAATAAGACTTAGTAATTGTGATCTAAGTGGCCGAGATATAAATCAGATGAAATCGGCTTTTCATATAACCCCCGTGAGCAAGTTATGGATGCTCGTAACTCGTAACCCTTAGAAAGGTCCCTTTGGAGGCTCTCATTTGCTACAATAGAGCTCGGTGGCGTTTGGTTTGAGCGCTGCTTTCTATTACGTAAAGCAACTTTCAGCATGGTCGATCCCGGGATGGGCTAGCCAAAATTTTTAATTTGGAGCCCCTCCGTGCTTTAGAAGGCACGCACCCCAGTATGGTAGTGTTATTGCCTATTTAACCCTCACCTTTATCTTTCATGTAGGAAGGCCTGAGCGCAGGAGTGGGAGTATATAGGCTGGTGATGATGATTACAGAATTTGTTGGCGATTGTTGGTTTGTGTGAAAAGCCAAAAATTGCTCTTACTCACATATCATTAGAATTTTCGAAAAATACTCTGATAACAAATTAGATTACCCTGATACGCTTAAGTATGTAAAATCTTACTTATTGGATTCGGTTTGTTCGTTTCTAATAGCATTGACGTAAAAGGCTGTAGTGCTCAGTTTGACGTTAAACAAAACACATTTTTGACTTCGACGAAGCTTAAAATTAATATTTAAAGCGTTGTCGAAGTCAAAAATTTCCACAAGGGCCTCAAATTTAAGATGCATAATTCACCTATAAAAGGGTAGGGTATAATTTTGATACAAGAGGACCGTATAGGAAATACCCTGACCTGCTACTGCTTCTCTGTCTCTTCACGTGGTTCTTCGAGGAGGCTGTCCTGACTCACTTGGGCTTTTTGTAGCACACACGGGAGAGATCAATTGGTTATCCGCGGGCTATAACGCTTAGCGGTACGAGCGGCGATAACGTCAACGAGGTGAGGTTTTTGACAGATAGACAGGAGGGGCGGAAAAAGAAGTTTTGTAATTGTCTGTGGTGTAAATCGTTTGAAGTGTGTTTAGAGATTCAGCCAAACTAAAAGCCGAACTGGAAATGAGCCACACCCAGATTCCTCAATCACAGAGGAACTGCCTGTCGCCAACTGCCGGAGCAGAACAATACGGTTAACATAATTATTATGGCGGCAAACTTAGGTAAGTTAGTGGTAGCCAGGCAGACTTAGAAAGAGCCCTGCCACCAACCAAACCTAGGAGAAAACTTCTGCTGTCACTGGGACTCGAACCCCGGACCTCTAGATCTGAGTTAAGTGATCTCACTGACCACTGAGGAAGCTTTAAGTATTTGGGTGATAGCCATAAATCGTCACTTTCTAATTAAGTCCCCTTAAAGCCATTTTCCCTTAAACCAACTATGATCTCATTTATTGTTGATAGTTTTAGGAACTGCTAATCTTGGGTCACAAAATAACCGCACGGGATCATCAGTGATGTATGGAAGTAATAAGAGCCTTAATTGCGGCGTGTATTGCAATTTATTAAGTGTGCTGTGATTATGCATGGGTAGGGAAGAGCGGATTACCTTAGATTGCACGAGAGGTAATTAAATGATGAAGAAGATTCCTTAGTTACGGTAGATCCTTAAAATGATAAAGAGGAATATTGAAAAAAAGATCAACAAGATTTTAATCTTTAAGATCAACGTGGAGACGAGTCTTTTAATAAACATTTGGAGGACGAAAAAATAGAATCTAAATTACATAAAAAACTATTAAAGTATAAAATGAAAATTATAAGTAATCCCTGGCCTCGTTTATCTATCTAACACCATCTCATTGAGAGTATTCTTATGAGCCCAAACACGCTATATCTGCTGTAATTTTCTGAATAATTGAGCATCCCGCAGACTATTTGATGGAACAGGATTAGCTCAAGGTTAGAATGTCTTGGAAATGCCATCAAAGTTACAGTACCTACCTAACTTTTTAAAAGTAGCAAATGGACTGAGTCATCAAACGCCTGTATTAGTATTCATTAATTATATTTAAAGCCACCTTGATCGCGTCAGCTTTCAAACAAAAACTGAATCAAAATCGGTCCATTCGTTTAGGAGCCGCGATGCCACAATCAGACAAGTTATAACACCTCACTTTTCGCGTCGGCGGTTAAAATCATTGCTTACAACGAGAAAAGCTTAACGGCAACGGACTGCCACGAACAAGAGTGATCCTATATCTGAATTATTTTACTTTTAAAGTCCTTCAGAACAAAAATTGATGGTTTTGTATGTGTTTATGTATTTATAGAGGAACTCGGTGGAGCGCTCTGATTTCGATAGAAAACAAAGCAATTTACATCGTAGTCAATGTCGGGATCAATCAATGTTTGTTATCTTGACCTCCTCCGTGCTTCGGAAGGTATGTGATGCCGATGGTCCCGGTTGTTACCGCAACTGCTTTTACCCACCAACCCGTATTGGAGCAGCGTGGTGGTGTTATGACCCAAACTCCTCATATGTTTCTCCCATGTTGGAAGGCCTTTGTTTACGTAACTATTCAAAACAAATATAATCTATGGATTATATAACTTATTTGTGGAGTGTGAATTGCTTCGTCGGCGAATTCCGCTTTACGAATATCCGACATAATATCAGACTTTGCTTGGTCATTATGAGCGGTATTTAGTTTCTCATACGGAACAATAATCACCAATAATTTCTTCAATATTAGACTTTTTGAAAACTCGTCTGATTACTTTTAGACTAACCTGACCTGCTTATGCATGTAAAGCCTTATTACAATCCGTTTGTTCGTTTTTTGTATGGTAAGTCGTGTGACGTAATGCTCTTACCATGAAACTACTCGATAGTAATATACAGTTCGACCTTGAGAAGGCCCTTATTCCGTTCGTAATAGAGGCACTTTCGTAGTGCAACTGTCAGACTTGATGTGCTGTAGACCGTACTTGGTAGTTATTTTAAATGAATTATTTCGAGAGATATTTTAAAAGGACCTTCTTTCTAGCGGAACGTTCATTGACGAAACGTTTTACATCGTATTTGTGTATATAAGTGACATGTTAAAAAAAGGCTTTCCACTGCCAAAAGACTCAAATTCCCACAACAAATAGTTACTTACTTACACCATAAAGGGTTTATACATCCCCTGATGGATCAACTAAACGTAGATTAGTGGACGTAAGGTAAGCCGCAAAGTTCAACATAACAAGCTTACACTAGAATAATATATTATTTCGTATTAATATAACAAGTGGAAGCCTCTAGTTTTATAAATGCAATTTTTTAAACAAAAATAATTATTATCCTTTCGTTATAAAAAATATTTCTTTAATTTACTCATGATTATCACATACTTTTACATATTATAAATTAAAAAATACTCACGTTAACTATATTTGAATGTATTCTCTATAAAGGAAATAGTAATGTTTTGGGCCCGCTCATGAGCATTTCAGATTGTAGACAAAAATATACTGAATAACAGTTTACTTTAATTAACAGAAGACTCTTTTATTTTATTGCAATATAGTAACATAATAAAATATTTTATGCATAAAAACGGCAACTTACAATGTCATAAAGTGCCTAAAAGTGTAGAATTCATCGCCAGAAATCTGCTGTTAAAAAGTTGCTTTTAAAGTCGTATTGACAATTTTTATTCCGTGTTTCAACCGCCAATTTCGGATGCCCTTGATGTGTTTTTGTGGATTTTCGGCCTCGTTTGACCCAGGGTATGAACAAATATAACTGTAATATTCAAGGTCGTAAGAAACAAAATTGAATTTCGACATTGACATTCAGTTTTCTTCAAAATGGCCGTGCCGCTGTAATGTTTTCAGCAAATTAAAATATTTTTTGCCACTTCTTTCAGTCAACTTTTATGGATATGTTAAGATAAGATGGCTTCTTACAAAATTAACTGCACGAAAAAATTATGCTAATGAGCTGGCCCAAATCCCATACAAACTTTTATTATCTCCTCTACAATACCTGAAAAATATTACTAAGTACTTACCTATGTCACGTTTATTGAACAAATACGTCTATTTGTACACTTAGCTTTATTAAAATACTTACCTACATATTTTAAGGTAATGTGTTTCTTCAAAAGTACGTTTCGATCCCTCCCCTTTTTTCTCGCCTTTTCCAGGAAGATTTCTAAGATTATCCCTGGACCCACCTCCAAATTGTTTATATTCTACGTACCTACATAGCAACGCCTGCCAAAACCTGAAACCTGACACAAATAGGTATTACGTATTATTTTTAATTATGATTAAAACAAGTGTGACAGTTGCACTACGAAATCCGCCTTTATTGCAAGGGGAGTAAGGTCTCGAAGTCAAACTGTTACTAATGTCGTATCGCCTGTGCATCAGTTTTTGTGACAAAAATAAAACTGAAAGAACACCTGCGAACGCTATTCACTCAAAACGTAATTAACTTGTAGAAAATAAATCAATTGATTACGACGTTACACGAATTTCATCAACATGTTTTCAACTGACTAGGTGGTAGGCCCATAATATGTAGGGTCGTCTGGGTAGGTACCACCGCCTTTCTTATTTCAGCCGTGAAACGGTTCGCTGTGTTTCGGATTGAAGGGAAAGGTAGCCAGTGTTATTACTGGACATGAACGACATTTCATCTTAGGCCTCAGGATGGCAACGCACCTGCAATATCAAGTGATTTTTCCTTGTTATTGCAGGTGTCTATAGGCGGCGGTAACCGCTTACCATCAGGTGGGACGTCAGCTTGTTTGTCATCTAGTTGTATAAAAAAAAAACTTGTACCTACCTTATAAAGCTGTAATTAAGAGTGGATTTACAAACACTTATTGATGTCTAAATATAATCTATTTATAAATTAAGACCGCTACTGTTTTTTTTAATAAGTTTAATCACGTTAAGTATTTATTTTTATACAACTAGATGACAAACAAGCTGACGGCCCACCTGGTGGTAAGCGGTTACCGCCGCCTATAGACACCTGCAATAACAAGGAACAGCACTTGATATTGCAGGTGCGTTGTCATCCTGAGGCCTAAGATGAAATGCCGTCCATGCCCAGTAATTACACTGGCTACCTTTCCCTTCAATCCGAAACACAGCGAACTGTTTTACGGCTGAATTAAGAAAGGCGGTGGTACCTACCCAGGCGACCCTACATATGGGTCTACCACCTATTAAAAATACTACCACCTATAATTATCTATTTTACGTACAGATTACAACACATCAAGTGTAACAGTCGCATAACGCATTACGTAATTACGTAACGAACAAAGTAAAAGCGTTCCAAGGTCAAACTGTTACGTTTGGTGTTCTGTCGACTGTACTTTATTACACTTAGTTCAATACTTACGTAGACACTTGTCACATTTATTAGTAGTTGTTGTATGATCAGCTAAAGATGTTGATTGATACTTTTAGTACTATGTCACACTACGGTGTTTACTGTATTTATTTATTTAAGCCTAATACCGCAATACAATAACACACAAAAAATTACGCATTTGAACTAAACAAAATGCCAACGAAGTTTCCACGTAAAGCTATTGCATTTCGTTGAAATATATCTAAACGAACACAAAATTTATCGTTTACAAGAATACATACCTAAAAACATACAAACAATATAATACAAATGTTTAAAAATACAACATTTAAAGGGAAAGGGAAAGGAAAGGCAAAGGAAGCCAGTGTAATTACTGGGCATGGACGGCATTTCATCTTAGGCCCCAGGATGACAACGCACCTGCAATATCAAATGATTTTTCCTTGTTATTGCAGGTGTTTATAGGCGGCGATGACCGCTTTCCATCAGGTGGGCCGTCAGCTTGTTTGTCATCCAGTTGTATAAAAAAAAACAATTAAAAACCTAAGTAATAGGTAATACATGTTTTTGTTTGACTGCCGAGACAAAACCATTAAAAGTGGTGTGGAAAATATCAATGTCTGAATAACTATTGTTATAGGTAGAACAAGCACGCACTATAAAGCGGTATTAGTACTAATTGTCAAGAATATTTCAATATGTTATTATGAAAAGGTGCTAAAGTATTGATTGGTTTCTGTTGCTGCCTAGACTTTAATTAGTATCTAATCTTCTTACGTTTGTATGTAGTTGTTATATTTTATTTTTATTCTTATCAAAAACCATTGATAACTCTGATAAAAATTGGTATAATAACAAATTTTTTTTTTAAACAACAAGTTGACAAACAAAGTGACGTCACACCTGGTGGTAAGTGTTAACACAGCAAATTGTTTCACGGCGAAAATAGGAAAGGTAGTGGTACCTATACAGGGCCTACCACCTAGTAAAATATTTTATGACTGTGTTCTATACTTTCGTGAGTACGGATCTGTTGACACAGAGTAGGACCTACTCAGGGGAAGGCACTTCTTCCCCCAGTACCAACCACAGCTTCAAATTTTACGAATTCATATCACAGCCTTCATTACAATATACTTAATATGCGATCTTCCGTAAGTGTAATGACTGGGTGATGTCATAGATTAGATTTGGCTCACGCGTGTAAAAGCTGGACGCTATTTTTGCACTAGTTTCCAGAGCAGTCGTGGCCGAGCGGTTAAGGCGTCTGACTAGAAATCAGATTCCCTCTGGGAGCGTAGGTTCGAATCCTACCGACTGCGGTACTGGTCATCATTTTGCGTTTACGTTATTAAAAATTCTGATAAACTTTTACTAATTTAGTTTTTTTTATTTTCGTTATTTTTTTCTCCAAATTATTACAAGCATTTCCTTACTTACGTATTATCGCATAAAATTTCAGTATGTTTTTTATTATTTTACAAATTTGACTTAACCATAATAAATTATAAGGAACACGAATTAAAAATATTTTCATTTAAAAGAAAACTAGCTTTTGCCCGCGGTCCAGCCGCGTGCCGATGCCGGTTATCGCTGCAAGAAATCCTATGTTCTTCCCAAGGTCTCAGACTATCTCCGTGTCAAATTTCATCAAAATCGGTTCAGTATCTTAGGCGTGAAAACGTAACAAACTCACTCTCGCATTTATAAAATTGGTTACGCTACGTCAAAGTTATTAGTGAAAACAGAATTATTTTAGTGAAAAAAAAATCCCGAGATATTTTAATTATTTATTGCAGTTAACCGGTTTCTTTCCAAAACAACTATTTAAATAAAAAATTATGTCGGGCGTGTACTATGACGTCAAAGTCAGATCACTATGTCTAGCCGTGTAAGATGGGTACATATTTATCACTGTTTTCCGAAAAGAGATGTTCCAAAAATGTATGGAGACCCGGCCAGATCTGTGTACAGTGTACTGAACAATTGGTAAAAATATTAAGAACAGTGTTCAATTGTCCGTTTTCTTTTTACTTGCTTTGTTGCGTGGTACAAAACAAGACTCTTTATAGAAAAAACTGCATCACAGCCAAATATTCATCATGACGTCTATGTCACTTTGTGACGTTTAGTTGACTTCGTGAAATCGTCCAAAAATTTCAACTTTTGTTGTAGTGGAATCGATTTTAAGATATGGAATCATTTTTTGGGGGAATTCTGTAAATAAAGAAATATTATTCAGGGCACAGAAGCGTTGTATTCGTTCAATGTATGGACTTAAAACAACAAATTCAATTTGTTGACGTTACCATCATTGTATATATGTATTTGAAATAGCTAGTTTTGTAAGATCCAATTTGCATACAACCCATAAGAAAACAATATAAGAAAAAAATATTAACATATAAATGTAAAAACGCTTTAACACGAAAAAGTGTCCTTGGAATGGCCCCACACATTTATAACAAAATTCCTGATATGTGGAAAGATCTGACAGTGATAAATTTTAAATGTAAATTAAAATCATTTCTGATACAGAAGTGCTATTATTCAATAAATCAATTCTTAAACGATACGGAATTTTGAGGCAAATGTGATTTTATTTTTATTTAATTTGTTTGTTTTATAATATACCTACATAAAGTATAATTTGAATTATTACCTGTGCATAATTATATAATTTTTCTATTGAAATGTTTAATGATATTGACATTCCCAGTTTTTTTTTCTTTTTTTCTTTTCTTTGATACTGACATTATTGATATTATTGACATGCTCAACCATATTGACATCTTTTGGATTTTGATTGTTATTAATTTAGGATGATTTCCGTAAAAATTGTGTGCCTTTTTGTGACATACATACAAGTAATTATTATTATTATTATTTTATTATTATTTTCATACACTCACACCTATTATCTAGCCCAAAGTAAGCATCATTAAGAGCTTGTGTTATGGATACTAGATAACGGAGAAATAATGATAATAATATGTATGTAAATATTAGAAATATACTAAATAAACATATAAACATCCATGACTCGTAAACAAATGCCCGTACTCATCATACAAACATTTGATCCTACCGGGATTCGAACCCGGGACCTCTTGACCGAGTAGCCTGGGGTACAGACCACTCGGCCAGCCGGTCGTAATTATATAACTTAATAATTGACATGCTTAATGATATTGTCATTTTTAGTTTTGATACTGACTATCTGATATGCTTAATTATATTGTCATTTTTTGGATTTTAATCGTTATTAATTTAGGATGATTTATGTAAAATTTGTATGCCTGTAGGGCGAAACATAGTGATACTAGCCATAAACATTTAAAAACTTTTTGTACCTATGTTATGACAAATAAATGATTATGATAATGATTATGTACAAACAAACTGTGTATGGAAATGAATTATTAGTATTTTTCGTGGATTCAGGAAAATTTTCCTAATTTTTTGAGATATTGTACATATACCTGGCCGGATATAAAACATCTCCTTTCTCTCAGTTATGTAATAGTACATTAAGATATAAGTGCGGTAAGTTGAAAATTACAGCCGAGGCGATATTACAAGAAAGCAGAGGCTGTAATTATCAAAGCGCACGAATGTCATACGACGTTTTATAACATATTTGCGAGGAAATAAATAACACTCGGACCTTCGAAACTTTTTTGCGTTGCGTTTGAAATGCGTAATGAGATACATTACGATATTAAAATTGGTGAAATAAGAGACCCTTTACGAGCAAATGTGTTATAAATTAATATAATAGATAATATATAATGTAAGAACTTCAAAATCTATGGCTTCAATCTATCTATCTATGGGAATATAGGACAGGGATGTTATAGTAGATAAGATTTGTACAATGAAATACAATTTACAATACATTTTTTATTCATTGTACAGAATTTAAATTACATTCTTCTATTCCGTGATATAAAAATCATATATCATCAATATAGATAAGGGAGTGTTTTTTAAGCCTTCACGTCGTAACTATTAAACCGATTTAGATGAAATTTGCTATGAAGAGAGTTTGAAAACCTGGGAAGATCATAGCAAGATTTCGGAGCGATAACCACATCTACGCGGGCGGAGCCGCTGCAAAAAGCTAATACTATAAAATCGAACGTGAGTTTGTTTGTTTGTTACGCTTTTACGCCTAACTGACTAAACCTGATATCAGGCATTGTGTGGCCACAGTGAAAGAGTGTTTGTGGCTGAGAAGTGCAGTCATCTTTCTCTTGTGGTTTATGAGCTAGCGATCCGTCAGAGCATCTCAACGTGGGTAGCGAGGGTTGACAGCAGTTGGACTGCACGGCTTTGGTTAGACGCCAGCAACTACGGCTGCCTGCAGGATTCGTAAAGGTCTACGCAGACCGGGACGGCATGGCAAGGGATTTTGCCGTGAGTCAGCGCACACTAACCGCTTAGATACCATTTTGACATTTCGTGTGCCTTATTCTTTTTCTATTAATAGTTAATGTCTGTCAATTTTTATTTTCATTATTATGCATAAGTGTATTCACATGTTATTGTATATTTGAAATTTTAAAACAGTTGTTTTTGCACTACCTATTTAATCATTTTGGACTCGACTTTCCGGTTGACTGGTAGAGAATGCCTAATGGCACTAAGTCCGCCAAATTTTAAATCATTTTATGCAATTACAGCGCACGAGCTCTGTCCTATTTGCGTGCTTACACGTCTGCCTATTATACGTATTTATACTACAAAAATAAATATGCCTTCATTTGTTTCACTTACAAAACTTGTTGTTTACTTCAACACTTCCAAGGAAGAGAAAAGGACAAAAGAACCTCTGCGTCAGTGTTTTAAATTATGTTTACGACGAACATAACTTTCCAGTGAACATTTGCACGTAAGAGAGTATATTTCGAAATTAAAACTGTTGTTTACGAATTTTTATATTATGCAATTATTAAAATTAAGTCGCCTGTGTTTTTAAGTAATGCGAGTGGCTAGCTAAAATACGGAATGACTCATAAAAACCGTTTAGTTACCGCAGTCTTTAATTATTATGCTTGTAACACTGTAACCATAAATACCATTCGCGTGTACAGTCGACAGCACATCAGGACTAACAGTTTGTCCTTGAGAACACCCTTACTGCGTTCGTAATAGAGACGGCTTTCGCAGGGCAACTGTAACACTTGATGTGCTGTCGTCTGTCTATACCCTATTTCGTGCTTTATCTAAAGATTAGAAATACATTTTGACCCATGAAGATAGAGCACAAGATAGAAAAATAACTATCACTACTTACGTCACTACCCATTTGAAGCCAAAATCATCTTTACAATTGCTAATGATTTTATTATCGCAAATTTGTACAATGTATTGGCGCCAAAATGAGAAAACTCAATGAAAAATCATATAAAAATGACAGATTCCCAATTCAAATGTAATATTTTGTTTATTTTTAATTGTAACAGTGTTTATGACCAGACTAAGGATACTTAATAATTATATAAACATCCATGACTCGTAAACAAATGCTCGTACTCATCATACAAACGTTTGCTCCCACCGGAATTCGAACCCGGGACCTCTTGACCAAGTAGCCTGTTCAACAAGGAAGATGTGTGCTGTCAAATAATTTCAAGTTCTGGAAGTACGACAAAAAAGCGAGTTACTAAATTTCTTTGGGCGTGATGTTAAGGTGGAGACAGTGAATTGATGACTCCGAAGTGCGCCACGCGTGTTCCTGAGTTGAAAGTTGGAAGGTGGGATAAGGTCAAAAAGCTCTTCACAGTACTCTTTACGATATAGCCGAAAGAATGCGCTAAGAGACGCAATCTCTCGGCGCAGTTCTTGAGGTTCAAGGTTGTTAGTAACCTTCACATCGTCAATAATACCAATAACACTACGCTGCAACCTGTCCAGTGGATCGAGGGAGTACTTACCGGAGCTACCCCACAAAAGCAATATTCCTCCAAAACCGGGCCTGAGTTTTGTGAAGCAGGCAAAACTGGTCAGGCGTGAAAAATTGACTCACACCGACACCGAGCTTTCGTGAGGCTATTTTGATCACGGTTTCGATTTAGCTCCTGGGATTCAGATTGCAGCATCTCGCCACACATTTTTTACAGACCTACCCGCCGCTGGCTAAGCGAAGGGCGTGTGTAGGGGTCGTCCAGCGCTAGCTAAATACCCACTAAAACTCCCCGTTAACTCCGCTGTCCTTCACGGGGGTGGCCTGGGCTCTGCCGAAGCAATTTCACCAGCCCACCAGGTGCCATTAGGTCAGGCAACCTGTCCTTATGGTACGGTTTCGCGCCGATGGGGATTAACCAGAGTCACTTGGGCAATCCCAGACGTGGCGTTATGTGCAATGGATGCGTAGAGGCCACCGACGCACGCTGGCGCACCTAGGGCGCAGAAGTCGGGCGATCACCACCCACCTTCTCGCACCCACCCGTCAGATAGGGGCGGCTAGAGCATTCTCCTCCTGCTCCCTCTCCGCTGCCTCCTTCTGCAGAGCACAGTCTCACAGAAGGAGGCGACAGCCTCCCAAACCCTTTCGCTACCAGCCATTGCTCTTACCATGGTTGGGAGTAAGAGGTGTCCGCCACCGAGCGCCATACTAAGTTTGCGGCGCTCGTGTCGTTAGGCCGGGCATTCCTCAAGGGTGTGCTCGGCTGTATCGTCGGACGAGTCGCAGTGATGACACCGCGGTGCCTCTCCCGACGGGCGATACGGTGCAGGCAGTGACCGAAGCAACTATGTCCGGTCAGTACCTGCACCGCGCGGAAGGTGAGGCTGCCCAGCTAGAATCTCGCCACACCTAGCATGTTGATGGATACCTATGCTGATAGAGTTGTCCCCTGTAGAGAGGGAAGGGGAAGGAATGGCGTCTTTTGGCTATTTGAAGTTTTATCTTAAAACTTTGTCTTTGCTTCCTCGCAAACATTATATTGCCTACCAATAAAAATAAAAAGCTTAATTCTCCACAATAATCCAAGACAGACCAGGGTAAAAGCTACGTCTGTTTAGTCCCGTACAGTTCCCAGCGAAGACATAATTTTTACTTAACGACTTATTCTGCTGGAGAGTCCGTTAAATTTCCCTTGAATGGGTACTAAGTTGCACAGAAAAATTGCTGTTTAGAGAGAGAATTGTATTCTTTTAAGTGGCAGAGTTATTGCTTTTCAATAAAGTTAGAATAGTGTGATTAAGGACGTAATTCGTGACTGTTGAAAACACATAACTGTTTTTACCGCTTCGGGCTTAATAGAACTCTTAAGGTGTTACAAAGTTAGTCGTTCTAGATCCATTCGTAAATACTTGATTTACTGTATTTCCACTTAAGTCAGAACACAAGGACTCACAAACTATTTCGCCACTAACCACACATAGTTACTTATTTATTGCGTGTGACGCCCTGTAAGGGCATAGCAACATAAGAGGGCTAACTAACAAATAAATTAAGAATAAATTCATTAAAATTATCAATTCGAACTAAATAAATATACTTAAATTCATCTCCAAATAAAAAAATATTAACATTACATAATTCACATACATGTCACTACTTATCGTCAATACCTTTGAAATCACAATGTCCTTAATATAATTAACATTAAATAATTTAAAAATAAGATTTAAATAATTACCATTACAATAATTCATTAAAATAAGTCACAATTTATCGTCATAAAATTCTTTTAAATCGTAATAACATTTGTTAATAAGAAATAGTTTTAATTTTCGGATAAATTGTATTGGACATTGTAAGTTTTTGATATAATTTGGAAAATGCTTATAAATTTTAATTACCATCGTGTGAGAGCCAGACGAAACTAATTTTAATTTGGAAAAGGGTACCTTGAGCTTATTTAAATTCCTATTATTTCTTTTTTTGTCATTACAACAATATGCTACTAACACAACTTTTTCGAGGATATGGCTTACCATATCCTCGAAAAAGTTACAACAAAAACAACAACAACAGCAGCAGCATCGTCAACAACTTACTGTTGAGTACCAATAAGCAATGACGCACGTCTTGTGATCTGGCTTAAACCAGAATGAGTCTTCTAAAAGTGACATATCCGAAACCAGAAGACTACATGCACTTTCTGCGCTATGATAAAGTAAAGTTAATAGCATCCGTATTCAGGATAAATAAACAGTAAAAGCAGATTACGAGCTGAATCTCAGTAGATGCAGCCCTTTACCATAAAAGTAAAGCTACAGTCTGCTTTACTATGAGACGACTATTCATCATATATGACTATTCATCATCATGGCCCGTCGGAAGCCGTGTCGTTGAAGTAACATAAGTCTATTCCTCGGGTCTTTTTTACAGCTGCAAAAGTATTTACAATGCACTTCTAAAAGACCCTTTAAAAATTTAACCAATGCTTTTGGGAATTAATGGGATAATATTAAATATATTCCAAAGTTTGTCTTCAAACAGTCGTTAAATTTCTCAAAGAAAATGTTTTCCTTATTTTTGTATCAACAGTCTTCAGTTTCGCAGAGGTCTGTTTGAGCACGGTAAAGACATATTTTTCCCTAAATGGTTCGTTGTGCAGGAGCTCCGTTAATTTCTCCTGTAATAGACATTAAGTTGCAGTAACGGACGCCATTCTATTTAAATGGCAACGTTAAATCAAATTTCTTTTCTCAGTTGAATTGAATTGTAAATACATTCGCTTGGTAAGTTCTTGCTTTTAATTTTTATATTAAGATGGACTGCAAAAACATCATTTTTCAATTAAGGTACTGGGAATA
Source organism: Nymphula nitidulata (assembly GCA_947347705.1). Taxonomy (NCBI): domain Eukaryota; kingdom Metazoa; phylum Arthropoda; class Insecta; order Lepidoptera; family Crambidae; genus Nymphula; species Nymphula nitidulata. The sequence continues at coordinate 1,537,622 of OX374618.1, forward strand.
TAAATGTGTATCTTGAGTTGGGTAATAAAATTTTAGATTTTATGAGTTCATGGTGATTACTAGTTCAGTCGCGTGCGTTTTGACGATTTAAAAAAATGCATAGTAATGTAGGCCAGCGTTTCTTAACGTAGTCCAATGACAAAGTATATCTATAGACGAGCTAAAGTCGAATGTCTATGTTTAAGAATCCAAACCGAAACATTGGTGGCAAATGAAAGAAATAGATTCTCGTAAAGATAACGTACCAACGCTGCTTTTTTTCAAGCATTACTACAATACCACCAGCGGATCCGATGGAGTAATCACTAAAGGTATACAATAGTTTATCGCTCAAGGAGAAGAATATAGTAAGCTGAAAGAAGAAATGAATCCTTTAAAGAAGTACTGTTTATGTGGATCATCACCATTATTTAGTTCAGTTTGAATACTTATAAGCATATATTTTACACTCTTCATTCCTAACACAATGTCAATGTTTAATCAAACTTCAAGTTCCAAGCGAAAAGCCTATCAACTAGGTTCTTAGCTAATTTTAATAGCGGAATTAACTATTTTCGGTTGTTATTTGCTCGGTTAACAAATCGCGTGCGATTCGCTAGATCGCGATGGCCGGCCCCCGGTGTATCGCGCGCGATCTGCGCCATTACACCGGCGCACCTTCCGCGCCACACGCTCACAGCTCACTCACCAGCCAATATATCAGATGTTATCTTGCCGATATTACCTCCACTGAATAGCAACGAAAAGAAGGTTCACTTGGTAGTCAACTTACAATCCTTGGTATTTTGAAGTTTTTTGAAAAACTGGGACGCTAATTTGAAATAAGACGCTATGTTTTTCGTAGATTTTTGCTTCTGTTTTGCATATCTGGTGGGGAAAAGAGAAGGGTTACAAGTATAATTAGTCAACTTTCAGTACTTGAGATTGTGTAGTTTTGGAAACCTTTTTTTGCTGTGTTTTGTGTTTTTTTTTGCGTTTCTATCTCTTCATCGTCGTACAAGTTGATGGTCAACAGTTTCCTTTATACCAGTGGAAACGTTTTGGAAAACTAGGACGGCGATTTCGCATGACTGGTAGGAGTAGTTTGGAAACCTTTTTAGCATAATATTATTTGAAGGAACCCAAATCAGACTATGTCTGTCCGTTTGTCTGCGGATTAGTACTACAAAACTGTAAATTGTCACTGATGGCTTGAAGGATACTATAATACACTAAATTGACAAATAAATCATCGATTAAAACCCCATGACTACTTTCATCACAAAATTTTCAAAACATGTGAACATTTTATCGGTTTCTTTACTTAAAGTTTGTTTGTTTACAATGATCACTCAACGTAACTCGAACCAGTGGCTTTCGTATGTGTAGAGCCGACCTTCTTTCTTTGCTTATTTTGCGTAACTTGTTTGAACATAGTCTTAAACTAGCCCCATACAACTATGAATTTTGTACCGTCACTTATATCAAAACAATTTAGCTCGTGTCAGACGCAACTGGAACAATGTTTCATTTTGTAATTGAATTAATTAAAATAAGCTGTCAGAACTAAATTTATCTGCGATAGTAGTGTATACGTGCCTGAAGATCAAGTTACCTGTTTTGTGCCATAGCTTATTATAATAAGAGCTATTTTCTAACTGTCTGCATTGCCCTTGGTATTCGGCAGTTGTAGGTTAGCGTATCATTTTATTACCTATGTATCTATATTATATTAATCTACGTGGATGATTTGATAGAATCTATAGCTAATTTACTTTTACATTTTTACGTGATATTGAATGCAAAAATGAATTGGTTTGGCTGTGCTAACAACTGTCATCAACGTCCATTGATGTCTTTCAAGTTGTTCTGTATGTTGAAACAACAATCGAAAAACAGGTCGCTTTGTCAACCGAAATTCGAAGCTTCACGAATCAGCATACATCTCGGTCAGAATTATCATCCAGCGTCGAGGAGTTTCTGCGAGCCCCACAAGGAAAACGGTCCCATAAACGGCCCGTTAGAATTCTAACACCAGTACCCACACAAACTGGGGACATTTGAATTGATCACTAGAACCGATACAGTGCGAGAATGTGCGACGCTTGATCGTCTGAATTGAAGGGATTGTGTCCATTTGTCCGTACAACGACAAATATTGATTGCAAGATTTGGACCTCACTTAAGCGGTGAACTTTGGAATTGTTGGAAAAGTGATTTACATTGGAAGCTTTTGGAACGATACAAATAGAGGTACGTTATATACTCATCGTAACAATATCAGTAGGAAAATGTTTCGTTTTTATTTACTTAAGGATTTTTTCTAGGCTTTAAATCGTGTAAACGTTACTATCTGGTATTTTCCAAAGCACGGTATTTGACGCTACACCACCTGGTGTGAAGCGGTAAGAAGAGTTCACATTCGAAGACAGCTAGGACAGCATAAACGTCCTGTTCTAGCCGCCTCCACCTTTCCGGCCCATAAGGTGCCTTTTCACGCCTGTTATTTCAACTCAGGCATTGCTTTTGAATATTTTCTTGAATTTTCTTTTAACATTACAATAATTATTTTAAATGTTGCTATCTGTCTGTCTATTACGTTTTTACTCTGATGTCGCTGGACCGATGTAATGAAATCGAGCATGGGATAGATTACATTATAAGAAACAATATCTAGATAGGCTACGTTTTGGCGCAAGTGGCCAATAGTTTACTGTAAATAAAATTTCAGAAAACAGTGATTACACAAGAACACAACAATATATAAAGTTATCATTTTATCATAATTACCATCACTAGCCTATACACGTCTCACTGCTGGATACAGGCCTTTCTACACGGGAGAAACACAAGAAGAGTTTGGGCCATAACACCACCACGCTGAAAATTTTGTACGATATTTTGTGCGATATTTTGTACGGTAAAAGAAACTTTACCACTTGCAAACCACCATATTTAGTCGGAAACTGCCGCTGCTGTAGCGAACTCTGAAGATAAAGCTGCAATCATTTCTTAGTTAATATCACAGCGTCGCACATGTTCAGCGAGTGTCTCCTATAACACAGGTGGTGTATAAAGATGTCCTGGCTGCACGAGGCTGCATAATGAGCAGTAACGATGCATTGTGACCGTCAGCGCCGTGTGACAGACGTGCGGGAACCACGTCATCAAAATGTACTGTATCATAACATGGGGAAGGTTTACAATTTACTCATAGTCACTATTTATATAGGAACTAAAACAGCTGTCATGTTTCGTTTAAAGTTATCGCTGTAACTACAAGTAATCGAAGCCAAATCTTTTTATTAGATACCGTGAAACCGTAGTGATGAGAATTTATATTTTGTAACTCGTGCTCTTCTGCGACTCCCCCCGCGTCATCAGCTGCCTCTAGACGTCGAAACACATGAAGAGATTGAGATACCAACACCACGCTGGCCCCATTAGGGTTGCTGGGATAAAGCAGTTGCAGAACTAACAGAACCATTGGCTTAACGAATCATGCAAGAGCTCGAGATTACTATTTTTCATTGACCCATCCTGATATTGACCATGGCGAAAGTTGCATTGCTTTCGTAATCAAAACCAGAATGCTTAAGTCGCTATTTCAACGAGCACCTCGACAGGTTGATATTATTTTTATAAGTAGTAAAAATTTTATTTGATTAATAATTAATGACATCACATATCATCGATCCATTGGAGTGAAAGATCGTCAACGTTTAAAATGGTGCATATGAGAGTTGATGTTAATAAATAATTTACTGGCGGTTCTTGGTTTGTGTGCAAATTTAAAAAATTCTCTAACTCAACACTATAACAGCGTATTTAGAAAAATCCTCTGATAGCTATTTAGACTAGCCTGACGCGCATATGCGTGTAAAGTCCAATTAGATTCGTTTGTTCGTTTCCAATATTTTATGTAATTATTTACAAACGTAAACACGTATAAACTCGCCTACTAACGATCAAAGGGTATTCAATTTTATTCAAATCGAGCATTTGATTGCTGTGATTCTAATTAGTAAATGATGATTTTAACTATTGACGCATATCAATATAATGACAGACAGCTCATTGACATCAGGTTATCAATAACTGACCACTACGTAGCGGTTCGAGCTTTATTTATTATTGATAAAAATAAAAACACAGAATACAAAAGGCAGTGACTCTGGTTTGTGCACAGCAATGGAATATTACGTCATATGGCTTCGTGGATCACACCCTGGGTAAAAATCAGGGCTGGTGGCTTACCATCAATTACCACAGAAAATAAACCAATTAGCCCGTGTTTGTCCATGAACTTTAAAGTGTAGGCCTTGAAAATTAATACATTAATATTAATGTTTGAAGTTTCAATTTCCATATAGCAAATGATATCATCCAAATCTCCGAAGGAAACCTAGCGTGAGCATCGCGAATCGTTCGCACGCTATCGGCCGATCTCGCGTCGCGTCGCTCCGCGCCGCCCCTCGATGTTTCACTTGTAATTATAAGAACAGTGCTGATTGTGGCCACTGATATCAACGCCCTGTTTATTTTAAGCCTATAACGTTTAACGCCTATGCTAAACTTGTAACTGATAAGGCCAATAAAAACATGAGCAATAGACAAATGGTTAGTCATTAGAGGGTTAGCGGAAATTTTACAAAGTCAAATTTTATTTTGCTAGAATATAGTAATATTATGATGTTACAATGTAAATTAAAGTACAATGTATTCAACCCCTGAGTAGGTGTGCTAATATAAAAACAAATTAATGTAATTATATTTTTAGCTGTCTAAGGATTATTTGGCGTAATTAATGAATTCATAACCACTATATAAGCAATGCTCTAAGAAACATCTTGTCAAAGTTGACTTGAATTTATTTTCATTAATTTAATGTCAGAAATATTATTATTTAACTTCACAGATTAGATTACATTAGACTACAGATTAATAATCACACATTTACACCTTGAGAAATCGATTGAGAGACTGCATTTAAATATGCCATTGATTTATTTTAATAATCGTTGAAAATTTTAAAATTGGTTAATTTTGCATCCTGTAGGTAGTATATGGCTAAATAGGTTAAGCTACTCATAGAACTTTTAAACAACTGATTTTATTTGATTTGCAATGATGACAGCTAACAGCTAATGTCACCTAACAGTCAAATAAGTTCCGTTCCATTTCAGGTATTTTTTGTGATAAAATATAATTAAATGATGTTTCAAAAATAATATTTATCAACAATTGAATAGTTAAAAATTTTGGAGTTTTGAAACAGTACTCTTATTTTGTTATATTATTACGTATTTAGTAGGAGGAACGTCAAATGTAAAAGTATAATGGAAGTTTGCACTAAGGACTTTAATTGAAATTAAAATAATGCGAAGTTCTACAAACAGGATTATTAAAAAAAAGTGATCATTCTTAATCTTTGATTTTAACATTATTATAAATGTTTGAAAAATTACTTAGTAATTAAAATAGAATAAAACTAGAAAAATTTTCACGTCCTGAGGCAGGAATCGAACCCGCGACCTTTCGCAATCCGGGCGACTGCTCTGACCACTGAGCCACCCAGGACTTGGGATATCCCTGTGAAATTCTACTAGTCTATCGGTATTTGCGTTTATGAGCCAACGTCCACCCTACAATGTCGAAATATTCTATTTCAACATCCGAAACGAGTATTTTTACAAATACCGACGATTCGGTTAAGTTGGGGCAGTGCCTTCAAATATTCTTAATCTTTGATTTTAACATTATTATAAATGTTTGAAAAATTACTTAGTAATGAAAACTAAAAACTTAAACTGCCTCAGGACGTGAAAATTTTTCTAGTTTTATTCTATTTTAATTACTAAGTAATTTTTCAAACATTTATAATAATGTTAAAATCAAAGATTAAGAATATTTGAAGGCACTGCCCCAACTTAACCGAATCGTCGGTATTTGTAAAAATACTCGTTTCGGATGTTGAAATAGAATATTTCGACATTGTAGGGTGGACGTTGGCTCATAAACGCAAATACAGATAGACTAGAAGAATTTCACAGGGATATCCCAAGTCCTGGGTGGCTCAGTGGTCAGAGCAGTCGCCCGGATTGCGAAAGGTCGCGGGTTCGATTCCTGCCTCAGGACGTGAAAATTTTTCTAGTTTTATTCTATTTTAATTACTAAGTGATCAATTCATTATTTTATTTTTATAATTTGATACCTTAGTGGAGTTCTTGTAAATGCTGGAAAGTTACCTAGGAAGAAATTGGCCATGTCCTTTACTAAATAAACATACAAACATCCATGACACATGAACAAATGCTCGTCCTCATCATACAAATATTTGCGCCTACCGAGTAACCCGTATACTAAGGGGTACGGAACTACGGACCTTTCGACCACGAGCCGGTCATCAAAACTTAACACTACAATTAGTAAATTAGAACATAGGCCGTAATATTTCATAGGAATGTCATGAAATTAACAAATGAATAGGATGTATTTACTAGGTGGTAGGCCCGTATGTAGGGTCGTCTTGGTAGGTATTACCGCCTTTCTTATTTCATTCGTGAAATAGTTCGCTGTATTTCGGATTGAAGGGAAAGGTAGCCAGTGTACTGGCTACCTTTCCCTTAATGGTAATACTGGGCATGGACGGCATTACATCTTAGGCCTCAAGATGACAACGCACTTGCAATATCAAGTGATTTACCCTTGTTATTGCAGATGTCTATAGGCGGCGGTCATGGCTTACCATCAGGTGGGCCGTCAGCTTGTTTGTCATCTAGTTGTATAAAAAAAAATATTTTAAAGTTGCAAAACATTTCCTTGAACTAATAAAGCCCGCGTTTTAATTTATGGTCGTAATGTTACCACCACCCTGTATATAAAGTATGTTTACAGTAAGAAGGTTGGTATAATAACGATTCATTATTTTGGCTTTAGCTTCTCTCGCGTTAGCCAAACCTCGAGTCTTCCATTATTCAAGGTGGGATTTGTCAGAAATACAGACATCTGCAGTATTTTTATTTTTTTGCAAATTGTCACGCAATAGGGTAGTTGACAACTTTTTTTTATTTCGTAAATAAGAAGTTCATAACTCATAAAGAAATATTGCAAAAGAAATAGTATGTCTAAGATCAATAGTTTCACTGATATAGTGGTATGTTTGATGTGTTGCGGCGCATCGTCCAAAAACGCTCCATAGAAAATCTACGGAACAGGTGACGTCACATGTACCCATATTACTAAGAAATGTATGGGCGTACTGACAAAATTGATAATAACTATGTATTAAGTATGTTTTTATTAATAGTTGTCATAATAATAGTTGTTTTAATTGATGTCAGCAATCTAATATCATTGACATTTTTGATAAATTTTGGAAAAAAAATATGACCATTGTTTTAATTTTCAAAACAGTACAACTTTAATAATATTCCATATCTTTTGAGTTTGAATTGTTTTATGGGTGAAAGTAGCGTATATTTTCCGAATTCGTGAAAAATAGCACCATATTCAAACTTAGGCAACATCCCAATTGTCATCATCCGAGTACAACGAATTTTGCGAATACATGCAAACTATCAGTCAGACTGACGGAAATTCTCGATCGCAAGACCATTTTCCCGTGTCTGAGATTACCTTTTTCAGCTTATGCTTATATGCCAAACAATCGCATGAGCCCAGCAGAACAATAAAGTATTGTGGCTCTGCGCAGCCACGACGTAGGTAGTACTAAGCTGGTCACCATTTCGGTTACATTGGTTCACTTTGCATGCTTGTATTTGCCTAAAACTGTCTAATTAAACGTAGTTTCTTACTTTCTTCCTGTGCATGGGTAAGTGTATGTTTTTTTATATCTATTTTCAAATGAGTAAGTATGCAAACATCGCACAGCCTTCGCAGGAACCACTGGGACAGTCTGGAGGATTGCAGACAGGCAAAACTTGCACTAACCCTAAGTAGACCCTCGGCTCTCCAAGACTCTCATTCAGATTAGCAGATCACGCCTACGCCGCATTACGGGCGCGTTGACTGGTCATAGCAATTTTAACAGACACCTCTTTAACTTACGTATCACGGACAGTCCTCTATGCAGGGCATGCATGGAGACAGAAGAAACAGCCGCTCATGTTCTGATGGAATGCAGTGGTGTGGCTAACTACCGGGCCAACTACCTGGGCAATCCGTGAAAGCCTTCGGGAGGTTCTCGGCATCGTTAAGGCGCTGGGTGACTTCCTGGAGGAGCTGGGATGGCTTGAGTAACCCAGCTCACCATCCTCCGATACAAAACAGGCGCAATTGACGTGGATTTGCGGAAACCGCCCACACGACGAAGAAGAAGATAAAGATGACTCAGTATTTTAAAAATCATGCAATAAAAAACTACCTTATTTTGTGATACCGGGAAAAGAGCAAAACTGATAAGGTAGGTACTATGAAGCTAAGAGAAGTTTAGTTTTGTCCACTCCACTGTGAATAGAAATAATATATGAGTATTTCAAAACATCTTAGCCAGTCCTTTGCTGAATACAATGAGGCTGGGATGCTTTTTAATATGGTAATAAAGATAATGCTCCCTTAGTTACTAAGTTAACTTTATTACGTAAGTAGGTACAAAATAAGTATAAGGTCACAATGAGACTGGCATAAACGGTTACGTTTAAGCCTTCCCTTTAAAAAAGGTAATACTGGATTTAAAAACTAAACGTAGGTATCTATAAAAGGAAGAAAGGTATGCAAAACCTAGACCAAAAGGACGCAAAGAACTAATAAGAAACCTATGTGTAACCCTGATCGTCAAACTGTTATTATATGTGCTAATTATTATTATTATTATATGTGCTAATACAAAATATAATGTTTTGAGGACACGATCAAAGGTAAGAAACATTGCCCTAGCCGTTCTCATTATAATTATATTAATTCCGATAGTATCAGCTTTATATAATTCAACGTCCATTTTCAGGAATCAGTTAGCTGAACTTACACAAAAAGATGTCCTTATCAAAATAATTTATAAAGAAACATCTCAAACGCTTATCTCCCCCAAGCAAATATAGCTAAGTTAACTGCATTGTCATGACTAAAAATTGAGTCCTCTCCCGTCCCTGAACGAAGATGAGGTTTTAAAGGAAAATAAACCTTAAGTGCCGACTTGAGAGTCCATTCTCGGAGCAACTTCAGGTATAATGGTAACAATTTCGTGAACATTCGTCGAGCGAAGAGCGTCAACGCGTTTTGTATGTTAATAGTAGCATGCACCTGTCTTTCATACATACATACATGAAGCTTCAGCACCTGACCTCCGCCGACAGCTACTGAGATATGTAGGAATATGTCACGTGCTGATTTGAAATAGCCGATTTTATTGGTAGCTACTTAGATTTCGGCAACTTTGACTTTTAACCACGTTTTATAAATAAAACCAAACGCAAGATGTTCCTTTTTTAAAATTATAATATGATCACTAATAATATAATTATGAAAATAAAAAATCCAGTAAACTCATCCTCAAATCAGTGCCTCAATCTTATCCTAATGTGACAAGAAAAATAATAGAATCTGGTTACAGGTGACTTTAAGTTTCGAAATTGGATACTTTAGACTTTATGATATAAAAAAAAGCATTCTTTTTCTCCTTAACTAGCTATCCAGCAGGTTAAATAATAATTTTTGACCAATGTCCAAATAAAACCACCAAGAAAACCATAATGTTAATTGGTCCCGATTGTTTCTGAATACTTTTTCATACACCAACCCATGAACAGTTAGAATGGTGATATAATACCCCTTACTTCTCATGCATTCTCTGGCGAGGAACGGCTGTGTGAACATATTATTTATTATTTATTCATAGATGAATCATCTTCCAGACCTACCCACCTCGCTAAATGAGGGCGTATGTGAGGGTCGTTCAGTAAAACTCCTCACCACCACTTCCTCGTCCACTAGGTACTATTCGTGGGGATAGCCTGAGCTCTGCCGAAGCGATTTCACCAGCCTACCCCAGGGTGTCAAGATAAATCTCAGAAAAGCGCGTCGGACTTGGATTTTGATTTGAGCGAAAAGAATATACCTTCATACAAGACCATAAAAATTGAAAATTCATGCATTCAGCTAACCCTTTGTATGAAGAAAAAACGCTTTTATGATTACTACCATACGCCTCATTCAAACGAAAACGGCGCTACCTCATACACTACGAAATTGCTCAGAAACAGCATACGAATGAACACAATTACATTTCCGCTTTGGATTTTAATAGGAAAGGGAGTCTTATCCACAAAATTATAAATAAAAGTGGAAATGGTGCAATAAAATGGAACAAGTGCTCTTTGAATACAAAGGACTCGAGAAACGCCTTTAAAACACGCCGCAGATAATTTAACTGTCTTGTGGGTGCGACTGAGCTTACGCAAAGTGCGTAAATCTGACTACTTTCTTTATAAGACCATGGTGGTAAATAAGGGTACAGCCCGCCTGAAATGAAGCGGTTACTGTCGCCTAAAGACATTCGCAGCACTTATGAACTACTGACGCTCTACCTTCTCTATTAAACATAGGAAAACTGAATGTTGATAGCATAGAAGATAAGTCTCTCACGCACCGCAGGAATACAACACTACATAGTAGTGTCTGTGATCTTCAGCAAGATAATTAGCTGTGATCTTCTGTGAGGTGCTGCTACCCAAGTACTAAGGAGTGTCATTTATTTGCGATCTTCTATAAGGTGCTGCTACCGCAGTACTAAGTTAAGTTACTTAGCTGCGATCTTCTGTAAGGTGCTGCTTCCCCAGTACTAATTAGTGTTATTTAGCTGCGATCTGCTTTAAGGCGAAGGTGAGCTACCTCGGGCGTACTAAATTGAATTGGTAAAACACCTCTCACCTCTGTATAATGAAATATTTGAAAAGATGAAGTTTTAATAAATAAGAAGAAACCATAGGTCAATACATTAAATATGAGATAGTTATAACGCCATTACAAGGCTATGGTAACAGCTCACAATCTTCCCATCGGGTGCTTGTTTGGCACCCTTGATTTAACAAAATACGAAACGGAGTCTTAAAATTCTGTTTTTTGTTATCTGATATAATACAATGAAATTCAACTGTCCTATTGTAAAAGTCAAAAAGAAATAGCTAACAAGAATGGATTTGGTTGATCAAAATAAAAATTGTTTTCAACAAAAAATGTTCTAAAGATCCTAGCATGATTTATCGCTTTCTTTCAAATTTCTGATGAAGTTCTATTTGTTATTCCATTAAACACTAATACAGATCCTAAGTTATGTTACTAGTTACTTAAGTAAAAAGCTATTGAAGGTTGAAGACTGGAAATTCTAATTGATGTTGAAAATAAATCCTTAACTTCATGGATTGTCCTTCCACGTAGAATTAAATACTTCATCTTTTTCAAATCATGAGGCTTACCATTGTCGTAAGTTTATGCAACGAAGCCGAAAGAAGCGCTGAGTCCCAAATCACCACAAAACGAAAGAATCTCCAAATATTCATAAAATACCAAGAACTCAATGTCGTAGTGGGCAAGAATCTTGCTTTTGGTACTGTGTTGATGGTTCTTGGAACTGGTATAGATTCAGGCATGATAGACATACAGATTGACGCTATGTCAGTTAGGTAACGTAAATTCAGACATGCGTGATAGTCATACAAATGGAATTTTTGACGATACGAAAGTGCTTTTGAGAATTATAAATGAAGAAAGATATTTTCATTTTATATATATTTTTGCTGGCTGAGAGGGACACCCATGCCTAATGCCTAAGCTGAACATGGGCTTCTTACCCTTTTCTATCATGATAATATGAGCGGCTGGGTTCGGACTTACTCTGCGTTTGTAGCTACTCTGCACAGCAGTACCCATCAATAGTCACTCTCTAAATTTTTGAATGCAATCTAAGCTGAACATGTAAGACAATAAGAAAGGAGTCTTAAATGTTCAGCTTTGATGAACATTCAAAATGAATTTGTTATTGTTGTAACATACTTTTAATTTCTTCATTTTTATAAGACCTATTAATTATCTTATCTTTTTCTACTTATATTACGAGAAAGAAATGCACTGTTATTTATAATTAGTGAGAGTAACCATAATTGGTTCCAACAAGCTAATTTGAAAGTAAACGATCTTGAGTGTTTCTCGTTCTCATCTTAAATCTAATCACGGGCATTTTTAGTATTTTCTCTGAACTTAAAAACTAATGTTGCGTTTTATTTCTCTCATTCGTATACAAAATGGAATAGTCAGACCACATAATATATTATTATATTATTATTATTGCAGTGGAAGCATCTATTTACATTGTTTTATTTTGCGTTTTTGAATCAGATGAAATGTTAACGAAAATATTTTATTTGTAGCACCCTGCATTTTTTAGGAAATACTAAAAACAATTATTATTTCTCTTCTAGAATTTTCGTAGCCCCAATATTCCCAACACCCACAAAGTTCCCATCAGACAAGACAATGTCGTGACAAGAGGCAGTTCAGTTAAACCCTTAACACTTACAAGAACAAGCGCGTGACATGGTTCAACCACAAATTTATTTTCCTTATGAATATTATAAATTCAAGCCACGTTTTCTACTCCGCTCGCCGCAATAAAGCTCTGTTCTCAAATGTTATTATAAGGACCCTAAGACATAGATGATAATCAATTCCTCATTTGAAAAGTCTGCTTGCGTGTAAGTCACAGGCAAATCAACATCGCAGCTAGTGACAAATGCCTACGACATGTAAGGGGATTTAAAAAAAAATCCACAAAAAAACAAGAGAACGCAGCGTTCCCCTACTTTTTGTGTAAACTTTTAGCGTAAACGCTAAGAGCATATGAGTCAAGATTCGATCTCTCATCAAAAAGCTTCTTCATCGAGCCTGGAGACAACACTGCAAAGGTGTTTTCGTCATATATCCCCCAGGTCGGAAGTTAGAAATTTTTTCTTCTATGTCCAATCAATACAAAACTACAACCACTTATGCCCCATATTTTGATACTCGCTTTATCTAAATAAATCAATATTCAGCGCAGAGCTGAAGATGGAATTCGTGGTATACTTCATTAGAGAGAATTCCTAACAGCAGACTGAGAGATCATGGTGTTTGGTTTTTTTTATACAAAGCACGGCAATTGACCCAACATCACCTGAGTGGTAAGAAGAGTCCATAAGCATAGATAGCTAGTACAGTTTAGACACTGCTCTAGCCGCCTCCACCTTGCCGGCCCAAAAGGTGCTTTTTCACGCCTCTCTTAAAGGAACCCATGTTAAAGGATAAAGAAGTTGAACAAGAATTCCAAGTCCTGGAAGTACGACAAAGAAACGAGACACTAAATTTCTTTGTGTGTGATGTTGAGGTAGAGGCAGTGAATTAATGACTCCGAAGACCGGCACGCATGCCCCTGAGCAGGAAGGGGTAAGTTAGGATAAGGTCAAAAAGCTCTTCAGAGCACTCTCCGTGATATAGCCGATAAAAAGCGCTAAGGGACGCTATGTGTCGATGCAATTGCAGAGGCTCAAGGTTGTTCGTGATCTCTACATCGCCAATGATACGGACAACATGAGCAAGTTTACGGAACCCTGTGCCGAAAGTGTAGTGTCCTGAAGAGAAAGCCCTATTCAGATTCCACGTAAGATTTTCTATCTCTCTTTCTCGGTTACAGCGCGCCTAGCCCCTGGGCGAACGTAATATCCCCCATGCACGCTGTTTTGTCATCCGCATAGCAATTAACGCTTCCTAATGAAAGCATATCATTGATATGAAGAAGAAAGAGTGTGTGTGATGAGCTCAATAATATGTTAACGATTAAGGACAATATTGTTCAAACAAGACTTCAAGGGCGCGACGATTTCATCAAGTTTAGTGTTAAATCACCCCCAACAACTCCTGGGTTGAGATTGAAAAATCGTTGTAAAGCTGTATACGAGCTTTTGGTCGTGAAATACGTTTGATATTACTTTTGATAACTGAAGAAATTTGTTTGATAATTTAATTAGACGCTTCTGTTCCCCCGAGCTTAGTAATGGAATTGAATGAATATATAATGCGCTTGGAAAGATCCCGTTTCTAAACGTATTTTAGCGCCTACTGTATCGAACATGGCTAACTATATTTATAATGTAAATTCCACAGTAGAGAAATAAATAAAATATTTGGATGACCTAAAATTGAAGCCACCAGCAATAAATAATATGCAAGCAAGTACATTTAATAATTAGTGCCCCTTATTACAAAGACGATAAGAATGCTTTAATTAGGTAAGAGTTAGTTTAACGTAACTTTCTTCGTTTATTACATCAATCACAGAAGTTTCCACGAAAAAATCATTGTTTCTCCTTGCCATCTTCTACAAGGAGAAGATCGCCCTTCAATAACAAGTTATTTAACCATACCTGTAATATCAAAGATTTTATTTATAAATAAATAGTAAACCAAATACATTATCGTCTTCCAAATCGCTAGCCTTGCACGGTCTTAAGTATAAAAAAAATACCATTTCTTAGATCCTATAAATTGTGGAACTAGTGCAAGTTAGCGAGCGCAACTTGGCAAATAATATATTAATTGAATATTTAGACTTAGATATTCACGCTTTTTTCTTTCTGTTAACAAAAGAAACCTCGGCTTTTAAAAATTAAACAAATATTTAATTCTGGGTCTTTATTTTAGATTTTATTCTTGCTATAATTTATTTAAGTTCACGTTCATTTAAGTTCACTTCAGTTATTATGAGTGGACAACGTTGATACTACTATACAAATGTAATTAGAAAATTTATTCTAAAGTTGTTTGTCCTAAATCAATATAAATAACAATTACATGGCCTTAAAAGTAAAAATTCATTAAAGTCCTGTAATATTCAGAACAATAAGAAATTGGTGGTTGCAAAACAGCTAATTAGAGATTATAAATTAATGAACAAGAATCCTAAATAAAAAATATTTCCTTAATGACCTTCTGATGTCATTAATCCTCGCAGCCGACCAGGTGAAGGGAAAGTTGCAAGCCAACAAAACAAAGAGGTACTAACATAAAAAGCCAGTTAGATTTCAGTAAGATAACCAGAGGCGTGGCGAGCTTTGCCTATTCAAGCCAGTATCTGATACGACAGTCTTACTACTTCGCTGTACATCATTTTGTTACTTCGTGCTCGAAATTCTGCATCGCTAGCATAACCAGCAACGTATTACGTGCAACACGGAATCATTGAGGTAGATGTGTTGATTTCAGTGGTAGCGGAAAGCGAAATGTAAATACCAGTATAGTTGATTAATCATTGTGAAATAGTACAAAGATAGCGGTGAGGTTCAAATTTTTTATGTTAAAAGCTTAATTTATAAGCGAAAGGTCCGGTTCTACGTTTTAATTAGCAATCTTATCTTGTAGTAAATCTTTTCTGACTTGTATAAGGCTCTTGATTTCTTACAGAGATTATTACTGTGTATTGAGAAAACTGAGTAGGTAAGCTATTATATAGAAGTAGGGTGTTTAATTTGTTATTATGGTGGGCGTTAAATTTTAATTCCTAAAAACCTTACGGTTTGAATTTCTTGAAAAAGTGAAGATGATAAATATTTTTAAGTTAATTATACATCCACCAAAACACGGATCAATTTGATGATTCGTGATATTGTGTAGTGATGGAGTTAATCGATAAACCACTATCGATGTTTGGAATTGGGCTTCTTCAACAGTTTAGTTTCACCGCTTTTGTGGTCTAGTGGTTGAGACCACGTACCTTAGATCTAGAGATCCGGCGTTTGATTCCCGTGTGTGTAAAATATTCTACTTTTCCTTAGTACGTCTGGCTAGCTACCACAATCCACCTAAGTCTGCCGCAATAACTAATATTAACAGAATTGTTGTGTTCCGGCAGTTGGAGGTAAGATAGCGAGTTCCTCTGTAGTTGAGGAATCCCTGTGTAGCTCGCTTGCATCTTCTGCCTTTTAATGACTAACCATCAGGTGAGATGGTCTGCCTTGCAAAATTTAATAGTTTCGAAGTCTTTTGATTGCATCTTCAAATTATTGACTGGGAAGGAGTGAGTCATTCCCAACACAATTATTTATAACAACAAATCGTCGGTGAGCGTGCAAGACCGCGTAAGAGCAGTTTGCAATACCGCGTATGTGCGTGATGGAAGAAAAAAGTTAATATCTTGGATATTTCTACACATTTCTTTGACTGAACTTTGTTTGGGATTTCTTTGGGTGTTGTTTAGTGAGAATCTCGCATAAGCGAATCAGCGCTATTGGCCTACTGGTGCGATGTTTCAATTATGCGACTTTTGTAATTACGCGGTATTGCAAACTGCTCTTATGCAGTATTGCACGCCCAGCGATCAAATGTACTTTATCATCATCACCAGCCTATACTCATCCCACTGCTAAGTACAGGCCTTCCTACGGTTGCAGTAACAATCGGGACCAACGGCTTAACGTGCCATACAGAGCACGGAGGAGCCCGAGATTAGATACAAAATTTTAATTGACCCATCCCGGGATCGAACATGGCTAACGTTGTTTTTCTCAGAAACCAGAGCAGCGAGCTCCTCTAGTAAAAAAATGTACATAATATCTACTTACACTTTTTTATTTTGAAAAGTAAAGTTATTTTTCGTAAGGTCGTTCTAATTCGATCCCTTCATACAACGTGCTATTGATTGACGAATACGAAGGATACGAAGCGATAGACTAGTATTTTCGCAAATTAATTACTCTTAGCTAAGATTTCATACAACTAAATGACAAACAAGCTGACGGCCCACCTGATGGTAAGCGGTTACCGCCTCCTATAGACACCTGCAATAATAAGGAAAAATCACTTGATATTGCTAGTGCGTTGTCATTCTGAGGCTAAGTTGAAATGCCGTTCATGCCCATAATTACAATGGCTACCTTTTCCTTCAATCAGAAACACAGCGAACTGTTTCACGGCTGAAATAAGAAAGGCGGAGGTACCTACCCCGACGACCCTACACACGGGCCTACCACCTAGTGACTTAAAATAGTTAACCCAACCAGGAAGATCTGTAATCCAATAAGAACCATTTAGTGGTGTAGCCGTGCAAAAGGGATACAAACAGATTTACGTTTAGTTGCAAATAGTTAAAGTAACAACGGTAGCGTAACTTTAAATATTGAGATTGTTGCCGGAATCTCGTCAGTAATTCCACTTTGGAACCGGTGAAAATTTAGACATGGCTTATTACGATATTGTTTGTTAACGTCATTTCTGACATGACAGAAAGACATTATGGCATTGTAAGTTAGCACATATTTAATATTATATTTTTTTTATTATTTTAACATTAGATAAATGTTTGAAAATATTACTGAACCCGGGTGACCTTAGTGACCTTCCATAATCCGGGAGACTGCTCTAAATTATGATGAGCCTGTGAATTTCCTTTTGTCCATCTGTATGTGCATCGTTGTCTATGTGTGTGTTTATTTTCTAATTTAAATACTTTTACAAAATTTACTGACAATTTTTATTTTAATACAACTGTATGACAAACAAGCTAACGGCCCACCTGGTGCCACCGCCGCCCAAAGACACCTGAAATAACAAGGAAAAAATCACTTGGTGTTATCATTACAAGCCCTAAGATGAAATGCCCTCTATGCTCTTAAAATTCCACTGGCTAATTTTCCCTTCAATCCGAAACACAGCTAACTGTTTCGCGGTGAAATAAGAAATTATTAGCAAACGTTAAATCGAACTGTCTAAAATATCCATAACGAATTCTCGAAACTTTAGAAATGATTTTAGAACCAAGTAAGAAAGACTTGATGGTTAATAATTTTTATTCAAAATTTCAAATGATTGATAAATGATTTAATATGTGAGAATACTCTCTATGATTCTAATATTCATGAAAATTTAGTACAGATAGTTTGAGTTTTCTTGACAAATACTGAATAAACAATCTAAAAAATATATATCTTTCTCATTTTTATGAGTAAACAAAAAAACATTGATACGCCTTACCTCTCTTACATAACTATCATACTTAGTACCAATTCACTGTATCACGGCGTTTAAGGACAGGAAGTGACCTCTGTGCTAGAAGCCGGAAGTATAAAGTGGTTACAGCCCACTATCATGGTGAAAATATAAATGTATTCTGATCGATATTATCTAGATTTTATTTAGGAAAATGATTTTTTAAATGATTAAACACGTGGGTTCCAGTGGACAGTTGTTCGTTAGTTAATGTGTTTTTTTTTGTCTACTAAGCGCCTGCGGCTCCGCCCCCGTGGAAGTTGGTTATTGCTCAAAAATTAGGTATGCTATGTCAATCCTATTTAAAAATGAACGAGCTAATTTATCATGTCCGTAAGGATTGAGGAGCCACATCAGTTTTTAAAAGCTGATTTCACCATTATTTAGCAGAAAATTAACTGATTTTGCAGCACGAATTCTGGATTTAGCTGAAAAATATATCACTAGTTATATTAACTCGTTTCGGATGTTGAAATAGAATATTTCGACATTGTAGGGTGGACGTTAGCTCATAAACGTAAATACAAGATAGACTAGAAGAATTTCACAGGGATATCCCAAGTCCTGGGTGGCTCAGTGGTCAGAGCAGTCGCCCGGATTGCGAAAGGTCGCGGGTTCGATTCCTGCCTCAGGACGTGAAAGTTTTCTAGTTTTATTCTATTTTAATTATTAGTTATATTAATTCAAAAGTGGCTCCTCAATCTAAACATCTGAATTGAGGAGCCACCTGGAACTCGTCTCCCTTCCACTGAAACTATAATTTGTACTATAGTATAGAACCTTGCCTTTTCATTTTGCCGGCGATCTCCTGAGTAAGGGACGAGACCCACAGATTGAAAAACACTGTTCTAAATCATAGAAAAGATGGAATAAATCGGCTATGACACACTGACAGACAGACTTGATGGAACTTTAAGAGAACCATTCTAGAGACTGGCCTATGAAACACAAAAAAACACCATACAATCCGTCTGATGAGATAAATTTCTCAACGAAGTTTGAAGTTAGCAATTTAGGATACAAGTCCCGTTACTCTTAGTACAGTGCTTCTTCATAGTGTATGAACGCAAAACTAATAAAAAGTATTTTATTTGGTTGCGATCTTCTGGGAAATAGTACCTAGTTACAATTTTTAAATATTTCAGTAACAATCTCTAATCAAACATCTGATCCAATAATCTCAACTTGAAGAGCCTTCGCTACTCCTAATGAACTAAAAATTAAAGCAAACACTGACTCATCAATTTCGTTTGGCAAATCATAGACTAACAGAAATCTATTAACAACACCGAAGCAGTTTTGAGTTCGGGCAATTTCTCGAACAGGGGTTCTTAATCCAGTAAAGTCGTTGGTACTGATAATATCAGATAAGAAGTTACAGTGCTGAAGCTTAATGAATCTTGTAACTTCGACATAGAGTTGACTTTAGAAGTAACGTGGGGCGTGTTACGTGATGCCGTATGTACAGAATAGGCCGACAACGGTCAGCAAATTGGGCCTTTTGATGACGGAACCCGCAAATTATCGAAGTTTCCTTACCTGACGCTTGCTCTTCAGAAACTTTGGTGACGAAAAGTTTGTACTCAAGACCAGTCTAATCAAAGGCCGCGGGCTTATTAAGTATCGTGTACCTATGGCGTGTAACTAGCGTGCCGGTACTACTAATCACGTCAGAGGACTGTTTATAGAACAACAATAATTCTAAGCAAGTTTTTCTACTTTAATACTCTGTGTAGATTCGGCGATAATAATTGTGCGGTGATTAGGATGTGATTCAGAATTTATGTTACAAAATTTCACTGGACATTTTGTACACAAAAACATTATTAAACACGTAAGGAATTGGTCCATAGCACCATTATGCTGCCACTAGTTCCATGCGGGTTTGTGAGTGAGCGGTTGCAGTAACAGCGAGGTACAACGTCTTAGCGTCTTCCGATGCATGGAGGAGCTCGAGATCATAAATTTTGATCGACCCATCCCGGGATCGTCCATGACGAAGATGCTTTGTTTTCGTAATCGAAACCACAGCGCTCAAGCCACTACGCCACCGAACTCTTTAATTAAATTCGTTAATTAGACTTTTTTTCTAGTACGCACCCAGAGAAGCTGCCATCACAAAATATCATTCTCTCAAAATATCAAAACACTTTGTCAGTATCTACATCATCATCACCAGCCTAGATAAGTCCCACTGCTGGACATAGGCCTTCCTATATGGAAGAAACTCATGAGGAGTTTGGGTCGCAACATGTCTTGAGTTAAACCTTGTCTTGAGTAAGTAATTAAGACCTGCGTAGCTAGGAATAGGTACCTACTATCATTTCAATTAGTGCTTCGATCCCGACACTGCAATTATATTCATGCCACAAAGAATCACCAGCATTCATAAATGGTCGAACGCCGGCAACAACCTGAATAATGAACAAATTAATCACAGTGACAATGTCACTATCAATAAAGCAATGGTCTCGGATACTTTGTGTGCGTGAAATTATACTGATTTCAGTGGGGAATTCGGTTTTAATGAAAACACTTTCACTGGAGCAGTAATCCATACTATACCATATCCATAATAATATAATATTATAAATGCGAAAGTGTGTCTGTCTGTCTGTTACCTCTTTACGCTTAAACCGATGAACTGATTTAGATGAAACTTAAACAAACGTCGAGGGCAAAAGCCAGTAATATAATTGTGGAAGTAGCTCTGTATGTATGTTACGTTTTCACTTTAAAGCCGATTTACATGGAATTTGGCGTAGAAATCGATTACATTCTAAGAAAAGACATTAGCTACTTTTTGGCTCGATAACCTACAACGCGGGCGGGCACTAATACTTTACTAGGTGGTATTGTTCTTACAAGGTCAAGGGTCATCTGGGCAGGTACCACCGCCATTCCTATTTTGGCCGTAAATCAGTTCGCTGTGTTTTGGATTGAAGGAAACATTGCCAGTGTATTTACTGGGCATAGAAGGCATTGCATCTTAGGCCTCAGGAAGATAACGCACCTGCAATACCAAGCGGTTTTTTCTTATCATTGCAAGTGTCTATAGGCAACGGTAGCCCCTTAGTCAGCTTGCTTGTCAATTAAAACGTATTGTAAAAGAACTACAAAAACACTAACTATTTATCAACGCAACTCCCTTATATAAGAACTCATCTGCCATTACTTTCTTATTCAAAAACAACGAAATCATTATGTGAATAATAAAGCTTTTTTTTCCTAAATAAAGGAACCAGGTTGAAATGATGGCACGGGAGTCAGATTTCATGGTTGTAACAGCGAAAAGAAATCGAGATTACATTTATAACCATTTTTAACTTCCACCGCCATCGCAGTCCAAATTAACCCGCATTGAGATTTAGCGGTTTATTATGCTCCGTAGTAAATTAAAGCCTTTCAGATGAAACTGTAAAGTAGGCAGCAAAGAGCTCCCTGAAATATTTACACGCCACCTTAATTAATATTTCTCTGGTGAAATATTAAAACTGAACAGTAGGGTTGTGACAGTCCGAAACAGAGTTATGAATCAGAATCGATGTTATGAATAATGGGAGTGTTCCTAGCCAAAGAAAACAGTATCTCACAACAAAATGCTTAGAAAACAAAAAATAAAAAAACAAAAACAAAACTTTTTTATTGAAAGCAGCTATATAATTTTTGGTACAGTATCTCGACTAACATAAGAAGTAGGGTTAGTGACAACATTATTTATTTCATATATAAATAGCATATACATATATCAAGTGTCGATAGACAGTAAATATTGCAGAAGTAATAATTATATCTGCAAACGCTCCATAGAAATTGATGCTGAATTGTAACATCACACTTCGGCAATGAATACCTAAGCATTGACGAAATTCTAATTATGTTTTTGTCACGTCATGCCTTTGCTTTGTCTGTCTGTGCTTTATGTCTTGCCTGTTACATCGTACATTTATTATTTTTAATCAAAATAATATTATGATGCCGAATTTTGCTTTTTTCACAATCTTAAAGCTTCAACATATTTTTACAGCAAAATAATAATCTACTGGCACATATAGATTTCGATTTGAGACATTGTAAATACCTTATGTAACTTGTGAATAAACAACACAAATTAATTATTTTTTTAGAGCAGTGACCAAATATGTATATGTCTTTGAAATATAAAAGAGAATAGAAAAAGTACAGGTATTAAAACTAGACTAAAAAATACCTTCACTTTCAACAAGAAATAAAAGACACACATTTCCTTTCCTTTACTTATTCTAACTCCATATTTTTTAAAATATTAAAAGTAAATTTGAAACATCTGAAACAGGCTTGATAATGGATCAACCCTACTTTAGGTCGGCATTAATTAACAATTCGCGATATCCACCGTCCTTTTGTTCTTCACGGCATGGTTGCGCAGGACCACAGAACACTTGCGCAGGACGTACTGCGCTGCCATATCGAAGCGACAGAACATATAGACACTTGTAGAACACATTTTGTGTATTGTAATACGCTACTAAATACTATTACTGTGTAATTAAACATTGTAACTTAATGATTGAAAAGAGTGACTACACGAGTTTGTTGCCGGAATCTTCTCGGTAGTTCAACTTTTGGAACCGGTGTAAATTCAGACAGACTGACAGACAGACTGACTGACAGACAGACTGACTGACGGACAGACAGACAGACTGACTGACGGACAGACGGACCGACGGACCGACAGACAGACCGATAGACAGACTGACATAACATTCTTAGCTTACGTAGATCCAGATAAGACAGAGAGACAAACATTATGAAATTGTTAGTTAGTTAATATTATTTTTATGTGATAGACTTAAGGGTTTTTTTGTTGACGATTCGAAAGTGCTTCTTGGGGGCCTAATTGAATAAAAAATATTTTCATTTTCATTTTCATTTTACATTCTGTCATGTCACAAAATCTTTATTGTTTCAAAAATATATATGTTTTGATATAAAAATATCTTAAACAGAAAAAAATCATGTCCTGGAGAAGGAACGGAACATTAGTTCAGTGGAACTCGTTTATTATGACTCCGCTTAAATTTACCCACCGCTTATTATGACGTAATTACATAGTGAAGTTTGGTTTTCATATAAAATTCTTTATAACAAAGTCGGATTTAAATACTTCGCTTTTAGTGACATGGCGCTTATCAGGACCTATTTTTATTAAGTTATTACCGGTTATAGTGACCGACATGATTCCTAACACTTTGGGCAGTATTCGGGTGGGTCCGTGACGCCTCGCGACGTTCGGCGCGTGCGTGACATGTGACTTTTTTGAAAAATGAAAATGATAGTTGAATAATCTATATGCTGTGTTTCTTTTTATTACAATAATAACATAGAAATATACCTAACAAAAACAGGAGGACTTTATTTTATACAATATGCTTTGTATGACGTCCGCTTAGTACTTTCTTTAGATAGATGGAGTATTGTCTCTATCTGCTATATCAGTCATATAAGTCGAGTAGGTATTACTGATTAGTGTGTGTATATGTGTGTGTGTGTGGGGGGGGGGGGGGGGGTGTACTGTGTGTGATTGGAGTGAAGTTAAGAAATGCTTGTAAACGTATTATTTTTCTTTCGGATCACTAGAGGTTGTAAAACTTCAGTAAGTGGTGAGATAAACGTTGCTATGAAAAACTTTAAATGTAGAAAGCGGTGAAGAAATTGGTAGGTTACACCTAACGGTCCGGAGGCATAGCGGATAACGCATCTGGACGGACCCCAGGAGACGTTCAATTCCTGCCTGGAGTATACAATTTTTTCATCATTTTCTTTCCTTATTTGCATTTATTTCAAACAATGTTAAAAATATAACTGAGAAAATATTAAGGTTTATTACTCTTATGCTATGTAGCCTAGGCAGCTTTGCGAGCTATTATAACGATACGTCTTTTTCAAAACAAAAAAATGTATAACCATCAGCGTCCATAATAAAATTGAGATGCTCTTACACAAAATTATCAATTTAACATCTAGCAGTCAGCTTGTACCGAATACCGCTGAATTTATTATAAACCAATTGATATTCAAACAAATCTTTGAATGCAAAATAATTTTCAAAAGCGTAAACCATCAGACGAAAATCTGTTGCAAATAAACTTCGCACGGGTCGTCGAGTTAAATCTGCTCGCAGATTTTATCAGTTGATGAACAACAATCCAATTATAGGAGTAAACGAACCCAATCAGGTGTCACCTAACGAACGAGCACAATCAGCGGGCGGCAATCAGAACTTGTAACGACAAATTAGCAAGCTCTGCTCCCGACAACTTATCCCTGGAATCGAGAAATTAACAAAAAATATTCGTCAGAAAAAGTTGTCCGAGAATTTCGCATTAAATCGATGAGTAAGTGGATTAAAAATGTTGAATCATGAATAATTGTTTCTTCGCATACACTTTCAGATATAAAACCAACAGAAGAAAAACACTAAGTTAGTATTATGTTACAAATACTCTATGATGAATTCAAAAATTACTATCCGAATTTCTAAAACAATTTTACAGCTAGATAAATATTATTCAACTCATTATCGAACCTATTAAAGTCAGGCGCCTTTGATACTATCTTGAAGCCTTTAAACAGGCTAAAAGATTTAGATCCAAGGATTTTCCAAGCAAATTGCGTCAATTGACGCAACCAACACTTTCTTGGACCAATTAAAGTTGGAGGCAGAGTCAACACAGGGCGCCACAAACTCCAGCGGTCTTCGAAGCCCGAACTTAGCCAGCTTTAGGTGAGAGCCCGATCTCAAAGCCCTTACGAGTTATTCGGAAACTTCGAACGGATTAGGCGAGAAATTAAGGAATCTAGATGGTACAACTTTCGGCGTAAAGGCAACTCGAACTTCCGCAAAAACTATGCAAATCCAAAACTGTAAGACTGAAGCGGAGTTAGTTGCATGAATATTCGAGCGGTAATGCGGGTAATGCGTGCGTCAGAGTAGCCCGGTCCTTTCTGAGATACTTCTGATGTTCATCCATTTCACTATTTGCATTTTAAAAATATTCCAGCACTTGAAAGTTTTAAAGTTTGCCAAAGTTGTGCGGCGCGAGGCGCGCCTACTCCGCCGTTTGGTGTATTTGCTACATACATTATTTGAACCTTAGTGCTTTCGACTGGAAACTTCTCTGCATACGTACCTTTACAGTGCAAGTGGAAACTATTTATTGCTGCACTTACGTTATTCTTGCTGTTTTCTTTACTTTACCGAAAACTTATGCAGTAAAAAGGATAAATATTTTGTTGTGTAGGTATAGTTTTTGACCCCTGACGCAAAAAGAGTGGTGTTATATGTTTGACGTGTCTGTGTGGCTATCTGTAGCTCAAAACATTATCTGGGAACTGCGACATCGTTTCTCAAACAAAAAGTCCGACTTTATATTCACTTTTTTTGTTTGAAAGCTGACGTAGTCGAGTTCTTATAATAATTTATGAAGATCTGTTTTGCTAACAATATTTTGCAATTCAATAAATCATTTTGTGATGATTATAATCAATTGCCGAAATTGTTGATCCATCAGTACCTTAATAATTGATCGGAATAACAGCATGAACATTGAACATGAACGTTTTAACGACAGTAATAGTCGCTGTTTTTTGCTTTCAGTTAGACAGCTTAAACAATGTACTGATTGGTTGTTTTGTACTATTTATGGCCGTATAAAGTCAACTGTGTATGTGCGTGTACTGTGTGTACTAGTAGTGCACTATAAATAAAGACATCGTAAATGTAGCCGAAAATCGTATATCAGTCCGTATGGAACCTAAATATCCAGCAAAGAACTAAGTATATGGCCGCGTGGCACACGCAACGCAGTTAGATATCGTTTGCAATCAAAGCAAATGGAGCCATCAAATAATAATATTGAGATATCATCAAATGGATCTATTTGTGCATCTGGACTTGTTTTCTTTGATCAGCATAAATCAATTTGTGTTGATATACATTTTATTTACAGAATTTAAATTGATGCTAACAGTTGATTAACAGAAATACAGTTGTCACGCTCTAAAGTAGAAAATACGACTGTTCGTTAGACCTCTCCTCTCATATTGTAACCGTTTCAGTTTCTCTAATCCAATCAAAATGTGATTAAACATTGTGATAAAAACTTTAACTCGTATTAGAGCATTGATATTAAGCTGATTTCTTTCAAGAACGCAACCTGCTTATGAGTGGTTATTTTGATATTTAATATAATTACTTCAGTTCAAAAATAATATAATTTAGTAATCTCACACTCACTCCTATTATTAAAACCAAAGTAATTAATCACCATTAAGAGCTTTTGTTATAGATAATAGATAATCATATTCGATCACTTTTGACCTAACAGTAAAAAATACCGAATCCTTTAAAGTTAGAAAATCAATTCTAATGAAGGCGGTAGCCTGGTATTAAAACTACAATATGCAGTGATTTTTATTTTATTTATTCACCAATAAAAAAAATTAAGAGGGTAGTTGGGTTCCTTGTCAAGAGTGACAGGTATTTTATAGCGCTTAATAAAAATATAGTTAACACCTACGATTTTTAAAAATAGCTCCAAAATTCCACTGAATGAAAGATTCGATTATAACCCATCAAAACAAAAAGAAAGTATTCTAATTACCCTAAAAAAGATCAAAACTTTTTAAGAGATTATTTTTACGTGAATAACTTCGCTCCTAAATTTGCGACTTACGAATTCTTTTTAGAAGGTACAGGTGAGATCAAATTAATTTAAGCACATTAAACATTTTTCGCAGAAAATTCTGGGCTAATTAAAAAATATGACGACGAAAAATTTTATTGCGGAAAACGCTGTCAATGAGCCAATTATTTTGCTAATTAAGAGACAACGGTCGTCGAGGAAGTTTTATGGTGCTTTTAAGTGGACTCGCTGAAAAATCGCGTGGCAACTGTGATTTTTAAATGCTTAAATCATTAAATCTTTACCTCCCCTAAATATATATTTTCTTGTACCTCCGTCGACTTTGACCCTCATCATTAAATGAGCATGTACCATCAGTGTCTTGGCATGTGCCCGAGGTATTGAATCTTGAAGGAATGGCTTAATTTTGGGGTCATGCCGACGCGCTGCAGCACTGTTTCGTTCCGAACATTCTGTGTCCAAATATACCGGAGCATAAACCCTGTAACGCCTCTAGATATGTCTTGGTGTCCTCCTTCAACCATTCTTCGTAACTATAGGTGAATAGTCAGGAGCACACGTCAGGATATAATACTATAAAGTATTGTTAATATGACTGCGATCTTTTGCGTATTTTCAATCGGACACACGGAGCTTTATGATTTTACTAGCAAAGTGGAGGCAGCTAGAACAGTATGCTCAAGCTAGTTGTCTTTGCATCTGGACGTAGATTTAGAGCTTCAAATGAGTTGGTACTACAGGCTTTATCAGTGAGACTTTTGGCATATTTGCATGTAGTCGCGCTATTGTTAAAGCTGGTGTAACCAAATATAAGTATAAAAAGACAAGTGCGCAATATTTCTTCGGATGAAACAAATTAATAGCTTTATTTTTATTTCCGTATGAGCGTATGCGATGGCGGTAGGAGGCGCAGGCGAGGAGCTGCAACAAATTAATTCTCACAAGCTGTTTTCTGATTTGAATTTTTATGCATCCTTTAACCGGACGAGCCATTTCCCTTGGTTCTAGTTATAATAAGGGAAGCACTAGATAGTTTGTAATTTACGACCATTCACTGTTATTTGTATAACCTCTTAAGTTACAAATTCTAGACACAATGATTTTTAGTTGTCATTTGGATCTAGACCAGTTAAGGATTATATATTTTTACTTGTATTTAAATGTACTAGTGCCTTCAAAGTTTGCTTGTAGATTTAATTTGTAGATTGTAGATTTGATTATAATCTCCTGAGAGTCTTATGCTGCTTTACAAATTATTTTTGTTCATAAAACTTTCGGTTGTGCATAGTAATAATAGTGTTATTGTTTATATTAGTAATCATATTTTGGTATTTATACTGTATGTATGTGTGTGACCGCTTAAATGCATGGGTATGGACATCGTTATCGTTTATGATGTCATGTTGTCATTTTAAAAGCGATATGGCTTTCACTTTCATCACACTTTAATAAGACCACGAAATCAATAATATAGTAAATGAGTGATTTGTAAAAATCAAACTGTTTTTTCTACAAATTATGCAAATGATCTGAACTGGACCAGCTGTCTTTGCATATGGACTCTTCTTACCGCTTCACATCAGGTGGTGTTGAGTCACTTGTCGTGCTTTGTCTAACAAAAAATGTCGCATTCGAAATGACAATGTGACGTCATAAACTATACAGATGTCGATAACGTGGATGTCATTTAGGCGGTCGCCCCGCTGGTGAAACCCCTACAGCAATAATTTGTCTTTGATTGAGAACCACTCAAGATGCAGGCTCTGTCTAGTTTGAGAACCCCTTGAACCTCTTTACTTGATTAGCACGAGGACTAACTAAAAAAATTTACAAAATTTGAGAAAATTTTCGAGCACTGATTTTTCCTGACCTTCATTTAAGTCAATAATAAAGTTAATAATAATTATACCTAATAATAACTTCGTCGGATTCACATACCTCACACTACAAAAAGCAGCCATCCTTAATACATGTCGCATAGTCCGAAAATTTCTGCAATTAGATTTCGATACCGATCATTTGAAATAACCGACAAAGAAAACATAAAATCACACTTGGCAGTTTTGCCCGAGCGTTTTTATACTTACCAGGAAAGATCCTGAGATATAAAATATATAAAAACATAATAATAATAATAAACTTTTATTTCAGGCATCAGGGCCCATTGTGTTAGTTACAAGATAACTTACGAGTATATGCTAGTGAGTTAAAATGGATTAGATTGGCCTTTCATAAAGAAGCCCCATCTTATTTTTTTCATCGTTTTCTTTTTTTTTATTTGTAATTGTTACAATGAATATAATTTAACCTGGGGCAAATAGTCAAACTTGGTAAGTCGAACTTCTAGTAAGAGGTCATTCGATGGATCGAACTCGGTTAGACAGCGTTTGGCAAGTCTCGCAAGGCTCAAAGTCACCCAAATGGCAATGGAGACGGCTATGCTCAGGGTTTCTCTGCGTGACCGAATCGGAAATGATAAGATGCCCAGGAGAACTAAGTTCGCCGACACAGCTCAAAGAATTGCGAGCTTCGAGTGGTTGTGGGCAGGCCACAATGCCTTTACTAGGTGGTAGACCCGTATGTAGGGTCGTCTGGGTAGGTACCACCGCCTTCTCTGTTGGAGTGCCCGGCCTGGCGATACGAGCGGCACGAGCTGTGTACAGCGCTCGGCGGCGGTCCTCTCTCATTGTCAACTATGGTACAAGCCATGGTTGACAGTGCAAGGGTATGGGAGGCTGTGGCCTCCTTCTGCGAGAGGGTTCTCACGCAAAAGGAGGCATCGCAGAGGGGACGGGAAGAGGATCCTCTGGCCGCCCCTCTCAGGCGTAGACGGGTGGGCGCGAGAAGGCGGGCGGCGATCGCCCGTCTGTCTGCGCCCTAGGTGCGGCCGCGTGCGTCGGGTAGCTCCCACGCGCGCAATACAAAGGCCGCCACGTCTGAGATTGCTCAAAGTAACTCTGGGCAATCTCCATCAGTGCAGAACCAGGCCGTAAGGCCGGGTCGCCTGGGGGTGGTCTGGTGAATTTGCTTCGCAGACCCCAGACCACTTCCGCGAAAGGCACGAGAGTTATGCAGGAGTTTTAGCGGGTATTCCCAGGGTCAAATTAGACTTAGACGCTGGGCGAGCCCCGCACACGCCCGCTACTTCGCTAGTGGCGGGTAGGTCCGTTAATGGATTTCTCCTGGCTAAAAAAAAAAAAGGTACCACCGCTTTTCTTATTTCAGCCGTGAAACAGTTCGCTGTGTTTCGGATTGAAGGGAAAGGTAGCCAGTGTAATTACTGGCCATGGACGGCATTTCATCTTAGGCCTCAGGATGACAACGCACCTGCAAAATCAAGTGATTTTTCCTTGTTATTGCAGGTGACTATAGGCGGCGGTAACCGCTTACCATCAGGTAGGCTCAGCTTATTTCTCATCTAGTTGTATAAAAAAAATGCAGGGAGAACTGACGGCCGTTGGGGCAGAAAAATCCTCGAGCGGCAGCCGCGTGCCAGAAGACGCAGCGGTTGGTAGGTCCTACAAGGTGGCCCGACGCCGACGACCTGGTAAGGGTCGCGGGATGGAGACAGCGCAAGACCGATCGGCTAGGAGATCCTTGGATAGGCATAAGCCCAGCAGTGGGCAACTCTCGACTGATATGATAAACGTTGTGCAGTAGTAAGCATTCAAGCCTTGATCTCTTCATTCGGACCACACCAAGTTGTAGTTTTTATTTCGCTAGGACAGTCTACAGGTACACGTTTTGTTTAGTTAGAAACTGCAATTAATATCTCGTGCCCCCACCTCATACTCGTATACCGACCCTCAGAGTTTCATTTATCCGCTACTAATTAAGATTTCGCTAGTATTTAACAAAGAGATGTTTGTGTTGCTCTGTCGACGTCCCACGGCCGCGTTTAATTGTTTTAATGATTTAATCTTTACGATTGTGTTGTTGCTAACGATAATTAAAGCTGTGTCTTTAGATGTCTTGGGATTCTTTAGAGAAAACGGCTGAGGCTGTTAGTGGTCTCTAGTACTATGTACATACGGTTGCAAATCGAATTAATATCGAGTCGAATAAAGGCTTGGGATTTATGTTTATTCTTTAAATACGTAATATAATTGAAATTGATAGATATAAAAGAGGACATAGTCGTTGAGGAGTTTAGTGGCGTATTGGTCTGAGCGCTCTGGTTTCGATTACGAAAACAAAGCAACTTTCGCCATGGTCGGTCCCGGGATGGGTCCTTCGAAAGGCATTTTAACCCTTTGGTCACGGCTTTAACCCACCAACCCACAATGGGCCAGCGTGGTGGTGTTATGGCCCAATCTCCTCATGTGTTTCTCCCATGTAGGAAGGCCTGTGCCCAGCAGTGGGACGTATATAGGCTGATGAAGATCAGGTAGGTGTATATATTTTTGTAGATGTAGTCATTTGTATGTATAAACGTATTTTATGAAAATTAGAATGTATGATTATTTTTATTTTAAGTCAGTTTTCTGAGTCATCGGCATTCATCGCCAACTTCCTTACCCTCTAATTGCACATCCTGTCCACTCTTAGTGTTGCCTGGAAGAGATCTCTCTATTATCATAATTATTGTATTATTTCTGTATGTGTAATGTGTGTAGTACAATGCAGTGTTAAATAAATAATAACTAATAAATAAATACACTAGTGTCCAATTTTCTTTGTATTTACCCACTTTTAGCAATGTTTATTTGAATCCTATTAATATTAATTGCATGGCTTACTGTTAAAGGAAAAATAATCCCCTAAAGAGACATGATAAAAAAAGTTAAACACGATATTTGCATGTTATTTATGCTTAGTTAAACAGGAAAATGTATTATAAATAAAAAAATACAAACATGAGCGTAATATGAATAGCCGTCAACTTGTGAAAAATGTTTTCTTTTACAATCGCAGCGTTAGGCTGGCCACACGTGGGCCGCTATCACGACAGTTTGTGTATAAATCTACACTTATATCTTAAAGTTGTAACGATTCGACGTAGAATGATTATTTTTAGAACCAGATAATAAAAAGCACAATGCTTAATTTTAAGGTAAATTGTTACTATTTCTAATAGTGCTTAATGTGCTACAAAGCATATTAGTAGCTATTAAGAAAATAATTATTGACTTTTTGCAATTAATAGGCAAACATTTGACCACAATCACATAAATAATGACAATAACACCTGTTAAGGCTGATGTCATTTAAGGTATACATATTTTGTTGTCTACTTGAGGTTTGAACTAGGCCAAGAGATATTATTAAGTTACTCATTAAATATTATGGCTGTAAACCTTCCTTAACAAATAAAATAAAATAACATGCATTCCACTGTCTAGAAATAGCAAAGAATAAGTTTAATTTGTTACCTACTAATAAGGTTATTAATAATTTAATTCGTGTGTGTTGTTAGTGATGACTTACGGAACTGAGACGTAGCAGCTTCCAATGGCCCTCATAAGAAGGATCAATCACGCAAAGAGTGATCGAATCAGAAATCAGGAGATTCGCAGGAGAACTAAGCCGACATAACCCAGAGAATCGCTGGCCTCAAGTGGCAGTGGGCAGGCCACTTTGCAGGGAGGACTGATGGCCGCTATGGCGGAAAGTTTTCGGATTAGAGGCCGTATACCAGGGCCGGGAGACGCAGCGTCGGTAGGCTCTCCACAAAGTGTACAACGATTTCGTGAGGAGCGCAGGACCGATCGGCTTGAAGACCCCGGAGGGAGGCCTATGCCCAGCTGTGGGCGCCCCGGCTGAAATGATGAATGATGATGATGGAAAATAAATGAAAATGATTGTTATTATACAAGTTTCAAAGCGACAGTAGGAAATGTTCGGCCAGCTTTACAAACTCGGTGATTCATGCATAATACATTGAAAATTAAAAGTTTTCCCGCTGTTTTACTGCCAAGCGTTACATCTATTACGTTGACAATTCAGGTATATACATATCAATACTTATCAAAACGAATGTACATACTATATATTATCAAGTAACTAAAACTGATAATTACCAATCTCCCTCTTGTACACTGTCCTGGCTTCTCCCCGTGCACCTCTCTACCTATAAAATCTATTTTTCCAAAATCAGATGTCCTTATCCGTGACTTGCGTTGTGCCCATAATCTTCCTCTGAGGACTTAGGATAAAAGTCAGAGGAATGAGAGGGGTCTCATTCTTCTGACTTTTCACCTAAGTCCTTCGCTATCAAGGCCATTATTCTTTGGAACTCCTTGCCTGCTACAGGGCTCACTCTTCAGGTAAGTCCTGTCGCATGACTCCTTTGAGCTACAGATTAAAAACTTTTTCCTGCAGCTTTTACCTTGCGCATTGTATTTCTCCAATTTTTAATAATCGTCGTTCTTTCGAACATCCGGTGTTGCCAGTAAAATATGAAATCCATTCGGAAACCTAGTAAGTATCGATTCAAAAATCGATTACAAATATTAATAAACCTACCAATAACACGCCGAAAAGTAGTGAATTCAAATCTTTGTCTTTTCGAAATGATTCTACAGGGCAACGTCCCCAAGGCCTTCTTCTTTTTTTGCAGTCCCAATTAGGTGCTACGAGGTTACGTCTATAGGTTACGATAACCGCATACCATCAGGCGGACCGTTAGCTTGTATTCCACCATGCTCGTATATTACTAAATGAATTAGTGAATAAACCTAAAAAAACCGCCAACAGTTAAAGATACGCTCAGGCTCACTGCTTCATTCAAAATAAAGTAAGTACATCAATTGTTAACCAACTAGCCCAACCAATTACCACAGATACGAGGTAAACAAATAAAACTCACTCTACCCTCACCTGCACTGTGGGCGAGGGCCATTAAACGTTTACATCGGGGTCATAGTGTAGCTAATGAGTCAGTAGCATAATTCAGTATCCAATCCCTAACGGGCTGCTCTTGGCCTTCATTTCCTGATGATAAGAGATGATAAGGTCGAAAATGGAAGCGAGCAACACCAGGATTCGGTTCCTCAACCACAGACGAACTGGTATTTTCCCTTCTACTTCCCGGAACACGACAGTGCTATTATTATTGTAGCGCTGACTCGGGCAAGATTGTGGTAGCTAGACAGACAGCCAATGAAAATAGGATTAATACTTTTTACACATGATTCATTTCAATTCATCTTATTTAAAGGTCATCATTTCATCCAAAAGATGTTCAATGCCGGACAAAGGCCTCTGCTAAAGACGATTGGTCCTGTGCTGCACGTATCCAGACCGACCGATAGATACAAGCTTCACCAGATCCTAGGTCTAGCTTGTTGAAGGCTTACCCTCTCTGCTTCTTCCGGTACGTGGACGCCCCTGTTTTTTTATTTGAAAGTTCATACCTTATATAGGTATATTTCTAACAAATAATAATTGATTTTTAAAATGTTTCTAAGTTCTCAACCCTGGCCGTGTCCCTCCTTAAAACTTAATGAAGCTCATTGATGGATGAAAATGGTTGTTGTAACAGTTAGCTTATCTTGCCTTTCGTGGTCCGAAGAATTTTGACTTATTAACAGTGTTACCATCGTCTACCACCCAATAACACCAAAAATGTAGTTTTGTTTCTTGTTATTGCAGGTGTCTCTATGCGACGATAATCACTTACTTCCAAGTGTTAAAACAATATAAGCTGCAATACTGAGCTGTTTTTGCATATTATGGACTTTTCTCACCGCTTCTCATCAGGTGGAAATTGAGTCAATTGCCGTTCTTTGTTTAAAAAAGTAGTATTATTTAGCTGCATAATTGATCTGTAAGTGGAAGTACCTCAATCGGCCACTAGAATGGGAAATATTACTTTGCCCAAATCACTTATCTCCATTCGAGGACTTTCTAGATAACAAGCCATGTCACATGCTATTTTTCGGTCCACCTGACGAGAAGCAGTTATCGTAGCCTTTGACCGCTTGCAACACCAGCGGTATCATTTGCGTATTTCGGACCATAATATAAAAA
The DNA here is from genome assembly GCA_947347705.1 of Nymphula nitidulata. Classification (NCBI taxonomy): domain Eukaryota; kingdom Metazoa; phylum Arthropoda; class Insecta; order Lepidoptera; family Crambidae; genus Nymphula; species Nymphula nitidulata. The sequence goes on from OX374618.1 coordinate 1,572,286, forward strand.
AAGTTGTTCTACTGCCAGAACAAGCATCAAGAATAAAGCGCGAAACATTTTATTGTGTAGTCATAAATATTTTTTTACTCACCAACTCAGCTGTAATTTATTAGAGCGCCTCGACTTCGCAGGTGAAAAAATAATAATTGAAATCGTATCATCGCTAAGCGAGCACGGTCCTTCGTCCACAATTCCAGTTTTGTCCCGGGCATGTTCACAAACGACGTACCTATTATTACAGCGCGCTGTAAATTTTAATTTTCCATGTAATTCTTTTAATAACCCTAATAAATTCGCAAACTTTTTGGACGGGAATGTCACGCGTTTTACCGTTCTCTCACATAAATGTAACGCTACAAGCTGTTTGCAGCTGCTCAAATCTGGACATGCTGAAGTACCCGGTTGAGATACTTTGGTAATGGTGTCTTGTAGGTAATATCTAGGTACCTACTCACACTATTGATGAAACTTTTTACCTCAAAGTCTACAGACACAGAGGTAGATAATATCTCTTCATTGCGATTTTCAAATAAAATTTTATGGAATATTGTAAGTAATACAAATTAATTAGGTAAATGATAGAACACTCACAAAGACATACTTAAAGATACACGTGCTTATAGCTTCAAACAAGACTAATGCTCGTGTTTACTAACATTTGCTTAGCGTTAAGAGTGTCGTAACGATTTTTATCTCAGTCTATCTAAAGCAGATAGAAAGAGACATACGTCGTTAAGAGTCACCTAATCCTAGGGAATGGTTAGTGAAAACGGACATTCGTTCCATTCATTAAATAGTAGGCCAGTTTTGTCTTTGTTTATTTAATTGAAGCCTAAAACTTAAGGCTTTAATATTAAATAAATATTTAGGTATTTAAATAGTTAAAACGTTTTCAAACGAAAACTTTACCAATTTATTTAGCCACCAAACAAGACAATGCACTGTAGTCCTTTCATTGCAAACAAAAAACAGAATTCAATATCACGCTATGAAATGTAATAATATTACTTATTATTGCTGATTGATTTGATATTGAAAGTTTGTTTTAGGTCTACGAAGGTCGATCACACCGACAACTTTTCATACGGTTATTTGTACGACTAGCATGGCAAACAACTGTATGGTCCGTCTGATGGTAAGCGATTACCGTAGCCTATAGACGCTCGTAGCGCCTTGGACACTACTTACACGTTGCAACCGTAGTCTATAGACGCTGGTAACACCTTGGGCACTACTCACGCGTTGTTACCGTAGACTATACGGCCTGGCTACGGGAACGGGCGACGGCGGCGGCCATAGCGTGAAATTCGCGGCAGGCGAATATTTGTTCCACCAGTCGCGTCGCCGCCGTCGCCGCTGCCCGTACCCGTGGCCAGGCCGACAGACGCTCGTAGCAACTTGGGCACTACTCACGCGTTGTCACCGTAGCCTATAGACGCTCGTAGAACCTTGGGCACTACTCACGTGTTGTTACCGTAGCTGATAGACGCTCGTAGAACCTTGGGCACTACTCACGTGTTGTTACCGTAGCCGATAGACGCTCGTAGCACCTTGGGCACTACACACACCTTGTAAGCGTAGCTTTAAGAAGCTCGTAGCACCTTGGGCACTACACACACCTTGTAAGCGTAGCTTTAAGAAGCTCGTAGCACCTTGGGCACTACTTACGCGTTGTTACTGTAGCCTTCGCCGACGAATTGACTGGTTCCGTCGACAAAATGTAAAGATCATTATACAAATACCAGTGAAATTCCCGATAAAAAGAACTATGAACCTACTAGTATAGCCATTATTTCCTTTCAATAATTCGAGTGGTATTGGACTTTGGATTTGTTGGCTGTTCCCAATTTTAATATGCATGTTATTATAACATCAGGGGGTATATTAAGAGCTCTTATTTCCAGTTAGAAGTTCAAATCTAGTTTACGGCCTATTTTAGATTTTGCTACACAATGAACTCAATTATCAGGATCATAGAGTTACAGCCGGTTCCAGCTAATTATGACATCGCGATTGACCCGCAGTCCATCTCGATTTCTCTTGTCAGTATTTAAATGTTTAAATTGTCGAAACACTAAAAACTCAATTACTTCACTCTTTTATTTATCTATCATAAAAGCCACGGCTCCAAATTAATAATATTGTAGCGTTCCTTATTAATTTTATTTGCATTGTGGCGTTGTAAGGACCGCCACAATGTAAACAAGCATAATCAATTCACGACCCACTAACATCATCACCAGCCTATATACGTCCCACTGCTGGGCACAGGCCTTCCTACATGGAAGAACCACATGAGGAGTTTGGGCCATAACACCACCACGCTGGCCCAATGCGGGTTGGTGGGTTAAAGCGGTTGCAGGAACAACCGGGACCAACGGCTTAACGTGCCTTCCGAAGCACGGAGGAGCTCGAGATTATAAATTTGATTGACCCATCCCGGGACCAACCATGGCGAAAGTTGCTTTGTTTTCGTAATCGAAATCAGAGCGCTTAAACCACTACGCCACCGAGCTCCTCTCGCCACCGAGCTCCTCTAATCGCCACCGAGCTCCTCATCTCATCTCTCTCCTATTGTAGCGTTCCTTATTAATTTTATTTGCATTGTGGCGTTGTAAGGACCGCCACAATGTAAACAAGCATAATCAATTCACGACCCACTAACATACCTGTAACGAATTCGTCATCCTCTGACGACTCCATACGTCGAATTCGTCGAAGTCGCGCTAGTTCCTCTTTCTCCATTAGTCTTCTTATCTTCTTTTCGTAACGTTGCATTTTTTCCTGAGCACTGCGCTTCGGCATTTTTGATGCGCACGTTGCCTTGCACGATAAAGGAATGAGAAACTTGACACTAGATGACAGCCGAGTGAAGTTTTTTTTTTATCCGTTGAGATACTCTTTAAAGACGTGCGAGTTTGCCTGTAGGATATTGAAGAATGAAGCGACGAAATATAATAAATATGCAAAGAATGTGACTCGGCATCTCGTGGCGACAATATTTATCAACATTTTTAATGTAGCTGACGCGAAACCGGGACAATCCGCGCCACTGTCGTATATTGCTGTCCGCTCTCAAACATGCAATAAACGCACCTTTGGGCCAACCTCGCATTCTCGAGCTGGCACTGGCTTAAATATTTCAGGAGTAGAAGCGTTCCCACAGGTTGCTATTTCATTCTTACTTGTGGCATCTACGGGAGCAAACCGGGAAATGTCGCTTGCTTAGCTAACACAGATTCATAATTATGTTGCTCGTTTATCTTTGAAATGACGAATTATGGGGATCGGTATCAGCCATTTTGAGTATTTTTATGGATTCAGTAACATTTATTTTAGTATTATATAAGTTTAACTTCTCTAGCTTCTTAGTAGACATAAGCTTAGGAACCCCGTTTATCCACCTTAGGGATGAATTTTGAAAAATCCTATCTTAGCTCACCCCTAGACCTCATATCGGACCTACGTGCGAATCTCTAGACCCAGCTGTTTGGGCTGTGCGTAGATGTGTCAATCAGTCACACAGTTAGTTTCTACTTTTATTTAATTATATAAAGCATATTCTAAGTTTAGTGGCATAGTAGTTTGAGCGTTCTGGTTTCGATTACGGGGACAAAACCACCTTCGCTATGGTCTATCCCGGGACCGGTCGGTCAAAATTTGTAATCTCGATCTTCTCAGCGCTCTTAAGGCACCAATATGCATTGGACCAGCATGTTGGTGTTAAAGCCCAACCTTCTCATGTGGGAGTCCCATGCAAGAAGTGCCCAGAAATGGGATGAATATACGCTGGAAATGATGATGATGATATAGCAATGTTACATAATTACAATTTTTTTTTACAATTTTATGTTAGTTAGATCCTTGTGTATTATCTTTGTTCTCAATAGTAGTTAAGTCTTGGGAAAGAGCGAGTTAACCTCAACACAAGTATCATTTTTACTTTCTGGGGTTGCCTCAACATAACATGTAACTAACAAATTGAGGAATAAAAGAATTTTTAATTAATTTAATTTTTAATAATTCCTAGCTTTTGCCTTCGCCCGTGTGGCCTAAATGAACGTATGACATAAATTTTTAGAACGCAAACATTTTCAAAAGCGCTCCCACTTCGTCTCAAGTGAATATACAAACTAACAATATCCTAACCAAAGCGATTCAGTAACACTAAACTAATCACTGGGATGAAAGCTACCTATGGTTTTAACAGAACTCAAAGCGTGTGTCATCATTTCAGCCGAGAGACTCCCACTGCTGGGCATAAGCCTCCCCCATGGATCTCCAAACCGATCGGTCCTGCGCTGCCCGCATCCATCAGCTTCCCGCAATCCTCACCAGATCGTCGGTCCACCTTGTGAGGGGCCTACCAACGCTGTGTCTCCCGGTACGTGGCCGCCACTCGAGGACCCTTCCGCCCCAACGGCCGTCAGTCCTCCTTGCAATGTGGCCTGCCCACTGCCACTTGAGGTTCGCAATTCTTCGGGCTGTCGGCGACCTTAGTTTTTCTGCGGATCTCATCATTTCTGATTCGATCACGCAGAGAAATCCCGAGCATAGCCCTCTCCATTGCCCATTGGATGACATTGAGCCTTCTTATGAGGCCCATTGTAAGCGGCCACAGTCTCAGTTCCGTAAGTACAGAAAGCGTGTGTAAAGAGATTTACTTAGGAGACAGCCAGAAGTGGATAATAAGTTAACAACAAAATACTATACTTGGCGCGCTCCCCGCGCTCCATCGCACGCCCTGACACTGCGCGTCGTGCGCCGGTGTACCATGTCGCGTAGGAATTTCTAGATTTTCGATTGAATATTAGTGTGGATAGTCAAACATCAACATTGCCAGCCTTCCTACATGAGAGAAAGACATGAAGGATAGATAATAATAATTTAGAATGAAATGTAGTTAACTATAATAATTTATTCCAAGAAAACGCGCTACATCCCGTCGTTGGCGTTGACGTTGCTCCGACTCGCCTCCCATTTTAATATTTACCTATTTCTCACTGGTACCTTTCACAAAACTTTTGGCGAATCTTATCTTCATATTAAAAAGGTCGCGACGCGATTTCATTACGAATGTAAATCGTTTCGCGGATGTCGATAAAACAGTGTTATCGGAGACGGGAAAGTTGAAATAAATGGGTACCCGAATTAAAAATGATGAATTTTTAAAACTCGAGCGTCGCGTAACATTTTTATAAGTCGATTCCTTTGGATGCGTACCTGAGGGAGATTTATTGAGACGTTGATAGCTGAGGAGGCCGGGCCACTAGCGCACTTGAGTGATTAAATTAATATTGCTCGTTGCGTTCTGCGATAGTGGAGGAATAAAATAAAATGAAATTGTACAAATTTTCCATTTATTTCAAAGTGGTATTGCGAACTCGCCTTTTATTATGCCTTTTTTATTTCTGTACTTCTTCAAAAAGATATTTTATACTACAAAAGGTGGCAAGCCTAAAGACACTCATCACAAATTCGCAATTGGGTGCTAATCAAGTAAGTAGGAAGTATATTTAATTTATTTTATATGTATTGCTATTTTAACTTTGTTTAGTTAAGTTTGTTCAAAAATTTTCTTTTTTTTTGCTGTGCACTGCTTTTTGAGTTTTCTTCTTAGCCCCTGGTTGACTGGTAGAGAATGCCATGAGGCGTTAAGTCCGCCATTTGTACTTTTTGTTTTATTGTGCAATAAGTTTAAATAAATAAATAATCACGCGCTGCCTACCTTATTTAAAAAAATGAAGAGAAGGCGTTATCTTGACAAGACGTGTCCCCTGCTTTCAGCATAACGCTTTCTCAATGAGATCTGCCGACCTTACCCACCGCAGATACGTAACATAACAAAGTCGTATTCTTTATCTGTGGGGTGGCGCTACCTTTGTCGTTTTTTTATACTAGTAGATGACAAACAAGCTGACGGCCTACCTGATGGTAAGCGGAAATTAAAGAATATTTAAAAGCAATGCCCAAATTAACCGAATCGTAGGTATTTGTTAAAATACTCGTTTCGGATGTTGAAATAAAATATTTTGATATTGTAGGGTAGACGTTGGCTTTTAACGCAAACACTGACAGACTAGAAAATATCTGAGGGTTATCCCAGGTCCTGGTGGCTCGGATGGTTAGAGCAGTCGTCCGGATTGTGGAAGGTTGCGGGTTCGATTCCCGCCCCAGAGCGAGAAATTCTAGTTTAGATATTTTTCTATGTAAATATATTTTTCACACATTAATAATAATGTGAAAATGATGTGTTTCAACTAGTGACTGACAGACAAGTCGATAATACTTACAGTTTGCTTGTGGAAATTAAAAAAATTAAGCACTCAAAATTGTTAAAACAAATTACTTAAAACAAATAAAACCCGACTTAAAAACATTAAAGAGGCATTTTTTTAATGTTGAAATTATTATTAAATTTTATTTATCGGATATCACCCTCAGCTACTTAAGTTATCGAATGGCCGTAAATAAGTTTTTTTATACCACTAAAGTGGTACCTAATCAATCATACTGCCTGATGGTAAGCGGTTACCGTAGCCTATGGACGCTTGAACACCAGGGGTATCACTTGCACGTTACCTACCTTGTAAAAACCTTTAGGTCCATATTGATATCATAAACCTCCCAATAATAGCAGAACAACAACGTAATTACCCAGTTCCTACTCGAAGACCTTCCAACAGTACACAATAATGAACTCATAAAAAGGAAATAAAAGCAAAGTAGTTACTTTCCATTGCTTAGTTCTCCGGCAGATAACAAATAAATGTCGCTCACGTTCAATATAAATCGCTAAATAACTCGTATACCTGTTGTATTACGTTTCCGATCAATTTGGTAATAAAATCGACGCATACGGGATTTTGGGCTTTATTACATTTTTATAATTAAGAGTGTCTTTACAACGGCATGCGGGTTTGTGACCAGTTTCATTTATTAAATCACATAATAGACGCCAGCAGTGGGCGTCTCTCGGCTGGTATGATAACGATGATGAAAAGATTTCTGAAAAAAAAAAAGATTTTATGCCTTTCCGAGGCGGGATCGTACTTCGTTAACTTAATTTTGTGTCTCATATCCTTACTCTCGCCGTGGTAACTATTACTTTATCTTTGTGAGGATTATCAATATCCTATTCACATCCCACTGCTGGGCTTTTACAATGTGGGATAAGAATATTTTATTAACAACTAAGGTGAAAGCGCCTTCCGAAGAACGGAAAAGGTTGAAGTTACAAAATTGAGCACCACAGTTGGTCGGTTCGTTGATGCGAAAGTTGCTTTGTCACAATAGGTATACTATTATGGTAATGGAACCAAACCACTACGCCCCCGTCACCAATCTTGGTATCAAACTGTACCCATGTCACCCCGATGACTGGACACGGAGAAGATACTCGCTGCCCGCACTCAAACTTTTTTAATTTCACTGAAAAACGCCGGGTCCCCGAGGCCCGCAGAGTTTGCTCGTTAAAATTAACAATGAAATATTGGAGTTTGACTGATGACCTTCAGGAAAGCGGATTGGCCAGCCTCATTTAGATTTTACGAAACATTGATATTTTATTAACCTTCTTTTGGGTTTAATTGATGACTCTGTGCCAGCGCGAGGAAATGCGGGACTAGTACCATTGTGGCTTTACTGATGTGCTAATTTCTTCTACGTGAGTCTTGGATTGGTTCTCTATTTCTTAACCGACTTCAAAAACGAAGAGGTTCTCAATTCGGCCGGTATGTTTTTTTTTCTTTGTATGTACACCGATTACGCCGAGATTACTGATCCGATTTACGTTATTTTTTTTTTGTTCGATGCGGAATAGCTGCCATTTGGTCCCATAATTTTTTTTCAAAATCAGTTCGGTAGTTTGGTTTTTATTATAAGTAAAAAAAACTGAAATTAGTAAGTCGTCTACGTATTTTTTTCGTTGTATGTACACCGATTACGCCGAGATTACAGATCCGATTTACGTGATTCTTTTTTTGTTCGATGTGGAATAGTTGCCATTTGGTTCCATAAAAATTTTGCCAATATCAATTGGGTAGTTTGGTTTTTAAATAAAAAAAACCGAAATCAGTAAGTTGTCTACGTATGCGAAGTTTTTAGTGAAACGATACGATAGTGGGAAACAATATAAGTTGACGGTCACCTATCTAGCTTCGACCTTAGAAAGTTACCACTAAAAATTAAATTTGATTAGGTAGGTACTCATCCCCTAGAAACATATTCTTTGGAGTTCGGTTAACATTTAGCATACTTTTACTTGTCCTAATAATAGTTACGCACTATATTAAAATGGCATAACTTTTTAGACACAATTTCTAAAGCATAATAATCGTTCGCCGAACAGATAACTGATAAAATAATTAGCTAACATGCCATACTTTTCATTATGCCTTTTGATCTTTATGCCCAATAACTAATAGACGAATAAACAATATGTCTTATTACTTTATGCAAATCAAAATTAAGGCAAAAACCACTAGCCTAAACTTTATTTATGCTTACTGAATTAGTATGCCAGAAACATACTAATTCAGTTACGTTTCGTTTTCGTTCGTTTTGCCAAATTAAATTAGGACAAAAAAACGAAAAAAGTAATCCCTCTTGGATATACCTGTCCATGTATGTGTCCATCAATAGTCATATTTGATCTTATCGAAAGGTACATTTAAATATTAATATTTTGTTACTTTACCCATAGATCACTGAAAATATCTTCAACATGCTAAGATCAGTCAAACGACCCTCGAAAGTTCATCTATAAGATACAGCAGAGGATTTTCTCTGGTGTATCGTCCCAGGATGCCATTACAGGGAAATTATGCGAGAGCTTATTGGACAAAAATTCAATTGGATACCGATTAAACCCTCTAGTCGGCCATTTTGTCGTCATTAAAGATCAAACATAAAGGGTGATCGGTGAAGAGTGATCGACGGTGGATAGACGCCGATTAATTTTTAAACGGAATTTCCAATTTTCGTATGAACGCTTTGATAAAACGATTTGCAATGTATCGAAATAAAATTCTTTTGCAGATATTTTGAACTGGAACGTTCTAATTAATTTGTGATTCTACAGTATCCTACACGCGTAGTATAAAATATACATTTATTAGGGTTATAATGTTAATTGTTCTCGACCCGTACAAAAGACCAGGGCTTATATTCGCCAAATACAATGCGAGGGTCTATAGCCTATTTTACATATCGTAACTAGAAAACTGCTAATTCTATTTTAATTAAACCAAATCGGATTATTACATCTCTTTCCTTTTAAATCAGATAGGAATAGACGGACCAACTTGAGTGTAAGGCATCGTGATTAGGGGGATACGTATTACTAGCAGCACAAAGGACAAATTCCTTTGTCGCCAATTCAACGCTTCGTGAGCTCTGGCTCTGTTGTCCATAGCTATAATCTTAACAGGGTACTCCCTGGAATCTTTACTTTATAGTTTGTATTATTCAATTTTCCTGCTAATATAGTCCATGTTTCTTAGAACTTTTTATTGTTAGATCCTTTAAGATTCTGAACTCACTATAATGGTAAATACATGTGAATTTTGCCTAGAAGAGTTTAAGTATCAAGAGTTTAAGTTCTCTAACCTCAAAGACACAGTTTCCAAGTAACAGATTACTTATCTGTGTTAGTTATTTCAAGGCCCAACTTATGTGTCCATTTATTTCCTAGTCCTGTTCTTAAGTTAAAGCTTTGATCTTCGGCTTACTTGTGGTTTAGGGTCTTGCAATGCCAAGAACAAGGTTTATCACATCAAAAATTTGTAACCAAACACGACAGTATAACATAATCGATTACATGTCACCCACTATTGTGAACTCCTTCAATTTCATCACCATAAATCAGACGTTCAAAATTGGATGCTAATGTGCGTGGTGTAACATAATAGATGTAATAATTCATTTTTATAATTTATAAAAGGGTTTGAAGAGTAACTAACCTCATTATGATGTCAAGATATTAGCCATTGCAGTTCTAGCTTTGGTTTTGAGTTTTGACAAGGAAAGCATTTTTAGGGTTGGTCTCGTATGGGCATATTTTTTGTAAATTCATTTTTTTAATATTCTGTAAACAGGTCAAGCTATTGGTTCCAGCAACCACTTTTATCTACCAGTAGTGTATCAGGAGAATGGTGCTACGGTCAAAACTTCTGATGATGGAAACTAAGATCAACCAGCTGGAAACCCCATCATTCTCGCTTTTCAGAAGTGAGGTCCTTTTTGTTTATTGTAATGGCCACAAGCAAGCTTATGGTGTTGGCAACTTAAGGTGTGAGTTCCTCTGCTTCCATAACAAGAATGCTTCAACAAGTTGACAACTGGGCAGACAGGCAACTATACTAAATTGGTGTTTCTTGACTGCGATTATGTAAAGTAGAAAACCCTCTCTAATAATACGCTGTAATTATAAAAGTGAAAAATATCGCTATAATCAAATTGTTCGATCCAATATGAATAAGGTTTATCCTATATCTACATTATATACTTTCGATTCTATCATACCTAAAACAAACCCTGGAGTTCACTGTAAATATAAACCCCATTAAAAATAACGAGAGGACAAGCCGTTTGTCGGTCTGTCGCAGTCGCAGACCCAATCTACTCAATAAGAGAAAGTATCAGATTCACGGACAGTCATTTGTCATTGCCCACCATTCAAACATAAAATTTCAAATAAAAGTCATAAATATGAAAAGGTATTTTAAAATACTTTAACAGGATTTTTCGTACAACGATTCTGTGAAAGATCAGCGTAATGCATCATCAGTTATGAATGCGGTTGAATGAAAGTCGTCGTTGGTGTGTGGCTGAATCCTGTATGTCAAGATGGATGTGTCAAGAATTTAAAACTGTTTGGACGAGAAAAAAGATTTTATTCAGGTGACTGCTCTAACCATTGAGCTACGGAAGACTTGGGAGAACCCATGAACATCTTGTAGTTTCACTGTTTTTACGTTACAAGATAACGTCTGTGTATCTTCACAATGTCGAGACTAATATTTCAACGCCCGAATAAGTTCTTTGACAAACACCTGTTATGTTACTCTTAGGCGTTCTTTTTTTAAAGTAGTTTTCTTTTTGTTTCACAATTTCTTTTAGAATTGATAGTCAAGAATGAGTATAAGGAATAAACGAAACAAATTGAGAGGAAAGATACAGCCTTGGTATTATTATATGGAATGTGGACATCATAACTCATGAGAAGAGTCGACGAGCAAATAACGAGGAAGGTCTTGAGTATGAATGTCAATGGTTCTGTAAGCAGAGAAGGACTGAAGACGAGATGGATAGTCTGAGTGAATATATATTTAAGGCTAGTAATAAGCGGGTCATTGAGATATTAAATCATCATATATCAGCCCACGATGTTTGCTGCAGAACAAAGGCCTCCCCCATCAGTTTTTAAATGGAACGTATCTGCACAGCCTGCATCCAACGGCTCCTCGCGACTTTGACAAGGTCGTAGTCCAACTTGAGGGAGGCCGTCGTATTTTACGCGGTGTGGTCGCCATGCCAGAACTTTACCGCCCCATCAAACGTCCGTTCTATTTGCTATAGCCCCTGCCCACAGCCGCTTTACCTTAGCAATCCGATGACCTATATCAGCGACATATACAAAAATCAGGAACTATGAGCGTATATCTAAAGCTCACAGTTAAATTATTGATTAACTTTCCATACATCATTCCATATAAATCTTAATATTTTCAGCATGTTTCGTCCTATTTATTCATCTCAGCAGGTAGCAGGTACATTACATATATTTTTCCTTATTGATAATTTACGTTACAAACTCAAAGTATTACTCAGGCCAAACGGTTGCCTAGTTTTCCAAGGAAATAACATTTCATATATTTTTTTCTTCAGAAATTAATCTTACGTTCCCCAAGTGAATGCGGCATTTTGAACAAGGAAACACAATGTAGTTACTACAAGCTGTAATCAAATGAAAGCGAGTTCTGACATCGATTCAGTTGGTGAATATAGAATTGTGTGTCTGGTTTTGAAAACTGATATGCGGGTTGGTATGTGAAAATATTTCTTGTACAATACCATAACGATACAATACGATATCATATTACGGGTTTCGTGGGCGCTCGATGGGATTTTTTGTATTGAACCACAAACAATTTATGGCTACAATTTTACAATCTACGGCTATATAATATTAGTGTATAAATGTGAAATGAACTCTATCTCTCTGTCTATTTGTCTGTCTGTCCGTCTTTCACGCATAAACCGCTGAACCGGTTTGAATCCCTGGAAAGGACATAGTATTGTCTTATATTTTCGCGAGTACTTCACATTTAAAATAAAACGAATTTACCGGATTTAACTCGCGTTTAATTAGATGTTACATTTTTACTATACACCAGTCGTTTCATATTAGGTAGCAACACTTATGCGGCACTTTTATACTTGAGAGCAGTGACCACGATCGTAATGATGTGAAGCTTTATGCAAGCCTTCACTCAAGAGCCGCAACAAGCAAATTTAATATTTGTAAAAATAATAGCGTTGTAACGCGTGGTTTGAGAGCGGAACGATATAAGGCGAGATATTCGCGGCAGTTTTGTGAAAATATTTCACTCACGTAGCAGTTCGCTTTCTGTGCTGACGGTAGCGACCGCTGGAGTGTGGCGGGCGCGACTTTAATACGTTTCTGTATTGCATGAACTTTGTTGTTAGTTGATTTTATATTGCTGCTTTTATTTTAAGATTAAAAAAAATACCATAAAACCCCTACAAAAGGTAAAGGCATAAAACTGAAATTTCGGACAGCTGAAACAAATATGGCCGTCATGTTTTCGTCTTCTTCTCATAAAATAGGTTAAATAACGAGGTTCGATAAGGGTTGATAAGAAAGGCTGTTAATAATTACTTCCGATTAGACATAATGGGCCTAATTCTGGAGGCACACTCTAAGTTTAAATTTAAGTACAGTATATCTCTTTCTCACAATATGTTATAAGAATGAGATAGCAAGAATCTGTTTAGAGCTGTCATCTAAATTTAGACAGATTTCATACCAACCATAGACAATTTTAGACGGCATGTACGGAGGTGCCTCCTAAACACTGCGTTTTATCACGTTCAATACGGTCGGAAATTGAATGCATGTTTGTAAATGTCAAATTTTATGACAGCGATCCTTTTCGTATTCATATTGAGAGAAAGAGGTAGACTGCCAGTGTAATTACTGCGCATGCACTGCATTTCATCTTAGGCCTCAGGATGACAACGCACCTGCAATATCAAGTGCTTTTCCTTGTTATTGCAGGTGTCTATAGGCGGCGGTAACCGCTTACCACCAGGTGGGTCATCAGCATGTTCGTCATATAGTTGTATATAAAAAAAGGCTGAACTTAAATTTAATCTTAGCATGTGTTCGCCAGAATTAGGCCCAATAGGTATATCTTCAGAAGGTTATAAAAAAAATTAAGCATAGGATCCCGCGGATCAAAATCCGTAACCTCTGAGCTACCAAGGATTTCGGAGAACCTTATGGATTACTTCTAGTAGTTCTAGTCTTTTTGTTATTTATATGACACAACACGCTAACGGGTACCTTCACATTTTTGGTCTACACATTTATAGTAACGAAACAGAGAGACAGCTGGACAAACAAAGTTACTTTTGAAATAAAACCGCTTTACCGGAAACAAAGCAACTTTCTTCATGGTCGATCCCAGGATGAGTCGATCAAAAATTTCAAGCTCCTCCATGCTTCAGAATACACGCTGAATAGTTGGTCCCGGTTGTTACTGCAACCTCTTCAACCCACCAACCCGCATTGGGCCAGCGTGGTGGTGTTATGGACCAAACTCCTCATGTGTTTCTCCCATACAGGAAGGCCTGTGCCCAGCAGTAGGACGTTGATAGGCTGGTGATGACCATTAAATGAAGTTACTTTCGCATTTTTAATTTAAAAAAATATACAAAGCATGACAAATGACTCAACACCACCTGATGTGAAGCGGTAAGAAGAAGACAGCTAGTGCAGTCAAAAGGTGCTTCTTCACACCTCTTTTGAAGGAACCCATGTTATAGGAAGGAGGGAACACATGTGTTGGCAAAGAATTCCAAGTTCTGGAAGTACGACAAAGAAACGAGATACTAAATTAAAAAGATTATAGATTAAAAAGCTAAAATTCAATTTCGTTCAATATTCCTTGAAATCCTTTTATTTTGCCATGTCATTACGCAAATTTGACGATTTAAGTCGATACACCAAGTCATTAATTCGCTGAACCACGGAATTGCTTAGTCACCAGTTCCGTTAAACGTCTACCCTTCAAAACTTCCATTGATCGATTTGTCAATTCGTCAACTGAAAAATAATTTAATGGGATGATAGAATAATAAAGTTGTTGTAAAAGTATCACTGCTTAAGTGGCAATATTGACCTCGTAGTAATAGTACAGTTGACAACACATCAAGCGTAACAGTTTGACCTTGAGACTGCTCTTACTGCGTTCGTAATAAAGGTGGCTTTCGTAGTGTAACTGTTTCTCTTGATGTGCTGCCGTGTGTACATAATAGGGTCACAGTAGGGTAGGTACAGAGTGTAGACATTGTAGATAGATTAACGTGCCCTAATCTGATAACTTGCAATCGTGATACATACTATTAGATTACATTTAACAATAGATTCTACGAGTCAGAATTATCAGTTTTTCGAAGAGTTGGATCATGTAACACTTTATCAATGCATTAATACACGTGGGATATATTTGAGAAGCCTTCAACCGCACCGGGAAGATTCTGGAATTGAAGAAATGGGAATGGCAATCGGAACAGGCCTGGATATCGCATCAGTAACCGATTCTGGAATGATACTCAGAATACAAAAATGCAGTAAATAAGAAACCTGGATATGGATGTAAGAAAGAAACTAGAAGAGTTCAACAATATTTGTATTACATAGCGCAATAAAACTGTTGTTATCTAAGACAGCAAAAGATGATATTCAATCTTGGAACATGGCGTTGCCTAAATTTTCTCCTTACACTTGAAGCAGATTAATCTACTTAAACACAGATCGTGGCCAGATATGCTTATTTTGATTTATTACTTAGCAACAAACCATAGTGATAGCATCTAAGCTACGGCTATAACTTACCTTCAAGCCGCACGCTAGTTTGGAACGACAAAAGCATTTCGAAATTCTCGGATCACTTAGCACAAGCACTTTCGCATTGTGACATGTGGCTAAATTCACTACATCATCAACTACAGAAGATCTTTCGGAGAACTTTATATTTGATCAGGAACTGTGGCCCAAATATAAATCATTTGAACTTGTATGTCACTAAAAGACCGAAAACACTTATTGAGCGAAAAAACAGCTCACAACACGTTGTGGTTACTGTGAAATATTATAAAAACGCTCGCGACGACTTATAGCAATCACAGAAAGACTACATAGCCAAATTCTTGTCATAGCTTTCATGTTATACGACCACAACGAAAGTTTGACCCCTTTCAGAACACTTTCCGTCTTATTACAAAACATGGACTAAAGTTAGTCCTGGTTTAAACCAGGACTAAGTTGACGCTGTCTCTATCTATGTATATTGACACAAGTGAAAGCGCACTACGTTTAAACCGATACTAACTTTAGACCAGGCTTAAACCAGGTTTTGTAATAAGACCGTTTTAGTTTCCGATTAAACTAAAAAAAACATTGTCACACCTGCTCGCGACAACCCTAAAAATGCGTAGGTACTATCGCGTATCGTACGACACACACACACACACACGCACACACACGCGCACACAACCCGCGCACATACCACGATATCGACGCCCCGCCGCCCCAGAATTTCAAATTTTATTTTGGTACTCTGTAGACTATAACACCCGGGTGTAACATACACAAAAATATAATAAGTATGATTCAGGCATCACGTATGTTCCTATGTCGTCTTCTTTGCTTTGTGTTCACCTCCCACTTTTTGTTCAAATGGTATTCCTGTAACTTTTTTTTCCATCAATACCGAACTTGTAAATCTATAGCACCAAAACTGAAATATTTAAGGAATGTCTAGCGCTATATATCCTCGTTGATTAGTTCGAGATTCATCGCAAATAATGAAAAGCTTGGTGTTTGCTCTCGTCGGAAATAGAGACTGGATTTCATTTTACCAAGAGAAATGTTTCAACTTACAATCGCCAGTTTATTTCTGAATGTCAACAAGACGGTAGCAGTTACTGGACGCTGTGTTGCTCTTATGTCTTTATTCATTTTTTATGTAACAAGCTAAGTTTTTAAATTTGAAAATAAAACAGTGATAAAGATAAATAGTCATTATTTCATTCCAAATATATCCACTGCTGCACTAAATCCTCCAGTAGTGATTTCCACGAAGATCGGTCCTGCGCTGCAAGCATCCAGCGGCTGCCTGCGACCTTCACCAGATCGCCAGACCTTGTTGGAGGCCTGCCCACGCTGCGTTTTCCGGTCCATGGTCGCCATTGTAGACCATCCGTTCTGCGAGTGAAAGATTCAAAAATTCAAAAATTCAAAATTCAAAATTCAAAATTATTTATTCGCGAACATGGGTCATATACAGGTGGTACTCAAATACAAATAAAGCGCTTGGAATCCATATTCAGCCTTTTGGCAAGCAAAATATTACATATAGGTGTAGGTAATTAACATTAACATTGGAATCCATTATTATTAATATGCTTATAACAATAAAATTGTCAATAGGTATTCAATTACATTATTATTACATTATTATTATTATCATTATTCTATTATTTTTAATTATTTCAGTCTAGTTAAATATCAGTGTTTATCCAATCAAATCCTAAATTATTAATAACATTAAAGACAATAAAATTAATTAAAATACAATTTTATCCCCTAGGTATTCTTTGGTGGAATAATATGCTTTGTCTATGAGTAGTTTGTTAAGAGCTCTTTTAAATACAGTACACTGATCTATTCCAGTTATTTCTTTTGGAAGATGATTATATAGGCGTGGCGCCATTCCAAAAACACTATTATTAAATAGGGCAGTTTTACTTGGGCGAAATACAATTTTGTGGTTACGCCTTTCACTTTTAAAATTTTCAAATAAAGATAAATTTTTTTTCACAAATAATATTGTTTCAAATATGTACAAGCATGGTAACGTTAATATTTTTAATTTAATAAAATAAGGCTTGCAGCTGTCAGTCTGTTGTAGATGACATATCGACCTAATACACCTTTTTTGGGCTCTAAATGCTGTATCTTTTTCAACAGAGTTACCCCAAAATATAACACCGTATCTAAGAGTTGATACTACGTAGGCATGATAGGCAGACATTACGGCCGATTTATTTACAATTTTGCTCAGCATATATAGCGCATATGAGAATTGGTTTAGTTTTTTGCATACCTCTTCAACGTGACCTTTCCAATTCAATTGAGAGTCTAGATTTAGTCCCAAGAATTTTACAGTGTCAATTTCCCTAACCTTATGTCCAAAATAATAAATGTTTAAATTAGGATTTTGTCGATTATTTCTATTTTTGAATGTCATAATATTGGTTTTGTCCATATTTATTTTCAAATTATTCAATGTCAACCAGTTAATAATGTCATAAAGTGTATTATTTATATGTGATTCAAAATTAGTTTTATATTTATCTACAAATAGAACCGTACTGTCATCTGCATACAATATCATGTCGTCTTTAATACATTTAGGAAGATCATTAACATATACTAAAAACAGTAATGGCCCCAATACACTGCCTTGAGGTACACCAAATGTTGTTTCTCTGAAGGCGGATGTATAGCGTATTTCTTTTTTAGTAACTGTACATATTCTAGTGATTTGCGTTGCTTGTTTTCTGTTTCTCAAATAAGATTCCAGTAAATTGAGTATATTGCCCCGAATTCCATACTTATTTAGTTTAAGTATTAATATTTCATGGTTAACATAATCAAACGCTTTTGTTAAATCCATGTAAAGTGCGCAAACTGGTGATTTATCATTTAAATTTGTCATCACGGTATTGAGAAAGCCATATATTGCCATGTCAATATTTTTATTTTTTCTGAATCCGTATTGTTCTTCGATAAGCACATTGTTGACATCAAAAAAATTAATTAAACCGTTATAAATAACCTTTTCTATAACTTTAGAAAGAATTGGAACAAGTGCAATAGGTCTATAACAGGTCATATTTTCTCTATCATCCTTTTTAAAGAGTGGTTTAACAATAGTTACTTTTAGCATTTCCGGAAAAACTCCATCGGTAATGCATAGATTTATAATATGGCTGAGAACAGGTGAGATAATATGCGAGACTTTTTTTAGAATATTGGTTGACACCTGGTCATATCCAGTACTCTTTGTGTTTTTGAGTGATCGAATTATTATTTCAATGTCATTTGCATTAGTCGGTTTCATAAATATAGAATTAATAGTTTGCGTCAAGTTATGTAATTTAGAAATGTCAAAATTGTTTGGTTGTATTTGGCCAATAAAAAAAATATTAAATGCTTCAGCTATGTCAAATGGATTATGAACTATTCTACCGTTACTATTCACCTGTTGTATTTCACTTGCTGGAGCTTTGTATTTGTTATTATTTAGTATAGTCCAAGTCGCCTTTGATTTATTGTCTGCTGTCTTAATAAAAAAATCATTCTGTGCTTTTTTAGTCAATTTGATTATTCTATTTAAACGTTTAGTATATAATTTTTATTGTTTTTTGTTTACGTCAGTACGATTTTTTCTGTAATTCCATAGAAGAAAACGTTTACGTTTACAGCCTATTTGTATTCCCTTACTGATCCACTTTGGTCGTTTAAATGAGGTAATTCTAATATTTTTGATTGGAAAGCATAGATTATATAACAGCATGAAAGAGTCATAAAAATTGTCAAAAGCTGCATTAGCATATTCACTATTATAAGATTCTATAAAACTAAAATTGCTTAAATGTCTTATAAATAAATTAATATTGTCACAACTGTAGTCTCGTCTCTCAATAAACCAATGTCTGAGTAAACATCTTGTTTTAACTGGAATGGTAAGTAACTGAGCTGTATGATCGGATATTGCGAATTCAAAAATATCAGTTTTACATCCTCGAAAATTGTGTATGAAATTATCAATACATGTACCACTGCATAAACGAGTAGGTTGTTCAAAAGCTAATTTAAGATTAAAGCTCAGGAAGAAATTAATGAAATTGTTACTCAACTTTGTTTTTCTTAATGAATCTATATTAAAATCTCCACAGACTATTACTTTTTTCTTAGTAAAACAGAACCCGTGTAATAAATTATCTAAAGTCTTATAAAACACGTCAAGATTTTCACTACTAGTTTTAGGTGGTCTGTAAATACACAATATTATCGTATTGTGATCAAAAATCTCTACTGCACAGCATTCGATAATACCAAGTATACCGTGAGTAGATACATGTGATAATACCTTAAATCGAGGATTGTTTTTTACCAATATGCAAGAACCACCTCGTCTGTTTTTCCTACTGAAAGAAGCTCCAATACAAAAATCATTCACATGTAAAATCGCTAAGTCACTCATTGTCATATTGTGCTCTGTGATGCAGAGCACATCTACAACAATATTTTTTGACTTCAACAAATTCAAATTTATTATTAACATGTCCATCTTGCTTATTAATCCATTTATATTTTGATGAAGAATGTTTATGAATTTGTTATGTACGAAAGGAATTTGGAAATGGCCTTGGAGTAGTTATATTTTCGTCAGGTTTATGAATCAATTTAATTTCGTCAACAAGCTTATATAAAAAGTCGAATATAATGCCCATGCCATAGTCATTTACCATGCCAGTATATCTATGAAACATATCATAGTCATAACTAAGGTTAAGATTGGAATCAAGCAAATAAGCATATTGAAAATTCAAGTTGTCTAAATAAAGCAAATAATTAAAATTTTCAATTCGACAGTTATACATATTTGAGTAATTACTACATTTATAAGTAGGTAAGCAAATTATTACGTTAGTATTTTTTATTGGTTTTAGAGATTCTCTAATGTGCAAAAGCAAATCAATATTATTATTAGTCTTCTTGAAATCTTCTTCACCAATCATAATAATACAAAAGTCTTGCAATGTAAAGTTCTCCAATTTTGTTGTAATTCCTTCGAACAGGTTTTTTATTCCACAGTTTGGTGTCACGTAATGGCAGACATAATACTCATTGAATGTATTCTGTGTCGTTTTTAATATTTTGTTGGTTTTATTAGAGCTTACAATACATATTTTATTTAGTGACTCTTTAGTTTGCAAGCCCCTAGAAATGTTCATACTATTTATTTTAGATGGTAAATATTTTTCGTGTATTTCTATAATATTATCATTTTTTATCTCGGTGCTAGTCTGGGTTTCTTTGTTGACTGTACTTGTCTGCAGTTTCTTTGGTGTTAATTTTTTTTTTCTGCTAGACATCGGGCTATTCGTAATTTTTTTATATAAGTCATTATTTTTAATAAGTTCATCATTTTGACGCTTAAGGTTCGTATTCTCCAATGAAAGTGTTTCAATTTCGTTGTGAGCACTCTTCAACTCGGTAACAAGGTTTTCAATTTGTTCTTTAAGTTTTTGTATTTCGTTGCTCTCGTCATCTGACATAGTTGGGACACTATTAGTTGTATCGTCCAATGTCTCCGAAAGTCGAACGCTACTAACATCGTGTATATCTTCTGACTGTGTACGTCTCCGTCTAAATGTGATATTTTCTAAAAAATTCATTTTAACAAAAATTGCTGGATTTGAACACGGGAACTCCAGATTATTAGCCGCCTTCTTTAGTAATCGACCAACGGCTCTGTTAAGTGAGTCGTGAAATTATGAGCTTATATATTTTGCTCCTTACTGCTCCATCTATCGCCTATTTCATAAACTAAAATATTGTTATGAGCACGTTCAATAGCAATATAGTTTACTAGCTTGTTAATCAACAGCTGATTTTTATTTATCTATATACCCACATTCAAAATTAAAATAAATTTAAAGTATTTTCTAATTAAAGTCACATTAGCATTTCAATTATAATCGTTAGTAAGAATATAATAATCATACGATTTACGTTGATGTTCACTTTCCAAAAAATTATTACAGAAGCACTTTTCATTTGGTTTTGTTGTTGATTATGTAAGTATCGTCTTCTCTTGTTTCACTGTATATACGCTTCAGATAACACTCGCGTAGACGGTATTAAACATTAGTAACTTATATTTGTGAACACATAGCTAAACATTGGACTTTAACTATTTTTGATAAATTCATATTAATTGCTTTAATTTTATTCTAAGTATTAACGACAATCCATTTACCTTTACATGCAATGAAACCTTTTTGTAGGATTTGCTTAAAACCTTTAATAGCAGATATAAATGATGCTATTCTTTCCACTGGATTAAATTTGATTTAGCAGTAGAATTCATTTGATCATCTTTTTAAGAATCGGTGTTGTTCTATGGTAATAAACGTTTTGAAAGGGGTTTCCTTATATTACATTTCAGTATTAAAAGAGTTTGCTCTGATTGCGAAGAAGTACTGGTTCTTCTTTAAATTTTGATTGATTTATTTCTAAGTAAAATTCTATGGAAATGTCGGAAAAAGACCTAAAATGATTAAGTGTAAAAAGGGATAGGGTGAAGTCTTTCAACAACAATGGGGGAAAATTTTAAAGATCCTTATAGTCACTGACGCCTTTTCTTTTATCGTAATGCTATTCCAAATGAAGAGGTTCTGCGTTAAAGAAATGACAACTTAAAATTTCCACCCCATTGCGAGAAATCGTCTTTAAGGTTAAAGACATAAGATTGAGTGCGAGTGAACGTGCTAACCGATTGAATTGTAAAAGAAAATCAATTGCCAAGGAAAGAGCGCTTTTTTAATCAAATGGACTAGAAGGGAGCGTTCGAAAATCGCCCATTAACGTTAACGAGGAACCTTTGTCATATTTTCTTTTGAAACTGGCCTGTTGTAATTTTGGAATGCAATTAATGCGGTGGCCTCCGTTGGATTTTTATTTTTATATTAATTACTTTCCTCTTGAAGTTTTCTTTTGGGGTTAAATTAACGGATTGATATTTTCTTGGAGCTTGTAGCTAAAAGGGTAAGAATGTACACTTGACAGCATATCAAGCGCAACAATTTCAATGGCTCCAACGTAGGAATTGCCAATTTATATTCTAAGATTCTTTATTTCTTTCGTATGTTTTACTAATTTTTATTGTTTTAGTTGATTGAAAATTATTTATGGTAAATTCTGTGTCACCTATAAAGGTGTATGCATCAGGTTACAGATTAAGTTTAAATTTTTCTTTTGTAAATGTTTTATTGCATGCATGTGCCCGCTGGTGTTCATAAATAAATAAATAAATAAATTTGACCATGAGACCGCCCTTATTCCGTTCGTAATAGAGACACACTTGATGTGCTGTCGTCTGTACTTGGATACTTTGCTCGCATTGGACAATGCCAATGACCTAGTCACCCACTGATTGGAAATAACAAGGCAATATTGCTCGTAAAGGTTGAGTTCTGGCGATATAAAACAATCGCGACAATCAATCAATCGACAAACAATCGCCCAAAAATATCAACGCAAACTAAATAAAACGAATCATCGGTACTTGTTTGGGTGTTGAAATTAGTTAAAAGATAAATTGTAGGAGTAGACTAGTTAAAAAACGCAAAAGCACATAGACTAGAGATAGTCTTAGAGCTATTGCAACTCCTCGGTAGCTGACTAGGCAGATCAGTCAGTCACCCGGATTGTAAAAGGTCGCAGGTTCTGTTCCTGCCCCAGCCAAGATTTTTCTACTTTAGGTACATATTTTTCTAGACATTTGTCTTAATTTTTATATCCAATGACGTAGACCATATTTTTCAATGAAAGCTTGAGAATAGAGTAATTACTCTTGGATAACTTCATATTTTTGCGGAGAATATCAATATAGGTATTCAGCGCAAGCAGCCTATTCGACCAATAAGAAATAAAATTCAATTCTTTAGATTACAAGCACACGTGTTCCTTCCCTATTTTCCAGACTATAGAGGTACTAAAATAAATTCTTCTTCTTATTTTTTCATAAATTAAAGAGTTATTTATGGGCAAATATGAAATCATTCGTTTTTAAAACAAAATTTTGAAAAATATGACGGAATATATACATAAAATTCCATTAAAAGATTGGTACAGTCGTACACATTCTCTTCTTTTTTTATAACAACAACGATCTTTGTCGAAGGATGTCGCAGTATTCCTGCCAAGGTCCTAACGTCCAAGACTCTTGTTTAAGTCATTTCGACCCGGGAACTCAGTAGAAATACTACCTTATTGCCAGGTTTCCCTCGGTAGGTCCCCGACGGCGTTCAATGAAGGGTCCTCAACCAAATCGTTTGATTTGGTTCTGTTGTTAATCTTTCGTCCATTACCAGTCCAACACACTCACACACAATAAAGCCTACTGCTTTTTTATTCAACTTAATGACAAGCAAGCTGACCTGGCTGGTTGTACGTGTCTACCATCGCCTATTACACACACCTGCAATAACAAGAAAAAAAACACTTGGTGCTGCAGGTCGTCCTCATCCTGAGGTCTATGATGAAATGTCTTTCGTGCCCAGTAATTACACTGGTTACCTTTCCTTTCGATCCAGAACACAGCGAACTGCTTTACGGCCGAAACAGGAAAGGCCTACTCAGACGATCCTACGTACGGACTTACTACCTATTAAAAACTTATTTTTTATACAAAGCACGGCAAATGACTCAACACTACCTGATGTGAAGCGGTAAGAGGACTCCAAATGCGAAGACAGCCAGTGCAGTTATCTAGTTTTCATGCCTATTTTAAAGGAACCCATGTTATAGGAAAGAGAAACCACGTGTGCTGGCAAAGAATTCCAAGTTCTGGAAGTACGACTGTAAAGGAGTATGAGATGATTAAAAGCAGCAAAACTGGATGGTAATGAATATATTTAACAATGAAAACACAACAAAAATATTAATCGAGTAGGCAAACAGAACGAATGACACCATGACAACAGAATAACAACGTAATATCAAAAGTAAAAGAATACAAATTAAAATGTATACCAAAACGGTCTCTAAGGAGTACGCAACATTGACCAAGAAACTAGTTACTGAATTTCTTCGTGCGTGTTGTTGAATTAGAGATGACCAGCACGCGTGCTCCCTAGTTGAAAGGGGGAGAATGGGATAACGTCAAGAAGCTCTTCAGAGTACTCTCCGTGATAAAACCGAAATAAGGCGCTAAGTTTTAACCGCCTCTGTGGTCTAGTAGTTGAGACCACCTGCCTCAGATCTAGAGGTCGGGGGTTCGATTCCCGTAGAAGCCGAAATTTTCTGCTAGGTTTGGTTGGTGGTACGGCTCTAAGACCGCCTGGCTAGCTACCATAATCTTACCTAAGTCTGCTGCCATAACAATAATGTTAACGGCTTTGTTGTGTTCCGGCAGTTAGAGATAAGATAGCCAGTTCCTCTGTGGTTGAGGAATCCGGGTGTAGCACGCTTTCATCGTCGGCCTTATCTTCACTTACCATCATGGGACATGAAAGTCAGGAGTTCCCCCGTTAGGATAAAAAAAGTGAACTGTAGCTGATAATGTTGGTTTATCGCACACACCTAATTCATTAGCTTTGAGAACCATTCCCCACATGTCCTCTACTTTTCACTTAACACCAGGTGACGTGGAGTCATTTGCAGTACATTGTTAAGAAAACAAAGAAGTTTAATATGAAAATATTTCAGCACTTCGTATTCATAACAAGAAAAGGTAAAACACGAGCGCTTTTGTATTCTAATTGAAGCAAGCAGACCTGCTCCCCAAACGTCGGGGAATGTTCGTCATAATGAATACGAGGTGTCATATGACAACATTGGGAACCGATTACATGTCCGAAATTTACTTGTCCGAATTTTATTTCATGACCGACGTCTCTTTTCTATATGTTTTGTATGCCATATTTTGAGACCATTTAAATATCATTTACTGTTGACATAAGTATCATTTTACCGAACTACGTTTTACCGATTTTCAAATAACTTCTCACTGTTGGCCGAGGTCTCTTTTGAACTTTTTTCTTTGCCAGAGGCTTTATTTGCCATTTACTTTAGCAAAACACCATTTTACCGAATATTATTTGGCCACAATCAGGTCATTGTAAGTAATTTAATTTACTACTACTTCTGTGCTACTAAATTAAAAAAAATAAGTGTTGTATTTGCTTGTATGCTGCATGCTTGCTTGCATGTTGCATGCTTGCTTGCCTGCATGAGCGGTGGTGCAGAGGGACAGCCTACTTGCTCTTAATCTTCAAGTCTTAGGTTAAGTTCGGTCACATATTGCGTCCACATCATCCAACTGCATGTTGAGCTGCATGCTTTCTTGCATGCTTGCAAAACTTGTTTGCTTGCTAGCATGCTGAAAGTTTACTTGCTTGCTTGCGTACTTGCATTCTGCAGGCTTGTTTTTGTGTTTTCTTTCTTGAATTACGTATTATAGCATGGGGTCCTTCAAGAGAGGCGTGAAAAAGCACCTTTTGGGCCGGCAAGGTGGAGGCGGATAGTACAGTGTCTATTCTGCACTAGCTGTCTTCGTATATGGACTCACACTCTCACATCAGGACTGGTGTTGAGTCAATTGCCGTGCTTTGTATAAAAAAAAGTATGCTCAAATTTATCAGTTCATTAAATGAAATGAAAATATGGCTATATATATTTAATAATTAAATAAATAAATGTCATTTCTAACAATAGTGTAGTGAATGTTTAGAAAAATAATACTTCGAACAAAGGTAATTTAACATAACTTTACATTACTTCGGTAAAAAGTTTTTCGTCCATATGAAACATCATAGTAACGAAAAAACAAAGTCAACTGATACAGTAGCAAACGTGATTTTGACAGTAAAAAAAGTCAGAATGAAAATAATGGAAAAGTTTTTGATTAAATAAAATCCGGTCAAAAATTTTTCGTACTTATGACAGGTAACCGGCAACATTATTTGAGAGGTTCGTATGAAAGCGCTCGCTGACGTCACAACTCGTAATGTATGTTATATAGCTCTCTAATAAGCAATATACTGTGCTCCGATACACTCGACGCTCAGGTGAAGTTTATTGTTGTAATATGAGAATGACACATGTAGTTGTCACTTTAGGGAATTCGAGTTTTTGTTCTGTGACTAGACTAGCAGGCTCGATAACATTGTAACTTGTTATATTCTAGTGATAAATCTCTCATGAGAGTTAGTGGCAATGTGGGTACATACATGAACTAAAATACGCCAAACTTTAGGTGGTAGGCCCGTATTTAGGGTCGTCTGAGAAGCCACCGCCTTTCCTATCTCAGCTGTAAATCGGTTTGCTGTATTTCGAATTAAAGAGAAAAGTAGTCAGTGTAACTAATGGGCAGGGAAGGCATTTTAATATTTGGCCTCAGGATGACAACGCACCTTCAATACCAAGTGTTTTTCCTTGTTATTGCAGGTGTGTTTAGACAGTTACCGCTTAGCACCAGGTGGGCCGTCAGCTTGTTTGTCATCTAATTGTATAAAAAAAAATCAGACATCTTTATAATCATAAATTCTATGTTGATATCATATGGCAAGCTAAATTGACGATGTATTATTAATCTTAACTTGATGGCGCTTTGGACCTCTCTGTAAGCTTTCAAGTATCTTTTAATAAAGAAATATTAATAAACAAGTAAATATAACAATTGGGACCAACGGTAGAGCTCGAGATTACCATTTTTTATTGACCCATCCGAAATCAACCATGGCGATAGTTGCATCGTTTCCGTTATCGAAACCAGAACGCTTTTGTTGAGTAATCTTATGAAGAAAGAGAAGGAAGTTGAAAACTGAACAGTCTTTATTAAAATAGCTAATTTCTTATTCGCAAGCAACTTGCCCTATAAAAAATTTGTCGCTTAATACGATATGGCGTGTTTCAGCCAATTGTTCATGTTTCATTGCCTTTCATAAGCGTATTGTAATTTTGAAAGCCGCCTGGTAACCTTGCGTTGAGTAACACGATAATGCTAATGTTTTTAATTATAAGGAGCTTTACATTCGGAATAACTTTATTTATCATTCATTTATTTGAATCGCACATGTATACATTTTCACAAGCGACTTAGGGTCTGCCATCCCAACTGCAATCAACTGTACGTGTACTGTCGACAACGCATTAATCGTTACAGTTTGACCTTGAAACCGCCCTTATTTCTTCCTAATAGAGGGCAAATTCGCAACTAAATAGTAGATAAGGAATAAATTAAACAAAGCAAAAATAATAGAACTCCAAACTAAAAACAAAAACAATTATAGAAAAGACAGAACTGTAATAGACACTGACAATTATGTAAAACAAGTCGAGAAATAAGATATGCATCAAATTGAGAAACTAGTAGCAAAGAAATAAAACACTGTATTAGAAATGTAAATAAATAAAATAATAAAGCTAAGCAAAAGAGAGAATTTGTAAGAGAAAATAAGGAAAATGTAAACAAAAAAAAACCTATGAAAGGTTGATAGAATAGATGGTGGTGGATGGATAAATAATATGGCACTATCAGATACCAAGATCATTAGGAAAGAAAGATAAGAATGACAAGAAGACACAGTATGAGAGATAAAAGTACGAGAGGCCTTCTTTCGGTAGCAGAAGCGTTAGTCCATCGACTCTGACTATACGACTACGTCCCTATTAGACTAACAGATTTGTTTTGGCAGCGGTGGTTGAAGGAATATCTTCCACTATTCCCAGAAGAGGAGCAAGAAAACCCCCAAATATTAAAATGTGAGACATGGTACTCATGGTCGACAATAATCAACCATAGCGAGTATATCCAAGGCCAGACGTAATAGCCAGAGTAGCCGATGTCGCCACCTCTGCTGGTTCGGGCACCTTATTCCACTTAATATATAAAAATATAAAATTTTATGAAACCCCCGGCGTTATTAATCATCTATCTAACATCATCTCATTAAAACTATTCTTATCTGTAAGTTTCTGAAGAATTGAGCACCTCGCAGACTATTAGATGGTACAAAATTATCTCAAGTTTAGCATGTCTTGGAAGCACTACAGAAGTAACAGTAAACCAAATTTCAAACCAATCGGATCGGTGAAAGTTAGTAAAATCCTTTGTCAAGTAGGAAATGAGCTGATAATCATCAAATGCCTGAACTGATCTTCATAAATTAGAGCGAAGAACCATCCTGATCACGATAGCTTTCGTTAAACAAAACTCAATCAAAATCGGTCCAGCAGACTCACCAGTACACTGATACACGGACAGACACGTCAAACTTATAACACACCACTTGCTAGGGTTAAAAAGGGAAGGATGCTGAGATTTTTTTGTATATATTGCTATACTTATTATAATAATAATAAATTTACTTGTCACTGTTCATTTCCTTCAGTAGCTTGTTTTCCTTACAAATCCAATAATTCTTAATTCCGCCTAACAGCCATCGATATGGAACAAGAATGAAAGAAAAAGAAATAGTACAAGCTTAAATGGTCCCTGACAAATACTCGTATTTACCTAATTTTTTACACTACCCTATAGTGTAAAATACTAGGTACGACGAGTGTCTACAGGCTATACAACTTTTGGAACCGGTGTAAATTCAGACACGACAGATAGACATTATGACATTGTAAGTAATCGGTTATTTAGACAAAACAGACGACAGACAGAAACTATGACGTTGCTAGTAAACACATTTTTTTTGTGATACTCATACAGATGGGATTTCTGATGATTCGAAAGCGCTTTATCTGGGCCTATTTAAATAAATATATTTTTATTTCATATCATTTCATTTCCATGATTACCGGTTACCATCAGGCGGACAGCCATCACTTCCGGTGGTAACTCACAAACTCGCTTTGGGCCAGCGTGGTGGTGTTACTACCCAAAACGTTGAATATCATTACCTTTAAATTAAAAAATATTGCAATTATCTCGTCCTTATCGTAGAACGTAGTAAGGGCGGTATCATGGTGTAACGTTACGCTTGATGTGATGTCGCCTGTACGAAAGAACATTCGTACAATTGTGTTGAAGCGTAGTCTGCATTTATATCTTCCCTCCCTCTTCGTTTGTTGACCGACAATGTCAAACAAATTAACACAATTCTTGAATGTAGAATGGCTCTTGAACATTAAGAGCTGTGCCAAGTCCCGGGCACAAATCAAGTGCTTCCAAAGTTCTGGTTAAGTAAAACATAATCGGGTGGTAAGGGCCACTGTTTACTGGAGAGTGGAGAGGACGTTGTTAATTTAACTAGCTAAGTATAGATATTTAGTAAAAAAAAGAAAATTTTATATTACGATCCTGTAGATTTGCAGACGGAAATAATTGTGACTTGCTCATTATGTTTCTTGCTGTTTTTCGTAGCCAGCACAGGACTTTACTTGTATGTTTTGTTTTATTTTCACTAGGCGGTAGACCCATATGTAGGGTCGCCTGGGTAGGTACCACCGCCTTTCTTATTTCAGCCGTGAAACAGTTCGCTGTGTTTCGGATTGAAGGGAAAGGTAGCCAGTGTAATTACTGGACACAGACGGCATTTCATCTTAGGCCTCAGGATGACAACGCACCTGCAATATCAAGTGCTTTTCCTTGTTATTGCAGGTGTCTATAGGCGGCGGTAACCGCTTACCACCAGGTATGCCGTCAGCTTGTTTGACATCTAGTTGTATATAAAAAAAAACGTACAAAAAACATTACAAAAGTTTCTCGCAACTGAATGCATGTTTATGAAACTAACTTCTGATCAGATTTTACTCGTTCGAACTTTGAGAAGGATGCCCTCTTATTCTCAACTGTCGGAAAATATTCGAATTTCGGAAACTCTATACCTGTCACTTTTTATCGCGGTACGTCAAAGCGAGACGGCATGTGACTTCTCGAAACGAATCCGTGATCCGACAATTGAGAATAAGGGGGCTGGTCTCACTCCGCGTTATAACTGTGAAGCTATAATTACAGTGGAAAAGTCAAGGTCAAACTGCTACGCTTGATGTACTGATCAAGCGTAGCAGTTTGACCTTGAGACCACCCATACTGCGTTCATAATAGAGGCTTCTTTTGTAGTGCAACTGTACATGGCGACTTTGACTTGTTGGTATAATCCGGTCCCGCTGCCGTGGTCGAAAAAAGACGAGACACGCCATAGAAAGAGAGGCAACTTATCGGTGTATATATGGGTATGTACAATAGCGCTGTGCGACCTGAATTGCACTTTATTGTGTCAGAGCAAGAGTCGCTATTTAGTTAAACGATTGTGCGGAGAGAACCTTCTGTCCCTGTTTAGTATTCTGTGCTTTTAAGGACCTTCTCTCTGTTAAAAAGATTTCTAGTGATCTTTTGAGAAATACTGCACTTATAAAAATAATAATAACGTATAGTGCTTGAACTGCCGAAACCCTTTCCAAACCCAAAGAGATCTTTTAAATATTGCACATAATATCAGGGAGACCATCACAATGTTTGATTTGTACGGATCTATCTTTAGTCTATGGCACAGACTACGGTACAACAGCCGTATATTGAGCTGATTCAGTGCACCGCTTGCAATCATGCCGTGCACTCGCAATATCTTCATCATCATCATCATCATTACCCACCTATGAACGTCCCACTGCTAAGTAGAGGCCTTGGACTACTTACATGGGATGAACACATGAGGAGTTTGGGCTATTACACCACTACGCTGGCTCAATGCGGGTTGGTGGGTTAAAACTGTTGATGTAACCACCGGAACCAAAGGCCTGCCTTCCAAAGCACGGAGATTAAGATAACAATTTTGATTGACCCATCCTGGGATCGACCATGGCGAAAGTTGCTTTGTTTTCGTAATAGAAACAAGAGCGCTCAAACCACTACGCCACAGATCTCATCCTATCTTTATCTAGTTGTATCAATAAAAATACTTTTCTGAACCATCAATCAACTTTAAAGTCTGCATGGAACAATTACCGAGCTATGTAAAGCTATATTTATCTATAGTAATACCACAAGACACCTTACCTAAGCCTCTAACCGTTCTGTAATCCAGTTCCGATGAGACAGTAGGCTTCAAACTCAGATTACAGCCGAATCTTCAGCACGCGCCTCCTCATTGTGAAATAATGACGGCAAGATGACAAGTTGAACCGCACCAATTAGAACGAACTTTAAACAGATGGCCTTTAATCCAAATCTGATGTGAAAGGCTCTAATTTACTATGAGATCGCCCAAAACTAGCGCAATTAGCATTACTATATTCTGGGAATCATTATACGGGGAGAATAAAGTCCAATAATAATAATATTCGTTGTCCCGTTCCAATAATACATCCCAAATTTAACCTGTTATTTGAGATACAATACAAATATTCTTACACTCACACCTATTTATGTATCGCTTGTGTTAAGGATACACTTCCCCCTTCCTACTCAGCAGCACGCGTGCCGGTCTTCGGAATTATCAATTCACTGTCTCCACCTCAGCGTCAAGCATAAAGAAGTTTATTAATTCGTTTCTTTGACGTAGTTCCAAAACTTGGAATCCTTTGCCAACATATAATTTGTGTTCTCTCCTTCCTAAAACATGTGTTCCTTTTAACGAAAAAAGCACTTTTTAAACCACCGCACTTTTTGAAAATGCCAGGGTATGCCAGGATATAACCTATAACAGGGTATATTAAAGATTATCTGAGCAAAGGCTTTCGTACAATATATAATTTATCGCGGGGGGCTTTCAAGTACCAATATCGAATATCTTCTTTCAATATTAGTAAAATACACAGATTCCAACACAAATCAGCCAAAGTCGATCAACCACACTTTCAGCCGTCAAATCGGTGCTACAGCAAGATGTGAAACTCCCACAAGTTTACGGACTTGAGTGATTACCATAAGATATTCTGATTGAATGTAGATCGGGAAACACGCTAAAAGTTTTAAACATTATGCAGTATTGAGCAGTGACTTCGTAGCTGTAATTGTGTAGAGCAATACTTAAAAACTCATATTTGAACTTTCCGCTTGGACTCAATTCTAACGTGCTTGACGTTAGATTTGGGTCCAAGAGGCTTTCCTCTTAACAGCCAATAGGATAAGGCTGGCTGTTCCCTAAAACCTATTCAGGCTGGTAGTAAGTGGTTATTTAAGTAGGTAGTCCACCATCCCTGACCGAGGAGCCCCACATACTGTCGCATCTTTCTTTTCCCCACGATGCGTAAAACCCTATTTTCCCCTGAAAATGAATTGAATGTGAAATTGAACTGTGACCTAAAAATTTTAAAATTAAATAAGTACATTTTAATGTTTTTGATGCGTTTAACGCCTACTTTATTGTAACAAACTTTGTAATAAACGTTGCTATAAAACATTAGAAAAGGAAAGAAAGCGGTGAAGAAATTAGCGGGGTATAGCTAGTGCTCCGGTTGCGTAGGGCGAATCCCGCCTGGAGCATATATATTTTCATCGTTTTCTTTCTTCATTTGTAATTGTTACAATTAAGCTAGTAGCAAGTTTTTACAGACGAGGTGTCGCGTCCTTTGGTTCATAAGAAAGTAAGAAATGGCTTTGTTAAACATTTCACATAAGGCCGGCCATAAAAGCTTACTTTCCCAGCTTTAAATATACAAACCCAATTTGATTCTGCTTCCCTTCCTATAGTAACCTTTTTAAAATTCCAATTTATTCGCAACAGTAAGTACACAATTTGAGCGGTTCGCACACTGGCACTCGCTATTTTTGCGTCGTGTAGTATAATTTTACGAGTTTGAACGTATCGGGTTATTGGGCCGGTGCGATAACAGCGCGATAACTGTTACGGATACGCCGAACAGTTCCAATATCTGTGACACGGATACGGAGCACTTTAATAATATGTAAATATCTTGGACTAGGACAAAGTAGTATAGTTAAGGATTTCTTTTGTCAATAGTTGAATATACGGAATGAACCTTTAATTTAATTATTAATTATTATTTATTTAATTCAATGAATTAAAGGTTCGCTCCGCATATTAACACAAGCTCTTAATGATGCTTACTTTGGGCTAGATAATAGGTGTGAGTGTATAAATATTATTATTATATTATTATATTCAACTACACTGGGTAAGCAATCGAGACAAGGTATCAATACACTAGGTGGTAGGCCGGTATGTAGGGTCGTCTGGGTAGGTACCACCGCCTTTCTTATTTCAACCGTGAAACAGTTCGCTGTGTTTCGGATTGAAGGTAAAGGTAGCCAGTGTAATTACTGGGCATGAACGGCATTTCATCTTAGGCCTCAGGATGACAACGCACCTGCAATATGAAGCGATTTTCCCTTGTTATTGCAGGTGTCTATAGGCGTCAGCCGTCAGCCTGTTTGTCATCTAGTTGTATTAAAAAAATCCATATAGTGTGACATCATCGTATCATTTTGTGACATAATCAGCTAGAGTTTTTATGAGCAACGCACCTAAGCTTGGTATTCTTTGGCGGCACGTGTGCTCCTTCCTTTAAGTAACATGGGGTCCTTCAAAAGAGGCGTGAAAAAGCACCTTATGAGCAGGCAAGGTGGAGGTGGCTTGTGTGCAACCAATACTGGCTTCAAAGGTGGTGTTAAGTCATTTTCCGGGCTTTGCATAAAAATGTACGAGCAAACATAATTAATCCACAACAGTATTGTCTCTTAAAGTTGGGTGGAACAACAGAACGTGACGTCACCAAGCGAGCAGAGATTACGTCACTCGCCCACTCGTACGCACATAGCTGTGTTTGTTTGTTCGCTAAATTGTTTGAGATTTTGAATGGTGTACTCTTCAGTCTTCGCCCTGTGAAGTTGAAGTCAAACTTATTAAGTGTTTATTCGAGGATTTAACTTTAACCCGTCAAGTATCAGACTCCAAACACAATTGATTTTTACATCGTCATAGGAAGAGGGATAACGCCACTTAAAAGATTAAGGTTTCAAGCGAAGCCTGATAAATAGTATATATATGTCTGTCTATATTTATTTATTGACTCTTATACACAAAGGCATACTCGTAAATAAGTGCGTCGTCTTCTCTCTTTACCCATTGCTAATCCCGATAGGGTTTATAATCTGATTTTTATACAGATTGGTGCATTACGACAATAAATTTTAAAATATAAAATAAATAATAATAAATTATTCTTTATTTCAGACAACATATAGGTCCACAAAATATGAGTTATATTCGGTCATAAGAATGTTGCTTTCAAATACATTTTATTCATTTCATAATTTCAAGACATTTCTATAAAATAATATAACATTGTCAAATGTCATGAAATTGTCAAATGAATAAGATGCAAGTATTTCAAAGTTGCAAAACATTTCTATGAACTAATATAATATTAGTATATAAGTTCATAGAAATGTTATTGTTATGCATTAGAAATGTAGTAATTAATACAACTATTAAAATATTAATTTAGTTAACGGTTTTAGGATAATAATAAATTAGCGCTGTTAAGCTTAACATTTTTCAAGCAGATACCTCCCCGCCAAGTCAAGCAAAACAAAGAGGCACGCCCGTACCATCCTTGTCTCGGAAGCCATGCTGGATATTTTCAATATTCTGTAACTTTGTGCTGGCAAAAGCTAGTACTCGGAATTCTCAGTGACATATAAAGGATAATAAAAAAGATTTCTCTGGCACTTGTTATTCTCCTTGGGCAAGTCTAAAAAAATTAAATCTTACAAAGATAGACTAATTTATTTCAGAATGAGTTCGCTATCTAAGAGAAGATGTCTCAGTGATGCTAAATTTATTAGTAAACTTCTTAATAATAAGTTAGATTGTCCACAGTTGTTGAGTCTTCTTAACCTGCGTGTTCCTTCTAGAATTCCGCGCAAACCTATTACACCACTTTGTCCGCCACTTAGAAGAACTGTCTTGGGAGCAAACTCTCCATATGTAAGATTTTGCAGAATCGTAAATGGTTTTAGTGATCAAATTGACCCTCATTTTGACACGCCAGGGAAACTGACTTCATCAATCTTTAAAAACTTGTCAGACTTTAATTTCAAGTATTAGGGGATTTTACCATAATTTATTACTATTTGTAAAACTAATTTAAGTTAAATAGGTACATGTTAAAACCTCTCCACATAACTACTTAATTATTAAATATTTAAGTATGTGTTTTTTTTCTCGCATGTGGTGTTTACCTGTAAGTAATTGTTGCACTTACCTATGTAATTGTGAAATGTGTATTTTTGTCTTATAGTGTACACAATTGTTGGTGAACCAAATAAATAAATAAATAAATAATGTGGTTTAAATATATTCTCAATAACATTAAATTACCTTAGTCATCGTCCTATACATCATTAACATTATACCAGCCTATGATGTCCAGGAGCGCTTGGCTTTAAACTATTGAGTCTATGAGCCAAGCGGACAGAGACGGACAAACTGACTGGTGAAACTTTGAGGGTTCTTAGGTAACCGAACTGTAAGAGGGTACAGCCCTTTGACTTCAAGACGAAGAGGTTCTCAAATCTCAATTCAAAGAAATTATTCCATATAGTGATAGATATACAAAGAGGTTTAGTGTACCAACAAACAGCTTTGTTGAAATATTTGTATCACGTAGCTAAATTTAAAGAGGTCCTGCATCGGCGCATCTCGGCTTGCGCAGTAATCTAGCTCTTACAGGTGCTCGAGTAATGCTGCACATACAACTCAGGTGCAACGGGACCTGTACAGGGCTGCTACGTAGAACTTATTAATTTATAATCAGTATCATTATTTGAGGGGGCTTACAGCTTCAATGAAAAAATACATTTTTAAGTAAATAAAGGAGAGCGAATAACATGCGTCCGCAGGCAACAACGCTGTCAAATTGTTCTAGGTTTCTTATAAAAATAGGTAGTTAAGTGAAATAATAAAAACTATACTTATAATTTAAATATTTTTTAAAAACTAATATTTATCTATGTGTGATAATAACTTTATTACTTAAGAATCTACAGATATAATAAACATTATTAGGTAGAATATTTGAAAATGATATTATACCAAAAAAGAAGTTACATTTTTATTTTTTATTTTTATTAAAATTTATTTGCTATTTCTGTTGACCTTGCCATTTATGGGAAGATAAATTTAGGAGTTGGTTCCATTTGTGAGTTAATAATGGTAACACTGTCGTGAGGCTTTTTGGATTAGGTGATGAAACATTGGGAAAGGTAGCCAGTGTTATTAGTGGGATTGGAAGGTATTTCAACTTTGACCTCAGGATGGCAACGCACCTGCAATACCAGGTGATTTTTTTCTTGTGTTTGCAGGTACAGGTCTAAAGGCGACGGTAATCACTTACCGTCAGGTGGGCCGTCAACTAGCTAGTCATTTCAAAGTATACAGAGTGGTGCCGTCAATACGACAATAAATTGAAACATGTGCTACATTAGTTCAAAGAAATAGTTTGCTACTTTCAAAAACATCTTATTCATTTGATAATTTCATGATATTTCTATGACATAATATAACATGGCTGCTTTATTTCAGAGAAATGTCATGAAATTATCAAATGAATAAGATGTTTTTGAAAGTGGTAAACCATTTCTATGAACTAATATAGCCCATGTTTTAATTTACTGTCGCATTGACGGCACCACCCTGTGTGACAATAATTTTCATCAAAAACTATATTTAAAAATGATATATGTTTAAAATTTTGTTTTTATATTATAATACTTGCATAAGTAATGTAAGAATTTTAACTAGGCCACAAAAAAGACAGTGTGTGTTATTTGTTTGTTTTTTTAGAAGTTAGATCAGTCGCCCGAGCTGTGAGAAGTTGCAATTTCGCATCCCATTCTAGAGAGATATTCTAGAATGGGATGCGAAATTGCGACTTCTCACAGGTTTCTAGTCTACACTTTATTTAAGAAATTACAATATTAGGGGCGTGTCAACCCTATGTTTTACGTGACATCTACGATTAATTTAACTCCAAGTTATATAATTATACCACTTAATTGATCGTATGAATCGAATCTGCTGGTGTTAGGTGGTTACGGAAATTTATTTGTCTCTCTTTCATAATTTAAACTGCTTTTTAACCTATCAAACTGTAACGTCGTATTATAACATTGCGATGTGCTGTAACGTGGTATCATTATTACGACCGTCTGGTCGAGCGGTCTGTACCCCTTGCTATGCAGGCTACTCGGTCAAGAGGTCCCGGATTCGAATCCCGGTAGGAGCAGATGTTTGTTTGAGTCATGGATGTTTATATGTTTATTTAGTATATTTCTAATATTTATATACATATTATTATCAATATTTCTCCGTTATCTAGTATCCATAACACAAGCTCTTAATGATGCTTACTTTGGGCTAGATAATAGGTGTGAGTGTATGAATATTATTATTATTATATTATAACATTGCGATGTTATAGCACCTCATTTCACCTTCCAAATTTCCTGGCAATATTTAAAGCAACATAAATTCCAAATTCAAATTCATACTTTGGCGTTAGATTCGGTTTTATCTTTACAAATCATTATTTTGCTGACCACCAGAGGAGACGTATCTCCAGTTCAGTAAAAGAAATAGGTATATAAGGAGTAAACATCAAACAAAACATTGAGAGCTGTCGGAGTATTTGTATCGTTATATTGCTTATTTTAAACTGGAAATCAATCTGTTAGACCACGGCTATCTTCATAATTTCATTTCAGACGCCAAGATCTTGATAATTTTAAATAAAAAATCCCCGGAAATAATTAAAAACAGTTAATCGTATCACGAAGTTTTTATAATAATATTCAGAAGTCAAACAAAATTTGAATATTGAAATTGCATTAGGACAACGGCGAAACTTCGGTCCCGTCTTCATACATTTTAATAGAACGAATTAAAAAATTCTTTCTTTTTTGCGATTTTTTCGCGAACGGCAATTAAGAGTTCTCGACAAATTTCTTAAGTCTCCCGTTTCAGAGATTAATTTTCTCGACTCAGTAATTAGCATACGCGGTGTTATTATATATTAATATTTTAACAAGAAAATAATAATTTTAGGCATGCTTAGAAATAATTATATAATAAGGCGTAGGTATTTGCGTTAGTTTTATTTGCTTTTTTGTTTTTGGAAAAAGTCATACTGTAAAGATCAATCGTTTCTAGATAACTCTATATTAATTGTCTAAAATTATGTAGCGCTATGATGTGACCGCTACTAATATTATCTTAAACGAAAGGTAGTTGTATTGACCACTCGAATTATCGCACGTATTCAACCTTTAAGTAAATCGCAGCTCATCTTATAAATTCAACTGGATTTTAAGTTGTACTCATTGTAAGTATTGCGCAGGGAAAGCCCCGCTTTTTCGAATTGAAAATTACCCCGAATTTGACGCGAGCGAAGCCGCGGATAAAGGGTAGTGAATACTATTGATCCTGCAGTGACAATTTTTGACCGCATTTTGTTGGGAGTATACATACATATAGTACGCGGCCACCACTCGGAAACCTTTCCGCTCCAACGGCCGTCAGTCCTCCTTGCAATGTGGCCTGCCCACTGCCGCTTGAGGCCAGAGCAGTCATCCGGATCGGGAAAGGCGAGCTTGGCTTCCAATTCTGGACATGATTCTTTCTGGCTTCGATATTTTTCTTACTCTGATCTCATCCTTCAAACATTTGTTCTGGATTAGTGTTCTAGCAAGCACCTTTGATTATTTCCAAAACATCAACTTTATTTTTGTGTAGAATATATGATAAGCGTGCTCAATAATGACTGGCTGATATAAAAACCGAGGACAAACCTTTCTTTATGGGAAAAATTTCATAGCTACCCAACTGTGATAAAAGGCCACTGTTAGGTTATGTGAGACTCCCCGACTGGCATACTCACTGAAAACCATCAGTTAATTCTACCTCGCTGCCTTGCAACGCAACCACACAGGAAACTTGGTAGATGTCGGCGTAACCAGCCAAGGACAACTCCAACTTAACCAGTGATTAATTGCAGCATTTAAACAATATTTAAGATCTCGGTGGCGTAGTGATTTGAGCGCTCCGGTTTCGATACGAAAACAAAGTAACTTTCGCCACGGCCCATCCTTTTTTTTTAAATTTATTTGCTACGAAAAAACACACAGATCATACATTATATTCCCATCAGCCAAACTGCGAAGCAGTTTGTCGGCAGTAGTTCTCGCCCTTACTTTAATTACAACTAATGAAATATCTAGTAATTAAAGTATAATAAAACTAGAAATATTTCACGTCCTGAGGCAGGAATCGAACCCGCGACCTTTCGCAATCCGGGCGACTGCTCTGACCACTGAGCCACCCAGGACTTGGGATATCCCTGTGAAATTCTTCTAGTCTATCTGTATTTGCGTTTATGAGCTAACGTCTACCCTACAATGTCGAAATATTCTATTTCAACATCCGAAACGAGTATTTTTACAAATACCTACGATTCGGTTAAGACGGGGCGGTGCTTTCAAATATTCTTAATTTTTTATTTTAACATTATTATAAATGTTTGAAAAATTACTTAGTAATTGAAATATAATAAAACTAGAAAAATTTCACGTCCTGAGGCAGGAATCGAACCTGCGACCTTTCGCAATCCGGGCGACTGCTCTGACCACTGAGCCACCCAGGACTTGGGATATCCCTGTGAAATTCTTCTAGTCTATCTGTATTTGAGTTTATGAGCTAACGTCCACCCTACAATGTCGAAATATTGTATTTCAACATCCGAAACGAGTATTTTTACAAATACCTACGATTCGGTTAAGTTGGGGCAGTGCTTTCAAATATTCTTAATTATTCAAACATTTATAATAATGTTAAAATCAAACATTTCGACAATAACAGACCTTAATTTTATATCACATACATGACCATGTATATATACATTTTATCCATATACATATACACATATACGCACGAAAATACAAATACATACACATATGGGTATATGTGTATGTATGTGTATTTTTGTGCGTCCAAACTTTGATTGACCCATCCCAGGATACGTGTGTATGGTTATACACACGTATACTGGGATGGGTCAATCAAAGTTTGTTATCTCGAGCTCCTCCGTGGTTCGGAAGGCACGTTAAGCCGTTGGTCCCGGTTGATCCTGCAACCGCTTTAGCCCACCAACCCGCATTAGGCCAACGTGGTGGTGTTATGACCCAATGACCTCATGTGTTTCTCCCATGAAGGAAGGTAGACCCACCTCTACATATCAAGGCAGAAATAGATTATCAAGCATTTATTTTCCGTGGAAAACTAATACAAGTATTAGTTCACAAATCATCATTATCATCAGCCATTATACGTCCCATTGCTGGGCACAGACCTTCCTAGATGGGAGAAACACACGAGAAGCTTGGGCCATAACACTGAGCCAGCGTGGTGGTGGGTTAATGCGGTTGCAATAACAACCGAGACCAACGGCTTAAAGTGCCTTCCGAAGCACGGAGCAACTCGATATTAAAAAGATTGACCCATCCCTGGATCGACCATGGCGAAAGTTGTTTTGTTTTCGTAATCGAAACCAGAGCGATCAAGCCCCTATTCCACCGAGCTCCTCCACAATCACTTTCCCTTTTTTATATTATCATGTTAAAACATAAAATTATGAGGTATTACAATTTACAGGTACTTGCAGTTCTTCGTTGTCATTACATTACCGATTAAAATACACGCGTTGTCTAAGAGAAGATTACAATGTAAGACGAGGCTGATTTGCTATCGCTACTTCATTTGCTATTCATGAACGATTTACGCGACTCCATCGAAATTCCTCGCGCGTACACTTTGATCTCTCGCCCTTCGGAAAGGTAACGCTCTAATTGTACTGCTCAATTGTTTCGCATTTTAATGCTGGGCTTGTCAATTATTTTGGAGAGGAAACAGTATTTCTAAAGAGGCGGGTATAGCATTTTATAGTATAAATCAGGTGTGGAAATAAAACCGGAGTATAACTGACAATCTAGTATATTTCGGTAAGCGATTCGACCCGTACAAAATTTCAGAGAAAAAGGCAAACAATCATATTGCCGGCTGGCTTAAATAGGCTGGCTTCGTTTTCCCTTTCACCGGCAAGGCTTGGATGACAGCTGTGGTTCTTCCGGCGGCTATTTGGCGGGAAGGGAAGTGACGTAGCGGCTTGACGGCAGGCTAGTGACATCTAGTGGCGCGTTGCTACAATAGCGAGTATAGTTGTCTTAACGAGCTCTTTGCCTTCATCTTACCTGATGTTAAGTGATGATAAGGCCGAAGACGGAAACAAGCTACACCCGATTCCTTAACCACAGAGGAACTGGCTATCTTACCTCCAACTGCCGGAACACAATAATGCTGTTAACATATACTTGGGTAAGACTCTTGTACCTTTTTTAACGTTGCAGAAAACTTTTATAGCTACCCAGAGGCGACTGGGGCTGCCTCTGGGTTATGTGGACTATTAAGCGGGATACCCTCTAAAAAACCGACGTGTTCCACTTGACTCGAGGGATCGACGCATGACAGGGTACGTACCAAAATCACTGAAATGCGCCGGAGGCTAGACGACTTTGCCCGCTTCCGGGCCCATTAACGAAAAAGAAAAACCTTCGGAACAAAAAAGGTGTTTCTCCACGCAAAGACTGTTGTCATGCAGACTTAAAAAAGTCCTAACACCAACCAAACCGAACAGATTTTTTTTGCCCCCACTAGGAAATGCACCCCTAACCTCTAGATCTGAAGTAGCTGGTCTTAACCACTAGAGACGTGAAAAATGTGTGTAATTTATTCACAGTAATGTATCATCATCATCATCACCAGCCTATATACGTCCCACTGCTGGGCACAGGCCTTCCTACATGGGAGAAACACATGAGGAGATTGGGCCATAGCACCACCATGCTGGCCATGTTAAGGCTGTTGCAGGAACAACCAGGACCAACGGCTTAACGTGCCTTCCGAAGCACGGAGGAATATGTATATTTATCCTTAATTTCTGTTTCCGAAATT
The DNA here is from genome assembly GCA_947347705.1 of Nymphula nitidulata. Lineage (NCBI taxonomy): Eukaryota > Metazoa > Arthropoda > Insecta > Lepidoptera > Crambidae > Nymphula > Nymphula nitidulata. The sequence goes on from OX374618.1 coordinate 1,614,367, forward strand.
CGGTTCACAGAACCCTAAAAGCGGTCAGATTATGAAAAACAAAACGCCAGCCAATATTACCTAATTTACGTTCCAGCAGCGAACGCTGACGGCGCAGATATTATAGATTGTCGTGACATCAACCAATAGGTAATATATTTTGCCTAAAATTCGTATTAAACGCACCTGCTCGCAAAATTTGTGACTTGAACACCCATCCTTTATAGATGTGGATTTGTCTGGATGTGCTGTAAACTTTGCATATTTATTACTTAACCGGGAAATGCTTAGGGGTCATTTGGACCAAACGGTTCACTTTTTATTGATATAGCATGGCTTTGGCTTAAGAGTTGTGTGTATGCTTCAACCAAAATAAATAAATGCATTTATTACGAGGGGAGTTTGGTTGAAGAATACACTCAATAATCAACTGTGAAAATGTTAACGAAATTTCATCATATATCAACTTCAACTTATTGAGTTTGATGGCAATCGGTCGTCAAGTGATAACGACCATTTCTGCCAGATTTCATCACATATCATTTTGACACTTAGACAAAACTTTAAAACAATGTCAAAGTCAACTTTGAGTTAGCAAAGGTATTCTGGAAGACATTGTTTTAAAAATAAATCATCGAAATACAATATTCGAAGTTTAATACAATCCATAGTTATAAATCGCATGTTTGTATTGTTTTATATAAGAATTACTAGTGTAGTTAACGGTTGATTTACCAAAACATTACTTATAATTCATTCGACAGCAAATACATTTTCATAAAAGTTAGAACCAAACTAATTTATAATAATTGCGTAAAGAGTAAATATCATCCAGAAATTCATAGACATTACTGCAAATTTTGAAATTATGAATTCCGTCCGGGACTCATAACTTTTTTTTCCTAATTAACAGTCAGAAATGACTGATAAAAATAAAATATCCAAAATAAGGTAAAATAGCTAACTTTCACTTAAGTACTTTCAATTCCAATTTCGATTCCAGTTAAAAAATTTAACTCATTAGTTAGCAAATTATATTTGGAATAAATTTTAAATAATATTTTAAAATTTCTCACACTTTTAATTGGTACCGAGGCTGCGTTTTTTCTTATAAAACTTTATTACCACTTTTGAGTTTTCACAAGTTACGTATTTTGATTTTCATTAATTTACAATCATATTTGAGTAAAATTTTAGAACACCTTATGGTATATGTACCTAATTAAGTTCACTCAGGACATTCGGAGTGGGAGTAACTACAGAGTTTTGAAGCTGTCACTGACATATTTTAGATTGCTAGATTGCTTTATAATATTGATTGCCTATAATAACAGTTTTATAAGTCTGTTGTTACTGCACGGAAAAGTTAGAAAACATCCGGATTGGTACATACCAATACCATACGTAAGCCACGATGTTTGTTTTGCACAAACTACCTCTAAAAGTCAAAATCATAAGTAATACCAATCATAAAGACGTGTTTACTTTAAGCACTACAAATGACTCGACCAACTGATGTCAACGGCAGGAAAAGTCATTGTTGTAGCCGCCTCTGCGGTGCCTTTCCACATCTCTTTTAAAGGAACTTATGTGAAACCCATGTTTTTTTGTTATTCACGCTTGAAATGAGTTTAAAAACTCGTGACAACTGAATGTGACAATTTTTTGCAGGGGTCATTTCGACCCAACACTCCCTGGATACATTTGAGTCGTCTATCGGAGTCGGAGGGTTGACGCGTCTCCTTAACTAGCGAACTTTGCTTTCATTAAATTAATTAATTTGTGACGGGCCTTTGCTCGCAAATTAATTTTAGACCCTCCCGCGTGTACAGGCATCGAGGGATGTTTGTTTTTTAATGCTAACGACGAAGCTTTGATACTGAGGAAGGCTAGGACTGGGAAAATCTTTATAGAAAGACTAGTCTTGATAATGAATCATATGGAGACATAAAATAAGTAGGACAGCCCACTGGGATTGATCTAGATCTCTATGGCAACGTATTAGGGCAAGAGATCTGCAGACTATTTTCTACTGCAGTACAGCATCAGCTAAAGCATGTCTTGGAAGTAAGAGTACACCTAATTACAAATCAAACGGATCTGACTTTTACAAAGATACCCCGTTGGTCAAGCATATGACCTGATTATCAAACGCATGAACAGATCTTCATGAATTAAAGCTAAGAACCATATCGATCACATCAGCTTTGAAACAAACCAAATCTAATCGAAATCGGTACATTCGTATACGAGCTACGATGCCATAGACAGATACACTGGCAGACACATCAAACTTTTAACACGGACTTTTAGCGTCGGTGGTTAGGCACATACAACTATAGGCAATATTTAGGGTATATTTATTATTTTCAAAGATTGCTTGTAGAGGTTTTCTCGAATGAGTACAGCATGGGGTTCTTCAAAAAAGGCGTGATAAGATTTTTACAGGGTCGGCAACGCGCAAGTGATACCCCTGGTGTTGCAAGCGTCCAAAGTCTACGGTAACCGCTTACCATCTTGCTTGATTGCCACCTTAGTGGTATAAAAAAATATGTTTGGAAAAGACCAAACTATTTAGCATGTAAAACTTGTGAAAGCACCGCGTTACAGCACTCTATGAACTACCGTGTTGATCAGACCGATGGGCGATTTAAGCCTCCCCTATTGTGTCCGGTCCTAAATCAATATGTTAACGAAAATTAAACAAACCTGTGCTTTTGCATTAATTAACACTACGTCAGTGGTGAAAACTGAAGCTAATTAAAGATTGATTCTCCACTACACTAAGTAATTTGGGTATAAAATTTTCAGTGCATTAGTCATTTCAGATTCGAATCTCTGTAGGGGCAGTTTCACGATGTATATGAAAAACTATACATCGTGATCACGAGCCTATATGTTTCCCACAGCCGGGCACAGGCCTTCCAACATGGGCCAAATACGTGAGAATAGTAAAGATTAAAGATAAATAATCGTTAATATACTCGTTTGCACATAGAAATAGAATATTTCGACATTGTAGGGTAGGTGTAAGTTAACGCAAATTCATATGGACTAGAGGAAATCCACAGGGTCATCCCAGATCTTCGGTAGGTTAGATGGTTAGAGCAGCACCCGGATTGAGAAAGGTCACGGGTTCAATCCCCGCCTTAGGACATGATTTTTCCTTTTTTCAATACTTTTCTTTCTGATGTATTAAACATTATGAACCATGTCTGTGCAAAATTTCATTTAAATTCACTTAACTTTAAGTGATTTAAAAAACAAACTTTCACATTCATAACATTAGTGGGAAGTGGGACGAAAAATCCAGTCAAATATTCTATTATTTGATAAATAATATAAAATTGAAAAATTTTAATAGCCCCCGACCTACGCTATATCTGCTGTAAGTTTATGAAGAATTAAACAGACTAGGAAGCAGACTAGGTATTTAATGTACACAATCAGCTCAAGGTTACCATATCTTGGAAATACCACCGTAGTAACAGTAAACCAAATTTCAATTCAATCGGCTCTGTGAAATTCAATAAGACCCTTCTGTCAAGTGGAAAATGAGCTGATAGTCATCAAACGCCTGAACATGTCATTTTGACCATGTCAGTTTTTAGCAAAAATCCCGATTCAAAATCCATTCGCTTAGGAGCTACGATACCGACACACAGATACTCAGATACAGAGACACACAGATACTCAGCCACACAGATACTCAGACACACAGATACTCAGAGACACAGATACTCAGCCACACAGATACTCAGACACACAGATACTCAGAGACACAGATACTCAGCCACACATATACTCAGACACACAGATACTCAGACACACAGATACTCAGAGACACAGATACTCAGACACACAGATACTCAGACTCACAGATACTCAGACACACAGATACTCCCACACACAGATACTCAGACACACAGATACTCCCACACACAGATACTCAGACACACAGATACTCAGACACACAGATACTAAGACACACAGATACTCAGACACACAGATACTCAGACACATAGATACACAGACAGACACGTCATTCTTACAACACCCCACTTTTTGCATCGGAATTAAAAATTACACAATCAGCTTACATTAGTTTTTTGTTGCCGTGGTTTTTTACGGACGCCATTTCTTTCTGCCGTCTAGAGCACCATTTTTTCACAGTCCAATGCTGATGACATGCTTGTACAGTCAAGAGCACGTCAACCTTTACACTGTGGCACCTTATGCGTTGGTAATAAGAGCCAATTTGCAACTAAAATGTAAAGCTTCATGTGCTCTTGACTGTACGAGTACGTAGCACGTTTGTTTTTAATTATTCTTATCATAGAAGTATAAAAGTTTACGTCCACACAAATAATAACTAGGTAACTAAACTATCCAGACTGTTTTATCCGTCTCGTTAATTTAAATGCAGAAAACACCATTGCAGAATATTATTAATTTGAATTTTGAAATTAAAATTTTAAACGGTTTTATACTTAAAAGTCCAATGCTAGTTATAGAATCACTAAATAGAGATAATGTTTTGTATAATAAAAAAAATTAGTTATGGGCGTACATAAAATAAAATACAAGTTGGGGAGGGGGGAGCTAATTTTAACTTATATCCGTTATCTTTACTAATATTATAAAGCTGAAGAGTTGGTTTGTTCGCTTGTTTGCTTGGTTGGTTGAACGCACTAATCTCAGGAACTGATTCAAATTGAAAAAAAAAATTCTGTGTTGATAGTCCATTTATTGAGGAAGTGTATAGGCCATCACGCTAAGACTAATAGGAGCTGAGCATCAATGAAAAATGTTGCAAAAAATGGCAAATAATTTTTCCTTTTTAGAGCTTTTGAGGGGTGCGCTGTTCTCCTTGAAAAGTTTAATAACAGCATAATATGTCTATCTTTTCAGATTCCCTCACTTAACCTTTTTTGGTAATTTAATTTCTTCTAAAATAAAATATTATCCGCGAAAGTGTTTTGAACATGATATTATTTCTTATCAAAATAAATACATTATTTATCACAAGTATGTAACTTTGAACAAAATTGTTCTTGACATCATTTGATTTCAATGAATATCTTAAAAGATAATAATATCATAGTTTTAGAATAACTCCGCAACAAAATAATGATCAAGTAAGTACCACCACGCATTTATGATATCCTGGGCGAGCGGACGTAGGCGGGGCGATCGATGCATTAATTGTGAAGGTGTTTTTATAAACATTATTTAAACACCTAACCAAATAAATGCTCTGGTACTATGTAACCCACCTACGTACCACATATTGTTATTTTCCAACATCCACGCGAATGAAGTCGCGGGCACAGTTAGTTAATGCCAATAGTGGATTTACATTATATCAAGCAGAAAAGAATATTATCATAAAGTGAATTTAGGATAATCTTATGATGTAAGCAAAAAACAAAGGAAATCAACTTAACTCCAAACTCGTTCCGAACATCGTACGCGATCTATACACCGTCTTTTAGCTTTGAGCTCAACCCGTTGGCCACAATTAATAGTGATGTTATCATGTAACGGTTCTCGATGAGGGGTGGCCGCACATTTTTGTCGGTTCAGTGACGTCAAATGTACCGTGAAGATAACCGACGTCACTACCCTACCATTAGGGCACTACGTTACTATCTTTACTTTACGTCATATGGGTAGTTTATGCTGACCTTACGGGTTTGTTACACATTTATCTTTAAACAGATTCGGTTAGCCGAATCTATCTTTAAAGATTATGTAATACGATATTTTATGCTCATGGGGAACTCGGTGGCGTGGTGGTCTGAGCACTCTGGGTTCGATTAAGTAAACAGAGCAAGTTCGAGCGTCAGCGAGAGGAAAAGAGACAAAGGTAGCGCTCGCGCGCGAAACGTTGGCGATAGTTTGGAAATAATTATTTACTTAACTAACGGCTATTTGATAAAAAAATGTTTTTTACCGTTTGGTTGTATGAGGTTTCCGGTGGTCATCAAACCTTATAGATGACTGCCAGAGCAAGACAGACTCTGACAAGGAGTCTGTTCTTAGCCATTTTAAAAAAATAAAAAACATCACCCCACCACATCAAAGTCCGCAACAGCACAAACAACGAAGCATTAAAACCTCAAATTTCAACCTTTTCAGATGAAATTAAGAACCCTCCGCAGCGATTAAATGTAATGAAAGCCAAATGTAATGTAATTAAAACCAATTTACCTAATAAATTGCCCGTCGGAACAATCTGTTGTTAGAAAAAATAAAGTGTTTTGAATAAAACTTCCTGAAATAAACCTTTGCTTGGGCGCAGGTGTTCGTAACGGCATCACCGGTACAATTTAATACGTACCTCTTATAGTTGTAGAAAAAAATAAGTTTCAACTGTAAAAGTACTTCAGAGTATACAAACAGAAGAAAATAATATCGACAGAGCTCATCAATGCAGCTATTTGTTGTAGCAGGAGTGATGAATACGTCTTCTGAAATTATACAGGATAGGTAAACCTGAACTATTTGTCGATTGTATGATCATAAGGTTCCTAAATGCCCCACAACTCTAGTTATTAACAACATTTTCTATAATCGATTCACTGTATAGCTATCAAAAACCATCACTACCCACTAGCCTATATACATCCCACTGCTAGGCAGAGGCCTTCCTACAGGGTGAAACGTATGAGAAGTTTAGGTCATAACATCACCGCGCTGGCTCAAAGAGGGTTGGTGGGCGGGTGCAGTAGCTACGGCTTAAAGTGCCTCCCGAAGCACGGAGGAGCTCGAGGTTATAAATTTTGATTGATCCCGGATCGATCAATGTGGAAGCTGCTTTGTTTTTGTAATCAAAACCAGAGCACTCATACCACCACATCGCCAAAACCATAGGTCATTCAAAATGAAGACATTATCGAATGAAATAGGGAGGCGATCCAATATAGGTCGTAAAATAAATTACAAAAGAAGACGATCGTAGACACGCAGGAATCGGATGATGGATGCTGCCATGACAAATGCAGTGCAATAATTGATCTGTGTTCAGTAGTCGATACTTTTTATTCGTTCATAAATCAGACAGAAAGAAATTTTATAGGTACAGAAAAACAAAAGAACAAAAGAATTCTTTAAATATTTTAGATACCGCTTTTAATAAATCACAATTAAGTGTAGTTTTAAAAATGCTAGCCAATTTTTAACTAGCACTTCTATCAGATAAAGCAAATTTTACAGTTCTTTAACCCCATCCTATAACTATTAAGCTCATCTAAATCGTAGACGTGCTACACTGCCGTAGCAAAACCATGTAGCGCTGTAGTTTTCGTAGCGTAGAAGCTAATTTAAGACACCGTCATAAAATAAAATTTAAAAAGTGTTTTCTTGTGTATACTCAAAAATAAAACAAAACTTATCTCATACAATATTTTCATGTAATTTAAGCACAGTTCGTGTGAAAGGAATGTTTCATTTCTTTTTTAGTTCTGATTGTTTTCATGTCGTATTCCAGCCACGGTTGTCGCGTTTCTTTGTTAGTTTTTACTTATTACGTGGGCCGCAGTGGTCGTATGAATAAATTTGGGGGAGTGTGGCTTCGGCGCCGCGATCATTTCAGATTAAATTTTCATTGCGCTTTTGGCCGGCAGTTTTGGTGCGACGCCTCCGGTACTACGAGGTAGAGGTACCAATGGTCTTTTGGCCATTTGGTCTTATTTCATCGGCTGGTATATTGACGGAACATAGATGTGACAATACTTAAAATAAAACAGCAGTAACAGGTAACAACTACAAAATTCAAGTGGAAATTGTGGGAACCAACTTAAAGTTAGTTAAATGATTAGTTTTATTAGTATTTGTGATTAGTTCATTATTATTCTGATTAATTGTGTGATGTCATTACAAATTTAAACTGAAAGATATTTTTATACACCTTCTTAATTATTATATCCCTAGCTGTGTATACGCAACATTCCTGTCCAAGACTGTCATAATAAAATATCTACAATAATAGCTTTACATTTAAACACTATCTATTTTTCTTTTGTTTGTTGATTTATAAGTTCAGTCACGAATCCCCGAAATCAGTATCGTTTCTTGGACTCATGATTGACATTGTCAATGTGTGGCTTCCAGGTTAGACATGGGCTAAAAATAACTCCAAACTTTTGACAGTTTTGGCGTATAGTAGAGTCATCCAGAAAAATATGAGTCAAATGATCTGCATCAAGTCTGGTCATAAAATATGGACTGCCAATAAATTGTAGACTGAATTTTTTCAGCATTTAAACCTGCGTTTAAATGATTTATTCCAACTACAAATTGTTCTGAGATCAGCATTACTGGTATCGATTGCCATTGTTATATCAGTTAAAGAGGCTTGTGTATAAATTTGAAGATTATCAGCATACAAATGAAAGGAACAAAAAAGAGAAAAAGTGATGGAAATAATAAAGATTGAAAATAGAAGAGCAGATAAGACGCCACCCCAGTGGAACTTCAGCAAAAAAGTCGCACCATTCAGACACATTGTCATCTATGCAACGTCGTCCAAACAGGTAACTTCTAGACCATTTATGTGTGAGGAGATGTTGAGATAACGTAGCACTTTTTAGGTGATGTTTTTATTTCTAAGTTTGTTTTTTGAGTTTATTTGTTTTTTTAATAATAATTTAACTTACAGTGTTGTAAATCTTACACGTAACTAATTTTTCTTACACTTAGGTACAGAACTGTTTGCCCAAATGAATATTGTGCGACGGTAGCAAACCGAGCTCGCTGGAAGGAGCGGTGGTTGCAATATTCATGGTGCGGCGGATCTGCATTTATGTTTATCTTTGTCTGTTGCGACTATCGGTCGCGCCGCAACCATGCTGGCGTGGTACACAGATACTAGCTATGAGGTACAGACAAAGTCAAAGGTGCACTTACAAGCACATATTGACGTCGGTATATCGACCGACGATACTGAAATTTGGGAGAGCATTTACCGAGAAACGCCCGAAGGAAACTTGGGCGTGTGTTATGTTTAGTTATCGGATATTGTATACTGTTGGATTTGACATAAAATTTAATTGGCAAAAATAAATCTATTCAAACTACATGATGTTAGAAGAAACGGAACGCAACATACTAGAAAATTCCAAAGGAAACTTGCCATTCGATCCCCACTCGATGTCGTTTCATTCGTTAATTCTCGCCTCGTTGAAATCACTGTCATTGCTCTCTCTCTCTCTGTCTTCTTTCTACTGTCCTAGCAATCAGTCGTAATAACTTCCTAGTGAAAATAATTAATTAAACTGAATATAATTATCATTTGTCTTTCGTAATTTCATATTTTTATTCAGGTCCTCAAACCTATAAAAACTAACATATATCTACTGCTGCTCATTTAGCTATTTAAACCGGAAGTTTTAAATCTTTTCAATTTCCTGACTAAAATCAAAACAAAGCGTTACTTAACACCATAAGGTACGGGGACCCCTGTTTTCTCAATGAGCTCAGGTGACCTTACTCACAGCAGGAGTACAGCACTACAAAGTAGTGTTATTTATTAACAAGCTTCTGTTAGGTACTGCTACCCCAGTACTAAGTAGTGTTATTTAGCTGCGAGCTTCTGTAAGTTGCTGCTACCCCAGTACTAAGTAGTGTTAGTTATTTGTGTTATTTAGCTGCGAGCTTCTGTAGGGTGCTGCTACCCCAGTACTAAGTAGTGTTATTTAGCTGCGAGCTTCTGTAAGTTGCTGCTACCCCAGTACTAAGTAGTGTTATTTAGCTGCGAGCTTCTGTAGGTTGCTGCTACCCCAGTACTTAGTAGTGTTATTTGTGTTATTTAGCTGCGAGCTTCTGTAGGGTGCTGCTACCCCAGTACTAAGTAGTTTTATTTAGCTGCGAGCTTCTGTAAGAAAGTGTGGTAAAAACACCGTGACCGACCTCTGTAAATTCTCGCCTATATACGTCTCACAGCTGGGCAACATGGAAAAAACATTTTTTTTATCATAACGAGGTAACTCTTGGCCTTCATCTCACCTGATTGTAAGTGAAGATAAGACCGACTATGGAAGCGAGTTACACCCGGATTCCTCAACCACAGAGGAACTGGCTATCTTACCTATAACTGCCGGAACACAACAATGTTATTAACATTATTGTTATGGCGGCAGACTTAAGTAAGATAGTGGTAGCTAGCCAGGCGGACTAACAAAAGCCCTATCACCAACCAATCCGAGCACAAAAAAATTTTTGCCCCCACGGGAATCGAACCCCGGACCTCTTGCTCTGATGTAGGTGGTCTCAACTACTAGAGGCGGTTGAAAGTTGGCGGCGGCGCTTCAACATATGAAGAGTTTGGCCCGTACTCGTAACTCCACCACGCTTGCTCAATAGGAGCTCCAGATAACAAATTTTGATTGATCCATCTCGGGATCAACCATGGCGAAAGTTGCTCTATTTCCGTAATCGAAACCAGAGCGTTCAAACCACTAAGCCACTAAGCTCCTCAAACAGATATGTACTAATAATTATTATCTTACAAGTTAGTATCTGCACCAGGCGTATTAATGGCGTCAAAGGCAGGCTTAGTAGCTACGGCGAACTCATTGAACGATTATTGGATTGATTTCTCAACTAGATAGCGCAGAGGGCTAGATTCATTTAATATGAGAGATTTTGGGGTATTATTATTTTAATTCATATTTTGTTCTTCGTTTCCGTTATTTACAAGCGGTTTTATTTAGCTCTCTTTGCTTGTGTTTTGAGTCAAATATATTTATTACCACCGCCCATTCTTATTTCAGCCGTGAAACAGTTCGCTGTGTTTCGGATTGAAGGGAAAGGGAGCCAGTGTTATTACTGGGCATGGACGGCATTTCATCTTAGGCCCCAGGATAACGCACCTGCAATATCAAGTGACTTTTTCCTTGTTATTGCAGGTGTCTATAGGCGGCGGTAACCGCTTACCATCAGGTGGGCCGTCAGCTTGTTTGTCAATTAGTTGTATAAAAAAGCATACGTATCCTTATATTCCTACTGGTAGCGATAGTTGGAAAAAAACTCCAAATTAGGGATATTTGGATAGCAGTGGGGATATATAAGTAGGGACAAATGGAATATATAGTTGGTGAGTAAGAAATAAATAAAATTATAATTGTTTGCTAAACTTCTTATAAAGGACACAAATAGAGACTTGTTATTCTTTCTCCTATCACTGAGCGACCACAACACACACAGCAACGGCAACGGCGCGAGATTTAATACACGCTGTAATTTTAAAAGCTCGTGAACGTGCGCCGTTTTTTTCATACGTTTATAAAACACGTTCCCTAAAAGGATAATGTTCGCAAAAAGTCCGCCTAGTCTCACTGTTATTACAGTATAACAGTGAGCTAGGAATAAGTGTAAAATAAAGGGCGGGGGCACACCGCACTCGAGGAGAATTACGGTTTTATTTTGGTGGTAGGCCCGTATGTAGGGTCGTCTGGGTAGGTACCACCGCCTTTCTTATTTCGGCCGTGAAACAGTTCGCTGTGTTTCGGATTGAAGGGAAAGGTAGCCAGTGTAATTACTGGGCATGGACGGCATTTCATCTTAGGCTTCAGGATGACAACGCACCTGCAATATCAAGTGATTTTTCCTTGTTATTGCAGGTGTCTATAGACGGCGGCGGTAACCGCTTACTATCAGGTGGGCCGTGAGCTTGTTTAATGTTTTTGATGCGTTTAAACGCCTTCTTTATTGTAACAATTACAAATAAAGAAAGAAAACGATGATAAAAAATATATGCTCCAGGAGGGAATGAACCCGCGTCTCCTGATGTCTGGCCAGACGTGATTACCACTACGCCACCGGAGCACTAGGTATAAGCTGCTAATTTCTTCACCGCTTTCTATCCTTTAATAACGTTTTATTCTATTTATTTATTTAAAGTTACTTTCTAGCTCACAGTAAAAACTAAAACTCGCTAATTACATAGTAGATAGGTAAAAGGAAAAGTCTTGAGTATATAGATCCACCACCAAAAATAGTACATTAGTAGTAATTATGTCAGCAATTAGTTCATAAGACAAGAAATCAAATACAATTAAATAAGATGATGATTTGATGATGTAAAAGCCGGCATTTCACCAGGAACTAAGGTTAGAAAAATAAAGAGGTAACCAAGAAACTATTCCCAGACATTGAATTTATTTTATTTCTGAATCATAAATTATCATTGCACCTTTATTGTATATATTTACCCCCTTACTGGTTGACTGGGAGAGAATGTTGTTTGGCATTAAGTCCGCCTTTTGTACCTGTTTGTGCAATAAAGAATAAATAAATAACGAGTATTGAGATAAGGACGAATAAAATATGCAGAGTTGAAAAATAATATATTTTTTCACAAAGACATAATAGGTATATACATCAATAGTCATAGAACCTTTCTTTTATCATTAGTACTCTAGTAAACTAACCAAACAAGACCAGCTTCCTTATTGACATGTCGATAAAAGCTTGAATTTCGGAGACTCAATACCCGTCACATTTTATCACGGCACGTCAAAGCGAGACAGTATGATGTAAGTTTTCAAATTAAAGCTGTGATCCGACTTAATAATAGTATCTCATTTGTGAATAACTTTTAAGCGCAAAAAAATGCACGCAAGCTTACGTACGCTTTACAAAAAGCATACATTTCTTCTGGAATTAAAATTTCACTCGATTAGAAATTTAAATTTATCTCAAGACAAAATCTACCCTCTTAATTACGATTCTCAGCACTATGTAGAAGAAGGAAAAATTTTCAATTTCTTGAATGTCTGATAGCTTCATGGCGTTGTATAATCAATACATAAATTATATTGTGCATGCATTAGTAACTCCGTCTGTCTGTCTGCTATTTGTTCAGCTTGAGAAAAGACATTGGCTATCTTTTGGCGCGATAACCGATACCCACGAGGGTGCAACCGCGGGCGGCCACTAGGTAAAAAAGAATTAACTAATAATAGTGGTCATCTCATTGCTCCCTGTGTGCAACAACCCTAAGAGTTTGTATGTGTGTGCCCTAATTACCAACCATTTATAACGGCCGCGGACGTCGGGCCGAGCGATTTTTTTATTTTCGCCACCTACCCTCCCGTCGGCGATATTTTCAAGACAAAAAACTGGTGCCCGTTGAGTTTCATAATCTTTTCCGTGTGTAATGCGATTTTTTACACTCCCGATGACGGCGAAGTATTTTCGTATTCCGTTTGTTTAGTTTGGATATTTCGTTTTCGAATTCAATTTAAATATTTTTATAAATTTTTACTTCGTAGAAACTTGTTATTTTACACGTAGCACTTTATAAGTAATGGTTATTAATTAAATAGGACCAGTTAATTGATTCTAGTCGCAAGAAAATCAATTACAAGTAAGTAGGTACATACTTCGTCGGAGTTTCTCTGCGTGATCGAATCAGAAATGATGAGACCCGCAGGAGAACTAAGGTCGCCGACATAGCACGAGGAAAGACGAGCCTCAAGTGGCAGTGGGCAGGCCACATCACAGGGAGCACTGGCGGCGGAGAAATCCTCGAGTTGCGGCAGTGTGCCGGGAGACGCAGCGTTGGTCCCTCAAAAGGTGGCCCGACGATCTGGTGAGGGTCACGGGAAGCCGGTAGATGCGGGCAGCGCAGGACTGATAGGTTTGTAGATCCCTGGGGGAGGCTTATGCCCAGCAGTGGGCGTCTCTCAGCTGAAATGATGATAAAATACATCAAAGTCTTACTTGATTGCAACCTACTTGATGCAAGCACATCATGCAAAATACAAAATTAAAAATTTTAAGTAACCCCCGGCGTCATTAATCATCTATCTAACACCATCTCATTGACACTATTCATAAGAGCCCAAACACGCTATATCTGCTGTAGGTTTCTGAATAATTAAGCATTTCGCAGACTTTTTGATGGTATAGGATCAGCTCAAGGATAGTACCTATGTCATAGGAATGTCACCGAAGTGACAGTACACGCAATTTCAAATCAATCGGATGTGTAAAAGTTAGTAAAACCCTATTATCATATACAAAAAACGAATCAAATCGGTCCATTCGCTTAGGCGCTACAATGCCACAGACAGACACACAGATACACAGACAGACACGTCAAACTTATAACACCCCTCTTTTTTCGTCGGGGGTTAAAAATGAAAATGAAAATATCTTTATTCAATTAGGCCCCCCAAGAAGCACTTTCGAATCGTCAAAAAAAACTTAAGTCTAACACATAAAATAATACCAACTAACAAAGTCATAATGTTTGTCTTTCTGTCTTGTCTGGATCTACGTAAGTACGATTGATTCCTTTTTCGTCGTCGCATTCGGATAATGTCAGTCTGTCTATCGGTCTGTCTGTCGATCTGTCTGTCGGTCCGTCTGTTAGCCTGATAGTCTGTGTCAGTCAGTCTGTCTGTCTGTCTATATGTCAGTCTGTCTGAATTTACACCGGTTCCAAAAGTTGAACTACCGAGAAGATTCCGGCAACAAACTCGTGTAGTCACTCTTTTCAATTATTAAGTTACAATGTTTAGTTACATAGTAATAGCATAATTTAGCAGTGCACTGTCACACAGAGTATAAAAATAGGTATATAAGCATACCAAGCAATACCTAATGACAAGATTATTTACATTATATAGAGGCTGTCCGACAATGCACCATCACAATATAGGTAGGTATTATAATACACAAAGGGCAACAGTTAATATACAAAGGCCTGATAGTTTGTTGCATGATCTGGAGAATTCGCTTCAGTAGACCCCACCTCCGCAAAAGGCAGTGAAGTTACTCAGGTGTTTCGGTATGTATTCCCAGGGTCCTCTACCACTGTTCTGGTGAATTTGCTTTGCAGACCCCAGACCACGTCTGCAAAAGGCATGGAAGTTATCCAGGAGTTTTAGCGGGTATTCCCAGGGTCAATTTAGACGCTGGGTGAGCCCCGCACACGCCCGCCACTTGGCCAGTGGCGGGTAGGTCCATCAATGGATTTCTCCTGGTTAAAAAAAAGGGTCCTCTACCAGACACAATTAAATTTTATTTCAGACACAATGTCATAAATTTATGACTCGCTGGGTGACCCTCGCTCTCGCCAACAGCTTCGCCAGCAGTTGGCCCGTCCAGAAGGTTCGACACGCTTCTCGCGATATTGCCGTCATAACCACATGGTGATTATGGCTGGTGGTGGGTTACAGCTTCAGGAATCAGCTAAGCCTAACTAGTTTTGACTTCGTGATCGAAACTAAAACGCCCAAGCCAAAGAAATGCAAACATGGCGGTAACTCTGTATTAAATCCTGCTAAACGAACATTAGCAACCAAACAATTTTGTGTATACTTTTAAGCAAATAAACTGCCTAGCTCAGCCTGTTCATGATTTCTTCAAAAGAGCAGATGTCAGCTTTGAAGCCATTAGTGAGATAAATTATAGCGGGCCCGGCCCGCGGCCCTAATACCCGGATAAAGATTTTATTTTTGGTGTAAAATGAAGAGACATCTTTTAGGCTGCGGTGCAAGTGATATTAGATTATTATGTTATGAAATAGTCACTAAACGCTTTTAATTGTCAACTCCCGGGAGCCTTACGCGGCTTGACAAATTATTAAGCTAATTATTGTGTTGTTTCTATACGTTTGTTATGTATTTAGATACCTATATGTTTTTTTTCGTAAAAAAGTAGTTTTTTTTTTATAGGTGCAACAAATCAGTTTGAAGAATATGAAATATTCGTTTATATTTAAAATAAAAACAGGCAAAGTAATTTAACAGTTTTATTCTTCATACTATTCTAATTTTACGTGAATGAATTTGAGAGAATGAATTTTCATCTCTTTGTTCCAACCATAAACATACATTATTTCATAGCCTATAAAACATAATTTTAAAAAAAGAATGTTCTGTGACGTTATCAGAGGTCCTGAACAAACTTATTCTCATAATACTGTAAACCATCTGCGTATAATACTCTATCTATATAGTAACACACAAATTGCCAACTAAAAACACTTATATTTTAATTATTGTGACACTAAATTAATTATTTTAATTTTTACTTCAATATATTATTCGTGCCTTGTCCAAACGGATAAAATTGTTCGAATTTATTTAACATTGCCATTAGTGTATGTATACAGGGTGGTGGCGACAGTACTGCATGAAATTAAAACATGGTAGCGCATTTGATAGTTGCAAAACATTTCTATTAACTAATATAGGTATTAGAAAGAAAGAAAGAAAGAAAAATATTTTTATTGACAGACACAGAACAAAAAAACATAAAACTTAGACACTACAAACAGAAAAAGTAGAAACAATAAAACAATTAACACATATCCTTAGGTGCCGTAAACAAGGCTATTAGTTATTAGAAATGTTTTGTAACTATCAAATATACCTATCTTATCTAAATCTATATATATAAAAAAGTTATGTTGGTTTGTGTACGCTTCAAAAACTCAAAAATCTGCACCGATTGAGTCGAAATTTTAACATGATATAAAATTCGCATCAAGGATTGTTTTTATCTATTTTTTGCATCAGTCACATATCTGCGACCGCGAGAAAACAGTTTTTTTAACGATGCGCCACTGCGAAGCGTGGCAGGGTACAGCTAGTATAGTATAATTAGAAAAACTGACTGACTGACTGACATATCAACCCACAGCCTAAAATGCTGAGTATAGAGATTCCAAGGGTTGTTGACGGCTGAGCCGGCTGACTGTGAAATCGACGGGTTGTGCGCTTCTACAGCCATCTGACAGCATCCATTTTGTTTTCTCGTGCCGGCGACCACGTTTTCTTCGGAAAAGAATTCATCTTGCCCAATCACCGTACATCGTGTCCGCAAGTTATTTGCAGATTAATTTTACTTGACACTGGCAAAATTCGTAATAACGAGAGGCCATTCAATAAAGAAGAAGAAAAAGAGATTCCAAGGAGATCTTTCATGTCCGGCCAAGTATATGTACACTATCTCAAGAAATCAGGAAAAATCTCCCGAATCCGGGAAAAATACTAATAAGTAATTCGTTTTCATGCACAGTTTGTTTGTACAAAAGTTGAAATTTTTCGTCGATTTCACCGTTATTTAATATGGCAATATGGCGTTGGACATAGAAGCAAAGATTAATAATTTGACTGTCTTGCAGTTTTTTTCTATAAACTTGTTTTATACCACGAAACAAATAAAATAAAAAGAAAACGGACAATTGATCATTATTCTGCATATTTTTCAGTATAGTGTACATAGACCTGGCCGGGTCCCCATACATTTTTAAAATATCTCTTTTGCCACAGAGGGTTCCATATAAGGTCTAGAGGGTACACAAAGAAATATTTTTCCTAAATTCACCCCCTAAGGTGGGGAAACGGGGGTCCAAAGTTTGTATGGGGAAACAAGATACAACAACTTCACAGGAGTACTCCTATCCATAACTGAGAAAACAAGTATTTTAGATTCTTCGGAATTCAACCCTTAAAAGGGGAAAATGAGGTGACAAAGTCTAAAAATCAACACGGGTATTTGGTTCATCGTGTCGCTGATTACAAAAACAACAACGGGTTCCATTAAGGGTTCCATCCTTTCATTTTGAGGTATGGCACGAGACTCGCGCTATCCATAAAGGTTTTTTAATTTGTATTTGATGCCATATATTCGATTGTTCAGAGCAGAGGAGCTCGGTGGCGTAGGAGGAGCTCGGTGGCGTAGTGGATTGAGCGCTCTGGTTTCGATCACGAAAACAAAGCAACTTTCGCCATGGTCGGTCCTTGGATGGGTCAATCAAATTTATAATCTTGAGCTCCTCCGTGCTTCGGAAGGCACGTTAAGCCGTTGGTCCCGGTTGTTACTGCAACCGCCTTAACCCACCAACCCGCATTGGGCCAGCGTGATGGTGTTATGGCCCAAACTCCTCATGTGTTTCTGCCATGTAGGAAGGCCTGTGCCCAGCAGTGGGACGTATATAGGCTGGTGATGATTCGATTGTTGTCAATCGGTACCTAGGCGAGCGCGGGCGGCGCGGTGAGGGACGGGCGGATGTGAGGGGCGACGGGAGGAGTGGCCATCGGAAAACTTTCCCTGCACCTATTATTGGCAGAATTCAAGGTGCTGCAGGAAGATGAGTTTAGGTTTTTATTCTATCTAAAATGCAAAATATCACGCTTTTATATCATTAGCACGATCCCCTTGGGCTTATAAAAGTATGATGAAAGCCTTCGATCCTTACTTACTCCAATAAACTCCAAAAAACCTTCTACAATGTGATCATCGTTAACTATATATTATAGTTCTTCGAACCTGGGCAATAATTTTAGGTTTTACATAATTCTTCTGCAAAGTTCCTTTGTACTGATTTGAAACCTACTCCTTTATGAGCAACTTCTGAATATGTATATCTTTAAAATTCAGATAGATCTAGAATTTTTCTAATTGATGTGCACAAAGAAAGTCACGCTTACTTAAATTTAAAATTACCCCGAAGTAGACACGAACGAAGCTGCGCGCCAAAGCTAGTTTGTCAGATAATTTCATAATATTTCTGTGAAATAATGCAGCCAATGTCGAATCGAACTTTAATGTCAAATTATCATCACCAAGCTATTTAAACACATATTCTTGGACACTGTAGCTAAATATTTTTTGCAAAATTGGATCTTGGCGATTAGACTGTTTTGCAAAATTAAATGAAATGCATCATCCGCTTATCGCTTGTCCTCCAGCTTGGGTCTTGTGGGAGCTTAGCCCAAAGCCTTGGCTCGTATCAATATGATTTAGGTACAACTTCTACAGCCACTCGCCTTAATTAGGTTTGTTGTTCCAAATTAATTTGTCGTTCGCATTCTAATTGCAGGATTTGTTTCGGCCCCAAGTTTTTCAAAGCGCAGCATTCTTAATAGTCCATTTTAGTCCCGATTCATTAAAGTTTTATGAATGAAAATAAAATATGGTTTCCTCGGAAACTGGAGCCTTTTTCTTTTTTTATAATCGCGGCTAATAATTTCATACCATCCGATGATGACCGTCAACCCTGCGGCTTAATAGTCGAACCGCTGGAGTAACGCGAAACCTACTGCACTCTGTCCAACATTCCTTATACATTTAATATTAGGAATGTGGGACAGAGTGTTTTTAATACATCTAGATGACAAGCAAACTGACGGCCCTGCAATTACAAAGATTGTAATGTCCCTGGTCATTCCAGCTTACGTTGACAATTGTCAGCATGTCAAGCACGTTGACGAACACACCTTTTACTTGTATTGTCTTCTTTAGAACATACTACGTGATGACTAGGTAACTACTATTCAGATCCAGCCAAGTCCTGTAAGACCAGGTCGTTATTGTTTTTATGTTAGATCTTAAACTTTATTTTAATACATTTTAATGTTTGATTTTGTGTGTTTTTTACGCCTACATTGGCATTGTTACTTTGTTGTTGTTTCCATTTGACCTTTGAATTTAAATATAGCTCACAGGTCTATATCAGGAATAGTTGTACTGGTAATCTAACCACGAACCTAGATATTGTTAATTAGATATTAATATTAACAGAGATAGGGGCCACTGTTTAATATTAATGTCTAATTATAACTGTGAGCTAAAAAGTTACCTAAAAGAGTCGATTCCCATCAACCAACGTTACAAAATTTGGACCAACTTTTATGCGAGTTTTTTCGCAATTAATTTTGTTGCGAAACAACTTGGTTCTTTTTATTCAACGCAACAGCTTACAAAGATGCGGCTGTATCCAACAATCTAAATTTTAAAAAAGGGAAACTGAGTGACTGACATATCAACAGCCCACACCGCTGGGTCTAGAGATTCCAAATTTGGCACACAGGTTTCCTATGAGGTCTAGGGGTGTGCTAAGAAAGGATATTTCAAAATTCACCTTCTAAGGTGGGGAAACGGGGTTCCAAAGTTGTATGGAGAAACAAGATTAGCTAGACTATTTTATTCGAAACTTTACAGGAGTACTCCTATCGATAAATAAGTAAACAAGTATTTCAAGTTTTTTCAGAATTCAACCCTTAAAAGAGGAAAATGGGATGGAAAAGTCTAAAAATCAACAGGAGTATTTTTTGTTTGGTTTATAGGGAGGCTGAAAAACAACAACAGACTACTTTATAAAAATCTTTACAGGGGTTCTCCTGTTAATAAATGACTGAACTAGTATTTCATTTATTTTCTGAATTTAACCGCTGAAGACCTGCATTCTATCTAAAATGCAAAAAATCACGCTTTTATCTCGTCGGCACGTTCCTCTTGGGCCTATAAAAGTAAGATGAAAGTCTTCAATCCTTATTTTAACCAAAATCAAGGGAACTTTAACAGTTTGGCCGGTCCTCAAAATGAATTTTGTATTATGTTTATCTGTTAATGAATCATAATAATTATTGCTACCAATACTGACCGACCTCTCTAAAGCTTACTTTAATCACTTAACGATGGATCATCGGTAAGTGATCTTTTTACCGACCATAGTACTTGCATCTTAGACAACAATTATAGACTATACATAATTCTGCAACGTTCCCCTGTTTTGCTGTGAAACGTACCAATTTATTAGCAACGTCTGAATATGTATATCTTTAAAATTCAGTTGGATCTTGGACTCCGAAAAGTTATTTATCGTTTCGTCTAGTGTTGAAAGCAATAGTATAAAATATCGATAGTCTATCGATATTATCGTGGCCTTGAAAAACAGTCACAATATCGATGGGACTATCGATAGTTCGATACCATCGATACTATCGATAGCCAATAGTTTGCAATACTTTTGATGAAACCTAAAACTAACGAACTATTATGTAGTTGCGGGAAAACATCTACTCAAATTTTACAGTGTAAAAGCACTGACTATTATTAATAGTCAAAGTTGACTGGATGACTAGCCACGTCAAATTCTTTCTAAGATAAATACTATTGCTTCTTAGCCAAATATCGATATTACAATACTATCGATAGTAATTTACCTATCGATAGTTCTTCATACAAAAAGTAACAATGGTATTGATAGAATCGATACTATCGATAGTATTGATTAAAAACTATCAATAGTATCGATACTATCGATTGTATCTAAATTCAATAGTATCGATACCATCGATAGTTTTAGGTTTCATCAATAGTATTGCAAACTATTGGCTATCGATACTATCGATAGTATTGATTAAAAACTATCGATAGTATCGATTGTATCTAAATTCAATAGTATCGATACCATCGATAGTTTTAGGTTTCATCAATAGTATTGCACACTATTGGCTATCGATAGTATCGATACCATCGATACTATCGATAGTCCTATCGATATTATGACTGTTTTTCGAGGTCAACTATCGACAGTCATACTATCGATAGTTTTGCAACGCTAGTTTCGTCGGCTCATGTCGAAGTACTTAGACATCTTTGCCACTCTCGTGACTTACATTGGCCTCTCACATACCAGCCATTCATTGTCTAACGCATTGGTTATCCAATTTACAATAGTTCGATGCGGTTATGTTACCAGCACCCCTAGCACGAACACTTTTTAATTTCTAAAAGGCATCGTATCGAGTAGTTACGTTCGCTTTGTCGGGCTTTTGTTTGAAATTTTAAGCGAGGGTAAACGATACGATTCGAAATTTAAAAATGTTCTTGTTAATGGTACAGCCCCCCGATTCTGCTATTGTATTTTGATCTGAAACGAATCGGAAACTCTTAAGTTACAACTTTGTTGTATTCTGCTAGCTCAACGCAATCGAAACGTACCCGAAACGCATCAGTTTGGTATTCTACTAACAAACACGTAACGCGAACCGTTCGGTTCAATCATTGTTTCGTATTCTGCTAAAAATTTTACATTTGTGGCAGCCGAAACGCATCGACAGTTCTTTGTTCGAACTGTCCAAAATTAACAACTGTCTAGTGACGAAGCCAAAATATATTTGTTTCTTGCAATATTGCTTACAATTATCGAGACGAAGTTGAACCAACCGAGGGCTTTTCGTTAGCGTTCCGACTTTATATGCAATGTTAGTGGAGAACCTTTTTGTAAACGCACGCTTGTTTAAGTATGGTGCGAAAAGGAAAAACAGGAATAGGAGAGGGTAACTGATGATGTTTTAATATCACAAAGTATTAAGGTTAAGAGTTCTTTACCAGTTGAACTTCAGTGGAGGCTTGTTGTAAGCAAATGACTTTTTCCATCAGTAACAAAATGCTTTGAAACTTCAAAGTCTAGGCACGCCGTACCAACGACAAACGTTACTTATCCGGTCCATTCCCCAAACATCATCTGAAGAAAACAGCACTAAATCAGGCTGGTACCAACGAAATTAGCGTCTGCCTCCGAAGAAATTCCCACTCGTTTTAAATTCGGTCTGGTCTTGATTCCTTGAGATCCAAAAAGGGCGGGGCGCTGCTTTGAAGCCATTACTAAGATAAATTACGGCTGTTGTGAATTTCTTCCCCTCCCCAGTCCCCTAGTAATCCTCTTAAGGTAAGCGCTTTGCGGAAAAATACAAAACACTGCGCTTACTGATGGCCCCTTTGTCAGAAGTTAAATGGCTGTGATCCGGGCTTAGTTATCCCTGTCAGTTTAAAAGAGAACACGTTGGTAAGTCGTCTGATATTGATGTTTTATGTGGACCGCTTATTGGGAAGTCTTCGTTTGGATTGCTTAGAACTCTGTGTAGGTATGTCAATGTCACGCTAATGGTTCGGAGACTCGGCACGAGGATTGGGATAAATAAAGGGATGTGTAATCATTATATTTTATTCAGTTTAGAGTAATCGGCCATTACCGTTTGAACTCTAAAGGCTACTGTTAATGCCCAGTAATTACACTGGTAATAACTTTAGTAAACATAAATTCAGACATGAGAGACAAACAGACAGACAGAAAATACAGACAGAGAGATACTATGACATTACTAGTTAATAGGTGTATTTTTTTGTGATAGTCATATAAACGTGAATTTTGACGATTCGAAAGTAGTTCTTGGGGTCTATTTGAATAAAGATATTTAGATTTTAATTGAATGATGATGACATGACGTAGACAAACTGTGGTTTGAAATGCTACCTAACGTTTAATAAACAAATTCTCAATTCAACAGAATAATGACAACCTAGATATTTTCATTTCAAATCCAAATATCTTCAAGTGACATGTTTGTGCGCATTGTCATAGCTATAGTACTATTGTAATGGTTAAAGACACTCACTATAACTATTAACACTTATAGTTCTAATATAGATTCCGGTTAATACATAATTATGTATAATTTTATAACACCAGTCTAGTAAGTGACATATGTTTTTGGGCTGCAGTCTAGCACATAAGTATGTTTAAGTGTTTTTTGTATGGTATTGACTGTATCCTGTTATATGTCTTAAATAAATAAAATAAAATAATAAGTTAATTAAAGACGACTCTGATTCTGAACATATCTTTACTGTTAATCTTTTATGTTCCACTGCCAACAGTGGCAACACTGTCACTCAAACAGTTTCCAAGCGTCTTGGCCTATTAACTCGCCAGCTATCTTAAACCAGTGGAGTTTTAATTTTACAGTTTATAACTCAACTAAAATTCCCCGTCCAAGGTAATAAAACCTCTAAGATCCCGGTATAAATCCATTAACGTTGCACTTTACTTCAAGATGAGCACCATTTTTATTCGTTAGCAGGTATGCGCCGGCAATACATATTCATAGGGAAGTGACGTCGTATAGAATACGAAAGCGCATTGGACAGAAGTGTATTTTATTCATTATATTACTGACAACGTCTGTTCTAACTCTATATTAGGATTGCTTGACTCGTTTTCCAAAAAATGCTGACTCATTTACCTTGTGAAACAATTTAGAAAGCCTACGAGCGGTAATATTTTGTTTGGTGTGTGTGTACGAAGAAGGCCCAATTTTGACCCTCTCCTTTGTAGACTAATTTGAAAATGATGTAGAAGTACCTAGATGCATTTAGACTGAAATTAGGATGTATTCAAAACAGCGTTCGCTATTATTAATCGTCTTCAAAAAAAGAAGGAGGTTCTATGTTTCACTGTGTGTATTTTTTTTGTACGTATGTTCACCGATTTCTGTGTGAATTGGGAACCAATTTTCAAAATTCTTTTTTTATTCGATAGAGTATACTCCTGAGGTGGTCCCATTGTCACCAAGTGAGGATCTGATGATGAAATTCCAGTGAAATCAAGGGCATACCTCAAATTTTATAGGCTCGTATGACATGTTTTACTTTTTCCCAAAGCTATTAAAAGCTTCTGTTAGTCATCATCTCATGTTGATGAGCTGGTGATGGAAGGTACAACTCCTTAACGGTTAAGAGTTGGAAGATATTTTTTACACTATACACACGAATAGTTGTTTTCTTTCGGGTTATTCGGATCAACTGATGATGGAAGGTAACGGTTACCGTAATGGTGTGTGGATTTAGAGATAATACTTTATCAATGGTACGATACGATAATATGAAACAATATTATGTATTTCAACCAAAGACTGAAAGACAGACAAGTCGATAGTGCTGACGGTCACTCATCTAGCTGTGACCTTAGGAAATCACTTAAAAATGCAGAAAAATTTATTTTAACAAAAATAAAACCGACTTCAAAACACTAAAAAGGAAAAATAATTAAATTTCAGTACTTAGGTACTTACCTCCTAAAATTTATTTTTTATAGTTGGTGCTAAGCTGTTTTTAGAGACAATAGAAAGTGAAGTACCAACTCCATAAAATATATTTTAGGAGGTAAGTACCTAGGTACTGAAATTTAATTATTTTTTCCTTTTTAGTGTTTTGAAGACGGTTTTATTTTTGTTAAAAAAAAATTATATAAAACATTGCGAATGAGTCAACACCACCTGATGTAAAAAGCGGTAAGAAGATATATCCAGAAGATAGATCCATATGCGAAGACAGCTAGAGCAGCTTGAATTACTTTGAACATGTTGTTCTAGCCGCCTCCACTTTGCTGGCCTTAAAGCGCCTTTCAACGCCTCTTTTGAAGGAACCCATCAGGAAGGAGGGGTCACAAGTTCTGGCAAAGAATTACAAGTTTTCTAAGTACGACTAAGAAACGGATTGTATTTAGAATTCACGCGTCTTATTTCCCACCGCAACAAAATGGTTATTACTGTCTCTCGCGTTGACTGTGTTCTAGACACCTCTAGACGTTAAATCTTCATGGTGTTGAAGCCTCGAGAGGCCGGAATTAGCTGTGCCACTACACTTTATTGCATTAGAAAATATCTACCGAGGAAAACACAACAGCACCGTACAGTATACCGTACGTCAAAAGTGTGACACTTTTCAGTATAAGAATACGAGCGGTCTATGATTTCCGGTGGCTTCCTTATATTTAACTAGAGAAACGTTTAAAATAAGTGAACTTGTAATGTGGTGATTTCAAGCGATGTTAAAGCTCCTCTTTTTTACAAAGGAGATGGTCTGAATTTGTATGGAGGCTGGTACTGGTCCACCCCCAAGACAAAAGTTTTATGGGGAAAAGTGTATATTTTTTAGAATATAGTACAAAAAGTATTAATGTAATTCCTGAATTTGAACAAAATATTTGATTTCAAACTGGCAAAAAAAAATCGTCCTCACATGTTAAAGTCGATTTTAAAAAAATGCACATGTCAGACTAAAACTGAACAAAGATAAAATTAAGACAAAGTCGAAACAAAGTTTTCATAAACACATTACAACACACTGAAATGAATCAAACACTAAAATAAATATACCGCCGTAGTTTTCACTGACGCTGTAATAGGAGTTTTTACCTTCCATATATACTATCAGGTAAAACATTTTTATCCAACTACGATCAGCAGGAACTCATTAACTTATCGTTAAAGTTATTATAACGGAGTTACAATATAGGGAAATCAATATTTTTATATGACAAGGGATTAAAACAAGCATACGCTCGCCTTCGATTTTGCCCTGTTTATCAATTGAGTATCACCAGGCATTCTTAAATGGTAGAATCATTTGAGGAGTTTGGGCCACAACGCCACCACGCGATCCAAAAGCGGGTTGGTAAGTTAAAGCGGTTGCAGTGACAACAAAAAAAAAATTTACTTAATTACAATGACAATCTAGTTACTCGACTATGACTAATCTCTAACAATTAACTAGGCGGTAGGCCCGTATGTAGGGTCGGCTGGGCAGGTACCACCGCCTTTCTTATTTCAGCCGTGAAACAGTTCGCTGTGTTTCGGATTGAAGGGAAAGGTGGCCAGTGTAATTACTGGGCATGGACGGCATTTCATCTTAGGCCTCAGGCAATATCAAGTGATTTTCCCTTGTTATTGCAGGTGTCTAAGTATAGGCGGCGGTAACCGCTTACCATCAGGTGGATCGTCAAGCTTGTTTGTCATCTAGCAGTATAAAAAAAACGTATGACAAAACACGAAAAATATCACAAAAAAAAACAAAACATCAATAGATACCCTTTCAATTTGATGATTACTGGTTCGTTACAAAATTAAGTGTAAGCAAAACTGATTCCAATGACATCGAGATATAGTCCGATAATTTCCCCGGCATAGCGGAG
Organism: Nymphula nitidulata; assembly: GCA_947347705.1. Taxonomy (NCBI): domain Eukaryota; kingdom Metazoa; phylum Arthropoda; class Insecta; order Lepidoptera; family Crambidae; genus Nymphula; species Nymphula nitidulata. Next base: position 1,640,909 of record OX374618.1, read on the forward strand.
CCGGTCGTTAGTCAATCATATGTAATAGGGTAGGTAGTGTTATGGGCGGCGAGTGGGCGGCCCGTTATAATTTAATTAGAGCTCATAACTTGGGCACTGAACGGTAATGATATATTCTGTATTTGTCGGACAATGTTGCCTTCATTACTTGTAATATTACGTTCAGAATAATATTATAATCAGCGTCGTTATTAACAGCTTGTATCTCACAGCTGGGCATAGAGAAGTCAGATGAAACATTTCATAATTCCCATAATTTCGTTCAGGGATTCAGACATTCTTACTTTCTCTCAGGTACACCAATTCTGTGAAATATTGTAAGCCGACCTCATTACTTTGTATCGTTTCGTTCGTTTTATTTTCCTCGTTTTATTCGTGATAATTTACCGAATTAAACACTAATTGTATCTTTTTATATCATGCCTTTCATTATAACCCTCGCCGTCGCTTATTAGTGAGGTCTCGTTTTATTCGTATCCTCCCCCGGAGTGTCACAAACTACATAGTTTTGAAAATCCAATAAGGTGAACTTTTTTTGCTGTGTAAAAACATAGACAAAATTATAACTAACATTAAAACTAACTATTTTTGTGTTATTTTTAAAGTGGCAGTTTTAGTCAATACGGAAACCTTTGCAGCAACCGCAGTTGTTTTGATTTTAAAACCTAATAAAAAAAATGAGTCGAGCCGGAATACATACATATTTAATTTTATGCTATCAGCCAGTTTTTTTATTATTATTATTTAATGTCGAGCTTGTCTAAAATAGGTGAAAGTCTCTAGCTAGCTGGTTTTAGAAACCTCTCTGTTTAGACCGGTCCATAAATTATTAAATATCTTGCACTCCAAACTCTTGTACTCTTGGCGGCTGAATTCAATTTATTCCAATAAAAATACTTAAACGAGCCCATCAAAGAGTCTGTCAAGATTGTCAACTTCATTATCCATTCCCTTGATAAACGGAAGCGGCTGGAGTTATCCGGCTATACCGGGTGATCCGGGTAAGTAATTTATCCGGGATTCGACTTAACCGCCCTATATCCACCCGGATTTAAAATAAGGATGCCATTAATATGCGCCGCGGAGGCAAACAGCAACAAGCGCGTGACCACAGAGCAGGGTGCGCGGGTGCGGCAGTAGGTAAAAAAAATGATACCTAACTGAACTTGCGACTACCTGTAGCAGAAAAGTGATTTCATAACTAGGCAGGGTAAAACCTAGCCAAACAGACAGGTGTAAAGAGATGCAAGGATGCAACGTTTTGTTAAATCAATAAAACTGTAATCTCGACAATGGTTATTGTAACCAAGTAAGTAGTTTGATTTAAAGTTTTTTTCAGTGTTCTACTGTAACCTTCGTTGGTTATTTTTTTTTAGAATTTCCGCCTGGACAAGTTACATTATATAGTTAGTTAAGGATTTGACATAAGCCTTTGTTCGATTTTCAACTTTCGTTCTTGTTTTACCTTGGAATAATATTTATTTATCCTCCTCAAAGCATGCCATTGAGGTTGAACATGTTGGGCTTTATTTTTTGTTTCAACTACAATTTAAGTACAGTCGACAGCACATCAACCGTAACAGTTTGACCTTGAGACCGCCCTTACTCCGTTCGTAATACACACTTGATGTGCTGTCGTTTGTACAGACATAGCCAATAAAAATCTTATCTCGTCTTATTCTACTTTCGAACGCAAATGTTATTTCTCATACATTTACCGTTTAGCAATAGCGATAGTGACTATTGATAGGCAACTTGTCTAGGGCTGGGCTATTTCTTTAAACATTACAGAAATACTAATAAGTACTCCTAATTTGTAATAATAATTGGTAGTAGTACATACTACTACTTTAACAAAGCATCCTTTGTCTTTCAAAGGGTCTCAAACTATCTCCAAATCGATTCAGCGGTTGAAGCGTGAAAATGTAACTGACAGACAGGTAGAGTTACTTTCGCATTTAAAATATCAGTGAAATGAAATTATAATATTTAATGGATAAGTAGGTACTTTTGTTTTGCTTTTTTGTTTTTTACTGTTTTGAAGTTGATTTAAATTTTTGCAAAAAAAAACCTGTCACATTTTTTTGTGACATCGAGGTGGATTCAACAATTCTACTGAACCGGTAAATATAGACAACTTACAAACATACATAACTACTCAATAATAAATACTTAAAAATTGTAGCCATTATGTTCGGTCGCCTGGGTAGGTACCACCGCCTTTCTTATTTCAGCCGTGAAACAGTTCGCTGTGTTTCGGATTGAAGGGAAAGGTAGCCAGTGTAATTACTGGGCATGGACGGCATTTCATCTTAGGCCTCAGGATGACAACGCACCTGCAATATCAAGCGCTTTTCCTTGTTATTGCAGGTGTCTATAGGCGGCGGTAACCGCTAACCACCAGGTGGGCCGTCAGCTTGTTTGTCATCTAGTTGTATAAAAAAAAAAGGTACCACCGATTTTCTTATTTCAGTCGTGAAACAGTTCGCAGTGTTTCGGATTGAAGGGAAAGGTAGCCAGTGTAATTACTGGGCATGGACGGCATTTCATCTTAGGCCTCAGGATGACAACGCACCTGCAATATCAAGCGCTTTTCCTTGTTATTGCAGGTGTCTATAGGCGGCGGTAACCGCTAACCACCAGGTGGGCCGTCAGCTTGTTTGTCATCTAGTTGTATAAAAAAAAAAGGTACCACCGATTTTCTTATTTCAGTCGTGAAACAGTTCGCAGTGTTTCGGATTGAAGGGAAAGGTAGCCAGTGTAATTACTGATTTTTCCTTGTAATTTTTCCTTCCTCCACCGGCAGGGAGTTCATCCACATAAATTGGAAAAAAAGTGGTCGCGTACTGTACGGTTTCAGTGAAACTTTCTCCCGCGTACGCTCAAGTTGTGGAATGAGCTCCCTGTAGAGGTTCTTCAAAAAAGGCGTGAAAAGGTTTTTACATGGTCGGCAACGCGCAAGTGATACCCCTGATGTTGCAAGCGTCCACAGGCTACGGTAACCGCTTACCATCAGGGGGGCCGTATGCTTGATTGCCACCTTAGTGGTATAAAAAAGGTGTCTATAGGCGGCGGTAACCGCTTACCACCAGGTGGACCGTTAACTTGTTTGCCATCCAGTTGTATAAAAAATAGTTTAATCTTGCAAACGCCCTTACTACATTCTCAATAAAGGCGGTTTTCGTAGAGCATCTGTTACACTTAATGTGCTGTCGGCTGTACAACGAAACTGCTAGTTGCTTCGACCCTCGCATCCTTATTTCGCCAAATCTTAAGCCCAGCCAACGTCATGTTATGAACGCGGTAATAGTTTTCTACATTTCCATACACATATCACGCTCAAGATTCTGAGTTCCCGCTCAGAGTCAGTTTTGCTTATCAACCAGAAAATTCAAGATCGAAAATTCGGAATTCCATCTTTATTTTTCCTTCGTTTACAAGATTTTTTTATACGACAAGATGACAATCAAGCTGACGGCCCACCTGGTGGTAAGTGCCTAGCTATAAACACCTGCAATAACAAGTTAAACACCACTTGGTGTTGCAGGTGCGGTGTCATCCTGAAGCCTAAGGTGAAATGCTGTTCATGCCCAGTAATTACACTGGCTGACTTTCCCTTCAATCTTCTCTTTCACTTCAATTCTGACTAAGATTGTTCATGATTAATTCCTGCAGCCAGATTATAAAGAATATGTAAGGAACGGCCGGTCCCAATATATTAAAAGACAGAGTAAGATCCTCTGTTACTTTTAGTTAAATAATAAAAATTGCTTGGCAAAAAAACTTTAGCGAGCATATAATTGTCTATGTGGATAGTATTTCAGGACCAGCCGTAACTAAAATGAGGCAACCCTTATAGGTACGTCACAAATTATTTACGGACCGAATAATTCATATTGCCGAAAGAAATCGTCAACGAAACATCGCGAGGTGAGGAAGTCGCTTCGACAAATAGCGGGGATCACACAAAACAAACAATTAGCTGTGTTATTGGCACACGTCAGCTTGCTTCAGGGAATTATGACAGTGAAGACACAGGGGATATGTTTGCGCTTACTTATGAACTAATATTGAACACCAAATGTAGCTTCGTTTGTTTTATTTCGATCTTTTCTAGTCATCATTTTTTCTTACAATGCCGTCTAAGAGTTATATTCGTCGGCCTCTATTTACTTATATATGTCGCAGCTGTCTGGTTGAATTGGCCGCTTAACTGAACGCCTATAGCCCGTTGATTGAACGACTGAATCCAATGAAACGGCTGAAGGACAACTAGCCTAGTCATTGAGCGCAACGTTAACCAGATGGCTGAACAAGCCGTCTGGTTAAATTAGCCATTTAATTGGACGCCTAGGCAGGTCATTTAATCAAAGAGCTTTTGTGTGACGTATAACCAAAACGATGTTGGTTGTAAGTGGTCATAAAAAATAGCCTTACATCCACTAATAAAACCAAAACTCTTCGGTACAAGACGATCCTTTCAATACGCCAAGTCGTTAAACGGTAAGTGAGTCTAGTTAAATTAACTATCGGGCTAGGTTTTATTTTCACACACACTAGACTTTGCACAAGCAAGCTGGCGGTCCACCTGATGGAAAGCGGTTACTGCCGCCTATAGACACCTGCAATAACAAGGGATAATCACTTGATATTGCAGGTGCGTTGTCATCCTGACGCCTCAGATGAAATTCCTGCTATGCCTATTAATTACATCGGCCAAATCCTCTTCAACGCAAAACACTGCGAACTGTTTTACGGCTGAAACAAAAAAGGCGGTGGTATCCTCCCAGACGACCACATACTACCACTTAGTAAGTCCCGGTAGGTCATAATTCTGTTTGTATGTTTTTCGATGTCAATGCAAAGTCGATTCTGCCGTCTGTCTACTCTTTCAACTTGCAGAGCTAAATCGTCGTCGCAACGTCGACGTTCGGTCTAATTGTTTTATTGCCGCGGCCTGGCATGACGCAGGCCGCCGTAATGGCGAGATTTCTAAACACCGGCCGCTTATCGCCGCCTCTCAGCCTAAGTGATGAATCTTTGAGTGATTTAAATTGATGCGGGAATGGTGGAAGCAGTATTAGGGGTTTGAGAAGGGCCTCTGTGGTTGAGAGAGACAGATTTTGTTAAGAAACAGCTAGTGATTTGAGCAGTCAACTGTCTGGAGCTAATAGTTTTAGACAAGGAAACTGTATTTTATAGTTCTAGTAGAACGAAATTGTCGACCTGATTGCATATTGAGCCACCACATATCTTTCTTTGAATAACTATGTTCTTAGACTCGCTATTATCTAGTCCATAACAAACACATCATTAACGCATCACATCAATAACGACGAAATGTTAAACTGATGCACGATCCAGCAAGAGGCGTCAACCGAATACCAACCTACCTTCACTGGAATTTACATTTTTGAAACAAAAAATAATGTTTATCAAGTAAACTACCTCTAAATGATGCATACTTATAAACAACAAAAGACGATACAAACCCAATTATTTAATTGAGTAAATAATGAAAGATTATTTATGAATTCCTATACGCGGTTGCAACACTAGTCTATATACGCCACATTGCTAATCACAAGCCCTTCTACATGAAAAGAAAACATGAGGAGTCAGGGCCATAATACCAACACGCTGGCCCATGCTGGTTGGTGGGTTCATTCATACAATTGCAGTTACAAACCAGCGGCTTAACGTGCCTCCCGAAGGAGCTCGTGATTACATTTTCTCATCCTGGGATCGGGCATGGCGAAGGTTGCTTTCAAAACAGGGCAAACTACAACGCCACCGAGCCCCTCATTCATCAATAGACATTAAATAATCCATAAAGACAAAATCGTAGTTCTAATCCTAACAGCTGCGGAGCGGCACGGACTGAGCTACAATTGATATCAGGGCATAACTCAAGTCCAGTATTTGATCACTCCCATTATGGAGCCCGCGGTCAGAGAGATGCCGACCGCGGATTACTGAACTTATTTGAATAGATTGCGTTAGTTTTATTTCTAATTGTTTGAACTGTCAAGCTGTGCCTCTGGAGGTCTTATGACAATTAAAAGTTCATTGTGTCTGGAAGCTTTGGCTTAAATGGTTAAAAGGCCTAGTATTGTACTGAGCCAAAAAGCACCCAGTTCAATTGCAATGTTTTATACATACAACAAGTTTACTGCCTGTTTAAAGGTAAGCGGTTACCATCAATATCACTTGCCAGGCTCTATAGCGTCGACTGTCCCTGACACCTTTTTTGGAGTCGAGGTCTAGGAAGAGTTCGAGACAGGTTACAGATAAACATATACTGAATAAACCTTAAGAGCCTGGTGAATTGGCCCTTAACTTTAGCCCTTATCTCACCTAATAGTAAGTGTTGATAGGGCCGAAGATGGAAGCATTATTGTTATGTCGGCAGACTTAGGTAAGACGGTGCTAGCTAACCAGGCGGACTTAGAAAAGTCCTACCACCAACCAAACCAAGCAGGAAATTTCTGACACCATGGGAATCGAACCCTGGTCCTCTAGAACTGAAGTCGTGATTGCAAACACTAGACCACACAGATAGTTAAAAGTACCTATATTCCTATACATATTGTTATGAATATTTCTCCGTCATCTAGTATCCATATTATATCACAGACTCTTAATGATGCTTTGGGCTAGATAATAGGTGTAAGTGTATGAATAAATATTATTACTTTACTCACAAAATTTAACAGCCTCGAATTAAGCATTAATATGTATGATGTCAATTCCATTGCTTCTGCAAGTAATACCAACAGCCCCAAACAAACCTGTAATAATCTACTTGATATATGAACGTAATTTAAATTCGTTGGAGATCAAAAATGTTGTCAATATCTTCAAAGGGAGGCCATTAATCTTCATTCAAATTTTAAACATCCGTCTAATTAATGCTTTTGAATTATAATTAGTTCTTAGAAGATACTTAAATGAATTTTGTAGAAAGTTTTTTGTCTTTTCGTGTGACGGATGAAAGTCAATGTCACTTTTAGTAAATATGATACTGAGTGCCGCTTTTTAACCCTCGACGAAAAAAGAGGGGTATTATAAGTTTGACGTGTCTGTCTGTGTATCGTGTGTCTGTGTGTGGCATCGTAGCTCCTAAACGAATGGACCGATTTTGATTCGATTTTTTTTGTTTGAAAGCTGACTAAATTTATGAAGATTAGCTTAGGCGTTTGATAACTATCAGCTTATTTTCTACATGATAAAAGGGTTCTACTAACTTTCACATGTCCGATTGATTAGAAATTTGGTGTACTGTCACTTCGGTGACATTCCCATGACACACTAACCTTGAGCTGATCCTATACCATCAAAAGTTCTGCGGGATCCTTCATTTTTCAGAAACTTACAGCAGATATGGCGTGCTTGGGCTTTGTATAGTCTCAATGAGATGGTGTTAGATAGATAATTAGTGAGGCCTGGGGCTACTTAAAATTTTGAATTTTATACTTTTGTAAAAATATTAACTTTCTGTATCACAGACGCGATTTAAATTTTTGTGGTAATTGGGATGTGGCCTTAGTTTTAATTTGGAGATATTTTTCACAAATTCGGAAAATATACGCTACTGTTATCCATAAAAACTATTCAAACTTAAAATAAGTATATGGAATATTGTTTAAGTTGTACTGTTTTGAAAATTAAGAAATGGTGATATTTTTTTTTAAATTTATCAAAAATGTTAATGATATTAGATTACTGACATCAATTAAAACAACTATTATTATGACAACTATCAATAAAAACCTACTTAATACATAGTTATTATCAATTTTGTCAGTATGCCCATACATTTCTTAGTAATATGGGAACATGTGACGTCACCTGTTCTGTAGATTTTCTATGGAGCGTTTTTGGACGATGCACCGCATCACATCAAACATACCACTATATCTGTGAAACTATTGATCTTGGACATACTATTTCTTTTGCAATATTTCTTTATGAGTTATAAACTTCTTATTTATGAAATAAAAAAAAAGTTGTCAACTACCCTATTATGTGTGTTAGAGCGAAATAAACGGTCTATTTATCTCTTTAACTATCATTTTTTAAACTAACATTATACTTTAGCCGTTTGAGGTTGCCTCCAAGAATAAGTACCACCTTGCTCCAACACCAACGGTCTTTGATAACCTTGGAATGATCACCGTTATCATTGATAAGTCATTTGCGATTTGTTACCAAGCAACCTCTGTTATTCTTAGTAAAATTATTAATAAAAACTGCTAAAAACAAAATTTTAAAATAATATAAACAACGCCTTGGTTAGCAAACTATCTTAGTGGATAGTATTGGAACCGGCCGTAAAAATATGTCAATAAGAAACTTCGTAATAGTCGAATACCACGGAGAATTAAAGGAGATAGTAAAAGTTTGTTATTATTTACTAAATAATGACTAAAACATATAGATGTTGCCCGTAACTTTAAGCTTAGATTTAGTTTGTGACAATATAATGATTATGTAACTTAATGACATAATAATATTAATATTTATAAAACCTGACATTATTATTGTATTTATCATTTGCAATGATTTTTATACTTAGATTTTTTTAATAATATAAATATTTTTTGAATTATTTTATAGTAAGTAAAGTATTGTATATCCTCTCCTCTCTTTTTGCTGCGTTTGCTGTGCCCGACAGGGTCCATAATGAATCATGTTTAGCTTTAAGATCTATTTTGTAGCATTATGGTGCAATAAAAAATTTGAGTTTGAGTTTGTATGGGATTTGGGCCAGTTCATTAGCACCATTGTTTCATACAGTTATTTTTGAAACCATCTTATCTTATCATTTCCATTAAACTTGACTGATTACAGTGGCGAAAAATATTTCATGAAAAACAGTACAGCAGCTTCCATTTGGATAAAAACAAAATGTCAATGACGACTTTACATTGAAAATGGTCGTTTTATTCGCTTCAGCCGCTTCATAGCTAGGGTCAAATTAAGAAAATCTACAAAAAAAAACTACAAGGGCATTAAACACATTGAACAGTTGAAGCAAGTAATGTCAATTTTAATATTTTAAATTCAACTTTTTAACAGCGTCATTGTGGCTATAGACAGTACACTTTTGGGTACTTTTATAATATCAACATATATTACCATCGTTATGCAAAAAAATATTTCATTATGTTTTTTTTTGCAATAAAATAAGACTTTTATGTTTATTTATTCAGTACCTTTTTGTCTACAATCTGAAATGGTGCACATGAGCTCGCCCAAAACTTTACTATCTCCTTTCCATTATACTTGAAACATTAAAATCCTTTCAGCCTTTTGCTATAGCAATATTAACCAAAAACCGTTATAACGTTACGTCAAAGAAACAAATACCATAATAAATTACTGCCCGAAGATAGTAATGTAGTTTTAATCCTCAAAGCGGTCGATTTGATATCGGCCATGACTCATTCCCTGTTTGAGTTTGGCACATAAAGGATTAGCACGGCCTGGATTATTGGACTCTCGTAATCCTAATGTTATTACTGCAAATATCGCTTTGGATATCCTTTGTCCATGAACCTCGCAAATCGTACGTACGGGAATTTGGTTGGATGTTAACATTTAGCTTAAATAAAATTAGCCATTCAGCTGAAGCCATCTGCTTGCTTGCCAACTTCTATGAAAGTACCTGAAGATATAAAAAAACCCAAGCCAAAGAACCTTACTGTATAAAAAATCAATGTTATGCGACAGCATAAGTATTTAAATAAATAAAAAAATGTCGCTGGAACTAAAAATAACTTTACTGTATTAATTTGTTTTTATACGAAGCACGGCAAATGACCCAACACCACTTGATGTGGAGTGGTAAGAAGAGTCCATATGCGAATACAGCTAGTGCAGTTTAGACATTGCTCTAGCCGACTCCACCTTGCCGGCCCAAAAGGTGCTTTTTCACGCCCCTCTTGAAGGCACCCATGTTATAGGAAAGAGGAACACAATTTTTGCTTACTTGTAGAAGCAATAAAAATAACTATTCTCAAAGAAAAGGGTTCGAACTATAACTAGAAAACATCACAATTTTATCTATGTACCTCTGTATCTCTCTTTTACGTCTAAATATAGCATTTATCTACAAAAAACTTATTCCAAAGTGGAACGCAATATAAAATCACAGTACGTACATCGCTGAAGCCATTCCCGAAGTGGTCAGGTATACAGAACAAATCGTTGAAATGAAACTCCAAATGGTGTGTAGCGATGGTTCCGAACGCGTTATTGGTAACAGTTAACTACTGAAAACTTTGGAGATACTCAAAGCATAGACTAAAACGTAATGGACTAAGCATTTTTGAATCAAGTTTGGACCATTGGACCCCTCGGTATATAGACGTTGGAAGGTAGTAATAACTTCATAATATATAAACACATTTATGTATGGTGTATATAGTAATGAATACATTTATTTATTTACGTAATGACATTATCATATATTATACCATCACATACACACAGACGAATTGTATTTATGTAGAACTAGGGAAGACACGGGTCTCTACAGCACAGGGCATCCTACTGTGGTGTGGACTCTAGTGACACTGTTAAATGAGCCATAACTTATAAATCTTGTAATCTGAACAGTGACTAAATTATGTACATGTGTTTCATGTACTGCATAAATATTTCATTTCATGTAGTTTAGTGGATATTATAAATTCCTATTTTAATTACTTTTTTTACTATAAACTATTTTTACTTAAATAAATGCGTTTTCTCTCCACTATTTTTGTTACCTTAATGTTGGCCTTAAAATATTTTTTGCAACATAAGGTATAAAATAAATGCTTATCAGTAATAACACTTACCTTCTTTTAAAGTAATTGTCACTAAACTTACCTCAAAACTTCAATTCTCATGTAATATGGACTCTGGGGAGTCACTATGATCTACTAAAATACGAAATAGGGACTTCTCATGTAGTGGCGGGTCACGCTTGGCCGTCTGGATATTAGCCGACAAATGTCACGCAGTAATCGGCCCCCAGTCGGCCATTCGGCAAAGTTATCCCCGGGAACGTCTTCGCGTGACACAATTTCGGCCTCATATAGCTACGTTATGAAACGTTTGTGACTAAGTGGAACTAAGTGGCTTTGTTGCTATCGATGTGGTTTTAGAAACTTTAAAGAGAAAACACAATGGCGTGTTAGTTTATTCACCCACTCGTTGCTTCGTTGTCTCATTACTGATGACTGACTGATTTACTGATTAGGTCTAGAGGTATGGGGCTCGATACCCTTGGTGGGAGAAATTTTCTCCTCCGTTTGTTTTTGGTAGAGCTTTTTCTAAGTCCGCTGGCTCGACGATCTTGCCTAAGTCTGCCGCCATAACAATAGATAGCCAGTTCCTCTGTGGTTGGTGAATCCAAGCTCGCTTCAGTCTTTCAGCCCAGCACATCAGGTGAGAATTCACGGCAATATCATTTCTGATTCGATCACGGAGAGAAACACCAACCATCCATTTCCCATTAATTTTTCAGGCCATCTCTATTGCACTTTAGGTGACTTTGCGCCTTCTTATGAGGCCCATTGTAAGCGTCCACGTCTCGGTGCCATAGGTCATCACTGGCAACACACACGAAGCCTTTGTCTTGAGCCACTGCGGAAGTTAGGCCGAGAATATGCTGCGAAGCATAACATACTTTGCCCAGCTGAGTTGGATCCGTCGATTGACCTCTTTCTTGAAGTTGGACTATTAGTGCCAGGTAAATGTCAATTACTTCTTGTGTAGAGTTTCCCACCTTCACAGGAGTGGGTACAACATGGGAATTCGACATAATTTTCGTCTTGTCCTTTCATTTTAAAACCCACTACGGTCAAGCAACCTCCAATAGTATCTCCGTTGGAAGATACTTTTGGAGGTTGCATGGCTCTAATACAGGCTGGATTATTGCGAGGAGGACTGATGCCCATTGGAGCGGAAAGGTCCTTGAGTGGCGACCACGTACCGGAAGATGCAACGTTGGTAGGCCCCCCACAAGGTGGACCGACGATGTGGTGAGGGTCACAGGAAACCGATGGATGAGAGTAGCGCAAGACCGTTCAGTTTGGAGATCCTTGGGGGTGACCTCTAGACCGCTATGATATTGACGATGAAGTACAAAATAAAATAAAGACTAAAAAACAGTATTTTACAATTAAAATATATGCTGCACTGATGTAGGTAGCCAGTTCAGCATATGCCAGAGTTTATGTCTGGTTTTCGACTGACACCTGTGCACCTTTTGACGTAAGGATGCCAAACAAGCCGGCTATATCAGATATAGAGTTTTTTGGTGTCTAAGACATATATGACGTTTTGGCTATTAATATAAAGTAATAGCTACTGTTACTAATTGCAGCTAGCGGCTCCGCTTGCGTGAATTTCGGTTATCGCACCAAAATGTCGATGTCCCCATGCCCTTTTTCAGAAGATCGTCCATCTTCATGGCAAACATTATCCAAGTCGTTTTAGTGGATCGGCGCATTTTTATAATATTCGTGTGGAAATAATATGAACTGCATATTGAGTAGGCCAAAATAAATCATAACAATGGCAATCATTATTTTCAATCATGGGAACCAAATTCTGAGAGTAACTACACCTTATATTTGTTCTAACTGTTATGATTTATATAGTCTTCACAACAAAACCCATATATTCCAGAAATAGCGCAGTTTTCTGCACACAACTGAGCGTTTCTTTGAAAAATATACGCGGCAAGCTCTAAGGTGAACAATAAGTCATGGACACAGGTATATAATTAGTTTCCATATTTCAAAAGCCGCAGAGGAAGTGATTATCTCCAGGATGCGACTGCAATGAGCCTCCCACCCCCCACTTTGATACCTGCTACGGCGCATTGTTGAAGAAAATTTCTACTCATCGAGGAGACTGCTGAACGTAATTGCCTGAGTAGTGATTACGAATGAAAGAGTATCTTTAATAGGATTGACTGGAACGATGGCGAAATCGATTAAAATATCAGTTTTATGTTGGTATAAGAAAATAATAAATTATAAAAGTAGTGCTTAAAAACTTTCCTCCCTTCTTTTCTTTTTACTCTTTATTCACTGTAGAAAAATTAATGAACGAATAATATTTCTATTTCATTAAATATATGCACAAGCTTTGTAAAAATACAAAGGAAAAAATGGCTTTATTGGAAAGTAAGACTATTTATGAACCCTAAAATTCTTATGCTAACAAAAAATTATAGCAATGCGTAAATTACATTTTTTTTCCAGACAAAGATTCGAATCTTGGCCTTTCGAATAAGTAATATCACAGTTTTATTTCGACTCGTCATCATATCTTCTATTGACGATAAATCGAAACTTTAAATGGTCGTGCAAGATGTACTGCAAGGTGTAATTCCACCGCAGAAAAAGACAGCACCACTTGAAATTCTATTCAACTACTAACAAATAACAAACAGATAACACGCGAAGTATCTCAAGCTACAAAACGGAGCCATCAGCACAAAACAATCTAATTCTCGAGCGCAGGCAGTTTTGAGTCGGTTTCAAAAGATTCACTGGGCGGAAACGGAAGGGTCATATAATTAAATAGTTTAGCTAAGTGACTGTTTCGTCTGATGAATACTTCGCAACAACGCTCGGGACAGAGCGAAGAGGATAGTGAAGCAGCAGGTCAACTTTATTGTCATCATCATTATATCAGCCTATGATGTCCACTGCTGAACAAAGGCCTCCCCCATTGATCTCCAAATAAAACGGTTTTGCGCAGCCTGCATCCAACGGCTCCCCGCGACCCTGACCAGGTCGTCTGTCATCTAGTGGGAGGCCGTCCTACTTTGCGCTTTCCGGTACGTGGTCGCCACTCCAGAACCTTAACGCCCCACCGGCCGTCCGTTCTGCGTGCTATGTGCCCTGCCCACTGCCACTTCAATTTTATTGTACTTTAAATGAATGTGGAGATTTGAAAGTAGTTTTTGGCAAATGACTCAATGCTGCCACTTCCTTCTATTTGACGCCTGCGATTTGGTTCATAGGTATTACGAATTGGTTGCTAGAAAAGTTGACACTATGAATAGAAATAGAAGGAAAAACAATGTCAAGAATTGGATATACCTATACAAGAGCATGCAGTTCACAGTTAATACTCTTCATCATCATCATCACCAGCCTATATACGTCCCATTGCTGGGCACAGGTCTTCCTACATGGAAGAAACACATGAGGAGTTTGGGCCATAACACCACCACGCTGGTCCAATGCGGGTTGGTGGGTTAAAGCGGTTGCAGGAACAACCGGGACCAACGGCTTCCGAAGCACGGAGGAGTTTGAGATAACAAAGTTTGATTGACCCATCCATCATGGCGAAAGTTGCTTTGTTTTTCGTATCGAAACCAGAGCGCTCAAAATAATACGCCACCGAGCTCCTCCTAATAAATGCAATTAACTTATATTACCTAAGTAAGGAATAGCAGAACGTAAATTAGTAAGCTATACAAGCTACTCGGTCGGAGGTTCCGGGTTCGAATCCCGGTGGGAGCAAATGTTTGTATAATGAGTACGAGCATTTGCTCACGAGTCATGGCTATTTATATGTTTATTTAGTATATTTCTAATATTCATATACATATTACTATCATTATTTCTCTTTTATCTAGTATCCATAACATAAGATCTACTTTGGGCTAGATAATAGGTGTGAGCATACACTACATTGACACCGATATGAGCGTAAATCAGCTCATACTCAGGCGACACTGAAAAACCTTACTGACCTACATTATAAATGCAATCAATACTTTTTAGTTTTAACCATACTGATATTATAAATTCGAAAGTTGGTAGTTTATAGGGAGCTGGTGCAATTAATTAAAATGCGTATTAAATTAATAAATCAATTTTACTGACACACACACACACACTATTGACACAAAGGTACAAGTAGACGCTTATATTAGATAATGAGTAATAATTAAAATTATAATTGGACTCGCCCCCGACGAGCGCACGCGCGGGCGTATTAAACAGATAACTTGACAATACTACTTATTTGGAAAAGCGCGGCGAGCGCCGTGGGGGTTGTAATGACGGAGGGGCACGGGGAGTGACACTGTCCATTGATGGACGGCTTGAATGGTGAGCGCGGGGACTCGCTATAACCTCCCCCTGAAAGTCACAAGAACGACCCGGTTGTGACTTTCCCCGCCGGCCACGTCGACGTTGATGAACAATTACTGGGGTTGATCCCACATAAGGTGTTAGGGCACTGGCATGGTATTTCCCCCTGGCAAACCCGTTACTGTCAACTATTACAAAAGATGTTGGACTAACGATTTGTGAAACACGATATGGACCCTCTCGTTTTGGTGCAAATTTGCTAGTGAAGCCCTTAGCGGCATTACTTAGTAGGTGGGCTTCCACGAGAACGAGATCTCCCTCCTTGAAAGATGGAGCATCACGACGAGCCTGGTCTCCCGTGGTCTTCCTAATATCTTGTTGCCCTTCTACACGTTCCTTGACATCCTGTAAAATGCGTGCAAACTCCTTGAGGTACGGAGTGATTTGAGGAACGTAGTTCTGCTGTGAAACGATGGATCGAAGATCGGTGTGCACGGCCATTGGAGATCGCATCTCACGAGCGAAAGTAAGGTACGCTGCGGTCTGTCCTGTCCCCTGGTTGTAGGCACTATTAAGAGCAAACCTAACCATTGGTAGAGAGGTGGGCCATTTTCGGTGCTCTGGTTCGACCAGCATGGCCAGCTGCTTCTTCAGCTCTCGGTTCTTTCGTTCCGCCGGATTTGCTTGTGGGTGGTACACTGGAATTAGAGATTTTTTTTTTTTTTTTTATACAAATAGATGACAAACAAACTGACGGCCCACCTGGTGGTAAGCGGTTACCGCCGCCTATAGACACCTGCAATAACAAGGAAAAGCACTTGATATTGCAGGTGCGTTGTCACCCTGAGGCCTAAGATGAAATGCCGTCCATGCCCAGTAATTACACTGGCTACCTTTCCCTTCAATCCGAAACACAGCGAACTGTTTCACGGCTGAAATAAGAAAGGCGGTGGTACCTACCCAGGCGACCCTACATATGAGTCTACCACCTAGTAAATAGTGATAGATAGAGATTGCTGGATGCCGAGAACGAACATAGCCTTTTGCATGACTGCGGAGACAAACTGACTTCCGTTGTCCGAAATGACACGGCGAGGTATCCCATACCTTAAGAAAACTTCCTCAATGAGTACTTTAGCGCACGTCTCAGCAGTCGCATCTCGGAGTGCGAACAGTTCGACCCATCGGCTAGCGGTGTCTTCCACAAGAAGAATCCATTTTTCCCCATCACTTCCCTCGGGAAGTGGCCCAAATAGGTCCATGGCGAGTACCTCGAATCTTTGATGAGGCACTGGGGTTTGGAGTAGACCTGCAGGTTTTAAGTTAGTACTTTTATACTTTTGACATAAATCACATGACTTTAGGTATTGAGCCACATAAGTTCTCATGTTCTTAAAATAATACCTTTCTTTTATCTTCTTCAGGGTCCGCTCCAAACCCAAGTGTCCAGCAGTAGGCGCATCATGGAACTCCTTCATGAGTTCTAGCCTCAAAGACTCTGGAATCACTAATTGAGGTTCTTCGGTGTCTCCATCTGGGTCACATCGGTAAAGTATTCCCTGAGAAAGGTAGTAACCTCTGTCGGTCCAACGAACAGCTGACTCTGGATTATCAGAATCCTCGAAATCTAATAAAATTTTACTTACTTCAGGGTCATTCAATTGGGCATCTCGAATGTCCTCCGGTTTCTGTTGAGGTAAGTCGACCACCACAGGGCAAATACTGCAAGGGCTGGAAGAACTAAGCACCTCAGAGTTGCTCGTCACTGGACGACTAAGAGTGACGGCAACATTTATTTTACCCGGTGTGTAGTGGATGTCCAAATTGTAAGACTGGATTTTCATTGCCCAACGGGCTAACCGACCACTGGGTGTCTTCAAAGACAGGAGCCACTTTAAAGGCTGATGGTCAGTTGCAATACGAACTTGCGCTCCTTCGATGTAACCGCGAAACTTTTCTAAAGCCCAGACTACGGCTAAGGCTTCGCGTTCGGTTGTGTGATAGTTTCGCTCAGCAGGCAAAAGCAGCCTACTG
Source organism: Nymphula nitidulata (assembly GCA_947347705.1). NCBI lineage: Eukaryota > Metazoa > Arthropoda > Insecta > Lepidoptera > Crambidae > Nymphula > Nymphula nitidulata. Next base: position 1,658,056 of record OX374618.1, read on the forward strand.
GCGTACTCTATCGGTCTCTCTTCAGGAGCTGTATCACCTTGCATTAACACCGCCCCAAGGGCGTATGCGCTAGCATCGGTTCTTATAATGAAAGGTTCATCGAAGTTGGCTTGACGAAGAATGGGACTTGCTGTAAGCCGTAACTTGAGCTCCTCGAAAGCTCCTAGCTCGCTCTCCCCCCATTGCCAACGTCTTCCTTTTTTAGTAAGGTCTGTCAAAGGACGAGCTACGTCCGAAAACTGTGGAATGAATTTACGAAACCACGAGCAGGTTTGTAGGAATGTTTTAAGTTCTTTCAGGTTTGTAGGGGGCTTCATACTTAAAACTGCTTCAACCTTGGCAGGATCAGGCTCGATGCCCCGAGACGAAATCACATGTCCCAGGTAAGACACTCTTTCTCTACCGAACACGCACTTAGTCCTGTTCGCTCTGAGATCGAACAGGCGGAGGCGCTCAAAGACCTGCTGAAGGTCCTTCAGGTGCTGATCAAAGGAAGAAGATATAACCGGGAGGTCATCAAGATATCCCAGCACGCAGACGTCCTTGAGGCCAGAACGCATTCGATCCATCAACCGCTGGAACGTCGCCGGAGCGTTCTTCAAGCCAAACGGCATCCGACGAAATTGGAATGTTCCGAAAGGAGTTGTAAAAGCTGTTTTATGCCGATCTTCGGGCGCTACATCTGTTAACCAGTAACCAGCCTTCAGATCAATTGTGGACATGACACAATCGGGCTTAGTACTCTGCAGCAACTCGTCGATAACCGGCAGCGGGTAAGTATCGGTTTTAGTCACATTATTAAGCTTCCGGTAGTCCACGCAGAACCTTATTTCACCATTTTTCTTAGGTATCAACACCACAGGCGAGGCCCACTCGGATTCAGCATCTTCAATAATGCCATCTTCAAGCATCTTCTCAATTTCCTTTCTTATTATTTCCTTTTTAGCTGGGGAAACACGGTATGGCGGACTAGCAATCGGTGCAGCATCACCTGTATCGATACGATGGACAGCGAACTTTGTTGGTCCTCCCCCTGGCGCAAAAATGTCCTCATGGGCATCCAGAAGATCGGACAATCGCTCTCGTTCATCACGATCAAGGTGGGACCCCTCGTCATCGCGAAGACCCACAGACGAACAAGCGAGTGGCTGTAATGGCAAAGATTCAAATAGAATCGGTTGAGGCTCCCTATCGTGTCTCACAAACCATACACCACGGTCAAAATCTAACACCATGCCAATGTCCTGAATAAAATTCATACCTAATAAGGTTTCGGTTGCATTAGGCAACATAATAAAACAAACAGGCAGTGTCACTCCTCGTACGCTTACGTTAACGTGCGTCATTTCGACATTTTGTGCACTAACCCTACCGTCTGCAAATTTTAATTCAATACAATTATTTGAAAATTCGTGACCATTATTAACTAAAAGGGCTTTAAGGGAAACACTTCCTATACAATGTTTTGCACCCGTATCTAACAGCACTTTGCCTTTTTCACCGTATATTTCTATGTTTATGAGAGGACGCACACGCGAATCGATTTTACGGTCACTCGCGGACACTGATTGAAAAACGGAAGACGCCACTTTAATTTCTTTGCATTTAGGGCAGTTCGAACGGATGAAACCGGGCGCTCCACACCCGAAACACGTGACAGCCGGTGTGGGCGGTTCCACCTCCTCAGTAGACGACTGGTTAGCCTTCTGCTTGGTTAGTTTGTGACAGGCCTCCTTAAAATGGCCATATTGTTTGCAGTAGTAGCAATAGGCGCGGGTCTTAATCGTATTATGCCCAGGAGTTCGCGGAATGCTCGTAGGAGTGCACGTTGAGGGTTTATTCTCAGTCATACGTGGTCGACCCTCGTCCATAACCTCTTCGACGCGGCGCGCGTGTGTCAGGAGTTCCGCGAAAGTACTAATACTGGGGCGCGCAACCTTCTCACGAATACGTCGGTGCAGCAACCCGTACACCATGTCTAATTGAACTACCTCTGTAAGCGAGTAATGTGGCAACTGAGCTATCAACGCTCGGATATGACACACAAATAAATCAGTTGCTTCGTCAACTCTTTGTTCCCTTTCAAATATTTTCCTATATACTTTGTGTGGCGGCAGACGCGGACCAAAAGTTTGCTTCAATGATTCTAAAGCATCTTGCCAGGTCGCGGTAGTGTCCTTTACTCCTTGCCACCACGTTGCGGCAAGCCCCGTCAGCAACATGGGCAGCCCCCGTAGCGCGTTGGCGTCGTCAACTCGGACGCAGTCTTTGTATGTCCCAACGGCGTCAATAAAAGCGAGGACATTGCTTGACGCTTGGCCATCGAAACGCGCCGTACACTTAGCAAAATGACCAGTAAAAGATAGAAGTGGAGATGGAGTACTTACAGGCTCGCTGCGACTTAGCCTGTTTAAGAGCATCATCAGCTGGTCGGTTGTTAGGGTGACAGATGACCCAGCAGCAACAACAGGTGACTGCGGATCCACAGCAGCGGGCGCCTGCGCGACCTCAGTGTCAGCGCAGCGCGGAGCAGCATCGCGATCGGGCGCCTGGCCTGACGCTAGGTCCTGTGAGGGAGCGCCAGCAGAAGCCGGGCTCGCGGCACGCGATCTTGTTAACACCATTGTAACACAGTCTCCACAAATAATCCACTAACACCGTAAAATTCCACAATTATGACCACTTAGGTAATCGAGGTTCTGCGTAAGCACTAAAGTCTAATCGCATAACATAAGAGTTATTCTGAATATTTATTGTCACTCCAACTTGGGTACGGTACGATACAGAAAGAAAATAATAAATTAATCTAGTCCACATAAACTATGCATAAGTACGTTAATCGTTACGATAAGTAACAATGTTCCTTTTCACTATAGGTCCGTAGGTATCTAGATTCGAGATAACGCTCGGAACACAATCTAAATACTTAAAAGCGCACTGTTTTTCAAAAACACGAAAACGTTCCCGACGAAAACATTCACTAATTTGCAACAAGATCGTAAAGTTCTTTAGACGCACATATTATAAATACAAACGCTCACAGTACATAGTCTGTAGGTTAGGTGACCTAGGTTCAGGCACATAAGACCCGGAACAAAACCTAGCTAGTAATTCACTAGAGTCACAATAACTTTTTGCGTAGCGCGATTAGAACGACGACCGACGATAGACTGTCTAGCGCCAAAACAAAATTATTATTTTCGTCTTCGTTGGCTCGCGGTCTCTAGTTGCATAGCCATAATCAGCCGTATGCAGTTGCATTAAGTTGCACGCGCTGAAACCGTCACACGGGGCCCGTGACAAATATACTTCACGAAGTAGCGGGCAGTGGGGCGTGTGCGAGGTGCGAGGCGCGAACGGACGCGCGAAACGGTCAAGTCCAATTCGTATGGGCGAGTCCAATATGAAAAATTCCACATTAAATTTAGGTGTGTCGTGAATTGATGCACTTCGAAAGTTTATTGATTTTAACACAAATAGTTTGTAATTGCACAAAATATATTAAAGTTCTGCCTCACATTGGTCGCCAGTTATAGGGAGCTGGTGCAATTAATTAAAATGCGTATTAAATTAATAAATCAATTTTACTGACACACACACACACACTATTGACACAAAGGTACAAGTAGACGCTTATATTAGATAATGAGTAATAATTAAAATTATAATTGGAGTCGCCCCCGACGAGCGCACGCGCGGGCGTATTAAACAGATAACTTGACAATACTACTTATTTGGAAAAGCGCGGCGAGCGCCGTGGGGGTTGTAATGACGGAGGGGCACGGGGAGTGACACTGTCCATTGATGGACGGCTTGAATGGTGAGCGCGGGGACTCGCTATAAGTTCTGTTTGTCCGTCTGTTACCTACATTTTAACTTTTAAGTCGCTGAACTGATTTACATGAAATTTGGCAAGGAGATTGACTACCGACATCTACATGGGTGGACCCACTAAGTACCACCTTGCTTAATAAAAAAAACCTAACCTACTGGCACATTTATTAACTGACTGGCGATGGAATTTGATTCAGTGTTTAAAGGAGTTTTCCATTGAAGTTTCACAATTATCTCTTACTCGCTATACGTATAGGTATATGATTATAAAAAGGTTAGTAAGAGGAGACAAGATCTCTTTTGAGCTGTACAAAATTAAACGTTCATTTAAAATATATATAAATATATATTGTTTCTTGCATTGGTAACACGTCGCTTGCTCCCGAAAACCGTCTGGCTTTGATAAGCTACGCTTTGTACCAATTTGCTTTTTAATTTCAATAAAACTAGAATTTGTTAACCGACGACGAGTTTAATTTATGTTTCAAAGAGGAGCTATAAATAAATATATGTACAAAAACCCAGTCCAAACTTATTCATATTATATTATCGTCTATCAGAGACAGTACCGGAACATTTAGAAATGAGCAATTTTAAAGGCGCATTTCAAAGGTTTTAAAAAGATAGATAACTTTAAAGGCTCACTACTAAATAACCATGAACATCATGTGTCTGTTTCGGACTTGCTCCAATAGTGTATCGGATAGACATTTCACTTTGAAGTTGAATCCTATAATTAACTCAAAACCTCAAATTTTGGAGATGTTCCAGTACTGTCTCCGGTAGACGTTATATACATATTCATTTATTTATTCTGTGTACATAGGTATAATAAGTTGATACAATAAATATAGTAAGTTCTCTATGCACCGCCAATGGGCATACAAAATATTATAAACAGACTAAAACATTTCCTCCAATTTATCAAAAAAGTCAAAATTCAAATGTCAATTAATTAAATACAATAAGGCAAAAATAACTCCGTAAGGCAGCTATCGCTCACTTTATTATGTAAAAATAATGTGAATGGTTTTTTAAACCATAGGATTGCTTTAAATACGGTTTTTCTAATTTTTCCAATTTTTCTATCTATTTTTAGTTTTTTTAAGCTAGTCCTGCTATTATTGAAATTGAGAAATTGTGTATATTCTTATTTTTACATCTGAATACTGCAAACTATTACTTATGTAATAGTTTCCCTATGTGATGACAATCATTATTAATGGACGGCCGGCTGGCCGAGTGGTCTGTACCCCTTGCTATACAGGCTACTCGGTTAAGAGCTCCCGAGTTCGAATCCCGGTAGAAGCAAATGGTTGTAGGATGAGTACTTACGAGCATTGTTTACAGTCAAAGATATTTCTAATATTTATATACATATTATTATTTCTCTGTTATCTAGTATCCATAACACAAGCTCTTAATGATGCTTACTTTGGGCTAGATAATAGGTATGAGTGTATGAATATTATTATTATGAATATTCATAATCATCACCAGCCTATATACGTCCCACAGCTGGGCACAGGCCAGCCTCATGTGTTTCTTCCCTACATGGAAGAAACATATGAGGAGATTGGGCCATAACACCACAACGCTGGCCCAATGCGGGTTGCTTTATAATGAACAATATATTATTATTGTTATATTCTTAATTTTTGATTTTAACATTATTATAAATGTTTGAAAAACTAGAAAAATTTCACGTCCTGAGGCAGGAATTCAGGCCGGGGCCGGGCTGGGGTTTCCTGCCTCAGGACGTGAAATTTTTCTAGTTTTATTATATTTTAATTACTATTAAGTATTGTTATTATATTTTTATCGTTTTCTCAGCTTTTTCGCAGTTTATTGTTATTATTATTTAGGAACATTGTCAACAAGTCTTAGAGTCTCATTATTTTAAAAACATGTGCATATAAAATGCACCTAGACCTTATAATAGTTATTGCTATAAACATAAGGAAAGTTCCAATTGAATATCTTTTATAAAGAAAATTTAAGTTAGGGTACACACACAAGCTTATATTAAGAAGCATTTATTTTTTAAAGCAGGCATGCGTCACTAGTTATGAATTTAATTAAAAGAACGCGCGAGCTGCGGCTTGTGTGGTTTACATTTTTATAACATCTCTTTTGCTATTTAATTGTTCGTTAGTTATAATTTTAATGTTTAAAATACTATAATTATGTTCACATCTATTATAAGTACTTAGGAGAAACACATGAGGAGTTTGGGCCATAACACCACCACGCTGGCCCAATGCGGGTTGGTGGCGACTTAACGTGCCTTCCAAAGCACGGAAGAGCTCTAGATTAGAAATTTTGGTTGACCCATCCCGGAATCGACCATGGCGAAAGTTGCTTTGTTTTCGTAATCGAAACCAAAGCGCTCAAAAAACTACACCACCGAGCTCCTCGTATTTAGGATTTTATAAATTGTTGAATGAGCATATAAAAAAGCGATAAAGCTTTGCATATTGTTATAGTTTTATAACAATATGCAAAGCTTTATCGCATCATCACCATCATCTCATCAGCCTTATGTCCAGCAGTGAGCGTTCTCCTCACTGCTGGGCATAAGCCTCCCCCAAAAATCTTCAAGCCGATCGGTCGATCGATCACTTTATAATAATAAAAAGATTTTTTTCGCTCTCATGTGGCAAACGGAGACCGTTTTTCGTTTTTAAAATAGAGACAATATTACTGTATAAACTTCCATCCCTATCGCAAAACAGTAAGTTAAATTGTAAATGGTTGGTTCGTTCACAATGTTTCGAGTGTTCATAATCTTGAGAGACGGAATATAAAATATGTTTATAATTTATTATACAACGGCTTAACATGCCGTGCTTCGGAAGGCACGTTAAGCCGTTGGTCCCGGTTGTTACAGCAAACGCTTTAACCCACCAACCCGCATTGGGCCAGCGTGGTGGTGTTATGGCCCAAACTCCTCGTGTGTTTCTCCCATGTAGGAAGGCCTGTGCCCAGCAGTGGGACGTATATATGCTGGTGATGATGATGATGATACATTAGCATTATATGCTATATATTACAAATAGGTAACAACTCTTCTAACTTACGTCTAGATCCCGACACACGTAGCCAGTAACAACAAATAGATTTTAGAAAAGCATTCAGCCTATAAAATGACAATAAAATATTGGTATAACTCTCTGTGGTAGCCATCAAGGACACTGCATCCTCAGTTATTAATTAAAAATGGCCGAACGATGCTGTGAAACTTAATTAAAAGACGCGGCGCGATGCGGTCGCCCGCGATTTATTGCGATCAATTGCGAACTCCTTTATCAGTAATTGTCCGTGGGTTTTCTAAACTGAATTTTATTTATTGACGCTTTATATGTGACCTTATTAAAAATTGTCTGCGCAGAGAAGAAGAATGTTCAGAAATTTGATTGGAGAAGAATTGTTACGGCGGTGTACCATGGTGGCCTTGCGCAACTTTGAAGTCAATTTTCTCAGACTTAGAGACGTTGTCAGCAGGCTGAAATGCGTTTTAAGCCATTTCAGGAGCCAACCAATCCGTTATTTAGGAAGTCCATTTGTTTAGGAGCTACGATGCCACCAAAGAATATACTTTTTACTTCAAGGATGCCACAGACAGACACACAGCCAGACACGTCAAACTTATAACACCCCACTTTTTGCGTCGGGGGCTTTAAATATCGGCCCTTTTTATAATATGTAAGCGTCAATTACAGGCATCAGTACCTGCTACCATCAGAAGGGCTTTTTTTAAACCCTTCTGATGGTAGCAGGTACTGATAGTAAGTGAAGATAAAGCCGACGATGGAAGCGAGTTACACCCGGATTCCTCAACCACAGGGGAACTGGCTATCTTACCTCTAACTACCGGAACACAACAATGCTGTTAACATTATTGTTATGGCGGCAGACATAAGTAAGATGCCAGGCGGACTTAGAAAAGCCCTACCACCAACCAAACCGAGCCGAAAATTTCTGCCCCCACAGGAATCGAACCCCAGACCTCTTGATCTGAGGTAGGTGGTCTCAACCACTAGACCACAGAAGCGACTTCATGCCTGATACAGTCGAAACGACAACTCGTAGAGGCCAAACTTAACAAAACTCTGTAAACCATTTCGGGTTTCAGAGCTGCTCGCTTACCTCTTAGGTACGTCGTATTTTATCACGAAAACAAAATAATAGCGTTATTGAAATTTAAAATGCAAATCCTCATACAAAAACAAAGGCAGGTCAGTAAACCCTGCCAGAGGCACGCGTTTATTTTAACAGCAAATGACCAAAACACATTTAAGCAAGATGGCGACTTAAGCCGCCATTGCAGAGTTATTTTTATTTCAAAAACAACTGTGCCAGGGATTAAAATTGTTATTTTTCTTCTAAGCGGTTACCTAAACCTTTGCATGCTTGTTTTTTAGGATCACAGACAACATACACTAATTCAAACAAACTAATCCTAAGTTTTTCTTTATATAACCAGGGGTGGCTGCAGCCTTATAGTGCTTGTAGCACTGAAGGTAGTACTCAAATGAAAAGAGTGGGCTTTTCATTTCATTCACTAAGCAACCAACCGTAACATCTAACGGACGACTACGCAATCCCTCGCGTAGATACATCAACATGCGAAGTTTAGGGTAAACGGATATTTCTTAAGTTCCTATTCTAATCTTACTCATCGCTCCGGGCTAGATATAAAAAAATGTCAACAAAAGAGATGAGATATGGCTAAAATATGTATAATTAGATAATATTATAATTCTGTATACTTTTATGTATTCTTAATTTTTGATTTTAACATTATTATAAATGTTTGAAAAATTACTTAGTAATTAAAATATAATAAAACTAGAAAAATTTCACGTCCTGAGGCAGGAATCGAACCCACGACCTTTCGCAATCCGGGCGACTGCTCTGACCACTGAGCCACCCAGGACTTGGGATATCCCTGTGAAATTCTTCTAGTCTATCTGTATTTGCGTTTATGAGCTAACGTCCACCCTACAATGTCGAAATATTCTATTTCAACATCCGAAACGAGTATTATTAGTACTTTTATGTATTTACTTAATTAGCAATGCAGAGTCAGTACAAAGGTTGCGGTAATTTTTTGACTGTCACCACTAAAGTGAACATTGACTGAAGATGTTTTACTTTAACGTTGCGTATTATAACGAAGACGAATTCTATTAGTTACCTACTACTTCAACTACAAAGGTTTCGATTAAAAACAACATATTATCTTACACAAAAACACTAAGCACACGTCAAACCGATCAAACAAATGGGGTTATCCTCAAAAGGAATACCTAGTGAAAAATGAATAAACAATTTGTATTATCCGAAGGAAATACGTCTAGCGGCAATCGATCACGGCCGACAGCTAATCATCGAATGGCCACAGCGGGTAAATGCATTAGAGATATTGGGATATCCCTTCTAAATGTAAGAATAGCGACACACTAGCGGGAAATACGCGAAGAAAGCACTTATGGTGCTTACAATGGCTTTTATATTACACATGTAAGTCACAATTGTTACTAACCAATACTTATTTGTAATCTTTGGTAATTTAGTACTATTATCAGCGACAACATTAAAGAGGAAGATCTTAAGTCGCATTTTGACGTAAGCTTACATATGTATCAGGGAAATTTGGATGCCTTAACATACATAGGCATTTGTTTTGAATGGGACAATAAATTTGCGAACGTTCAGACGTTGTGCGCAAAGCAAGATAGTGCTAATATTGTAAAATTGTCTGTTTAGTCATGACAACTTCAAATACGATTTCTTTCAAGCGTGTAATATCATTTTGCTAATGTGACGTCTTGAGAAAATCATGGTGACTTTTTGCAAGTGCGTCATAAATTTATATTCGATTGCCCAACGCAAAATACAGCGCCCCTTGAAGTGGTACATCACTGCAAACGGCGGGACCATAAATTCATCCGCTAGTATTTATACTCAGCTATTATTCCAACACATAAGCTAAAACCAACATCCGTGCATCAGTGACCCAAATGCATCGCGGTTGCACACGTACCAAGTGCCACTAAGGAACTTACGAAAGACTGCCGCATATATCCTATCTGCTAACATCTTCTGGATCTGCTGAATGTCTCTCTCCACTACCCGGCGTACCATTGACATGTTGGCGCGACCTTTTGACGCATTACAGCAAAAGAGTCATCGACAGTTTCATCGGCCTATACCAGAATCTGATGCGCTACATAATCAGGTTAGACTCTACAAGGCCCTGAAGTTGTAATTGTATTGGACTTTCAAGATGGCAATATTCTCTAAAGAGGGCAATCTTTACACCGCGCTGCACTGTCTGAATCTATATGACCACGGCGTTTCTGTCATCACACCTCTCTCCATCGGCAGGGAATTCATCCTCACACGTTGGAATCAAAATAGTCGCGTACTGTGCGGTTTCAGAGAAACTTTCTTCCGCGAACGCTCATCTTGTGGAATGAGCTTCTTTCAGAGGTTTTCTCGAATGAGTACAGCATGGGGTTCTTCAAAAAGAGCTTGAAAAGGTTGAAATTGAAATTGAAATTTGAAATTGAAATTGATAGCATAATCCAAAAGTCCGAAATAAAATTTAAGGTGGTGGTTGAGTTCCTTGTGAAGAGTTACCTTTTTAAGTTTGACACCTTTCACGTCACTTTTATGTTACAGTTAAATTAATAAAAACATTGTCCTACTCGTGACAACCCTAAAAAATTCATACTATCGCGTAATGGTTCGACACACTACAGTTATACCACACACACACACACACAGACACAAGAACCCCCCAGAATACCAAATGTTATTTCTGAATTCTGTAACACTCCGTATAAATCAAGAGAAAGCATTATGTTGTGTTGTGTGGCTGCAGGGGCTCCCAATTAAGCTTTTTTATGAGCTCTAGCGATCTTACTCACCGCAGGAACACACCACTAAAAAATAGCGTTATTCCGTAAGAAGGTGCTCTTAAAATTCAAGGGGTAAATACCACTTTCCACTTGTAGTGTTCCAGTTGCACTAGGAAAGTCTACGAAAGATTACTAACGGAGTAAGGACTGTCTCAAGCACAAACGGTTATGCTTGATGTGCTTTCGACTTTACTTAGAAAGGTATGTCTCTTCTTTCTGAATATTATATTTAAATTTTAAGCCCCGTGGAATAGCCCGCAAAAAAACGTACCAAGACAATGTCTTTGAAGTCATTAAGTAAGGCAGGAATAAAGTTCCCTCTTTCATTTAAGTCCTATTTAAGTAAACTAGCAGCAAAGACGGTGCGGCACTTAATTTTTATTCACATTTTCATTTGTTCCTTTTGTAGCTCAATTATCATAAAATTCGTTTTGTGATTTAAAAGATTGTTAAAATGTAAAAGAAAGGAGTCTTTGAATATGGTTTCATTTCAGAGCCCCAATATTTTACTGAGCATTTATCAGATTAAATAGGGTCGTGCCATCAATATGACAATTGAAACATGGGCTATATTAGTTCATAAAAATGTTTATTTTTACAATTTTTAGTAATTATCCAAGGTCAAAGCTAGAGGAGCTCGCTGGCGTAGTGTGTTGAGCTCTCTGGTTTAGATTACGGAAACAAAGACACTTTCGTCATGGTCGATCCTGGGATGGGTCAAACAAAATTTCTGGTCTCGAGGTCCTCCCTGCTTCGGAAGGCACCTTGAGCAGTTACTCCCGTTAGTTACTGTAACCGCTTCAACCCACCAACCCGCATTGGGCCAGCGTGGAGGTGCTACGGCCTAAACTCCTCGAGTGTTTCTCCCATGTAGGAAGGCATGTGCCCAGCAGTGGGAAGTATAGGCTGTTGATGGTGATGAAAGCTATATTGCTACGTTTTGTGTTTCGGATTGAAGGGAAAGGTAGCCAGTGTAATTACTGGGCATGGACGGCATTTCATCTTAGGCCTCAGGATGACAACGCACTTGCAATATCTAGTGATTTTCTCGTGTTATTGCAGGTGTCTATAGGCGGCGGTAACCGCTTACCATCAGGTGGCCCGTCAGCTTGATTATCATTTAGTTGTATATAAAAAAAAATGGGTGACCGACGCATTATTGACTTATCAGTCTCTCAGTCTCTGATTGAAATACTTATGTAAGCATTGTTTGTAACACAGTTTGACTTCCGTTTTAATTAACAGTTGTTTGTCGAATAGTCATTTTTTATTTAGATCCAGGCTAAAAATATATATAATATTAGTCGTATACTTATTCGAACACAAAAAGAATTAAGTACAAATAAAGAATGAAAACGATGAAAAAATGTATGCTCCAGGCGGAACATTTTTTCATATTTTTTTTTCTTATTTGTAATTGTTACAATAAAGTAGGCGTTTAATAATAATAATAATATATAATAATAATATTTATACACCACACCTATTATCTAGCCCAAAGTAAGCATCATTAAGAGCTTGTGTTATGGATACTAGATAACTAATAGAGAGAGAATAAAAGAGAAATAATAATAATATGTCATTATTTCTCCGTTATATCTCCGTAATATTTCTCCGTCATTAGTTCTCCGTATGTTTAAACGCATCAAAAACATTAAATGTTGCAAAAAAAATGTATCTAAATGCCTAGATCTATATATTTGACGGTAATTTGAGCTAACATACCTAAAAAACTCTGAAAACTTCAAAAAAATAATTTTATAATTTTCATAAATACCTTATCTGAAGTACAATAACCCAATAGTCCCGAATAAGTGCCCTATCTATCTATCCCTGACATGTTACTGGAATCTCATTACTATCTACCTATATTTGTCATTGAAGTTTTTCTTTGTAACCCGCCTACGCCTTAGGCTACGGGCACACGTTATACAGGGTGGGGCGACAATAAATTAAAACATGGGGTATATAAGTTCATAGAAATGGTTTCCCACTTTCAAAAACATCTTGTTCATTTGATAATTTCATGAGATTAGTATGAAATATCATTATCGTTGCATTTTTTTATTAGCTACATTTATTTTTCAGATATATTAGCTCCTGCTATTAGCGGCTACTTCCGCCATTCTTAAACTAAAACAATAAAGTATAAGCAAATATGACGCACAATAGGTTTTCCATTGTGTGCGTGTACCAGCGGGCTGGTGAAGGACGAACGATTAAACGTTCTACAATAAATTTCTCTACACCTGCTATAGCATGCAAAGAGTTATTGCATGCTCTTGTCGGGAAATATGTGTCATATACTGAGTGACGTACCTTACTACTGCGTACACTGCTGACAATCTACCTACGAAAATCGTTTGCACTCGCTGTGTCTACGTGCATGTATTACTTTTCTTTGCAGCGCGGTAATAGAATACGTAACAAAACAGAGCTAGAATGGCCAGTCGGAGCCGGCGTCGATCTCGGTTTCCTCATGCGCTCGTCGCCCCAAGAGGTCCCGTGGATGTCTAGTCCGAGGCGTGTGCTTACACTTACAGTTTAACTGTTATCTTTTTTTTTTTATACTTAGCACGACAAACGACTCAACACCACCTGATGTGAAGCAGTAAGAAGAGTCCATATGCGAAGACAGCTAGTGCAGTTCAGACACTGCTCTAGCTGCCTCCACCTTGCCGGCCCGAAAGGTGCTTTTTCACGCCTCTTTTGAAGGAACCTATGCTATAGGAAGGAGGGAACACATGTGCTGGCAAAGAATTCCAAGTTCTGGAAGTTCGACAAAGAAAAGAGCTACTAAATTTTTTTGTACGTGATGTTGAGGTGGAGACAGTGAATTGATGACTCCGAAGACCGGCACGCGTGCTCCTGAGTAGGAAGGGGGAAGGTGGGATAAGGTCAAATAGCTCTTCAGAACACTCTCCGTGATATAGCCGATAGAAGGCGCTAAGCGACGCAATATCTCGACGCAATTGCAGAGGCTCGAGGTTGTTGGTGACCTCTACATCGCCAACGATACGGACAGCACGACGCTGCAATCTGTCCAGGGCATCGAGTAGGTACTTGGCGGAGCCATCCCACAAGTGCGAGCAATATTCCACGCTAGACCGGACCTGAGTTTTATACAGCAGGCATAATTGGTCAGGCGTGAAAAATCGACGCACCTTGTTCAGGACACCGAGCTTCCGTGAGGCTGTTTTTACCACGGTTTCGATGTAGTTCCTGGAATTCAGATCGCAACATATCTCCATACCTAGCAAGTTGAGGGAGCCCTGTGCCGAAAGAGTCGTGCCCTGAAGAGACGGAAGGGGAAGGAACGGCGACATTTTGGCTGTAAACGCGCACACCTGTGTTTTCTTAGCATTGAACTCAACAAGATTGTAAGATTACGATAGATTTAGTTAGATTAGATTATTCAGATACGAGGTTCAACACCTTGTCGAGCTCAATGGTAAGATTCTCTCTCTCCCTCTCAATTTCAGCGCGCCCAGCCCCTGGGCGACCGTAATATCCCCCATGCACTGTACTGTCATCTGCATAGCAATGAATGTTTCCTAACGGAATCATGTCATTGATATGAAGAAGAAAGAGTGTGGGGGATAGAACAGAGCCTTGTGGTACACCAGCATTCACTGACATGAACCGCGAAGCGCATCCATCTGCGAGGACACGGATTCTTTGCTCATGCAGGAAGCCGGCAATCCAGTTACAGAGCTGAGCAGGCAGACCGTATGCCGGGAGCTTGGAGAGAAGAGCCCTGTGCCAGACCCGATCGAACGCTTTGGCAATGTCAAGGCTAACTGCCAGTGACTCACCACGTTTGTCAATAGCTTCACCCCAGACATGCATTAAGTACGCTAGAAGATCACCCGTTGACCGGTTCGGCTGAAACCCGTACTGTCGATCATTAATTAATGAGTGATCTTCTAGGTATCGGATCAGCTGGTAGTTTAAGATCCGTTCCATGACCTTGCAAAAAACTGAGGTGACAGCTATCGGGCGGTAGTTAGCTGGGTCTGATCGGTCTCCCTTTTTGGGGACCGGTTGCACATTGGCCTCTCTCCAAGATTCCGGCACACACCCAGAAGAGAGAGAAAGACGGTATAGCCGCGTTAAGACAGGAGACAACTCCGCTGCGCAGTTTTTCAGTACTATCGCTGGAATGCCATCAGGTCCACTAGCTATCTAATCTGTGCTTACAGTTCGTGTGTGCATTCAAACAGTTCCACGCTATGCTATCTGTGTGCATCTGTGAAGTAAAAGCGCTACTGTAAAAAGATTTCTAGTGTCCAGTGATTCTCTAAAGTCAGCAGCTTTGAATTCGTGGCTATGGCACCGTTGTCATACCTTTGGCGTTTGTTTGACAAGTATCTGACAGTCGTTGGTGACACTAGCGCTCCGATATTTTTGTAAAAGTCAATCAAATATTGGAAGTCATTATGATACATTTTAAACACAAGAAAAACTCATGTCGTATTTCTAAAACAGCGACAAATATACACAGGCAAGAGATTGACGTAGAGATTAGTGAAAACACTTACGCGGAGCGCTGTGCTTAAACGATCAATGGCGGCTCGTCGTCTTGTCAGTCGTCAAGCTCGATGTCGAATATTTTACTAGGTGGTAGGCCCGTATGTAGAGTCGTCTGGGTAGGTACCACCACCTTTCTTTTTTCAGCCGTAAAACAGTTCGCTGTGTTTCGGATTGAAGGAAAAGGTAGCCAGTGTAATTACTGGGCATGGACGGCATATCATCTTAGGCCTCAGAATGACAATGCACATGCAATATCAAGTGATTTTTCCTTGTTATTGCAGGTGTCTATAGGCGGCGGTAACTGCTTACCATCAGGTGGGCCGTCAGCTTGTTTGTCATCTAGTAGTATAAAAAAAAACTGTTAGTGAATCGCACTGCATGCTGTGGTTCGGTGTCACCGAGAAATGCGTTCATATCAGTCGCTGAAATATTATAGGAAAAATGTGTGACATGAGTGACTACCCTTAATCTTGACATGGGTAAAGAAGTTTTAGTATTTCCTTCCATAAATAAATACATATTTTTCCAGAGACCAACGTTTTCTTTGTACATAATTATAGTGTAGCAATATCAATCAAGTATCAACCGTATCACGCTATTCCTGGAACTGATAACAATTGTGAACTTATACAAAGATGAAAATGAAATGAAAATGAAAATGAAATAATTTATTCAGTAACACATAATTATGACTACAGAAGCCAAATACAACACATTTGAACAAAAAAAACAATATAAATATGTCACTGAAAAGGAATCCACTCAGCATAAGCCGAAGCATCCTTGGATACTACGACGCTGGTCTTCCGTGGATACCTATTCGCTAAAGGTTATGACAATTAAAAAATAAATCAATTGTGTCTGGAATCTCATTCTTGACGGATTAATGCCAGGCACTAGGTATGGGTTCTTTGGGACTCTTTGTGGACCCACGCGGAAATATATAATATTATCAAGTATTATTATTTATTATGATGTAAGCGGCCTTGTCCATGATTGTCCTACTCTCCCCTTCCCACAGATATGATAGATGTTTTTCTATTGTCTGTAAATGCCGATGACTGGTAAGGGATAGAAAGCTAATTAGAAATATAGGGATGTGTGCGGTAGTTTCAAGCGCGGGGTAATTTGGAATGAAGCGGTAAATGTCATGATAGAAAAGAACTGAACATGGATTCTATGCAGCAACAACCGGGACCAACGGCTTCACGTGCCTTCAGAAGCACAGAGGAGTGAGAGATTAGAAATTTTGATTGACACATCCCGGCATCGATCCCGGAAAGTTCCTTTGTTTTCGTAATCGAAATCAGAGCGTTCAACCCACTACGCCAACGAGCTCCGCCACAGATAAATAATAGCATAATGAGGCGGCAGAAAGAAAGATAAAGATAAAGATAAAAAATATCTCTGTATAAACTTAGACATAATTAAAAATACAACTGAAAGACTACATTTATTTTGATATTTTTTTGCCCCATAAAAAATCTCACAAATTGGAAGCAATGTGGTCGCATACTGTAGGCAAACATTCTCCCGCGTACGCTCAGGCTGTGAAATGAGCTCCCTGCAGAGGTAGTTGGGTTCTCCAAAAAAAGTTTTACAGGGTCGGCAACGCGCAAGTGATACTCCTGGTGTTGTAAGCGTCCATAGGCTACGGTAACCGCTTACCATCAGGTGGGCTGCTTGATTGCCATCTTAGTGGTATAAAAAGTGTGCACGGCGAGTACATGATGATATTAATTGCTATGGTAATATAAATTAGGGCTAGCTTATAATATCTAGGTGACACCTAAGCTGAGTAAAATTGTTTACCTATATCTTAGACATCCTACCTCAAAGCAAGAGGTATTCCATTCGTGCTAATAGCGCGAAGCTTCCTTCGCCTGCATGAGCCCCATCTGACAGCAACAACGTTTGTTTCCTAGCGACATTAATAATTCGCGCTACGTTCGCGGTGATATAGCGCGCGACCCTGTTACAGCTTGAGTACCACCCCGAGGGTTGAACTGGCAAGGAATACCTTGTAACTTGTAATTGACAGCGAACTTGTACCCGTAAACTAGAGAATACAGTGGCTTGACGTAAAACAATACCGAGTAACCGATTTGCGCATTACTTATTAATACTTACTAGATGTAGGGACGTGGAGGTCGTCTGAGTATGTTTTTTTTTATACTATTAAGGTGGCAATCAAGCATACGGCCCACCTGATGGTAAGCGGTTACCGTAGCCTATGGACGCTTGCAACACCAGGGGTATCACTTGCGCGTTGCCGACCCTGTAAAAACCTTTTCACGCCTTTTTTGAAGAACCCCATGCTGTACTCATTCGAGAAAACCTCTGCAGGGAGGTCATTCCACAACCTGAGCGTACGCGGGAGAAAGTTTCTCTGAAACCACACAGTACGAGACCATTTTAGTTCCAATGTGTGAGGATGAATTCCCTGCCGATGGCGAGCGGTGCGATGGTAGAAAGAGGCCGTGGGCATCATGGCAAACAATTCCTCAGAACACACCCCGTTATACAAACGGTAGAACACACATAAGGAAGCAAAATCTCTCCTTAGGCTTAATGGTTCAATACCGCTTGTGAGCTCGGGATCGTCGACAATTCTCATAGCGCGTCTTTGAACTGCGTCAAACGGTCCAAGCTGGTATCCAGGTGCTCCCGCCCATAGGTGGCAGCAGTATTCCATATGGGGTCTCACTTGAGACTTATATAGTAACAGTCTTTGCCCCGAAGAGAAGTACCGCCGCGCTTTATTGAGCACACCGAGTTTCTTAGATGCCAGCTTGACTTTATTTTCTAAATGACCGCGGAACTGCACGTCACTAGAGATATCGACACCAAGGATCCCGATACTCTTTATGTTTCGGATTGAAGAAGGGAAAGGGGACTAGTGTAATTAATGGCCACGGAAGGCATTTCATCTTAGGCCTCGGGTTGTCAACGCACCTGTAATACCAAGTGATTTTAAAAATGTTCGTGCTATGAGCGCAGTCTTTGTTAGAAAACTGACAGCGAAGCGAACATTTCGAAAGCTCACCGTAAGTCTCTGGAACATTCTCAAGACGCCAACAACGTCGTTTTAAAGAGCTGTGGATGGCAGACAACATATTCCGACAACATATCTCTACGCAAATTAAGCACACGTCCTGGTTCTCGCAGAGCATTCTTTACGTCTCGCAGCCAGATGCTTCCCTCGGAAATTCCTTTCATTTTGTAATATCTCTGGGAGGCGAATAATAGTAAATAGTTGGAAATAGAATTGATATAATTTAATATCCCGTCATAAATTGTATGTATCTTTATCTTTACAAGCTGTCACCCTTTTGCCTTTATACAGGATGGCACATTTAGATCGGTCAGTATGGGAAAATCTAAAACTATAAGACATACGAAAATCTCTTCTTAGGAACCACGTCATCGATTTTAGTAATAAGAAAAACTGCATTCATACATTAAAAAAACCCGTACTCAGCTCGGGAATCGAACCCGGACGATTTGAAAAATTAAACTAACACTATTTTTATTTAGATATCGATTGTGTAGGTCTTAAGCAGTAAACGTTACTATGAAACATGGTTTCTAAAATGAATAAAATGCATTGTTTTCATATGATTTAATTTATTTTAGTAAGTGTTCGAAATTACCAACATTTTTTTAACACAACCTTCAATTCGTTTAGGTGCGTAAAATTGTCTCTATGGTTGTTTGTAGCTCTTTGCTGGTGTCGCTACTTGTTACATACACTGCTTTACATATTGTTATCTGCGATAATATTATCTATCTATGATTGTAATTGCTTACTTCTATTAATCATACTTACACTAATAATCAATTGAAAAGCCCACTTAGAATAAGTCTGTAGATACTAAGACGTGATGAACCTCATTTGAAAATGGAACGTCTTGGTTTGAACAGAGACGTGTAGACCTCCTATGGTGGTAAAGGTGGTAATTTCGAACACTTACTAAAATAAATTAAAGGATATGCAAACAAATGCATTTTATTCATTTTAGACATCATGTTTCATTGTAACGTTTACTGCATAAGACCTACACAATCGATATCTAAATAAAATAGTGTTAGTTTAATTTTTCAAAACCTCCATGTTCGATTCCCGAGCTGAGTACGCGTTTTTTTTAATGTATAAATGCAGTTTTTCTTATTACTAAAATCGATGGCATGGTTCCTAAGAAGAGATTTTCGTATGTCTTATAGTTTCAGACTTTCCCATACTGACCGATCTAAATGTGCCACCCTGTATATTATACATTTTTACAAATGTGCGACGTTTGATGTGAAAACTATTTGTTATAAGCAGATAAAGAAATAAAATTTCTTTGCCAGTTTGTAAAAAAAAAACAACTAAAGAGAGCAAATTCATGATCTTAAAAAAAAATTATAAGTCTCGTTTATGCTATCCCGCCATAGTTGACCCGGGATCTATCAACCCGCATTGGGCCAACACTGTGTGACACGACCCAAACTTCTTGTGAAAACCAAAATCCTAGGAAGGCCTATTCGCAGCAGTGGGACGGTATAACCTGGTGATGATGATATCACCACCACGGTGGCCCGATGTGGGTTTTGGGCTAGAGCAGTTGCAGCAACAACTGGGACCAACCCAGTCCCCGGATCGACCATGGCGAAAGTCACTTCGTTCCTGTAATACGAAATGAGAGGGCGCAAGCGATCACGTCACCGAGCTCCTCATCATCATCATCACCAGGCTATATACGTCCCACTGCTGGGCACAGGCCTTCCTACATGGGAGAAACACATGAGGAGCTTGGGCCATAACACCACCACACTGGCCCAATGCGGGTTGGTGGGTTAAAGCGGTTGCAGTAACAACCGGGACCAACGGCTTAACGTCCCTTCCGAAGCCGGGAGGAGCTCGAGATTATAAATTTTGGTTGACCCATCCCGGGACCCATTTCATTTTTTTTCATTTCATTTTTTTCATTTCAAAACGGTACAATAGTACTATTATATTTTTGTTCTTAATATCAGTCAGAAAGTCGGAAAAATCTCTGATGTTCCAAATTTGAAAATGGCGCACATTTGCTAATGGCGCCACGTACTCGTGGTGAAAATCTTTCGTCTCATTTTCTCTTTAGTATTAAAATGAGACAATCGTATTGAGGTAAAGCGCTTTAAAAGAGGTTCGATCATTCAGCCTATTTATTTTCAGAATTTGAAACTCTTTGGTGGAATTCATATACAGGGTGTTAGCGGGAGGCTCTCTATAACGAAGGCAGATGCAAAATAAATTTAAAATCGCGAAAGAAATCAGCCGTTTCATAAAAATTGTAATATCTACACGACCTTTTTGTATGAAGCAGCCGATTGTTTTCAGCGATTTTAAAAAATTTTTTTAGCAAGTGTTTAGGGTGACAAGCACTGCCCTACAGCCTGTATATATACATTTTTAAAGAAACTTTAGAGAAAACTCAAAGAATACGCACGGCGGCAGCGCCATACAACGGAGCGTGCGCTAAAACAGGTACTTATGTGTGAGTACCTATTTTACCGCACGCTTTGTTGTATGGTGCGTAATAATTAATTTTCGAACAATGCATACAGGCTTCGTAAATGCTCTTTTTGAGCCAATGTGT
This sequence comes from Nymphula nitidulata, assembly GCA_947347705.1. Lineage (NCBI taxonomy): Eukaryota > Metazoa > Arthropoda > Insecta > Lepidoptera > Crambidae > Nymphula > Nymphula nitidulata. The sequence continues at coordinate 1,678,976 of OX374618.1, forward strand.
TGAAAATACAATTATTTGTGTGACCCCACTGAGTAAGCAAGGTAGCGGTAACGGAATTGTAGAACTATTGGGTCATAATAACACAAAGGCTTTCCCGCTCAACAAAAGCAAACCTAGTTACTAATTCATTCTAAGTTACAATTTGCTACTAATATCAATTGAGAAACTACTACGCTAGTTTCAGTGTTGAACCTGATCAAATTAATGAAATATATTGGATTAGGACTTACTACGTTTCGTGTTGTATTGTAGTTTGAATAATTATTAGAGATTTTGTCTCTTTAAGGGCAAGCGCAGACGACATCAACAACATAATATATTAAACCATATATTTTACAAAAGCAATGTCTGGGTATTCCAAGGGGGTACTCGGTGGCGGACTTTGCTATCTGAATAGAGAGACTTGTTTGTTTCTGCTGGATGTGTACTATATATTCTACATATATATTTCTATTTTTGTGATCGTGACTCATGAGTGGCACATTGTTTTGTAAATCTTATCATAAGCGTACACACATATTTCACATTTTACACTAGTCTCCGTTTTAGCTGCTTTATTATTATTATATATCTTATTTTATTTAGTATGTTATCTGTATTTTGCATTTTAAAAGCTAGAAACTCCGCGGGTTGTAGCAGAATACCAGTGCTTTGTTCACATCCTGCGGTGTGAACAAAATCCAGTCCCTGAGTTGCGACCCATTTGCACTTCTACAACGCACACAATTATTGTTGTTTAATGTGTATTGTTATACCTAAATAATTGTTTTGTTCAAATTCAAACTGTACTTTGTGTGTGATGAAGAAATGAAAATAAATCTTTTATCTATCTATCTACATCAACTTATATATTCAGTCCGCCCCGGTGCGGCTCTGTGTATGCGGAAAGCAGAGGGAACTGAGACACGTACGGCAATGTCTTATGTTGTTTTTACGCCTACAGATACCTGCAATAACAAGGAAAAAATCACACGGTATTGCAGGTGCGTTTTCATCCTGAGGCCTAAGATGAAATGCCGTCCATGCCCAGTAATTACACTGGCTACCTTTCCCTTGAATCCGAAACACAGCGAACTGTTTCACGGCTGACATAGGCAATGGTACCTACCCTACGATCGGACATAAAGACTTACCAGAGTGTTTGGCGGGATTTTGTGGTGTCAGTCAAGATATTTATTACAATAATTAAAATAGAAATTAAAATAGAATAAAACTAGAAAAATTTCACGTCCTGAGGCAGGAATCGAACCCGCGACCTTTCGCAATCCGGGCGACTGCTCTGACCACTGAGCCACCCAGGACTTGGGATATCCCTGTGAAATTCTTCTAGTCTATCTTGTATTTGCGTTTATGAGCTAACGTCCACCCTACAATGTCGAAATATTCTATTTCAACATCCGAAACGAGTATTTTTACAAATACCGACGATTCGGTTAAGTTGGGGCAGTGCTTTCAAATATTCTTAATTTTTGATTTTAACATTATTATAAATGTTTGAAAAATTACTTAGTAATTAAAATAGAATAAAACTAGAAAAATTTCACGTCCTGAGGCAGGAATCGAACCCGCGACCTTTCGCAAATAATGTTTATAATAATGTTAAAATCAAAAATTAAGTTTATTACAATAATTAAAAATTGTGTCGGAGCGAACTTTATGTTATAAAAGTGGTGTAGTTTTATAAAATAAGTGTTTGTGTTGACGTGGAACTAAAAGATTATTAGAATAAAAGTGATTATGGTGTGAAATACGATGAGAATTTTTTGTGGTTATCCACCTCATTAAGTATCATCAAATGGAGACTGTCATCATATATTTCGCGTCAAATACTCCCAAGATGCATTAAAATGTGTTACGCCAGCATTTTAATGCAATAAATGAAGAAATAACAAATACTGAAGACATGGCTGTATGGGCATTACTACCCTTTGCCTTCCCATTACAGGAAGAATAAATAAAAAAAAGACTTACTTACCACCTAGAAAAAATAGTAATGTTGCCATCACTAAATTTAATTATGTAATACGACCTAGTAATCTTGAATTTATTGAGTTGATTTGTTGAGGGGTTTATTAATTTTGTAACTTTGTTGTACAGACGACAGCACGTCAAGTGTAACAGTTGCCCTACGAAAGCCATCTCTACTACGAACGCAGTAAGGGTGGTCTTAAGGTCAAACTGTTACGCTTGATGTGCTGTCGACTGTACTTATTTTACAACTAAGCTTTCTGCTTCGTAGTCAACTGAATCAATTGTCAAAAATATTTAACTATGGTTAAATTTGTGCTATATTCAACCATTGTCTAAGATTTTTAACTATCAGTTAACTACGGGTCGGAAAACTGGGCCTTATATTGTAAAAAAGTTATAGGCGGTTTTAATGCCACAGTCCTACTTCAAATCATTGCGCCAAGTTTAAAACTTGCAGCTTTCAACTCAATAAACCGGCAAACGGTTTTCATTTACATTTGCCTTCGTATGAGCTATAAATTGACCCGAAGACTCCTTTCTGACACCCCAGCTATAATACAAAAGTCAGTATCTGTAGAACTGACAACCATTGCGCGTTTTGAAACAACGGCAACTATTAAATGTGTACTTAATGCGCAATGGAAGCGAGCCAAGTGGAGAGTAACGTCGATTGTGTAACGATTTCATGGAGGGGGGCTATAAATTGGACCCTTTCTTTTTATCGCTGATCGGAGAGAAACAATATGAAGAGAAAGAATCCAACTTATGGCAAAACTCCGTCGTCCGGATTTGTTGGGGGAATTATGAGTAACCTCTGATCGGCGAATGGGCACTGAATGGGGTCCAAGGTTTTCTTTATAGATTCAGTGGCGGGTTTAACTTTAGAGCGAACTAAAATGTTCGTACGTAGGAATTGATTCCCTATGCATGAGTTGGCAAAGTTGATTTTCCTTTTAATACAACGTAGAAGCTTACAATGTAAACTTACAAAGAGACTAAAAAACTGTATTTATTTAGGAAGAATTATTTGTATTTTTGATATTTTTTATTAATGTCTTTTAACAAAATTATTTTTTTTGAAATATAAGGGATTTAAAAATATTTATCAAATTAATTTTTCGTTTTGGCTAAAAATTTTCAAAAATATACATAATTTTAATAATTAAAAAAATATTGAAGGGTATTTGCAAACATGCTCGTTTTGGGTTAAAAATATAATATGGTTTCGATATCATATTATATTACTTACTCCCTTAAAACAGTGTGTGGTGTGGCTGAGTTCGCTCACTTCCTCCACATTAGGCTCAGGGACCGCGGCCCGATTGTAGCCTCGGAGAGTTAAAACTTTTTGGCGATCAATTTTGACGGTTAGAAAACACTCTGACGCTTAAAACGACATATGTATTAGTGACCATCCGTCAAATGAGATGGGATATGTCAGATCTCAAAAAAGAGAATTCTTATTTTTAGTTTACATTAGATAAAAGTGAATAAAAATTGAAATACAGTCTTAATACAGAAAATTCAATGCAGAATGGAAGTCTTCGTATTAGTTTTATATAATGATGGAACTCCTTGTTAAAATTCGAGGTTATAAAGACAACTTGTGTCGTTCCACACCTTAGAGCAAGACAAAAAACAACTCGGAGTGTAGGCTCGGAACGGACCCCTGCTCTTTCAATTGGTCAGATCGTGTGTTCTAACTAGTTCCATCATCCGAAATTTAATAAAAAGCCTAGGCAGAGCTAATAAACTAATAAAGTCCATGTTTTAATGTATTTTATAGTTGTCACCACCCTTTATAATGCAGGTATGTATTACGATATGCCTCGGAAACTGTCTAAACGTGATTTAGACTTTTTGTATTTCGTTTACGTGTTGTGGCACTTCTATGTCGCTACGTGTTGTGTTTCTCGGCTATGTGTTTACAAAGAACTTTTCGCTGATAAACCAATTCTCGGCTACTCGATACTAGCTGTCTAGCATTTGCACTCCACTTACTGCCTTACGTAAGGTGGAATTAAATTGTTTTTCGTTTATTGTACAAACAATATATTTTGTCAATAAATGATAGAAATATTCTTATTATTTAATAAGAATACATCTAACATTTAAAGACAAAATATCAATTTTGGTTAATAGCAAAAATATATTATAAAGGAATTATGCTCAAAACTTTAATTAATAAATTGTTAATATTTCAATACCTTCGCTTTATAGTAAAATATCGTTAATTAATATAACACAACATATACTGAAATGTATTTTATCACTCTCTCATTTACACAAACCGGTGTATTATGCGTAAGAACACAAAAGGCAACCCAAGGAGAGGTTGTAGCCCGAAGCCTTATACAAATTAACGGTTCCTTATAAAGGGTCCCAAGGACTCAGCTGTCCTGTATTGTGCCTGATATTTTATACAAGGGCTTTTAGTTTTGCGTCGTTATTGATCGATAATTATTTAATTCTCAAGAGATTGGCAGCTTATTACCATTGATTCCTGGCCTCTTGCCTGATTACCATAGTTGTGTTGTATAGAGATACATTTTGTGAAGCATGTGGTTAGTATCTTAATGCTCTGTAAGATTTCTAGCTTAAATAGTGAGTCCTTATCGTAGGTAGGTGAAAAAATGCGCGCTAGCAGTCAGTTCCATACTTTGGCAGATCGACAAAGAAACGAGTCACTATATTTCTTTGTGCACAAACAGAAGGTGGAGACAGTGCATGCGTCACAGACATCTGACTTAAGTAGCTAATTGATTAGATGCCTAGGCCGTTCAAGGACAACTAGCTAAGTGATTGAGCGCAACGTTGAACCAAATGGCTGGACGTCGTGTCAGCCATTTGATTCAATTAGCCAGTTAATTGCACACCTAGGCAGATCGTTTAGTACGAAGAGCTTTTGTGTGATTGGTAGACTCCAACTAATTTTGTATGAATGGCTACCGAAATCATTTAGGTTATGAGTAAGTACCTAACTTTGAGTCTATGAGTCCAATGAGCTGACTTTCAATACGCCAAACTGTTTAACCTAGAGTGATTGTAGTTTAATTAACTGTCGGCCTAGGCAATGCCGGCGCGGCTTTTAATCAACGGCCTCGGCGTCCAAATTAACTGGCTAATTTAACCCGATCGCTGCGACATATAGATAACCCCAAAGACAGCCTTAGTTTCAGGTCTAAAATTATAGGTAGGTACTAAAATCATTGTCTTGTTAGCCGAGCGTTGGTTATAACTATGACTTGCAAAGCATAATGCGAAATTACAGTTTTAATCAAACGAAGTCGTATGTTATCCTGCAAATAATGGCGGCTCTGCACCAAAGAGCATTCAGGTAATTCTCGATTTATTAAAGCATCCATTTCAATATAATTCGCTTAACTCGATTTTAAATTATTCGCTTAACCCTGGTTTAATTGGGGATTTTGTGAAACTCATTATTTGTTTATGCTAAATAAGCGCCTGCGATAATGAGCTGATGACTAAAAATAAAATGCACATTTTTATAACTACAGTCAAAAAGATATCAAGCCTAATAGTTTCTACCAAGACAGTGCCTTACTCCGTTCGTAATAGGGGCGACTTTCGTAGTGCAACTGTTACACTTAATGTGCTATCGTCTGAACAATCATCATCGAAAATGTGTATCCTTTTTTGCCTACGCATTAGGTATGAAGATCACAAATCTGAGTGCGTTCCTAGAGATTTTCATTTAATTTAAAATCGAAGGTGCTACGATTGTCTACAGGCTATGATAACCACTTACCATCAGGTGGTCTAGTGGTTGAGATCACCGAACTCAGATCTAGAGGTCCGGGGTTCGATTCCCGTGGGGGCAGAAATTTTCTGCTCGGTTTGGTAAGTGGTAGGGCTTTTCTAAGTCCGCCTAGCTAGCTACCACCATCTTACCTAAGTCTGCCGCCATAGCAAGAATATTATCGGCATTGTTGTGTGCCGGCAGTTATAGGTAAGATAGCCAGTTCCTCTGTGGTTGAGGAATCCGGGAGTAGCTCGCTTCCATCTTCGGCCTTATCTTCACTAACCATCAGGTAAGATGAAGATCAAGAGTTACCCCGTTACGTTATAAAAAGGTGGGTCGTATCTTATGCTCGATTGCCACCACCTTTAGGGTAAAAGAGATAAGTAAATACTTCATATTTTTCTACGATCCACGCTCTAGGTGTGATAAAAAAATTATTATCATTAAATTACTTTAGTTCACCAACAATATATTCAGTGTTTGACCTCTAAATAGAGGACCCAAACTCCAACTTGGTTCACATTAGAGACCCTATTAAATATGCAACGAATTTTTAAAAGTTTTAATAACTTTTATTGAGTTTTCAAACATAAAATTGGTTTTCAGAAACAATCTTCGTAATGAACTATACAACTTTATGATTTTAATATTGTGCTATTTTTGTCTAACTTTGGAAAAGTGTAAATAAAAACTGCAGAAAGAAATATAATATACCTAAAAGTCAGTGGCAATGGGCAGGTCACATTGCGAGGAGAACTGATGGCCGTTGGTGCGGAAAGGTCCTTGAGTGCGGCCGCGTACCGGGAGACGCAGCGTTGGTAGGCCCCCCACAAGGTGGACCGACGATCTGGTGAAGGTCGCGGGAAGCCGTTGGATGAGGACATCGCAGGACCGATCGGTTTGGAGATCCTTGGGGGAGGCCTATGCCCTGCAGTGGGCGTCTCTCGGCTGATATGATGAAAGTAAAAATCGGAGGAGCTAGCTCGGTGGTGGCTTGAGCACTTTATTTTAATTACGAAAACAAAGTGACTTCAGCCATAATCGATCCCAGTTGGTATATCTCCTCAGGTGCGTCAGAAAGCCCATTCAGCTATTTTTCCCGGCTAATACTGCATCCGTTTTAACCCACCAACTCGCATTGGGCAGCGTGTGTTATGTATGACCCAAACTCCTCGTATGTTTCTTGTATCCATGTAGGAAGGCTTGCGGTCTAGTTATAAATCCTTGAAACCTATCAAAAACTTCCAATTGCATCGGTGTTAGAATCTCAGCACTTCTGGGAGCCGTACCTTTCATATAAGTACCTAGTTACTACGAAATGGAGACATAGGAAACTATTATACGTACCTCGTGATAGACTGAGCGGTAATGGCAACCCTCTATGTGCTAAGTACATGGATTACACAGGGTTGTCAGGCGCTACATTATTTATAATGCTACGAAACTATCTCAGATACAAAATATGCGAGCCGGTCTTCGGAGTCATCGATTTACTGCTTCCAACTAAAAATCACGCTCAAAGTTCTACGCTCAATCTTTCCATTAACATCACTTATAAATCAATCTTTTGCAGAAGGGGTTTTTCCTGATCTATTAAAAAAACATTAATAAAACCAATGCATAAGAAAAAAGATAAAAAAGATTCTAATAACTATCGGCCTATTGCCCTTCTGCCAGCTGCATCAATAGTTTTTAAGAAGGCAATGTGTAATCGTGTCTATAACTTCTGTGAAAAATACGAAATCTTTGATGATTGTCAAAATGCTTTTCGCAACAAGCGTTCTACAGTTCTGGCAGTATATAAATATATACAGGAAATTCTGAAAGTACTTAATGATAAAAAATATGCAATTGGATTAATTTTGGTTATGACTAAAGCCTATGATACTTTTCAACACACTTCCTCATAAAGTGGCTCTAATCCCATGGCAATTAGGCACATAATGACACCTATAATCAAACTGTGACTTTTTCATTACTATTATTCACTAGTGAGTAATAGTTTTTTTTTTAATAATTAAAATTGCCAATATATTTTTTTTTTCTTTTTTTGTTGTTAAATCTCCCTGTAATGGGAAGGCAAAAGGAACTAATGCCCATACAGCCATGTCTGATGTGATTGAGTTTATGTCACTTATCTATATGTATATGTGTAAGTATATGTATTTTTTTGTATTTATGTATATGTGTAAGTATATGTAGTTTAAAATCCAAAGTCACGCCCAAGGCCCTATCATAATAACAGCGCTTCTGCGACGTTTTTTATAATGTCGCAAAAGTTTTATGCTGAGATAGGGCCTTGTTAACTGCACTTATTGTTAAGTATAAACTGTTTGTATTTGTCTATTTTTTTTATTTTTTTTTATTGTTTAAGCTTCTTGTTGTTGTTTGTTATGTGCATGTCAAATAAAAATATTTTTCTTTCTTTCTTTCTTTCTTTAATATTATTGGTTGAGTTACGCTTACATTTGCGCTAAAAAGCTATCCGCGAAAAGCCCAAAAAAAAGAAACCTCATTTTTTAGTCTATGGCCGATGCGCGCGCATAGGAAAACTGATTAATTTTTCCCGCCATTACGAAACATTTTTCACAACTCGTCTGGTTTTCTCTTTTGAAGTTATTTAGTTAGTTATTAATTAAGATGTCTGCAAATACAATTTATGAAGAAAATGATTTATGTTGTACACCGCCCGATATAAGATGTGAAGCCCAGAACGTTATGGAAAGTTTACTACCAGAAAACTCAAAGGAAAAATATCTATTAGCGTACCAAAATTTCATACAATGGCAGAACAACAAGAATACGCAGTCTTTTTCAGAAAATGTGTTCATGGCGTACTTTAAAGAATTATCTTCTAAGTACAAACCTAGCTCTTTGTGGTGTATTTACTCAATGTTAAAAAGTACAGTCCGAACAAAGAATGGAGTGGACTTAAAAACATACTCGAATTTGTCAGCTTATCTAAAGAGACTATCTGATGGATTTAGAAGCAAAAAATCAAAGGTTTTATCATCTGACGATATTGAAAAATTTATTAAAGATGCTCCAGATAGCCAATATTTGGCTACAAAGGTTAGTTAAATTAATTTTAATTAAATATTTAATAGCAGCTTGTTGACTTTAATTATTGTTTCTTTTGTTTCAGGTTGCTTTAATATTTGGTGTAACTGGTGCCTGTAGGATACAAGAATTAACAAATATAACTGTAAAAGATATAGAAAACCATGGCCAGATGCTTTTGCATACGTAGAAGATTCCATACAAAACAAGAAGGAAATTTGTGCGAAAATCACAAAAAGAATTAAACTTGATTCTGAGACGCATCCTACTAGCGAAATACCAAGTACATCCAATGATTGGATTTCACCTACCTACACGAATAATGAACCATCACAAATAACAATAGAATATGAAAGTATTTCAGTAAATAATCTATCTGATGAGACCGCTATATCATCAAAAATAGTTAATTATAATTTTACTAACTGCACATTTACTAATAGTTTCTCTAAATAAACTTTTTATCTACTATGTAAAATGGTTTTTTATTTAAGTATTATTTTATTCAGAAGTGTGTTGAAAAACGTTGTATGATACACGTGTGTATTGATGATTACCGTCCTCGGCTCCTTAAGACCCTCGCCTGACGGCTCGGGCCTCAATGCGCCTCAGCGGTAATCACCAACATTACACACTTGTACCATAATGTACTATTATCATAGGCTTTAAACAAATCCAAAATTCAATATATTATTAAATAAACTCTACGGAATAGGCATCCGTGGAGAATCATACAACTGGTTTAAATCTTATTTAAAAGACCGAGAACAATTTGTAGACAGAATATTTCAATTATAGCTCCAAAGAAATTAAACATATTAGATCTAATCGTAAAATCACAAATGCTTCCATGCCGCAGGGAAGCGTGACTGGATGCTTGTTATTTTTAATTTACATAAATGATCTCCCCAAGCTTACAAAGGAACCCTGCGTAATGTTTACGGATGATCTATCACTCCTGACTTCTTGTCATAGTAATATCAACTTAAATAATAAACTGGAGTTAATACTTAACAAAATAAATAGTTGGATGAATGATCACAATTTAGAAATTAACTTCTCAAAAACAAAAATAATTACTTTCCAACCTCATCAAAAAAACCGTTTAAATTTTAATGTTACGTATAACAATGTAAAATTAAATGTAGTTAATGAGTTCACGCTCCTAGGATTAGTCATAGACACAAACATAAATTGGAAAGCGCACATCCAAAAACTTAAAAGTAATATTTCTAACCTATACAAACAGCGCTAAATACATACTATGCGTACGCACATGCATGGCTGAGTTACGGAATCATCCTGTGGGGAAATAGTACGGACGCTCCTGATTTACTTATACTTCAAAAAAAAACTAATTCGAATAATATTTAATATAAAAAATACAGATAGTTGTAAGCCCTACTTTGTCAAGCATAAAATCTCTCTTCCATGTTTGTATATATTGGAAATATGCAAATTTGTAAAAAAATATAGAGTTTTATAAAACGCGTGAACATACAAATAATAGATATATTTTACGACATAACGCCAATCTATTGTTTCCAACCTCCCGCCTAAAGCTATATTCATCGGGCCCTCAAATAATGTCCATCAAAATTTATAATAAATTGCCACAATCAATTAAAAATATACACAAGGAGCTCGACTTTGTGAAACAAATAAAACAACTATTGCTTGGCAAGCATTACTATAGCTTAAATGAATATTTAAATGATAATCTATAAATTAAAATGATAAATCAACTACATTATAATTTTTAAATTTCTTCTATATTTACTCAAATATACTAGTACCTACATATTAATAAAATTTAATAAATAACACGATTATTCTAACAATTATAATTAACAATTTAATAATAATATTTTTGAAATAATAATAACAATAAAAATATATATGTGATATCATATTATAAATAAGTGTTCCTCTCGCCTAAGTTGCCGTGCCCGACAGGGTCCATGGTGATCTAATTATAATAATGTAACACCTACTATACATTGTGGAGTGCAATAAATATATTGAGTATTGAGTAAACCCTAAGCTGTTTGGAAATTACATACCAAGTCCACACTGGGTTTGGGCCAGATCATGAGCACTAATTTTTCTTTCATTTATTTTAGTAAGAATCCATCTTACCTTATCATTTCCACACAATATCTTGACTGATAGAAGCAGCAAAAATATTTTAATTTGCTAAGTAAGATCACAGAGGGGGCCATTTTGAAGAAAACAAAATGGGAATTTCATAATAAAAAATTTTTTACGACTTTTAAGTTGAATATAAGCGTTTTATTTCTTTACAGCCAGAGTCAAACAATTTCGGAAAACAACAAAAACATATCAAGCGGACTCGTCACATTTACGGTTGAAAATACTGAACGACAATTTTAATAAATGTTAATATGACACTAAATAATTTCGAGACATATAAAAGATTACGTAACCGTTGTAACAGAATGTGTAGGGATGCTAAACGTGCTTACATTCACTGTAAAATTGGCAATATCGATCGAAACCATATTTGGAATTTTTTGAGGTCCTTAGGCGTGGGCAAGTCCACAGATACATATCATTGTACTGTGGATCTCAATATTCTAAATACTCACTTTTCTACTTCTCCCGTCATTTTAGACTCGAGTTCTAAGTCTTCTACTCTTTCCTATCTTTCTAGTCTTGTCCAGTCTGACTGCCCTACCTTTACCTTCAAACCGGTTACTGTCGACGTCGTTGCGAGGATTATCAGGGGTATATCTACTAAGGCAATAGGAAGTGATGGCCTTAGCCTTGACATGGTGCTTCCCGTGCTGGAGGATATTGTGTTTATTATCACTCACATTATTAATGTCTCGTTAACGCGTAATATTTTTCCAGCATCGTGGAGGAAAGCTTATGTCATCCCTCTTCCTAAAACACCTAACCCCGATTCCTTATCTGATTATCGTCCTATTTCCATTCTGCCAATCCTGTCTAAAGTCCTTGAATCCGTCGTACACCAACAGCTTTACTCCTTCTTTACTTCCAACTCGTTGTTATGTCCTCTTCAATCAGGTTTTCGCCCATCCCACAGTACAGTTGGTGCGCTGCTGAATGTAACGGAAGATATTCGTAGTGCTATGGATGACACCAAACTCACACTAGTTGCTCTCTTGGACTTCAGTAGCGCATTCAACTCGGTTGATTACGATATACTCCTAGGTATTCTTCGCTCGGCAAACGTCTCGTTACCGGTAATCCAGTGGTTCCAATCCTACCTATTTGGTCGCCAGCAGAGTGTAAGAATGAACGATATTTCGTCGAACTGGTGTTGTCTGACTGCTGGCGTGCCCCAAGGTGGTGTACTTTCCCCCTTGCTTTTCTCAATTTTCATTAATAAAATATCTTGCGCTATCGTGATTTATCTGCTATCCTAGCTTGGGCCAATTCTTTTGGTTTAATTGTTAATCCAGCCAAGTCTAAAGTCATGATTGTTGGTAGCAGTAGGTTGAAGGCCAGACTGGACCTCAGCCTGATACCTCCGGTCGTTTATAATAGCATCGTCATTGATTACAGTGAAAAGGCAAAAAATCTTGGCATTATCATCGATTCTTATATGTCCTGGAAATCTCAAGTCAATGAGGTCAGTAGGCGTATGTATTTCTCATTTCACTCTCTGAAGCGTCTTCAATACTTTCTCCCTTTAAAAACAAAAATTATGCTTGCACAATCTCTTCTTTTACCCATTCTCGACTACGCCGACGTCTGTTATTTGGATGTGACCGAAGAGCTTCTCAATAAGCTCGAGCGGCTCCAAAATCTGGCCATTCGGTTTATTTTTGGATTGCGGAAGTTCGATCATGTGTCTCATTTTCGGGCAGAGCTTAAATGGCTTCCAATTCGGGAACGCCGTAATGTGCACATCCTTACCAATCTCTATAAAATCCTGGATGATCCAAATTCCCCCTCCTACCTTCGTTCCCGGTTCCAGTTCGCTACACCTCCTTCTCGCTCTACGCGGTCGTGTCTCACTAAGAGGCTCGAGCTTCCTAGATGTAATACCAATTTTCTTCTACACTCTTTTACTTTTCGAGCTGCTCAATTGTGGAACAATCTTCCTATAGCTATCCAAGAGAGTCCTTCCATTGCGTCTTTCAAGGTTAGGTTAAAAAATCATTTTTTATCCCAAATTGTAGTATAATTCTAGGAAACTTATCTACGTACTATTATTTAATTTATGTATTTAGTATAGTATTTAAATGTATGTATGTAAGTATATATTTATGTATAGATATGTATATATTTATGTTGTATATTTACATATCTATTTTTATGGTTTATTATAGGTAAATTGTTGTAAGTAGTTTGTTTTTCCGCGCTTTGTGGTACCTGCTTGTCACACCTGAAATATCTCACTTATCCATGGGTTGGCTGGAAGAGATCTCTTTTAGAGATAAGTCCACCCTTGCAAACTTCCTATTACATGTAACTTACTGTGTATATTTAAAGTGCAATAAAGAGTATATAAATTCAACTTTTAACAGAGTTATTGTAGCTATGAGCTATGCACTTTTAGGACTTCTATATTCACATTTTATACAATGCTTACTTTTTTCGTTTTTCTTGTAATATTATGAAAGAGTTTAGTGTTAATGGACACCATGCTATTCAGAATATCAATCAATCAGTTAGACAATAGTCAATTTGAAATAATATTCATGAGCTGGCTGAATACTTTGCCATCTCCTTTAACTATAGCTAGACCACGGTTTGATATAATTCTCTTCAGTACAGAAAAAGTGTAAATGGGTCAAAATATTCCCTTTAGTTAGAGTAGCAACCCTAACATCAAAGAGATACGCGGTGCGCCGTCAAAACCGTAGATTTCCTGATTCATACTTCTATTGAATGCACTACGATTGATTATGTTACATTCATTCGTAAGATTGCTATACATAAAGATTATATAGAGGATTGATATAATAGAGACATACCTCGTACTACTGAATATCACAAATAAAATCTATATTTTTTTGATAATCGCAAAAGTCATAATGGCGGATTTTAAATGTATCCAGGATATCCACACTTATTATTATAAATGAGAAAATAGCTCCGTCTGTCTTCTAAACGTTTTCACTCTTGCTGAAACGATTCAGACGAAATTTAGCATGGAGATAATATTACGTCCTGATGAAAGTCCTACCTTTTGTCGCTATAGCCAACGTCCACACGGGCGAAGTCACAGGCGACCACTAGTACTTCATATGCAGGATCGAAAGGAATTACTTTGTTCGACTACTGGTCTAAGGAAGAGAAATTTTAAAATCCTCTGAATGCAATGAATATAATGCTATTCTAGAAAATGTTTTTTTTCCATTTTATATGATACTTTCCTTTCTGTTTGTATTGTTAATTAGTATTGTTTGCATTAGATCAATAAGTACTAACCTAATTCAATTGGATTCCCAGACAAATGTCCGCGATCGAACCCCTAAGGATTAGTCGACTTAATTTACCTTAGCCACAAACCCCCACCTAAAATTACGCACGAAGCTAATCTACCAACCGGTAAAATAAAGCACACCAATTTCAACTGTTCGTAGTGCAATAACCGCTTTTATGTCGACTCAATAAGATCTAAACCTTTGCGGCAGTTAAATTTGACAAGAAGCAATTTGTCTGTAAGAACAAGAAAATATGTATTTATTACAAAGATGGATACAGATAAGCATTTACATCGTAAATAACTAGATTAATCAATGTTGATTTATCAAGGCAAATCTTTATGGATTTGGAGACTTGCATAAAGTATCAATACAGCTAGTAATAAAGCGCCCACCATTCTTTATGCCAACAAAGTTTTAAGCCAAACTGACCCGATTCTCAAAATAATTTATTCTATTTTTCGCTTAACAAAACACAACTTAAAATGAGTCAACACCTAGCAATCCATAGTTAAAATGAAAGCAGAAATAAGTCAACTCTTTCAGTTACTCGTTGAATTCATGTACGGAGTTATTGATAGGCATTGTACTGAGATTACCTTTAGGAGATAGATACATTTTATCGATGTTCTTTAACACCTATGAGTCTCTAGTAAATTCTTTAGATGTATATGTTTAGATGTAACTATTTAGCCGCTGCTTTTAGTCGTAGCGTGATGGTACTGATATTGAATCCCCAAAAGTCATTTTATTTCTTTAGCTTTATGGCCTTAAATTTTAATCTTAAACGTTTCTCCAGCTGCAGCATGTATCTCGCCGAGTGGCTTATCTCTCATTAGGCGATACAACAGCCTCGTTAAATCCGTTATGGTGCAATAAAACTTGCGATAAATTTTATTGAGCGCCTTCCACTGCGATAGCAAAGCCCTCTAGCTCAAACCTTGGTAATAACTCCTATTTATTAGCTATAACCAATGATTTTTAAGTGTTATGTTCGTATCTAAAATAACAATTGTTTAGTAACTTCGGTTGGTTACCGTTAATCGGTTTAATTTTAGCTGCTCAATATATTTATATGTTGACGGTTTTTTCACATTTTGATTATTCGTTTCAGTAGACGACCCTTGTCCAATTTCAATGTTTAAAATGACTATCATTTTTATTATTACAATCTACAGTACTATTCCTCATTCTTTTTTTGGAGAATTCAAAAGATTTAAATGACGCACAAGCGCTTATCTACATATAATACATGTTTTATTAAAAAAAAGTAAAATTTATTGTAAACTAACCAATGCTCTCAATCATACAAGTATTAGGTACACACTATAGAGTGAACAAAAATTTTCTGCTTGAAGCTTATTATTTGACATCATATAAATAAATAGTGTCGATAACTCACCAAACAACCATTCTAATAACAATGAAAATGCTCGTAAATAAAACAGAGAGTGATTAAGATAAACATGAAACGAGAGATTAAATTGAGAACGTAGAAACTGAAAGAAGAATAAAAAATAAAGATAGATGAGAAAATTTATGTTGACAAAAGAGGTACGATAAGCATTCAAGTATTTGCTTATCTTTTTTATAAAAAGCACAACATACGACCCCACTTCACCTAAGGGTAATTTGCAGTGCTATGTGAAGCGATGAGAAAAGTTATTGCGTATTGCGTAATTGCGAAGTATATATGTTGAAAAATTTGAATAAATTAGAATAGTTAGGCCTTGTTCTGGATTAGATTGGCCCTAATGCTGGAGAACACATGCTAAGTCTAAGTTCAGTGCATTTCTTTCTCTCAAAATGAATACGAAAAGGATGGCTGTCATATACTCGTAATTTGACATTCAGAAACGTCCGTTCAATTTTCGACCTTATTGAATGTGATAAAATGTATGGTTTATGAGGCTCCTCCGTACATGCCGTCTAAAATTATCTATGGTTTCTTTGAAACTGAATCTATCTAAATTTAAGTGACAGCTCTAAACAAATTCTTGCTATCTTTTTCTATTACATATTGCGAGAAAGAGATATTGTGCACTTAAGTTTAGTCTTCAGAATCAGGTCCATTGTCATGTAAGTGGATCTCTCACGAAGTTCAAACTTCATAAGCTAAGCCCGCGTAATCTTTGAAGACCGCACCTTGTCAAAATTAAAAAGCACCTATTTGCGCAGCGCAAGTTGAGGGAGGTATGGTCGCTTGCAACCTCTCAAAACCCTGGATGGCACTATCAAAGTTTTCTTGAGTTTTTCCATGGTGCTTCACTAAAGTCGCTACTGGATTAAAAACTATTATAACGCTTACCGACGATCTGGTGAGGGTCGCGGGAAGCCGATGGAAGCGAACAGCGCAGATCCGATCCGTCTGGAGACTGAGGGAGGCCTATGACCAGCAGTGGGCGTCTCTCGGCTAAAACGAAGATGATGATAACGCTTACTCACTGAACTCTAGCGATGTTATACACCACACAGTTAGATCTGGCTGCGATCTGTTAAGTATTTGTAGGGAAGTGCTACTCAGACGAGCTTTCAAGCTTCAAGTTGGAACCCAGTCGAGCTCTTATCTCTTGAAACCTTTACACGAAGCACTGGACATTGATCACAAACATATCATCTATATACCGTATATCTATAAGGAGTAGCTTGGTGGCGTATTGGTTTGAGCGCGCTTGTTTCGATACGACGAACAAAGCAAATTTCGCCATGGTAGATCCTGGGATAGGTCAATCAAAGTTTGTTGACTCGAGCTCCTCCGTGCTTCGGAAGGCATGTTAAGCCGTTGGTCCCGGTTGTAAGTGAAACCGCTTTAACCCACCAACCCGCATTGGGCCAGCGTGGAGGTGCTGTGGCCCAAACTCCTCATGTGTTTTTCCCATGTAGGAAGGCCTGTGCCCAGCAGTGGGACGTATATGCGCTGGTGATGATGATATCTATAAAGTCTCTATTTCAGTTCCACATTCCTTTAAAACATCGGTCCATAGAAATCTTTCCTGCTTCGCGTTTACGACGCGATTTTTGGTTTACATAGAGCCTTTTCACGTGTCATAATGTGTGTTACATTGTAATTTACGATTTACCTACTTCAACTGTGTTACTTTAGCGGAATTTGCATATTCATAACGGGAAAATATTTTCTTGACTTCAATGTAATGTTAAGAGTATCTTCATAAATAATAAGGTCTATTGTCAAGGAAAATGTAAAGAAAACCCGTAGGTTAATTTTATATGTAGGTATAACACAAAATGTGAAACATACTAGGTAATATCAGGTAAAATGGCAAACTGTCTTTTGAATAAGAGTTGGGCAGGACACATCGCTCACAGAATCGATGGCCGTTGGGGAGGAAAGGTTCTACAGTGGCGACCACGGACCGAAAGACGCAGCGTGGCCAGGCTCTCAACAAGGAGAACCGACGCGACAAACAAATAGCTCTTCAAAAAAAGAAAAAAGGGTGTGTTTGGCGGGATTTTGTGGTGTCAGTCAAGATTTTTATTACAATAATTAAAAATTGTGTCGGAGCGAACTTTGTGTTATGAAAGTGGTGTAGTTTTATATACAAAGTGTTTGTGTTGACGTACAACTAAAAGGTTTTTCTTTATATTTTTTTATTTTATACAACTAGATGACAAACAAGCTGACGGCCCACCTGATGGTAAGCGGTTACCGCCGCCTATAGTCACCTGCAATAACAAGGAAAAATCACTTCATATTGCAGGTGCGTTGTCATCCTGGGGCCTAAGATGAATTGGTTATGGTGATTAGGTTATTTAGAATATAAGTGATTATGGTGTGAAATACGATGAGAACTTTTTTGTGGTTATCCACCTCATCAAGTAGCATCATATAGAGACTGTCATCATATAACATACCCAAGATGCATTGAAATGTGTAACACCAGCATTTCAATGCAATAAATTAAGAAATAATAAATACTGAAGATATGGCTGTATGGACATTAGTTTCCGTTGCCTTCCCATTGTAGGGAGAATGAACCAAAAAAAAGGCATAGTATACCAATCCGATCAATCGATCCCTAAGATTAGAAACGACTAAATAGCCTGTATGAGCTCAATTCCCTTCGCCTTGAACACAAAGTGATTTTCTAGTCTGAAACCGCTTTTTAGTCTGTATTTTGAATAATAAAACTGCCAATATTCCATTTTTCAAGTTTCGAACATTAAATAATCGGAACTTCAAAAATGGATTGCATTCAGAAAAAGTATGGATTATCAACATGATTAAAACATGGGTTGGGTTTCTTTTAAAAGAACCCGATGATATAGGTTACTTTCAAAAGAGGCGTGTTAAGGCATCTTTTGGGCCGGCAAGGTGGAGGCGGCTAGAACAATGTATTTCAGGCTGCACTAGCTGTCTTCGCATGTCTCTTCTTACCGTTCACATCCAGTGGTGTTGAGTCATTTGCCTTGTAATTAAAAAACGATATATCGAAATGTCGATATTTTTTACTCGTTATTGATACTTTTGTAAAATATTGATACGATATATATTGTTTTTTTTTCATTCACTCATCCCTAGCGCCATATTATTATTTTTTTTTATACTACTGGATGACAAACAAGCTGACGGCCCACCCGATGGTAAGCGGTAACCGCCGCCTATAGACACCTGCAACAACAAGAGAAAATCACTTGATATTGAAGGTGCGTTGTCATCCTGAGGCCTAAGATGAAATGCCGTCCATGCCCAGTAATTACACTGGCTACCTTTCCCTTCAATCCGAAACACAGCGAACTGTTTCACGGCTGAAATAAGAAAGGCGGTGGTACCTACCCAGACGACCCTACATACGGGCCTACCACCTAGTAGGAAATAACATACAAAAAAAACCACCTACCATATAAAAAATGGACAGCGTTGTGTTACAGCATAAATAAACTATTATTTTGTGACACGGACGTCCCTTATCAAAACTTTTAATTGAATTCCATCTGTCGTGTTCTCTAGCATGTTAAATTCATTGGAGCTTTTTCGGGTTCCACATAACTTTACGTACAGTATACCTATTTAGATGATAAGAATGTATGGACCAATTGGAACTGCAAAATGATCAAATATCGACCAGTAACCCGCACCAAATATCCGTACTAAGGGCTTTTCGCCGACTTTTGTGAAGAGCGCGGCCAGAGAGTGGAATCTACTGCTAGCCTCGGTTTTTCCTACTGCTTACAACCGGAGTTCTTTCAAAGCTGGATTATATAGGCACCTTTTGGTTAAGCTCGGTACATCGTTGACCCCTCTTAACTATGTTTACTAGCTATATAATTATGTTACTAACGAATCTTATTATTTTATACAACTAAATGACAAACAAGCTGACGGCCCACCTGATGACAAAACTTTGCGTTGTTTTCGTATGCTATAAATATTTAATAATAATATTCATACACTTACACCTATTATCTAGCCCACAGTAGGCATCATTAAGAGCTTGTGTTATGGATACTAGATAACGGAGAAATAATTATAATAATATGTATATAAATATAAGAAATCTACTAAATAAACATATAAACATCCATGACTCGTAAACAAATGCTCATACTCATCATACAAACATTTGTTCCTACCGGGATTCGAACCCGGGACCTCTTGACCGAGTAGCCTGGGGTACAGACCACTCGGCCAGCCGGTCGTCAAATTTATTTATGTATTATAAAGCCTGTTTAACTACTTAATCTACATTCACATGTAATAAATAGTTTTTGTAGGCGCTGTAGCTTGGTGAAATTCGTATTACCTATTTGTTATGTTTGTTGTTGCATGCTCGCTTAGTTGTGCAACACGCCTGTAATATTTTTTATGAAAATAAAGACATTTTAAATCAAACAAACAAACCTGATGATAAGCGGTTACCACCGCCTATTGACACCTGCAATGGCAAGGGAAAATCACAAGAAGGGAAATGCCGTCCATGCCCAGTAATTACACTGGCTACCTTTCCCTTCAATATGAAACACAGCGAACTGTTTCACGACTGAAATAAGAAAGGCGGTGGTACGACAGACGACCCTACATAGGGGCATACCACCTAGTTAATAATAGGTTGGGGAAAAAGTATCTTCGCATTTTTTAAGAAAATTCAAAACATTTTTTAATATAGTTTATTTACATTTAACTAAAGTATTTAGGTAACATTTTGTTTGATAACTTTTTGCCATCTTGTAGGTAGGGACATGATCCCATTGCTTTAGAAATTTTGGGGCTTCTGATCAAAATACCGCGACAAGTGGTTTTGGCAGTCCTCTCGTGATGTTAACCTGACACTGCGTAGAGAGCGAAACAGGTGGAAATCTGAAGCTGCAAGGTCAGGACTATACATAGGCGGATATATATAGGCGGATGCATTAACACCTCCCAGCCAAACTCTCTTAATTTTTGCTGAGTGGCTAAAGATGTGTGAGGTCTAGCGTTATCATGATGAAAAACCCTTCTGTTGATTAATTCCGGCCGCTTTCTCTCAACTTCTTGCTTTATCTCATCAGTTGTTCGCAGTAGAGTTCAGAATCGATGGTCCTGCCTGGTGGTAACAGCTCATAATGAATAATGCCCTTCCAATCCCACCACACACACAGCATCACCTTATTGCGAGTTAACCCGGGTTTCGCCACAGTCTCTGAAGCCTGACCGGCCTTTGACCACGACCTTTTTCGCACGTTCTTGTCGTACGTGATCCACTTTTCATCACCAGTTATCAGCTTCTTCAAAAATGGTTCGGTTTCATTACGTCGTAATAAAGAATCACAAATGAGTACACGGTTCATTAGGTTTCTTTCAGTGAGCTCGTGGGGTACCCAAATATCGAGCTTTTTTGCCGAAACCTGGGTTAACTCGCAACAAGGTGATGCTGTGTGTGTGGTGGGATTGGAAGAGCATTATTCATTATAGGCTGTTACCACCAGGCAGGACCATCGATTCTGAACTATACTCTAGGCAGTGTCAGGTTAACATCACGAGAGGACTGCCAAAACCACTTGTCGCGGTATTTTGGTCAGAAGCCCCAAAATTTCTATAGCAATGGGATCGTGTCCCTACCTACAAGATGGCAAAAAGTCATCTAACAAAATGGTACCTACATACTTTAGTTAAATGTAAATAAACTATATTAAAAAATGTTTTTAATTTTCTTTAAAAATGCCAAGAAACTTTTTCCCCAACCTATTATAACTAAACGTGCACATTTTTGTGTTTATATTGTAAAAGTTTTAGATCACCGTGATGACAGAAGTTTAATAACCTTCATCACAATAACGTAAAAAAAACTATTGTTTCTAGAAACAGCTAAGCATCTCATAGAATTTTAAATTGGTTAAAAAATTAAAACTTTTTTGTTTAAAAAGCCACGACAACAAAACAAAAAAGGATTTCGCTTGAACCATTTTGGTCTGAGAACCCTAATAACAGTTTTTTTTACATACTACATTTTATTCTTTCGTAAAATTACCTTCACTTGACAATAAATGAATATACATTACTGTTCGTATCTCTCTTTTATTTGCTTGTTCTCAGTATAAAAAAGTCTAGACATGAATTTATCATGTCTAGACTTTTTTAGCAGCAAAAAACAATTACACAGTAATAATATAAAGAGAGAATTTGTAATCAGTAATGTAGGTAAGCGTTTTATTAGAATTCTTTCATATATCCATGAGCAATCCTACTTCGACATTCGGCGGATATAGTAAATATATAGAGCAGTATGTTGCACCTAAGATCAAACTTAAACATAAATTAAATACAAAATTAAAAATTTTAAGTAACCCCCGGCGTCATTAATCATCTATCTAACGCCATCTCATTGAGCTATTCATAAGAGCCCAAACACGCATTATTTGCTGTAAGTTTCTGAAGAATTAAGCATTTCGCAGACTTTTTGATGGTATAGGATCAGCTCAAGGATAGTATGTCACGGGAATGTCACCGAAGTGACAGTACACGAAATTTCAAATCAATCGGATGTGTAAAAGTTAGTAAAACCCTATTATCATGTAGAAAATGAGCTGATAGTCATCAAACGCCTGAACTGATCTTCATAAATTATAGCTAAGAACCATGGTAGGCACATCAGCTTTCGAACAAAAAAAACCGAATCAAAATCGGTCCATTCGTTTAGGCGCTACGATGCCACAGACAGACACACAGATACACAGACAGACACGTCAAACTTATAACACCCCTCGTTTTTTGTCGGGGGTTAAAAATGAGATTTTAAAAGCTAATATAAAAATATTTAATATTTCAAAATCAATTTTTTTTTGTTATATTTATAACATTAGGGTATGCAATAAATGATTGAGTTTTCTTGAGCGTAGGTCCAACATACTGTTCTGTAGTATGTTGTACCTAATTTTAAAAGCTAAAATATTTTGCCATCATTATTAACTATGGACTCTGTCAGGCACAGCAAAAACAAAGAGATAAATAAGGAAGTAGTCTTCTTGATACTCGGTAATCATCCAAGTATCTAACACCATCTCATTAAGACTATTTTTATGGGCCCAATATCAATATATCTTCTGTAAGTTTCTGAAGGATTGAGCATCCCGCAGACTCTGTGATGGTACAGGATCAGTTCAAGGTTAGCATGTCTTAAAAATACCACCGGAGTAACAGTTAACCAAATTTCAAATCAATCGCATCTGTAATAGTTAGTAAGACCCTATTTTCAAGTAAAAAATAAGCTGATAGTCATCAAACGCCAGAACAGATCTGCATAAATTATACCTGAAAAACTATCTCGATGACGTGAGGTATGAAACAAAAAAGAATCGACTTAAAATCGGTCCATTTGTTTAGGACCTATGATGTCAAAGACAGACAACCAGTTCAGCCATCTTAAAAATATTATGTTGCCAGTAAATATGTTATCATCCTATTTATTGATGATAACATATTTACTGGTAACATAATATTTTTACCCTGTATCGTATTTTTTTTAAATAAAAAAAAGAAACAAAAAAAAAGACACACAGATACACAGGCTGACACGTCAATCTTATAACACCCCTCTTTTTGCGTCGGGGATAAAAATATGTTATTTCTAGGTAGGATTACGTCTCACAACAATTAAAAGCTTAAAAATATAAAGTGCTTTGCACAGAGTTAGGACACAAGTGGTAGGTATTTTTCACTCTTTAGAAACTTGACTGATTTTACAACTAACTCCATTTTTGTAGGAGCTTGAACAACATATCCCTCGAAAGATATGATATGTTACCGTTGAGACCATTTTCACGAACTCACGACTGAAGAACGGACCTATCACAGCACCTGAAAAACGGCAAATCACATCGAGGCACTGAGAGTTCATATCTTGGTTTTGTTGAAAGTTGAAACAAAGCAACATTCGCCATGTTTGATCCCGGGATGGGTTAATTAAAATATGTAAATCTTGACTTCATCCATACTTCAGAAAGGAGGTTAAGCCTCTAGTACCGTTTGTAATTGCAACCGCTTCAACCCACCTACCCGCATCGGTCCACCTTGTGGGGGGCCTACCAACGCTGCGTCGGTACGGTGCGCGGTGGGGGCCGCGGGAAGCCGATGGATGCGGACAGCGCAGAACCGATCGGTATGCAGATCTTTGGAGGAGGCCTATGCCCAGCAGTCTCACGGCTGAAATGATGATGATGATGATCTTTGGGGGGAAAGAGCCTATACGCCACCTCCTAAAGTGTTTACGCCGAACTTCTTTTTACACAAACTTTTAAGGTGAAGAATCGGAAACGAATAAACCAATTCTAACAAAACTTGCCACGCATAGCAGAGGAATTTTCGACATTTCAAAAAAAATGCCAATATTTTGGTTTGTATTTAAAGTTAAAAATTGCTCCTTCTCAACAATAAGACTGTTTTTTCGGAAAATACTCTGATAATTACTCAGACTTATCAGAGTATTTTCCCTTTACTCAGATTTAGACTAGTCTGACCTGCGTAAGCATGTAAAGTGTTATTAAAATCGGTTTGCTCATTTCCAATACTTTTGTCTTGAAAAGCAGATGTTTCTCATCCGGCCAGTTATATGTACATTATCTGAAAAAATCAGGAAACATCTCCCGAATCCGGGAAAAATACTAATAATTTGTTTTCATGCATAGTAGGGTTGTACAAAAGTTGAAATTTGGCAAAATGGCGGGCGACATAAACGTCACCATAGTCACCATAGGCCCCATGATGAATATTTGTATCTGTTGCAGATTTTCTATGAAAAGTCTTGTTTTGTACCACGCAAGAAAGCAAGTTAAAAGAAAACGGACAATTGAATACTGTTCTGCATATTTTCACCTATTTTTTAGTATACTGTACATAGACCTGGCCGGGTCTCCATACATTTGGAACATCTCTTTGGTGTGAAAAGCGTAAACCCGATAACTCAATACCGCTTGCAAATAAAATGGCCTACTGAGTGCGAATGCAGTGTGCCGCGTGCCGCGAGCCGCGTGCCCGGCTTGGCGACATTCATTGTTTCAGCTTACACCGGCTCATATTTTAGCGGTCCTATTGTTAGTTTTTACTTATTACGGTCCTCGACGCCGCGTATGAAGATAATAAATCCCCTAACAAAGGTCTCGAATATTCGGCAAAAAGCGCGCTTTTTATCGCCCAGTATTATTTGCGTTGGAGAAAGAACGGCAATTAACAAAAGCAACATTGTGTTTTAATTGCGACGGTTTATTTTAACGTTTTTATTTTCTAACGCTCGCAACATATTTTGCGTGGGATCCGTACGGCAATTTTGCGAATAATACCTTCTGTTTATGGAATGTTTTTTTGCCAGCACTGGGGTTTTTAAACCGCTACGGAGTCCTCTAAAATCAAATTTTTATGTGGCCATTGCTGCCTCTAAAGTCAATGGGTAAAACTAAGAATTAATAACAAATTTCGATTGAATAATTTCACTTTGATTGATTCTTTGTAGTTTTTGATTATTATTAAGAAAAATTTTAAGGTTTTTATGTAGCAGTCATACATATATCATATATATAGCTAAAAAGATAAAAAAGATAAATTAAAAACATTGTACAATTTTTCGTTTTTTGGCTTTACTCTTAAGTTGACTTTTGGTGTTTACACCTTTTGAGCCACGACATATAGACACGACTCGTGAACAAATGCTCGTGCTCATCCTACGAAGATCTTCCCCGACCGGGATTCGAACCCGGGACCCCTGATCGAGTAGTAGTCGTCAAATCATCATATAGACCGTCCTTCCCGACCAAAATTTATTTCCTACAATTTTTATTTGTTGTAAATAATTTTAAATCAGATAGCTATATAAATATTACAATTTCAAAATTATATTTTGGAAGAATGGCGAGCCTCAAGTGGCAGTGGGCAGGCCACATTGTAAGGAGAACTGACGGCCGTTGGGGCGGAAAGGTCCTCGAGTGACGGCCGCGTACCGGGAGACGCAGCGTTGGTAGGCCACAAGGTGGACCGACGATCTGGTGAGGGTCGCGGGAAGCCAGCGGATGCGGACAGCGCAGAACCGATCGGTATGGAGATCTTTGGGGGAGGCCTATGCCCAGCAGTGGGCGTCTCTCGGCTGAAATGATGATGGTGATGAAAAGATATTTAAGTATATGTTTTAATTAATAGCATACAATTTGTATAATATTTTAAAGGACACCTTTGTGGATAAAACCGGAAAAAATGATTTCTTTAACTACATATTATTATTACCTACATTTCTTCATTGTCCATACCACAAAATGATAATAATGCTTAATTTTGGCTAGATAACAATTGTGAGTGTATTATTATTATTCAGGGTGTTTGGTAATAGCATAACAACTATAATCATATAAATACTTTGGTGTTATAAATGTAAATTGTAAAATTAATTTTAAAATTCCCCATATATTTTGTTTTATTGCACGCACAACTATTATTAGGAAGAAATTGGAAATTTATTTATTTATATAAATAAATAGTATACATATAAAAAGAAATAGAATAGTGCCCCCCTGTTATACCATGTATGTACGTATATACTAAAACGTATACGTACGTATATACTAAAACATCTTTACGTACTTCCTATATTAAATTTAGTTACCTGAACAATAAACCGACGAGCAAATGAAAGTCTAGAAGCTTCCAGAAACAATTAGCTCTAGACACTTCTAGGTATTAAAACGGAGCTTTGAAGCCATTTCTGCCGAGGATTCGATTTACTTTAATTCACTACACCGTCTGGCGTCTTCCATTTTATTCTGAACATAGTTTCAAGCGTTCACGTCGGATAAATGGTACACGGTATAAAAATGTTATAAATCACATTACATTAATAAAGCCGAGGAGTCGAGTCCCGCTGCTTCATACATAACAATCTGGCGACCTTACTCATCGAATCAACACTACGTTAAATAAAAGTACCTAGTAAGTTACTAAGTGGTAGGCCCGTATGTAGGGTCGTCTGGGCAGGTACCACCGCCTTTCTTATTTCAGCCGTGAAACAGTTCACTGTGTTTCGGATTGAAGGGAATAGTAGCCAGTGTAATTACTGGGCATGGACGGCATTTCATCTTAGACCCCAGGACGACAACGCAACTGCAATATCAAATGATTTTCCCTTGTTATTGCAGGTGTCTATAGGCGGCGGTAACCGCTTACCATCAGGTGGGCTGTCAGCTTGTTTGTCATCAGTTGTATAAAAAAAAGTGTAATAGTGTGTAATAAAGTGTAGTTTTTACCTACGACCATCTGTAATAAAATAAAAATCGTTCATTTTCAGACTTTAAAAGTCTCTGCAAGATAGAAGTAAAAGTCTGAGAAAGACATGCTAAATGTAATAATACTATGACGCTCTTTCTCTTTTTACGATTTCCTTCTCTTCCTCTCTCTAATTCTAATACGAAGACCAAATTTTATACGTATAAATATATTTTTTTATTGAAAACTAAAAAATATACAAATATATTTATCATCACAAATCCACATTCGGGCTAAAGATGTGTAAATTGTTGGCACCTTCTTCTGTACCTCGAAGACCTCGCTCTTCCTTGGCTACTGACTTACATTTCTAGTTTTGTGACTATAGCTTAACTAATATTTAAAGAAATAAAATTATTTAAGGTTATTGTCGGCTGACTGTGAAATCGCATCCATTTTGTTTTATCGGGCTTGCGCGCGTCCACGTTTTATTCGGAAAACGAATTCGTCTTGGCCAATCACCTTACAACGTTGCCGCAAGTTATTTGCATATTAATTTTACTTGACACTGGCAAAATTCGTAATAACGAGAGGCCATTAAACAAAGAAGAAGAAAAAAAAAATCAATAATTTACATTTTAAATAATTAACACCAAGTAAATGATGGATGATCATTTACTTGGTCGTACTTCCAAAACTTGGAAATCTTGGCCAGCACATGTGTTCTCTCCTTCAAGTACACAGGTTCTTTTATAAGAGGCATGGAAAGGCACCTTACAAGCCGGCAAGGTGGAATCAATTACAGTGTGTTCGAAATGCACAAGCTGCCTTCGCATATTACTATGGTCTCTTCTTATTGCTGCACATCAGGTGGTGTTAAGTGACTACCTAATGATAAGCTCCAGTGGTAAGTTAGGTGTCCAGAGCTTATTAAGGAAGCGTAGGGCGTAGGGCGACTTGTCCCTTATGCTACAAAGGTACCGCTACCTCCTGGTTTTTACATGCAACACGTGAGTACTGCCTCTAGTGCTAGAAACATCTAAGCTACGGTGACCGCTTTAACATTACCGAAGCACGGAATAAGATGGACCCATCCGAGATTAGCCGCGGCAAACGTTGCTTTGTTTTCATTATCAAAATCAGAGCATCCAAACCACTACACCACGTTAGGAGTCTTGTTTTAGCAGGACGAAGATACCCTTGCCTGGGGATGGTCTGGTGAGCTGGCTTCGACAGACCCATATCACCAACGCGAAAGGCACGGGAGTTATCCAGGATTTTTTGCGGGTATTCCCAAGGTCAATTTAGACCTTGAGCAACGCTCTCGACAGGGGATTTCCCCTGGTAAAAAAGGGACAAAGTTATCCTACTGATGCAGTTTTCAATATGGCTTGCAACCAGAGCGCTGTAGGTGGCTCTAATGCAGCCGTCCTTGTGTCGTCTCAGTTGTCTCGTTCTAATTATTGCATTGAAACTGCTATTACTTAATTACCCAGTCCTATTGAAGCTTTTATTCTGTTCTATTTTTTCTGACTGCGATACAATATAAGTTGACGGTCACCCATCTAGCTTCGACCTTAGAAAGTTAACACTAAAAATTGTGAAAAAAAAATTCAACAAAAATTAAAACCGTCCTCGAAAATCTGAAAAGGATAAAATAATTAAATTTCAGTAGGTGCTAAGTCGTTTTAAAAAACAATAGAAAGTGAAGCACCGACTCCAAAAAATATGTTTCTTGGGGTTGAGTACCTACCAACTCAAATTTAATTATTTTATCCTTTTCAGTTTTTTGAAGTCGGTTTAAATTTTTGTTAAAAAAAAGTTATTTACAATTTTTAGTGTTAACTTTCTAAGGTCGAAACTAGTTAATAAATAATTTGTTAGCTTTTAGAGAAAGCAGGAAAAAAGGATCTACGATATTACTTTTTCACAACTTTGTAGGTATACTCGTTTCTTTGTTGCACTTCCAAAACTTGGAATTCTTTGCCGGCACATGTGTTCCTTCCTTCCTATAACTTGGGCTCCTTCAAAAGAGGCGTTGTGAAAAAGCACCTTTTGGGTCGATAAGGTGGAGGCAACCAGAGCAGTGTGTTGGACTGCACTAACCGTCTTGGCATTTGGACTCTTCTTACCGCTTCACATCAGTTGGTGTTAAGTCATTTGTCGTGCTTTTTATATATGAAAAATAGTAGAATATATAAATACCGACGTTTGACACATGCACATATTCGAAGTTAGAAATCAGACAGATCTTAATTCTCAATAGCAAAGCACACTTCTTTACGTATTAGACGCTAGCAATGTATTTTTCCCAAGCGCTATGCATTTCAAACAACACCAGTTTATCAGATTTACAGCGATTGTGATCAACAACAATAATGTCACATCTAACTAAACACGAGTTAAGTCCAGTAAAATTATTGTTAAGTATTTTTACGGCAAAATTTTACCATGCGAACTCTCCCAGCAAAACTCTTTAGCAGTAAAAATGCAATGAATAAAAAATAATTTATAGAGCAACGTCATACTTTTTAGATTTAGCACTTGACTCACCGATTTAACACTTAACTATCGACTATAGTGTCACATAACACAACATAAAGTTTAATTTCCTAAACAGAGGTCGACGTTATTTCAAAAGGCAGCGAAGGTCGACCCACCGCCAAATGTTCTGGAAAGATAAAAAATAAAACGGAGAGAAGCGAAAGAAACTTTGTGGCTTCTAAATCATGCCATATCAAGCTTACGGTGGCGCTATAACTAGGAGCAGTAGGAAAAGTTGACTTTTGAAATCACAGTTGCTACTGCAACCTTTTCACCTTTACCTTTAGACCAGAATAATATAACTTCTTGTGTCCTGTGAAACGATCATAAACGATAAATTGAAAACCCACAACGAAAAGAAGAAAAAAAATTGAGACTACCAGAAAAAAATCAGATTATTCTATATTTATACGGCATGGGTGCCACACAAGTGCCTGTAGTCTTGTAGCACATTAAGCACTACAGACGCGTTGTTGACGTAGGCTATAGACATACGTAGCACCTTAGGCACTACCAGCGCGTTATTAACGTAGCCCATAGATGCTCGTAGCACCTTAGGTATTACTTATGCGCTGTTAACGAAGCCTATAGACGCTCGTAGCACCTTGGACGCTGCTCACGCGTTGTTACCGTAGCCAATAGACGCCCGTAGCACTTTAGGCACTACTTACGCGTTGTTAAAGTAGCCTACAGACGCTCTTAGCGCCTTTCCTGAATGCATATGACCATATCCGCATCGTCATACTGCTCTTCCTGACTCTTCGCATACTTTTATTAAGCGCGCCAAATCCAGGAAGAATGGAAACTTAATGAAAGAGCCGCTACATAAATTCAGGATTACGTAGCGAAGGATTAGCAAATTTATTGGTTCTCCGTTCGATTTGTGCGTGGCGAAGTTACAAAATGTCGATAAACTCCTTCGACAAACGGTCAGCGGCCGATTTGGGAATGTTGAGGAAAAATAAAACAAAAAAGGCTTTACGGGAATTTTATTATTAAATCCTTTTGAGTGTGGATTTTATACAGTTAAAATGACATTCTGTAATATTACATTCCATCGAAACAATTTTTTGTCACCTCTCAATCAGTTATGGTAAGGGTTTCCAAAAATACCACCTTTAATTATAAAATTTATAAAATAAAATTATGAAAAAACTTCCCATCCGAGGCAGGATTCTACTTCGTTACACGATTTGTGTTATTTTCCAAAAAAAGTGCACAAGGCTTTGTTTAAAATTAAGGTATCAAAAATAATGTGTCTACTATTGTTATTGTGATCGTAGGGCATCCACACACTGGGGGTGGTTTGGTGCAATTGCATCGGCAGAGCCCAGGCTACCTCCGCGAAGTGGAGTTACCGGGGAGTTTTAGTGGGTATTCCCAGTGGCTTATAGGCGCTGGGCGACCCCCACACACGCCCGTCACTTAGCCAGTGGCGGGTAGGTCTGTAGTCGGATTTCTCACCGAAAAAAAGGGCATCCACACAAAGCTCCGTTAGGAATTCTGAGTAACTTACTTATTATCACATGAACATAGCACTATAAAAAGTGTTTGGCTGCAATCTTTTGTGACGCAAAAGTGCTAACTAGCAAGACATTTTCGAAGTAGTACCTACTTTTTTTATTTTAATTTTAATCTAAAAAGCAAAGTGAAAATCCTTCATCGGCTAAAGTTTTACATATCATTAGAAAATGTGTAATCTGTTTCAGACTAAGCTGTGGATTTTTGTAAAATAAAGAAATAAAGTTAAGTAGAACCATCTAGATTCAGCTAATGTAGCGGCTGTGTGGTCGGCTTTAATACATAGCTCGTTAATCTACCAGGGATCGTGTTCTCAGAAGAACAAGCAAGAAACTCATCAAATAATCTACTTCTCCACCTCAACATTACGCACCACGAAATTGAGTAACTCGTTTGTTTGTCGGACGTCCAAAACTTGAATTCCTTACTAGCAAATGTGTTCTCTCCTTCCTATTACTTTCCTTTCCTTCAAAAGAGTCGTGAGAATGTATCTTTTAGGCTAGAACCTGGAGGCGGCTAGAACTATGTGTGCTGTATTTGCTGTCTTCGCATATGGGAGTCTTTTTACCGCTTCTCATCAGGTGATGTTGAGTTTTCTGCCGTGTTTTTTGTAAAAATCATGAGTCAAAAAGTCATGGACCATGAGCAGTCCTGTTCAGCCTTGTTTGATACTATAATGTAAAGCGGACGGCCTAGCACTGTATAACAATATCCTAACCTAGACGGCTACAATCGGTACGGTACAGCAATGGTTATAGTAAGGACATGTATATTAAAACAAAGACGTAAACAAGTAATGTGTTTTATTAATAACTAATTTATATTAAAGTAATTTCTAAAAGTTAAAGCTTTTCTTATTAAAACTTTCTATCAATTGCTAGATAAATATATTAATTTT
Organism: Nymphula nitidulata; assembly: GCA_947347705.1. Lineage (NCBI taxonomy): Eukaryota > Metazoa > Arthropoda > Insecta > Lepidoptera > Crambidae > Nymphula > Nymphula nitidulata. Next base: position 1,710,832 of record OX374618.1, read on the forward strand.
ATAGAGGCATACGGTGCTTCGGTGGATGTAGTGATACGGAGAAGGAGCGAGTCTGAATAGTCACCACTAATTAGTTAAAATCAACATTTCAAAGTAGACGAATTGGATACAAATTATGCCTGCTTTACAACACTCAGGCCTGATCTTGAGTGGAATATTGCTCGCACTTGTGGAATGGCTCCGCCAAGTACGTCCGAGTCCGTATCGTATAGAGGTAATGAACAACCTTGAGCCTCTACAATTGCGTCGAAACATTGCGTAGCTTAGCGCCTTCTATCGGCTATATCACGGAGAGTGCTCTGAGGAGCTTTTCGACCTCATCCCGCCATCTCCCTTCCTACTCAGGAGCCCGCGTGCTGATCTTCGGAGTCATCAATTTACTCTCTCCACCTCAACATCACGCACAAAGAAATTAAGAACCTCGTTTTTTTGTCGTTCTTCCAGTACTTGGATTTTTTTTTAGCACATGTGTTCCCTCCTTTCTATAACATGGGTTCCTTCAATAGAGGCGTGAAAAAGCACCTTTTGGGCCGGTAAGGTGGAGGCGGCTAGAGCAGTGTCTGAACTGCACTAGCTCTCTTCACATATGGACTCTTCTTACCGCTTCACTTCAAGTGGTGTTGAGTCATTTGTCATGCTTTGTATAAAAAAAAACAAATGTCTTTATATCAACAAGACGCTTTGCCGATTTAATTGATATCTCTTTGTGCACCGTAGGTCGCGCAGCGTGCTTGACTTTCCCGTTGTATATTTAACTCAATGGTTGACTTCACCGAAGACCAGCTGAAAAATCGTTTATATCACAAAGACATAAACAACGTCGATTACTCCAGAATATTTAGATTTAAATTGTGTGAAAAAAATAATTTTCAAATCTTGTCAGGAAGGGAGACTAGTCTTTATTTACTTGTGGTGCAAAGACAACACACGCTGGTCTGACACTAATATTACCCTTGTGGGCAGCCACTAACATTACTGCACACTATCAGTTTTAATACAACTATTATATATGTTTTAATTTATATTATCATCTTTTATATTCACACATACACACACATATTAATAGCATTATATTTAAGATCCATTTATTGATATTAATTATATATGCACAAAAGTAAATTATTCAGTTCCCGGTCGACGAGTCGTGCCGTGTAAACGCACATTTCTAAGGCGGTCCTATTGTTCGACGCTAATGACTCTCGGCTCCGCCCTCTGCGCGCGCGCACCATGTCCCTAGTCGAGATCGCATCACGACGCGGAGCTCTTGTTCGTTTGTCTCCTACCTCTGACCTTGCCGCTAACCATATATATGCTTACGCTGTGCTTCTTTTAATTGTTTTCTCTTCACTGTATCGTTGTGTTTCTTGTTGTCTCTCACCTTTCTAAACTGTGCTGTGCTTGTGTTACCTATTCTCCTTCTATTTATTTCGTGTGTTATTGTGTGTAAAGACTAGTAAACTTGTACGTAAGTAAACTGACTGTTTTTACTCATACCACCAACGTACATTCCACACACTTAACTACACCCCAAACCCTCAATACGGAATCAGGACAAATGAGTGTGCTCAAGGACCGAGGGACTAGTGCATAATGTTCATCCCATAAAAGACTTTTGTTGATAATTATAAGTTTTGTTCATCATAGTAATTGAATATAAAAGAGGTCATAGAAAATATTAATAGTCCAATAAATAATGTTCTCCGTCATTGTAGTAAGTTTTTCTGATCGTAATACTTTGACTTTTCCTTGAGAAAATGAATAGTTACGCTTGGAACTCAGTATTCTACAACAGCAGTGTGCAGTTATTAGTGCGGCCCGCGACGTGCTTTTGATCTAGCGCATAATTTACGAAAATTTTATAAACATTAAAGAAATTTAGTAATAATTTAAGTACACGGTTTTTTTATTATAAGAATGCTCCATTTTTTATTTTTTCTCCTATAAGTTAAAGAATTTGTTTCTGTGGCCCTCCATTCTGATTTGTTATTTGAATTGTCCTGGGATAGTTTCAGTTTGAGCAGCCCTGCTCTAGAATATCTTGAAAAAAAAATGTATTACCTTCACATACTTCTATCAACCTTGACTTTACATAAATTTCTCATATACCTACTTTTATATATTTATATTTAAATATTAATTATTTAATTCCCATATTTGTATTGGTTTGATTTTTATTTTTGTTAATTATAATAAATAAATTTATTTATTTATTTGGGAAACATACAAATTTCATTGCTCATAAAATCGAACACAATAAAATAAAACTTAAATCAGCGAAGTTTCCACAGAAAGTTAAAACAGACGTATAAATATACTAATTCAATTTAAATCTAATTTAATTTTAATAATATTACTAATTAAATTAAAAATCCAAATCGAAAATATACAAAATAAGGGGAAATAGATATTAACGATTAACTTTTACATAGAGATTATTAATTAAGTAAACTAAAAAACTAAAAAAAGAAAACATTATTTACAACTATCATAAAAATATTTTGAAAAAAATTAACAAAAAAATATTTATGAGAAATATCCTAAATTAACCGTAATATTATTTATTCACAATAAAAAAAATACTAAAAATACTACAGAAACGAGCCGGTAGTTCGCATGTACAACTTATCTCTAATTTGTATCATAAAGAGTAACACATTACTGTAATTAAAAGGTCAATCTCCTTAAATGTATTATTGTACACGGCACAAGATCTATACAGAAAAGTATTACTCAAATAGTTTGTCTTAGTCGTTGGCATAGCAAACAAATTATGGGAACGAGAACCTGTCCGAGGGGATCTCAGAGAGATATTTTCTAAAAGAAATGGTGCGTCGACGTGGTTTCTCAAAATCTTGTATAGAAACATTTGATCTCTCTCTAAGCGACGATTTTCCAGTGACACGGTGCAATTCAGAGACTGGTTGTGGCTTGAAGCCTTGAAATTAACGTACCTATACATTCTTTTACATATTTTTTCAATGGTATCAATACCAACCCTAAAATATAATATAAATATAAGTTTCTTTGCAATCATAATATTTTTTATTTTCACCTAAACAATAAAAAAACTAAACATTTGATACTTAGTTTATAAATAAATAAGCATAAAATATAAATAATAAATTGTAAAAAAAAGTTAACACACGTGGATTCAAATCAAGAGTACTTGGGACCGCGGCAGTAAGTTACACGTTATTATAGATCGACCACCGATTCATATGCTTGTATGTAGAATTTTCAAAGCTTCCCCTATGTACTTCAAATTGAGTTAACCCCAAAATCCATGCAGCAGCATACAAATATCTTAATAGCGTAGTTAATTCGAACTAACGCCGCAAACGCGAATTTCTGTCTCGGATAACAAGTACCCTTTTTTTTTTTTTTTTTTTTTTTTTCCACTGGGAAAAAATGCATTACGCATGCCCTCCCGTCGGGGGACGGGAGGGGTATGTGGGACTCCCCGGGAGCGGTTCCCGGGTCTACCCACTAAAATAACCCAGTGGCACTCCCTCATCGTGTAATGTGGTGGGGGGACTGGGAAACCGGCAGAGCCTCTACTTCCAGTCCCCCACCGGCGATTGCCCGCCTAGGTGGCGGGCCCTTCACGCCCCCCCCTTGGTACAAGGTAGAGGAGGCCAGAGGGTGACCGCGAGTGCTCGGCCACCCTCTACAGCGAGGTGATGAGCAGTGCAATGCAGGCTAGGGCGCCCCCGCGCCTGTCGCCCGCTGCTCATCACCGTGGGGGGGAGGAGAGGCGGTTATACGTCCGCCTTCTCCTGCCCCTCCTCCGCCGGCGGTTCGGCGGCGCGTCGGGGTCGTCCTCCCGCGCGCGCTCCGCCACCTCCTTCTGTGACATGACATCCTCACAGAAGGAGGTGACCGCCGCCCAAGCCTCTTCGCTCCCCAGCATGGCGTTTACCACGCTGGGAAGCGAGAGGTCCGGCCCGACCGCCGTGACAAGACTGCGACGCCGCTCAGTCCACGACGGACACACCTCGAGCGTGTGCTGCGCCGTGTCCTCCGCCGCGCCGCAGTCATGGCACGCCGGGCTCTCCTCCCGTCCGATTCGGTGCAGGTACGACCCGAAGCAACCATGCCCGGATAGCACCTGCACCAGCCGGAACGAGAGGAAACCATGCTGTCGCTCGAGCCAGTCTTGCAGGACTGGTCCGAGCGCATCGATTGTTCTGCGGCCGTAAAAGGCGGAGGCGAGGTCCGCCGTCCAGTGATGGATAATGGCATCCTTCGCCTCTCGCCGGACGGCCTCCCGCTCTTCAGGGGCAGGGCGCTCGCCGAGCGCCTTTCGCCCCGCCGTCCACTCATGAACTCTGGCGAGCACCCACGCCTCAAGTTCCCAAGGCGGGGTGCCGGCCAGAGCGCACGCCGCCGCGAAGCTTACCGAGCGGTAAGTCCGCGCCACTCTCTGTGCGATGGCCCTTTGGGGCGCCCGGATGCTGGTGGCATTCTCCCTCCTTTGGAGGGAGTCTGCCCAGATGGGCGCCCCGTACAGGGCCATGCTCTTCAGAATGCCGGCGTAAAGACGCCGGCATCGCCCACTCGGCCCTCTCAGGTTTGGCATTAGCCAGGAGAGGGCCCCCGCCGCCTTGAGCAGGCGCGACGATAGTCCGGTAAAATGCGGACCGAAGCGCCACCTGCTGTCGAGCGTAAGGCCCAGATACTTCATCTGAGCCTTCACCTCGATCCTGACGCCCGCCACGAAAATGTGGGCGTCAGGCGGGGGGCGCTGCCGAGGGCCGTGGAAGAACACGGCCTCGGTTTTTTGCAGCGCCACCCGCAGTCCTAGGCGGCGGATCCTCTCCGCGACCAAAGATCCGCCCGCCGAGGCCAGATTGGCCGCCTCTCTAAAATTCCGTCCCCGGCCTGTGAGGAGAGTGTCATCTGCATAGCAGATGACACTTGTGCCCCGGAGGAGGGTGCCCCGCAGCAGCCAGTCAAACCCGATGTTCCACAGCAGAGGTCCTAGGACCGACCCCTGCGGAACACCAGACTCGACGGCGTACCGGCGGATCTGACCAGCTTTGTCTACGAGGAGGACTGCTCGGTCCTCCAGGTAGCTAGCCAGAAGGCCCCTCAGGTATTGAGGCACACCATGGTAATGAAGTGCCTCAAGGATTGTGGAGTGGGGGACGGAATTGAAGGCGTTAGCTATGTCGAATGACACAGCCAACAGTCCGTCTCCCGCATCCACAGCCTCCTTCACCTGGTCCTTGAGAAGGGCTAGGGCATCCACGGTCGAACGCTCAGCTCGGAAGCCAAACTGAGCATCCGACAAATCCGGCCCGACCACTCGCAGGTGTTCGTTTAGGCGTGCGGCGATAATCCCCTCGAACATCTTACCGACCTCATCAAGGAGAACGATGGGTCGGTATGCCGAGGGGGAATCCGCCGGGCGTCCTTCCTTCCGGAGGAGACATAGCTGCCCCTCCTTCCAAGGCTTTGGGAACCTCCCAGTCGTGAAACACGCATTGAAGAGGTCCCGGAGCCTTTCGCCCATTTGGGTGGCGGCTATCGCCACCACTTTTGCAGGGACGCCATCGGGCCCTGGGGCCGTCTTCTTCGCGCGGAGGCGGAGCGCCGCCGCGTGAAATTCGGACTCTGCTACGGGTGGGACATCCTCGTCTTCCACCCGAGCGGGCCTTCTTGGAGCTTCCATTGCTGGCGGGGCAAAGTCGGTCCTGCTTGGAAACAGGGATCGGACCACCCCATCCAGCAATGTTGGCTCGAGGGTCTGGGACACCGGGGGACCAAAGGGGCGCAGTTTATTGCGCGCTGCCTTGTATGGTCTCCCAAACGGGTCACTGTCCAGACCCTCCAGCAGCTCGGCACGGGCCGAGTCCTGGGCGGCCAGCATGGCAGACCTAAGGAACTTTTTTGCCTCTACGTATAAATCGTAGAGGCGGTCCTCATTCGCCAGATCTCGCTGGCGTCGCCGCCGGCTCCGCGCATACTGTCTCCTAGCTGCCACGCAGGCAGCCCGGAGCCCCGCTAGCTCCTCCGACCACCAGTAGACGGCGCGTCGGGGAGGCGGGCGGCGAGACCGAGGCATGCTTGAGTTGCACACCTCGGTCAGGGACCCCCTCAGCTGAACCGCGGCGGCGTCCACGTCCAGGACACTCACCGGAGGCGAAAGCCAGTCCTGGACGAAGGACGCCTCCTTGGCCGCCTCCCTGTCGAGATGGACAAGAGCCCACCGGGGAAATGGGGATCGGCCCGTGGGGACCGTTCCCTGGGGGATTTGGGCGGAGACCCCGAACCGCACGTATCGGTGGTCCGAAAACGTCTCCACCATGTCCACCCTCCAATTGCATACGCGCGCGGCTAGTGCAGGGGTAGCAAAAGTGAGGTCCACAATTGACCCCCCCTGCCGCCGCACGCACGTGTGATCTCTCCCTCTGTTCAAGAGGGAAAGACCAGAGGAGGCCGCCCACTGCTCGACAGCCCGCCCGCGCGCGTCGGTAGCTGGGTTACCCCAAACCACCGACTTGGCGTTCAGGTCTCCCAAAACGGAGACCTGACGAGGCGCCAGCCTGCCGACCACTGCCGCAAGGACTTCGAGGAAATCCTCGAAGTCCGACAGTGGACGGTTAGGGGAGAAATAGACCCCCACGAGGGCTATCTCTCCCCACGCGGCGGCCACGTATCCCGGCCCCCTCTCTAAGAGCGAGAGGGGAGGGGAGTCCGTGGAAGACCGCGCCGCAAGCGCCACCAAGCCGTCTCTATCTCCCAACCAGCGGCCAGGTATCGAGTACGGCTCGGCGACCACCGCCACGTCCACCAACCACTCGGCCATGACCTGGACTAGCAGGTCCTGAGCCGCTTTGCAGTGGTTGATGTTCGCCTGTAAGATGCGATGGACCTCCCCCATTATTGGTCCATCGCATTTTCCGTCTCGGCCGATGGTGAGGCCTCAACGTCCTCAGCAGCGGCAGTGGCAACGGCGGGACGGGTTGGCGCCTGCACTTGACCTTTCTTTGGAGGAGGTTTGCAGCTTCTCCCCCCCATCACGTGGTCGGCTGGGCGGCCACTCGCAGTGCACACGGCGCATCGTGGCGTTGCGGCCTTGCAGGAGGCGGCCTTATGCCCCTCTTGCCCGCAGCGGCAGCAGAGCTCCGCCCTGTCCACAGAGGACGGGCACAGAGCCCTGGTGTGGCCTATTCCGAAGCACTTAAAGCACCGGAAAGCCTGGTCCTCAAGTGCCCGGACCACTGCCACACTGAAGCCTACGGGCAGCCGTCGTTTGGCCAGGATGGCCTTTGCCGCAGCGACTGGGCACTCCAGGCGCATAGTGCCCAGACCCCCGCGGCCTGGCCTTATGGCCCTGCCCTGCACGGCTGCCGCTTCGCAGCCTCCTGCGGTTGCGACTGCCGCTACTACCTCCTCTTTGGTGACTGAGTCATCCAGACCGGTCACCTCCAAGGAGACGGACTTGGTGGGCCTGGCCACCTTCGCCGCGTCGGCTATGACCTCTTGCAGTTTTGCTGCGAAGAGGTCAGCGTTAGTGCCGCCTTGGGCCCCCGCAAACTCGAATAATCGAGCTCCGGTTTGGGTTCGGCGGCACGTCACCGGGCCTACCCCCAGTGTTGTGGGGTTGGCGTTTGTACGAGCCCGCTTTAGTACGGACTCGTACGTCTCGCCCCGCTCTGCAGCCTCCGCGGTGAGTGTCACTACGACGGCTGCCGTTTTAGGAGGAACCAATTTCCTCCCGCCCGGCTTGGAGGCCGGCTTCTGCCCCTTGCTTTGCCCCTTTCCCTTGCCCGTCACTTTTGACGAGCTGGGAGGAGCATTGGCAGGGGCTGGGGCGGCGGCCGGTGGCGTCTTCTTGGCGCCTTTCTTTTTCCTTCCAACCACCTCAGACCAAGACTCGTTGGTCTGGGTGGTGGAAGGAAGGAAGGCGTCTTCCCTCTGGGAATTTTGCGGTGGAGGTGCCACAGCCTCTCCTCCCGTGCTGGGGGTCGGCGGAGCCGCCACTGTCTTCTTCCCCTTTCCCTTGCCCTTTGTGGGCTTTGGGGCCTGGGGAGGCGCCATCTCGGTCGTCACCGGGACCGGGGCGGTCTTGTCCGCCGCGAGCGGTGGCCGCAGGCGCTTTTCGGGCAGGAGTCTGTCTTCAATGTCCGCAAGACAGGCTCTGGTAAAGGCCCTCTCCTCCATAGCAACCCTGCGGATGATGTCCTCAAGGTTGGAGGGGGATTGGGCCTCTGCCACTGCTGGTAGTGAGGCCTGGGCAGGTCGGGCCGTTGCCTCAGCGAGCTTCTTATGAAGCTCGCTTACCTCCTTCTGCAGGCGATCGGTCTTCGCCTGCAGTTGCCTCACTTCTTCCGTGGTCGTGCGATGCACCAGCTCATGTACGATGCCGCGCATGCTTGCGGCCCGGCACTTAAGGGCCTTTTGGAAGGTCCCCTTTAGGTTTGAAGACTTTGTGGCGACCTCCACAATCCCCTCCTGGTCCTCCTGGGCCATACTTTCCAGCTCGGTCAAGGAGTGGTCGGCGTACAACACACTGGTTGCGCCGTAGCCCGCCTTGGCCCTGCGGGTGCGAGCCTGCGCCTCCTTAGCGGCGACTTGCTCCTCTAACTCCTGCTGGAGTTGCGCCCTGTTCGCCTGGTTGAGCTGGCGTTGAGCATCCACTAGCCCGACGTCGTGGCTGGTGCCGGCGACGGCGGGAGTTGATTTTGTTTTGGCCTTCGCCTTCTTTTTGGGCTTGCTCTTGGCAGAGTCCGAGGAAACCTCAGAACTCTGTCTCAAGTAGGCTCGCTTTTTGGCCTGCCGGTCCGTCGATTCTGCCACGATTACCACATCGTTCTCCGAATCAAGCAGGTCCTCCTCCAGACTGAACAGGCTAGCCGCAGATGGTGGGCGGCTGGCCTCCGACGCCGGAGCATCCTCGGGGTTGGCCCTGAGAAGGGCCGTTTGGGTTTGGCCCTGAGAAGGGCCGTTTGGGTGGTCCTGAGGAGGTTCTTCTTTAGAACGCCCGGAGGCGGCCCGCAAAGGTCTCGACATGGTCACAAAACGATGATCACACATAAACGGCAATAGATATGTGATCGCACAGTCTTCGTTAGCCGCCGGCTTGCCACTCCGTTACGGTGGTCAAGCGCGACGTTGCCCGGGGAACGCTACGTGGAAGCCAAGACTGTGGGGGGTTCCCCGGATAACAAGTACCCTGGCGAACTATTAAGTGATTTGAGACATGAAATTTGAGATAGCAGCCGCTAACTTGGAGTTGATGGTCAAGTTTAGAGGAACTTGCATGTATTGTGACACTGCTCCAGTGAAGTTTGTACTCCGGGGTACACAGTTTAGTTTGTCTTTTATTCTGTGCGTTGGTATCGACGTCATAGTTGTGTCAGCTGTTTTATTTACATTATAGTATCAAACAAGGCTGAACAGGACTGCTCATGGTCCACACGAAGTCAAGTCAGGTTATCTAGTGGGAGGCCGAGTACTCAGTAAAGCATTTGGATTTTTACAAAAAGCACGGCAGAAAACTCAACATCACCTGATGAGAAGCGATAAGTAGAGCCCATATGCGAAGACAGCAAATACAGCACATATAAGTCTAGCCGCCTCCAGGTTCTAGCCTAAACGATGCATTCTCACGCCTCTTTTGAAGGTAAGTCCCGCCTTCTGCGGGGAGAGTCCCACATAACCTGTGTCTTCCCCAAGGGCACAGGTATGCGTAACGCATTTCCCAACGCAAAAAAAGGCCATTGTCATACAGTTGTATAAGACTCATTTTTGAGGATAAAATTATGAAAATCCTAATGGATTAGGTAAACCTAGGTAAACATAGTTTTAAGAGCAATCTGAAGGTATACTAGTTATCTGAAGGTATTCAGAAGAGCAAATAAACTCAACCACAGCAAAAACATGTATCTAGCTAAGCTCTAAAAACTTTGTTTACCTTTTGTTTAGCCCACACCTCAACAACACCATTCCATCAAGTAAATTGGTCCTGTTATTTCATGCCGTCATGTTTTTTATTTCCCGCGTTCGTGGATCGTTTACTAGGATTGGCTTAGGCTTATAAATTGATACCGGTTTATGGAACGGCATCAGTGGTGCTATGGATCACGTGGCGCATGCTTTTATCGCTAAAACCTATCGCTTTAAGACGATACATTAAAAATAATGATTGTAATACCTCTAATATCATCATCATTACCAGCCTATATACGTCCCACAGCTGGGCACAAGCCTTCATACATGGGAGAAACACATGAGGAGTTTTGCGCCGTAATACCACCACGCTAGCCCAATGCGGGTTGCAGTTAAAACCGGGAGCAACGTCTTAGCGTGCCTTCCGAAGCACGTGTAATAATATTATATTGACACACACACTGACACACACACGCATGCACGCACGCACGCACCATTATTTTTCCATCATACAGTCCACTCCTTTGATTAGGAACAGGGAACAGAACTTCTAAAGATCATAAATATTTTGATAAGTAAGAACAGTAACACCTGTAACTGCTCTAATCAATACTATTTCTGTAGCTCTCTATAAGGTTAGGGAAAGAAGCTTACCTACAGATAAACTTACAGAAAAATATATTTTGCATTCATAATAGAAATCTTTGAGATGTTTCCCTGCGATTTGAAGACGGGAGCATGATATTGTGCTATAATCTGTTTACGTGGTTTACATATTATATTTGAACTGATACAAAATATATGTGTTGGGAAGTAACACATAGAGGAAATGACAATAAACCAATAATTAATTTTGATCCAAAATTACATTCTTAACTGTGATATCCTCTTCTTCATTACTGACTTCTCTGTCTATCGCGAGAAGAAACAGTTGCACGACGGTTGTGATGCTTGTCCACTTTCAGATGTAGTTCAGCCAGGACTTTTTCCTGCACTCCACGAGACGATTTCCATCGACTTTGCCCATCATAACTTTAGTTGAAGAATTTAATCTCGCATTTTTTGGTATGCATGAATTTAACTAGGTGGTAGGCCCCTATGTAGGGTCGCCTGGGTAGGTACCACCGCCTTTCTTATTTCAGCCGTGAAAGGGAAAGGTAGCCAGTGTTATTACTGGGCACGGACGGCAATTCACCTTAGACCTCAGGATGACAACGCACCTGCAATATCAAGTGATTTTTCCTTGTTATTGCAGGTGTCTATAGGCGGCGGTGACCGCTTACCACCAGGTGGGCCGTCAGCTTACTTGTCATCTAGTTGTATAAAAAAAGCATCATGTCAACGCTCTGGAGCACATAAGAACACAGAAACATATCCAAACGCTTTCGGAGTGTTTTTCAAGTTCCTGCCAATTCAAGCTACCTTGAAAAAGGTTCCCGGGCCACAAGTAGACTTCATATAATACAGGTTGGTGACGACAAAACGTCATTAAACTAAAACATGCAGCCAATGTTATATAATTTCATAAAAATGTGATGAAATTATCAAATGAATGAAATGTGTTTGAAATATTTTTGATTTTTTGAAAATGAAAATGAAAATGAAAATATCTTTATTCAATTAGGCCCCCAAGAAGCTCTTTTGAATCGTCAACAAAAAAACCCTTAAGTCTATCACATAAAAATAATATTAACTAACTAACAATTTCATAATGTTTGTCTCTCTGTCTTATCTGCATCTACGTAAGCTAAGAATGTTATGTCAGTCTGTCTATCGGTCTGTCTGTCGGTCCGTCTGTCCGTCAGTCAGTCTGTCTGTCTGTCAGTCAGTCAGTCTGTCTGTCAGTCTGTCTGAATTTACACCGGTTCCAAAAGTTGAACTACCGAGAAGATTCCGGCAACAAACTCGTGTAGTCACTCTTTTCAATCATTAAGTTACAATGTTTAATTACACAGTAATAGTATTTAGCAGCGCAGTGTCGCACAGAGTATAAAAAAGGTATATTAAAGTACCAATAAGTACCTAATGATAAGAATATTTACTGTATTTAAAGGCTGTCCGACAATGCACCTTCACAATATAGGTATTACAATTTTAACATTATTATAAATGTTTGAAAAATTACTTAGTAATCAAAATATAATATGACTAGAAAAATTTCACGTCCTGAGGCAGGAATGAAACCCGCGACCTTTCGCAAACCGGGCGACTGCTCTGACCACTGAGCCACCCAGGACTTAGGATATCCCTGTTAAATTCTTCTAGACTATCTGTATTTGCGTTTATGAGCTAACGTCCACCCTACAATGTCGAAATATTCTATTTCAACATCCGAAACGAGTATTTTTACAAATACCTACGATTCGGTTAAGTTGGGGCAGTGTTAATTTGCCCCAACGTAACCGAATCGTAGGTATGTGAAATTTTTCTAGTTTTATTATATTTTAATTACTAAGCAATTTTTGAAACATTTGTAATAATGTTAAAATCAACAATTAAAAATATTTGAAAGCACTGCCCCAACTTAACCGAATCGTAGGTATTTGTAAAAATACTCGTTTCGGATGTTGAAATAGAATATTTCATCAAGTCCTGGGTGGCTCAGTGGTCAGAGCAGTCGCCCGGATTGCGAAAGATCGCGGGTTCGATTCCTGCCTCAGGACGTGAAATTTTCCTAGTTTTATTATATTTTAATTACATGTATTTGAAAGTTGCAAAACATTTCTATGAAGTAATATAGTCCATGTTTTGTCGCCATTTATAGTTGTATTGTCGCCATCACCCTGTATTTATGATTCAACAGAGGCCTTACCACCATCTTAGGAGCTCAATGGCGTAGTGGACTGAGCGCTCTGGTTACGGTTATGAAAACAAAGCAACTTTCGCCATGATCGATCCCGGGATGGGTCAATCAAAATTTGTTATCTCTAGCTCCTCCGTGCTTCGGAAGGCACGTCAAACCGTTGGTCGCAGTTACTGCAACCGCTTTGACCCCCAACCCGCATTGAGCCAGCGTAGTGGTATTCTCGTGTGTTCCTCCCATGTAGGAAGGCCTGTGCCCAGCAGTGGGGCGTACATGTGGTTATGATAATTCAATAGGGACAGGGAATGGGTTAAAACTTGGATTCATATAGGTATTCGATTATCCAGATAAGTAGGTATTGGGGCACTAAAATTAATGAGAAATGTAATTAAGGAGCAAGATTTATTCTTTGCCTTTATTTCCATCTAGTCTAATTTCGTCCGCTCGCAATGATAACAATAATTCACGCTAAGCTCAAAGCTCAGACTTTCAGGGCTTACACGGTACATCCAGTCTGTAAAGCAGATTAGGGAATGTTCTATAAAAAAATACGAAAAAGATTCATTAGTTACCAAGCTTAGTTATTTTGCTCATCAAAATATTTCTAGGCTTAAAGTTGTTTCGTTATTTTCAGGTCATTTTAGATACAGATCAACTACTACGCTTGCAAAGTCGCCTAGGTAGGTAGTAAGTAGGTACATACATACGTCACGACTTAAAAGATAGGTATAGGTATATTCTAGAGTCCGATGGTTGAAGCCATGAAGATTGTCTAGTATTCGTACAACCAAAATGATTTCTTTTTAACTGGTTATAAAAAAACCTTGAATGTACAATCTCACAAACTGTCTTTTTATTTATTTATTTTAAATAGGTACACTTACAGATAATTGTCATTACATGGTTATAGGTGTAATAAATACAAAGACTAAAGCTAGACAGTTATCCTATTTTAGTGTACACAACAAGTTTAATTATGCTTACGGGACGAAGAAAAAGGAAAAAAGTCGTTAAACAGTAACTAGTTGATTATTAATACATATATAGCTTCACAACGCAGAGACAGCATTTGTGTGCGGGATCGAGGATGCTTCTACCCGGAAGATTTCCGATATAGTCCGTTTATATACTGAGAATTTATTATTAAATATATCCACCTCTCTACCCGCCCGAATTAGGTCATTGTAAGTACGGCACATTCTCACTATAGGGTTGTAACATGACGTATTGTTTTTGTACACCTGTATGGAAAATATGTTGGGGCACCGTGACCTATACAGAGTGTTAACATTCAAAGATGAAAGTAATCCTGGGGCATCAATAGACGAATTCACTATTTTGTAAAGGTACAAAAGGTCGTACCTCGTTCGTCGAGCTCGCAATGGAATCACACCAAATTTTAATAGTCTCTCACCGTAGTCCCTGAGAGAACGGCCAAAATTATATTTCCGGGAGAGATATTTTAGGCATCTTCTTTGCACCCTTTCTATGCTATCTATGTGTATATTATAGTAAGGTGGCCAAACGGGGCAGCAGTATTCCAAGATGCTTCGAACTAGACTGAAAAATAGGGTCAACATACTACGTGGCTTTTTGAACTCTTTGGTTATTCTTATCAAGAATCCCAAAAGTCGATGACCTTTCTTCGCAATATAATCATAGTGAGAGCGGAAGGTCAATTGCTCATCAAACAGTACACCCAGATCTTTCACAGCATCTTTCCTATTCAATAATCTGTCTTGAATAAAGTATGAAGTAAGTGTCTTATTTTTTTTCCTAGTAAAAGAAATACAACAACACTTATCCACATTGAGACTCATTTTATTCATATTCATTCATATTCATATTCATTTATTCATTCATAAACATGGGTATTATTGACATTGGATGTTAAAAATATAATGATATTGGATGAACACCATTTAGAATCTATGCTTAGGTCACTCTGGAGTGCATCACGTTGCTGCAGGTCCTTGACTTCTGTAAATATCTTGAGATCGTCAGCGTAGTGAAGCGATTGACAGGACAAACGACCGACTAGATCATTAATAAAGACCACAAAAAGAAGCGGACCCAAGTGCGAACCCTGCGGGACTCCCGACGATACAGATATGGAGGAAGAAGAGTAACCCTTTATAGTAACAAGTTGCGTTCGATTATTCAAATATGATATTATCCACCGTAACAGGCACCCGTGAATACCATAGTGCGCCAGTTTAACACATAACAGGGAATGGTCAACCTTATCGAAAGCTTTGCTAAAGTCAAGATATATGGCATCGACTTGACCCCCAACAGCGAACACCTGACAGAGGTAATTTTTAAACTCTAGTAAGTTACTAATTGTAGACCGCTTACTTACGAAACCGTGTTGGTTGTTGTAAATATATTTATTCATATGTTTATAAAGACGAGTGTACACCAGCGACTCAAACAATTTAGCAATACATGACAAAATACTTATGGGCCGATAGTTAGTACATGATGCTTAATCACCAGACTTGAAAATGGTGATAATATGCGCTGGCTTCCAACGTATGGGAAAGATGCCGGATCTTATAGATTTGTTAAATAATAGGGCAAGTGGAAAAGACATTTCTTCACAGCAATTCTTTAAGAATTCAAGTTCAAATTCTTTAAGAAAGGATATCATCAGGTCCTGAACTCTGTGGGTCCAGCTGCTTGATCTTTAAAATAACTTCTTGACGATCTATATGCAAAAAATGCAAAGCGATGTTAAAAGCGTCAGGCAACATCCCTACTTCACAAGAATCAAGCGATGAGGATTTATTGTAAACTGATCCAAAATAGATCAGTAAAAAGATCGCAGATTCCTTGACCAAGTAAGTTTTATTGTCATATGACATTATATGAGGAATAGTTGACCTGCCCTTCTTTTCATTAAAGTATC
This sequence comes from Nymphula nitidulata, assembly GCA_947347705.1. NCBI lineage: Eukaryota > Metazoa > Arthropoda > Insecta > Lepidoptera > Crambidae > Nymphula > Nymphula nitidulata. Next base: position 1,726,443 of record OX374618.1, read on the forward strand.
GCCAGAATGTCTTAGGGTCATCACTCAAGGACTCTTCAACCGAATTCATATACGTTTTATAGCAATCTGCCATTAGAGATTTACATCTAGTACGAAGTAATGAAAATGTATCGTAGTCACGGGGATTAGCAAACCTTTTATATCGTTTGTGGTATCTCTCTTTCTCCCTCATGCAGCGTATCAGAGTTTGGTTAAACCAGCAGGGATACCTATTAGAGGAGTTTCTAACAAGTGGCGTATGCTTTTCAATGAGTTCATAGATCTGGGTGTAAAAATTATCAACACAGTTGTTGATATCCGTAGACGAAAGCAAATCCTCCCAATCAACGCAGTTTAAATCGAGTTTTAATTTACCATAATCGCATTTATTGAAGTAGTATCGTTTCTTGTACTTAGATTGTATTGGCTTATACGAATTAACATTGAGAACGTTTATACAATACGCCAGGTGGTGACAATCTGTCCGACATAGAATTTCTGTTTGCGAGACAGTTATAGAGAACTCTGGCAGGGTGAAAGTGCAAGATCCAAATAACGGTTATTTTTATTCGGGATATTAATACACGGAATAAGGTTACATGTGTGGATTGTTTCCAATAGTAAAACGGCTTTACTGTCTCGGGGGTTAATAGGTGTGAGATTATTTAATCCACTCTGTTTTACCCACGTTATGTTTCCAGTATTGAAATCTCCAAGCACAAAAAAATTATCCCCGAAAGACGAGTTTAGAATAATTCTTCGGGTATTATAATGGAATGCAGCGATATCCAATAATGATAAGTCAGGTGGTAAGTAGCAAAGGCAAATATGCAGCAAAGGCTAGCTGTATTTATTGGACATTATAGTAAGCCAAACATCCTCATTCCTCAACCCCGCTCTCCCATGATGTCTGACGGAAAACATTTATGTTAGTTTTAACGGCGATAAGGACGCCTCCCCCTTCATGTTTCTTAGAATATGAGTTTTCACGATCCCGTCTAAAGGCACTATATCGGTTATCTATTGATTCGCTGTCGTAAACACTACTGTCAAAATTAGTCTCCGTCAGACAAACAATATCATAATCGCTATTTAAAAGGTTTAAGTATATATCCTTTTTGATAAAAAAAACAATACATTAAGAATTAAAATAAGAACTAAATATATATAACACTGAATTTTATCCAACAAATAACATTAAAGTAATTTTTCTAAGCAACCTAAATTCTTAATTAGTATGGCACTCGTGGAATCATTCTTACGCACATAGATTTGGGGTAGATCAATATATAAAGGATCTAACTATCAGTCTTCGACATGTACATACGTCCAATACTTCAATTATGTATACAACACCTTGGTTTTACTATAATAGCATGTTTACCTATAGGCATACAATTTTGAACATTAGGGTTTGTTGTACATATTCTCAGATTTCACTGTACCTGTACCACCGCCTTTCAACTTCAATCGTGACGCCGTGTTTCGTTGTGAAAAGGGTATTACAAGGCATGGAAGGCATTAACATCTCGGTCTCCAGAATCTAACACACGGCACACCTGTAGTATCAAGTGATTCTTTGATAAAAGCTCATTGTAAAGTGGTAGTTAAAATCTCGTTTGAGTAAGCTTATAAGAACGTCAAAATGTAATTTTTAATCAATCAATCAATTAATCATTATTAATTGGGGAATATAGGTATAACATTATTACATGTCAGTTATAAAGAAATAGAAATTACAGGAGCGCTTTATCCAAACTTAAGGGATGTGCTAAGGGTAAACAAATTAAAATTGTTAATCTAAAACTTTTTACATCAATGTAGGTAAGTCAGTATGTTAGGTATGAATAAAATTTTTGTCTAATTTTTGTGTAACAGTTGCAATACGAAAGTCGCCTCTATTACGACCGCTGTAAGGGCAGTCTCAAGGTCAAGCTGTCTACTGTACAAGTCAGTCAGAAAAGTCCTAAGTTGGATATTTTTGTAATTTTAAACAATTAACTTTCAAAACGATTGTATTCAGATCCATGAATCTGGTGACAACTGATTCGGCACTCGGCAGATAAATTAATATTTATTTTTAGTGTGTTATAACAGCAACAGAAATACATCATCTGTGGAAATTTCAACTGTCTAACTATCACGGTTCATGAGATACAGCCTGGTGACAGACGGACAGCGGAGTCTTAGTAATGAGGTCCCGTTTTACCCTTTGGGTACGAAACCCTAAAAAGATGGTTACCTGTGACCATTAGGTGGATCAGCTGCTTCATATTATTTAGCATAAAAACACGTAAACCAAATCTTCAGTAACATTTCAAAGCCCATTTTAATCAAATTGAAATACCTATTATACTGCGGTGCGATTCTGCAAAATATATCATGGCTTGATAGCAGACTACGTTCATATAGGAAACTTCATAACGCCATACAAAAGGCTTGCACACTTCCCGAAGCTAGTCAGACAATGGCCAAAAGCGCTTTGTTTAGACAAACTTAATTCCAGGCGCGTGAGACGCTCAACAAATAAAAAGTCGCGGGAACTTGTCGCCGCGACTTTGTCTATTGTTCCTGCAAACATTTGACTGGTGGTATTTGTTTATCCGTCATAAAGGGAGTTTCTTTATCTTTCCAATTACAAACTTTGCTAATATTTTCAGTGGGGGAATGGGTAAGAGGCTGCAATCTTCTCATTTATTAATTGATATAGGTATATGGTATTTTCTTAATTTTACTTTTAACATAAAATCTCTGAACAAACAAAAATCTCTAAACTCGAAAAAAAACATTTCCTGTATCAGAATATGATTAATTTCTGTAAAAAGCCTGTGTCAGAACGAGAAAAGTATGATGATGAGACTAGTCAAAATTGGATTAGTATCGAAAAAGACCAATTTTTATGACACCTCGTGTCGGTTTGCGATAAGTATAAAGATGATGAACTTGAATGTGTAGACGACATAGGTTATTTTCATGTATACATATGACATGCCGAATATAATGTACCCAGATGCAAGGTGGTATATGAGCTTAGGATGAGAGCAGTAACCGCAAGAAATAAATTTATGATATGTATTAGAACAGGGGTGATGTTCTACCGGGACCCTAATCGATATTACCAGATTTAAAAGAGAACTAGCTGGCAAAGAGTTAAAAGATAATTAACAATAGGGTAATTAATTACGTTTTAAAACTTACCGGATGGCTGCGGGAAAAAATGGTTGGAGAATTTTAGTTAAATTTACTAACAATACAATGCTTTTGGCTATATGTTTTAACGTTGCTCTTCCAGCTGTCGTCGCTACGTTCCGTTATATCTCCACATAAAACCTTTTTTAAGCTGGAAGTCTGAATCAAACCTTAACTTGATATAAAGTTGGCCAAAGTGTGAGGCGCCACACTTTCTCGTGTATTCTGATACAAGTTTTAATATAACTCGCTTTAAGCTCGTAAGCCTCAGTTTGACGCGGGCTATCCAGAGGAACTCCGAACGCAATAAATCTAACCTCATCGGAGCGAAAAATACGCAAAATTGTAAAACGTAGAGCGCGGATTAAGGCATGCATAGTTAAAGGGGTAACTCGCAAAGATATTCCCCTCCAACCCCCTCCGACTCCCTCTTAGGATCGCGGTTATTCGTTTGGTTGTCATGAATTATTCATTGTCCACAATCCGACACCTCGGCTGCCGTTTCCATTGGTGTTAAGTTTATTTAAAATAACGACTTGTAGCAAAACAGCTGATGGAGATGGTTACTAACGAGGGAATAGGAACTATTTTATTCCCAGTCGCTGATTGAAAAAGAAAACTTGTCGGCCATGATATTCACGAGACTCAGTTATTGTGCAGCTGCTTAAAATATTCTTTTTAACCGACTTCAAAAAAGGAGGAGGTTCTCAATTCGACTGTATGTTTTTTTTATGTTTGTTACCTTAGAACTTTCGACTGGGTGACACACACACATCACATATTGTCCCTACTATTATTACTGTTTTAGAACCTGGCATATAGTATGTGTTCGTAACGATTTGGATAACGAGGTATCATTAGAATTAATTGTCTAGCAAGCAGCACTTGAATCCATGCATGCATTGTGCACGGTATCCGGTTGTTGAATTCTCTGCCAGAGGGATTTAGGAGAGCCCAGACACTGGAGTCCTTCAAAAACCAAGTCAAAGGTCATTATCTGCATTCCTGTCCTTAGCTGCTATTAAAATTATGTCATGTATTATTACTTATATAAAATAATATGTATATTTCAAGTATTTTATAACGTTTGTTTCTTTAGCTTTAATATAAGATAAGTATATAGCATATTGTATTTCATATATCTCTAATATATAAAAATCTCGTGTTACAAATCCTCCGAAACGGCTTGACTGATTTTCATGAAATTTTATATGTATATTCAGTAGGTCTGAAAAACGGCTACTATCTATATTTATTTTGACATTTTTTTATGGCAAAACAACGTTTGCGGCGTCAGATATTATAATAAAGATATTTTTATTTTTCCTTATTTCGTATCCTTTTTCTTTATTTTCTTTCCCGGCAGGTTGCCTGGAAGAGACTGCTGCTTAAGAATGACGCCACCTATTTGCATTCGATTTTATTTTGTTCGGTTTCTGTTTCTATGTATCCTTTTGAAATGAAGTGTATTGACTGATTGATTGAAACCATTGAATTTAGCAATCACAAAGACGAGACACGTTTTTTATGCAGTTAAGTATTTGGGTGTTTGTTTTACACAATATAATTAAATCATGACAACCACAGTATAAGGATACGCAGTAGGACTAAGGCTTTGATCTCGTGAACATGCATCCTAAGCACCCTCAAGGTAGAAACGGCTCGAACTGTGGCTTCACGCTGCAGCTAGCTATCTTCGCATACACGGACTACTTTATCGTGTTGTGATATTCACCGTGTTTTGAGTTAAATAAAGATAGTTCTTTTGTTTCAGAAAAAAAAAACAAATTAAATCTGCCCTGTATTTTTTGTACCACATTTCACAACTTTATCAGAAAAGCTAATAAATAAAACAACAGTTAACCACCAGTTATAACGAAGAGAAAATTCAATAACATACAAATTAACCGAGCAACACGATAGTACACAAACAATTAACAATGAACTCTCGGGCAAATAAAAACATTGAAACATTTTAAAAAATAACACGCAAATATCGAAAAAATGGTCGAAAGAGTGAAAAGTCAGTTTATTTGTCGAATCAATGCATAATTCATAAAGCGGCCGCCGCTCGGTCGAACTTTACTGAATATTCACTTAATCCTGACCAAACAAAACTCATACGAACAACCGGTAAAATATAAGTAATCACTTCTGAAAATATACAAGCGTAATAGCCGATTGAACTACGCGATGTTATTGGTTTATTCAATCGATCAATCACATTAATCCAATTCATCAATAATATAAATGCGGAATAACTCGATTTAGATGAAAATTGCCATGGAGATAGATTACATCGTGAGGAAGGACTTGGCTACCTTTTGGCGCGATAACCGACCTCCACGTTGGCGAAGTCGCGGGCGGTCACTAGAATTTTTTACGTGAAATGTCAAAAATGGGCTTTTAGAAGATAGGACCAGTTAATAATATCCAGTCTTTGGAATTGCATGAGTATTTCACCACTCATGCGGCTCACTTCGAAATATCGAAATATTTTGAAGTGAGCTGGGTAGGTGCGTAGGTGGAAGGGTAATAACCCTTGGCAGACATTTAGTTAGTAAGAGCTCCTACGATGCTACCTGCTAATCAATACACGCCCTGAACATTTACAATAGATAGGTATATAAGACCATAATGTTATTCGACAGTGCATGACCTATGACGTTGAAAGGCTGGGGACATCCCAATATTTTAATACGCGTTACGTAAAGAACACATTGGGATGTCATCACCAGCCTATCTACGTCTCACTGCTGTGCACAGGTCTTCTTACACGGGAAATACTCATGAGGAGTTTGGGCCGTAACGCTGGCCCAATGCGGGTTGGTGGGATAAATGTGCCTTCCGAAGCAAGGAGCTCGAGATAAAAAGAAGTTATCGACACATCCCATGATCAACCCTTTGTTTTCTTAATTGAAACCAGAGCTCTCAGACCACTACGCCACTCCTGCCCGCCTAGCATGACCACCGAAATGCGATATGATACGATATGATAAAGCTATTTATCGCTTCAAACTGTCAAAAATCATTGGATATAACCGCCATCTTGAAATTTTTTCGAAACTGCGAACTTGTATTGTATATATACATGTCATCGCAGTTTCGATAAAATTTCAAGATAGCGGTTATATCCAATGATTTTTGACCGTTCGAAGCGATAAATAGCTTTATCATATCGCGTTTCGGTGGTCATGCTAGGCGGGCTGAGAGGCATAAGCAATAATAATTGATTAATTAAAGCTTAAGTGGCCGCAAGGACTCAATAGGTAACCTACTTAATATATATGGGGAAGTAACTCTAGATGGTATATAGGCCAGCTTGCAGAATGCGTCATAATATGTTGTACCACCACCTTTACTATTTCATGCGCAAAGCAGTTCGCTTCGGTGTGAAGATAACTAAGTTAAGTAGTAGCAGGGTGATTATAAAGCATCGGCGCGAAGTTGGGCCCTAAGGCCGGGTTGCCTGAGGGTGGTCTTTTGAATTTGCCTCGCAGACCCCAAACCACCTCCGCGAAAGGCACGGGAGCTATCCAAGAGTTTTATCGGGTATTCCCAGGGTCAATTTAGACGCTGGGCGAGCCCCACACATGCCCGCTGCTTTTCTAGCGGCAAGTAGTTCCGTCAATGGATTTCTTCTTGTAAAAAAGGGTGATTATAAGGCAGAGTGGCGTTGAAATAGCACCTGCAACAAAAAGGGATTTTGCTATTACAAGCTATCCTATCCTAGGCTGATCTATCATCTACTGGCCATTTGGCAAAAAATATACTCATAAAACGCGGTCTCTCCTGAAACTAGTTATGTTAATGGAGCACGAACTACACACCAACTAAAAGATGAACTGCCTCACACACCGGCGGTAATACAACGCCAACCAGAAAATGAATTATTTATGCTTAAACACGTGAATTGGAGACGTGCAAAAGTCGATCTTACGACCTCTCAGATAGAGCACATCGATACATCGAAGAGAGAGCTGATCTAAATAGTGGTTGAGAAAATATTGGGCGGTTTCAAGCAGTTTCTACGTGGAAGTATTTAAAGGAAATTTTGAATATTAAGTTACTGATTAGAATACTAAAAGTGTAAACAAACATAGTACCTTGTACGTAAAAAACATCATCAGAGACAGGACCTTGGTGGATGGTAGAAGACACGTGTTCTTGGATTCTTCCGCGCTTAGTATGGCATTTTTTAAATAATCATAAATATTAAAAACATACAAGTAACAATACAACTCATAAACGCAAATACAGATAGACTAGAAGAATTTTACAGGGATATCCCAAGTCCTGGGTGGCTGGTGGTCAGAGCAGTCGCCCGGATTGCGAAAGGTCGCGGGTTCGATTCCTGCACCAGGACGTGAAATTTTTCTAGTTTTATTATATTTTAATTACTAAGTAATTTTTCAAACATTTATAATAATGTTAAAATCAAAAATTAAGAATATTTGAAAGCACTGCCCCAACTTAACCGAATCGTCGGTATTTGTAAAAATACTCGTTTCGGATGTTGAAATAGAATATTTCGACATTGTAGGGTGGACGTTAGCTCATAAACGCAAATGCAGATAGACTAGAATAATTTCACAGGGATATCCCAAGTCCTGGGTGGCTCAGTGGTCAGAGCAGTCGCCCGGATTGCGAAAGGTCGCGGGTTCGATTCCTGCCTCAGGACGTGAAATTTTTCTAGTTTTATTATATTTTAATTACTAAGTAATTTTTCAAACATTTATAATAATGTAAAAATCAAAAATTAAGTATACTATCTGTGTTAAAAAGTATGTCAAACAATGTATATGACTAATATTATAAAGCTGCAGAGTTTGTTTGTTTGGTCGAACGCGCTAATCTTAGGAACTACTGATTCAAATGAAAAAAATATTTTTGTGTTGGATAGTCCATTTATCGAGGTATTACATAGGCTATATAACATCACGCTACAACTAATAGCAGATGAGCATCAATGAAAAATGTTGCATAAACGGGAAAAAATATTCCTCTTCAGAGCTTTCGTTGCGTGCGCTGCGTAAACGGCTAAAGTTACGCAAAAATCATGTATGCAGGAATTGTTTCCCTTTATAAGTTCTAAAAAAAAGTCCGCGACAGCATATGTCTATCTTTTGAAGTTGACTCACTATAACTATTTTTCTGTAATAATTTTTTTTTTCTAAATTAATGCACTATCTACGAAGGTGTTTTTGTAAACATGATATTATTCCTTGTTAAAATAAATACATTATTCATCACAAGTATTTAATTGTGAAAAAAATTGTTCTTGATATTATTTGGGTTCAATGAATATCTTAAAAAATATCATAGTTGTAAAATAACTCCGCAACAAAATAATGACAAAATAGCATGCACGCATTTATGATTTCCAAGACGGACGGGTGCGGGCGGGGCGATCAATGCATTAATTGCGAAGGAGTTTTTTAAACACGATTTTCAAAATCGTGTAACCTATCCTACTGTTGTTTTTTACCGACATCCACGCATACGAAGTTAAGCATATTAGGACTACAGGTTAAGCATATTAAGAGATAAACATAATTGACATACTAATAACATTTACCAGTAATCTTAAACTTTCGTATATTCTGGTCATCAAATCTACATTTAAAATTAGTGGCATAACATTAAAACGCAACATCAGCGGAAAGAAGCCAGTTTAACTTTATCGTGGCAACACCGCGCGGTTTACGACTGCCGTGTCACTAGACTCCACAGTGGCCTAATTGACACCGTATACCATTTTATTACCTTTCTACACTACTTACGTGCGCTCCAACTAAATATTGGATTTGAATCGGTGTAAATAAGGCTGTATTGTAAAGAACTGCATATAAACAGCGCGGCAGTATTTTCGGAGCTCGGTGGCGTAGTGGTTCAAGCGCTCTGGTTTCGATCACGAAAACAAAGCAACTTTCGCCATGGTTGGTCCCTGGATGGGTCAATCAAAATTATAATCTTGAGCTCCTCCGTGCTTCGGAAGGCACGTTAAGCCGTTGGTACCGGTTGTTACTGCAACCGCTTTAACCCACCAACCCGCATTGGGCCAGCGTGGTGGTGTTATGGCCCAAAACTCCTCATGTGTTTCTGCCATGTAGGAAGGCCTGTGCCCAGCAGTGGGACGTATATAGGCTGGTGATGATGATGACGTAGTTTTTGTAGTGATATACGCGTTACTGCGGTGAGTAAGGTCGTCAGAGCTCATCGAGGAAGCGTTGTGCTTGGGGTAGGGGGACTTGTCTGCTAGGCCGGGCGAGGCGACGCTTTGCGCAACTGCTTCAACCGCCCTAGCCACTCCACCACTCATCCCAAACACACTTCGCTGACGGTGTGAGAAGTGCCAAGTACCCGCGGCACTTCACCACAAGGCGCGACCGAAATGTGTGCGACGAGCTTCCTCGGTAGCGCCCCACAAAGTGGATAGCGGGTACAGGCAGTTTTAGTGGGTATACCGACACTTTACACCGGGGACTCCCACATAACCCAGGGGGCAAGCCCCCGCCGTTCTCCCTGAGTACCCATGAAGGGTTTTTGACTATAAAAAAGGGGGGCTTGTCTGCTATGCTGTCAACATACGTCGTCGGTGGGCGTGCAAGACTGCGCAAGAGCAGTTTGTAAATACCGCGTATCAGCTTTTTCTTCTATAAATCTAACTTCTTTATTCTTTCTATCAGCTATCTTGGATATTTCTACGCATTTCTTTGACTCTTGGGATTTCTGTGGATGTTGTTTAATTAGAATGTAGTAAACTTAAATCTAAACAATTTGTCCAAAAAACTTTCACCGGTCAGTATAAAGCCGCGGCAGGATGTGCCAGTGCCACGACATTGGTTTTCTGCGGACGCCGGAGTAAGTCGGATTTTAATTTCGTTTTCATAATTTTTAGTTGTTTTCCAGTTCAATTTAATTATTGTTAGCCTAAGAAGCTCCGGTGGCGTAGTGGTTTCAACGCTCGGGTCTCAATAACGAAAACAAAGCAACTTTCGCCATGGTTGATCCTGGGATGGGTCAATCAAAACTTTGATTTTGAGCTCCTCCATGCCCCGTTTGTCCAAGTTACTACTGCAACCGCTTTTATCATTAACTTGCATTTGTCCAGCGTGGTTGTGTTACTCCTCATATATTTCTCCCATGTAAGAAAGCCTGTGACCAGCAAAGGGACGGATATAGGCTGGTGATGATTGTTAGCCTTTTTGTGTTTACATTTACAAAGAAAGTAACGTGCGAGTAATACAAAATATTCTCGTTATCACAAACGCGGCATTAATTTGTGAAGCAAACAAACTAGATACAATAGGTTATCTATTGTTGAGGCAATTATCGGCGGCGGCGTTCTGGCAAGAGTAGAAATAATAACTGATTATTATCAGGCGAAACGGATCGTTATTTGAACACTAAAAACTTTTTTTAAAAAAATAACCACATTTTGTATCTCTATGGAAAAATTTCCTACCTAAAAAAAGGGGCCAACTTAACCAAAAAAATCCTATGAAAATCGTGGTAGTTAGGTTGTTATAGTAAGCTCAAAGCCTTATTAAATGATTAAAAAGTAACTTCCTTAATGCTTTTTCTCATACAAATCACGGCCAATGTCTCAACACCACCTGATGGGAAGCAGTAAGAAGAGACCACATGCGAAGACAGCTAGTCCAGCTTGAAACACACTGTTCTAGACGCCTCCACCTTGACGGCCTATAATATGCCTTTTCACGCATCTTTTTAAGAAAGCCATTTTATAGGAAGAAGTGAACACATCCTAAGGTGGGGACGGTGAATTAATGACTCCGAAGACCGGCACGCGTGCATCTGAGTACGAAGGGGTAAGGTGGGATTTTACTTATTTCTAACGGAAATCGTTGGTGGCATTCAAAGCTTAAATAATAATCTAAAAAATAAAAGTAATTCACGTCGTACTCAAGTTATCTTTCTTCCTATACGAGGAACTGTGATATTTCTCTTCGTGGATAGAAAAATAATCGGAACTTGGATTGAAATCGAACATTCGAGAACATAATTTCTGTACAAAACAGTAGATATGGAACGTGGCGTCAGTATTTCATCCATTCCCCGTTTTTCAACGAAAACATAAAAAGTAGTACGACTATGGTTGTCTCTCAAGTCTGGAGGTTTACTAATATAATTAACCCCCGACGAAAAAAGAGGGGTGTTATAAGTTTGACGTGACTGTCTGTGTATCTGTGTGTCTGTCTGTGGCATCGTAGCGCCTAAACGAATGGACCGATTTTGACTTGGTTTTTTTGTTTGAAAGCTAATGTGCCTACGATGGTTCTTAGCTATAATTTATGAAGATCAGTTCAGGCGTTTGATGACTATCAGTACATTTTCGTGATAATAGGGTTTTACTAACTTTTACACATCCGATGGATTTGAAATTTGGTGTACTGTCACTTCGGTGACATTCCCATGACATACTATCCTTGAGCTGATCCTATACCATCAAAATGTCTGCGAAATGCTTAATTATTCAGAAACTTACAGTAGATATAGCGTGTTTGGGCTCTTATGAATAGTCTCAATGAGATGGTGTTAGATAGATGATTAATGACGCCGGGGGCTACTTAATTTTTTTTATTATAAAACTTACATTTAAAAATTAAACTATTTTAAGCTTTATATAGTTTACATTAACTGGCCGTTTACTACGATACTACTCCATAATGCTCGTCAACACAAACATATATTTTACAAAACTCCACTAATTTCACAAGACAGTATCCGCTCGTGTGTTTCTATAGTATCCAAGACTATATTTGAACTATAAATTTATGGAATAGCTTTAAGAACCCTTGTGTATACGCCTGAAAAGGTAGGATTAAGTGATACTATTATTTATATTTTTAAGACCTTTATCTGTAACCTTTTTTTATACACAATAAAGAACTGAACTGAACGCAATTTTTATCATCATTATGTAATATAAATAACTATACATTAAATTGAGTTATTAGTAAGTGTAACTATACTTCAGTCAACTAAGATATAGCATAAATGTAAATAATTAAAGCACTGACACTAACATAAACAAAAAAACAAAACATGTGGTTTATTTAGATGTATTCTTTATTTTTGTTGGCTCAAGTATGGATAAGTGCCATAAATTAATAATTTTTGGAGATCCCTAATAGTTTTTTTTTAATCTTTCCTATTGCTATTAAATGGCGCCAAAACCTCGCAAATAATTCATGCGACAGCAAAACAAATAAAAAAAAACAAAAAAGCCAAAATACTGAATTCAAAGAGGTTTATTATAGAACAATAGTTTTCTCAGTTACAATGGTCTTCAATCATGGCACCTTCGTTTAACAAAGACGAACAGAAGCTTGAAGCCAAACCCCGACCCCACAAATCCTCTATTCTCAAATACCAATGAAAATATTATGTTTCACTTTATTGTTTGCACGCAAACAGAGTATTCTGTTACGCTTAAGAAAACTGAGAACGCCGTTCAGTAACAGAACTACTACATACTTAGTGTAAATATTGATACAAAAGTAGTAACATCTTCCCTGTTTTTTGTACAAGGGTGCCAAACAAGCGGACAGCTTGTTCGATGGTATTCGATTACTATAGTCTAACAAAGACGCTCATAGCACCTCGGGCGCGTTGCCTTCCCTCTGAAAATCAAATAAAAGCAAATCAGCCGGTTAGAGTCGCGTGCCGGTCACGTCGGCTGCAGAACCAATGAACAGTGGAGTAAAAAGGATCTCGAATGGAGACCACGTCTCAGCAAACGTAATCTCTTTGCTACATAAAGGTGATGTTGGCTGGGTGAAGTAAGCGAGAATTCGTGTATGTAGATAATTATGATATGAGATACATTTTAGGTCTTAAAAAGGTGAAGAGTTCGCCAGAGCACATGTCTATCCCAAAGGTTGACTTACAGAAATAAGTTTCCATTTAAAAAGGAGTAGTTTTGATTTTGATTTGTGCAAATGAAACTGTGCAGTGACAACCCTACGTGCACTATTCGATTACGGTTCGGCCGCGAACTACTTGAAAACCACTCGCACAGACAGCGGTGTTTATCGCTTGGTAAGTCATAAAAGTGTTCGCGGCAGGCAAGGGTCACTTTAGGATGATCTCGCCGCCCGAGACGCGATGCGTCTCTGCCCGTACAAAAGTGTTTACTTTTTCCATTTATTAGCTCATAACGACCGGCTGGCCGAATGATCTGTTCCCCTTGCTATACAGCCTATTCGGTCAGGGGTCCCGGGTTCAAATCCCGGTAGGAGCAAATATTTGTATGAAGAGTACGAGCATTTGTTCACGAGTCATGGATGTTTATAATAATATGTTTATTTACTATATTTCTAATATTTATACACATATTATCATCATTATTTCTCCGTTATCTAGTATCCATAACACATGATGCTAACTTTGGGCTAGATAATAGGTGTGAGTGTATGATTATTATTGTTCGTATTATAATATTCTGTCAACATTAAGAAAATATCACAACTAGAAAAAATCGTGTCCTGGACGGGGACCGAACAACTCTTACTATACGGGTGACTGCTCTAACCATCTGAGCTACCGAGGACTTGGGATGACCCTTTGAATTTCCGGTACTCCATCTGTATTTGCATTGGAGTTGCAGCTGTTTTTTATAACGCTTACTCTAGATTTTCACAGAGTAGACAACACGTTGGTCTGGTGAATTTGCTTCGGCAGATACCAGATCACCTCCGCGAAAGGCAGGTTGTTTGGGTATTCCCAGGGTGCAATTCCGACGCCTACTGCTCCGCCAGCTGCGCGGTGAGTTGATCCCTCAATAGATTTCTCCTGGTTAGAAGTGACAACATGTGAGTATTGCCGAATTTGTTACCAGCGTCTGGCTTACGCTTATTTGGCTTCCTTGTATATGATATAAAAAACAGTGTGTTTAAACATAGCCTTTTGTTACTGACTCAACTTTAAAGTCACGTGCTATAAGGCTACCGACTGCACCACCCCTTATGCAATCAGCATAATTAAAAGGGAAATTATTGTCAGACCTAGACTTTAAATAGAGAAACGAGAATCCTAAGTAGCCGTAATTTGATTCTAATCGCCATGAAAAGCTTAATTAAAATTGCGACTTTAAAACATTGGATGCAATTTTGTTTTTTTAAAAAGTAGGTTCTTAATTTTTGATTTTAACATTATTATAAATGTTTGAAAAATTACTTAGTAATTAAAATAGAATAAAACTAGAAAAATTTCACGTCCTGAGGCAGGAAAAATAGAATATTTCGACATTGTAGGGTGGACGTTAGCTCATAAACGCAAATACAAGATAGACTAGAAGAATTTCACAGGGATATCCCAAGTCCTGGGTGGCTCAGTGGTCAGAGCAGTCGCCTGGATAGCGAAAGGTCGCAGGTTCGTTTCCTGCCTCAGGACGTGAAATTTTTCTAGTTTTATTCTATTTTAAAAAGTAGGTTACTAATTCGACCCGTATCTATGTTATATTGTCAGAATTGCACATTTTTGCACATATAACTAGTCTATACCAGCTTCTAAGCATGGGTGGCAAATTTTATAAGTTTATTTACTTTTATATGTTAATATATTTGTATACACGTGTCCGCATATCTCAAAAACTGTAAATCGAATGACGAAAATTCTTTTTTATTTGGTAAGTATTGTCTAACTTAGGTGACTGTGCAAGTATTATCAAAATCGTTTGAGACAATGTGTACCATTCACTAAGAAAACACCAAACACGGAAACTTTACTTTTGTAACTTTTAGTATTTGGCCGCTAGGACAATTGTCCATCAAGGTTCAAGGTAGAGATAACTGAAAATTTTAATTTAATAAATCATTTCTAGTGAAAACCGGTATTTTTATTCTTGGCGTTTGCTGTCCTGATAAGATTTATGGTCAACTATTTAAAAAAGTTAACCATGAGACCTGGACCACCTGTATAATAAACCTTACATCATGGTGACTAAAACTGCATTTCGCAAACAGATAAATGAAAAAAAAAATCCGCTTATTTCCACAGTCTCAATCCAAAAAATAACATCCAAACGCAAATGAGCTCGCACAGCCCACAGTAAACAGAAAGATTGTTTTCACGCAGCGCCGCCGGTCTGCGGGGTGCTTACTTAGGACAAGATGTGGCTCAATCTAACGGCACCTACACACAGGTTTAGTTACTAAACAATACAGATTTAGACCTGCTTTTGTTATAACAAGACAATACTGTAACACTGTGACGGCAGCTTTGTCGATCTCGTAACATGATAAAGCTTTTACTGTAGATCTAGATATAGGAGAGATAGCCTACAGGGTGGTGCCGTCAATACGACAATAAATTAAAACATGGGCTATATTAGTTTACAGAAATGGTTTCCCACTTTCAAAAACATCTTATTCGTTTAATAACTTCAGGACATTTCTACGAAATAATGCAGCCAATGTTGTATTATTTCATACAAATGTCATGAAATTATCAAATGAATTAGATCTTTTTGAAAGTGGCAAACCATTTCTATGAACTAATATAGCCTATGTTTGAATTTATTGTCGTATTGACAGCACCACCCTGTATAGTGATGTCCCACTCGAATTTTAACTGTGGATCTAGAAAACTAAATACAGGAGAGATAAGCTATAGAGGTATCCCACTCAAATTTTTACGATGGATCTAGAGATATAGGAGAGATAGGATATAGTGTTGTCCCACTCCAATTTTTACTGTAGGTCTAGAAATATAGGAGAGATACGATATAGTGGTGTCCCTCTCGAATTTTCACTGTAGATCTAGAGATAGGATATAGTGTTGTCCCACTCGAATTTTCACTGTGGGTCTAAACTCTAGAGATACAAGACAGATAGGATATAGTGCTATCCCACTCGATTTTTCACTGTGGATCTAAAAATACAGGATAGATAAGCTATAGTGGTATCCCACTCGAATTTTTATTGTGGATCTAGAAATACAGGAGAGATAAGATACAGTGGTGCCCCACTTGAATTTTTACTCTGGATCTAGATATCAAGGAGAGATAGGATATAGTGGTATTTAGAGTTAGGATATAGTGTTGTCCCACTGGAATTTTCACTGTGGGTCTAGAAATACAGGAGAGATAAAATACAGTTGTGCCCCACTTGAATTTTTACTCTGGATCTAGATATCAAGGAGAGATAGGATATAGTGGTGTCCCACTGGAATTTTCACTGTGGGTCTAGAAATACAGGAGAGATAAGATAAAGTGGTGCCCCACTTGAATTTTTACTCTGGATCTAGATATCAAAGAGAGATATGATATAGTGGTATCCCTCTCGAATTTTCCCTCTGGATCTAGAGATAGGATATAGTGTTGTCCCACTCGAACTTTTACTGTGGGTCTAGAGATACAAGAGAGATATGATAAAGTGGTATCCCACTCGATTTTTTACTGTGTATCTAGAAATAAAGGAGAGATAAGATATAGTGGTATGCAACTTAAAGTTTTAATGTGGATCTACAGATAAAGGAGAGATAGTACATAAAGGCGTTTAAAATTCAAATTACAATTCGAGCCGATGCTTTAAGCGCCCGACTATACAGGCTGTAAGGGGGACGCTATCGAAAACGAAGGCAGATGGCAGTGCTGAGCTGGTCACCCTAAACATAGCAAATTAGTTCTTTAAGCCCATATAATATGTCTATAAAAATATATAATAAGTTACCCAACAGATTAACAAACCAAAAAAATGATAAAAAAAATTGTAACATATTATAAAGAGTTTTTAATTAGTAAATGCTATTACAATATTAATGAGTTTTTATCGGACAAATTATAATACCTCCAAATACCTTCTTTCGCGAATAATACATAAAATGCCCGCTTGCCAATTTAATACAATACAATAATTAATATAATTTATTAATCAATAAAGATAGTAAGTAATTTAATGAAATAAATAATAATATACAATAATGTTATTCTTATATTGGACAAACGATCAGATGAAACCTATAAAATAAATATTTGATAATAATATTGAATGCCTATCGATAGAAACTTAAGCTTTATTATTTATTAAATGAAATTAGGTAAGTACTATAAATTATAATGTAAGCGTAATAGATAGGTGATTCTTTTACATTTTTTTTAATACCTAATTTGATTTATTGAGTTAACAATATAATGATAGGAGTGGTTCCTCCTCTCTTCTAATATCGCGGTGCCCGACAGGGTCCACAATGATATATAATATATAATATTTATACACTCACACCTATTATCTAGCCCAAAGTAAGCATCATTAAGAGCTTGTGTTATGGATACTAGATAACGGAGAAATAATGATAATAATATGTATATAAATATTAGAAATATACTAAATAAACATATAAACATCCATGACTCGTAAACAAATGCTCGTACTCATCATACAAACATTTGTTCCTACCGGGATTCAAACCCGGGACCTCTTGACCGTAGTAGCCTGGGGTACAGACCACTCGGCCAGCCGGTCGTCAATGATCCTTATAATTGTATTTACCATCTCATTTATTTACATTGTAGTTTGCAATAAATATTAAAATTCAATTTGAACACGACTTGTTAGAAAATAATTTTGAAATCGCGACATTAAATCGGCTGATCCATACAAGCAGGTCGTGTAGATTTCGCGTTTACAAAATTAATTTCTAACATGTCATGTTGAGGGTGACCGGTATTTCATTTTCCAGAGCGTCCTCCTAACACCCGGTATACTTAGGCCAACTTAGATAAAGAATAAAAGTAAACCAATCAAATGTCTACCAATAGGTGGTAGGCCCGTATGTAGGGTCGCCTAGGTAGGTACCACCGCCTTTCTTATTTCAGCCGACAAGCAGTTCGTTGTGTTTCGGATTGAAGGGAAAGGTAGCCAGTGTAATTACTGGGCATGGAAGGCATATCATGAAAGGCCTCAGGATGATAACGCACCTGCAATACCAAATGATTTATTTCTTGTTATTCCGGTGTCTATAGGCGGCGGTAACCGCTTACCACCAGGTGGACCGTCAGCTTGTTTGTCATCTAGTTGTATAAAAAAATGACATTTTGTATTTCATCATTCGTTCCCTGTCAAGAGTTACCTATAAAAGTTTAACACCTTTCTGACCACTTCTATTTTCTAATTAAATTAATAAAAACATTGACCTGCTCGTGACAGCCCTATAAATGCGTACTAATGCGTACGACACACTACAGTTATACCACACATACTCACAACCCGCACACGTACTACGATATTGATAACTTCGTCGTGAAGAAGGCTTTTCAACTGTTCACAATACCTTAAATAACCAACCAAAGAAACTGACTGAGCACCAAAAGATGCTGACCAAATTAGTGGTTTCATTACTATTGAAAGTGCAAACCTACTTCAAAAATTTATAAGATTAATGATTGCGGCAAAAAGTGATAGAGACAACTGTTGGTTTGTCGGTCTATCCCTTTCTAAGCCAAATGGTCAATAGAGATGATATCAAGGTCTACATAAATATGTCTATACGATTGAGTGAAGTTACTATACTGTGTAAGCTATAATGTACTGTGACGTAAACGAAAATATACCAGACTCCCAGTACCTAATCGTTATTGGGGAATCTCAGTACCAAATCCACTCACATCAAACTACTATCACTAAAGACGGATTAGTCACAAGCAAACGTGCCAAAGACCGTCGTCCGTGTCATCTCCAACTTACGTGATGCAAATAATAAAACTGGGAGCGCTCACATAAAATTTATTGAATCGTATTCCCCTGCGGGAGTTCCCCTGGTGCCTGAAGTTTTATTGTAGTTTCGAAACTTATAAAGATGAGTTGTGCATACTCCGCTTAAGTTCAACGACACACATCGCACTGACCTAGAAACAACTTTATTAACATACTTTACACAACATTCTTTTGTAGATAGGTAATGACCTATCTACAAAAGAATGTTGTGTAAAGTGTTTTGTTGTGTTTTGTGTTGCGTTTTGTGTATTAAAACTAAACAAAACTTCAAATCCGAGGGACTGCTCTAACCATGATCTCACCGAGGGCTTGAGATGACTATGAATTTCTTCTAGTCTATCTATGTTTGCGTTAGAAGCTAACTTATACCACCACAATGTCAAAATATTGTATTTTAACACCCGATTCATTATAATATAGCATTATTAATAATGTTCAAAAGATGATACTAAAAATGTGGGATTAGAAATTTTTATAACGAATAAACAGAAAGACTAGGAAAATTCGAAAGGTGTCCTCGGTAGCTGGATTGTGAAAGGTCGCGGGATTGCCTCTCGCCCCTGGACATTTAATGTTATTCTAAACAAAAGTTTTTTCTAAATAAATTTACTTATTTATAAAGAGCCATTATCTATTTTTAACGTAACTTTTTCTTATTGATCAGTTCCAAAATATAATTACCGTATAAATTATGGGGAATAATTGATATTTCCTACTAAAGTTACTTAAAATATCAACTAAAGGCTGACGTAATTATGCACTAGTAATTTAATATGTTTTTCTGCTGTACTCGCACGGAATACAGATTATGAACCCAGGGGAAATATTTTTCCACGATGAACATTCCGCGCTAATATTATTGCTTCTAGGTAGTTGTTTAATAAGATTAGTTCAGTAATGCGCTGCAAGTTTACAGCTTTACGATACTTTCTTGCCAGGGTAATATGAAGCGCAGTTTTTTTTATTTAATTTCCTCGGTAAACTTGTAGAGGAGAATGGCGTAATTCCAATCGCAGGGTAATATTGAACGAGAAGTACATCTTGAAAGAGAGGATAATTAATAATCTCTTTCTTCTTAACTTATATAATGTTAATTCAGTGCCGGGCACTGACTTCGGGTTATATATCCTTTTCTTTCATGATACAAACTGTTTACTTTATGCAGTCCGCTTATTATACATTTTTATTACCCTTATATTATCCTCTGTCTTTATTCGGGTACGTATAAATATACGAAAAGAAATAAGAATACGAAAAGTAAAATTATGTTTGTGACTTATAAATGGAGTATTAAAAAAATCTTTTTCTTGGTGTTTTCTTAGCCGATGCTTTCTGAGAATTTCCTCTTGTGACTGACTGACTGACATAGTGATCTATCAACGCACAGCCCAAACCACTGGACGGATCGGGCTGAAATTTGGCATGCAGGTAGATGTTATGACGTAGGCATCCGCTAAGAGAGGATTTTGATTAATTCTACCCCCAAGGGGATAAAATAGGGGCTGAAAGTTTGTATGGAAAAAGTCAATATTCCACACGGACGAAGTCGCGGGCACAGCTAGTGTTTCATATAAGTGTAGCAACACATTCACCGAAGTCAATAGTATAGTAAAGTCAATACTGACAAGTAGAATAACGAAGTACTACATAAGTATTAATAATATAACGCTGAATGTAATACTATATTTTTACCTCAAATAAATCTGAAAGATATTTGACAGAATACTAGCTTAAGCTTCAAAATCATTCTATTCCTGACCGTGAGAGGAGACGTCTCGCTCTCGACTCCTGCCAATAACTTGGGTGATATATTATTATACTAAGTTCTTATATTCTAATATAACATTCCGGATTGGATATTGAATTTATTATTTGTCTAGTCTCAATCTCAACACGTAGTAACTTCGAACACTTATACTAAAATAAATTAAAGGATATGAAATTGATCATTTTAGACATCATGGTTCATATCATAATAACGTTTACTGCTTAAGACCGACATAGTCGATATCTAAACAGAAATAGTGTGAGTTTATTTTTCAAAAAGTCCGGGTTTGATTCCCGAGCAGAGTACACGTTTTTTTTAAATGTATTTATTATTACTAAAATCGATGACATGGTTCCTAAGAAGAGATTTTCGTACGTCTTATAGTTTCAGACTTTCCCATACTGACCGATCTAAAGGTCTATTCACACATATCAGTGAAGCCACAGTTCCGTGACAGTACCGGCACAGTGCGAAATATTAATTCATACATTATCTATGAACGTATCTCCACTTGTCCGTGTCAGTGACGGCTCAGTGCTCTCAGTGTCCGTGCCGGCACCGGCAAGCACGGAAGGGATCGTCGACAACGATATTTTTTGCCGGACGGACAGATCACGGACGCCGGCATCAACAAAAACGAAATGGAGGACGAGCGACTAATAGAATTGGTTCGTGAAAATAGAGTTTTATATGATTTATCTCATGCAAAGTATATGGATACGAAATACAATCACGATTGACGACGGAC
Organism: Nymphula nitidulata; assembly: GCA_947347705.1. Classification (NCBI taxonomy): domain Eukaryota; kingdom Metazoa; phylum Arthropoda; class Insecta; order Lepidoptera; family Crambidae; genus Nymphula; species Nymphula nitidulata. The sequence continues at coordinate 1,747,870 of OX374618.1, forward strand.
ACGTTTTAACTGAAGCTCCGTAAACTAAGCAGGCACTGACATGTGTGAATTGAATCACTGACGCAACACTGAAGCACTGATACGGAACTGTACCGGTACTGTGCCGGAACTGTGGCTTCACTGATATGTGTGAATAGACCTTAAACGTGCCACCCTGTATACCTTTAAGTGACGGATTTCGGTGCTTATTTTATTGGACCTTCCAGCACCATACGTTACGTGTCCACCACACGTAACGTAACGCCACATCTAAATCGATTCAGTGACTCATGCGTGAAAGCGTAACAAACAAACTCACTTTCGCATTTATTAACCGACTTCAAAAAAAGCAGGAGGTTATCAATTCGTCTGTTTTTTTTTTTATTATTATTATTATTTATGTTTGTTACCTCAGAACTTTTGACTGGGTGAACCGATATTGATGATTCTTTTTTTGATCGATGCGGAATAGTTTCCATTTGGTCCCATAAAAAAATTATGAAAATCCATTAGGTAGTTTGGTTTTTAAATCAAAAAAACTGGAAAAATTAAATCGTCTACATATGCGAAATTGCGGATTTTTGCTTTCCTATGAATTTTTAGTGTAATGATACTATAGTAGAAATCAATATACGCTCACGGTCACCCATCTAGCTTTGACCTTCAAAGTTATCACTAAAAATTGTGAAAAAAATAAAATTTAAACAAAAATTAAAACCGACTTCAAAAAACTGAAAAGGATAAAATAATTAAATTTTAGTAGGTACTCATCCCCTAGGAACATATTTTTGGAGTTGGTGCTAAGTTGTTTCCAAAAACCATAGATAGTGAAGCACCGACTCCAAAAATATGTTCCTATGGAATGAGTACAGGAAAGATTAAACATATTAGATCCGATCTTATTCCTATTACCGGCTCTATACCACAAGGGAGTGTTCTGGGTTGTATACTCTTCTTGATTTATGTAAATGATCTTCCTAAATCAATTCCTTTTGAAAACGTGCTCTTTGCTGACGACATATCCATAGTCGTACCTTGCTCAGATACAGATCAACTCAAAGTACATTTAGATACAATATTAGACTCTACCACACAATGGCTCAATAGTAATAACCTACAGCTAAATATAAAAAAACAAAATTAATACAATTTCGACATTACCAAAAACCGCATTAGATATTAACTATCAATACAAAACCAGCAACTTGGAGAATGTAATATCAGCGCCTATGCTAGGAGTGGAACTAGATACATTTCTAAATTGGAAACCTCAAATCCAAAAACTATCAAGCAGATTGTCTTCTTTCATATATGCACTTAGGCAATTAAAACGTAATACAAATCTGAATACCGCTCTCTCTGCATATTATGCATTTGCACATTCAAGATTAGCGTATGGTATTATACTGTGGGGAAATTCCACAAATGCTCACGACATATTTGTTCTTCAAAAAAAATGTATCAGAATACTAACTAACATAGAACAAACAGACTCCTGTAAACCGTACTTCATAAAACTTAAAATACTGACCCTCACGTGTTTATATATCTTTGAAGCCTGCAAATTTGTTAAGAAACATACAGATTTATACTCTCCAGTTGCATTAATAAAACGTAATAACCGTTACCAAAATAAACTCAAACTACCTTTTTCAAATTTAAAATTAATAACAGACTCTCCACACGTCATGGTAATTAAAATATACAACCATATTCCCAATAACATAAAAAATTTGGAAAAAAATATAGCCTTTGAAAAACAGTTAAAAGAATATCTCATCAATAAAAGTTATTATAATATGTCTGAATTCTTCCAGGATAAAAATATGTGATTGAAGTTTTTATATAAACTGCCGATTAATTAATGTGAAAGTTTTGAAATGAGAGAATATCAAAAATAATATAATGGTAATAATTATACGAAAAAATGTCATAAATAATAATACATGAGCATGATTAAAAATATAATTATGTTGTAATTATAAATGGATATGGATGGATTTGTATGGATGAAAATAAATATTAATATTTAGTTTATAATGTTACTTATTTAAATGATTGTAGTGATAATAGTTAAGGTTTTAATATGTTAAATATAATTATTAGCATTAGGTAATTTATGTAAGCTAATAAATTGCTACGCCCCTACAGGCATGTAAGTAACACTACTTACATGCACAGACAATACTATGTATTAGTGTAACAATTAAAACATGTAGTGACTTGCAATAAAGATAAAGATACCTACTAAAATTTAATTATTTTATCCTTTTCAGTTTTTTGGAGTCGGTTTTAATTTTTGTTTAAATTTTTTTACTAGTTAGGATGTGAAGATAAAGATAAAAGATAAGAGTAGAAAAGTTATTTCTTGGTGTGAGAATTGACTGTTTAAAATTGTTGTAGAACTTCATGGACGGCTTATATTGATGACGATGGTTTATAGAGCAAAACAGAGAGACTACAATGAAATCATAGGGTTATCTTACGTCCTTGGTAACTTGCCTCAAGGCAGTCGCCTTTCATATTTCAGCTATAAAACAGTTCGCTCTGTTTTGCGACATCCACGCAAGCGGATCCGCGGTCGGAGACTAGTTCAATATAAAAAGGTTGCTGGTTTTTTTTTTATACAACTAGATGACAAACAAGCTGACGGCCCAACTGGTGGTAAGCGGTTACCGCCGCCTATAGACACCTGCAATAACAAGTAAAAGCACTTGATATTGCAGGTGCGTTGTCATCCTGAGGCCTAAGAATGCCGTCCATGCCCAGTAATTACACTGGCTACCTCTCCCTTCAATCCGAAACACAGCGAACTGTTTCACGGCTGAAATAAGAAAGGTGGTGGTACCTACCCAGGTGAACCTACATATGGGTCTACCACCTAGTGGTATTAACATATTCAATTTACAAATGACATCCATTCAATATTAATCTAAACCGCGATAAGGAAAGTAAGGTAGAAGTACTTACTGTAAAGTAAAGCGGCAAGGAGCACCATTTGAATTCAATTGCAAACCCACTGCTGTCTCACTATGATGTCAAAGTGATATCTTGCCTTGTAACACCGCAATGAATGGGCAACAAAACTTCAATTAAAGCTCAGCAATATCATTGGAGTTACATAATTAGGGGCAGGTCTTAGTTAGACCTAAATAATCAGCGACCAATGTGGTTCTAAAATATACACGAGGGCGTGATATCCAAATCTAAGCTATGCTAATTTTCAATTTCATCTCCAAATGTAATGCCACTTTGTACAGCGGACAGCAAACCAAGTGTAACAGCTGCACTACAAAAGCCGCCTCTGTTACGAGAGAAGTAAGGGCGGTCTCAAGGTCAAACTGTTATGTTTGATAAGCTATCGACTGTACCAACCCTGAGGGGATGTGTACTTAGGACTGCTGCGATGCCAAGTCAACTCTAATAACTTTGCCAAAAGCTTTGCGACAAGTGATTATTTATGATTAACATTCCTTTTTATTAATCAGCAGATAGAGGAGCTCGGTGGCGTATTGGTTTGAGCGCTCTGGTTTCGATACGAAAAACAAAGCAACTTTCGCAATGGTCGATTCTGGGATGGGTCAATCAAAGTTTGTTATCTCGAGCTCCTCCGTGCTTCGGAAGGCATCTTAGGCCGTTGGTCCCGGTTATTCTTGCAACCGCTTTAACCCACCAACCCGTATTGGGCCAGCGTAAGTAGTGGTGTTGTGGCCCAAACTCCTCGTGTGTTTCTCCCATGTGGAAAGATGAAGATGAGATCTTGCGGTAGTCATTACTCACCACAGGATCTAGGACACTACAAAAATAATTAATTATAAGTAGGTACCTACTAATCCCATAAAAAGGCATTTTTGGAGTCGGTACTGCACTTTATATTGTTTCTGGAAACAGCTTAGCACCAGCTCCAAAATTACCTTTTTAAACTTCGAGGACCTACTTTATTTCTTACTTATTTAGTGTTTTGAAGTCTAAGCCAAAGATTACGGCTTCGAGCCCTACTTGGCATAAATGGTAATAAACATGAATACCTCTATATTTGTTGTCTAGTATCCATGACACAAGCTCGAGGGGGCTCTCTGTAGTAGGGAGCCACCTCCGGCATCCGTCCCGGCGCTGACGGGTGGGTGGGGCAAGACGGGTGGCTTCGACTGCCCGTGTTGCCCTATCCTAAGACGTGGCTGCGTGTGCGGGGGGAAGGCTGCCCCTCACGCATGCATTGCACTTGTCACGTCACGTCTGGGGTTGCCCTGTGTTTCCGGGGCCTGGCGCTCTCCCTGGAGGCTGACTTCGGTTGGTTTTTGGGGAGGGCTGCCCGGAGTTGGCTTGGTGAACTTGCTTCGGCAGATCCCGGGTCACCTTCGTCATGGGCATAGTGGAAAATCGGAGATGGTTTAGTGGGTATTCCCAGTGCCGCCAATATCAGGTGCTGGGCGACCCCCACACAGGCCCACGCTAAGCCGGCGGTCCGCTGGAACAGTCCAGTGGTTTAGGGTATCGTCTGTAAGAGGATTCCATCTCTGTAAAAAAAAAGGTTCTATTAATATACTAAGTTCCAAAAAGATGATTGCGATACTACTGATGATCATTGCTAACTTCACTTGCGTCATCAGTGGAATAAATAACAGTTATTATAGGAATCGGGCAGCAAATGATATTTGCTAAACAAAGCCCGCCGGCCTGAGCAAACAGCCAGGCAGGAGACGTAGCTCACGGCAGCGCCGTACACTGCTGGACATTATTATCCCATCAAAAATATTATTCCTCCTCCGCGGTCTATTTAAAATAATCCTAATTGAACATAGTACTAACCCTAATCACATACAGTGCCTGAGCAATAAACATACGAGTTCGAGTAAATCATTGTGTGCGCTTGCTAAGTAATTCTATATATTTAAAAAATAAAAATATCTAATATTAATACGGTCACTTTTAAAATAGACAAGTTGGTGGAAATCGAGTGTTCTATGGAAACCCCGATACTGACTTAAATAACCGTCTCGGGTGAACATTTCATGTCAAAACTTTTTTGTAGTTTAAGAACTGCGAGTTGTAATTGAAGGGAATATAGAAAAGATTTGAATAAGCGTTTAGTTATAATAAATTTTATTTCAGACTTTCACAAAACTCATATAAATTTGTTAGAATGTAGCTTAATCCTCTGTTAGTAATTAAAATAATACAGGGTGACACAAAATAAAAGAATATTATTAATTTATACATACAAGTCAGACACGTATGTCTTTCCATACCTCCAGAACTCCGTTTGAGCTCTCCCGAGATCTGCGCATTAAGGTGGCTATCCATTTTCTAATGATGCTGTAAAAACCATCAACACCAGCTTCAGCAAACATAGCTGATTCGCTGCAGTATCTGGTAAGGCCCATCAGCATTATAGGTCTTAAGCGTATAACCACTCCACAAGCTGCAGGTGTAGAAGGTTTGACAGTATGCCTTAAATAAGGTGATCTTGACGTCACTCGTACACCTAGCAAACCTGCGTGCAATCATATTGCATCGGACCGGCAATGACCTCCGCTCTCTCTCAATATCACCATTATATGTGAGATCTTCATTTACAACGTGTCTTAAATATTTCAACTCAGACATAAGTTTAAAACTTAAAGCTTTATTATTAAAAAATATAGTGGCCGATCAGGCTCCATGACAGCACCATTATTTTCTAGATTAAGACCTTTATTAAAAATATTATGTGATACAATTTGAATCAATTTGAATTTGAAAAAATTGTATTGGTTCTAGAATTTATATTGAATTCTAGATCATTATTCAGATGCACTGTTAGACACTGCTTATCGGTTATTTTCATTATTATTCACATTATTATTATAAATACAAAAGTCTGTCTATTATGTTTTGACTTCTAAGCCTCGGGACAAATTTTGATGAAATTTGCCGTAGAGTTAACTAACATCCTGAATAAAGACATGAAATACTCTTTACTCTCCTTATTCTTTAAATTTCTTTTTTTTCAAAATAAGAATCATTAAGAGCTTGTGTTATGGATACTAGATAACGGAATACATATTTAATATTTTAAATATTTAAGTTTCATTTAGAAATAAACATACATATAATGATTCATTGCCTACCTGAGAACAACACATACACCTGCCCCGGCCCAGACTCGAACCCGGGACCCATGGCAGAGTAGCCTGTATCTCGGGGTACTAACCACTCAGCCAGTCTAAAAACTCGTACTGCCGCTACTTTATTTTTAATCACACAATCACGACGCAGGAACTCCACTTTGTTACAGTTTCAGTGTCCACACCAAGCTGCGTCCCCTGAGAGCCGTGTTTTTCTTGGTAACACGAGCATACTATGATTTTACACGAAGCAAACACAGATATTGGATATTTGTAGATACAGAGTAAGTAAGTAATTACATATTAATATCATGGTAAGATATTATACCTCTATTGATTTGGTAGATCCATTGAATCATATTATTTACAAACATGGCTACTTGGCTATGGCATTATCGCCATTATCATGGGTTCCTTCAAAAGAGGCGTGAAAAAGCACCTTTCGGCCGGCAAGGTGGAGGCGGCTAGAGCAGTGTCTGAACTGCACTAGCTGTTTTCGCATATGGACTCTTCTTACCGCTTCACATCAGGTGGTGTGAAGTCATATGTCGTGCTTTATATTAAAAAAAAATGTCAAAACAATTGAGCGCTCGAAGGACCAATCTTTCAATGCACGTACGGTATGGTGTGTTGAGGACAAACTACAACGACAAGTGAATAGTTGCTCTGCGAAAGCCGCCTCTATTACGATTAAAGTAAGGGTGGTCGACTGAACATTAACAAGAGGATGAAAGATAGAAATAACCGCGGGGCGACCACCTAACTTTATTGGTACGAACTTAAGTATAGCTTATGACGTCACAATGCCATATATTAGGTTGGAGAAAAAGTCTTTTCGCATTATAGTATGTGTGAACTTGTAATAAAATCTCTTTGGCTGTACTATTTGTATCTGGCTGGTTTTGGTATCATTAAAAATTTAGATTTTAAAAAAGATAACTCCAAATTCAAATTAGGAAAGTGTGTTTTTTTATTTGTTTTTCGTACTGTCAAGATGAGTGAATCTAATGAAGAAATTCAATACATGTTAACATATTTAAAAATGCAACGCAAACCGCAAAAAAAAATTGCGATGTTTATGGACCTAGTGCAGTGTCTGTGAGAGAGAGTGGCACAAATTTGGTTTAAGCGTTTTCAATCCGGAAATTTTGATGTCAAAGATGCACGTGGCACGTCGCTCTGGTCGCCCTATTACAGATAAAATTGATGCTATTTTTGAAAAACTGGAGCAAGATCGGCATATCAGTAGTTACGACGTAGTTGAAGAACTGGGAATTGACCACAAAACAGATTTTGCGCATTTAAAAAAAATGGGTACACAAAAAAACTAGATATTTGGGTACCCCACGAGCTCACTGAAAGAAACCTAATGAACCGTGTACTCATTTGTGATTCTTTATTACGTTATAATGAAACCGAACCATTTTTGAAGAAGCTGATAACTGGTGATGAAAAGTGGATTACGTACGACAAGAACGTGCAAAAATGGTCGTGGTCAAAGGCCGGTTAGGCTTCACAGACTGTGGCGAAACACGGGCTAACTCGCAACATGGTGATGCTGTGTGTGTGGTGGGATTGGAAGTGCATATTCATTATGAGCTGTTACCACCAGGCAGGACCATCGATTCTGAACTCTACTGCGAACAACTGATGAGATTAAAGCAAGACGTTGAGAGAAAGTAGCCGGAATTAATCAACAGAAGGGATGTGGTTTTTCATCATGATAACGCTAGTCCTCACACATCTTTAGCCACTCAGCTAAAATTAAGAGAGTTTGGCTGGGAGGTGTTAATGCATCCGCCGTATAGTCCCGACCTTGCACCTTCAGATTTCCACCTGTTTCGCTCTCTTCAGAATTCTCTAGGCAGTGTCAGGTTAACATCACGAGGGGACTGCCAAAACCACTTGTCGCGGTATTCTGATCAGAAGCCCCAAAATTTCTATAGCAATGGGGTCATGTACCTACAAGATGGCAAAAAGTTATCGAACAAAATGGTGCCAACATACTTAAGTTAAATGTAAATAAACTATATTAAAAAATGTTTTAAATTTTCTTAAAAAATGCGAAGAAACTTTTTCCCCAACCTATTAGAATTCAATTATGCCCCGCCGGTGAACGCTAATTAGAATAATGAATTGTAATTCAATTCAAATTATATATTTTTTTTTATTATTTATTATTTCAGAATAATATCATTCATATTTTGTTACAATGACAATTCTTAATATTACAGTAAATTACTAAAAATAAATAAGTCAGTCAATTCATTAAATACAAATAATAATAATATGCCAATATGCTAACAACAAGGTAATAACATTTTTAGTCTGTTTGTGTTATGGATTGAAGAGAAAGTAAGCCAGTGTAACTGGGCATGGACGACATTTCCCGTCAGCAGCAGTTTACCAGATTCTCAATTCACCTGCAATACCAAGTGTTTATTCCCTTGTTATTGCAGGTGTCTATAGGCGATAGTAGCCACGTAAACTTCCATGTAAATCAGTTTTGTAAAAAAAATTCTGACGTGCAAAAATAGACGTATGTCGCAGCCGTCTGGTTATATCAGCCACCCAATTTGACGGCTAGCCCGTTGATTGAATGCCGGCATCCAATCAAACAGCTGAAGTACAACTAGCCCAGTCATTGAGAGCAACGTTTAACCAGATTGCTGAATGTCATGTCAGCCGTCTGGTTTAAATTAGCCATCCAATTGGACGCCTAGGCAGGTTATTTAAATCGAAGAGCTTTTGTGTGAGTAATTGGTAGGTTCAAGGTTATTTTTTTATGACCTCTTAGAACCAAAACGATGTCGGTTATAAGTGGGCATAAAAAAACAACCTTGAACCTACCAATTAAACCAAAACTTTTCAGTACAAGACGATCCATTTAATACGCCAAGTCGTTAAACGTTAAGTGAGTCTAGTTCAATTAACTATCGGGCTAGGCAATTAATTGAATACCGGCGTTTAATCAACGGGCCAGCCGTCCAATTGGGTGGCTAATTTACTCAAACGGCTGCGACATGTACATTACGTCATAGATCGTACAGTCGACCACAGAAGTAGCTTAACCCTTTAGCACCAGGTCACACCGATTATTGCGTTTGTACTTAATAGTGGCTACCGTACTACATTAACGCCATAGGTATTGTGACATGGTACTAAAGTGTAGGTACGGTGAACCCTTGGGAAGGCCAGCGTCAACAACCAACACAAATATGAGAGGCGCACATCTAGGAGATATTAATACATACGGTATGAATTACGATTAATTGTGTGCAGAGAACATTTCTTTTATTAACACATTTATAAAATACACGTTGACATCGGCCATAATTATTCTGATGTTAATTAAGTGACGCCCTCGGGTTGAATTCATGAAACTTTAAATATTTTAATGTGAAAGAATATGAATTTGAATAAACACATAATTTATAGATATTGATTTACGTAATATTTATTCATTTTATTATTCGCCAACTACATGAATATTTTTTTATACAAAGCACGACAAATGACTTTTCTTACCGCTTCACATCAGGTAGGTGTGAAGCGGTAAGAAAAGACCATATGCAAAGACAGCTAGTGCACTCCAGACACTTACTTCAACAAAAAGCAAACAAAGCAACTTACTTTTTCACGCCTCTTTTGAAGGAACACTTGTTATAGGAGGGAACACATGTGCTGGCAAAGAATTCCAAATTCTGGAAGTACGACAAAGAAACGAAGTACTAAATTTCTTTGTGCGTGATTTTGAGATGGAGAGAGTGAATTGATGACTCCGTAGACCGACACGCGTGCTCCTGAGTAGGAACGGGTAAGGTAGGATAAGGTAAAAAAGCTCTTCAGAGCACTCTCCGTGATATAGCCGATAGAAGGCGCTATGCGACGCAATGTCTCGACGCAATTGCAGAGGCTCAAGGTTGTTCGTGACCTCTACATCGTCAACGATACGGACAGCATGACGCTGCAATCTGTCCAGTGCACCGAGGAGGTACTTGGCGAACCCATCCCACAAGTGCGAGCAATATTCCACGCACGACCGGACCTGAGTTTTGTACATACATGTAAATGCATATAGCCTTTACATCATCACCAGCCTATATACGTCCCACTGCTGGGCACAGGCCTTCCTAAATGGGAAAAACACATGAGGAGTTTGGGCCATAACACCATCACGCTGGGTTGGTGGGTTGAAGCGGTTGGAGGAACAACCGGGACCAACGGCTTAACGTGCCTTCCGAAGCACGGAGGAGCTCGAGATAACAAACTTTGATTGACCCATCCCAGAATCGACCATGGCGAAAGTTGCTTTGTTTTTCGTATCGAAACCAGAGCGCTCAAACCAATACACCACCGAGCTTCGCCTTTACATTAATATCTAAAGGCAGGTGCTACATTTTTCTAAGAGAGGAAGGTTATCGTTTTTATCTTCCAAATATTTTTGATCCTTCTACTACGCTTTCTTTATTGATTTTTATTGACATATAATTTAAGTGTGTGCTAAGGCAGTTCAGTTACATTTGGTGGGACTTTATTATAATGTATAGCCGCACGAATGAGCGTCTTGTGAAAACTAGAATGAAAAGACTGCCTAGATAATTAAATTGTACAAAACTAACTGCGTAGCCGGACGGGGTGCGCCGGCCTGCCTGTATGCACCGCCCCATTTGCATACCAATGATAGCCCTCACTAATGCGACTTCTGGATGCAAATTGCGTTTTGAATCTTTTAGCGTCTACCCGCAGTTGTATTTAATAACAATTCGTGTGCAAAACAAACAGATTGTACGCCGGCTCGTATCGGCTTAATAGTCGCAACATACGCAATAATATCTCCATTTCTTTGTTTCCGTAATAGGAGTTCCTGTATTTGAAAGGTTTTTCATATTCCATTGTCTTATTGTACAGTCGATAGCAGATCAAAACTGACACTTTGAGCCGATTTTATTGAGACATGAAATTTGTAAGCAAAAAATTATTAGTCGAAAATGTGACCAATCCGGAATGAACCACGGCCAAAGTTGCTTTGTTTTTGTAATTAAAAAGCAAAGCGCTTATACTACTGCGCCAGCGCGCTCCTCATATAATGCACAAATTAACTTACATGATTATAAACTTTTTTTATCAATTTGCGGACAAATATCTTATTTTTCGCAATTTTCCCAGAAAACACCAATGGCGGACCGCTCGAATCATCCACCGAGACCCACAAACACCAGATGACAAATTAATAGTCCGATATCTGTGTTCATTAATCTCCAGCGTCTTCCAGGGAGTATCAATCAAGTGGCCGCCTGCCCAATTATTAAAGCGGACAGAAATATTCACTTTCCACTTATTATGCCCAAATTGTGATTGATGCGGCGGGACTACGTCATTAATTTAGGGGAGAGTGGGGTAACTAAGAATTTTATCACGATAAAGGACTCTCAGGGAAGAAAGATGTGCTCAGTGCCTGGCAATGACCATGGGTTTTCCTCTCAGCTAGCAAAAAGAGATTATCAACTAGGTATCCCTTTCTATGTTGATGTAAAATTACGTGGGATGATCCCACTCTCCCCTATAAGGACTGACTTGAAATCGAGATGCAGTCCCAACCAGGGGCGGTTATTATAATGACGTAAAAACCTTGCAGTTGGTTTCTCTCGCGAATCAACCACACATCGACGTCAATCGCGCCTGTTTTGAATGAGAGGGTGTGGGGCTGGCTTACTCTAACCATCCCATCTCCTCCAGGAAGTCGCCCAGTGCCGTGATATCGCTGGAAACCTCCTGGACGCTAACCGGAGATCGCAGTTAGCGTCCAGGACGTTTTCAGTGATATCAAGGCAGAAAAAGTAGTTGGCAGGGCGTGCAAACTCTACACATCCGTGACACCTAAATTGTTTTATTTCGTATTTGTAAAGCCTCGCAAATCTCACAGGACCATTATTATGACACATGAGAAAGAAGAAGTGTAGCTTGACGGGTTAAATGGTAAAGCTGCGTAAGACTTTCTGATGATATAATCCATGCAAGCTCTGCTGCCATGTGTTCAGTTATTTCTACAGTTTTTTCATTAAAATGCGGAATAACATATATTTCATTGCATTTTTGGAGAGTTTAGCACCAAATATAGGAGAACCTGTGGGGCAACTAGATGAGATGAATAGCCACGATAATAATATCGACGTCTTTCGCGCCAAAAAATCTTTTGTTTCAATAGTGTCTATCAATATAGATACGTACTAACTAGTTTCACAAAACTACACTAATTCTGTAGCATAAGAACCCCGACGACTCTATTTATAACGCTTGCAAATAAATTGTCGATCGCTGCCTCTAAATGCCACTTAAAAAAGCCCCTCCGAATCACAGAATTACAGAAAAAGTAGCAGTATTGCCAAATAATATTACACTTGGTATTGCTACAGTAAATTAATTTCGCGATACTTAGGTATACCAGTAATAAAAACAAAATGGCTGCCAGAAAAATCTAACATTATTGTTTTATACAATATACAAGGTGTTATAAAAAGGTGTAGTGATATTTTAAGGGCTTATTATACCCATCAATACAAGCAACTTTTACTATGAGGACAACAAAAAAAAAACTACGAAATCGCTAGAAAGAAATCAGCTGTTCCATAGTAAGGTCAATGTACTTACTCGACGCAATGTATGGAACAGCTGAATTCTTTTTTGCGATTTCGTAGTTGTTCTCTTAGTAAAAGTTGTTTGTATTGATGGGTAGAATAAGCCCTTAAAATATGACTACACCTTTTATAACACCTTGTAGATGTCTAATAAGAAACATACAAAAGCGTGTGTGCATGACGTCAAATCCCCGGAGCCTATATCTGTCTCTCTCATAGGTTCTATCAGTACTGTTAGATCCTTCAACGAGTAGTGCTACACCACTCAAAGCACTCAACCTCCTCGAGATAACCGGCCGCGTGTTCAGAACACAATAATTATTGGCGCAGACGTCTCGCCACAGGCGCCTATTGTGCACGGATCTAATTTATTTCCGTGAATAGCCTGAACCCTTTATATAATATGCTCATTATGGTCCCTGCACAGGGTTACCAACAATGAAAACGGTTTGTGTGTTGCACTTATAGTGGATGAAATTTGTCTTTTTTGGAAACATCTGGAAATTAATTCAATACTCGTATAATAAAAAGTAAGACTAAGCTTGGTGATCCGTGGGTTTGCCGTAAGAAAAAATATGAGAAACTTCGGAGTTAAACGACACATAAAGTTGGTTTTGTAAGTTCCATCAGTAGCTATTGATTTCAATTGGACAAATCTGTTAGAGACAAAATTAATTGTAAAATAAAATCAATACAGAGTATGCCCTGTAACAGGAGGAAAAAATTAAAATAGACATCTTTTAACTAATTAGTAATTACGTCCAGATGGTATTAATTAATTATTATATAATGGAAAATATTTTTACTGTTTTTGTCTAACAAAATTAATCGAGCCAACAATATGCTACAGACATCGTGTTCAGTCGCTATAATTGACAGTGACACGAAAACATCTTACAATCTATCAAATAATAATCCTTTTTTGTCCAGTCGACAGCACATCAACCGTAACAGTTTGACCTTGAGCCCGCCCTTGCTGCGTTCGTAATAGAGGCCGCTTTCGTAGTTCAACTGTTAAACTTGATGTACTGTCGTATGTACATTTTAATACAAACAATTCATAATGGCATGAATTCTGTCACTCATATTACCTTAGTACTTGTGAATCTAGATAACTGGGTAAGTTGTGGCGACATAGTCGCACAAAACTAGCGCAACTCGGGCGCAGCACTAACGTGCAGAGATAAATATAGTATCTATGGCGTCCCGCATTATCTAGGACAGCTAGTTCAATTTAAGGCAAAGATTTTATTATTAGTTGTTAACAAGATAATTAATTAGTTACCTCTACCTGTGAGTCAGTAAATACATTATAAACCACCAGCTTCAGTTTTGTGATTACCCTTGCGGCAATAGGAGGTGGCCTGGCACCGATCCTTCGAGCCATCATACACCTTAAAGTTTTGGTACTAAAACAACAAGAACTATTGTTAATTGGCTATTTTACAAAAAACCTGAAAGCTACAGATTGTCCGCTACACGGTAGTTTGGCGTTTTTGCGACTCCAGCATTGTGTCGACTCAGCTCTTCTCGATATTTTGGGCTACTACACAAAAAGGGCAGCATTTTGTATAACTTAACGATGGACAAATATTATACAATGTAGGTAACAATGGCAGGATTGTTGAGTAAATGTATAGTTGTTTTCTTTGGAGTTTTAAAAATGTATGATGTTTTGATAAATATTTTCTATATCTGGTATGTACTCAAAGCACAAGCTCGTAATCATGCATAGTTAATGAAGAGAAGAATTCTCGACCATACCACCATCCCCCTTCCTACTCAGCAGAACGCATGCCGGTCTCTGAAGACTCTGAAGTAATCAATTTAACTACTTCATCATGGCCCTAATTCTGGAGAACAAATGCTAAGTCTAAATTTAAGTTCAGTGCATTTCTTTCTCTCAAAAGGACTACGAAAAGGATCTGTTTTCGTCAAAAAGTTTTCGTCGCGCTATGGATCAAAAAAATAATTAATGGAGTAACAGTTGTCACAAAGAGAGCTCGAGATTACAAATTTTCTATGTTTTTTTTTATACAACTAGATGACAAACAAGCTGACGGCCCACCTAGTGGTAAGCGGTTACCGCCGCCTATAGACACCTGCAATAACAAGGAAAAGCACTTGATATTGCAGGTGCGTTGTCATCCTGAGGCCTAAGATGAAATGCCGTCCATGCCCAGTAATTACACTGGCTACCTTTCCCTTCAATCCGAAACACAGCGAACTGTTTCACGGCTGAAATAAGAAAGGCGGTGGTACCTACCCAGGCGACCCTACATATGGGTCTACCACCTAGTGAAATGTCCCATCCAGAAACCATACCAAAAGTTTGATTTCATCGAAACTACAGTAACGAGCTTCCAACATGAGATAAGATAAATAGTTCAAACAGCTCCATTCTGCTAGATAAGATTGTAATAAACTGCAGCGAGCATCTGCGTTTTTTAAATGAATAGTCAGCGAAATTTTAAACTGCAACAATTCTCCAATTCCATCACGGACCGAAGCTGTACCGCTCCTGTGTCCCATAACAAATGGAATAAATTGCGTAAAAGAGACAATGATACCATAAAGTTTGGGATAATGGCGCTGGCTCGCGTTTCCACCTGATTTGCCGTGAAAGCCGAGGCACTACCAACCCTTGCCTAACAAAGCGACTCGATTGACGTGATTTGTTCACTGCCACATATGAAAAACTAGACAATTTCAAATGGGGACGCTTCGATCATCATTACACAGCAAAATGTCGCATTTGTTAAGGTTATTTTCTGGTAACCTTAACACATTCCTGGCTTATTCACGTGGCCAACGGCCGAACACAATAAATTTTAAGTGGAACTTAAATTTTAAGAAGTGCTAGATCTTGCGTTTGCGAATTCAATTTATTGACTTTGACTATACTTGATTTGTTAAGCCGCGTGGCTTCTCAGGTAAACATTTAGGAGAGACTTAAAATGAACCGCTGCTGATCCGGTTAGGGTTGCTGGAAACCAATGGATGCGGACAGCGCAGGATCGATAAGCTTGGTGATCTTTAGTCTCTGCTGAGATGATGGCTGTTTTGATGATGATGATTACTCAAACTTATGAAGCGTTTGAGTATTCAGCCGTAAGTTATCTGAGAGTTCACAAGGCTCATTTCGGTCGGTGAAATATTTTTTCATATAGGCTGATGATGATGATTTCTGTAAGTTAACTTGACGGTCTGTAAACCAAAAGCATTTTGTTACGATCATTTTTTTTCCAAACTCAATTGGATAGGAAAGGAGGTACTGTCGAACACAGAACTAGCTTAACACTTTAGTACCATATCACACCACACCGACTATTGGGCTGGCACAAATTATTGTATAACTACATATTAAGTTGCTTTATTTGCTGTGACAACTAAAGTGTTAGAGTTCAACTGTACTTAAATAGCACCATTGTTGTAAACATTAGACATCAGACAATTTTTAAAAAATTAAAACAGAAAAGAAGTCACGAGTAACAGATATTTATGATCTAGTGGACAGCTTTATTTGCTACGATAAGCTACGAGCGTGCTACATAGTTTGCTACGATAAGCTACGAGCGTGCTACATAGTTTGCTACGGTTGCTACGCGCTACGTCGGTAGGGAACGCAATTATGCAGAAGCTATAATAAAACGTATAGGAGAAAATGGTGTGGAATATTCTCAACCCATATGTTAGTATTTATTATTAAAGCTATTAATTATTTCTTTTATTATTATTTAATATTTTCATTTACTTTCATTTTATAAGAAGCACAGCGTAGTGGCATTTACAATTTGAATCGAGCGCCTAATTGGGAATTCTAAAAACATATTCAACTACTATTTTATAGTCACCAAACAAAAACGGAGCTATAGTTTATTTATTTTTGAATATACAAAAATAAAGTGGGACCGGTTAGGTGAGAGGTCAGTACCCCTAGCTACAGGCTATTCGGCCTGGGGTCCCGGGTTCGAGTCTCTTGTGCTGATATTTGTGTGATATAACACAAAGTGAAAAATCAATTGTGTTCCTTGACGGGTTAAATATATTTCCCGCTATCTTACTTTGGCCTAGACAATAGGTGTAAATGAAAAAAAAAAAGAAAAAGGAGATTATGGTACGACTTGATGGTATCACTTAAGATTTTCATTCCAATAATAACAAAATTGTGTTTGAACGAACGTTGTGTTACAAAAATTGGTGTTGTTTTATGAAGTTAGTGTTTGTTTTGACGTGCAATTGGAAGATCATTAAAATAAAAGTGTATCATGTGTCATGGCGACTGTCATCGTTTAATCATCAGCCTATATACGTCCCACTGCTGGGCACAGGCCTTCCTACATGGGAGAAACTCATGAGGAGCTTGGGCCATAACACCACCACGCTGGCCCAATGCGGGTTGGTGGGTTGAAGCTGTTGCAGTAACAACCGGGACCAACGGCTTAACGTGCCTTCCAAAGCACGGAGGAGCTCGAGATTATAAATTTGGTTGATCCATCCCGGGACCGACCATGGCGAAAGTTGCTTTGTTTTCGTAATCGAAACCAAAGCGCCTCCGTCATCATTACACTGTATATAATTTCAGTAATAAGGGAAATAGATACGACATGGCTGTATGGGTACAAAAAAAAGGAGACAATTTTTTGTGTTAAATATTTTCATTTACTTTCATTTTATTTATTCATTTATTGCTCATGTCGTTACAAAGATCTTACAGTGTACTTACATACATATGTTTCGTTCGCTACATGAGGCCTGTGAGGGCCCTGCAATATATAATTTATAACCATTGAATTTTAATACACAACAGTTTTCTGCATTTATTGGCCTTTAACAAATCGAACATTGCTACGATGTACTACTAGATGTTTAATTGAATCTATATCGATGTGTCGGTTAGGAACTCATTAATAGTGCAATAAGATTTTTGGACCAGAGAACAATGGAGACTCTTTTTAAATGTTGACATTTCAGTATTGTTACGAATAAACTCGGGAATCTTAAATATACGAGGAGCATTACACATTCTTTTGATATTTTAATGAATAGAAACCTGAAGTTGCCATCTTAGATCCATAAGTTATAGTCTGATAATTCAATTCAAATTCAACTTCATGCCGAACGTTCAGTCCTCGTGTGAACCAATTAGGCGTCACAGCAACATTGCGTCGCGGCGTCTCATTGTTGCGTGGCTTCATATGGTAGGGTTGCCAGCGTTCAACTAATGTAATAAACCCAAAAGTTTCTGATGATGCGAGTGGAATATGTTGTCCTTACAGAATGAATTAACAGACAATTTGTGACTTAAATCTAATTAGTGTATAATTACTTTGTGAAGTTTTTAAATTGTTCCCAGTTTATTAGAGCCTATGCAGGTGTTGCTGAAAGTTAAAAATATTTGTTTATTATTTAATTATTTATAACTATTGTACAGATGACAGCAGATCAAGTGTAACAGTTGCAATACGAAAGTCGCCTCTATTACGAACGCATTAGGAGCGGTCTTAAGGTCAAACTGTTACGTTTGACGTGCTGTCGACTGCACATACATCAAACACATGATACACTTAATCACATTTACATATTTGATTTTGTGCGTTTATAAATACAAAAAAAAGAAAACGATGAAAATCCGCGTCTCTTGGGGTCCAGCCAGACGCGATAACTGCTACGCCACAGGAGCACTAGGCGTTACAATTTCTTTACCGATATGCGGGATCGATTCCCGCCTGGAGCATACAATTTTTTTATCGTTTTTTTATTTGTATTTCTTACAATAACACACTTAGTTTAAATAACTTAAAAAGGGCGGCCTTATCGCTGAAAGCGATCTCTAACAGGCAACCTTGACAACAGGATAGGATTTGTGTAAACTTTAAAACATGTCACTTTTAAAGACAAATTTTATTCAGTTTTATTTCCAGTTTTTGCATTTGGTCACTCATTTCAATAAACTCGTTGCTTTGCTTAATCTATCGTGAATAAGCCTGGAGTAGTTTGGACTTGGAGAACCTCATACATATAACAACCATTTTTTAATTTATTTATCATATAATATAAAGTAACTATTCACTGTAAGTGTTTACAATCTTAAGAATATTCAAGATATATTTTATTGGGCTACCTTTCTTAAAAAAGTTTTTAATTTAATTTGCCACAAATTCCACTTTTATTCGTGAATGAAATTAATGACAGTAATTGCTTTTGACACAGCAATTTTAGAGGATTACGGTAACTTTAAAAATAATTTTATATTTTAAGGCCGATTCGGTTGAGTTATTAATTTCGCTCTCGAATTATAAAAAAAATGATAATTAAGTTAACGTTACTAGAAAAAATATCATATTTAATATTTCGGTATAAATGTGCCAAGGGCTTCTCAGTTAAAATTACAAAAACGATACGATATAACTCCTTGACATATTTTTTTAGTGTAATAAATAATTTTCCCGTAAGTCTTGTAGTTATTAAAATTATATGTTCAAGTAAAGTGAATCTTTTGTAACAACGCTACGTCATAAATATCTCGTATTGAGAAGCAACATTGGTTTCCAGTCCGCCGTAGATAAAGATTAATTATAGTTTTGTATCACCAGTTTGAGGAGCTCGTAGCGTAGTGCGCTTTGGTATCGTTTACGAAGACAAAGCAACTTTCGCCATGGTCGATCCCGGGATGGGTCAATCAAAATTTGTTATCTCGAGCTCCTCCGTGCTTCGAAAGGCACGTTAAGCCGTTGGTCCCGGTTGTTACTGCAACCGCTTTACCAACCCGCCAACCCGCATCGGGCCAGCGTGGTAATGTTAAGGCCCAAACTCCTCATATCATTCTCCCATGAAGGAAGGCCAGTGCCCAGCAGTGGGACGCATATAGGCTGGTGATGATGATGATAATCAGTAGTTTACATATTTAATAGATAATCACCATTTATTGTCGTATTGACGGTACCACCCTGTATATACACATGCATATCTATTAGTAGGTACATGACTAGTGGACAAAACGTGTACTATCAAACAAACATCTGGTCCTAGCTTTGAACCTGGGATCTCTTGTTTAGATGCTTGCTACTGGACCAGATGGCTACTAGAAGCTAAAAAGCGGCGTCACCACAGGTTAAAATTTTCAATCCCCGAATGGCGATTAGTGGCAATCAGTAATATCATTTTATCTGATGAAGGCAATATGTAGCCGTTCTGTATGCACAATTGGGAATCCGTATCAATTAAGGCGGAGTAGTATTTGGCACATTCTGTGCATTCCTTGCGGTATCGGGATGTTCTGTTTGCACGGACAATCGAACGAAACATGCACAATGTGTAGCCGCAACAAGCGAATGGACCTCTTGTCTTGTTTGATTACGGAATGTTTGCAAATATTGCATGTGGAAGTGATCATGTAATTGTATATTAATGTAGACTAATACCGAAAGCGACGTAATGGTCAGTATCCTTAGCTATAAGCTACTCGGCCTGGGGCTCCGGCTTCGATTCTTTGACAGGGGCAGATGTTTGTGTTTATTATACGAATGTTTAACCCTTTGAATTTCTAATTTTTAGCTTTTAATTACAGACTATCTCAAATAGTATCATATTTCTCCCTACTGACCCATCTCAATGCGTTATACAGACCAATATCACATAATTTCCTGTATCATTTATTACATAATAAAACCTCTACAGACTATATATCATCGGCAACCCACTTAACAAATAACTTGAATAATAAACGGGACACCGCGGGTGTGGTGTGAATGGGCCCTTAATGTTCCCATTAAAATCATGGGATTATTAATTATTATGAGCTCCGCAGATACAGGAATATGTGGGCGCTACACCTGCGGACTGAGGCACGGGGAACAGTGGCAAATGACCTGCGGTGTCGACTGCGACATCGTGCAAATATTATGTACGACGTTAATCTTGAATGAACCTCTAAATTATTATATTTTATGTGGCCCCAGCTAACGCACGTTTATATAATGTTGGGTTGCAGGATAAACGTCAGCGAAATGGGAAAATTGTATAGAAGCATTTTTTTGTATTACTTATAGTTCTTTTTTTAATAAATTAATTTGTGTGTTTTCGCTTAATTTACACGCGCGACAGCTATTTTGTCTTTTTTCCTCCCGCTGGGTCAGTCATAACTCTATCCCTATCTGTCTTGGCCGAAACAACGTTTTGAACGTCGCCTTAATAGATTTAAGACAGCTCTCGTTCACGCGTGGCCTGGATTTGTTCTGTGAATCGTATTTTCTTACAACCCTTTGAGTTATCGTCATATCAGGTCACTGCATGACGATAATTCACCAAAACATAAGTCTCTTATCCTTGGATCTATTTCTATAATTATTTAGAATACAACGTGCTAAGGTATACAGGGTGGAAAAATCTATGGGCCCTGGAGGGGAACTACTTTAAATCCTTGAGTTAGCTCATTTTACTGAAAGGAAACATTCCTTTATTTTTGAAAAGAAACAAAACTGCATTCAAAGATCTTCCAAAATTTGCTTGTCTCACCCGGGAATCGAACCAACTAAAAATTAAAAAAATAAACCCTTTGCTATTTTATTAAAGTAATCGGTAGGATTATTGTGCAGGATAAAATTTGTCTAACAAACACACTAATCTGTTGTACGAGATACCTATAAAATTGAATATGTATCAAAGTTTTGTTACTAACTACCTAGTACTAGTACTGTAATGTTCATTTATAACACATTTGCTCGTAAAGGGTCTCTTATTTCACCAACTTCAATATCGTAATGTATCTCATTACGCACTTGTGCGGTAATGTAATGTAAAACGCACGGTTTATCAAGATGCACTGTTATTAATCTGTGGCTCCGTCTAAAAACAAACGGTACTTTTTTAAATCTTAGCAAAGAGTTTCTATGGCAGATAGTGGTAAAATGTTGATTTTATGAATAAAATTAACTTTGGGAGACAAAATATAAAAAAACTTTTAATTCTTTAATTAAATTAATTTTATCTTTAAATTACAACCATTTATCTGTAACAAAAACACAAAAATAATAATTTACATTATTAGTAATACTGGCTGTTCTTTGTCGATGTGTACTTTAAGAGAGGATATACAATCCTCGTTTAGCGTAGGTATACAACTATACAGCATCTCAACTGCAACATAATCCTGTTAATTAGTGGATCGCCTAAGGATTAGGAGACTAAAATAAAACTTACAGAACGTTAACTCTACACTAAGCGTATTTTTTATAAGTTCGCCATGTAGAGTCGCTACGTAGAATTTTAAAATAAACAGAATTTTTAAATCAGTGTTCTAAAAATCTACACACTTTTTTGCACAATTCAAAGCCCGCACATTTTTTTCTTTTTGACCTGTCAAAAGACGCCAAAGGCACAAGACGTCCGTTCAATCTGATATTGTTTAAGGAACAGCGAGAAGTGAGTGCATATTATAGCTTGTGTATGCCATATAACTTAAAAAGACAATATAATTGAATAATTTGGATTAATATGTGCGAAGAGGGTAAATCCATCGATCCCTTCCATTTTGCACCTACCAAATTCTCAGCCATACATTAGCATCCCCTCCAGTACTCGCTACGAGTCAGTACGTGTTTGGTTGAACTATAATCGCACGGTTAATATTGCTTTCTTCGCCGAACTCCAAAAGGGGTAAAAATATGACCCTCAGTGCTCTGTACGTGCTGTACACATCGCGAAAATGCTGAGCAATTTGAAGAACTACAGGTGCCTATTACGTAACTGAATGTTGGTGAATTGGTGATTCTTTTCATGTATTACATAACCTTTTACTCCCTGTACAACCTTCAGCACACATATTAGTCGCGCAAACATAGTTCAAGACTGTAAAGAACAATAAGAGTACAACCGTACGATTTCGTGCGCAAAGGAATTACTACAAAGTCTTTCCTTTGCGCACGAATTCATACGGTTGCACCATATGAGTCATCTCTCAGTGCCACGTTAAAAAGGCTGTGAACGTCCATCGACTGAAATGTGCCATGCTATTGATACTTACTACATGCTTCTATTTTGTGGTCCCGCCCAATGATCCTCACCTCCGCGGTCTGTTTACGCGTGCCGATATGATCTATAGCCAGCTAATCTACTTATCACACCTCAAAATAATTTGTAGCACAGTTGGACAAACATTGGGATTCCAATTAACGTGATCAGTTCAAGATTTGTTGGTCAGATCGGTTGGGTACAGTCCACAGCACATCAAGCGTAACAGTTTGACCTTGAGACCCTTACTCCGTTTGTAATAGAGGCGGTTTTTATAGTACAACTGTTACACTTGATGAATATAACTTACAGCGAGCTTATTCTTTAACTTATTTTGATAGTTGTGACTACTGAGATTGCATATATATTACTAACAGTGCAGTGATATCCTGCCTCCTGCCTTTTTTATACAACTGGATGACAAGCAAGCTGACGGCCCACCTGTGGTAAGTGGCTAGCTTCGCCTATAGGCGCAGATCCTTTTTTTATAGAAAGCACGACAAATGGCTCAGCACCACGTGATGTGAAGGGGTGTGTAATGTATGATATAACTACATATGGTATAATGATCAACACATATACAATCAAATGACATAGTTTTGTTTAATATAACACTTATTTAATACAGATATAATGTATATGTATAATGATGGAATGATATAATTTTAAAACACTTAAATATAAAATATAATAAATATAATAATAATAATAATATAATTATATAAATATAATAATATTATAATTTTAAAACACTTGTAAACCGACACATGTTTCATGCAAATAAATATCTTTATATCTTTATATCTTTACTTAATTTTAAAACGTATAACAAACGATTGAGCTAAACTTATTTAATATAACAGCCGTTTAATATAACATTTACATGATATAATAATTAGAAGACATAACATTTATCTAGTATAAGAACATTTTGTATAATATTCATTTACGATAACACTATTTTGTATAATTCTTAAAACATATAATGATTACTTAATATAAAACCCAATTCATATAATATCATTAAAGACAATTCACCTAATTTAAATAAACTCATTAATAATAACATACCTAATAGCAAACACACAAGTAGATAATGCATTATGCAAGCAGACATGCAGCAAGCAAGCATGCAGCATGCAAGCAAGCATGCATAAAGCAAGCAAGCATGCAGACAAGCAAGCAAGCATGCAGCATGCAAGGCTTCTATGTAGGCTCCAGCACTGCGGGACTCCGGCGCAGGCGGTCCCACGCGACCTTATCGTCGCAGGTGGTTTTGACGACCACCGCCGCGGCTGAGGCTGGCCGGCGTATGTCAATTAATTGTTATACCAAGTGAAGACTATATCAAACAATCAGTAAACGTTATGATAAATTAAATTATATTAAGTGTTGGTGTAACAAATGATTATTATGTAAAATAAACGTTAATAAAGTTATATTATATCAAATGTTGGTATAACAACTGAGACGCTTCCGATGTAAAGCGGTAACAAAAGTCCAGATGCGGAGACAGCTAGTGCAGTTTAGACACTGCTCTAGCCGCCTCCACCGCACCGAAAAGGTGCTTTTTCACGCCTCTTTTGAAGGAACCCATGTTATAGGAAGGAGGGAACACAAGTGCTAGCAAAGAATTCCAAGTTTTGGAATTCCGACAAAGTAACGAGTTACTTAACTTCTTTCTGCATGATGTTGAGGTGGAGACAGAAAATTGATGACTCCGAAGACCGGCACGCGTGCTCCTGAGTAGGAAGGGGGAAGGTGGGACTTTCACCTTCCCCCTTCCTACGTTCTTTTCCTTCAAAGGAAGGAAAAGAGTTCTGAGTGTTCTGAGGAGCTCCTCAGCACAAAGGTGCTGAGGAGCTCCTCAGAACACTCTCCATGATAAATCCTATAAAAGGCGTCGTAGTACGCCGTACGCTGTCAATGATACGGACGGCACGACGCTGCAATCTGTCCAGTGCATCGAGGAGGTTGGCGGAGCCATCCCACAGGTGCGACCTGAGTTTTGTAAAGCAGATATAATTGGTCAGGGGCCTTACCACCATCTTTATAAAAGCGATTCACATTCCGCTCGGTTCAGTATTGGTTCCTAAACTGCGTCGCTGTCATAGTCGTAGATAGCGTCGTAGTACGAATTAAACGATTCTACTCAGTTTAGGACCTAAATTAGATCGCGATAAAAGATGGTGGTACGGGTGCAGGCGTGAAAAATCGACGCACCTTGTTCAGGACACTGAGCTTCCGTGAGGCTGTTTTGATCTCGCTTCCGATGTAGTTCCTGGAATTCAGATCGCAGCATATCTCCATACCTAGCAAGTTGATGGAGCCCTGTGCCCTGAAAGTAAAGCTCTGAAAAGAAGGAAGAGGAAGGAACGGCGACATTTTGGCTGTAAACGCACCTGTGTTTTCTTAGCCTTGAACTCGACAAGACTGTTAGATCCCCATTCAAATATGAGGTTCAACACCCTGTTGAGCTCAATTGTAAGACGCATTCTCTCCATCTCGGTTTCAACGCGCCCAGCCCCTGGGTGACCGTAATATCCACCATGCACTGTACTGTCATCCGCATAGCAATACTTCGATGGTATTTCCAAGGCATGCTAACCTTGAGCTGGTCATGTACCATCAAATAGTCTGCGTAGGGCTCAGCTCTTCAGAAACTTACAGCAGATACAACGTGTTTGGACTCATATTAATAGTGTCAATGAAATAGACGATTAATGAGGCCGGGGGTTACTTATAATTTTCAATTTCATATTATTACATATGACACTCGACATCTATAACACAAGACAAGATAAATCACGAAACAGCTGATCCGAGAATGATACAAGGAGTATTTTTTTTTATTAAGAAGGCAGTTTATGTATGCTGCTGATAATGTTAGTATAAAGTACAAAAGCGTAGGTTAAAATATTAAATTTAAAATAATAATTGATTTTTAAATTCTACACAATATTTTGTGATAATTTAACAGCTAATAATTTAGCTATTTATGAATAGCATCAAGATAAATAGCTTAGGTATAATTAATAATATTCTTTATTTACATAAGAACATAGTAAATAAGATTTTATTATACCTATGAAAATATCTAAAACATAAACTTTATGACATTGAGACTTAATAATTACTTAAACTCCAATGGGATAAAAATATTTATTTTGATATATCATTATTGTTTGGATATTTTTTTTAACCGACTTCAAAAAAAGGAGGAGGTTATCAATTTGTCTGTATGTTTTTTTAGTTTTTCATCTTTAGGGAAGGATTTTAACCAGCAGTGGATGTTTTTCGGCTTAAAAGATGATGATGTCGAAACGGAGATATAAAATGTAGTTACAACAGATTTAACTAAAACTATATTTTACGTTACATACATACGTTAACCGTTTCTCTATATTGTAATTTATTTTGATAGTTGATAGTTACTCGTAAACATTGATAAAGCAAAAAGGGGATGTTATATCCGGTATACAATAGGTTTAATAGCCGCAAATAATAGGGGTTATGAGAGGAAAGCGTGCGACCGGCAAGGCGAGGTCCCTTTCAGACGAAACGACGGGAATTTCGGGCCGATGTGAAACGACACTCATTTACACACTTCAATCAAACTTACTAAATATTTGTTGTTGTTTTGTTAATTAGAACAACAATGACAAAGCATTCATGTTTTCTCTAAGGGTTATTTTTATGTACAGTCAAGTGCACTAAGATATATGCACTTTTGACATCTCGTGTGCCTTATTCTCTTTCTATTAAGAGTCACTGTAGGCGACGAACATACACACCTTATTTAATTTTATGAGCTTTCTTTGTTAGATTATTAAAATACTTACTTTATCATATTAGCCTATTGCAGTTCACTGCTGGACGCAAGCCTCCCCAAGGCTGCGCCACAAAACACAATCTTCAGCTTTTCTCATCCAGGTACCACCTGCTAGCTTCTTTATATTGTCGGCCCACCTAGCAGAGGAACGCCCTACACTACGTTTGCTGAGGCGTTGTCTCCATTCGAGAACCTTTCTACTCCACCTTCCTTTTCTATTATACTAGGCAAATACTTACTTACCTAGTATAATAGATAAATAAATAATATAAGTAGGTAGGTATGTACATCATATTTTTTATTATTAAAGCAAATACGGAAAGCTGATGCCGATTGCGATTTACATCGATCTCAAAAACAGGTAGTTCAAACTAAGTTATGTTAAGTCCCCCTCCCAACCCAGTAGCTTACACACCGCGAACGCGAAGACAGCTTTCCGTATGCTCTGGACCAAAAACAGTGTTAGTTTGTCATACAAACTTAAAATAGTTCATATACAATGAGATATGAAAAATATAAGTATTTTGTGGTATATTTTTTTTTATTATTTTACTTGTATTAAAAAGCAGGACCTGCTATGTTCAAAATAGCTACATAAGAAGAGTATGTAAATTTTATAACAAAAATTTGTTCGATGTAGATTTATTTCAATGTTGTACTTTGGCTTCCTTTAAGACTATCCTGGTGAATTCATTAAAGTAAATTAAATGGAAGGATAGTCTGGCATCTGTCTTTGGATGTTGGTAATCCTACGTCTAAGAAATAACATCGAAACTGGATGTATACCTACTTATATGAAAAAAAAAATTATGTACAGTTAAATCATAAGTATAGGAAACTATAGGTCTTAAAAATTTATAATTATATAATATGACATTTGTAAGACTGTTTGTTTCTATAAATAAAATAAATAAATATTTACCTCTGAGGCCTTTATAAAGTGTACAATTTTCTTACGTGTTTTCTAGATTTATTTTATATAAAGGTATGCTATCACATTCTTTAATGTCATTTGGTAATGCGTTGTACAACTGTGTTCCCTCGAACAATATCGTTCTCTTGCCATGCCGTGTTCTTATTTCTATCCCTTTCAGTCACCGACTGTCAATATGTTTCTTAGTGCATGTGAATGTTCAAGAGAGGCAAACAAGCTTAGGCCCGCCTGATGGAAATCAGTTACCATAGCTTACATACCCTTTTAATACAAGTTGCTCCACGTGACGCGCTCTGTAGGTCTGTAAGTGCTTTGTTGACTCTGGCACCATTTTAACTACAGAACAGTACACTACAAAGTAAACTTACTTAAGTACGATGGCAGGATGGAAGGAAGAAGGACACAGCCTCGAGGAGACGTTGGTGTTTCCCCAGTCTTTCATATTTGGAGTGGAATACAACCACGCTCTGCCTCTAATACAGGAAAAAAAACATTTAACTTCACACAAATTGAGTGCTAAGCATCACGAACAAAGCACACAACTTGTGAAAATTACATAGGAACAATTAGCAATAACTAGCGCACAATAAAATTTCGCAAAGGCGCAATTAAGCAAAAAATATGGCGCCACAAAACAGATTTTACAATGCGGCAAAATATTAGCAAAAAAATACTGCGCGGGCAACTTGTAGTTAACTCTTGACCACTGTAATAGACCTACATAATTAATTTCTTAAAGTTTGGAAACAATTTCGCAGTAACTTGGTTCAAGTTATGCTTATTTAACTCTTGACAGAAAGATACAAATCTTGGCTTCACATGACATATCGTCTTTTTTATACAAAGCACGGCAAACGACTCAGCACCGCCTGATGAGAAGCGGTAAGAACAGTTCATTTGCGAAGGCAGCTGTCAGCATTAACATACTGTTCTAGCCGCCTCCACCTTGATGGCCCATAACCAGCTACTATCTAAGTTTTTAGCAGATAGAAAACACCAAAACTACTTCCTTAAATTGCTTCAAGTTAAGGTATATAACTTATTGTCTTTTTTGAAGAGACAAGACCGTTCTAAGTAAGTTGAAACGAAATGTTGACTTCAGCCACAATTAATATATCCTCTCCACGTCTCTCACTATCAGGTTTCACATAGTACCTACCTCCGCACGGTGTACGCATCCTATACTTATGGTTATGTCTCTCCATTAACAGATATCCAATTAACTACCAACGGTCCACCTACGAACACTTCTAACCCTGGAGAGATAATTGTTACGTAGTCATGAAGTTGTGGCTAGACTAATCAGTATTAGTTGTTTGTAAACACATTGAAAAATAAGTTACTTAATAAATGTTACTAAACTCCCGACTATATCTATAACTATTAACTTTTATAAAGACCGGCTGGTCGAGTGGTCTGTACTCCTTATTATACCGGCTACTCGGTCAGGGGTCCCGGGTTCGAGTCCCAATAGGGGCAGATATTTCTATGGTGGGTTAAAACCCTTTTGTATTATTTATTTATATATAACTTTACGTACACACACAATATAAAAAAGAAACAATTTATAAAAAATATTTGTACAAAGGCACTTATTTCTAAAGAAATTTCTGCCAGCAGACCTGCGAGAAGGATTATTAGTTGCAATTAATGTACAGTGTGTGGACAAATATAAATTAACCAAAAATAAAATAAAAATGATTAAATAGATACATAATATATACTTCTATAATATAACATATATAAATTATAATATATGATATAATATAACATAGAAATAAACAGCATTTACGGTAGAGAGGAAAGATAGTGTTCTTTGACGCGTCGCTTGAAGGCGGAAATAGTGATTGTATGTTTGTTTTGGTATATTTCCAATATTGATTTCAAAATATTAACAATAATTCTCCGTTATGTAGTATCCATAACACAAGGTCTTCCTTTGGAATAGATAATAGGTGTGGGTGTAAAAATATTATTATAATTAACTTACCGTGTGGTGCCGGGTTCCCATGTGATGCCGGGCTAGAATAGCACCTCCCATCTCGTCCCGTGGGTGTCGTAAGAACCGACTTAGGGATAATCTTCCCCAGATGACGTCAGCAACGTTGTCTGGGTACTAGCGAATCCCTGCTATCACCAACCCGCCTGCCAAGCGTGGTGATTATGGAAAATCACGTCAAAGTAAACAGGACACGGTATCGGCTCCTCAGCCCCCGGCGACGGCCCCGGGCTACGGTAGCGGTCACGGTAACGGTGGGGTAGGGGGTGCTAAGAATCCCCGGCAACGATTCGGTTACTAACAACGACGACTGGACGATGCCACATATAGAGATGATAGGAGAAATAGACAAGCTGCACTGGGATATTATAGGATTATCTGAAGTCCTAAGACAGGGGGAGGACACGATAATTCTCAAATCCGGTAACTTGCTCTATCAGCGGGAGGACGACCATCAATCCCAAGGTGGTGTTGGGTTCCTCGTCCGCAAGCCCCGTCATTAACAATATTGTGTCGATTCGGAGTGTGTCGGCGAGGATAGTATACCTTATACTGTGAATTTAGTCGCGGGGAGCCGTTGGAGGCAGGCTGCGCAGAACCATTCCATTTGGAAATCGATGGGGGAGGCATTTGTTCAGCAGTGGACATCATAGGCTGGTATGATGATGATGATGATGATAAATATGCTCTGAAACTGATATAATAGCGTTGCCAAGCCCCTTTTATCTATTATATTCTGGAGTATTCTGTATTAGTTTAAGTCATCTATTCACTATTTTATCTCCTACGCACAAGAGGAGCCGCAATTTTGTCCACGTGGTGTCTCCATTCTGCTTAACGTATGGTTGCAGTTAAGCAAAATCTTTCTAGATGAGCTCTGTGAGCTGACTCACCGCAGGGGCTCAACATTTACAAATTATTTGGCTGTGATACTCTGTGAATTAAAGATGCATCAGGCGCTTAAGACCCTACTGAAAAATGTTACTATGTCATGTTTAACAAAAAAAAATCAGCAATAAAACATTTATGAATCATTTTGCCTCTAAGATTATGATTACATGACCTCATTTAAGCGCAGGCTAGGAGCGAGCTAGGCGGGCGGGCGAAGCTATTCGAAAGACAAGCTTCGACTAGTCCGAAAAACATAGTCGAAACGGGGAGGACGGGCGAACTAACCGGGCGAGCGGGCTGGCGGGCGAGCGAGCAAGCGAACCGGGCCCGCCTAGCGAGGTGAACGCGTAGCTTCGCTGGAATCGTTGGATATTTCGTTCTCTTCGTTCGCATCGCTGACGTAGCTTAGCTCTGTAGTTCGCGTTGTGAACCAAAGTATGAAAAGAGGTGAAACGATGCTGGCCCGCCTAGCTCGCTCACCCGCTCGCTGGCGGGTGGCCTGCGCTTTAGATGAAATGAAAATAATTTATTCGGTGACATAATAATTAAAATACACCAAAGATTTAAAACTAAGAAAAAGTAGTTTTGTTGCACTAAAAAGGCTTACAATCAGCATGTGTCGGGCGTCGGATACCTGACGCTGGTCTTCCGTGGTCACCCATAAATTCACTCAGTATCCAAATCCATTCTAGTATCTGAAACCTGCTTCATTTAAAATAAGGCCAGTTTACGATAAAATTAGATTTTCATTTGTAATATTTAGAATATCTACATTTATAAAAATTACCTCACTTGGAAATACATAACGTGAAGGGGCCTTATTTGGACAAAACGAATTCGAGAGTTTTGTGTGAATCGCGACAGAAATGAGGAGGAATTTATCTTCTAAAAAATTCATTAGACCTCATTCTATCACATTTACAATCCCGAGTCACACAGTAAAGTGAAATTTGTACAAAAAATATAGAGACTCTTCATTTGACTATAAAACTCTTGGCTTTAAGGTGAAGGTCAAATTTGAAAGTAGGTACAGTCGACCACAGAAGTAGCTAAACACTTTAGTACCATGTCACACCGATCTTGTGCACGTACTTTATAGTCGCTACCGTACTATATTGACGCTAGAGTCGGTGTGACATAGTACTAAAGTGTTCAGCTACTTCTGTGGTCGACCGTACCACACGCTTCTGAGTAACAAAATATTACACCACTTTATTACAAAATATTTTATATTTACCTTCAGCTTACATAACATGATAACATATAAAACTGAAAAAAGAAAATGGGAAAGGTCATCTATTCTTAGATTTTTAATTTCTATCAAGAAAATTGTTTACATTCATGTCTTGGCTTTGTAAAATACTTTTTCATAAACGTACTAGTTTTCCCCGCGGCTTCGCTCGCTTGGACGTCGGTTATCGTGCCAAAAATTATCATATTATATGTTTTTTCCAGTTTCTTAAACTATCTTCATACTAAATTTCATTCAAATTTCATTTCAAGCTTTAGTGATTTAGGTCGTTGATCGTAACAAAGAAACAATGTCACTATCGCATTTATAATATTATTCAGGATTTGAGGACATGAAAAATAGGAAATTAGGATTAAATTCTTTCTTTCTTCTTCTTTCTTCTATTCTTCTTCTTCTTTCTTTCTTTTATTCTTCTTCTTCTTTTTTAATTCTTCTTCGGCTTATTAAATGTTGTTACGGCGCGGAGGTGGTGTAGCTAGCATGGTGCCCTTGCGCAACTTTGAAGTCAATTTTCTCGGAGTTAGAGACGCTTTCAGCAGGCTGTAATGCGTTTTCCGTCCGATCTAGAGGAAGCTCTGTCACATACTTTCAGAATTAAAATTTTGTCTTAGTTACTACCCACATTTTGATGTTTTTTTTTTTTTATACAACTAGATGACAATTAAGCTGACGGCCCACCTGGTGGTAAGCGGTTACCGCCGCCTATAGACACCTGCAATAACAAGGAAAAGCACTTGATATTGCAGGTGCGTTGTCACCCTGAGGCCTAAGATGAAATGCCGTCCATGCCCAGTAATTACACTGGCTACCTTTACCTTCAATCCGAAACACAGCGAACTGTTTCACGGCTGAAATAAGAAAGGCGGTGGTACCTACCCAGACGACCCTACATGGTAATCGCGTCTGGCCGGAAATCAGGAGACGCGGGTTCGTGTTCCGCCTGGAGCATATATTTTTTCAGCGTTTCCTTTCTTTATTTGTGATTGTTAGTTACTTCCGTTTCCAAGCGTATGAAACAGGTTATCTGAGAGTATTGTAAATCAATGAACAAAGTTTTATATAAAGAGCTAAAAATTGCTCTTATTCACCTGCAATAAGGACTCTTTTTCGAAAAATCCTCTGACAACTATACATATAGCCTAGGTTTGTTCGTTACTAATATTTTCGTCATGAAAGTTTGTATTCGTGGTTGAGAGTAATGGCTTCAAACAAAAATATAAAATCAAAATTTTAAGTAACCCCCGACCTTATTAATCGTCTATTTAGCACCATATCATTGATACTTTTCATAAAGCCCAAACACGCTATATCTGCTGTAAGTTTCTGAAGAATTAGGGATCCCGCAGACTTTTTGATGGTATAGGATCAGCTCAAGTTTAGTATGTCATGGGAAAGTCACCGAAGTGACAGTACACGAAATCTCAAATCAATCGGATCTGTGAAAATTAGTAAATCCCATTTATCATTTAGAAAATGAACTGCAAGTCACCAAACGCCTGAACTGATCTTCATAAATTATAGCTAAAAACCATCCCAGACATGTCAGCTTTCAAACAAAAAAACCGAATTCAAATCGGTCCATTCGCTCAGGAGCTACGATGCCACAGACAGACACACAGATACACAGACAGACACGTCAAACTTATAAGACCCCTTTTTTCGCGGCGGTTAAAAAGCATTTAGTGATAAAGATCATATTGGTATTGTCATAGTTGATTATATTCGAAACTGCTATAAAAGCCCGGAGCTGGTGTACATAATTTTAATAACGTTGCTAATGCCCTTTACCGCATAATCTGATCAATTGGAAGAGCTCCGATACTGCCCCGTTAAGACAATATCCTGGCTTCCAATTAACACAGGTTCAATTAACTGGCCCGGCCAATACACGGGCCCTCGCAACTCAGCACTAATGTCGCGAATTAATGCCTACACCGCTCAGATTATACATAATCAGGAGTTAGCTGTATATTAAGTTAATTATCATATGGTAGTGACAAAGCGTGGCAGTTTGTTTGTGGATAGCTTTTTGAGATCTAAATTTTACGTAAAAAAGCAAGTTTTCCATTTGAAAATAAAATTAAGAAAAAAAATTAACTGGTACATTTTTAGATCGTTACTGTTAAGAATTTATTTTATCTATTATATTAAATTATCATCCTGTTACATGTACTGAAAACCTTCTACTAATTTTTACATTTTTAATTTTACTAATGATTGTGAGACTACTTATTTATGGGTAAATGTAGTTTTTTTAAGCTTTAGTGTCGATTGTAACAGTGCCTACTAAAAAAAACATTAAATAGTAGCATTGTGAAC
Source organism: Nymphula nitidulata (assembly GCA_947347705.1). Classification (NCBI taxonomy): domain Eukaryota; kingdom Metazoa; phylum Arthropoda; class Insecta; order Lepidoptera; family Crambidae; genus Nymphula; species Nymphula nitidulata. The sequence goes on from OX374618.1 coordinate 1,781,832, forward strand.
TGGTAATAGATAAGAAAATAATTAAAAAGAAATAGTACATTGTTATTTTAAAATCTTTCGCAATTTCGCAAAGCATTGCATCGTAGGAGGTTGTTTGAATGGTTAAACTAGTTTGTAGTTTCGTACTGGAATATCGATCCTCGTTATCCCATTCGATTCATAATCTCCAATATTTACGAGCATCATGCCTGCACCATGTATACAGAATCTAAGCAACTGCTTCGCCAAACGTTCAAGGCAGTGCCTTTGCCAAACGACCGCATACTATCATAGCACTGAAAATTCACGTAACAGCGATACTTTCATTAAACAATAACGAAGGAGGCGAGGCGCGGCGAGGCGTTGCGAGGCGACTGCAGCGCGTGCGGCGAGCAACGCTTATAAATTATTTTTATGCTTCCTACACGCTATATAACTAGCACAGAGGTTTTGTCTCTGCAGCCTTTGTGTAAACAATGCAGTGTGGACGTACACAGCTTTACACTAAGTGAATGACAGCAGAAGGCCCGGTTTACTTTGTGAAACCACTACTGTTAGAATCGCTGGTGAGTATTGGAGACATGGAACCTATTAGCAGCAGAGTAACGTTCATATCGTCATGTTTTGCTTCTAAAGATGGGTCCACAATAACAACTGTTATTAAACACAAAAACATATTTCAAGAATGTAGACACTAGGGTATATGTCATCCATAATTGTTTTTAAAGGGGTACTAATACATCATCACATAATACTTTTCCTGATTCTCCTCTGATAAGTCAAACTTCGTCGCTTTGTCTCTTTTTGATATAATCTCACCAACTAATAGAGTTGACATGCTATAAAATTGTTTGATTGCACAAAAGCTAAGAAACGCAACTGGAATTCTGTGAAAAATCTACGGAGTCCATCAAAATGAAATCCTACAAATAAAAATAAAAGTTTTTTTCTAACTACGTTACCTTTTTTCTAATTACGTTACCCCTTTATTAAAAAATATAAGTAAATACAGGCAGAATACCTCCTCCTTTTTATTTGATAATGGTGTTAAACAAGCAATAGACGCTCCTAGCACCTTAGGAACTACTCACTTGTAATTCCGTAGTCTACAGACGCTCGTAGCTCGTAGTACTGCTCACGCGTTGTTACCGTAGCTAATAGACGCTCGTAGCACCTTGGGCACTATTCACGCGTAGTAACCGTAGCCTATAGGCACTTGTAGCACCTTAGGCACTACTCACGCGTAGTTACCGTAGCTTATAGACGCTCGTAGCACCTTAAATACTACTTACGCGTTGCTTACCCTGTAAAAATCAAGAGAGAACGTTAGGTTGACAGCACAGGATAGGAGATCCCCTGATCCCAATATAACGCTTTCTCGAATTTAGCTGCGGATGCTGCGATCTTTTCTTAGAGTACTATCTTTACCGCTCCTGTCTTTTTGGGGAGGAACCCGCCACTGGCTAACCAACGGGCGAGTGTAGGGATCGCCCAGTATCTGATTGTAACGGAACTTGAAATACCTATTTAAATTCCCCAGTAACTCCACTGCCTTTCGTAGGGGTAGCCTGGCTCTGCCCAAGCAATTACACCAGCCCACCCACAGGCATCCTAGCCGTACTGCACCTCTCTGAATCCTACTCTTCTTCACTATGGGCATAGTGAAGAAGAGTTTATAGGTCATTTAATAACTGAGATAAAAGTTTAAGTAACCCCTGACCTCGATCACTATCTATCTTACACCTTTACCTGAGTCTATACTTATAAGTCCAAACACGCTTTTCTTCTGTAAGTCTCTAAGGAATTGAGTACCCCCCAGACAATTTGATGCTGCATCATCAGCCCAAGGTTATCTTGAAAGCACCGAATTAATGGTACACTTTCGGATCTGTCAAAGTCAAAGTCCACATACCATCAAAGTCGATACCACAGGCAGACACATCATACTTATAACATCCTCTTTTTGCGTTGGGTGCTAAAAACAGAAATTTCAGTCCTTCTGCATGTCTCTATTTCTCAGTTTTAGTGCGCGGTCATTATGCGATTTAAAACGCAGCGAAAGCAACGCCGCGTGACGCCAATAACGTCTACTTTGTTGTCGCCTTTGCGAATTTTAACGTCGAAAAGCAAGTTGTTTATGACATAAAGTATAATATATTTCGCGCTAAATTCCGATGTGGGGATGCAACGAATTTGTTAAGCAAAGAATTATTAATATGTTATGGCGCGAAAATGTACACTTTGTGAATGCAAAAGTAGCGTTACATTGAATGATATTTTATTCCAGTGACATTAATAAAAGCTTTTGCATGCTAAAAGTTCCAATGGATTTTTTTGGCAAATGAAAGTAGGGTAATGCCTCACAGTCATGCATTATATGTTATTTAAAATTTAAGGTGTTTTTTTTTTATACAAAGCGGTAAGAAGCTAGTGCAGCTTGAAACTGTTCTAGCCGCCACCACCTTGTCGGCCTATAAGGTACCTTTTCACGCCTCTTTTGAAGTAAGCAATGTTATACTCGTAGGAAGTAGGGAACACTTGTGTTCATGCATCTAGTAACTCATAAAATACTAGAGACCAGCAGCTCTTCCCTCGGGGATGTCGGCTATTCCTCCAAAAGGTGGCCTATGTCCGTGGGATGTAATCTATCTTCATGATAAATTTCATCTAAATCTGCTCAGTGGTTTAGGAGTGACAGACGGTCAAAGTTACTTTCTCCATTTTTGAATATTTGTACGGATTAGAATTTCACACAAATATCGACCCCAACCGAGATTGGAAGATTAACTAAAATTAATTAATGTCTAGTAAACTCTAAAACAATCTCACTCAATATAAGCCCAGCTACGGGCCAATCTACACAGCCACAAAATTCATTAAGAGTCTTCGATTCACTGCAATAATCAGCGGTGTCAGCGCTCTTGATACGACCAGGAGGCGGGGCTGATTCTCCATAAGATCGGGAGAAAAATCTCATCAGGCAATCATGCGAATGTCCAATAGACGGTCAGAGTGCAAGCTCAGCGGGAATCGGGATTGGGCACGCCTGCCACTTAAGGTGGTACTGTGGCAGACGTGTTAACAAGAACACTTTTGTTACGGCCTTTATTATGTACTAGCTGTGCCCGCGACTTCGTTCGCGTGGATGTCGGAAAATAACAACGGTGGGGTCGGTAGGCAAAGGATTTAAATCATCTTTATAAAACACCTTTGCATTTAATGCATTGATCGCCCCGCCGCCGGAGCGCCGCCCGGAGCAGCGCGATATCGTATGATATCTCTTAAGATATTCATTGAAATCAAATGATTTCAAGAACAAATTTACTCAAAATTAAATACTTGCGGTGAATAATTTCGATAAGAAATAAAATGATGTTTACAAAAACACCTTCGCAGATAGTACAATATTTTAGAACAAATTTGATTACCAAAAAATGGTTCTAGAGAGTCAATTTCAAAGAATAGACATATGCTGTCGCGGACTTTTTTTTGAACTTTTAAAGGAAAATAATTCCTGAATACATAATTTATACGTAACTTTAACCGTTTACGCAGCGCACGCAACGGAAGCTCAGAAAATGGAATATTTTTCCCTGTTTTTGCAACACTTTTAATTAATGCTCAGCTCCTATTGGTGGTAGCGTGATGTTATACTTATAGCCTATATAATACCTCGATAAATGGACTATCCAACACAAAAAGAAATTCTTAATTTGAATCACTAGTTCCTGAGATTAGCGCGTTCAATCAAACAAACAAACAAACAAACTCTTCAGCTTCATAATATTAGGTTGACTTCCTATATTTATACGATTTCTGTACCCCTAGCACGAACATTTTTAAAGTTAGAATCTTAATCGTATCATTCACGTACGCTTAAAATTTCAAACGTGTCAGCATTTTTAAAGTGGACTTTTTTTCAATAAACAGCTTTCTATTTGCAAGCCAGTACGAAATTTCAATAAAACCTTTGATTAATTACCTTCTTGGTTGCCATGTTTTGGAGTAAAAGTTCGTTCCATTTTTAAATTAAACAGCAGATATAAGTTTACATGATAATTTATTTGGCCGCTAAAACACGACAGATATGGATTTTCATTCGACTTTTGCCGGCCGCTGCTCCCATGTATTTGGCTAATACAGCAATTTCGATTTATTTCGAGATGATGCTCAACATTCCAAGCATGTTTGAGAAAAGATCTATACCTTCAAAATAACACATTACTCAAAATAGGTCTTTGACTAGATCCTTAAACTTATTAAGCTTAGATCTAAAAACATCGATATGAGTAAATTTTAACTTTCATTGCTCTTACAACAAATCGGTTACCTGCATAATTGATAACTTTTTTTTTATTTCATAAATAAGAAATTTAGAACTCGAAAAGAAATATTGCAAAATAAATAGTATATTAAAGTGTTAAATTAATAGTTTCACAGAATACAGTGGTATGTTTGATATGTTGCAGCGAATCGTCACTAAACGTTCCTTATAAAATCACGTGTTGCTATATTACTAAAATAACAATTAGACATACTGACAAAATTAATTACATGGTTGTCATAATAATAGTTGTTTTAATTGATGTGAACAATCAAATATCACTATGACAATATTCTATAACCTTCAAGTTTGCATTGTTTTTATAACTAACAGTAGCGTATTTTTTTTAAAATTTGCGAAAAATGGCGCCATATTCAAATTTAGGCAACATCCCTATTGCTTCTACAAAGCGGAAGAGCGAAAGTACATTTGGCGCCATACTCTCCCAAGATGCATTGTGCAAGAAATGTGTACCACTCGCATTTCAATGCAATGATTACAGAAAACAAGATGATTAAATTAAAACATGACCTAAAGTACTTTCATACAAACCAGGAAAGCAACCTCAAAAAAAGGTATTACTGTTTCCTAATGGCGCAATTACCGACATAGGCGCGGGAAGAGCCGCGGCCCGCGGGCATTCACTAGTACCAGTCTTTGATAATAATAAACCATTTATTTACTCTTCACAATAGTCTCCTCACTTCTATTAAGATTATAAATTACAAATACCTTGCGAAGAGTCTAGTACCTGAAATAGGTTCCAGAGGAACCTGTGCCACAGGCTACTAGGCCCCTCCCGCAGAAAAAGTATGTATGAAATGGTTCTGATGAGTGATGGTATTCTAGAAAATTTTATTTGAGGAATGCCATAACTAAAATATGATAGATATTTTTTGATAGTACCAAATAAAAGAAAAATAGAAGCACCTTTTCATAGTTTAAAAGGATTTTATTTTTATTTGAAATTCCAATCCGAACTCAAAACGACCAGTAATAAAATCTGGTTTAGCATAGATAAACAAACATCTATGCGGGTTTGCTGTATTTACTATATTCATAAACACCCGCTGGACATATAAGCTGACGTCATAAAGACGCGTTTTACGACTCCATTTATCACGGTCCTACCAAACCTGACCACAATGTTAGCTCCTGTTATACGAGTAATTATTCCGAAGAAACATCTTTGTCCCTCGTTTCTGACATTTTAGCATGAGAGAGCGTTGTAAAATTTTGATGGCGGCCATTCAAAGACATCCTCTTTGTTCGCATGCATTTTTAATTTTGAACAGGCCACATTAGCAGCGCAAAGTGTCCGCAAGCCGTGTACAGTTAAGTGGGCTATGTATAAAACTTATAGAAATTCATAGACCGCTGGGGGATACGAGTGTTGGACATTTTAGTTCGTGCCTAGGATCGGTCAGTTTAGTTCTGAATGGCTTTGCTGTCTAGTTCACTCTTTTATTGCTTTGTTCGCAGCGACGTGTATGGTGCTTTTGTAAACTTCAAACGCAAAGTTCGATTGTTAGTGGCTGAATGGCATAGTAATACTTACGTATTAATTAACCGACTTCAAAAACGAGGAGGTTCTCAATTCGGCCGGTATGTTTTTTTTTTCTTTGTGTGTACACCGATTACGCCGAGACTACTGAAACCGATTTATGTGATTCTTTTTTTCTTCGATGCGGAATAGCTGCCATTGGGTCCCATAAATTTTTTTCCAAAATCAGTTGGGAAATTTGGTTTTTATATAAAAAAAACAGAAATTATTAAGTCGTCTACGTGTGCGAAATTGGCGGATTTTTGCTTTCTTATTGCGTATTTCAAGTCGGGCCGCTCGCTGAATTGACGCTAAATAGTTACTATAGGTATGTTGATTGAAATACTAGAGAAGGTTTATCCTAATTAAATTATACGAGTATCTGCAAAACAGTATTTACACTAAACAATCAGTCGTTCAAATATTAACTTTGTAGTATGTCCTAATATGTATAAAACAGATAAAAAGGTTTGAGCGCTCTGATGTCGATTACGAAAACCAAGCAATTTTCGCCATGGTCGATCCTGGGATGGGTAATCAATTTTTTTATCTCAAGCTCCTTCGTGCTTTGGAAGGTACGTTAAGCCTTTGGTCTCGGTTAATTTTTTTATACACCAACAGCGTATACCTACAGTAATTTTAAACACTAATCAATTATACTAAGTATGGCGGTGAATTTAACTTCCACTGGTGATCCATAAGCATCTTTTTGATTTCACTTTCAAACGTGCTTTTGTGTTTGTCAAAGATGTCGATGTGTCCAAACTGTTCGTTGTATATGCGAGCAAGTCGTGAAATAACAGAGTTTTGGTGGTGTCTCGGAGTCTGCTACATGTTATTATAGTCATAAGATTTGTACATTCAATTTTATTGTTTATGACATGTTACAACAAAGCCATGTCCAACATAGCACGCCTGTGTTCCAAAGATAGGAGATCGTGCTCAATGCACCACTCTGTGTAAGCATTGAAGTTATTACGACAGCGAAAATTAAGGTGATTGTCAAATATTTTTCGTATTCCCTCAAGACGGCCTTTGTAGACAAGATACTGCGGAGATCATACAAATTGTTGGTGTAACCGCTTCAACCCAAAAACCCGCATTGGGTCAGAGTGATGGTATTATGGCCTAAACTCCTCATGTGCTTCTCCCATGTAAGAAGTCCTATGCCCAGCAGTGGGACGTATATGGGCTGGTGATAAGACAAAATAAACCTATGTTTAAGGGTCTTAGCTATGAGCTTATTAATTAAAAGCTACTCACCGCTCTAACATAGTTCGTCGGTGGAACGTAACTTGTCATCCATCTATCCATTTAAGGTCTTAAAGCGAACATTTTATATGTTATTTCATAGGTCCCTGAAAAATCTTACGGATCTGAAAATCAGATATACATTTTTCATATCTTTATCTAGACAAGAGTAAAACCAAAACACGGTTAAAATGTTCTGCCTCGATACATTTTATTTCCGAAAAGCCCTTAAAAATAAGAAAACTTAATATTATTGGTAAACGATAATTTGCATTCAATAGAAAAAACTGTAAATGGTAGATATCATTAATATTCACAATCGAGCAGAAACATTTTTTTTATAATCCTCATACCTAAGTAGTTAATGTTTAAAAATATAATTTGTGTATTTTCGCTTACTTTACAGGCGCCATCACTATTTTGCCTTTTTTCCTTCCACTTAGTCAGCTATATCTATCGCTTTATGTCTCGACTGAAACAACGTTTCGATCGCCATAAATAGACAAGAGTATCATTGGTTTCAATTTTCTACAAGGTGTAGTCAAGTCACCAGTCAGGCAACTCTTAAGCTTACAAGCCAGTTTTCGTAACGAACTAGTTCTTACTGGACCAACCCTAGTCCCATCTGAGGAGTTAACGGCACTTGTCCGATATTCATAGTTGGTGACATTGGCCACGTTCCATAATAGGGCTCGGGAGAAAAATTCAGTGGAAAATTTTCGACAGCGCTCTCGATGGCGTCGACAGCCGTAACATGTGCAATTCGATGCAGACTTAATAAGGCCGTTGAATAAAATTAAGAGATACAACGCCGCGGGCGCCGCTCAGTTATTTCAGTTTTGCTGTTTCAATTTTCAGCGGTTCCTTGTTGCTTTTTGGGCACATTTATTCACTTGTTTCTTTGTCGTAGGTACTTCCAAAACCTGCGATGCTTTACCATTGTATGTTCCTTTCTTCCAATGGGTTCATTCAAAAACTCATGATAAGAAGATGAAGGCGGGTAAAACAGGGTGACTACTAGTGCTGCTAGCTGTCTTCGCATTTCGTCGGTGGGCGTGCAAGAGTCGTTTGCAAAAGCGCGTATTTACAAGAGTAGTAAAATTGAGAAATCGAAAATATTGTAACAATTTTATTATAAAGAAAGGAAACGAAGAAAAAAAAATGTACTCCAGGCGGGAATTGAACCCGCGTGTCCTGGGGACCGGCCAGACCTACTAATTTCTTCATCGCTTTCTACCCTTTTTTGTCGTTTAAGCAAAGTTTCTCTCACCACTCATTGAAGTTAACACCTCTAGTGATCCGAAAGGATACTTATACAAGCATTTTTAAACTTCCCGTGAAGGTGGAAACTGTAAGGAAATCGGTAGGTTACACCTAGTGATCCGGTGGCGTAGCGGTTATCGCGTCTGGCCAGACCCAATGAGATCCGGGTTCGATTCCCGCCTGGAGCATATAATTTTTTCATCGTTTTCTTTCTTTATTTGTAACAATAAAGTCGCCGTTATGAACGCACATAATCAAACATTTAAATGTTACTTATTCTCTTAGATTAGATTCTCATTAAACAACACCCAGAAAAAAAACAAAAAAGTTCAGTCAAAGAAATGTGTAGAAATATCCAAGATATTAACTTTATTCTTCCTCAAACTCTTTACAAACTGCTCTTGCGCGGTCTAGCACGCCCACCGACGATATGGACTCTTCAAAGAAATCATTTCCTTTAATTATATTTCAACATTATGATAAATAATTTTAAGCTATTAAAAAAGTATCTGGACTAGCAAAAGTTTTGTCCCAGGGCGGGATGTAAACCCGCGACCTTTCACTATCCGGCTCTAACCACTGAGCATAGGACTTAAGAAAACCCTGTGTCATTTTTCAAATAATTAAGCGAAAATAACAACCTACTTCAAAACACGAAAAACACGAAAATAATTAAATTGAATACTACTTATCTCGATTATTTTGGGGTTATTATTCTGGAGCATCGTTTCAATTTATTGACCCTATAAATAAAAATGGTCTTACGTGGGCAAGAAACCTAAAAAGGTAAATAAAATTAGAATTCTTTATCGTATACAAAGCGCATGGCTTTTAATTAGTACCTAGATAGTCTATGCCACTACAGCGCGGCGGGCTGATTAGAATATTTAGGACGATTTCACAGACAATTATTTTATCTGTGAAATACCCACAAATCAGACGTATCACATTTTCCATTGGGTCGGGGATGCTATGGATCACAACATTAATACTTGCGCCCCATCTTTGCTCAAATCAACGCACCTAAATATCGTGAAACTCACGAAGGTAGGGTGCTATAGGAGACCTTCTCAGCTGTATTCGGAACATAGGCTGTGAATAAGTGATGCATAAAGTGCAGACAAGATGGAACCGTCTTCTATTTCTACGTTTGCCAACCAAAACTTCACCGAGATGCAGATATCACAAACCTCACCAGGGAATAAATGTTGCGGCGGTGCCGTCAAACCGTAGCTCGACTGTCATATTTGTTCCACTCACAAAGTTTAAAATTGAAAAAAGCTTTTCTATTTATGATTTTCTTAACTTTTTAACCCCCGACCAAAAAAGAGGGGTGTTATAAGTTTAACGTGCCTGTCTGTGTATCTGTGTGTCTGTCTTGGCATCGTAGCTCCTAGACGAATGGGCCGATTTTGATTTGTTTTTTTTGTTTGAAAGCTGACGTGACTAGGATGGTTCTTAGTTATAATTTATAAAGATCAGTTCAGGCGTTTGAGGACTAGCAGCACATTTTCTACATGATAAAAGGGTTTTACTAACATTTACAGATCCTGATTGATTTGAAATTGGTGTACTGTCACTTCGCTGACATTCCCATGACATATTAACCTTGGGCTAATCATTTACTATCAAAAAGTCTGCGGGATGCTTAATTCTTCAGAAACTTACAGCACATATAGCGTGCTTGGGCTCATAAGAATAGTCTCAATGAGATGGTATTAGTTAGAATCATCTAACTAATACCATGAGGCCAATGAGGCTGGGGGTTACTTAATTTTTTTTATTTTTTATTTTCTTACATCATCATCATCATCATCAACAAGAACAGTCGTTACGAAAGTCCGAAATAACATTTAAGGACTTCTAGTCAACCTCTGAAAGTTTGACACCATTCCAACAACTCGTGACAACCCTAAAAATGCTTACTATTGCGTATCTTACAACACACTACAGTTATAACACACACATACAACCCGCGCACATAATACGATTTTGAACCCCCGCAACCCCATAATTCCAAACTTTATTACAGGCCTTACTACATAGGAGAAAAACGTGAGGAGTTTTGGGTCAAAACACCACCACATCGGCCCAATGCGGGTGATACCTAGTGAATATTCCACATTTCAATAAGGATTTCAGCCTGTTTTTCCTACAGTTGGTCTGGTTTTCAAATAGAGTTGACTTTAGTCGAGTATTTTACAAAAGCCAAGACATGAACGAAATCATTTTGTCGATAGAAAAATAGCAAAACTGATATTTCTCTTGCCTTGTTTTAGAAAACTTCAACCTGAACCACTGCCTCAAATCGTTGAGAAAGGTGTTTCATTTCAGGTTGAAGTTTTCTATATACTTGGATATTGAATTATTACCTATTATTATTCTATTATTATTGCCTATTGAATATTTATTCTACTTATCACTTGGGTAGATACAGCATTTCTATATACTATATAATATGCGATAACGCATTTCTTACTCTTACTCTTTACTTACTCTGGCGACCTTAAAAAATAAATTAGCGTTATTTAGCTGCGACCTTCTTTATACCTCTAGTCTGTGAAGGTAGCTCTACTACGTCACGCGGTACCTCAAAGCGGAGCTCTCGAGTGGCAAATAAATGAGGTAGAACCTTAACAAGTTTCTTAATCATCATCATCGTACCAGTCTATGATGTCCACTGCTGAACAAAGGCCTCCCCCATCGATTTCTAAATGGAACGGTTCTGCGCAGCCTGCGTCCAACGGCTCCCCGCGACCCTGACCAGGTCGTCTGGAGGCAGTCTGTAAATATAATATGATTGTAAAAATTTAAACAAAAAATAAAACCGACTCCAAAAAATTTTTTTATCCCAATTTTTAGTGATAACTTTTGAAGGTTAAAGCTAGATGGGTTACCATGAGCTTATATTGTTTTCTACTATCGTATCACTAAAAATTCATAGGAAAGCAAATATCCGCAACTTCGCATACGTAGACGACTTAATTTTTCCAGTATTTTTTATTTTAAAACCAAACTACCCAATGGATTTTCAAAATTTTTTTATGGGACCAAATGGAAACTATTTCGCATCGAATAAAAAAAAAACATCAATATCGGTTCACCCAGTCGAAAGTTCTGAGGTAACAAACAAAGAAAAACATACAGACGAATTGATAACCTCCTTCTTTTTTTGAAGTCGGTTAAAAAGTAATATTGCCTAATATAAGTACTTTCCGCGTACATTTTTCCCCCATTTAGTCCCGGGAGTGGCGCGGCAGGACGCCTAGGTCTTCACTTAGTGTAATTTAGGTCGACATTTAGTGGCAACCATAAAACACACAGAAATAGGACTAAAACATACGAAATATTTCAGCTAAAGTGCTGTTGTAATATAACGTTCATACACACGCTACTATTATAGTACACGCTGAGCAAAGACGACGTTAAATTTAGCTACAAATGGCTTTGTGATTCACCAAAATTAAGTTTAAAATCTAACTCCTAATTAAACGCGAGTTAAATCTGTTCAAGGCGAGTTAAATCCGTTTGAAAATGAAAATATCTTGATAAAAAACTCTGCGATCCTCTAGTTTCGATCATGATAGAAAATAAGAGCTTATACTCAGCGCTTGCGATTGAACATTGTTCTGTCTCAGCCAGCAGTTAGAGATTATCATTTATTATTTTATATCATGACTAGCTGTCCCCGCGACTTAGTACGCGTGGATGCGGAAAATAACAACAGTAGGGCAGGTTACATGATTTTTCTTGAAGTAAAATTTAAATCATGTTTCTTAAACTCCTTCGCAATTAAAGCATTGATCGCCCCGCCCGCGCCCGCCCGTCTTGGAAATCATAAATGCGTGCATGCTACTTGATCATTATTATGTTGCGGAGTTATTTTAAAACTATGATATTTTTTAAGATATTCATTGAAATCAAATAATGTCAAGAACAATTTTGTTTACAATTAAATACTTGTGGTGAATAATGTATTTATTTTAATAAGGAATAATATCATATTTACAAAAACACCTTCACAGATAGTGCATTATTTATGAAAAAATTTATTACCAAAAAATAGTTATAGTGAGTCAATTTCAAAAGATAGACATATACTCTCGCGGAGTTCTTTTAGAACTTTTAAAGGATAATAATTCCTGCGTACTTGATTTTTACGTAGCTTTAACCTTTTACGCAGCGCACGCAACGAAAGCTCTGAAAAGGAATATTTTGTTCCCGTTTTTGCAACATTTTTTATTGATCGTCTATCTCATCTGCTATTAGTCGTAGCGTGATGTTATATAGCCTATATACTCGATAAATGGACTATCCAACCCAAAAAGATTTTTTTAATTTGAATCAGTAGTTCCTGAGATTAGCGCGTTCAACCAAACAAACATGCTCTTCAGCTTTATAATATTAGTATACTTAGATGTACAGAATACAGCACTTCAATTGTAATAGTTGTACTAGCAAATCCGCCTCTATTACGTGCGGAGGAAGGCGGTCTCAAGGTCAAACTGTTACGCTTGATGTGCTGTCGACTATACATGGGCCTCGTTGGAAATTGCTCCGCGAAGTAACTTCCATTATCAAAGCCTTGAACTAACCCTATCCACTTATTCCAACTAAAACTATCAGTAGAAGTTGTTTTCGACTATTTGCAAACACTGCTGTTGCTCGCTCTAGCCAAAATAAATCTCATTATAATCCCTTTAAACAAATCTGATATATTCCAATAACGCAATCTCCAGGTAGAGCGCACACTTCACACTCCCAACTCGATAATAACTCCCGCATTACTCCTCAAACTGGATCGAGTCCGACCTCCGCGTGATAGGATTTACATACTGCCACCCGCCTCGCCTCCACATTTTAATATTATCCACATTTCGCGGGATACTTTCTTCATATTTTTTCCCGATGACGTGGAGTTTCCCGAACAGTTGGCTGATTTACGCCTCCGCCTACATTAAGGTGAAGTTCCTAAGATATACGCTAATGTCCTCGACATACCGATGTACACTTCATTAAATCATGTTTGTCAAGAATGTGCAGACAAAGGAACCGAACACATGGGTTTTAATATGTTTTACATAAATTGACATCATAACATTTTGGGGTCGCTTTTGAAAGTTATCCATCAGAAACTGTATTTACAGGTTTTATCATACCTAATTCCATATCATTACCTTCATACATCATAAGGCATTTCAGTAAAGTATTTATTGTTATGTTAGCTTAAATGTGGTATTGAAAAAGCATAAACAAAGACCGGTACCTACTTATATATTTTACTCACTAAAAGCGCATTAATGCGTAAATCTCTACCTTGTATTTGTATACATAAAACTCCCCATAAATCCCAATGTCTCATTAATACAACCAACTGTTCAGCCAAACTTTTGTATAAATTATACAGTCCTTTGCAAACTATCCAATATTTTGTTAATATGGTTGTATTCTGAATTGTAGCTTCGATTCGGCGACTTTGCTGATTCCGATTTACATATCGCATCAGATCTCCGCGTTTTCCCCATCATTTATGAGCTATATAATAATATTACTTAAGTAAATACTATAAATATTGACATACCATTAATATTACCATATAATAATATTTACTTGAGGTAGAGCGTTATTATTATTACCAATCAAATGTAGTCGCGTCGCTTTCAAGGGAAAAGCCAAGTAAACATCCAACCAATAATCTGAAACTAATATTTGAACACCTCACAACACAAATACGTAATTGTCTAAGATATGGAAGAAGTTTTATTCCTGTGAGCATGTTAGTAAGGTTCTTTGTGATAAGTAAAAGTATGAATACGTTATTGATTAAAAGCGTAGAACAATTAAATCTGCAAAGTTAGCAAGCGTCAACTAAATAAGGTAGATCCATATATCTAACTGCAATGAAGACTTCTACCCACATTTTCACTCCGTGGGAGAAATACATGAGGAGTTTGGGCGATAACACCACGATGAACGTACCTTCCAAAGCACGGAGGAGCTCGATGATAGAAATTTTGGTTGACCCATCGGAATCGACCATAGCGAAAGTTGCTTTGTTTTCATAATTGAAACCAGCGCTCAAACCACTATGCCACCGAGTTCCTTACTCTATTTATCACAGGATAACTACTATAGTAGAGTTATTTGGCTACAATTTTTCAAAGAATAGATTCGAATTAATGGTTTGAGCGGTCTGGTGTTAATTACTAAAACAAAGCGACTTTGATCAGTGTTCTTATAATCATCAAAACAGTTGCAGTTGCCGTGGTGTATTGAACTAGCTTTGGTGAGCATTCACCAAAGCTAGATACTCCAAACGGCGGATCCAGACCTTACCTTCCCTAAATGAAATAAACAAACAAACAACTATAACTGAAAAATAAGAAACTATACCGAATTACAGAAAGAAGTTAAAAGGGTTTGGAAAAAGATTAATGTGACTACAGAACATAGAGAGTAGTAATGTGACAATAGTTCCGATAGTAGTCTTAAAATTGACACTATTCCGAAATACATATTTCTTTAATAGATTAAAAACTCTTGCAATTTCCAAATTCACTTAAGTAACTGTCGTTACTGGTAATGCGTCCAGCCTTATTGGTACACTTCCTGTTTCGCAAGATTTAGGTGGTGTTTATTATTTGTAAGATTGTTTTTTTTAATGTAAATACGGCCTAAAACCATTATAAATAAGGAACAGAACACTGTCATGAGAATTTATATAGACTTATATGAGACTTAAGTAACTACTCTGGTAGTATTATTACATCGCCAACTTACCCTTTAATTTAAAGTTTACGCAAATCCTTTCCATCCTAAAGTTGCCTGGAAGAGATAGGTTTTAGCTATAAAGCTGCCCTTTGTACGTTGTTCAACCTAAGTGTATTATATTTTGTCCATGTGGTTAATGTACAACAGCACAACACGAGAAACAGTTGGACTTCGATAGCCGCCTCTATTACGAACGCAGTAAGGGCGGTCTCAAGGTCAAACTGTTACGCTTGATGTGCTGTCAACTGTACAATAAAGCTATAAATAAATAATAATAAAAATAATACCTCATACTACAGAAAGCAGCGATCTTAATTACTTGTAGGTAAGTATAGTTTTTTTTTATACAACTAGATGACAAACAAGCTGACGGCCCACCTGATGGTAAGTGGTTACCGCCGCCTATAGACACCGCAATAACAAGGGAAAATCACTTGATATTGCAGGTGCGTTGACATCCTGCGGCCTAAGATGAAATGCCGTCCATGCCCAGTAATTACACTGGCTACCTTTCCCTTCAATCCGAAACACAGCGAGCTGTTTCACGGCTGAAATAAGAAAGGCGGTGGTACCTACCCAAACGACCCTATATACGGGCCTAACACCGAAAGTATGGTTCGAAAATTTCCGAAACCGATCATTCTCTCAGACACTAACATACACATAATATTTTATTTTATTTTATTTTTCTATATATATTTATTATATAATCATACTTGGCTTTTTCCCGTGTGTTTTATACTTACCAGGAATGATCGTGACTTATGAAATAATTGTAAAAGCATAATAATGATAATCCCAATGCGCTAACCACTGGGTGTGTTAAAACTGGTTTGGCTAATTTATTATTCATTACCAGACCAGCTTATCCCAGCTTAGGTACTTTTCGTTCAAAGTTAAGTGTAAAAGATCACTATTGGCACCGCAACGATAAAACACTCAAAGTTCTGAATCCTAAAAGTTTTTACGATTCCAAGCCGAGGATAGTCGTAAAATTCAACGCGATTACATGTTCTCTTTATTCATAAACGTTTTATAAGTTTTCTAGATCTAATGCTCATTGTAAAAATATGAATTAACCTTTGGAAAAGTTAATTTGAAGAAACTAAACATATTTTAAAGAATCGAGAAGCCGTCAGCTAAAATATGGATTAAACAACAAACCGAATGCTTAAAATATAGTCGTATTTCCAGTAAAGTCATATTTAAACATATTCAAACGTTTGTCAATAAGTATAATTGTCATATTCGTCCAGTCTAATTTTTTTTTTAAAAGCAATAAACGTTTTAGTTAGTCTCAATAGGCTGATCAAAAACGGTAATGTATATTTGAACGTTATTTGTACACGTTCGTTAGTCTCTTTCTTTTACAATATTTTTAATCACAAAACCAAACATTTAAATGTATATATAATATGTTAATTATTGTTATTCTTTAACATTTGTACAAATTTAAAGCTAAATAACACGAAAAAGGAAGAAGACCTACGGCTGACTTCTTATAATTTGATGGGCACATCAGGCGGGCAGGTATGCTTCTTTGCTACCCTCGAAAATGAAAATGAAATTTTAAATATTTTTAGTCCAATAGACCACCAAAAAGCTCTTTCAAATCGTCAAAAATAACATTATTATGACTATCACAAAAAAAATATTAACCCGTCTGTCTGTCTGTCTAACTGTCTAAATTTACGTTAACTTACAATGTCATAATGTCTGTCTGCCTGTCGTGTAAATAAAGATAGAAAACATTTTGAAATTTTAATGTGTCCTCGTATTCTTATCATCTAAATATTGTTGGACCTTATAGTAGCCTGTTTTCGTTAAAATTTATTTGACTTTGCTTAACTTTGTTAATAAGAACCCTTGTAGCATCCAAAACAGTCATATAGTTTTGTGTCACATTTACACTAAAGTATTAATGTACTCCTTAGTCCGATTGTACCCTTACTATTTCCAATAAATACAGAGAAACGTTAATACCAACTCGGATTAATATCGTATTACCGAGAATTCATCCGCTCTCGCTTGTTTATTCACAATCACTATCCGATTTCCTTTCTATCACTCTTACTCGGAGGAAAAACGAGGGAGATGGTGTTTTCTACGGGTAGACCTTGTCACGAAAAGGTTTGTGAATACGCGGAAATTATTGACGACAGGTAACTTGAATAGCGGTACGGTAAGTATTTGTTTAAGAGGCAATGTTATTATTTTCTTTTTTCTTTTCTTTTTCAGGAAACAATAAGCGATCAAGAGCATTTCGGGTTATGCTTAGGGCTGTTTGCAACTATGCTCGTGAGTGATGTTTTCGTCAAAGACGCTATAGACGCTCGTATGTCGTAGACGCTCGTAGCACTACTCACGCGTAGTTAACGTAGCCTTTAGACGATCGTAGCACCTTGCGCACAACTCACGCGTAGCTACCGCAGTATATAGACGCTCGTAGCACCTTGCGCACAACTCACGCGTAGCTACCGTAGTATATAGACGCTCGTAGCACCTTGCGCACAACTCACGCGTAGCTACCGTAGTATATAGACGCTCGTAGCACCTTGAAATCGCACTGACCCTTTTCCACTAAAAATTGCCCCCAGCCTCCATCATCATCTGAAAGAAAGAAAGAAAGAAAGAAAAAATATTTTATTTAAATAGGTCACAAAGAAGCACTTTTAAATCGTCAAAATCTATCTAACACCTTCTCATTGAGACTACTCTTATGAGCCCGAACCCGCTATATCTGCTCTAAATTTCTGAATAGTTGATCATCCTGCAGACCATTTGATGCTGTAACATCAGCTCAAGGTTAGCATGTCTTGGAAACACCACTGAGGTAACAATTTACCAAATTTCAAATCAATCTGTCCTGTGAAAGTTATTAAAACGCTTTAGTCAAGTACAAAATAAGCTAAATATTAGTTAACACCTGAACAAATCTTCATAAATTATAGCAAAGAACCATCTCGACCATGTCAACCTTCAAACAAAAAAAACGAATCAAAATTGCTCCATTCATTTGAGTGCTACGATGCCACAGACAGACAGACACAGAGACACACATACAAACACGTCGAACTTACAACACCCCTCTTTTAGCGTCGGGTGTTAAAAATGAGTCCATAGTTATAAATATAGGTCTAATAAAAGTTTCTGTTTTATTCTCGCAACTCAATTAAAATAAATTATCATGTAATCAATAAACCGAAGTATTGCCCTACGTCTGCAAACTAGACAATTTTCATTATTCCACTACACAAACTCTCCAAACTCCCCAAGTTGTACCAATACGTCTTTAGATCACGGAATAACGCTTATTTCTGTAACAAATTCAATAATGAAACAGCCAAAGTTCCGCTTCGAGCATCTCAAATAAATACCAACAAAACTTAAATGCCAGACAAAAATGAGCTTTATTTACTATTGCTAAGAAAGGATTTGGGGGATCGAGGTTTTGGGGTATTTATTAAGAAACGTTAAACAAGATGAGAGTGGTGGACTCGCTGCGAATTTTACAAAGGCCCGAAAAGCGGCGTAAGTTAGATTAAAATAGTTTTGGTAACTCGTCTGGGTACTTCATATGACATTGGGTGTTCTGTCTTGCGATGTGAACTATGCTTACTGGAATCATATTTAATTTATCAAGCATAACATCAAAGTATTTAGATTTTGTTAACCTAACATGCTAAAAATCAATAATTTCAACTTTTCGGCGTTTTTTGAATGCTAGTTACCTAACTACGAACGTTTTCACTATTGATTACAGTCTTCACACAGTCTTTTAAAAGTAGCATTTCCAAAGTCAGAAGACTGTGAAGTCTTCTTCCAAAAGATATTGCAACGGATAGAAGATATAGTTATATTTTGGTCACAGGAAGAGTATAAGGTGGGAGGCACTAAAGAACTCGAAGGGTAGAAAGAACTGCACCTGGACATTGTAATAGCCGCACGATAAGATAACATTAGATAATACGCCATAATTGCATTATAATGACATTGAAATCGCATATCTACATGAGTGTAAGTTTGTTACAACCCTGAGTTTCCTAAGTCGATATCATTAATAACTTCACGTGTCCAAAAACAAACACCTCAACTAACCAACGCAAAGATTTCTTATCTAATGAACGAGCAAGCATCAATCCAATTAGGACGCCTTACATTCAATTACAGAAGATACTGGCTCCTCCGGTTATAGGCCCTTGGTGGAATTACGGTCCACCTCGATGATATACACAAGTTTATTGACCCACCGGCCGCTCTAATAATTGGGAATAATGCCGCACTAATTATTTATACAACAGGCTAAATCCTGAAACGTATTATCAGAGAGATTATTAATCCAACGATAAGAAGTGACAAATACTGAGACATTGAATAGAATTCCTTCAGATTAATTTTACTTTGTTACAATAAGCATCAACAAGATCAAGTGATTTCATTCACATCTCTGTATAGTTGACATTCATAAAAATACCCAACCGCATTTCATATTACGATTATTTATTTTATAATATAATTACTGTACCTGGTTAGCGGTTGGTTTAAATATTCTATCCACAGTTAAAAGTAAGCTCACTAAAGTTTTGTTGCCTAGCATTCATTATTAATTTACATATAATAACAAAGGTTATAAATAACTGAACTGCGGTGGAGCTAGCTCTTTCTGTCGATAGAGTATTAAAACCGGCCGTTAGTAGTCGATGTCGAAAAATCATCTAATGTTTTCAAATATTTGAGGTTTACTTTACTACATCGGAAGTAAAATAATCCTTAAATGTTTGAAAAAATGGGAGCAGGGGATTTCCCAAGGGTAAAATAATTATAACACTTCATATCCCTGATTATTATTAGCTATACTAAAGCTATTCTAGGATTACTAATAGCCCGAAAATTCTTTAGTTCGATATGTAGCCAGAAGTTTGCCCAAATTTCAAATAAAGTGTTTCATTGGTCCATAAGCTAACTTAATCAGTAGCCATTACCGCCCCTCTCTAAATTGAAACATGGAGGCGACACGGTAGTGTTGCGGAGCAGTGTAAGTAATACCGCCAGAATTAAGATATGCAACATAAAATGACATAAACACACATGCTAGCTACTCTCTAAACTAGTCTAAACAATAGCAAAGAACACATGATCACTAGAGGTTTTAACTTCAATGAGTGGTGAGATAAACGTTGCTCTAAAAACGTTAAGAAGAAGAGTGGTTTGAGCGCTTTAGTTTCGATTACGAAAACAAAGCAACTTTCGCCATGGATCAACCATGGGGATGGGATCATCATCCGGGATGGGTTAGCTAAAATTTCTAATCTCGAGCTCCGCCGTACTTCGGAAGGCACGTTATGCCGTTGGTCCCGGTTATTACTGCAACCGCTTTCACCCACCAACGCGCATTAGACCAGCGTGGTGCTGCTACAAGTATGGCCGAAAACTTCTCATGTGTTTCTCCCAAGTAGGAAGGCCCGTGCCCAGCAGTGGGACATGTTTTATAGGTTGTAGATAATAATTTCACACATAATTTACAAAACACAAACCACTCCTATACCTCCTTTCCCATAACACGGATTATTTTAAGGGTCTGACATTACAGGCTGGCAGGGTCATGGCGTGTTGGGGTGGTCTGGTTAATTTGCTTGCAGACCCCAGACCACCTCCGCGAAAGGCACGGGAGTTATCCAGGAGTTTTAGCGGGTATTCCCAGGGTCAATTCAGACGCTGGGCGAGCGCCGCACACGCCCGCTGCTTCGTTAGCGGCGGGTAGGTCCGTCAATGGATTTCTCCTGGTTAAAAAAAAAAGGGTCATGGCGTGTAAGTAAGTCAGTAGATTCATCAACATTAGCTGCCTTCGTCGTTTTATGAAACAACTAGTTGTTTAGTAGTACAACGTATTCTACGATACATCTGCGACTGAAACATTCAGACTCATTGTTTGCAAATAGAGTAACTGCATTTAAAAGCGCGACAGTATTGTGTTGGAGCAAGTTTATCTCTTCCTTGTCCGAGAGTCTTCAGGGATAGCATGTCGCCAGTAATTTGTATAGCGGAACTCGCATAGCGAACTTCGGGCTAAGAATAACACTACATATTCACATTACCAACTGCGACAAACACGCTTAGAATTGTGTTTCGTAAATATTTGATGCTCTGGAAGTTGGATCTTGAAGCGGCCTTGGGGAAGAACAGTCGTGTAGCCTTAACTCAAACCAAACTTCAATTGAAATTACTGTTTTGCTTTCTGGAGAAAAATAATGCTTCCGTTGTCCTGTTCAAACTTATCTATTGCAGTTAGAAAACTCTTTAAAGATTTCGATAGACAAATTCCAAAAGTAGTCCGCCAATCACCTAAATCTTCCACTCATTATAAAGACTAAACGAGTAGAAATAATATCCCAGGTACTTAATATCTCAGACTAATCATCTAAGTTATAATTATCAACTCAAAGTAACAAAACTAATAATACTAAAGCGGTAACGGGGAAACATTGTCGCTAAACATCAGATACGGGATTCGTTATTTTAAAATAACCTATTTACGTACAATCGAATGTCTCTTAATCGAGCATTAGGCTTCATTATTGTCGAAGTTTTAGGAATCTTATCGGAGCATCCAGGGCTAACTGCTCTGTATCGAAACACCAGTTAAAAGATAATGTGGGTGTCTCCTAATAACATTTGCATATCTTAATGCGTGCTCCAGGCGGCTTGTGCCGGAGCGCCGGCGATCAGGACTGGGCATGGGGACTCATATCTAAATTGTCGATAAAGGTACGATGGTGAATAAGAGAAAGATGCATTTTAATCTAATGCTCCAACAAAGAATGCGAACAGACCAACAGAATTATCTAAAGCGGTAGATTTCAATAATGTAATCGTAGGCCTAAAAGTTTTTGCTGACATGTTTACTATGATGTTATGGCTAGCATGCTAGCTATTGTCCTTTTCTTACACTTTTAAAGTAGACCACAATGGACAGAAATTTATTCAGACAATTAACAGTGATAAAGTAATAAACACGAAGAGTTTCCTACTAGTTACGTTTTAGATAGCAGAGGTCGATGGAATGAAAATCTCCAAGAGTCGAATACAGCTCCAGTTAGGTATCGAACAGCTAATATTAGTTCAATAAACAACGTATATGCTTGCGCAAACAAAGCAGGAACGATGAGCGAATCGTAATTATGGATTAATAATAATGGATCTAGTTACGTTCAAGTAATTGTTGGAATATGCAAATCGAGTTTACTGCCGCTTTTCAAGGACTCCGCGCTGTTTATTCAGCGAGATCTTCGAGTCGGTGAGGAACTGATTAAAGACAATGTCTACAAACTATATTATTAAAGATCTCTCGGTATACTCGTGTATGAATTTGGGTCGGTAGCGCGTAAAGTTGGCTTAGACGGGAACGATAACGCCAAGTCAATCATCCAATTATTGAAGTTCAAATTGTGAAATGAAAATTAATTCAAGGAATTATCTTAAGTGTAGAAAATATTCCTTATAGAGATGTAAGTATCATGTCGTTTTGGAAGATAAGAGCCAATTTTAATGGATCTCTAACGGAGAAATATGTTTCCATGCTCCCATTAACATGAATTCTATCAGGGTCACAAAATTACAAGACTGCAAAAATAAAATGTTCTACGTCTCAATAACGTAAAGGTATCGCTGGCCAGTCGACAGATAGTAAAGTGCCTGAGATTTGATTACACTCGATGTCAAATAACATCTACGTTGCGTGCAATAATTAAAAGTTCAGTGTTAATAAAATTAATTTAAGCCCATTAAGTTTCTCTGATATTAGCTTAGAAATGTTAGGTCCAAAGCCCATGTCGCAAAAGCCCGCCCTCCAGAGTTTCAAAGAATCTAATCCTCGAGAAGTGGAAGGATATGTCTCTACACCTTTACACTATATGTCAAATAAAAACCGGATGAAATTTACTGGAGGGGAATTCCGCGCGCTTTACTAAATCCAGTTGCATTCGGTATACATTCGTCTCTTTTCAAAAAGCCTTTAAAAATTATTAATTAAAAACTGGAGGAACGGAACAACTCTTAGTTTTGTGTTTTTGACGCATGGTGCTACGAGCGCATGGTGCTACGAGCGAATGGTGCTACGACCGTATGGTGCTACGAGCGCATGGTGTTACTTTAGAAAGGTGCTACAAAGTGTTATGTGCTACGAGCCCGTGTTGCTATGAGGGTAATAGTCTACGCTACGGTAACCGCTTGTTCGTCGTCTGATTCTTTTTGATGGTACATACCATTATTTACACTAATAAACGTGTTGTATAGGTATTAACGTTTAACGTTTAACGGTGTACTACCTTGGAACCTTTTTAAAATTCTTTTCTTCTATTTTATATATGATTTTGTTTTTTCATTCAATAATTTTTGTTCATACACCAACATAAATAGATACATAGTAAACGGAAAGAACGTACGAGAGTGCTACTTATTCCTAGAGAAATTTTTGTTACCCGAAGATTCGCAAAAGAAAGCAAATTGAGTACGTACTCCTAAAATAAATACACGTTCTGTAAGTATATAAATACATAATGGTCATCGTCATCCTGAGTTATCATTATAACCAGCCTATATACGTCCCACTGCTGGGCACAGGCCTTCCTACATGGGGGAAATACATGAGGAGCTTGGGCCATTACATCACCACGCATCAGCTTGGTACAATACATAATTATACGAATACATATTTTTTTTCTCTCTCTTTATTAAGGAAACTACAGCTTTTACAGTACTTTTAAATTTAAAAACAATTTGTGATACATTAGCAAATAACAGTTTCCCCTGCTAGTTAATACACAAAGATTATAGAGAAGACAGCGTAAGCAAGCTGAATAAACATAAATTACATTTAACAATCTTAACTACATTTTCACAAAAGACTTAGATATAAAACAATTACAACCGGACTGTTCATATTACTCTTGGACCATAAAAACAAGAGATATCACTACAAAACATTTTTTTTTAAATATGCTTATAATCTATGATATGCAGCCATCTATACCTAACCTTTGCATACATTAACAATACTTTTTAAACTAAGAGTAACTCATTAAAAGACTGCGAAACCGCTCAACGTTCACGTGAAATATGTCTATGCTATTAAAGTTAGTATTAAATTCGTTAACCGATCTTACCATAAAACTATTACTACTATAATTATTACTACAAAGTGGTGGAAAAAATGTTTTTTTATATCGCGCGCCTGGCCTGGAGCATTCAAATTTAATTCTACTAAGCAAGTAAGGAGAGTCTACCAAATTATTAACAATTTTGTACAATAATATTGATCCCTATGAACTCGTCGGGTTGCCAAAGACTTGATTACTTCCGTGTCAAAATCCCTGAAAGCGTATTTTAATCGTTTTTTAAATTTATTTTGAATACCCTCAAGAATGTTGATATACTTTGAATATATATGGTAAACTCAACAAATAGCAAACTATTGTAAAACATAAAAGAAATATATAAATTAGATTAAGTAAGCGTAATCAGAATCGTGAGGAGCTCGGTGGCGTAGTGGTTTAAGCGCTCTGATTTCGATTACGAAATCAAAGCAACTTTTGCCATGGTCATCTCGGGATGGGTCAATCAATGTTTGTAATCGAGCTCCTTCTTGCTTCGGGAGGCACGTTAAGGCGGTTGTTACCGTAACTGCTTTCACTCTCTAACTCGTATTGGGCCAGCGTGGCTGTTAGGACTTAAAATGTGTTTCTCCTATGAAGAAAGGCCTGCGGGACGTATATAAAACAGTTTACAGAACAACTATTTACAAGCTATAAAAAACGAAAATCTGTGTTCTAAGTTTCTGAAGCATACTAACAAAACAAGCAGGCAACAATGATGTCATCGTTCCACAGGTCATCACCATGTCGTAACCTGAAAATTCGGTCACAGAGATGTGTAGAACATGACAAAAAGTACAAGCAAATTCACGTGGAAAATATCAAAGGTTCTCATTCAAGATGTCACAATGGCCGCGTGCAGGCGCAGTTCAATAGAGGCAGCCGATGCGAGGCCGCGGTTTGTGGCCCATTCTGAAATGAGGCAGGCAAGAGACTGCATCCGGGCGAGAGTTCCGTCCTTGTTTTAAAAATTTTCATAAAGTTTTTATCTTATTAGCAAATAAAATATCTAGAGTTAATTTGGTATCTTTTTAAAGCATTTGTTCAAAAAATAGAGTTAATCATGTGTCTAGCGTGCGGAAAGTTATTCTTTTCCACACTGGTGCTTTTTGTTTTCTTCCTGCATGTAACATCCAAACGCATAAAGTGTTTTATTCAAAAAGTTTCACCCTTAAGTAAGGAAAAACCAGAAGTAAACTGGACACCGCCGTGTGAATTAGTGCAGAATCAAACATTAAAGTCCAAAACGTTTTTATTAACACTCTCAACAATTGTTCAAACTGTAACGATTATTACTTGTCCAAGGTACAGTTTCATACTGTTTTACATTAATTTTCTTTTGTTGTTTTTGAAAATGTTATAAAAAATCGTCGTTCGATGCACGTGAGGAATTGTCATTTTCACTGGTCCCTATTGGGTCAACAAACTGGGACTCGTAAAGAAATGACATTCTTTCTGCAGTTGCATCGCAATGTACTATTTTAATATAACTGTATAGAGGTTTGAGCACTGTTCCAAGGCCACTCGAAATAACCGTTACTGTAGCCTGCAACACCTGGGTAATTTATCTTTGAAACGATCAAAGATGAAAGCGCGTGCTGTATTGACAGCAATAAAATATTCAAACAAAATATTATTAAAAATAAAATATTAAACTTATATAAATCCATGAATGTAATTATATATTTTTCACATACCTGTTTGAGAATGTCCCTCATAAAGCTACAAAGAAGAAAAAATCCCGATTCTTCATCTTTTCACCTTTACGGGTCTCACCGCGTGGACGGGAGAATTATACTTTTGTGTCTGATTATAAATGCTTCACAGTTCAATAATAGGCTACACTCATAACGTTATAAGTAAATATTAATAATATTGTATCACAGTAATTGTAATTTCCTAAGCTCTTCGCATATTATAAATAAGCTGGCTTATAAGATTTATCAATACTAAGTTACCCAAAGCAATAAGGAACCCCAAAGCTCGCGAAGCAAACGCGCCCCGTATATCGTGGAGTGTTGTTCGCTCACAATAGCGCCTTGTACCCCGCTCCGCTCGCTCCGCTCGCTCGCGACTTTATTACGAAGTAGCTTTATGACCCAGCCGATTTATTTGTCGCCCGCCCGTACATCTTGATTCCGAAATTGATTCCTCTGGTAGTATATTAGTGTCTTGCATGGGCGTAGCCAGGGGGGGGGGGGTTTTGGGGGTTCAAACCCCCCCCCCCCCCCCCGAAAAGTTAAGATATCAACATTAATAATATCAAAATAAAGAGAGGCGAGCGGGATAACTTATTTTATTACTAATTATTACTTATTAATGTATTTTGGATTCGGCCTCTACCACCCGCCCGCCGCCGGCCGTCGCGTCGCGTCGCAATTATCCTATCCATTCGGTAACCTTCGTATATTTTCGTGCCGTATCGGCACGGTATCGTTATGTATCCCCAAACCCCACTCATACTATCCCACTCGCGCTCCGCGCTCTCGCTCGTCGCGTTGTCTGCTTCGCTGCTAGTGATCACCGATTACTAAGAAAGCCGATTGCAATTTGCAGTGAACGAAGTTATTTTGTTATTTGTGTGAATTGACCTCAAGATAACACAGGAGTAAACACTTGCCTTTTAAATACAACGGTAAGTTTGTGGATTTTATGAAAGTAATTAAGCAAACATCGTAATTCATAATAAATAGTTTTTTTTCATTACATTGATGCGGATTTTTGTTAAAATACCTAAAATATTTTTTTAAACCACAGTAAAATGTAAATTGTGTTACCTCTTTGTCTCATTTAATAGTAATGTATTTTTTTATTTTAGGGTACGTGAAAATGGAAAAAAACAAAAGAAAAGGCGATAAGCTTAAAGGTATCGAGTACTGGAAAAAGTGGTGTGGTCAAGCGACTTCTCGTAAAGACTCTTCTTTGGCACCAACTTATTGCCATGGCGACAATAAGATTGTGATGACAAGTGAGCCTTCGACTTCAGCTGTAGCTTCCAATGTCGAGACCGAGTCAGCGGTGCCGCCGGCGGCGCCCTGTTTCATGCCTACTAGTACTGAGCCAACATTTAGCCTGGAACCGACCAGCAGCAGCACCAGCTCATTTGGTACACCATTCTTTCATTCTGTAGCTAAATTGGACGTTGGTTTTCACGCGAATCAAGACAAGGTCGAGGATGACTATTTAAAGGTCCAACTTTTAAAAGAGCCTTGGACCCCACCTTTTGATTATAAGTTTCCCGTTTCTTCAAAACGAAATTTGCGCTTTCAAACGAAATGGATGGAAAGATTCCCCTGGTTGTCATATTCTGAATATAAAAGTGGAGCGTTCTGCAGAATTTGCGTCGTAATGAGACGTTCGCTTGATGAAGGTAAAGGGGGTCATCAGCGGGTTGGCCAACTTGTAACCGAGCCTTTTTGCAAGTGGAAAAATGCCCTAGAAATATTTGAAACTCATGCAAAATCAGGATACCACAAACGAAATTTGGAACAGGCAGATAACTTTCTTAAAGTAATGTCTTCTCAGACTATTTCAGTCGATGAGCAATTGTCTTCTGAGAGAAAGAGGCAGCAACAGGAAAACCGAAAGAAACTAATCCCTATCGTAAAGGGAATAATTTTTTGCGGCAAACAAGGCATACCTTAAAGAGGT
Organism: Nymphula nitidulata; assembly: GCA_947347705.1. Classification (NCBI taxonomy): domain Eukaryota; kingdom Metazoa; phylum Arthropoda; class Insecta; order Lepidoptera; family Crambidae; genus Nymphula; species Nymphula nitidulata. The sequence goes on from OX374618.1 coordinate 1,809,763, forward strand.
AAAATTGATTCGGGGCGGATCCTCATTACACCAGAGTCTGAACAACCACTTCAGAATGATGGTAATTTTCGAGCACTGTTACGATACGCAGCCGAATCTGGAGACAAAGATCTTTCTGAGCATTTGGCCACATCTCAGAAGAATGCTCTTTACACAAGCCCTCAGATCCAAAATGAAATAATAGACATTTGCGGTGAAATTATTCAACATAAGATAATAGGTGAGGTAAAAGAAGCAAAATTTTTTGCTATTCTCGCTGACGAGACAACTGACATTGCGCATATGGAGCAAGTCTCGCTGTGCTTGCGATTTATTGATTTAAAAGATGTTAAACATCATAAAGTTAAAGAGATGTTCCTCGAGTACATTCCAACTGTTGACGTGACAGGATCCGGTCTTGCAAATCTCATAATTACAGCTCTGAAAAAGCATGGTCTTGAATGTTCTCATGTAGTTGGTCAAGGCTACGACGGGGCTGCAGCTATGAGTGGGTATTTGCACGGTGCCCAGGCATATATTCGACAAAAATGTGCTTTAGCTCTTTATGTACATTGTAGTGCACACTCTCTCAATCTTGCTATTGCTGACTCATGTTCACAAGCAGGTGTGCGAAATTGCGTTGGGATCGTGCAGTCTGTTGGTTCCTACTTTAGACATTCTGCTCAACGCACTGCCATTTTGAAAGGTAAAATTCGGGAGCTATTACCGGCTGATCATCAAAAAATCCTGCTTGCAATGTGTGAAACACGGTGGGTTCACAAGCATGAAGCTGTAATGAGATTTAAGGAAATTTATCCAGCGATTGTGAATGCTCTCGAAGAACTCCAATCTAGCCACAATAAAGAAACATCACAGCAAGCTGTCCAAATGCTTAACACACTTCGATCTTCGAATTTCGTTATGTGCCTAGTGATTCTTCAAAAAGTCATGAGCTATACATTGTCACTATCAAAACAACTGCAAGCAGTTAACACCGACCTCATAACAGCATTGAGCCACGTCGATAATGTTATTAATGCTTTGCAACTTTTAAGAAATAAAGTTGACGAAGAGTACCTGCATCTGTATGAAGAAGCAAAGGTGATGCTCGAAGAAAATGGTGGAATGAATACTGCAAATGCCACGTATCGTTGGAAGGCAACTGAATCGCTCTAACACTCCTGCGTCGGATATATGCACGTATTATAAAATAAATTTATTCATCCCAATTCTAGAGCACACAATTCAACAATTAATCGAGAGGTTTGCGAAACACCGTAAAATAGTACTGGCATTATCTTGTGTGTTACCTTCAAATTTTGCGGTCAGTTCTGAAATTGAAGACGCAATTTTTATGTATTCGGCAGTGCTACCCGAAAGAAGTACATCTGTCATCAAATCAGAACTTGAAGTGTGGAAAGCAGCTATGACTATCACCTCCCCTACTCCAAAATCTGCTTTGGAATGCTTAGATAAGTGCGATCAAAAATTATATCCAAATATTTACACGTTGTTACAAATATTGGCTACCTTACCTGTTTCCACTGCTACACCAGAAAGGACTTTTTCAAGCCTACGGAGACTTAAAAACTACTTGCGAAACACAACGAGTGAAAACAGACTGAATGGCTTGGCTCTCATGAATATACACTATGGGATAGAAATTGATGCGAATGAAGTAGTGGATATATTTAAAAAGAAAAACAGAAGATTAATTCTGTAGTCCATATATCAAATGAACCTTCCATTTCTTTTTTTACGTATTTTAAATAAAAGTTATTGCATGCACTTTTAGTAGTTTAATTTTCTTGAACCCCCCCCGATACTAAAACCTGGCTACGCCCGTGGTGTCTTGTATGTAAATTAAGAAACAAAAAAATCGATAACTATAAAATTATGGTCATTGCGATTTTTTTTTGGTATAGTTAGTCTTTTCTTTGATGTTGTAAAAAATGTGAATGTTTATCGAAAATTATAGGTATTATTTATTTATGCTTTTCGTGAAGTGATCCGACAGACAACTAAAGTCATTGACATGTATAGTCCTACGAATTTTTAAGGTGAAGCAGTAGGCCAGCCATGTTATCCGCAGATCTGATGACCGCAGGAGTAAGCGTGTACTTGAGTCTTGAGTGGAGACCGCGGGTCGGAAGATGCAGTGTGGGACGTCCTCAGGCTCCGTGAAGCGACGCGACGATCTTCGCAGAGTTTCGTCTTCGCTGTGCCTCTAGTGAAAGTTTCAATCGAATCGAAACGAAAACGATCATCGTTGTGTTCATCTCTCAAATCCATATAGTATAAAAAGTCATAGGAAACCAAAAATCCGCCAATTCCGCATATGTAGACGACTTAATGATTTCAGTTTTTTTTTAAATGAAAACCAAACTACTCAACTGATTTTTAAAAAAAAAATATGGGACCAAATGGCAACTATTCCGCATCGAAAAAAAATAATCACGTAAATCGGATCAGTAGTCTCGGCGTAATCAATGTGCATACATAGAAAAAAAAACATACCGCCCGAATTGAGAACCTCTTCGTTTTTGGACCTCTTCGGTTAAATAAGAGATTTCTTATAATTCCCAACAGAGCTGCTGCTACCGTTCTCATACGATTTGACAGTTATTACGACGACCAACGTTTTCGTTTCAATTCGATTGAAACTTAAGTACACTAGACCTCTCCATATGAACGCCCCTTGATTCTTGGCCAGCCTCATCCAGTGCCTCGCCATCGTGACAACTAATAACTATTAACAATATGACTAAATTACTGCTGGACATAGGTCCAGCAGTAGAATGATTTGATGATGATGATTTTCCTAAACCTCTTAATTTATTCTAATCAAAGTAATTTACATAAAAACATGACAAACTCTTCTCTACTTCAACGAGATATTACCACCTACTCACCAAAAGGATATAATATTTTTTGATACCACTACAAAATTTATTAAACATTTACTTATAAGATATTTATTATGAAAATGAATATGAAAATATCTTTATTCAATTAGGCCCCCCAAGAAGCACTTTCGAATCGTCGACAAAAAACCCCTTATGTCTATCACATAAAAATAATATTAATTAACATTGTTTGTCTCTCTGTCTTATCTGGATCTACGTAAGCTGACAATGTTATAATGTCTGTCTATCGGTCTGTCTGTCGGTCTGTCTGTCGGTCCGTCTGTCGGTCCGTCTGTCCGTCAGTCAGTCTGGCTGTCTGTCTGTCTGTCTGTCTGTTTATTATTATAAAATAAAAATGCCTCCTCTTTGTCTTCTGTGTAAACCACGGTGTTATAACTTCATAGTAAATTAACCATATCATATACGACCAATTGCAGTTAACATTGAAGTATCGTCTAGGACCGTTCGTTTAACTGATATTTAATTTGGTCGCCTTATAATGGGTTAGAAATTCAGGCCCTAGTCGATAGATGACTCTGTAACCATAAAAAAATAGTGACTTCGAAAAATATTAACAAAAAATATTTAAAACTTAGATGACATATATGATGTTATTCATTAAGCTGAGAAAAAATAACTACTTAAATTTTTAACCAATAATAAGTAACTTTGATATTTTTTCACTATGTAGTCAGTAATATTCTTACTATAACTTATATTATAATATCTTGCCCAAATTATTAATAACTTAGTTAGAGTAGCGACCTATGTATTGGGATTTGAACCTAGGCCGTCATAGCAGTTCCTGTCAGTTTTGAATTTTTCATGACATTTTAAATTTTTGATGAGATTTTGGTGTTCATTATTTTAACGATATAATTTTTATACAGTCTTTTTCAATAAATTACCATTATAAATATTTTAGTTAAGAACATTACTGAAGTAGAGATGGTACCGCTAATTCATAATTGTTAGTAATGATTAGATGGTAGATTTGCGAGACATCCTTCTCGCAAATCTACCAACTAGAATTCTAAACCAAGAAAACCATGTTTGTAGACCTAGACTAGACTAGACTAGGTGGTAGACCCATATGTAGGGTCGCCTGGGTAGGTACCACCGCCTTTCTTATTTCAGCCGTGAAACAGTTCGCTGTGTTTCGGATTGAAGGGAAAGGTAGCCAGTGTAATTACTGGGCATGGACGGCATTTCATCTTAGCCCTTAGGATGACAACGCACCTGCAATCTCAAGTGCTTTTCTTTGTTATTGCAGGTGTCTATAGGCGGCGGTAACCGCTTACCACCAGGTGGGCCGTCAGCTTGGTTGTCATCTAGTTGTATAAAAAAAAATGTTCGAATCCCTATGTGAAAAAATTTTTTTTCTTTGAAATTTTATTTTGATAATAAATTTTTATGTAACTTTTGATTATTTAAATTTATTTTAAGAAAAAAAAGTTTTACTAAGAAAAAATATTTTTTTGGTATTACAATGGAGCTCCATTGCCATTATTACCTTGTCAAACTCTGATATCAATCACAAGTGAAGGTACTTACTCTTTCACAAACAGTATTATATTCTTTATTCTGGTGAATTTTTTTTATTTATGTGCTTTTAGGATAGCTTACCGCTAATTATTCTATATAACATCAATAGATACCTACTAACGACTAAAAGCCTATGAAAATCTATCACAAATGGAATACGATATAACCCTGCTAAGAACTTTCTATGTTACAATCTTGATGATAAGTCTTAAGGTCCATCAGGTTTAGTTTGCTAAAATGAAACATTTTTTTTCATAGACACTTTATTTAGGCATAAAATATATTTTCAACAATATGCGCTGAAAGTCTTTGAGATAAAGACCACAAAAGATTATTCTAACAATTTGGTATTTCGAGTATTCTTGTTCATTACGATCCTAAGTCATAGTTACACACAATAATTGGTTCAACATTTATTTCTTATAATTAAGTTCTTATTTTACCTCAATTTCATTGATAAATTCAATTGGAATGCACTAAGTCTAACATTTAGATTGTTTTCTAAAAATAATATTATACTATGCTTAAATTTAACACGTATATAACTACTAAATTGAAAAATAGGGCCCTGTTTTTCTAGATATAAGTAGTTTAATATATTAAGTGTGTACACTGTCATTAAAAGTGTGACAATTTTATTATCCATAACACAAACTCTAATTATGCTTACTTTGGACTAGATAATAGACGTGAGTGTAGGAATATTATTATCATCGTTATAATTGCTACCCAATTATATCACATGTAATATAGATAAACGGGGCCCTAATAACACTAAATTATCAGATATACTTATTCAACTTAATGAAAACAACCAGATAAGTAGTCTTAAAGTGTAAAACAATAATAATATAAATAGAAAATCGTTATGTGGCGAGGTTTATTATAAATTTAAAACTTCAATTCGGATTACTGCTTCTTCCGTTCAAATTGAAAAGAACCCACATTAAAATTTATAATTGAACCTTGAAACAAATAGAAAGAAGTTGAACTTCATTTTGATTCTTAGACATGCTTTTAACAATTTCCATCAACAAAGACACTAGTTTAAAACCGTATACCGGGTGTTACAGAATTCCACATGTGCACGGGTAGAGTGTGTGTGAGTGTGTGGTATATCTGTAGTGTCGTCCGATACGCAATAGTATGCGGATTTTTAGGGTTGTCACGAGCAACGCAATGATTTTATTTATTTAACCAGAAAATTAAAGTGGTCAGAATGGTGTCAAACTTTCAGAGAGGTACCTCGCGACAAAACCCACCACCACTCCCTAAAAATTTTTCCGGACTTTCGGAACACACTGTATACTTCACACTGATTAGCTTCAGTATTATATTGAACAAAAACATCAATAACTTAGAAATCTTACTTGCTACTAAGAGTTAAAACTAAGCACTCTTTACCTCAGGTGTAGACATAGGATCATTTCTGTTGCTCTTTATAAAACCCTACAAAACTTTGTGCTCGCTTCGAATTACAACTATCGTGTAGGTACTAACATATCTCTGTGCTCAATGTCTCTACTCCCGGTATCCGATACCGCAACTAATTAGGATGTAGCTATAGGTACCGAAGTTGTATCTTCCATTACATAAGCCTCTCGTAAGCCAAGATACTGGATAATTTACTATCTCTCTCAACTAATAACTATTAACAATATGACTAAATTTTTCTTCGCTGTCCCAAAGTCACAAACATGCCTGGTTTTCAAACTACCCAACATTTTATAGTATTACCTTCAATAACGAGATATCCAAAATTTTATTCAAAATCAAGCTAATGAAAATCATTATACTCATTTACAGAATAATTGATTTAATTTATGGAATTTCCAATTGATGATAATATCGTGAATTTTCATATAAATATAGACAAGAGGCCGGATTGAAATATGATTTCATTTATGTTCTATGCTAGGTTTGTGATACCTAAATTAACTAGACTTTTTTACAAAGAAGCACCTCAATGTAATTATTTAGATACTATATATAGAAAATTGTGTGACAAGCAATGACATGCAATCAGTCACACTAAGATTTTAATGATAATAATCATTAGAAAATACTTTTAAATCTTGTATCTCACTTTGTTCTTGATCTAACAATACTGAAGAACAATCTGGAACATTCAATAATTGTTTTAATAAAAAAACAAACTGTAGATAATCCTGGAAAAACATTCCGTAGCCTTTTTAATATAATTTCATTCCATTATTGTGGAAATGAGATGCTTGTGGTAAAATTTCTTTTGAAATGGGACCCGCATCTTTCGCTGGAGCTATGTATTGTGCTCTTACATAACTTACCCTTTCAAATCATCTTATTTTTGTTAAGAATTGGGAAATTTCACCACAATTGAAATTACGAATACCCATCTTTGCATCCCTGCGTTGCCATCAATGACCTATCCACGCCACACTGACCTACACCTGTTAGACTTGCATCAACAAGCGGAACATTATAGTTAGGACCGTCAACTACAACAATGCTCCGCTTGGACTCCCTGGCAGACTCAGCATCTAGGCCTTCATCTCGTACTTCTCCAGCTCTCCTATGTTGTCCACGGCGATCTCCCAAACACTCTTTCCGGCGAAGTGCGTGTAAGAGGATGACTTTTCTTCAGCTGAACGCTTCATTACTGTAATATAAAGTAACTCTTGGTAAAATAAATAACACTGGACAGAATGATAGTTACAAATTAAAATTTCTAAATATTTAATGGTGGTAAGAATGTAGAGTCTACGTAAAATAGGTACAGAGTGGCATGATTAGGTACAGTCGTGTCTAAAAAGGTGTATAAGCCTTAAATGCCCAGGCACAGGAGAGAAATGAAACGCGTGAAGATTTTGGGCCATAACACCAACATGCCGGCCCAATGCAGGTATGATGGGTTAAAGCGCTCGCACTTACAATCGGGGCCAACGGCTAAACGTGCCTTCCAGAGCGCGGTGGAGCTCGAGATTACAAATTTTGATTGGCAATAGTTGCTTTGTCTTCTTAATAACTAGATGTGTAACTCGTGAGTGATTGGTTTAAAAGATGTACATCCGTAAAAAAGATTGATTAAATCACTAAATCACTTGGCTTCCAAATACATCTTTAAATCTTTGAATCATTTCATTCTCTGATACATTCAACCCAATTCAACCAATGAGTGAAAGAATGAACGGATTGTTATTTTTGTATTTTTTCTCTATTACAGAGAAGACAAAAGAAACAAATGCCTATACAGCCATATTTTAAGAATTTTCTTTAATTCTGCAAATATTGAATCGAAATGCTGGTTTCAATGTATCATGAGAGTTTGGCACGAAATATATGATGACAGTCTCCATGATAATACTTTGATGAGGTAGATAACCACGATAAAACTCTCAACGTCTTTCACATCAAATTCACTTATATTACAATGATCTTCCAATTGCACGTCACCATAAACACTTGCTTCACAAAACAATTTTGCGAGTCATTATCATCATCATCATCGCCACCAACAGCCTACATACCTCCCACTGCTGGACCTTCTTACATGGGAGAAACACACGAAGAGTTTGAGCCATAGCATCACCACGCTGGTCCAGTGCGGGTTGGTGGGTTATGGCGGTTTCAGTAAAAACCGGGACCAATAGCTTAACGTACCTTCCGAAACACGGAGGAACTGTAGGTAATAAATTTTGATTGACCCATCCCGGGATCGACCATGGCGAAAGTTGCTTTGTTTCCATAATCGAAATAAACGTTTACTTCAATGATTGCACCAATGCTAAGACAATATCCAACCGAAAAAATTGTAATCATTTTTATATCGACGTAAAATGTTACAGTAAGTAAGTAGGTAGGTAGGTCTCCTTAAAAAACTTTACATAAAATTATATAAAATTCACTAAATTGTACTGTCACTCAAGTGTATGATCAGGACCCGTGAAGTAATAAATCTTTCACAACACAATTCAGTGAAATAGATAATTGGAAATATTGTGTCTTGATAAACTGATTTGCAAAAGATTTAAAGATTTAAAAGAGTGATTTGAAGATGAATGGAAAGAATGTGTTTTGATCAACTGAGTTACTAATGATTGAAAGATTTAAAAGAGTTAATGTAAAGGTGATTGAAATTACGTGTCTTGATCAACTGAGTTACAAAAGATTTAAAGATTTAAAAGAGTGATTTAAATCTTTTCGTCAAAAGATTTATATAAATCTTTTCTTTTTAAAGATTTATATTGCGCATCTCTGTTAATAACCAAAGCGCTCAAGGCACTACGCCACCGAGCTCCTTACCTTACAACAACTTACTGCTACTGCCGAGTCCATTTGTAGATAATTAGGTTTGGGAAAAAGTTTCTTCGCATTTTTCAAGAAAATTCAAAACATTTTTTAATATAGTTTATTTACATTTAACTAAAGTATGTAGGTACTATTTTGTTCGATTACTTTTTGCCATCTTGTAGGTGCTATAGAAATTTTGGGGCCTCTGATCAAAATACCGCGACAGTTGGTTTTGGCAGTCCTCTCGTGATGTTAACCTGACACTGCCTAGAGAATTCTGAAGAGAGCGAAACAGGTGGAAATCTGAAGGTGCAAGGTCAGGACTATACCGCGGATGCATTAACACCTCCCAGCCAAACTCTCTTAATTTTTGCTGAGTGGCTAAAGATGTGTGAGATCTAGCGTTATCATGATGAAAAACCACACCCCTTCTGTTGATTAATTCCGGCCGCTTTCTCTCAACTTCTTGCTTTAATCTTATCAGTTATTCGCAGTAGAGTTCAGAATCGATGGTCCTGCCTGGTGGTAACAGCTCATAATGAATAATGCCCTTCCAATCCCACCGCACACACAGCATCGCCTTGTTGCGAGTTAACCCGGGTTTCGCCACAGACTGTGAAGCCTGACCGGCCTTTGACCACGACCTTTTTCGCACGTTCTTGTCGCACGTGATCCACTTTTGACCAGTTATCAGCTTCATCAAAAATGGTTCGGTTTCATTACGTCGTAATAAAGAATCACAAATGAGTACACGGTTCATTAGGTTTCTTTCAGTGAGCTCGTGAGGTACCCAAATATCGAGCTTTTTTGTGTACCTATTTTTTTTAAAATGCGCTAAAACTGTTTTGTGGTCAATTCCCAGTTCTTCAGCTACGTCGTAACTACTGGTATGCCGATCTTGCTCCAGTTTTTCAATAATGTCATTAATTTTATCCGTTATAGGGCGACCAGAGCGACGTGCATCTTTGACATCAAAATTTCCGGATTGAAAACGCTTAAACCAAATTTGTGCTACTCTAACAGACACTGCACTAGGTCCATAAACATCGCAATTTTTTTTCGCGGCTTGCGTTGCATTTTTACCTTTTTTGTAGTAAAATTTTAAAATGTATCGAATTTCTTCATTAGATTCACTCATCTTGACAGTACGAAAAACAAATGAAAAACACACATTTTCCTAATTTGAATTTGGAATTATCTTTTTTGAAATCTAATTTTTTAATGATACCAAAACCAGCCAGATACAAATAGTACAGCCAAAGAGATTTATTACAAGTTCATACATACTATAATGCAAAAAGACTTTTTCCCCAACCTAATATTTTGAGCTTTGAAGCTTTGTCATCATTTCAGACGAATGCTGCAAGTGTGTGGAGTGTATGTGTAAGGTGTAGATGTAGCACTTACACGCGTCGCCCAGGTAGGAGGAGAGCTGGTAGACGGGCCGGTCGAGGCAGGCCTCGGCGAAGGCGGCGGGCACGGCGGCGCGCTCGACGGGCGGCACGTGCGCGCGCAGGCGGCCCGTCACGCGGCGCACGTCGAACTCCGCGCCGCGCAGGATGTTCACCACGAACAGGTCGGGCCGCAGCACCGTCTCCGGGTTCAGGGACATCACGAAGCAACGGCTTTTGTCTACTATGCCTGTTGGAAGACGGCATCTTTCACAACATGACTACGTTCGTGGATTGATGTGAATATTTTTTCCTGGGGCGGGGATTAAACGAACGACCTTACACAATCCGGCTGACTGCTCTGACTCTGAGCTAGCAAATATTTGGGATAACCCTATGAATTTCTACTAGTCTATCTGTAACTGATAACAGTCTCGAAATATTCTATTTCAACACCCAAACGAGTATTTTCTACCATCAGTAGGAAGATAGCGTATTTGATAGTAGTCTTTATGGTACCTACAAATTGCGTTGGCAGTGAGATCCTGTTCTTTTCTAACAACTACCGCCCCGATCGGTTGCTAAGTAGTACAAGAAATATCACTGCAGAAACGGTACCTATTAATTTGATGCTAAAATCTTCCGAAACTATATCCTAATACCAACTCAGATATTGCAAGTTATAAAGACTTTACGGTAGAGTTAGGTTAATAAATCCTATTAGCAAACACCACAAATCTCGAATCCGAAGAAGAAGATTTTGTCCTGGAGCCGTAACTGTTTGTATATTTTACTCTTTGACCATAAGAACTTATAGTGTGATTAAAAGTCATTTTTCGAGCGGATGGCCTAAAATTGCGGTTCAATAACAATTGTGTACCAAAGGTCTATAAAGTTTTTTTTACTTTTACTGTTATAATTAGTCCCGACTTTAGCTTATTTCGCTCGGACGCTGGAGTAAACCCACAGCTCCTCAGAACTCCTCGTATAGTTCAGCGTACAGCAAAAACAGAAAATAAATAGACCCTCTAACCAGGGCTCACAGTCAAGAGTCAGGCATCTCCAAGAAAAAAGAAAACGTCAAGAAAATAATCCTGTTAACACCCACAGTCACAGCTGTGAGTGTTGTAGAGTTAGATTGGGTATTCCGTTGGCTCAAAATTAGATACCACTATGCCCTACTTATATTAACTTTATTATTTTCTAATGTGATAATTTACAGACCACTTGCAATAGAAGTAGGGCATTTACGGTTTTTTTATATACAACTAGATGACAAACAAGCTGACGTCCCACCTGATGGTAAGCGGTTACCGCCGCCTATAAACAACTGCAATAACAAGGGAAAATCACTTAATATTGAATAGAATAGAATAGAATAAAACTTTATTCAGCATCACAACATAAAAGACTTAATTCTAATACAAAATAAATTATTAATTATTATTGAGTGATTAAGCTGAAATGGTATCCACTCAGCACTTGTCGCAGCTGCTACAAACCACGACGCTGATTTTCAGTGGAGCCATTGCAGGTGCGTTGTCATCCTGAGCCCTAAGATGAATTGCCGTCCATGCCCGGTAATTAAACTGGCTACCTTTCCCTTCAATCCAAAACACAGCGAACTGTTTTACGGCTGGAATAAGAAAGTCGGTGGTATACCCATATAAAAAATGTACTCTTTGGTGGTACCCACCCAGACGACCCTACATATGGCCCTACCACCTAGTAACGGTTAGCGGTATTCGCCACTATATTTAAGTACCCAACAGGGTTTACAACTCCACCTTACAGAAGGTTCACCTCACTTGATTTATAAAGTTGACCAAGTATTGCCCAAGGAGCTACGAGCGTCTATAGGCTTCTGTAACCACTTACCACTAGATGGGACGTACGCTTATGTGTCACACTTTTGAATAATCAAGAAGCCTCACCAGAAGCATTAGCAGCGAAGTCATGTATAAACTGGACGCTGTCACCGCTGTCATTGACCACGGACACCTTCTCAAGGTCGTCCTGAATCTCCACGTGCTCGTAGATGCTGTCGATGGCCTGCTGCGTGCGCTCCGTGGGCACCGTGAACACCGTCATCGGCTCCGAGTGCCAGCGGATGGGGAGGAAGCCCACTTGGATCTGGGACTCGGCGTCGGAGGGTGTGAGGCTCTGTAAGTAGAGGAAACAGCGCTTTATACTTTCATGGTTATTGACATTTGAATTAGAGTTATGTATGGGATATTTACCATGTAGAAATATCGGGAACTCCCAACTATGAAATTACATGATAAATATCCCCTATATACGGCTAATTCAAGAGGATACAGCTGTTGTTCATTTATCAATTAAAAAACTAGATGTTTTCTAACGAAAAACATGGCGTCTGCTGCATCTGAATTAGGTTAGGACAAATAGCCAGCTGCTACTATTACGTAGGATTTTGGATTTATATTAATTATTAATTCAAACTCTAGGAGCTCAGTGGTGGTATTGGTTTGAGCGCTCTGGTTTCGACACGAAACACAAAGCAACTTTCGCCATGGTCGATCGTGCTGCGGAAAGCAAGTTAAGCCGTTGGTTCCGGTTGTTCCTGCAACTACTTTTACTCATCAGCCCGCATTGGGCCAACGTGGTGGTGTTATGGCCCAAAATCCTCGTGTGTTTCTACCATGTAGGAAGGCCTGTGCCCAGCAGTGGGACATATATAGGCTGGTGATGACGATTTATTCAAACAAAAGCAAAATCATAAATACGAGCTTCTATGTCGACTGCAACCTGCAAACTTACAATGATAAAACGCAATCGGTCAAACAGTTTTGATGCAGTTGTATCCAAGCTGTTGTTTTTTATACGTCAGATGACAGGCAAGCTAATGGCCCGCCTGTTGGTAAGTGGCTATCGTCGCTAATAGACACCTGCATTATCAAGGAAAAAATCACTTGGTATTGAAGGTGCTTTGTTATCCTGAGGCTTAAAATGAAATGTTTTCCATGCACTATAATTAGGTACTACATTTCCTTTCAATCCAAACACAGTTAACTGTATCGCGGTTGAAATAGGACCATTCCTATATTAACCGTGATACAGTTCACTGTGTGTGCCTGTGTGTGAAATTTTATCAAAGCTGCGAACATGTATATATACAATACAAGTTCGCAGTTTCAATAAAATTTCAAGATGGCGGTTATATCCAATGATTTTTGACAGTACAAAGCGATAAATGCCTTTATCTTATCGCGTTTTGGTGGTCATGCTAGGCGGGCTGGGCACTCTTCAGCTCTTCACTATGTACAGACGACAACAAATCAAGTAAAACAGTTGTACTAAGAAAGCCGCCTCTATTACGAACGGAATAAGGGCGGTCGCAAGGTCAAACTGTTACGTTTCGTGTGCTGCCGTCTGCACAAAGTCCCTAACTGTCCAAATACCTTTTAAAATGCGAAACGTCCCTTATAATAACCTCCTAGTCTGTTGAATACCCTTAACCTGTCAAGACACAGGTTCCAGACACCATCCCCCTTATTATAAAACGCGGGCTAAAGTTAGTCCGTTTAAAACTGATGCTGTCACTTATATTTGTTAAAAGAAAGACAGTGATGCCATCAGTGCTTCTTTAGTCCGCGTTTTATAATAAGAGGGAGAAGGTATTATATTGTCGTATGAGTCGTCGGGAGTCTTACGTGCCTGCACAAATTACGCACCTTTGATTATTTGTTATTTTCAATTTGTGACTAATGTTTGTTTTGTACCTATCCGTTATCCATCTATACAAGAAGAGAGTTCATCAGTCTGACAAATTATTAATCATCGGTAAGTCGCAGTGTACACGTCTAGTTGATAAATGATAATATCGCCAAGTTTGAGACTCTCATTTCTAACTTTGTTATTACCCGTAAAGGGCTACACGTAAACAAAACTATAGGTGCTTTCAAGCGTGTACACAAAGAGTCCAAGCCTATAGTGGCCATATGACACACCTATAACACTTATGGTGGTATCCGTTATAATCAAGGCTGGTCCTCTTTCGAAGGTCACTGCAGGCGAGTAATGCTACTTCCATGTACCTATATTAAACGCTCGTAAGATCGCACACCGTTAAAACTTTTCTTTTTTCTTTTTTAATAAGTTTAATCGCTTTTTTAAAAAAAACAGCAGAATCTCTACTTATGATGTAGCTAACACGATAATTTTCCAGTGTATACAGAATAGCAAATTTAGATCGGTCAGTATGGGAAAATCTGAAATTCTCTTGATAGAAACCATGTCGTCGATGTAGTAATAAGAAAAACTGCATTCATACATTTTAAAATAAACCTACTCAGCTCGGGAATCGAATCGGACGTTTTTACTATTCGGCCAGTCAAACCAAGACGTTCCATTTTCAAATGGGGTTTATCACGTCTTTGTATCTAATATACAAACTTATTCTAAGTGGGCTTTTCAACTGCGAATATTTGCGACACCAGCAAAGAGCTACAAACAACCATAGATACCATTTTACGCACCTAAACGAGTTGAATGTTGTATTGAAAAATTAGTGGTAATTTCGAACACTTACTAAAATAAATTCAAGAAAATGAAAACAATGCATTTTGTTCATTTTAGACATCATGTTTCATAGTAACGTTTACTGCTTAAGACCTACACAATCGATATCTAAATAGAAATAGTTAGTTTTATTTTTCAAAACGTCCGGGTTCGATTCCCGAACTGAGTACACTTTATTTCAAATGTATGAATGCAGTTTTTCTTAATACTAAAATCGATGACATGGTTCCTAAGAAGAGATTTACGTATGTCTTATAGTTTCAGACTTTCTCATACTGACCGATCTAAATGTGCCATCCTGTATATACTGGAAAATTATCTGTGACGAAAACTGACGATGACGACCCACAACTCAAGCAAGCAAGAGAAGCAACCCCCAAACTCCTTACTTAAGATTTAACCACAGATTAGATGTTTAACTGTTATCTAATCTGTGCTTAAGGTGGCTAAAATGGCGCTAAATGGAAGTAAGTCAATTGATTAACTATTTATTCAACGGATACTGCAATGACAGTAAGTCAATAGACCGGATTTCGCTAAACCGGAAATCAACGCACAGATGCTGTGCATCATTATCTCTAATCTATGCTGTGTATCATCACATGCCCGATAATCTATCAATATTTCGCACAATAACGAGGCGTAGTTACTAAGTAGGAAAGATATATCCAAGTCTTTCATAAATCTTATCATACCCTTAAAGAAGCACAAGTGCGCTTAATATTATTGTGTCTTTGAGGAGCACGAATGCTAGCCAGGCAGCTTTCTTCGCCAGATTCATGAAGAGAATAATGCAATAAGCAGTCAGTTCATACTACCAGAAAATTCACTAACCCTGGTACACACCAAGTACACACTTGCTGAAGCGATTGAAGGTGATTAAGATGCTTGTTCGTATGGTTGAGATCAACCAGATCACCAGTATCACCAAAGCCATGAAGAACATGAGCACAGCAGGTTCTGCCTCGTATAATAAGCACTTACCCCCCTGATATCCAAAGGTATATTGCAGAAGCCATTGAAGGAGCGGCTAGGGCGCTTGTTGACGTCGTTGAAATACACCAGGCCCAATCCAGCAGCAATCAGCAGCACCATGGCCATGAAGAACATGAGGCACATCAAGCAGGTATTGCATTGGGACCGGTATACCCACACGCTCATCCGCGACCTCCAGCGTGGTCTGTCACGCTCCTGAAATTCACGTTTTAAAGAATTCATTTGTGTAGGTACATAAGTCGGATAAGTACCTACCTATTATATTTCTCCGTAATCTTAGTATCCGTAACACAAGCTCTAATGATGCTTACTTTTGTATAGATGTCGCTGCCATCTGGTTAAATTCGCCGCTGAAATTGGATGCCTATAGCCCGTTGATTGAAAGATTAAACGTCGGGGTCCAATTGAATGCCTAGCCCGATAGTTAATTGAACTAGACTCACTGAACGTTTAACGACTTAGCGTATTGAATGGGTCGTCTTGTACTGAGAAGTTCTGGTTTGATTGATGGCTAATTTAAACCAGACGGCTGACATGACAATCAGCCATCTGGTTAAACGTTTCGCTCAATGACTTGGCTAGTTGTATCTCAGCCGTTTGATTGGATGCCGGCGTTCAATCAATGGGCTAGGCGTCCAGTAAAGCGGCTGATTTAACCAGACGGCTGCTACATAGATAATAGGTGTGAGTCATCATCATCATCATCAGCCTATATACGTCCCACTGCTGGGCACAGGCCTTCCTACATGGAAGAAACACATGAGGAGCTTGGTCCATAACACCACCACGCTGGCCCAGTGCAGGTTGGTGGGTATAGGTGTGAGTGTAGAAATATAATTATTATTATTTCTCGTTAACTTAATAATTGAAAGAATAGTTCATGCTATTATATTCCAGCTAAAAGACTAGAAGAAATACAAAGGGTACTCTAAAGTTCTCAGTAGTTCAGTTGTTAGAATAGTCATTGATTGTAAAGGTCATGGGTTCGCATCCAACCAGTGTCACGCGATTCTCAAGTTTCCATAATAGAAGTACAAATGTGATTTTGCTCATCAACAGGGACGGCATCCCTAGACAATATGCCTTTCGATAAATAAAAAATGTATGGCATTTGACATAAAGTCATCGATCGACTTTTGCAAATGTCAAACCTATAAATATCCGCATTTAAGGATAGCGAGAGGCTATTAACGAAAGGAATCAGATCTAGAGAGGCTGAGGGCCTAGACAAAATGCCATTTGACAATCGCTATCGCTTTCACTAAATGGAAAATGGAGATTTGATATTTGCGCTCGAAAATCGATCGCGAGCTTATGTCAAATCCCATACATTTTCCGCTTAGCTTAGCGATAGCAACTATCGAAAGGCATCTTGTCTAGGCCCCTTGAATGGAAAAATATTTTACACCACCATTTAACTACTTTTACTACTAATAAGCCGGTATAACATTTGGGCTTTAAATGTTAATCAACTGCTTACGGCAAACGTTATACGATTGTCCTTCAATTAGTATTTATCGAATGGCATTCCATGTAGAGCGGTAAATAGAACTCCTAAAATAACTTTACTTAACGGTTGCTTTACCTCATACCCTTGCGTTATGAACCAGTATAAATAGTTTCAGCATAAATAGATCATATAAAAGTATACTATCGACAAAATATGATATAAGCCTCTCGTAGATAAAAATATACTACAGCAATCAAATGACCGTAATAAGTTATGCAATAGTGCCTGTTAGACAAGACAGTGGCGATTTTTTAGGTTTTTCATAGTCAAGATTTTAGAAGTAAAGTGAGCTTAAATTTTCTTTGTTAACTTAATTAAATAATTCATGGAAGGTAACTTATAAGTCATTTTATTTAGATATAAATGACATCGAGTCATCCATTTGCAATGGTGGAAGCAACAAGTAGGGAGAGTGCGCAACGCCTGGGAGGATGCTGCGGTGGGGGGAGAAAGAAGGTGGGTAAGTGAGACGAAATATTGGGGGAACTGTTTGTATTGCACATATTGCGCGTTATTATAACTATAGTAATCAATAAGCTATTCATTATAAAAATATTTGCGTGCAGATTTTCTTCAGATTTTTGATTATGTAACAACTTCCTCCAATTATTTATCTAAGATAAAAATAAAATTATGTCGTTACAACAAACAAAATTGTCGCTAGGCTAGTACCTACCTATCTGACATAATATATTTAAATATTGCTGACATTGAGGACTGTGAGTTCATGAAAATACCTTGATTATTTTTTCAGAAATTAATATTAATTTTAATAACTAACACGAAGAGTTTTCGATAAATTAAAATAATTTTAAAAGGTAAAAACCTTTTTTTTGAAGAAACAAAATAAATCTAATTTTATACTTACCAGGACCAAAATAAATAAAGGAAATTATAAGGCATGTCTGATTTCGAGTAACACACCTAAAATGAAAATTGATTGAAACTTTCAGGAATACATAAAAATCATGAAATAATAAACATCTTTAAAACTAATCACAACTTACCACATCCACAACGAGTGGTGCATTGATCACATGATCCACTTTCTTTACAAAGTCGCTAGCTTTTGTTATTACCGTCATTTTTAAGGTTTAAAAACGGGAAATAATTTGCCTATTGCGTTGTTGCAATGGGAGCCCACTATTCACGGTGCTCTGAGTAATAAATCAATACTCGCCAAATACGCAGAACCTTGTTTATTTTCCTGCGCCTGAACCCAACCGAGCTAGGCGGGCGGCGGGCGGGAAGAGAGACGAGGATACTCGTTAATAGTATTGCTAGTTAAAAAAATACGCCAAAGGACATGGTTAAAATTTCTGACTAGGTGACTTTCCACCATTTACAAGAACACCATTAAAATATATAAAAAAAAATTACTAAATAATTCAATATCCTGTAGATATAAATAGTGTAGAACTCGGCAGTTTATTAACGTATTATAATAGTCCTTAATGCAAACTTCCGGCTATACATTTACATTTTGCTGCACAGATAAGAAAGAAATAAATCTTTGATTTCGCGCGATCAAAATGGTGGAAATCACAGATAGAATATCACAAGGTCTACCTTATAGCTGTACTTAATTAATTTTATTGACAGCTAATAACATTAATTAACAGCTAACCAATTCTTGCTATCTTTATCCTTTTACATGTTGCGAGAAAGAGATATACTGTACTTAACTTTAAAATTAAAGTATGTCTTCAGAATCAGGCTCATTTTCAGTAATAATTCTTATTTTTTTACAATAAAAAAAACATTAATATTGTGGCATTATTTATCGATAGCTTTACTCAATTTTCAATTGAATCATTCAAATGAAATTGAATTTTGATTTTGTCACAGAGGTCATATCTTGAATTCCTTGTCTATGAATTAAAAAGTTGAAGAATTTTGAGGAAACGGCCGATTAGTTCGTGTTGTAGAATATTCTGTGCTAAAAGAGGTTAAATGAATCAGCAACGTAATAAGTGCCGTTAAAACATGTTCGA
Source organism: Nymphula nitidulata (assembly GCA_947347705.1). Lineage (NCBI taxonomy): Eukaryota > Metazoa > Arthropoda > Insecta > Lepidoptera > Crambidae > Nymphula > Nymphula nitidulata. The sequence goes on from OX374618.1 coordinate 1,828,895, forward strand.
TTAGTTTCCTGCGACATTATTTTATGTTAGTTCTTTGTTTCATTGTGTAATTTCCACGTTTGTTTAAAAACTGCGAGCACAAATAAAATGGCGACTGACCAAGTGAAAAACCGCATGCAGGTTTTCAAGAACACTGGCAAAGATGTCGATGTAAGTACAAAATTTTCATTATTACCTTCCCTAAAGAGATAAATTTGTAATAGGTAATAACAATGGCACGACGTACTCACTTCAATCGTGATTTACTTTTCAGGAAATGCGCAGACGTAGGAACGAAGTGACAGTTGAGCTAAGAAAGAATAAAAGAGATGAAACGCTACAGAAACGGCGCAATGTGCCTATCAATGACTCTACAGATGAGGATGAGATCGAGAGGACCTTGGCCTCCACGAATCTCAAGGAGCTAGTGATGAACGCAGCCAACGCCGAGAACCCAGAAGTTCAGCTGGCGGCCGTTCAGCAATGCAGGAAACTTCTGTCTTCCGATAAAAGCCCCCCAATCGACGAGCTAATAATGAACGGGATTCTTCCAATACTTGTCCAATGTTTATCTAGAGCAGATAATCCCACACTACAGTTTGAAGCATCCTGGGCCCTCACTAACATAGCATCTGGCACATCAGCCCAGACAAACAAAGTTGTCCATGCTGGTGCTGTACCACTTTTCCTGCAATTGCTCATGTCACCTCATGAAAATGTCTGTGAACAAGCTGTATGGGCCCTAGGTAACATCATTGGAGATGGGCCAGTGCTCCGAGACTTTGTCATAGAAATGGGTGTAGTGAAGCCTCTGTTAAGCTTTATCAAACCAGAGATACCTATAACTTTCTTACGTAATGTCACCTGGGTAATTGTCAATTTGTGCAGAAGTAAGGACCCACCACCACCAGCCAAAACTATTCAAGAAATCCTCCCTGCTCTTAATGTGCTAATTGTACACAATGACACAAGTGTAAGTTGCTCATACTTATTCCTTTTTTTATCTTACCATACTTGCTTTGTCTTAACATAACTAATATAACTGTTCTTTAGATCCTGATATTTCATTTCATTATTTCAATATGCACATTACATATAGCCTGCTGGTGCTCACACAATAGAATGTCTACTCTGTGTGAGCGCCAGCAGGCTGGTAAGAAAAAAAAGGTTAATGGGATTAAAAGCTTAGCCACCTTTCTATATAAATGTCAGATATGTATTCCTTACTACTGAGTAGGGCTTGCAATTAGAGTATTCAAATGTGGATATTTGTCCGTATTTATTATTTAAATATAAAGCAACGAAACAGTATTTGAATAATATATTTAAATTTTCTTTTTTTTTTAAGTTTTACTGATTTAAAAATAGGGTGACACATTTCAGTCAATCTTGTTACTAGCCCGCTACTACTAGAATGGTTATATTTTTCAAATTGTTTGTTTACATTTTAATCAGTCCAGTGTGTGATTTTTGTGCAAAAAAGATAGCTAGTTATGTAATGGAATCATAGTGTGTGATTTATCATACATTATTGTTGTTCATTTTTGGTAGTCACACATAGTATTTGTCCCATGATTTTAGTTAAAAAGAACCTTATTACATATTTTAGGTTTTGTAATAGTAGAAACAATGCAAAAGTACATAAATAACATATTTGATGATTTAGTGCATAATCAAATCTTGCTTATTAAATTTAACTTACTTTGGTATTTGATTATACTGAAATTTGAAGATTGAGAAGGAAGGCGTAGAAACTGGTTTCGGATATTTTCAATTGATTTTAAAAATATAAAGGCTTGTTTTTACAAAAGTTTTCGAATTTCACTCACTTTTTATTAGATTTATTGTTTTAGAGGATTTGTGTATATTTTGAATTTGGGCATAAGTCCAATATTCATTTTGTTTCTTTAAAAGAAAAGTATGTACCTACTATTAGATTATATTCAAGTATTGACCCTAAAATTAATGAATAATTATATACCTAAAACTTATGAATATTTGCAGGTCCTACTACTTAGTCTTGTTGTTCTATGTAAAATAAATAATTTCAGACATATATTTTGCTCATATCTACATATGATTTAATATAACATTCTTTCATGTTTATTTCTTCATCTAAAATAAAAATGTAACATCTGTGGATATTGCTCATCTAAATTTAGACATTTATTTGTATAAGATAACAAAAGATATTCCGTAACTTATGATGCTACTATGTTAATTTGGCTTATTTATAGCAATTCATATTTTCATTTTCAGATTCTAGTTGACACAGTGTGGGCCATCAGCTATTTAACGGACGGTGGCAATGAACAGATTCAAATGGTAATTGAATCTGGCATTGTGCCAAAACTGATTCCTTTACTCTCCCACAAGGAGATGAAAGTGCAGACAGCAGCTCTCCGGGCAGTTGGCAACATAGTGACCGGCACAGATGAACAAACACAAATTGTGCTCAACTGCGATGCCCTTTCACACTTCCCCGCCTTATTGACTCATCAGGTTAGTGATGTCATATACTATTCAACAACAAGGCAACTAGTGGCAGAATTTGCAAATGATAGTACTTAAATATTTTCTTTAGAAATTGATTTATATTGATGAATCATGGACAAGAGGTACATATCTGTATAACTAATCAGTTCTAATTTTCTCAATTACAAAGTTGCTTGTGGAAGTATTTAATTTATTTTTCAATGGAAAATAACTACTGTTACAGAAAGAAAAGATCTGCAAAGAAGCCGTATGGTTCCTATCAAACATCACAGCTGGTAACAAGCATCAGGTTCAGGCAGTGATTGATGCAGGCCTCCTGCCTATGATTATTGAGAACCTCAGGAAAGGAGAGTTCCAGACACAGAAGGAGGCTGCTTGGGCGGTTTCCAACTTAAGCATAAGCGGCACCAAGGAGCAGGTGGCCACCCTCATCAACTGCGGAGTAATCCCTCCCTTCTGTAACCTATTAAGCTGCAAGGATACTCAAGTTATCAATGTAAGTTTCTTTTTTTATAATATTCATACTTGTTTTAATAAAGTAGGATATGTTGATTGTGTATATAATAATCAAGCATGAGTTAACCTGTTGAGCCACACATTCCAGATAATTGTATCTGGAATGTGTGGCTCAACAGGTTAACTCAACTGGGTAAGGGTTTTAATTATCATGTGGTCCTGGAAGTCTTGTGCAGCTTAACAAATTAATAAATTATCAGAATTTTTTACCAGAAATCTCGTGTGTGTGTGAGCATTGATTTCCTGAAAAACAAAATGTAACATTCCATACTGTCAGTTTTTTTTACAAAATTTGTATGAAGGAATCTATTAAATCCAGTTTAAATGTCTTGCAGGGCTGTTTTAAAAGATTATAACCGTGATATAACAAAATTCGTTATTAATTTTGGGTGTTGCACATATTTTACTATACTATATCTGTGAGTTTTCTTAACACAACATTATCATTTAATAGTGTCGTTATTTTAACAAACTGATAATTAGTAATCTGCAACTGATAATAAAAACAACGTTGTGAATAAGTTCATTGATAACTTTATATGTAATTATTAATATTATAACTTATTAATCTGTATTGTACAATGAAAAATGTGATGCCATAATTTAGTTATACCTCTACTAATTTATACATAGTTGTTTATTGAAACTAAAGTGGAGCAGTGCATATACTGCATATATAACTTGGAGAACACTTCACAATACTTTACCAACCAAGCAACCTCAATATTTGCCACCTTTTTTAATACAGCAAACGTGGCACACAAGAGTACAACCCGCCTGATAGAAAGCAGTAACCCTAACCTATACTCGTTGGTTGTGACTCTGCAATGAAACCAACTGACAGACCCCCTAAGTGAGCCATAGCCACCTTACTCACTGCAGAAATACAATACAGTATGCTGCAATCTTCTATTATGTCTGGGGGGCCTTAAACATATTATTATTATTATCCTTAGCAGATGAACAGTTTTTTATGTTTGTCTAATCTGTTCATATTATGTCTATTTCATACCTTTACAAACATCTCTAAATATTGTTATGATCTTTTTATAGGTTGTCCTAGACGGGCTGAGTAACATGCTCAAGATGGCCGGTGAGAACGCGGAGCAGGTAGCCAACATGATCGAGGAGTGTGGCGGCATTGACAAGATTGAGGCGCTGCAGAGCCACGAGAAGATTGAAATCTACAAGATGGCCTACGACATTATTGAACAATACTTCGCCGGGGAGGTGAGCAATGATTATTTATATGGCTATTACTGTAATAGTTATCTCGCTACCATACAATATTTGGTTTACATATTCTATGTTTGAAATCATAATATGTACAGTTGGTACATTAAGTTTTTTTAATACAACTAGATGACAATAACAGTTTGACCACCCTTACCTTGCTTGTAATAGAGGCGACGTTCGTAGTTCAACTGTTACACTTGATGCGCTGTCTGTACACGGGACAGCAGATGAAACATAATATATTGACATTTGTGGGTACTTTAAGTTGTTCTATTTATTAATTTTCCATCCAATTGACTTAGGGTTGTTGAAAAGGATTTTAAGATGATTAAAAGCAGCAAAACTTGATGGTAATGAATATATTTTAAAGCGAAATCACATTAACAGTATTAAATGAGTAAGCAAACAGAACGAATGACACCATGACAACCGAATAACAACGTAATATCAAAAGTAAAAGAATACAAATTAAAAGGTATACAAAAACGGTCTCTAAGGAGTACGCAACATCCTCCCCCTTTGTGCAAGCACTAATTTGGAGCAACATTGAGCCTGACCAGCTTGCTGAGGGGACGACGCAGCGTACCTGCCGCAGTGGATACGTCTACCACCCTTACCACACCATCACGTCCCGGGTGTGTTGCTGAAACCAGCCCTCTAGGCCACAGTCCTCTTGGTAGGCCGCCGTCGACAACAAGGACGAGGTCTCCAATGGCAATCTGGTTTGCTTGGCCTTGGCGGGGTATTTGACGTGGCTGCATTACCGGAAGCACCTCTTTGACCCATCGAGTCCAAAATAAATCTGCGAGCCGCAACGCCTTCCTCCACTCAGCTCGCCCAAACAAGACGTCATCGTCAAAGGTTGCAGGGAGCACGTTTGTTGAGGATGAGCCAATCAGGAAGTGAAAGGGCGTCAGTGTCTCTTGGTCGCTAGGGTCGACAGAAACGTACGTCAATGGGCGTGAGTTAACTATTGCTTCCGCTTCTGCTAAAAGTGTATGGAGTGTCTCCTCCTTCGGTGAACGGTCTTTCAGCGTAACTTTGAGGGCAACTTTAACTGAGCGGACGAGTCTTTCCCAGCAGCCACCAAAATTTGGAGCAGCAGGTGGTATGAAACTCCAACTGATTCCGTTGTTTGTGTAGAAGTCCTGCAACAATCTATTTGCCCCAACAAAGGCCGTACCATTGTCCGAAAATATGGTTGTGGGAGCACCTCTTCTCGCTATAAATCTGCGGATAGCAGCAATCGCTGAGTCTGCCGAGAGCGAATGTACCAGCTCTAAGTGAACCGCCCTTGAGGTCATGCATGTAAACAAGGCGACATATCGCTTTTCATGCCTTCGGCCAATCGTCACCGTGATGGGACCAAAGTAATCTAGGCCCGTGAACGTGAAGCAGCGACTATGATGTGCCATACGCTGGGACGGAAGATCGCCAGTCGGTGGTGTTTGTGGAAGAGTCTTATGTATACGGCAAATTAAACATCGGTGCGCTACTGATCTGACAGTGTTTCGTAGCCGTAGAAGCCAGTACTGCTGCTGTAGCTCATTTATGACCGCTTCGTGATTTGCATGACCCATCTTCACATGGTAATGGTGCACCAACAATCTGACTACGGGGTGACAGCCGTCCAAAAGCACCGGAGTCTTGAGGTTTTGGCTCACATCCTCTGCGGCTCCGATCCTCCCTGCTAAGCGTAGGAGCTTATCATCTCCAAGAGTAGGCGACAACTTGGCAAGTCGACTTTTCATAGATATCGGTTTTGCGTCTAAGATGCAGCGGTATTCTTCGGCAAAACTTTCCATCTGAGTTTTCAACAAGATGTTCCTTTCTGCAGCTTTCATAAATTCTACACCAAGCGGGATCAGAGTAGGGGTGGTGGTGGACGTATTTTGTGGACGGTGATTGTGGTTAGAAGACGAAGAATTTTGAATAAGTTGCCGAAAAGTATAAGCCGCTTGGTGGACGCGTGCGGCAGCGCGTACCAAGCGCAGCCAGCTGCTAAACTTTGAGCAGTCTGCTGTAACCGCGGCAGACAGGTTAACGCGATCTGTTAGAACCCCCACCGCTTCAGAAGGCTTATGTTTTAATTCGCTCTGTCCCCGAACCGGCGGGAGCTCTATGGATGGCTCTGCAGGCCAGTCCTCGGGAGAGAGAAGAAGAAACGAGGGTCCGATGAACCACCTGCTTGATTGGTTCAAAGAAATTGACCGTAGGCGAGTCGCGTCGTCAGCCACGTTCATGTCTGTCGGTACCCACAATGAAAAGGAGTTTAAGATGATTGAAAGCAGCAAAACTTGATGGTAATGAATATATTTTAAAGCGAAATCACAATAACAATATTAAACGAGTAGGCAAATAAAACGAATGACACCATGACAACCGAATAACAACGTAATATCAAAAGTAAAAGAATACAAATTAAAAGGTATACAAAAACGGTCTCTAAGGAGTTCGCAACAGTTGTATTAATATGTCATGCCCAGATGTCATCAATAACAATTAATATTTAATTGTGACTGGTTTATCGGGCTTTAATTATATCACTCTCATGTCACATGACAACAAACACCAATCTTAGTGTATGACGTCACTTGTTGTTAGCATCAGATACTGTCAAAAGGAAAACCATCTAAATCACCATAGCAAATTCAGTGATTGGTAACAGGTGACGTCAAAGCCTCACATCACACATGACATGTATTGGCGTTATGAAGCGAAATCTAAACATTAATAATTTTTGAAACATTATTCGTATTAAAATAACAATGATAACTATTTCGGGCCATAATAAGCGATATGAAACACTTTTTCAAATTTCAACATTCTATTATACAAACTAATTATATTCAGATTTTTACTGTGATAAAGCAAATGCCCTTTTCGTAAACGTATTCTGTATACTGTATGTTAAAACTGCATAGTTTTAATTCTAGTTTTGATATTATGTAAAATGTAATAAATATCCTTTTCATAACCTTTTTTTTAAAAAAAACTTAATCTATGGCGCGCTGGCTGTATATCTTATTCCTTTTTGTTTAGGCGGGAATTTTAACATGTTTTTTTTCTCAGAGCATATGGATTAAACCTGGATGTGTACGTCGTTGAAACTAACAAGTAGTTTTATTTTGATATATTGATACCTAAATGAGCCTACTGTATGTTTGTTCACAGGAAGAGGACGCATCGTTGGTGCCGGCGGCGGCGGACGCGGGCTTCCAGTTCGACCCCGCGGCGGCCGGCTCCCACGACACGTTCCGCTTCTAGGACCGCCTGCCCGACCACGAGTTCTGGCGCGACCCGCACTGACCTCGACCTTGACCTTGACCTCGCCGAGGTCACCGAGGTCACCAAGGTCACAGGTCGGACCGCGCCCGGTGCTCTCGGCGGCTACGATGTGATACGACTCTATTGTGATGTTTGACGTTTTTCATCTTTGTTTTCGTACTAGTTGTAAACGGACACGGAGTGGATGAGCTTTAATGTCGAGTGCCGCGTACGCGTCGTACGCGCCGATGTAATCCGCTTACCTATCGACGCTTTCGGTAATAACATAGTATTTATGTTTCGATTTTAACTCGGTTATAACATTACAGGACTTGGAACTAGAGTGAGCACCGCACGGTTATCAATTATGTTCTGACATTAAGACCATTTGTATCTATATACCAATAATAAATTCTGTCCAATATAAAATGTTTTTAATCCAAATACACATGTTTTATTTGTATTAAAAAATTGACGGCAGGGACTCTTCACGCGAACCCAGAGACTTGAACTCGAACTTTCTCTGAAATGGTAGAAGAATTTGCTTTTAGAAAACAGTTTGCCAAATATGAACATTTGTCATATAATACAAGTGTACCTTGTTGAGTTCGCAAGCGTAGCATTTAACGTTGGCGTAGGACTCTGTAGTATCGTCGGGCAGCGAGCGCAGAGTCAAGCGACTGTTCAGAGACACGGCATCGTAGAACAGGCCCACCTTTTGCTGGAAACTGCAACCAAAGCAGTAGACACTTCAATTTTCCCTTCTAATATACTCGTTTCTATATTTTAACTAGTTTAGGTTGTAGATTTAATATTTATTCGGTTATCTAACAGTTTAATGAACGATAGTTTGTGTTGTTTAAGAAATAATTATGTTATTCGCTAAACGAAAAGGACCAGTGAAAATTCGGGCTAAAAATAATTACATCCTCTTTATATATTCCCATTTCTTTATGCAACTTTTGTAGAGTGACTAAGGCCGGTGACAATGTGAAAGTCCAATAACAAATTAAAAAGTAACACAATAGTAGGTAGTCTGTATACTATGTAAGATAATGAGTCAATTAAGAATAAACAGATTTTTTGTTAACCAATCTTATGATCTATGATATGCATACCTATTATCCATTATCCTATACATATATTCTGATCTGTTTAGGTCTATTTTGAAATTTGTACAATAGAGTGGAGCACATAGTGCAGTATCGTGATAGCAATGACTTCATTGGTATATAAGGTTCTCATTGCGGAATGACACCACACAACATAATATCTAACACAATGTATAATCCGTTCTATATGGCTAAACATTGACAAGGAGGCAAATTAGTACAGTTGTATTCATTTATTATATTAATAGCAGATCACTATTTGATTAATATAAAGTAAAGTGAAAGTAACAAATTATATAACATCGGTACATTTTTGCACACTACTGAACATTTATTTTAAGCTATCTGTTCTTTAATCTATCAGGGATTTTGTTTTGAGAATAAGAAATTTATGTTTTGTCCTCCCCTTTTAAAAAATGTTCAAAGCCAGTCTATAAACCATAGGGTATAACGGAACCGCTTGTCAAAACAAAAATAGCAACAACTAAAAATCAGCTATTACATACAAACAATTAGTCTAGCTAACAATATTCCATGTATTTTAAGTATGAACTGTTTTTAAGGGTAACAGTAGCGTATATTATCCTAATTCGTAAAAAATAGCGCCAGATTCTAACTTAGGCAACATCTGAATTATGATAGCTTTGAATGATGGATTAGTTTATATCTAAATTTTTTGGTACCGTTATTATATGTATTTAAAAGCACTTCATTGGGTACTGTGATTCCCTGTAATTACCTTCCCTTACTCCCTGTATACCGACTTGTTTGGTCACTCACTTGGGCAACGGCTTCTCCCAGTGGTTGTCGACGCGGTTGACCTTCATGATGGCTCCGAGCCGCTGCAGCAGGCTGTAGTTGTCGTTCTGGATCTTGGTCTTCCTGTCTTCCTCTCGTTGGCATTTCTTGAGCTTCAGTAACACGTGCGGCCGCGCGGCCGGCGCTCGGTCGTCTATGGCCGGTAGGGCTGATCTTACCTCAAACAACATGGTACTATTAAATCATTGGTAGACCCCCGCGTAGATGTCGGCTACCGCATCAAAAGTTTGCCTATCCCCTTTCTAATGATGTAATTTATCTCCTAGAAAAACATCTAGATTGTTTCAGGAGTGTATATTTGAAAGACGATAGATAGAAGAATCACTTGCACATATATTCCAAGCTAGATTTTAGAGACAAAGTAATTAATTTCAAAGTCAATAATCTTTGTGATCTTGTGAGCTTTTGTGATCATGTCTATAAATCTCTTATTGAGTCATTCAAATTCATTCAGATATAAGATATTCTCAATTCATATCCTTATAATGTGTTGGGAATTAGGGATCCTCTTAACACACACACAATAGTATGTAACTCCACTGTTCCTATTTTTATTTATCGCTTGGCATTATTATATTTTTTTTAACTTTATCTTGGTATCTATAATTTTAGTTTTACAGTTAAGTCTCTCGAGTCGGTCGTTGTATTCTCATTAATATATTTCTAAATTGAACACAAAAATGTACCTATACCTACTTAATCTTATATCAGATAAAAAAAGCAAGATTTTCTCTGTTTAATGTTCATAATTTTTCCTATTATCTATATTTTTGGTGCTCATTCGTTCGAGTCTAGGAAATGTTTGTATAATGCCTCTTTTATAATTTAATATTAACTACATAAGTATGTATCATTAATGTAACAGCCAATGAAATAGCTAAACGTTCACATTTTTGACAATACAAGTGACTTACTTTAGATCGATGGTCTTTGAATCTCCTGTCCTCCCACGGCTGAACGAGCAGCTTATCTCGCCTCGACAACATGCCATCAATCACCGCACCAAACTACAGCTGTGAGGTGACCAAACCGCCGCCAGTTATGTCGATACCGGTCGCTTAGTTACACACCCTTGTTTTATTAACCCTCAATAAAAAAGAGGGGTGTTACAAGTTTGACGTGTAGTCTGTGGCATAATAACCGAATGGACCGATTTTGCTTTTTTTTTTTTAAAGCTGATGGTTTTAGCTATAATTTATGAAGATCGGTTCAGGCGTTTGATGACCATCAGCTCATTTCCTACTTGACAAAAGGGTTTTACTAACTTTCACAGATCCGATTGATTTCAAATTTGATTAACTGTTACTTTGGTGGTATTTCCAAGACATGCTAACCTTGTGCTGATGCTGTACCATCAAATAGTCTGCGGGATGCTCAATTCTTCATAAACTTACAGCAGATATAGCGTGTTTGGGCTCATAAGAATAGTCTCAATGAGATGGTGTTAGATAGATGATTAAACGTGGCCGGGGGTTACAATTTTTTATTATTTTATATTATTTTTAATTGAATTTTTAGCAGCACTATCATAATAGCCTTGGTTCAGTCCCCTACCCCCAGGGGTATGGTGGGTCTGTGATGTTTAATTTGTGTGATTATATTTCGTTGTATAACTGGGTGTTTATTTCGGCAGTGTGTTGTTTATACACAGAAACTAGAATAGGGCATCAAGTTTTAATCGATTTAGAACACAAAATCCTGGTAAATTGCTTAATTTTTATTTTAATAGCAAAAATCCATGTCCTAGGGTGGGAGCGGAACCCGCGACAATCCGATATCCAGGTTACGGGTCTGAACACTGCGCAACCGAGGTGTGGTTCTGTTGGGGACGTGTAATGACGTTCTTGGCCCTGGCGGCGTTAAATAAGAACACTAGAATATCCGAAAACGAACTATAATTATATTTTATCAAAAGCGGTACAAAATAATAAACTTCATCAGAGACAGGAAAAATAACAGAGAGCGGTCGCTATGGCAACCGCGATCTTCACCACTCCGGCCTGCGCGCGCTGGCCGCGCTCTCACCCCCGCAGCAATCTTTGAGGTGATGTGCTCGCCACACCACCCCCCACGGAGAATTAAGGCCCAGGTATCTGGAAGAAATTTGTGAACTGAACCCGACGGCCCGAACGAGTGTAACGGGCACCGTCTGTCTGTATGCGGCTACTAGCTGCCTCCTGAGAATTGTCTGCCAAAACATAAGCTGGCTTAACTCTGTCTATGGAAACAGTGACAGGTCCTCTGCTCGTGATAATAGTCATTGTTTTGTCCGACCTATTAGTGACTCTGTGAGGACCAGTGTATGGAGCTTCTAAAGCACCTCGCAACGCATCTTTGCGCAAAAACACATGCGAAGTTGTCTTGAGGTCTTCGTGCATAAATACGCTGGCAGGAGAGTGATGCGACGCCTCTTGCGGTCTCAGAAGTGACATGTTGCGTTTGAGTTGAGAGACAAAATCGGATGGTTTGAGCTGGTTACTTAGAGTTGAGTGAAGAAACTCCCCAGGAATTCTCAGCGGCTCACCATATACCATCTCAGCCACTGAACACTGCAGGTCTTCTTTCCAGGCTGTCCGAACGCCGAGCAGGACTATAGGGAGGACGTCCGTCCATCTTTGTTCCCCGTGAGCCATGATTGCAGCTTTCAGCGTCCGGTGAAATCGCTCTACCATTCCGTTGGCTGCCGGGTGGTAAGCGGTTGTGTGGCGGAGCTGAACCCCGCATAAGTCCGCAAGAGCCTTAAAAAGTTGAGACGTAAACTGGCGACCTCTGTCAGTAATCACAGTCTGAGGACAACCAAAACGCGATATCCATATCGCGTAAAAAGCTCTCGCTACCGTTTCAGCGGTTATATCCTGTAACGGCTGAACTTCTGGCCATCTTGTGAATCTGTCGATAGCTGTGAGACAGTATTTAAAGTCGGAAGATGATGGAAGAGGGCCAATTAAATCTATGTGCACGTGACAGAATCTCGATTGTGGCAACTGAAAACTGCCCAAAGGTGATGAAGTATGGAGATGAACTTTAGACCTCTGACAAGCTTCGCAGGCCTTGACCCAGTCACGACAATCCTTCCGAGCCGAGGGCCAAATATACCTGTCTGTCAACACTTTGGCAGTTCCTTTTACTCCTGGATGACTCATGGCGTGGATCGAGCTGAAGATCTGCCGACGCAGCTCCTTTGTGACAAAAGGACGGGGCCTCGACAAAGAGACATCGCAGTATACAGCGATGTTCGATCCTGGAACAGGTACTTTTTCCAACTTTAAAGAGGTTGATTGATTGGAGAGAAGTTCTTGAAGTTCCGTGTCACCTTCCTGAGAATGAGCTAGTTGTTCTAGGGTCGGCGGTGATTCTACGGCTTCAATGCGAGTCAAAGTGTCGGCCGGAATATTATCTTTCCCTGAGATATGCCTTATATCAGTTGTAAACTGCGACACGAAATCCAGGTGGTTAAACTGTCTCGGCGAACATTTTTGCTTGTTCTGTTTGAAAGCGAAAGTAATAGGCTTGTGATCTGTGTATATGACAAAATGCCTACCTTCAATCATATGTCGGAAATGTTTGACACTTTCGTAAATAGCGAGCAATTCACGGTCGTAGGCACTGTAAAGCTGCTGGGACTTATTCAGCTTCTTTGAAAAGAAAGCGAGTGGTTGCCAATCTCCTTCTAATAACTGTTGCAGCACTCCTCCTAGGGCCGAACTCGAAGCGTCGGTCACAAGAGCAAGAGGTGCATTCATAACAGGATGGGCGAGAAGGGTGCATTTCGCGACATTCGCTTTACAGTTGTTAAAAGCGGCGAGAAGCTCGGGCGTCCAAGCAAGCGGTTGAGTACCCTTCACCTTGGGTCCCGACAGCATGCTATGTAGTGGCGCTTGATCAGCGGCTGCCTGTGGAATGAAACGCCGATAGAAATTGAGCATTCCCAGAAATCTGCGTAAGCCGTTGACCGTCTTCGGTGGCGGGAACTCCTTAATTACCTCTACCTTGCTCTCCACAGGACGTGTGCCATGCTGGGATATGTGAAACCCAAGAAAATTTATCTCGCCTTGGCCGAATTCACATTTTCCTTCGTTTATGTGAAGCCCGTAGTCCCTCAGGCGCCTGAACACTATTTCCAGGTGCTCCAGGTGTTCGGATGCGTCCTTCGAATACACCAAAATGTCGTCGATGTATGAGAAACAGCAGAAATCCAGACCTCTCAACACCTCATCGACGAACCGCTGGAAAGTTTGTGCTGCATTCCTTAAGCCGAAGGTCATGTACGGGAATTCCACTAGGCCGAAGGGCGTTGTAATGGCTGTCTTCGCAATATCACTTGGAGCGACAGGTATTTGGTGGTATGCTTTCTCCAGGTCAATTTTGGAAAATACCGTGCTACCCGCTAGCCTGAATGCATAGTCCTCTATGTGCTTAATAGGGTACCTGTCCGGCACTGTGCGCGCATTGAGTGCACGGTAGTCCCCACAGGGCCTCCAGCCATTCTTCTTCGGCGCTAGATGAAGCGCTGATGCCCAAGGTGAGTCTGACGGGCGCGCCGTTCCATCCCGGATCATGTCTTCAAACTGCTCCTTAGCCATCTTGAGACGATCCGGGGCTAAACGACGAGGTCTGCAAAACACTGGAGGTCCAGGTGTTGTATTGATGTAGTGGACTGTTGAATGTTTCACCCTACGAAGAACACCTGAAGGTCTAACGAGATCGGGATAGTGAGAGAGTAATTTATGAAACTCGGTGGTACCTGATATCGCTTTGATGCTAGTTTGGCTGCAGGCCTTGATGGTTCCGGGCGAGACCAATGTTGTGACGCTGTCTATCAAACGCCTGTTCTTGCAGTCTACCAACAAGCCATAATGTGCAATGAAGTCTGCTCCGATGATTGGTTTGTCCACGCTTGCTACTACAAAGCTCCAGGTGAAATCCCGTCTCAAACCCAGGTCCAAGTGTACAGTCAAGGTACCGTAGGTGCTGATGACGCTGCCGTTTGCAGCAGTAAGGCTGTAGTCCGTAGGCTGCCTGGGCTGGCGTAAAAATCGCCGTGGAATCACACACAAATCGGAACCGGTGTCTATTAAATATTGCACTTTCGTTTTCCGGTCGGTAATAAAAAGGCGACTGGTAGCACCTCGACAGTCGTCCGTCGCCTCTACGCACTGTCTTCCCTGTTTTCCGACTTGTACGAACAAGGGGATGTGCACTTTTTCGCCTTGACACCGAAATTGTTATGGTACCAACAAACACCTGGCGTCTTGCTTCGGCTGCGACTCCTCGACCGGGACCTGCCCTGGGACAAAGAACGCCCACGAGAACGTAAGTTAAGCTGAGATATTTGCTTACTGAGTTCTGACTGTATGCGCGACGCGATTATGTCGTCTATGCGGCTTAACAACCCTTCGTAGCTATTAGAAACGACGCTCGTGCTTGCTACTTGTTGTAAAGGTGCCGGCGCAACCTCACAAATCTTATCCGCCAGTTCCGCGACAACTTCTAAACTGTCTGAGGTTTGAGATACGATAATCGCCTGAACGTGAGAGGGCAAGCGACTCGACCACAAACTACGCAAAAATTCATCGGTCACACCGTCAGCCGCTAGCGTTTTCAAATGGCGCAAGAACTGCGACGGCTTCCTATCTCCCAATTCCTCGTGCGACAAGAGCTGTGTAATTTGATGCTGACGAGAAATAGATAAGCGTTTCGTAAGCTCTATTTTCAACTTGTCATACTTATTTACAGACGGCGGGTTCTTAACAATGTCTTTGATTTCGCGAATGTACCTTTGGTCTAGCTGCGAGATGACATGATAAAACTTCGTAGTGTCCTCCTTAATACCAGAGATTTGAAACTGCGCCTCCGCCCGCACGAACCACACCTCCGGGTCTTCGGGCCAAAACGGTGGTAAGCGCACCGCTACTCGATTCACTGCGGCACTCGCTGACGCGTCTTCAAATCGGGCATCAGCTTCGTCCATTACGAGTTCGTGTCCGTTTGACATACCTCGAACGCGGGGTCACCAATGTGGTTCTGTTGGGGACGTGTAATGACGTTCTTGGCCCTGGCGGCGTTAAATAAGAACACTAGAATATCCGAAAACGAACTATAATTATATTTTATCAAAAGCGGTACAAAATAATAAACTTCATCAGAGACAGGAAAAATAACAGAGAGCGGTCGCTATGGCAACCGCGATCTTCACCACTCCGGCCTGCGCGCGCTGGCCGCGCTCTCACCCCCGCAGCAATCTTTGAGGTGATGTGCTCGCCACAGAGGTATTGGGATGACCTAGTTAGTATTATTATACCTACTCTTAGTATACCACTTCTCTTTCAACTCGGAGGAAGGATCCACTGACACCAGCAGAGTAATTCATAAATTCAGATCTGGAATTTTACCCTCTTATACCATCTACCCGAAAATTTTATCCGTTTACTAGGTGGTAGGCCCGTATGTAGAGTCGTCTGGGTTCGCTGTGTTTCGGATTGAAGGGAAAGGTAGCATTGTAATTACTGGGCATGGACGGCATTTCATCTTAGGCCTCAGGATGACAACGCACCTGCAATATCAAGTGATGTTCCCCTTTGTTATTGGAGGTGTCTATAGGCGGCGGTAGCCGCTTACCATCAGGTGGGCCGTCAGCTTGTTTGTCATCTAGTTGTATTAAAAAACGTATAAGTTCACAGTTCTGACTATATGATTAGGAAGCGGAACACGAGGAGCTCGTTGGCGTAGCGGTTTGAACGCTCTGGTTTCAATTACGAAGACTAAGCAACTTTCGCCATGGTCGATCCTGGGATGGGTCAATCTTTGTTAGCTTTATCTCCTCCGTGCTTCGGAAGGCACGTTAATCCATTGGTACCGGTTGTTACTGCAACCGCTTTCATCCACCAATCCGCATTGGGCCAGCGTGGTGGTGTTATGGCCCAAACTCCTCATGTGTTTCTCCCATGTAGGAAGGCCTGTGCCCAGCAGTGCGACGTATATAAGCTGGTGATGATGATGATGAAAGGAAGAGAGAGGGTGAACCAAGCGCTCGACTTGGTAGCACCTATACCTTATAGATCGCAGCTAAATAATAACAGTTCTTAGCTATAATTTATGAAGATCTGTTCAGGCCTTTGATGAGTATCAGCTTATTTCCTACTTAATAAAAGTTTCTTACTAACTTTCACAGACCCAGTTGATCTGAAATTTGGTTTTCTGTTACTTCGGTGGTATTTCTAAGACATGCTAACCTTGAGCTGATTCTTTACCATCAGTCTGCGGAATGCTTAATTCTTCAGAAACTTACAGCAGATATATCGTGTTTGGGCTCAGAAGAATAATCTCAATGAGATGGTGATAGATTGACCTTCAACGTTGTAAGGGTTATTTAAAATTTTCAATTTGGTATTATGTTGTTCCTACGATGAGTAAGGTCGCCGGAGATCATTGAGATAGTCTTGTTGGGAGCTGGTAGACTCGTCTGCTGTGCTGTCAATATAAAGCGTTCTCTTAATTTCACAGGGTATGCAACGCGTGAGTAATGCCCAAAGTGCTACGAGCGTCTATTGGCTACGGTAACCGCTTATTGGCTACCCGTACCCAAGTTTGCTACGTGTCGTATAGAAAATTACTATTATTTATTATACAAAAACCGTCCTGCAGGCTTTTGTGATTTCAACTGTTTATAATAATATGAGATTTATTCTTTCAAAGATAATTTTGGATTACATAAATGAATCCTTCTGTCATTCGTATTCGGTGAGAGATCCTAAATGGGAAAAGACTAAAATTGAAAGAAAGTGTGATTGCAAATTAATAAATAAATTATAATGTTAAATATTATACACTGCACTTACAATGGTATCATATTATCATGCTCGTTACATCTGAGAATATACATGAAAACGTTCAAACACATGGTTACAATACAAATTAGAAAAATAATAATTTGAGCAATATAAAAATAAAAAACCGAATCACTCGCTATAGTGTATAAACTATTATTAAACAATATTGTTACGGAGCTACATCGCCTTCGTCCTGGTACGTGGGTCTCGCTACCCGGAACGCGTCAAACTAACGCACTCGCGCGTTTCATTCAATAAAAGCTTAGGAATGTAAGTGTCTGTTAATTCCATACATTTGGCAATGTTTATTACTGTAAAGCTTGTCAATATTATTAGAATTAGTGTATCCGCCTCGTCTATACATAATCCCTACCATAATCTATCTGTGACACATCCAATTCATAACTTATAAAACTTTGTTTTCGTTAATTGATACTTACTTCAGAGAAATCTTAGCGTACACTGTTTTCAACTTTTACTAGATTACTTAAACACACAGAAAAGTATATTTTTCAAACAGTTCGCGATTTTAAGCTTAAACGTTAAGCAATTAGAGATCAATGTCACAATGTACGCTAAGTTTCGTCTTACTAAACTATACACCATTCATTCCGTCGTAGCCTCCAAAGTATCTTGTGCTGCATTGAATCCCAAATGCAAACAAATGCTTCCCTCGTTCATTCGGAAGACATGAATCCACCAAACATGGTGCATGAACTGATAAAACCATATCCAAAAACAAGGTACGTAAGAGAAATTCAAAGAGTCACACGACCAAAGATCGCGCTCGTATATTTTACCTATTTCCCCATTCTAATATATCTACGTTGAGTTTGCCTCGCATTTAAACTCTAATTACATTATTGAGTATAAAACGTATTAAATACATCAAAAAGATCTATTAACTCGAGATACGACTTTGATCTTACTCGATACGGCCACGGCTTACTAAGTAATACATACAAGTTGTATCTCAATAACATCACAATTAATTAATAATAAAGTGCAATTACAGTCATAAGGACATTGTAGGATGCTTTCCTACTAATCTACCTTGATTATTGATTAAATTCATTTACATTTCAATGTTTTTTTTTATAAATGCATGTTAGAAATATTGAAATTAATGTTTAGTTGTATGGAAAACACCCGTCACGACAATTGTACAGTGTTCACGTAACCTAACCTTACCGCTACGTCTCGCGTACAAAATCTCTACACCAGGTGCATTATAAAAATGATTATCCTCTCTGAATGTAAACAAAAAGTTCATACAAAAATAAATCACCCATTTAAAAGCTATTTCACTACTTTCAGTACGGAGTGTTACTATTTCAATTTGGACGAAACCCTTTTAGTGATCATGATTATTGCGCGACCAATGTCACAAGCTACGTCTATTGGATACAAACGTAGAAATGGCATTCCTATTTAAACCGGTTGTGTAGGAGCTTGCAAGGCCTAGAGTCAGATTTACATCGAACAAGTCAGTATTGTTTAAAATTTTACTGTTTTTTTTTTGGTTATTACAAAAGTTAATATCTATAAGGCATTCTGGAGTTGCTGCTGACAGCTTTGAGACTATTCATTATTTTATGTAGTAGGTACCACATCGGGTGTACTACAACAATTGACTTTCGACCGAATTTATACAGCCATAAGGGTAATTTTACACTGCAATGTCGAGTGTACACAGTTTGAACTTTGGAACCTATTCGATGCAATGCAACTCTTTGATTGATGAATCTAACACACATATTGAAGTAAAGCGTCTACTGGATCACTGAAATATTCCATGTTATTATAAAATTGCACATAAAATTCATGTAAAATTGTCAATAAATAAAAAATAAACATATTGCATTACAACACAAGTAATAAAGTGATTCGTAATTAAATTTATATATTAATGTAACTTAAAAAATAGAATAAACAACAAGACAGCTGCCGTAGTCGATTCTCACAACTTATTAATACGCTAATAACGTGGCAATGTACATGGAGAATATTGGTTAAATGGTTAAAACGGTACCATATCCACGAATATTTTGGGGAACTTTTATCCCTTTCTAGCACTATCCACGTGACAGGGACAAGAAATTGATTTAACGACCCTTCGAATGTGTGAATAAGGTGTCTTAGCGTGTGAAAGCGAAGCGTTTTGTGATGTCGGCGTTATGACTAGCGACAGTCACATCAGTGGAAAACGGTCCCCGAGATTCCTATCCCGCAGCGGAAGTTTTAATAATATTACAAATTCTGAAATAACATACATTTCTCATTATTTATAACGGATGAAAATAACTAAAACACTTTCGTAGAAGACCAATAGCAAATCCAACCTTGAAATACAGAAATAAACGTTTACTTTCGAATGTTTTATTCAAAATTACGTAGAATTGATATTTAAAAGTGGTTTTAAAGCAGCGTAATATGTATTTAAACTTCCATTGCCTCCAGCGCGAACGGGACACTAATTCGTTGTAATCAGACTAAAGTAAGAGAAATACGACTACAATCTCGTACTAGTCAGACTTTATAATACTCGCGGTGTAAGCCCGCCTATAGAACTATCTCGAACTCCTGCGCACGATTCTAAAAAAGTACAAAACCCCCCACCCCTCCCTCTGTTCATTCATTCCCTGACTATGACTTACATTAACTTACGTAGCCAAACATCACAACGTTAAAATATGCTGTATATGTGTACATATTCATAAACTGTCGAAAGCGAATCGTGAGATCTATTTACAGATTGCATAGGCGCGTCGCAATTTGGGGATTGCTTTTAAAATGCGTTACTTTTGCATTTTTTTTTACTGACAGCTTTCGTGTGCCACTAAGTAGAGCCCAACAAAGGTACCACGATGCCCCTTCGACATATATTCACATAGTATAAACCAGAAGCATTAGAGCTATGGAGTAGACGTGGCCAGCCGTGTATTGGAGATAGCCAACGCACGATATTCAGAATATAACGCATTGCCCCCCAATAGCTAGTTTAGACAATTCATTCATTACCTATAAAACGCTGTTCACTATAAAAAATCCTTTAAAAATTACACTACCACTTATTGGGATCTTACCTAAACAATATAATAATATGATATAGAAAATCGCTTTCATTAATTACTAAGAGAGATGCGGTAAAGAAGCCAATTTTTGGTTTATTGTGATTATTATTAGTTCGGCGTTGCACCAACGCGCAATTACGCTAAGTGGGAGAGTATATGGTAGTCGGAATTGTACAGACATACACAGAATCGTAGAAATATGTACGATTCGTGCTTCATCAACGTTTCGTGTGCCGTTCCAATATCGGGAAGCGGCAATTCGCATTTTCTATGATTATTAATTACATCACGCAGTCATAATCTCAGACTACGGTTAACTTTTGCTATATTTAATATCGATTTAAGCTTTATTACTAATCCTCAACGTCTATTACCCTCTCCCAAGCCCAGTAGATCTGCGACCGAATAGAAAGAGCTCGAGAATGTCGTAAAATTTGATGAAAATTGCTGTCGCTTCGTACAACTTCGTAGGATAATTTTCTCTATACATTATCTTTTTTTAGATGTAACATAGATATTACTGAGCGACATCTGGTGTTATTAATATTTTATTATTAATTATTATTAGATATATTAACTAAACATTTTTGAGCGTACACTCAAGGGCTTTTATAAATGTCAGCATAAATATTATGCCTTCTATCCTCCAACCCTAATGATGTTTGGACGACTTAGTTGTTCCTAGCGCGTACATTTTTGGTGATATAGAGTGCATTATCCACTGGTATCCTACGCGAACACTGACCGATTAAGGCATACGCAATCCGTATAAAGTATATAATGCACACGTGTGTTGGTCAAAGTCGCTGTTCACGAATAAGCCCTTTCAAATATCCAGACCCTATGCAATAAAGGAAAATATTGGAATTTCCGGATCAAGAAACAATTTTGTGATATAATATAGTAAGGATTTAGTGTCATTGCTTCTATTTCCTTCCCTTTTTTTAGTTTAAAACTGTCAAATGAGCGTTTTCCCTAATATAGTCGCATGCAATTAGTTGCAGACTAAAGTTACAAGTTATGCATTGTATTTGGCAACTAACTAAAATAAACATTGAATCGGTCCTTATCTATTTCATAGGGAAAGAAAGAGATGGCATGATCACTAAATTAGGATTATTTACAGCAACAATGATTTCAATTCTGTCACTGTCGTCAAACTAAACATAAATTATTAGCTTCCGTTTCATATCACTTCATAGGTTTTTTGTTCTGCAAGTAAGCTGACTGCCTGAGCTAGACACCTGCAATAACAGGGAAAAATCTCTTGGTATAGCAGGTGCGTTGTCATCCTGAGGCCTAACATAAAATGCCTTACATGCCCAGTTATTACACTGGATGAATAACTTTTAGACGTTACCCGTTATCTTTCTTGTTGGCTTCTAATGAAACAGTGGCCAAGCTTATATTTAGTTTGTTTCCAACAGAATTAGGGCCACATCGGTACATCGATCAGAGGGGCAACCTTGAACATATTTGCGGAACTTCGGACATGAACGAATTAGTGAGAAACGAAACATGGCACTACCATATCGTTCGTTTCGACTTTGAATCATTCATTTAAGTAGATTAATTAAGAAAATTGTTGAAGAAAACATAGACCGCCACAGTCGGCTATAGCCAACAAGTGATAGAGTTTGCATACTTATGCAAGGCAGACTAGTCTAAATATTTACAGAGGATTTTTCTAAATACACTCTTATTGTTGAGTAAGAGCATTTTTTAGCTTTTCACACAAACCAAAATACTCACTAATTTCATTTTCAGCACATTTGCTCAAAGATGCATTTATGAACTCTGTATGTAGTTCGAAACTTAAATATTACACATCATACAACTTATCGTGCGGTAAAATAGGTACTCGCATCTAAATACCTGTTTTATCGCACGTCTCGTTGTATGGCGCCGTGCGTATTCTTTGTGGTTTTTTTTTTTTTTAATTTCCTGAAAAATATATATGAATTCCACCAAGGAGTTTCACATTATAAGAATAAATAGGTTGAATGATCGAAACTTTTTGGAAGCGCTTTAGCTAAATATAATTGTCTCATTTTAATACTAAAGAGAAAATGAGATGACGTAGTTATAATTTTTACCACGCGCACATGGCGCCATTTTCTTATAAGGAACGTCAGAGATTGTTGCGATTTTCCGACTATTATTTAAATACAAAATATTCACTGTTCTACTGATTTCTCATGTGCGGACGTTGGTTTTTACAAACTCGTGACTATGGTAAGCCCTTGACTTAGTCTTGGCCTTACATTTGTCTACTATGTATCATAAATAACTATTATTACCTCCGTATAAGAACAAGTGAAGTTATAAGAGGCTTAAAAAGTGGTTTGGTTTCTCTCACTCGTATGTGAAAGGAAAAAGATAAAACATATTAAAGCAGTATTTTATCTAAAAGAGGATTATTGAGTGTTTATAAATACGGGCGTTAGACTTTTAAAAAAATCCTCCGATGACTTTTAAGACTAACCTGACTTGCTTCGTTTCCTATGTTTTCCACTTGAAAGCGTATGACTTGAATACTGCAATGTCTTACTCTGCATTGAGGGCTATACGTTTCTAGTGCGGCTGTGAATATAGGTCCGAAATTCCGGAACGCGTGGTACAGTCGACCACAGAAGTAGCTGAACACTTTAGCACCATGTCACACCGATCTTGTGCACGTACTTTACAGTTGCTGCCGTACATTGACGCTAGAGTCGTTATGACATGGTACTAAAGTGTTGAGCTACTTGTGTGGTCGACCACGCGAGCTGTGAAAGGTTACTTTTGGTCCGAATGTTCTGGAAGCGTCTCCCTAGGTATCGGGCTGAGGGTGTTGGGTGTTGGGTGGACTTCTCAGCAAGGCTGCGTGGCCCTGGGCAGCGGGCGCACCAGGTAGAGCTTCTCGCCCTGCTTGTTGGTGTAGATGGGCGCGCGCTGGTAGTGCGCCACCAACTGCTCGAGGGTCGGGAACTTCCTCTGCCCGATGCAGTACAGCGAGCCCTCCACGTGCACGCGGAAGTGCTTGTTGCGGCCGGGCGCCTTCAGCGATACCGAGTAGTCGCCCACCTGGCCGACAATAGGGTAGTTGACAACTTTTTTTTTTATTTCATAAATAAAAAGCTCATAACTCATAAAGAAATATTGCAAAAGAAATAGTATGTCTAAGATCAATAGTTTCACAGATACAGTGGTGTGTTTGATGTGTTGCGGCGCATCGTCCAAAAACGCTCCATAGAAAATTTACGGAACAGGTGACGTCACATGTTCCCATATTACTAAGAAATGTATGAGCATACTGACAGAATTGATAATAACTATGTATTAAGTATGTTTTTATTAATAGTTGTCATAATAAAAGTTGTTTTAATTGATGTCAGCAATCTAATATCATTAACATTTTTGATAAATTTTGAAAAAAAATATCAC
The DNA here is from genome assembly GCA_947347705.1 of Nymphula nitidulata. Classification (NCBI taxonomy): domain Eukaryota; kingdom Metazoa; phylum Arthropoda; class Insecta; order Lepidoptera; family Crambidae; genus Nymphula; species Nymphula nitidulata. The sequence goes on from OX374618.1 coordinate 1,852,649, forward strand.
CATTTTTTTAATTTTCAAAACAATACAAATTTAACAATATTCCATATTTTTTAAATTTGAATTGTTTTTATGTGTAACAGTAGCGCAAATTTCCGAATTTGTGAAAAATAGCAGCAAATTCAAACTTAGGCAACATCCTAATTACGCTAGATATCTATAAATGAATATAGGACATGTCTTCGAGAGGCGACAATAAATTAAAACGTGAGCTATATTAGTTGTATAAATGGTTTGCCGCTTTCAAAATCTTCTTATTCATTTGATAATTTCATGACATCTCTATGAAATAATGCAGCCAATGATAAATTATTTTATACAAATGCCATGAAATTGTCAAATTATCAAACTTGCATCGTGAAATTGGGTCTTTACTTCCGAACGTCAGGTTTGTTTCTATTTGGAAAATATACTAATCGAACGGTTGCACCTTGAGGAACATTTGTGATTAAAGCATGTTTATGAGAAATAAAAATTACAAATAAATTTACTGAGTTAAATCTTTCAACTTAAAACATAAAAAAAAGAAACGCAACAAACAATTAATATTCAGTACAATATTTATACAGGATTATTTTTAAAACAAAAATCTCAAAACCATTTGAAGATCTCATCAATATAAACACCTTGGAAGCAACTCTGATATCGTGAATGAATAAAAATCAGCTGTTCCATACAAATTTTCCAAATGAACTCGGCTGAAATGTACGAAACAGTTGATTTCTTTCGCGATTTCAGAGCTGCTTCCGTAGTAAAAGTTGTTTGTATTGATGAGATCTTCAAATGGTTTTGAGGTTTTTTGGTGTTTTAAAAATAACCTTCTATAAAACTAATGTCGGTAGTTTTACAAAATCGTACGACATGAAGCGGATGATCGAATCAACAATGGATGCGATCATGGATGCATGATTTGGTTAAGCGTGCTAGTATTTTGTATGTTTTTTTTATATTCAACTGGATGACAAACCAGCTGACGACCGCCTATAGACACCTGCAATATCAAGGAAAATTCACTTGATATTGCAGGTGCGTTATCATCCTGAGGCCTGAGATGAAATGCCGTCCATGCCCAGTAATCACACTGGCTAACTTTCCCTTCAATCCGAAACACAGCGAACTGTTTCACGGCTGAAATAAGAAAGGCGGTGGTACCTACCCAGACGAGCCTACATACGGGCCTACCACCTAGTAAACCCAGACGAACCCTTCTATTGGTCTCCACCTCAACATTGTTTTTACTTAGTTTTAGATTTTGTGTGTCATCTAGTAGTATAATAAAAAGGTTGTGTACTGACGTTGGTCTCGGAGTCCCGTATGAGGAAGTCCCCGTCGTGCCCGTGTTGGTTGAGCAGCGCGTCGCAGTGCGTGCGAGAGATGGCGCCGTAGTACCACGCGCGACCCCCCGGGCCCCCCGCCCCCGCCCCCGCCACCCCGCCCCCACCGCCCCCCACACCGCCCCCGCCAGCCTCGCTGACAACAACACAATATAAATCCTGCAGTACTCAAATCAATCAAAACAAATCAAAAAGTCTTCTTTTATTGCATTAAAATGCTGGCGTAACACATTTCAATGCTTCTTGGAAGTATTTGACACAAAATATATGATGACAGTCACTTTATGTGCTACTTGATGAGGTAAACCACAAAAAAGTTCTCAACGTATTTCACACCATAATCAGTTTTATTCTAATAATCTTTTGGTTGCACGTCAACACAAACACTTGAATAATAAAACTACGCCACTTTTATAACCTAATGTTCGCTCCGACACAATTTTTAATTATTGTAATAAAAATCTTCACTAACGCCACAAAAACCAGTTAAACACTGTAGACGCTTGTTTATAGATAGTGGTACGGAGTCCGGCTGGTTTTTTTATATATGCTGATGTTATTTTTTGTTTAAAGAGGTAAGCTCATCAATAAGATTAATATTGAATAGATTTAAGCAAGTACTGCGGAGGTGGTTGCTGCATGAGACATTCTACAAAATTGATCAATATTTAAAATATAATGACAATAACGCTATTGCATCCTTTCTTTGATTATTTAATTATTTTACTATTTTATTTGAGTCAATGTATTTATTTATTATTTATTTATTTATTGGATTACCAACATAAGTAACAGCAATACTTATATTAAATATTACACTAAGTGGCTTAAAGCTAACTGCTCTTACACTAACAGGTAACCACACCATGCATATAACTTACTAACTATCAATAGTGTGTTTAAAATGCGATCAAACAGTTGGTAATAATGAATATAAAATCTATTAATAATGGCATTGTAAATTTTATTTGAAATAATATTTGTATGCTAATATTAGCTAAATGTGAGAGCTTTTGTGATATAAGTAATCCAGTCAACATCGATGTAATACCATATTTAATGACAAATAAATTATTATTTATTTATTGATTCAAAGTAATATAGTACCTGTAGGGCTGCGTGAGGTAGTCGGCGAGCTCCTGCAGGTAGTTGCGCGGCACGAGGCCGAGCTGTCCGCGGGAGTCCCTCGCGCGGTACCACTCGGGGTCCGAGGGCGGCCGCTCCACGATCTCGAGGCGGTCGCCCTTCTCGAACGACAGTTCTTGCTCGTTGTTAGACGTGAACGAGTACAGTGCCACCTATGAAACGAAATACCAAGTTTTTTGGTGGTCTTATATTTAAATTTTAGAAATATTTTTTTATGCAACAAGATGACTGTAATTTATCTTGTGATGATAAATAGTTTTTTTAGAATAAGTTTATGTTTAATTAAGAAAACTAAAGGTCTAGATACCTAATGTGTTGTATGTATGTAAAAACATATTGTATATTGATTGTTTGTTTCTGAAATAAATAAATAAATGACTAACAAGCTGACCACACAACAGGTTGGAGGTAGGGAACCGTCGCCTATAAAAAGTCTTCACTAACATTTGGTTAGCGTTAAAGTCTCTTTATCCGCTGAATAAAGATTTCTTTCTTTCTTTTCTTAAAGGTTTTTATCTCAGTTTATCTAAATGAGATAGAAAAAGACAAATGTCGTCAAGAGTCACCTACGCCTAGGGAATGGTCAGTGAAAACGGACATTGACATAGAATATTGCAGGTGCGTTGTCATCGTGAGACCTAAGACGAAATGTCTTCCATGCCCAGCAACGAAACACAGCGAACTGTTTACGGTTTATGGGTACTTAACACAGTGTAGGTCGCGCCAATTTTCTGCTTATACTTGAGCCAAATTCAATAAAGAATAAATGTAAACAAACTACTGTCACTTTTGTAAGAGTGTAAGAAAGGTAGAGAATGAAAGGGCAAACCTATCCAAAATGACATTTGGTTTGTTTACAATAATTCTTTATCGAATTTGGCTCATCTGGTTGTATATATAAAAAAAAGTATAGCTCTGAAATTGCGTCGCGCTGTTTTGCGCAATTCCCGGCGGCTACCATCCATTATGCGCAGTTCCCGGCGGCTACCATCCATTATGCGTAGTTCCTGCGTTGCGCACGAGTATAGTAAAAGTGCGCAGTGAATCGACTCGTGTTCAGAGCGAACTGAAAGTTTGGCGCGACCTTACAAACTCCTTTTGTGGGAACAAGTTTTTAACTGTTCCACAGTAAAAAAAGTATTTATTATTTTTGTTGACATCACAAAGAAGATGTTTCATTTTCGGCTATGAACATGTATGTACACTACATAAAAAAATAACAAAAAAAGATTAAAACCACGACCAATTATTTTGCGTGATATTTTCGGCCGTTAAGCCACGTACAAAAATATTTTAAAGCATCCATAAAAAACTAAATATGGCAGTATAGGAGGCCATTTTAAGACATATTTTTTATAATCTATGGGCATATTTTTATATCGTTCGGAAAAACGTTGGTTATTAGGCTAGGAATATGGAATTATGGACTCAGTAGTCTGATAGACAGATTAAAAAAGTATTTTGATTTCTTCTGTATATTTCGAGTAGTATAATTATAAAAGTTTTACATGAAGTTTTACGACATGAAGCACTACAAATAGTGTTGCCATTATATTGATAATTTTAAAACTGTCACTTATAATCGAAAAGTATTTTGTACGGGAAAACAATAAAAAAATAATGAAAATGATTTGATAAAAAATGAAATATTTCCATTTCCCTAACTTAACAACCACTGTACATACTCATAGCCGGGACTCCATATAAACCTGAAACAACTCCTTTTTGAATGAAACTAAATATTTTTCTCTAAGAATCTGATTACCACATAACATGCCAGATAAGAAAACAGTGGCATACAATTTCGCCTAATCATTATTATGGTTAAAACGTAATGAATTCCAATTTCAAGTGTTAGTACATTGTTATTGATTCACGATATTAATAATAGGACAAACTAAAAATAAACTGACCACAATATCGAGGACATTCTCGGCCATGGCATATGTATGCACTGGGTCTTCATTATCTCCCTCCTCGCTTGTATAGTTCGACGGAAACCTGGGCAATAAAGAATTATATATATCGCAGCCATCTGGTTAAATTATTAAGTTTCTTTTTATACCACTAAGATGGCAATCAAGCATATGGCCCACCTGATGGTAAGCGGTTACCGTAGCCTATGGACGCTTGCAACACTAGTGGTATCACTTGCGCGTTGCCGACCCTGTAAAAACCTTTTTACGCCTTTTTTGAAGAACCCCATGCTGTACTTATTTGAGAAAACCGCTGCAGGGAGCTCATTCCACAATCTGAGCGTACGGAGAAAGTTTCTCTGAAACCGTACAGTATGCAACAACTTTCGTTCCAATTTGTGAGGATGAACGCCCTGCCGGTGGCGAGCGGTGCGATGATAGACAGATCCGAGCTGTGAGCATTATGATAAATAATTGCTCAGAACACACCCCGTTATACAAACGATAGAACACACACAAGGAGGCAAAATCTCTCCTTAGGCCTAAAGGTTCAATACCGCTTGTGACCTCAGGATCGTCGACAATTCTCATAGCGCGTCCTCGGAGCACGTCAAATGGTTCAAGCTGGTATCTAGGCGCCCCCGCCCATAAATAGCAACAGTACTCCATATGGGGCCTGACTTTAGACTTATACAGTAACAGTCTTTGGCCCGAAGTGAAATACCGCCGCGCTCTATTGAGCACACCAAGCTTCTTGGATGCCAGCTTGACTTTATCCTTCAAATGACTGCGGAACTTCCCTTTTTGATACAAGTACAACAATAGGATTTAAAGCATATTAAGTTTTAAGAATACTATATTCAATGGAAACTACTAAATCATATATCTGTAGCAGCCATATCGTATAATACGCCGTATTACAATCTGCCTAGGCAGATTATCTAGTACTGAAGAGTTTTTGTGTACGTAGTAGGAATAGTGTTCATAACAAATCTTATCCCTAACAATCATACAAAAACTCTTCAGTACTACACAATTTGCCTAGGCAGATTGTAATAGGGCGAACTAAACGATAGCTAATTCTGCATTTTAAAAATCTTTCAAATAGTTATACACTTTTTTTTCAATTTAGTAAGTATTTATAAAAATGTTTGTTTTAAATTAGTAGTAACTAACCAGCCAGTGTGTCCCTGGTACTGCCCCCGCCACCAGCCATCATTACTCTTCTCGAGGATCAGTATGCGCGTGCCCTTCGTGAGGGACAGCTCGTCGGGCTGCTGCGCCTGATAGTTGTACTTGACGACGGCAGCGCCCAGTGCCTCCGTGGGCTCCACCCGCCGGGCTCCGGGCGACTCCGCCCCGCCAGAGCGCACAGGCGAAGAGTTCGATGGAAGCGTCTTCGAGCCGGAACCTTTCTTTACCTTTTTCTTAATACTGCAATGAGACACATTACATGTTATAGACTAATTAGTGCAGTAAACGTATTCTTATTATATAAAAATAACTGTTGTAAATTAAAAAATAAATTTAATAAATAATAATGCATTAAAAATAGATCTGTACCTGAATATTACTCTAGACAAAAGCATTTTATTTGTATACGAAACATAAATCACTTTAAAACCTTCAACTGTTTAAACCAAACCTTTCAAAACTTTAATAATTTAATTTTCAATAAATTATAACTCTGTACACTATCAACCAACAAAATACTAAATACATTAGTAATTTGGCTTAGTACTTAAATAATTATCATAATGTCATTAATTACAATTAATATTAACCTTGTTTCAAGTTGCAGAAACAAATTGTTTTAACACAGCAAATAAGCCTACTGTTGAACAGTATAATTCACAGATTATAATCTTGACTTTCACAAGAGTATTTAAATTACCTAGACCAAGTTTTAAAACTGTGAGAGAAAGTTTATATTATATAAAACTTGATATTTGTCAAACTATGACAAAAGTCTGTGTTTAACTTAATGTTAAAATTAGATTAGCCAATGTACTTTATGTAGATATGGGCTTTTTATAACAATCCTTGTTTATAGTGATAGTTTGCAGAAGGAAATAAAAATAAGTATGAACAAGGAAAAAAATATCTAATTCATATATCTCCACCACTTATCTACCACTGAGTGGTTTAGTATTGTAAGCTTTAAATAAGAAATAATTTATGAATAATGTGCTGTAATATTTGATAAGCAATTGAATAAATAGGGTAATTTATTTTAATAGCATGATTAATCAAGCTTTTCGACTGCTATAATGTGGTCATAATTGTAATTTTATTATAGAGACAATTTTCATTCATAAAATAGTAATTAACTGAAAGAAGTTCATCTCTTACAAACAAATCAATTTTTATTTTTCTGTGCAATAATTTATAATTAGCTAATTTTTCAATTAAGGACTGGGTATATCAACCAAAAAACCATTTTTGACAAAATCTGATAAATATTTAATACATAAACTGGAAGTGATTTGTTTTAGAATAGAATAGAATAGAATATTATTTATTTGTTAAACATAGGATAGGTAGTATACAAAAAGATGTATAGGCTTATTCACTAGATTCACTGTGTCTTGCTGTTAGGCATACATATATTTATCTTTTTTTTATCAATTATCAAAAATATTATGCAATGATGTCCATAAATTTAATTAGAAGTAATAATAATATTAGCAAAAATGTCATAATAGTTAGTCAATTATAGGAAATATTAAGTTATCATTAAAAAATTCATTGATTGTGTAATAACATTTTAGTAATAAAAAATTAATCAATTAATTTTGGAATTTTTAAAATTTGAGTTTGAATTTAATCTGAGCCAATAGCCATGTGTAGAAATATACATTGGTAGCAGAATTTAAGTGTTTAATTTAATGTATGTAATATTTTGCTTACCTAATAGTAATAAAAAGTCTAAATATGGAAAAGACTCTTATTTGTAATTTAGTACCACCTATGTATGACCATGTTCACAAAAAAATGAATTTGAATTGGAAAGCAATATGTTTATTCAATCACATGAACACACACACACACAATAGACAATTGTAAAAACCTTTCAAAGGTTTAGGATACAATATATTCAGTGTAGGATGTGGTATAGTCATACCAGTATTAAACCACTTCACACACATTTAAAGTAGGTAAGTTGTGCATATTAAGAATTGAAACTGACTGATTATAAAACATAGTCTATAATTATAACAGATTCAAACCTCCTGATACTTTGTATGCCCTTTGTCAGAAATAAGACTTAGTTTTAAGCTAAGTCTAATTTTAAAATTATGTTTTGTACTAAAGAAGAAAGAGTTTGGGAAAAACAACTTTCATGCAAGTTCACTAAGCACTAAGCATGACCCAGCTAAATTTTGACAATTTTTCTTACAAATCTTTTTAAACACAATAACCACTTGACAAGATTCACCCATAGCCCACGGACACTTGTCAAATTAAATGCAAAGCCATTCATAGAGCTAAGATAAACAAAAAACATTTGGTTTATTTATCCACATACAGTATCTCTACTTAACAACCAATAATAATACAAAAAATTAGAGCATTGGGACAAACATATTGGTTCTCATAACTATTGTTCTCTAATCACAATATTTTGTAACATCAAAGTGAGGTACAGAACTACAGATAGTAAAGTATGTTTCCTTTACCTGTCAAACAATGAAGGTTTCTCTTTCTTCACATAATTACTTGGAACATAACCAGACTGGCTGCGGGCATTCTGAACCCTCCACCAATGTTTGGAGTCATCAAGTAAAAGGTAGCGTTCATTTTTACGCAAGTCTAATTCTTGAGCACCCTGAGCTGCATAGTCATATTTAGCAACCACATAGCAAACATCATCCTAGAACAAAGACATATTATTACTGAACAATGTAATTATAATTGTGGTACAGCTGAAGGGAAGAGAAAAGTTGAAACAGGTAAATCTTCTTTGTAGAATAATATATTGGTGAATGGGGCATTGAAGACTGCAAATTGAAACATACCTGAGCGTTCTTGCCGTGCCTCGCATTTGCCATGGCGTGCGGCGCCGGCAGCGGCTTGTTCGCCCACACCGAGTCTGCGGCGCGCACGGACCGCGTCTCCAACATGACACCCTGGGCGCCCGCTGCCTCCAGCCGCGCTCACTGGTTCATCACGATCCCGCACTGCACCACCACAAACTATCGATCGCCCTCCGGGCGCCGATGCAAAACAGCACGATTGTTTATATTAGGACTTACAAATATCCAATCGTATGCTAAGCGATCAGAGAAAGGAGAACTGTAATAAAATCTTGAGATCGTATGGTGCACCCGTACGTAAGTTCCTGGTATTAAAAAACCCGTAATTAAATTTTCCTTAGATAGCAGAACCAGTTTTTAGTGGAATAATCTCACGACGTAATGTAATTCTAGACTTTTTATTAAAAATTTCACGTAAATCGGTGGGGCAGCAATGAATCAATAGACAACTTTTTTTCTCTTTTCGTTGTTTAAAAAAGTAATTGTCAATGGGCTAAAGAATAAAAATAGATGATATTTTTATACGTATTCTATTTTAAAATTATTTTAGATTCTTTTTTAATATTGATTGGACTATTGTGATTAGGAAATTTGTAAAAATACGGTATTCATGACGGTACGGGCGGGACCCTTTGCATCTGCCGTTTTAAGGAGGATTCAACAAAAAAACACACGAAGTAAAAACTATCCCAAAAAAAATGTATTAAAACCTTAAAATACTCGTTAAATTCGCATTTCAATACAATAACGGCTGAAATATAGAAAATACCTCTGGTTTGGCTGTATGGCCTTAACCCTTTGCCGTCTTATGAATTTGGATGTTTGTGCGTGTGTGACATGTGTGGCACTTGTTCGTTACGTTTTTTCTAAGGATTTTTTTTAAGTTTTGTGAGTGATTTACAAAAGTTACAACCAGTTTTTGCTCTAGTTATTGTTCTCAGAGTTTTTGTATGTACCAGTTTAAATCTCTAGTCTATGGAATTAGTGATCTAAGGTGTGGTGAATTTGTTGTCCGATTCGCAATAAAAGTGATAAGAATCACAGAGGGCCCAGACAAGATGCAATTTGACAATCGCTAAATGAAAAATGTATGGGATTTGACATTTACAATCGAAAGTCAATCGAGAGCTTATGTCAAATCCCATAAATTTCCCGCTTAGCGATAGCGATCATCGAAAGGCATCTCTAGGCCCTAATAATACTTTTTATCATGCTTCGAAAAGTGAAGGCTCGGATTAGGATTAGTGATCTTTGGATTCGGATTTGATGATCTGTGTATCTCTCTAGTCTATGAATCTGTGTGTTGATTTGTCATTGTGACGTTTGCCTTTTCTATTGAAAAACTTGTGAAAAGCAAATTATGTACAATTTTCGCTAAAAAAAATAATGTTGAATCGATTATAGTTCTTGAGTTCAGTGTTTTAACTAAAATGTCTGACTCCGAGGGCAGTAATTATTCGGGAAACGCGTCTGATGCAGGCAGTGTGGCTTCCAATCGGTCCCGTAAGAGTGCAGCATCTAATCGTTCAGCACGATCGCGCTCGAGTTCGCACTCCCAGTCAAGATCCAGATCACGATCGGTCAGCCGAAGTCGGAGCCCTTCGCGGAGCCCCTCACGCTCCAAATCTCGTTCTCGATCACGCTCTAAATCGAGATCCAGGTAAACACAACATAACCTGAAACTGAGGTTTTTGCATACGTAGTTAGATTTATTTAAGTTGGTTCTGCACGTGTATCCTATATTAAGCCCTTTGTAATTGGTCTGGTGTATACAACTGACACGATTTTGAAGTCTAGTTGAACTTATTTCAGTTCTTATTTTATTTGTTTTCTAATGTAATTACACCTGAAATTAAGACAGTTTCGAAGAACTATTCTAGTTTATACAACAATAAAACAAAATTAGGCTTTTAACATTCCACTTGTCTAATGTAGGTCTATTTCCATTTCTGCAGAAGTCGGTCTGCTGGCTCAGTTGCAAGTCGTAACAAAGATGATGAAGCAAAAGAAGCTTCGGCTGATGAAGAAGTGGAGGTGAGTAATTAGATTAACCTTTAGAGCACGCTTCATGATCCTCATCATCAACCTATATAGTCCCATTGCTGGGCAAGGCCTTCCTACATGAGAGAAACACATGAGCAGCTTGGGCAATAACATCACCACGCTGGACCGATGCCGGTTGGTAAGTTAAAGCGGTTGCAGTACCAAGTGGGACCAACGTCTTAAGGTGCCTTCTAAAGCAAGTAGGATTTCAAGATTACAAATGATTGATCCATCCTGGGATCAATCACAGCGAAAGTTGCTTTGTTTTAGTAATCAAAACCAGAGCACTCAAACCACTACGCCATCAAGTTCCTCACTCAGCACTTTTATTCATTTGAAAATATTAAAGGCAGTTAAAATTAAAATTTTGAGGAGATACAAATTTTATGAATTTTTCATATTTCTAATATTTTATGACACACCAGTTAATGTTTTTATTTGTACTATTTTGCTCTTATTCAATAATAATAATTCAATTATAAATATTTATATTGATCATAGGATGAACAAGAGCCTGAAGGTGAAGACTTAGTTGATTCAGAAGAGTATGACGAAGATGAAGATGAAGAAAGACGTAGAAAAAAGAGAAAAAAAGACAGCCGATATGGAGGTTTCATTATTGACGAAGCTGAGGTAAGATTTACATATACTTCATTTGCAGACAGTGATTGTCATCATTAATAATTTCAAAATACATATTGTTTATGATTCTAGGTGGATGACGAAGTTGATGAGGATGATGAGTGGGAGGAAGGCGCTCAAGAAATGGGAATTGTTGGTAATGAAGTGGATGAAATTGGACCAACTGCTAGAGAAATTGAAGGCCGCAGAAGAGGCACAAACCTCTGGGATTCACAGAAAGAAGAAGAAATTGAGGAGTATCTTAGGAATAAGTATGCCGATGAATCTGCAGCACTCAGGCACTTTGGTGAGGGAGGAGAGGAGATGTCTGATGAAATCACACAACAAACACTCCTGCCAGGCATCAAGGACCCTAATTTGTGGATGGTAAAGTGCCGTATAGGCGAGGAGAAGGCCACAGTGTTGTTACTTATGAGAAAATTTATAGCTTATCAGTTTTCTGAGGAACCATTCCAAATTAAATCTGTAGTCGCACCAGAAGGTGTCAAGGGTTACATATACATTGAAGCATACAAACAAACCCATGTGAAATCTATCATCAATAATGTAGGCACATTAAGAATGGGTATTTGGAAACAGGACATGGTACCTATCAAAGAAATGACAGATGTTCTGCGTGTAGTGAAGGAGCAGTCGGGTCTAAAACCTAAACAGTGGGTCAGGTTGAAGAGAGGCCTTTACAAAGATGACATAGCTCAGGTGGACTATGTGGACCTGGCTCAAAATCAAGTTCACCTCAAACTTTTACCTAGAATAGACTACACGCGACTACGAGGCGCTCTGAGGACAGTCCAGAGCGAAAGTGAAGCCGCCAAAAGGAAAAAGAAAAGACGACCATTCGCGAAACCGTTCGATCCCGAAGCTATTCGAGCTATCGGCGGCGAGGTCACGTCTGACGGCGACTTCCTCATATTCGAGGGAAACAGATACTCCAGAAAGGGATTCCTGTACAAAAACTTTACCATGTCAGCTATCCTCGCGGAGGGCGTGAAGCCCACGCTCACCGAGCTCGAGAGGTTCGAGGAGCAGCCGGAGGGCATCGACATAGAGCTGGCCGCGCCCGCCAAGGACGACCCCGCGAGCCTGCACTCGTTCTCCATGGGCGACAACGTGGAGGTGTGCTCCGGCGACCTGGCCAACCTTCAGGCGCGGATCATCGCCATCGACGGCTCCATGATCACCGTGATGCCGAAGCACGACGCGCTCAAGGACCCGCTCGTGTTCAAGCCCAACGAGCTGCGCAAGTACTTCAAGCAGGGCGACCACGTGAAGGTGCTGGCGGGCCGCTACGAGGGCGACACCGGGCTCATAGTGCGCGTGGAGCCGCAGCGCGTGGTGCTCGTGTCCGACCTCACCATGCACGAGCTGGAGGTGCTGCCGCGAGATCTGCAGCTGTGCTCAGACATGGCCACCGGCGTCGACGCGCTCGGCCAGTTCCAGTGGGGCGACATGGTGCAGCTGGACGCGCAGGCCGTCGGCGTCATCGTGCGCCTCGAGAAGGAGAGCTTCCACGTGCTCGCCATGCAGGGCAAGGTCATCGAGTGCAAGCCGCAGGCGCTGCAGAAGCGCCGCGAGTCCCGCTTCACCAAGGCGCTCGACTCCGAGGAGAACACCATCCAGAAGCGCGACATCGTCAAGGTGATCGACGGGCCGCACGCCGGCCGCAACGGCGAGATCAAGCACCTGTACCGGAACTTCGCGTTCCTGCAGTCGCGCATGTACCTCGACAACGGCGGCGTGTTCGTGTGCAAGACGCGGCATCTGCAGCTGGCGGGCGGGCGCGCGGCCGCGGCGGCTCCGGCGCCCGGGTTCATGTCGCCGCGCATCATGCAGTCGCCGGGCGGCGGCGGCGGCGGCGGCCGCGGCGGACACACGCCCGGCGGCCGCGGCCGCGGGGGGCGCGGGCCCGCCGCGCGCGACCGCGACCTCATCGGACACACCATCAAGATCACGGGCGGGCCCTACAAGGGCAACGTGGGCATCGTCAAGGACGCCACGGGCAGCACGGCGCGCGTGGAGCTGCACTCCACGTGCCAGACCATCTCGGTGGACCGCGGACACATCGCGGGCGCGGGCGCGGGCGTGCTCCCGGGCGTGGGCGGCGGCGCGGGCGCGTCGTTCCGCACGCCGGGCGGCCGCACGCCGGCGCCGGGCGGCGCGGCCACGCCCACGTACCGCGACACGGGCGCCAAGACGCCGATGCACGGCTCGCAGACGCCCATCTACGAGGCGGGCGCGCGCACGCCGCACTACGGCTCGGCGACGCCGTCGCACGACGGCGGGCGCACGCCGGCGCACGGCGCGTGGGACCCGGCGGCGGCGGCGACGCCCGCGCGGCCCGACTTCGACTACGGGCTGGAGGAGGGCTCGCCGGCCGGCTACGAGGGCGGCGCGGGCTACGCGGCGGCCGGGCCGTTCACGCCGCAGACGCCGGGCACCATGTACGGCTCGGACCACACGTACAGCCCGTACCAGCCGAGCCCGGCGGGCTACCTGGGCACGCCGAGCCCGGGCTACTCGCCGCGCTCGCCGGCGGGCGCGGGGGCGGGCGCGGCGGCGGGGGCGGGGGCGGGGGCGGAGGCGGACGAGGCGGCGGGCGACTGGCCGTCGCCGGACGTGGAGGTGCGGCTGCGGTCGCACGAGGACGCGGCGCTGGCGGGGCAGGCGGGCGTGCTGCGCGGGCTCAGCGGCGGACTGTGCGCCGTGTACCTGGTGCGCGAGGACCGCGTCGTCAACGTGCTGGCCGCGCAGCTCGAGCCCGTCGTGCCGCAGAGCGGGGACCGCGTCAAGGTGGTGGCCGGCGAGGACCGCGAGGCCGTCGGCCAGCTCATCTCCATCGAGAACCAGGAGGGCGTCGTCAAGTTCGGCACCGACGACATCAAGATCATGCAGCTGCGCCACCTCTGCAAGATGAGCTCCCTGTAGGCTGCCGGCCCACGCGGACCTATAGCTAATTATTGTTCGTTTAGATCTCTCGGTTTCCGCGATGACGGCCATCATCCCAAATTTGAGTGGCTCTCTCGTACCTTACCATGTTTTACTTTCCTGCTCCAACTCTCCACATTATAATGCCTGTAACGCCGCAGGCGGAGAGACCTGACGCGGCCCTAAAATCTGTAATATTTAGTTTCTCAAAAATAATCGAGCAGAAGCGCAACGATCGTCTTTAAGTAATAAAGTTATCCGTATACCACTGTTGAATAAGTGTCAATATTTTGATATTCCTTTTATATTCACATGTAATATACCTACTAAATACCAAAACCTTTAAATTACACATTAAATTAATTACGTTTGTTTAAAAGCAACGGGCTGATATAGTTGTTATTTACTAAAATAAAATAAAAATTAATTTAAATACTTAATACCTGTTTCATTTCACCATTTAAAAATAATTCGAACATACCACGATTTACCTTATTAATGTTTGACTTTGTAAAAGTTCTGCATATAGGCCTGTGAAGACGACGGAGTTTTCTCCGCGGCGGAGAAAAAAGAACGCTCCGCGAGTAAAAAGTCCGCCGCGGATTTACCGATTCACCGCGAACTCAACGCACACGGTGTCACGTTTATCGTCCTCCACGTCACTCTCGAGGCGGACAACGCGGATTAAAATCCGCCATGTGCGTTGCTTCGCCTAATGACACGCACGAGTTCTATTTTTTCGGGGACTCCCCCGTACTTTTGTCCGGTCCGCTCTCTGCATGTCCTCGGTGTTATTCGGGGGACTTTTTGTACGCGGTACTTTTAATCCCTCGTTTGCGTTACTCGATACAGTTGTAAGCGGTCTATTTTAAAAAATTCCGCGAACAAAAATCCCTCGTTTGCGCAAGCCATATATTATTATGACGATTTCAGACATTTTACTATCATGTCATTAATGCTTCGAGGGCATTTTGGTATAATCCTAATAACGTTCAATGGCACTGAGCGCTGAGAGCGCACTAATAGTTATTAATGATACTAGTGCGGTAAGTTGATTCTTACAAACGAGTAGTCATGAGTTTATAAAAAATAAAGTCCAGACGTGTGTCATACAACTTTTTTCAGCAGATTTGCAAGAAAAACAGTAAACAGTAATATTGTTTTGTTTTCTAACAGTCGGAAAGTCGCAACAATCTTAGACGTTCCTAATAAGAAAATGGCGCCACGTGCGCGTGTTGAAAATTAGAACCACATCTTTCATCTCATTTTCTCTTTAGTATTAAAATGATACAATTGTATTGAGGTGGAACATCGGTCGCCGGCTGGAACGCTTTCAAAAGGTTTTCGATCATTCATCTTATTTATTCTTATTATGTGAAACTCCTTGGTGGAATTCATATGTTTTGTAAGGATATAAAAAAACCGCAAAGAATAAGCACAGCGCCATAATACGGAGCGTGCGATAAAACAGGTATTTAGGTCATAATCATAATCATTTATTGCAATTATGTGGTTGCAAAAGGCGTGAGTACCTATTATATACAGGCTTCGTAAATGCAGTTTTTGAGCAAATGTGCTGAAAAAGTCGTTTCAATTCGCCATTACACTGCTTACACGAACTGCTGTGAAGTCACTAAATAATTCTCACAGTTCTCAGGCAAAAGCGTCAATGTCAAAATTTGGATATGATTTATTTGATTCCTTTTCAATAGTACGCAATTATTTTCGTACATTCTGCAATATTATGTAGGTAGGTAGTAATGTAGTGACAATAAAGATCAAAGAACAGCGATATCGTTTACCACAAACAATTTCTAGGTTATGTTTTTATGTCAGGTGTCAGTTCACGTCATTTCTTTGAGCCCATTGGTTTATATCGTAGTGTTATCAGAAATAATATAGAGAACACTCTTTGATTGCTATAGTTATTTTTCTCTATGGCGCACTCAGAAAACGTTTCAAAACGATATCACGCCAATAGCGTTGGGAGCATCGAATATCGAATCGGATCGCTCGTTAGCACTGTAATCACATATTATCTCTAATCTATGGTAATCACTGTGAGCAGTGTTCGATCAAAAGGGAATGCAGCCCTAGTTTGTTCTTCTGCCCGCCTAGCATGACCACCGAAACGCGATATGATAAAGCCATTTATCGCTTTGAACTGTCAAAAATCATCAGATATATACCCCAATTTGGAATTTTATCTAAACTGTGAACATGTCTAAATATAATACATGTTCGTAGTTTCGTTAAAATTTCAAGATGGCGGTTATATTCAATGATTTTTGACAGTTTAAAGCGATAAATGGCTTTATCATATCGCGTTTCGGTGGTCATGCTAGGCGGGCTGATATGGATCCGATATTACCACAGACTAGAGATATATACTGATTTTATGAAACCATACACAGATTGATAAGGTTGAAACACCTTAACGTCAAAATTATGGCAGTTGTCCTCTTCGCATTCATATTGAGAGAACGAGATACACTAACACAAAACACACAATGGCCCAAATTCTGGAGAACACATACTTAGTCTAAATTTAAGTTCAGTCCATTTCTTTCTCTCTAAATGAATACAAAGGATGGCGTCATATAATATGACATTTAGAAACGTGCGTTCAATTTTCGATCTTATTGAACGTGATAAAATGCAATGTGTATGAGGCTTTTTCCTATTACATATTGAGAAAAAGAGATATACTGTACACACTTGAATTTAGAATTAGAGTGTCTTCAGAATCAGGCCCAATATTCCTCTGCTTGTAGGTAATTAAACAAAGGCGAAGGTTGGTTGGAAGAGATCTCTTTGAGAGTTCAGCTCGACCTTTTATATGTACTTTCCTAATGTATGTCCAGTAAGGAGCTGGATATCTTCTCACTTTCTCGTTCGTCTTATTTAAGAATATGTAAAAGTAAACTAACATCAGATTTTAACATCAATACAGTTTACCAATTTATGTGACTTCTGGTTAAAACTTCTTTTTTTTTTTACTTGGACATAATGTTTAATTTAAGTGCCGTAGAATAAGCCAATGCTGTGTTCAGAATGAAAATTAAACACCCAGTAATGATTTTATTAACATTTATTGAATAAATAATACAAAATTGTTTTTCAGTTGCAATATTTAAGAATTACAAACACAAAATACAGTCACATCAACTGAGCAAATAACTCCTACTTAACAATAATGATTTTACATTTATTCAACTCCATTTAATTTTAAAACTTTCTATAAGTATAGAAAAATATGATGCTACCTATTATAGTAACACACATGTAATATATTATTATGACATTTATATTTGTTGGAATTGTTGAGGTAACCAACATTACCTTTGGAGGAGAGACATATACAAAGTAGGAAATACAGCAAGTGGATTGTATCGTTCACGGTACCTTTCGGTCGTAAATGCTCAGCGAAATGCGGCAGGAGCTCAATTATGCTAAACAACGACATTCGAAGTATTCCTGACTAGCCTCTATGTCGCGTATTATACACTAACATTGAACAAAGCCATGATTTCTCAATAAAACTAATCAACAAATGACACGGCTCGCTCCACAGATATATTAAACACCCACTTTTGACACTAACAACTTTTTTTCCTTTGCAATAAGTGTCGCGAACTTTCAATAGCGTGTACATAACGTATTAGTCCGCGACAGTAGGTCGGCTCCGTCGCTCTATAGAACTAATAAGCACATGCGCACACGCACCGACGCGTACAGCAGATACTAACGATTTTGATACCTATTGCATTGACATAAAAGACAATTTATAAATAATTTGATGCTAACTGTACGTGCGGCGATCTCTAGTCAAAACAGGTCGAGCGAGCCGCTCGAAAACAATGAAAACAAAGCACATTTGGCTTATCGATTATGCAAACTGCGATCGTACCTCGTGTTAACATTACATATAAACATAAATGACATTATTGCAAATTATTACGATATAATGGTAATCGTACCCCCATACCTCTAAGTACTAATCGATTAGTTACTCTTACGAGCTCGCCCGCGCCCAGAAGTCGCGCCGTCTCTGTCTATCATCGCCAAAGGCCCGCCATGGCTTCCTCGGCGCGGACCCACTAACTATACATTTGAGATACTAGGCCAATATCTACAAAACTTTATAATAATAACGCACCTAAACATTTCATATAAACACGCGCTGCATCCACACAATATACCCATTTGATCAGATCTATATTTTAATAATAATTAAATACAGAATTCAGAAATCTATTCCGTTCACTATAACATTGTGTACTTTTTACAGCGAAACCGCAGTCGGCCCTCCCCAATCACGCTAATTCCGCATTCGAAACGTAACTACGATATTTAGATAGCAATAAATATGTACAAGTATTTAGAAGAAACTAAATACAGAACCGAGCGGGCGCAGCCGCACCGCAGATGTATGGAAAATTAATACTACTTACACAATTTCAAACTAACACCGCCTGCGCCCGCGCATAACAGACTGACCACTAACGAATTTCAATAAATAGACGAATTACCACCGAAGAGTTGTATACTTCTCTTAATGTTTTTGTTAATTCAACGGGGCGAGTTCTACGAAGACTCTTGGATGATTTGTAATGTACATAACAATATTTAGGTGGAGTTTAGTCCCCGCGGCGGGGCGGCGGGGGGAGTGGTCCTCAGGAGGCGTACATCCGCTTGATGTCGTCCTTGTAGCGCTCCTGGATGTCCTTGCGCTTGATCTTGAAGGCGGCCGTCACCAGCCCCATGTCCGGAGACCACACCTCGGTGCACAGCTTCACCGCCATCGGCACTTCGAACCTCTCTAGCCCGCCTGTTTAACAAAATATTGGCTTGAATTTACATACGATTCTGAGAAATGTGTTAATTAAATTCTTTAGAGTAAGCACAGTGATGATATAATTCGACAGACAATAAGTGACGTAACAAAAGAATACAATATAAATAGAAAAATATAGGTACGTCACAAAGCAGCCAGGGCGTTGTATATTATAAACTATTTAAAAAAGGTTTGGTCTAACATACGAGACAAAATATTTAAGGATATTACAAAAGCAATAACAAAGTGTAATTACTGGGCATGGACGGCATTTCATCTTAGGCCTCAGGATGAAAACGCACCTGCAATATCAAGTGCTTTTCCTTGTTATTGCAGGTGTCTATAGACGGCGGTAACCGCTTACCACCAGGTGGGCTGTCAGCTTGTTTGTCATCTAGTTGTATAAAAAAAAAGCCTTTGCCCCCTCCATGATTGTTAACAATTTAATAACACTTTTAAGGTTAAAAGCGTCCAGTGTAAAGCGTCCTCGTAGGAATAACAAATTAATAATACTTTAACATTTATGGTGCTAGAAAACGTGGATAAACTCATACACGATATCCATTTTCTGCGTTTATTCTGCAGACCATCGTTCTAAATATAAGAAATATTATGCACCGTTTGAACATTATTAAGAGCTTAAGTCATGGATTCTAGATGACAGATAATTATAGATAATAGTTCTCCTTGCACTCTGTATAAGAAATACACTGACGAGGAAAAAATCTACACAACACTTGCAAGTGTTGCAATAAATTCATATTCCTAGTACGGCAATGAGTTGGAATGTACGACTTTGTATAATATTTTGTTTCATTATAAATATTCACACTTTGCAATATCCACATAATAACGTTATTATTATATCAAGTCGAGGAAAAAGTATTTTTCATCCCACCATCTCGGAAAGGGTAGTTTTGCTCTTCGATATCCGAGTGCAAAATCGGTTTTTATCCGCTAGAGGATAAAGTAAAATTGAATTTAGAACATCGTGTGCACTAAGTTTGTTAGTCCAAAACATCATTAAACCTCTTTACTTCTACCTCCATGGTGCCGAATTTATCATACAAACTTTTTTAACTTGTTAAAAACTCAGACTCGACACCTTCTTGGTGTACTTTTTGTTTACTTATTATTTGCTTTGCGCGCGCCGTTTTCTTTTCACGACATATTTGTTAAAACCATAGGTTAAAACAAGAAACTTGAAAACGAGTAAAAAACCTAAAATGAGTGTTCTAGCGACGAGGAAGTTTATTTGACGCCAACAGAATTGACTGAAACAGTTAATGCGCAATTATTTTTTTTGCATTTAGTCATTTCCTCGTTGAGGTGGGATGAAAAGTTACGTGTTGCACTCGAGTGCAAAGATTTTTCACCTTGTGCTCTTTTGATTCCCTCGCTGACGCTCAGGATTCTAAATTTTAGAATCCTTCGCTTGCCCGGTCATAAAAATTGAGCACGCGGTTAAAAAGCAACTTTGCACTCTTGTATAACAAATAACTATTCTTTCAACTACGCAATAATTTTATCATAACTAACCTGAATAGCGAGAACAAAGCAGCACTTGACTGCTTCAGAGTAAAACAGTGCAGTAATACTTTTGCTTTAAAACAGTGTAATAAAGTTGTATGAAAATCCATTACTGCATTGTTTTGGTCCCAACCCCACGAATCTCAGGTCACAATCATGGCGTACTAGATTTATACCAGCCAATCAGCGCTATTCTGACCACAAAACAGGCCAATCGCAAGCTATAAGCATGACTAACTAGTTTTATACCAGCCATTTTTATTCCCGTGAACAATGGCACAATAGATGTACAACCATTGCCAAATAAAGTAGAAACAATTTATTTAGAATATAAGATGTTTCTACTTTATTTGACTTCAGTTCTTTATTCGGCAGGTGGAAGAAAAGCAGATTATGAACCTCGCAAAAGTGACATAATTGCACTCGTGTTTTAGAGCCCTCGCTAAAGTTGGGGCTCCAAACTAACACACGATGCAATTATAAGTCACTTTCTGCTCGATGCAACAATCTACTATATTTCACCCTTTAACGGTGTATTTAAGCAAGCAAGCACTCACACTTCTTGGCGTGTTCCGCCAGCTCCTTCAGCACAGCCTTCTCCATCCTGGTATCCTGGCAGAGCCTGTCGAAGTCATACGGCACAGCCTCCCTGGCGGCCAGCTCGAGCAGCCGCTGCGGGTGCGGCACCACCAGCGCCACGGTGTACGTCTTGCTACTGTCGCCGTACACGCAGATGTTCTCCACCAGGGGACACGTTTTGAGCTCCGCTTCCACCTTGCCCAGAGACACGTATTCGCCAGCTTGCAGCTTCACTAGGTCCTTTTTGCGGTCTGTGGGGGATGAGTTTTTATGATTTAACGGCTGACTGGTCGAGAGGTCTGTACTAGGGATGATCGATGATCATCGATGTCGAAAGCAAATTTTGTCAAAATAAATGGCAAAATACGTAAAATATCATAACATCGATGTTAACTAACTCACGACCACCAATGCAACGTACAAAACAAAATGTAGATTAAAAGGTTCTTCTTTATCAAAATTGCTTTTCCTTCAGTCAGTTGATAAAAAATATTGGAATATGCATTACTTTGTTCTGTTTCTTAATAAATTTAAAACTATTTTACCGTATTTTATTTTGTTGTTAACAGTGCAAAAATCATCGATGTTACCCAACATATTTGTTCGGTTTGTGATAAATATCGAATAGCGATGTTGGGCTTTCGATTACGACATCAATGTCAACATCGATGTTTTTCTAATATCGATCATCCCTAGTCCGTACCCCTTACTATACAAGCTGTCAAGTATACTCGGTCAAGAGGTCCAGGGTTAAAATCCCGGTAGGAGCAAATGTTTGCATGATGAATACGAGCATTTGTTGACGAGTCATGGATGTTTATATGTTTATTTAGTATATTTCTAATATATATACATTATTATAATCATTTCTGCGTTATGTAGTATCCATAACGCAAGCTCCTGATGCTTACTTTGGGCTAGATAATAGGTGTAAGTGAATGAATATTATTATTATATTTTACAACTAATGAGCAATAATATCGACTCAAACATTGTAAGTAACTTCCTATTCCATTTACGACAGCAAGTTGAAATGTATGGTGTTGTATTATATTTCATATCACTTTATAACTGTCTTAGGATGTCGAAACATTTGTATTACATTTCCTAGCTGAAAAAAAATTAACTAAAAGGAGCAAAAAAGATTGATTTAATCTTTTCAGTCGTTTTTGCTCACAAGTGTAGCTCTGGAGTTTTTGGCGCCATCAATGGCGTCGGTTAAGATTTTGTTAAAATAGTAACACAATTATGTCTGAGCGAACTCTGTATCGCTCCGTTTCCTATAATATGGTTGAGCGGAGCGATGGCTGGCACATGCGTCATACTTGTGAACAGGTGCCACTAGTGGAAATGGTCATCTCTAAGCTTCCTTGATTTTGTAATAATTTACCTACATATTCATCAATAGTATCATTTTTGAGGGATTTTTGAGGTGTATGGCATTATAGGATATTATATATAAAACAATACAATTATTATTGTTATGACGTGGTCAGACAAGTGTTTAAAATTAATGAAAGATGTTTAGCTTTATTAGGTCTTTGTATATTAATTGTTGACCTTTGTGTATTGTAATACCTATATTGTGATGGTGCATTGTCGGACAGCCTTTAAATACAGTAAATATTCTTGTCATTAGGTACTTATTGGTACGTCAATATACCTTTTTTTATACTCTGTGCGACACTGCGCTGCTAAATACTATTACTGTGTAATTAAACATTGTAACTTTATAATGGAAAAGAGTGACTACACGAGTTTGTTGCTGGAATCTTCTCGGTAGTTCAACTTTTGGAACCGGTGTAAATTCAGACAGACTGACAGACAGACTGACTGACGGACAGACGGACCGACAGACAGACCGATAGACAGACTGACATTATAACATTCTTAGCTTACGTAGATCCAGATAAGACAGAGAGACAAACATTATTAAATTGTTAGTTAGTTAATATTATTTTTATGTGATATAAATAAGGGTTTTTTTTTGTTGACGATTCGAAAGTGCTTCTTGGGGTGCCTAATTGAATAAAGATATTTTCATTTTCATTTTGTATATTGGAGTAGTTTGTAAAACGAGTGTTTATGTTGACGCGCAATATGGAGAATATAATCACTTACACCTATTCTAGCCCAAAATAAGAATTATGGAGAGCTTGCGTTATGGATACTAGATTGATAAAATAGTATATGCGTAAATATTATAAATAAACTAAATAAACATACAAACATCCATGACTCGTAGACAAATGTCCTTACTTATCACAAAAACCTCTGCCTCTACCGGAATTCGAACTGGGAACCCTGGACCGAATAGCCTGTAGGCATTGGCAACTAGGCTGGTCGGCTTTCTTAAAGTCGTACGGTGTCAAGTGTCATGAGGTGTCTAGTGTCGAGAAGTGACAAGTTCTTAGTGTCCAGTGTCATGTGCCCAGCGTCAAGTGTTGTGCGGTTACAAGTGTCGTGCGGAGTCAAGTGTCGTGCGGTATTAGGTGTTAATGAAGTGTCATACGGTGTCAAGTGTCGTGAAGTGTCAAGTTCCAAGTGTCCAGTGGGATGTGCCCAGCGTCAAGTGTCGTGCGGTGTCAGGTGTCAAGTGTCAAGAGTGGTGGGGCGTGGTTGGAGGCGGATGCTGACCTATGATCTTGATGCTGCCGTCGTGGTGCAGCTCGCCGATGTCCCCGGAGCGGAACCAGCGGCGGCCGTGCTCCTCCACGAACTCCTGGCGGCTCTTCTCCGGGTTCTTGTAGTAGCCCTCCGCCACGCACTCACCGCCGATCACGATCTCGCCCTGCGATACAGTTCATTATTGTTTTTATTCAACTAGATTACAAGCAAGCTGTGTGACTATAGTCGCGTAGGACGCCTGCAATAATAAGGAAATAATCATTTAGTACCAACCACCAACCCAATGGTTTGGTGATACCAACCCGCATTGGGCCAGCGTGGTGGTGTTATGGCCCAAACTCCTCGTGTGTTTCTCCCATGTAGGAAGGCCTGTACCCAGCAGTGGGACGTATATAGGCTGGTGATGATTGCAGGTGAGTTGTCATCCTGGGGGACTTATAAAAAATGTGGTGGTAAAAAACCTACCACGACGAACCTACCACCATATTTGGTACTCATCACTTTTGGAGGGGTTTACTCTTCCGTGAACGTGCGGGAGCTTGATAATTTGATATCGATTTTGTGTCAAATTCTCGAACCAAAAATGGCAGCGCTGAATTGTCAAAAATTAACCATGCAGCTGTAAGACATGTACCGGCTAAAACAATATCCTTAATCATACAGGGTGGTGCCCTTATCTTATGCATTTTATAATTTCATGACATTTCTATGAAATAATGCAGCCAATGTTATATTATTTCATACAAATGTCATGAAATTATCAAATGGATAAGATGTTTTTGAAAGTGGCAATCGACTACTATGAACTAATATAGCCAGCACATGTGTTCCCTCCTTCCTATAATATGGGTTCCTTCGAAAGAGGCGTGAAAAAGCATCTTTTGGGCCGGTAAGGTGGAGGCGGCTAGAGCAGTGTCTGAACTGCACTAGCTGTCTTCGCATATGGACTCGACTTACCGCTTCACATCAGGTGGTGTTGAGTCATTTGTCGTGCTTTGTATTAAAAAAAATTGCCCATTTTTCAATTTACTGTCGTATTGACGGCACCAGCCTGTATACTGATTACATATAATTTAAATATTTGAAATAACGCTCTTAAATTTCGGTGTTTTTTTTTATTAATTTCAAAGGTAATAAAAGTGTGTGGCATATTACACAGGTAAAAAACTAAATTTACAAAATTCTACTTGTTTCACCTGTGGATTCCTGATTGTGAAGTGAATACATACCTGTGGGAACGGTTTGTTAGTGACTCTGTAGTTGCCCTCCTCCCAGTTCACAAGTTTGATGTCCGTGCCGGTCGTCGGCGCGCCCACTCTGCCTGTTGACCTAGAATAAATAATGTACATCAGGATTAAGTTATTGCATCTACTTTTAGGATAACGTTAGAAAAAAAATTGTCTATAAAGCCTTGGAAATAAATAACTTAAACTATTTGAAATAATACAAGAAAATAAATGTTGATCCAAAAACAAACAACTTATTAGAAGTAAGAATTAAGTTCGGAATATTTACCATGTAATTTCTTTGTTTGTAATTCAAATATTAATAACCATGAAAGTATAAAGTGCTTAACTTATTAGAAGCCAATAGAGAAATAAAATTAACATACATAATCCATATACTAATATTATAAATGCAAAAAATCTCTGCCACTCGATCTGTCTGTAACGTTTTCAATCCTAAGCCGCTAAACCAATTTAGACAAATTTTGATTGAAAGATAAATTAAACACTGAGTAAGGAAATAGGATGTTTTTTGACGCGATAACCGACATCAACCCGGGCGGAAATACGGGCGGATAATCATTTTACTTTATATTTGATTTGTTATGCTCCAGTTTGCTACCCGTTTTTAAATGTATGCGACCTCCACAGTGACCAAATAAACATGTAATTTTTCTAAATACGTAATTCATATAACCAAATTCACGTAATCTTGACTACAGACATCTGTTTTGACATGTGTTGAAGAGTCAATGTATGCGTCACTTGCTGTCAATGCACTGCAGCGGCCGTGAGATAAGACAGACAACAAAACCGTATTAAGATTTATTTAAACATAATCTTTGTTTGTTATGAATTTTAAGTAATTTATGCACAATATTTTTCTATTGGTTCCCAGTTAATATAATTTTCACAGCAGTGGTGTTTAATGTAGTGTAGTGTATGTGCGGTCTGGTTAAATCAGCCGCTTAACTGGACGCCTAGCCCGTTGATTGAACGCCGGCATCCAAACAAACGGTTGAAGGACAACTAGCCAAGTCATTGAGAGCAACGTTTAACCAGATGGCTGAACGTCAAGTCAGCTAATAAGCCATTCAATTGGACGCCTAGGCAGGTCGTTTAAATCGAAGAGCTTCTGTGTGACTGTTTTTTTATGTTCACTTAGAACCAAAACGATGTCGGTAATAAGTCGTCATAAAAAATAAGTTTGAAATTACCAATCAAATCAAAACTTATCAGTACAAGACGATTTATTCAATACGCCAAGTCGTTAAGTGTTTAGTGAGTCTAGTTCAATTAACTATCGGGTTAGGCATTCAAAATAATGCCGGCGAATTTAACCAGACGGCGGCGACATATGCACGCACCGGTCGTACTGGTCCATGACGGTGGCGCAGGAGGTGGTCTCTGTGAGTCCGTAGCCGGTGACCACGTCACAGCACAGGCAGATCCTAGCGGGCGTGGTGTAGTGTAGTGTAGTGTGTGCACGCACCGGTCGTACTGGTCCATGACGGTGGCGCAGGAGGTGGTCTCTGTGAGTCCGTAGCCGGTGACCACGTCACAGCACAGGCAGATCCTAGCGGGCGTGGTGTAGTGTAGTGTAGTGTGTGCACGCACCGGTCGTACTGGTCCATGACGGTGGCGCAGGAGGTGGTCTCTGTGAGTCCGTAGCCGGTGACCACGTCACAGCACAGGCAGATCCTAGCGGGCGTGGTGTAGTGTAGTGTAGTGTGTGCACGCACCGGTCGTACTGGTCCATGACGGTGGCGCAGGAGGTGGTCTCTGTGAGTCCGTAGCCGGTGACCACGTCACAGCACAGGCAGATCCTAGCGGGCGTGGTGTAGTGTAGTGTAGTGTGTGCACGCACCGGTCGTACTGGTCCATGACGGTGGCGCAGGAGGTGGTCTCTGTGAGTCCGTAGCCGGTGACCACGTCACAGCACAGGCAGATCCTAGCGGGCGTGGTGTAGTGTAGTGTAGTGTGTGCACGCACCGGTCGTACTGGTCCATGACGGTGGCGCAGGAGGTGGTCTCTGTGAGTCCGTAGCCGGTGACCACGTCACAGCACAGGCAGATCCTAGCGGGCGTGGTGTAGTGTAGTGTAGTGTGTGCACGCACCGGTCGTACTGGTCCATGACGGTGGCGCAGGAGGTGGTCTCTGTGAGTCCGTAGCCGGTGACCACGTCACAGCACAGGCAGATCCTAGCGGGCGTGGTGTAGTGTAGTGTAGTGTGTGCACGCACCGGTCGTACTGGTCCATGACGGTGGCGCAGGAGGTGGTCTCTGTGAGTCCGTAGCCGGTGACCACGTCACAGCACAGGCAGATCCTAGCGGGCGTGGTGTAGTGTAGTGTAGTGTGTGCACGCACCGGTCGTACTGGTCCATGACGGTGGCGCAGGAGGTGGTCTCTGTGAGTCCGTAGCCGGTGACCACGTCACAGCACAGGCAGATCCTAGCGGGCGTGGTGTAGTGTAGTGTAGTGTGTGCACGCACCGGTCGTACTGGTCCATGACGGTGGCGCAGGAGGTGGTCTCTGTGAGTCCGTAGCCGGTGACCACGTCACAGCACAGGCAGATCCTAGCGGGCGTGGTGTAGTGTAGTGTAGTGTGTGCACGCACCGGTCGTACTGGTCCATGACGGTGGCGCAGGAGGTGGTCTCTGTGAGTCCGTAGCCGGTGACCACGTCACAGCACAGGCAGATCCTAGCGGGCGTGGTGTAGTGTAGTGTAGTGTGTGCACGCACCGGTCGTACTGGTCCATGACGGTGGCGCAGGAGGTGGTCTCTGTGAGTCCGTAGCCGGTGACCACGTCACAGCACAGGCAGATCCTGAGCTGCGCGTGCGTGTCGGGCGACAGGGGCGCGCCGCCCGACAGCATCAGCCGCAGCCGCCCGCCCAGCAGACCGCGGATTTTGCTGAACATCTGAATACCGAAAGCAATAAATGTTATTCTATTGTATTCTATTCATAGTGGGCCTAATTCCGAAGACACTAAGTCAAAATTTAAGTACAGTGTATCTCTTTCTCGCAATATATAATAGGAAAAAAAAGTAAGACTTCGTTCAGAGCTGTCATTAAATTTATACATATTTTATTTTAGACGGCATGTACGGAGGTGCCTCCTAAACACTGCATTTTATGACGATCAAGAAGGTCGAAAATTGAACGCACGTTTAAAATGTCAAATCATAAATTAGAGCCATCCTTTTCGTATTCATATTGAGAGACAAAATGCACTGAACTTAAATTTAGACTTAGCATGTGTTCTCCAGAATTAGGGCCAGTAACAACTAAAGCTTGCCACTCCCATATACCATCGAATAGACGTGTCCGAAGAGAGACCGAGGTTGACAGTAGAATACAAGCTACTGTTCCGTGCCTCGGTTTCTTTCGCTTAATTCACGCCCATCATTTAACAAACTAACAAACTTATATGACCTAATTTATGAAAATCGGATGGAAATCTACTTGATTTATGAAGTAGATATCTAAAAATAGGTTTATATTATGTAACTGTTATACGTATTAAGTTAAAAATAACAAGAATTAGTGTCTGATACACAAACTTTATAGTCTCGATCAAACGAATATATTATACGTATTTTTGCAGTAAAATCAAATATCTTGTCTATTATAGACAAGATATAATAGGGCACAATAAAAGTTGAGTAGTTCACACAAAACCGAATTTTCAAACACTTTTGGAGATGACTCACCAGTGAAATGCAATAACATGACAAAAGTATTGCAGTACTTTTATTTACACAGGGGGTATAATTCCATGTAATAAACATTTAAAAATATTTCCGAATTTGCAACAAGTTTTGGTACGGTCGACCAAGTAGCTGAATACTTTAGTGCCATGTCACAATAGCTATGGTGTTAATAAAGTACGGTGGCAATTCATTACTAGCACATATAGTCAGTGTGACATGGTACTAAAGTGTTAAGCTACTTCTGTGGTCGACTACATTATCTAATACCAGCGATCATTTGGGTGTCAGCTTTGGAAGTTCCCCATATATAAATTTCTAGTACGACTCTAAATTTGTCTACATAAACAAAAATCACTGTATGTATGTTTGTCCTCTATGCGTTCCGAAACCATTGATCAGATTGCGATGAAACTTTGTCTGGGTGTTATAAGGACGCCTGCGAAGGTTCCCGGATTATAAAACTTGCGAGTTTTCTGCAGATATTACTAGGTGGTAGACCCATGTAGGGTCGTCTGGGTAGGTGCCACCGCCTTTCTTATTTCAGCCGTGAAACAGTTCGCTGTGTTCCGGATTGAAGGGAAAGGTAGCCAGTGCAATTACTGGGCATGGACGGCATTTCATCTTAGGCTCCAGGATGACAACGCACCTGCAATATCAACTGATTTTTCCTTGTCATTGCAGGTGTCTATAGGCGGCGGTAACCGCTTACCAGCAGGTGGGCCGTAAGCTTGTTTGTCATCTAGTTGTATAAAAAAAAATACTTATTTCCAAGCGGATTATTAATAATACACAAGTGATCTGACCAGTCTGTTGAGCACTGGCGTGTCGTAGCCGCGCCGCATCCACGCCTGCTTGTACGTGTACGCCCACTTGAAGAACGCGCCCGCCAACTCCCCGCTCTTGGACACCTTGTCCGTGATGCCTTTGCTTATGCGGTCCATTATCAGCTGGTAACATAAAAAGGTTCTTTATTTAAATTGACCTAAACTAAGTTCTTTTAAGTCGTCATAATAAAATGAGAAAAAAAGGTAAAAGTAATAAAATATATACAGGTAAATTATAAATCGTCATAATAGGGTGAAGTTATTAATGATAAAAAGTTTAAGTAATAAAAAATATAGAGATACTTAGTTATAATTAGTTTTTATGTTATGTTTGAGTGTTAGTTTTTTTTAACTGTGTAAATAGAACGCAACTTTATGGAGTTCTAAGTCAAGTATTTATAACTATTTATTTATCGAGAATGTTAAATAAATTTTTACTATTTAGAGTTTAAAATTTCTGCTAATATGCATATTCCCTATTAACCCTACTACCGCTTCGACACAACACATTCCTCGGTTAGATACCAACACGGCAACACATGTATTACTAACACAACACAGGAATGTTTGGCGGGATTTTGTGCTGTCAGTCAAGGTTTTTATTAAAATAATTAAAAATTGTGTCGGAGCGAACTTTGTGTTATAAAAGTGGTGTAGTTTTATAAAACAAGTGTTTGTGTTGACGTACAACTAAAAGATTATAAGAATAAAAGTGATTAGTGTAAAAAACGATGAGAACTTTTTTGTGGTTATCCACCTCATCAAGTAAATTATGCTCATATGGAAACTGTCATCATATATTTAGCGTCCATTACTCCCAAGATGCATTGAAATTTGTAACAACAGCATTTCAAAGCAATAAATAAAGAAATACTGAAGACATGGCTGTATGGGCATTAGTACCCTTTGCCTTCCCATTACAGGGAGAATGAAACAAAAAGAAAAAAAATAACACAACACATTCCTCAGTTAGATACCAACACGTCAACAAATGTATTACAAACTTATTCACGTTTCTTTGTTTTTCACAAATCAATAAAAATATTACATCTATGATTTCTTTTAATGAAGTATTTTATGCACAATTTAAAACTTTTTCAAGAGTGTTTAATATCCATTAAAAAGTTTGGAGCTATAAAACACTTTTTTTAATATTATCATACAAAACAATACATCATCATCAGCCTATATACGTCCCACTGCTGAGCACAGGCCTTTCTACACGGGAGAAACTCGTGAGGAGCTTTGGCCTTAAAACCACCACGCTGGCCCAAAGCGGTTGTAGTAACAACCGGGACCAACGGCTTAACGCGCCTTTCGAAGCATGGAGGAGCTCGAGATTATAAATTTCATTGACCCATCCCGGGACCGACCATGGCGAAAATAGCTTAGCGCTCAAACCACTACGCCACCGAGCTCCCCAAAATACAAATATACTTTATTAAACACAAGAAACAAAACATAATATAGCAGAGAAGGTAACATACATAAGCAATCTCTTTCAGGCAACCTTGGGTGTAGTAATAAACTGTCATACAACATCAATAAATAAAATCGATATCTAAATAAACATAATAAAATTATGTACTGACCGGTACGGTGGTGATGCAGGTGGGTTGTAGTATGGTGGCGTCACCCTGGGTCCCCTTCATGATCTTGTTTGAAGAGTCCAACATGGTCAGCGGCGTGGAGTAGCCGATGGGGACACCTGGAACCAGAACATGAAATATTATTTATCAGCACGACTAAGGAAGCGTTACTTCTGTTTAAAATTGATCCTTATTACACAGGACTAAGGTGACCCCTTCCGGCGCACAATAGGGATTTCTTAAAATAGGGAGTTAGCTAAATGGGGACGTGTACACTTGGCTACCTAAAATTGCTATATTTTGAACATTACATATTATTATATCTAATTGAACACAAACTCAAACTTGAAATCAATTCATAAAAAGTGCAAAAGTATTTCGATAGATCTGTAGCAGTGGCCCTAATTCTGTAGAGCACACTCTATATCTAAATTTAGGTTCAAGGCATCTCTTTCTCTCAATATGAATACAAAAAAGATGACAGACCTAAAAATTTATATTTAGAAACGTGTGATCAATTTTCGACCTTAATGAACGTGATGAAATGCTGTGCTTAAACTATCACTTTTTTTATATACTACTAGATGACAAACAAGCCGACGGCCCACCTGATGCTAAGCGGCTGCCGCCGCCTATAGACACCTGCAATAACAAGGAAAAATCACTTGATATTGCAAGTGCGTTGTCATCCTGAGGCCTAAGATCAAATGCCGTCCATGCCCAGTAATTACACTGGCTACCTTTCCCTTCAATTCGAAACATAGCGAACTGTTTCACGGCTGAAATACGAAAGGCGGTGGTACCTACCCAGTCGACCCTACATACGGGTCTACCACCTAGTAACATGATTGCAATAAAGAATTTAAGTACGCTAAAATGTCTGTTAATCCCAGGCTGTAGGTGAGGTACTAACCAGCCATGAGGCAGAGGCTCTCGGCCAGCAGCTCGAACACGTGCGCCAGCGGCAGGAAGCCCATGAGGCAGTCGCCCTCGTGGATGGGCACGGCGTCCGCGAAGGCCGTCAGAGTGGCCACCATGTTGCGGTGCGACAGAACCACGCCCTTGGGCACGCCAGTCGAGCCCGACGTGTACATCACGATGGCCGTGTCGGTAGGCGAAGGCGGCACGCCCTCTGCACACAACAAAACAACCATTATCACATTTTTTTTTATACCACTAAAATGGCAATCAAAAGACGCGCTTTAAAAATTGGGATGTTGCCTAAGTTTCAATCTGGCGCAATTTTTCACAAAATCGGAAAATATACGCTACCGTTACCCATCAAAACAATTTAAACTTAAAAGATATGAAATATTGTTGAAATTGTACGGTTTTGAAAATTAAAACAATAGTCATTTTAAAAAAATATATATCAAAAATAATAATGATATTAGATTGCTGACATCAAATAAAGACACTATTATTATGACAACTATTAATAAAAACATACTTAATACATAGTTATTATTAATTTAGGTTGTCTGTCCATCTAGTGGGAGGCCGTCCTATTTTGTTAGTACGCCCATATATTTCTTAGTAATATGGGAACATGTTCTGTAGATTTTCTATGGAGCGTTTTTGGACGTTGCGCCGCTACATATGAAACATACCACTATATCTGTGAAACTATTGATCTTGGACATACTATTTCCTTTGCAATATTTATTTATGAGTTATAAACTTCTTATTTATGAAATAAAAAAAAGTTGTCAACTACCCTATTGTCGACGATCCTGAACTCACAAGCGGTATTGAACCTTTAGGCCTAAGGAGAGATTCCTCCTTGTGTGTGTTCTACCGTTTGTATAACGGGGTGTGTTCTGAGGAACTATTTGACATGATGCCGACGGCCTCTTTCTGTCATCGCACTGCTCGTGGCAGCACCGGCAGGGAGTTCATCCTCACAAATTGGAACCAAAGTGGTCGCGTGCTGTACGGTGTCAGATAAACTTTGTCCCGCGTACGCTCAGGTTGTGGGATGAGCTCCCTGCAGAGGTTTTCTCGGATGAGTACAGCATGGAGTTCTTCAAAAAAAGGTAAGCGTCCATAGGCTACGGTAACCGCTTACCATAAGGTGGGCCGTATGCTTGATTGCCACCTTAGTGGTATAAAAAAATTCAAGCTTGCAACACCAGCCCCCCATTCTTAACTGCGGGAAGGATTCGAATATAGGAAACTATGTATACCTGTCACTTTTTATCGCGGTGCGTACGAGCGAGACGGGATTTGACTTTTCGAATCGAATCCATGATCAGACAGTGACAATAAGGGGGTTTACATGTTCCCTTTTACCCGGTTTAGTTTTATACTTTATTACAAACAAATTATACTGAGTTAGGAATATCTACTCATGAATATGACTAACTTTTCCTGTGAGACCAACTGTGAAATCGCGAAAAAATCAGCTGTTCCATACATTTTGAACGAGTTTTTTATTGATTTTTTTATATGATTCCGTTTTCAGTAACCATTCCCTAGGCTTAGGTGACTATTAACGATATTTTGTGTATAGACTGAGATAAAAAGTGACTCTTAACGCCAAGTATGTTAGTTAAAACGAGCCTAACAAACTTGAAAAAAAAAATACATCTGCTTACACATTCTTAGTTCATTCTTAGTAGAGAAATATTATCGTTATTTTGAATTTATTTAATTTATTAAGACTATTCATAAGCAAATTAAAAATTATAAAGCTTATTTGAGCAGTAGGTCGTTATACAAATTTGTGAGGTGTGCTAATTTAGGCCCTTCTCAACAAAAGCACCTAAAAAGCCTCGTAATTTTAATACTGATTGAAATAAATACCTTTCTCGCCTTTATTCCTTTAATACCCAAAGTTTAGATATTCTAGAAGCGATATTTTACGGCTGGTAATTAAATAATATAATCACTAATGTTTCACGTGTTGATAAATGAATGCCAAAAATTGAAACGTGCCAGTTATCTCATTCATTTCGTGTGTTATCATATAAGCTATGTTACTTGTAATGACGTACGTATACTAGCTACACGACAGACACCAAAATCGGTTCTGGCACTTTGGTGTCACATACTGTCACTTTATTTAAATTCAAACTATGTTTCTACTTAAGTACAGTATTGAAATATTAGGTACTATCAACTACTAATATTTTAATTGACTAAGAAGTAAAAAGCAGCGGACGCTACTTGCTAATTTGGACCTGACTGTCAATAACAGGCCCTCACGATACAGGTTATAACAATCGGCGATGTTTCGATGCGGTCACTATGTCGCAAAAACATATAAAATCGGTTCCATTTCCTTTGAAAACGATAATGGTTACGAAATCCAATTGATTATTTAGTTTGGTTTTCGTGGGGACACCACTAAACTACCAAATTGAGCTGTTACCGGACTCAAGAAATATAAAAAAAGAAAAAATGGTTTCTCATCTTAACTGGAACTTTTAAAATGCTTGTACAAGTATTCTTTCAGATCACTATTGGTTGTATAACTTTAATGAGTGGTGAGATAGACGTTGCTATATAAACTTTAAAAGGTAGAAAGCGGTGAAGAAATTGGTAGGTTACACCTACTAGTGCTTTAGTGGCGTAGCGGTTATCGCTCCTGGCCGGACTCCAGGAGACGCGGGTTCGATTTCTGCTTGGAGCATACAATTTTTTCATCGTTTTCTTTATTTATTTGTATTTCTTACAATAAAGAAGCGTCATAAATGCACAATGGCCCTAATTCTGGAGAACACATGCTAACTCTAAATTTAAGTTCAGTGCATTTCTTTCTCTCAAAATGAATACGAAGGATGGCTGTCATATAATTTGACATTTAGAAACGTCGGTTCAATTTTCGACCTTATAGAACATGATAAAATGCAGAGTTTAGGAGACACCTCCGTACATGTCTTCTAAAATTATCTATGGTTTTTTTGCAATCTATGTAAATTTAAGTGACAGCTCTAACATATTCTTGCTATCTTTTTCCTATTACATAATGCGAGAAAGAGATACACTGTACTTAATTTTAAACTTAGAGTGTGTCTTCCGAATCAGGCCCAATGTGATATCTAATTTGTTGTCGCGTAAACATAAGGTAAGGACTCACCAATTTTCGACTTAGCCCCCATCCTCAACACCTCCTTGTATGCCACAATCCTGATGCCTTCCTTGTAGCCGTCCACTTTGGTGGGCTGCAGCTGATCCTCCATGTAGACGATGGTGTCCACCTTGGGCGTCTTGGCGAGGATCTTCCTGAACTTGGGCAGGAGCTCGTGAGTGGTGATCACGGTTGATACCTCTGTCTCGTTGATGCCGTGGGCTATGGCGTCGTCGCCCAGCGTCGCGTAGATCGTCACCACTGAAGAGGAAGGCTTTGCGTCAATCGAAATAATTTGAAGGTCTCCTAATGTCATCTCATTAAAGAACATAGCTTTGAAGGTTGTGCAGTGGCTGATTAACAGGGGGGCGGAAGGGGCGGCTCTCCCCGGGCCTCCGGTGTTGAGGGGCCCCCAAACGCCTCCCCGTTCCCCTGATCAAATCCTAAACAAGACTTTAAAAATGTGCTTAGTACCTGCATAATTTCATCAAGATCAAAACACTACAGCCATCTAGACTTTTTACGCGGTACTAATATTCTTTTAACTTTGCTGAACGCGTCCAATACGCTGGGGGAATTCCCGTCTTTGTGTGTGTCAAAAAGTGTAATAGTGTTTTTGATTTTTGTTGCGGTATAAAAGTGAGAAATGAGTTTAGAGTTGAGTTCAAAACTGGGGGCCTCATTCAGCTTTGCCGCCCAGGGCCTCTAACGGCCTTAGTCCGCCGCTGAGGTGGTGTGATCGAGTGATCAGGTCCTACTTAGCCAGAAGTTTTGGTATATCCCGACAAGGCCCGATGTTTGTATAATGAGTATGAATCTATGTAATCTAATATGAATAAGTAGTTTTCTCCATCACAGCAGACTCCATAACGAAGGTTGCCTTTAAACTGGACATGACATAAAATGTACTATGGTATTGCAAAACAGCTTTTATTACTTCTTATACAGGGTGGTGACGTCAATACGACAATAAATTAAAACATAGGCTATATTAGTTCATACAAATTGTTTGCCACTTTCAAAGACATCATATTCGTTTGAAAATTTCATGATATTTCTATAAAATAATGCTGCCAATGTTATCATATTTTTAAAAAAAGCTTCGTGTACCCGGTATGCTCTGCTTGAAGCAGCCGTGCGCGGCGATCATCCACTCGGCGCGCGTCTCCGCGAACATGGCGACGTTCTGCCGCGGCCGGCAGCCGAGCTCGCGCAGGCCAGCCGCGAACTTTGTGGCCTCCTTCTCTACGTCCGTGTAAGATCGCCACTCGTAGTTGCCCATATTGAACTGCAGATTAAGAAAGGTGGCTTTATGAAATGTACGGTGGATACGACGGAGGAACACTAAGCAATTGGCATTAGAAATGTCATCAAAATGCTCCTTGATGAGCAAGGTTGTCAGAATACTACTAAGGCCTGCTGCAAAAGCTTTGGAAGATTTGGACGTCTGGACTCTGTCGAGCACAGCAAATTAGAAGAGAGGAGACTGTTTTGAATTTCTCTTAGGTGGAAGTTCCGTAAATAGGGCCGTCTGGGTTCCACCACCTTTGCTATTTCAGCCGTAAAACTGATTGCTGTTTCAGATTGAAGAGAAAGGCAGCCAGTGTAATTACTGGGCGTAGAAGGCATTTCATCTTGGGCCTCGGGATGACAACGCACCTGCAATACCAAGCGATATTTTCCTTGTTTTTGCAGGTATCTATAGGCCACGGTAACCAATTTCACAGGTGGGTCGTCAACTTGTTTATCGTCTAGTTGTATACTATATAAAAAAACCATGATGTACTGGATTGAGAAAATCTCCGCAAGTAGATACGTTCGTTTAGTCTATCATGAATTGATCATATATTTTGTCATCAAGTTTTTAACTCATTTATTGCATTGCCGCGATGAGTTAATAAGGACTTACTGTTCAAGCATCAAATCCCACATGATTCGAGGGAGACTATCGCGTCTTAAATGACTCTGTCGGGCTCAGCAAATAGAAACAGAAGAGGAGGCTATTCCATATCATTTCGGTTAAAATCCTATCTTTTTTTTATACCAATAAGGTGGCAATCAAGCATACGGCCCACCTGATGGTAACCGTACCGTAGCCTATGGTCGCTTGCAACACCAGCACGCGTAGCACAAGGAACACGAGAAGCTTGAGAAAAGGTTTTGTCTCCACCTTAATGTCATTTATGTCGGGCCTTACCTTACCTCAGCCCGACAAAAATGACATTACGGTGTAGACAAACCGTCTCTCGAGCTTCTCGTGTTCCTTGTGCTACGCGTGCAGGGATATCACTTGCGCGTTGCCGACCCTGTAATAACCTTTTCAAGCCGTCATCTAGTACCGACCTTCTTAAAGACCCGTCCGTTGGGCTGGGGCTCGTCCTCCTCGCCGAGCACGGTGCGCGTGCCGAGCGAGGGCCGGTGCTGCCAGCGCGCGGCGGCGGCGCGCAGCATGGCCTCCATGGTGGCCACGCCGTCGCGCACCAGCCGCACGTGCAGCTCGCACGGCTCGCACACCGACCGGACAATCACGCTGTCGCTCGTGCTTTGCGTTATTCGTGCCTGGTAACGAACATGTTTCACAATCTTTATCACAAACTTCTTTGTGTATCCTATAAGTTGCCAAAAATTATTAAAGTACAAAAATTAAACAAACTAAAAAAATATTAAAAACTCAGTGTAACAGGTAAAGCGGAAATGCGGCAAGTTACAGATTTTGTTATTCTAGAATTAGCATAAAAAAAAGAAAACGGTAACAGTTACTATTTTGTCTTTAAGTTATGTGAAGCGAAGAATCGATTGTCATATTGACAGACTGATTAAAAGTTCACTATAGTAAACGATGTTAAGTCTACTACACAGTTTAATTGAATGAAGTAATACCTTAATCCGTCGTGACAGCGCGCGTTTCCTCCACGGCCTCTGCAACAGCAGGTGGACTGGGAAGGTGAAGATGTCGCAGACGAGAGCGACCGCCTTGATGGTCTTCAGTACCGCCGACACCCACCACGACTCCGGTCTAGACAAGCAAAGGAATATTGATAGAAGACACCACTAAAGTGGGGTAACAAACTATAAAAAAAATATAACTTTTGTGTGTAACATTTATTTTGAGGGGATTTATCAACTTTTTTTAAGGACTATAAATAATGTGCGCTTCCAAAGAGGCTGAGACGAACGAAGGAGTGCTTTCTTGAACAAACAAAAATAATAATGATAAAAATATTTAAGTGTAGTATGTACGGTCTCAATGTCTAACTGTTACGCTTGATGTGCAAGCGTAACAGTTAGACATTGAGACCGCCCTTACTGCGTTCGTAGTAGAGGCGGCTTTAGTAGTGCAACTGTTTCACTTGATGTGCTTAGGGTAGGTAGTTGACAAAGAATTTTTTCAAAAGAAATCAATAGTTTCACAGATACAGTGTGATACGTTGCAACGCATCGTCTAAAAACGCACCATAAAAATATCTCCGGCACAGATGACGTCACATGTTGCTATAATACCTTAGTACTAAAAAATGTATGGGCATATTATCAAATTGATAATTACTATGTAATAGGTGTTTTTTTATTCATAGTTGTCAGAGTAATATTGTTTTAATAGATGTAAGCAATCTAATATCATTATAATGCTTGATAAATTTTGGGGAAAATATTGTCCATTTTTATAAATTTTGTACATCGTACAATTTCAACAATATTACAAAAATTTTAATTTTAAATTGTTTTGATGGGTTGGATTCTTTGTAATACTAGTGAAATTCGGAGCGGAGAGTGGCGCAGACGTGTCAAGTGTCAACCCAGCATGAGTTATACTCTATATAGAGTTTGTTCTTGGGGTGTAGCTACCCCCCGCTCGTCTGTGCTTCATTGGAAACGCACCCTAATGCAGTAAAGTAATTCCTTTCAGCTTCCTTCTCAACTTTCTTGTCCTCAACATATTTAATAAATGACAAATAGAGATTAGTGAAGACATTTTTGTTTATTTATCTGATAGTCGTTCAATTTTGGATCTAGGACAAGTTATATCTAATACTGCGGTAAAACTAATTAATATAAAATATGTGTTAATGGAATTACTGTCATAATTATAAGGTGTGATAAATATCTTAATATAATAATCATTTGTGATAAAAATATTGAGCTGACATAGAATTGAATGGTCCGAGGATCGCACGATATGAACGTTGACTCATTACCGCCAGTAAGTTTGCCATCCCAATTATGATTTTGTTGAAAATTATTAATTTTACTCGAAATCATTTGTCTTTCACAACAGTATGTAATTAAGTTTAAGGTTGTTTAAGTAGAATATTTGAATTTAGACATGGTTGTTTTATTGCATTTAACGTCATCATGAATAATACTTTGGTAGGGATGGGGAGTAGTGTCTTGATATTTATGTAACTATGCTACAAGAAAAGCAGTGTTCCAAATTTCCAGAACCCGGATCCATGTTTTGGCACGTTTGGCTATTGATCGTGGCTGGTATTGCAACTATTGCAAGTAGATATAGTGGTAGAAACAAATCTAAAATAAAAGCCTTCAAGCTTTACCAACAAAAATCATGAAATCCGGAGTGATTCCTCACGTCACGCGGCGGCAGCGTATCATCGGAATAATATTTTTATCAAATATTCATTTCCGAAAGATTATGATAAGTAACTTTTTATTATGAAGTCATAAAAAGCTTTATCACTAAAAAGAGGCGAAGATAAAATCAGTAATTTTTAACGCCAAATACATTTACTAGATCAAGCTCCACATTTGCATTGCGATTTTGAACCCTGTACCGTGGGCACAACAAACAAAGTCTAAAGTGAGCTGCTCTTGAATATACACTGTACAGTTTATGTACAGCTGTTGTCCTCTCGATTTCATCTTCAAAGATCCCACATTTAATAATTTCAATTATGTTAGTAGCCATTAATTATTCCTGAGAGGTACTAGAACCACGACAGTTCTAAATAACTTGATTAAATTCCGCAGAGATCTAATTAAATTCCTCCACAGCTCCTCAGCAGCTCCTCTGCTTCTATTGAATGTTGATACAACACAAACACATTTTGAAATCGTCTACGTCGACACAATTGCAGAATTCATACGTCTGTCTGAAGTTTGTAATTGTGTCGCTAGGAGCAAAGAATATCAAACAAAGATCCTGATCCAATAAAAATAAAAATTTCAGAAAAACTTCTAAGAGATTTCTATTCGATTCTCCAGGAACTATTTATATCAAATATTACTTTCAAAGTAATGAGTAGTTGACGCAAACACTAATTAGATTTACTAAAGAGATCAAGGCGTTCAACGTTGCTGTTACAGTGACTGCGAGTTACAGAGCGAGCAAAGCCTTAGCAAATTTTAATCAAAAGGCCACCATAAAGTTTTACATAATAGTTACTTGCGTGAATTATAAGAAGCTGATCTTCATTGAGTATACCATCATATCTTATCATAAGGGCAATGAACCTACTGATAGTGCTTTGGCATAAATACTCGTATTCCATAATCTAACATTAAAATTAATAAATTCTATATACATTCATTTTTCTTTGATGTTAGAGAGTACCGTTGGATATTCAATAATTTTTGATCACCGCCAATAAAAAATTTCAATTTTTGGCTCAAACTTCAAATTGCTTTTATTACTTGAGGAAAAGTTCCAAACAAAAAACTTATTAAACTATAGGGGACCAGGTAAATCTTTAGAAGCTGAAAGTGGATCCAATATTTATAAAGCTATCACGAATTTCGTCTCAGTGAAGTTTTCGTCACAATAAAGAAACCCGCCTCAATTGACGACCAACTAAAACAAGAAACGTTACAGTTTGTGTGTTTATCGTGTACTATATCTAACTGAAGTTACTGAACTGATATTGGAATTTGTTGCTTCAATGCACTTTGTAAGTCAAATACAGAAGAAGTGTTATAATATTTTTCATAGTCGACGGCAGACGCCTGCCTGTATGGCGAAAATAAATGGATGAAAGTAATGTATTTTTTATTTCCTCGTACACTTTTCAATTAAACTTGTAATTGAGATTATCTTCTGATGAGTTCACCTTACTAGATTATTCATTGTATAGTATATTCTACATTTAACTTGAATTTGCGATGCTCAGTTAAAAAATATCGACAGCAGTGTTTCATTGGGTTTTTATTCCTTAACTGTATGTAATAACTAACATACGAGTAAATTATAAGATCATCAAAGTGGTTTTCAAACACACTTCAGAAACGGATCTATATAGATAAAAAGCTTAAGCTTAAATAAGATCTGGACCCGTTGCTGGGCACAGACCTCTCAATTGTTGATAATAACATCACGATATAAAAATACAGATTGATAAGAGGCTCAGTCTAAAGCCTGATTCCATCTCTACAATACAAAGCCTTAAAACTAGAACAGACCTCGCTAAGCCTATTTGCTGTTTCATTCTATTATTACTATCTCCACGTCATCTCTAAATGAAGTTAATGAATCCGTACTGCGCAGAAAGTCCTAATAATACAAATTCATTGAATTTTCAGAGAATATAAAATCTGACCAATCGATTATTTAAATTCTAATAATATAGTCTAAATGCGTGATATCGTGTTCGGCTGCATAAGTGGAAAAGCCACAATAACTATACAGAGTGTAAGGGGAACGTTCTCGAACGATCTACTTTTTTGGCCCACTCCTGTAAAGCCACATAATTTCAAGTTAATAAAGAAATTCGATGTAGCTGACGTCAAGATAATGATCTTACCTATGTTACACACTGCATTATTATCAATGCTATTATTATGGAACGGTAATTATCCAACTTTAAAACATCTGATAAGGATTAGAAAAAATGTGCCACTTGAAGATTCTAGAATGTCAAACACTTAAACAGTAAAGTAAGGACTGATAATTTTTAGCTCAGTCATATCATATCGTAAATAATAAAAGTCATGAAAGTTTATCATCAGATCACTCAGACACAGTAATGTAGAAGTGTTGAAACTCATTATATGTTTGTATGTATGTTTACACAAAATAAAAATTGCTAGACATTATGTCAGAAAATACATATATTTTCAGCATGGATTTATTGGTGTTGCCACTTCGGGGATGAGCCCAAGCACTAAGACAATGTAATGTGTCATCGAAAATATTTTCGCACATACTCTGCATTAGCTTACTAGCAAAAAAACAATGTCATTTCAATATAGAGATGACCCAGATATTCAAACGGCCATTTTTACAGCAAATTACATCATATATTTCACATTGATATTGTTAGATATACAAAAGCAAGAAAATATTAATTTTAATTTAAAGTAAGCAAAAAAGGTGACCCAGATGTATTTGTGTCTAGACTCTGCGTTGACAGTAGATCGGGTCACCCAGATGCGTATATTCAACTTGAATGCACGCGGTGCATCGGAAGTGCAAATAAACGAAGTCAGGTCAGTGTCACTGAGCCATACTGAGCGACGGACGGCGAGGGCTGATAAGGAACACCGCCGGACATGCCGTTTGTGACCGTGACCCGCACGCATGCGCTCTCGATTGTACAGAGACGGCACAAAAGGTCGAGATCAGCTGTTTGAATTTAGCACACAATCTTTGATCGGACTCAGCACTTGCATGAAAGCCGTAATTAGATGGGAATTTCGTGACATACTGGGAATTTAGATAGTATTATCTTTCTAGAACAAGAAGATACATGATTTCCACAAATACTTAAAAATAAAAATACTGTCCTATCTTCAATCAATCAAAGAAACAATGTTTTTGATGACTAATGGGCAATGGCAGATACAAAATTGAAATAAGGTAAATGTAAGTTGTGATTGTCAAATCGTAATTTTAATTGAATCTTATTCATTTTATAAACCATAAACACTCCCAAATCCTTCCTAGGGGAGGAGGTAGGAGGATGGAGTAAATACATCTATGCAAACGGTAGAACAAAAGCTCGCTTCTTGGTTGGGGCGCTCACAGGGCATTTTGCTACTAACCACATGCTACATAAAATGCAACTGTCCCCATCACAACTTTGTCAAGCATGTGGTGAATGCCAGGAATCAATGATGCTTCTCTTGTGTTATTGTGATGCCCTGGCTAGAACCAGAATGAGCCTTCTGGAAGTGGCATTTCCGAAGCCAGAAGACTACAGGCTCTTTCTGCCTAAAGATATAGTAAGGCTAATTGCATCTATATTCTGGACACAGGAAGAGTAAACGCAGGGGAGGCACAAAAGAACCCAATGGGTCCAAGTGCACTGTGACTTAGTCATGGCCCCATAGTAAGATAAGATAGAAAAGGAGCAGCACAGCAAAGTTGCAAAACCAACGCAAACCAAGTAATAGACAAGTCGCAAAAACGAGCCACCACCCAACTACTAGCCAAATTGCAAAAACCAGCGACCCAGGACCGTCAAATTTGCAAAATAAGTAACCCAAGTAATTAGCCAAGTGGCTCGTGGAGTTTTACTTCTTTTAGGATATAATCTTGATCGTATTAACTAGAACAAGTTCTCATATTATGTACTGCTGCAATTGATCTTGAACTCCGTAGCATGATTAACTAACTGGTTATAAATCTCATGCAATTGCTTTTTCTAATGACTACGTTAAGTTGTTATTGTGTTAAATGAACGCATAATCTTTTTCAATGTAACTATTTCTACGAAAGTAACAGAAGCTAGTAAGTTTACCGTCCATAAGATACCTACTTAAATAGGTATATGAATACGAACGATAAGCGACCAAAGTGAGGTTATTAACGTCCATCAAGCTGGCCCGTGTGCCGTTGCACTGTGTAGAATATACGACATCTGCGGGCTGATTCTGGTTAAAGAACTTTATTCCTAAAATATAATTTTTTTATACGAATTCGCTAGCTCAGTGTGACAGTTAAAGTGAAAACCGTTGTGTTGTGACATTACAGGTATATGTGTATAAAGGGGACAGTAGGTAGGTACCCACTGACTGAAAATCTACCTATAACCACGTTGAAGAGCAATTTAAAAAATTTAAGTTGTTGTTATTCGAGCTTGGTGGGAAAATTGGTCATTCGAAGTTGCCAAGCGGCCTACAGCCTGAATGCATTTGCCAAAATTGCCGATGTCAGTCTACGAAAGCTTATAGCTTTTGCACGTAATATATTATACCTACTATATTAAAAAATTAAGTATCGGGAAAAAATATTTAAAGAAAACTAAAATCTTTCTTCCTTCAGTTTGATGATTGACTTATGGTATGCTGTACTGGTTAAGTAAGTGTAAGTAGAATTGTTTTGTTTTGTGTAGCTTGAAATTTTTATGATTATGCATCTCAAAAGGTATTATTTTGTGTTATGTTTA
The DNA here is from genome assembly GCA_947347705.1 of Nymphula nitidulata. Classification (NCBI taxonomy): domain Eukaryota; kingdom Metazoa; phylum Arthropoda; class Insecta; order Lepidoptera; family Crambidae; genus Nymphula; species Nymphula nitidulata. The sequence goes on from OX374618.1 coordinate 1,897,026, forward strand.
TTGCCATTTACGACAGCATATTGTTGATTGTTCGCGGCATTGTAGACAAACGACAGTAGTTTATTATTGAAATAAACCACTCATTTAATCGACCGGCCGGCCGAGTGGTCTGTACCCCAGTCTACTCGGTCAAGAGGTCCCGGGTTCGAATCCCGGTAGGAACAAATGTTTGTATGATGAGTACGAGCATTTGTTTACGAGTCATGGATGTTTATATGTTTATTTAGTATATTTCTGATATTTATATACATATTATTATCATTATTTCTCCGTTGTCTAGTATCCATAACACAAGCTCTTAATGCTTACTTTGGGCTAGATAATAGGTGTGAGTGTTTGAATATTATTATTATTATTATTATTTAATCCTTTACTGTATTTTTATGTTGATAATAAATTTAAAAAAATATGGACGATGACCACTTCGAATGTAATGAAACCATAGCATATTTAAAAGCGATGTATTTAGGCGGTCCGACTGGCCCAGGGCAGTGGATCAGTTTTTACGATATTTTGCTTCTAAAATATTGGTGTAAAGATTTATATCGAAATAGTTTGGAATAAATGTTTATTTTCATAAAATGATGATTTCAGTATGTCCTAACACGTATGCTGTGAAAAGTTTAAAAAGCGATACAATTGAAACAGATAAGGCTATTCCAGCAACGAGGAAAATTGACTAGGTCTTTTATCCGATATGGGCATCTCGTCGACAGTAACCTCCAGTTTCCTCCTTGATGTTTATACATATATTGTTCTAAATGCTTAACAAAACCAGGTTATATAAGACAAGGTAAGCTGGATTTTTCATTTAAATGGCAAGGAAATAACTACCACCTAATAATTGAGGTTATTACTATACTTGATAAGCACTTTTATTGTAGTAAAGTTCTGAATCCTAAAATAAAATAATAAATGTCGTGATACAATTTTAATTTGAAGGCAGGTGTCTCAATCATATAATTAGGAAAACACTACCTTGACAAAGAGAAGACTATCCAGTATCCACAGATCATCCGATGAGTCTGAAGTCCTATTTGCTACAATGGTCTTTAAAAAAAAGTATCCGTTGCGGATCTGATATGAACATGTCGTAAATATTGTAGCAATTTCGCAATAAATTATAAATTTATTATCACCACAAAGATAACAATTCATTCGTCTGTAAAATGAACAGGTTATCGACAAACGTAATCACTGTTTTGAAACATGCAATTATCAATAAATAGTTGCGCTTGAGACCAATTTTAATCCGTTTAATACATAGATAAGAAGATTAACAGTTGATATGGCAACAGGATTAAAAGTATATATGTCGGATATCTGGTGACACTGCATGATTTATTATTTTTGATCGATGCACTTTTGATAATTATCGAAATATTTTACAATAGTAAGATACGAATTAGGAGCGCTTTAGTTTGTACTTACACTTGAAGATTCATTTCATTTGAAGACACGTTTGATCTTTTTAATGGTTCCTAATCTTCTTATAATCATTACGATTTTATATTTTATAGTATAGTTTATGCCTCAAATTAACTAAATAATCTGTGAAGTGCTCATAGAATCAGTCAAGACACAGGAGATTTTCTATTGCGTGTTGCGTGGCGAGCTAGTAAGGGCCGAAAGGCTCTCATTCCCTCTCGTTAAGAATGTAGTAGTTACGTGAGTACGTCCAATATTTGTTTTGAAAAAAAACCAACGCTGCTGGTAATGACTCGTTTCCTATCTCCCTGGACTGGTTCCAAATTAGAGCGACATCTGCGGGTCAATATGAAAGCTCCACGATTTTTTTCTCTCAAATATATCTATTAAAAGTTTGTCACAAACTTAGATTGCTAGACTTCTTCGATATTCAATGACAGAGATTTGCTAGAAACTTCTAAGGCATCAGCCTCCTTTCTATTTCGATATGACATCACTGAGAAGTTTGTTGTTATCTCGTTAACCAACTCATTAGAAAGTCTAAATAAACTTGACTGCGAGAGGCTGGTGAGGTATCATTATGTAGATGACATAATTAGCAAACAACTAGACTTCAAGGTTTGTAAGAAAACTTTTTACATTTGTTAATTACGGAAGCGAAATGTCCGGATTCTGCACTGAATGGTAGTGTTTTTAAAAAGAATTGTATATTCAAGAAACAACCACTCACTTTCCTATCACATTGCGTATCAATACTTCACTCTTTGACAGACATTCCCTTATAGATGAAAATTATTATGGGTGACGTTTGGACCGCAAAGCCATTACTTCTTTGGTCTAATATCTGTGTTGGTGGACTTGGCGGTTGCGTGCTAAAGCTTGAACCAAAACCAAGAATCTTTCGAGAGTCATCAATCCGAATCCCACATCGAAATACTTGTCCTCGAAATCGAAAAAAGCGGACTATTTTAGCCGGTAACATTTAAGTTGAAGTATAAAGTACAGCATTAAGAAAGTGTATATTACAAAAATAGGCATAATGAGTTCTACATTAAGAAGTATACTTTGGTATAAAAATAAAGGTCAAGTTTGATACCGCGAAGCGCTAATTTTAGAACTTTGATGGACTACCTTCATTATAATAACAACATGTCATTCTAGTCTGTAAGAGAAAATTATACTGCGATCTTAAGGACGTGGGCGAGGTCTGCAACCATATTATAACTGCAATAAAGCTTGTTACAGATCGAGCAGGTGTAGTGTAAGGTGCTATTGAATGAATGTCAGCGGCCAATGTAGTGTGTGTGAGACTGTTATTTAAAAACAGTAAAGCCACGTGTATCAATAACGAGGTGATCTGTAATAATTACAGATAATTGCCGGCCGTGTGTGAAGCATGGTAGATAAAGCGGTTGCCTTGACGCGTTCGCCTTGGCGGGCGGACTTTGTACTCGGCTATTCTCAGTCGGATGTGGAACGGTCAACAAAAAACTGGAGAATTCAGACATCACGACTTGACTGTTTGTTGGCGGCAAATGAAACGCACTTGGCTATTTGTAAGCTGAACAAAGAATGTGCCGTAATGAACATTACATGTACAGAAAATAGTTTTGTCTAACCTGTAATCACTAATCGTTAAGTGGGCTTCTATTGTTCAGGTCAGTATACAGGGACACTTGATATCTTGTGTGCCTTATTCCTTTTGGTATAAAAGTCACTGTCGGTTGAAAGTGTATATGTTACCGCTAAAACCCGACGAAGTATGGTAAATACTAAGATTTACCGAACATTCGGTTGTTCTTGTTTGAAAGCTGACATGATCGAGATAGTTCTTAGATATAATTTATGAAGATCTGTTCAGGCGTTCGATGAGCATCAGCTCATTTTCTACTTGTCAAAATGTCTGTTACTATTACTTCGGTGGTATTTACAAGACGTCTAACCTATAGCTGATGCTGGAGCATTAAATAGTATGCGGGATGCTCAATTCCACTTACGGCAGATATAGCGTGTTTGGGCTCATAAGAATAGTCTCAATGAGAAGTTGTTAGATAGATGGCGATCGCGGCCGGGTACTTAAAATTTTAATTTTATTTATCTTTATCTAATACTAAAAAAGTAACTACTAAAGTAACAACGCGATCTTTTAGAATTTGATTAATTGATTTAAATTTAGTGATAGATATTTATTGATGATAATAAGAAACGCCGGTAGAATTAAACCGGAAAACGGTAATTCTTGGAAAACTAAATAATTGATTAGATTACTTAAATTGTATTAATTTAAAGAGGTAGGGCCAGGCAGGGCATAGTGAAATCGCCGCATTAGTCATTTCATTAGTGATAATGATTATCCTAACTAATAAAAGATCGCAGCTAAAAATTTCGAATTATGTTCCAGTATGAGATGCTGTAAGATCTTTGGGGTAGTTTCTGTGAGCAGGGAGGCTATTCTTGCTAAATATATATATGTATTTTTCCGACGCAACACACATCACCATTCTAAGTATGAAGTTAAGAATAACTTATGATGTCACATTGTCATATTGAATTCATTATGACATTCACGGACGTGTGAATGTCTTAATTATACCCCCTTTTTAATATAAAGGACATGTTAATTTTTAATAATTAATTTACAGAAATTATTAAAAATCAGTTAGGTAGTAGGTAGTATCAGCTCAGCGTATCATAATCGTCGTTATTCGTAAAAAAAACTTGTTTTGGTGTTTGAATACAATAGTTTCGACAGTATGAAGATACAAGATAGCATAAAATAGAAAAAATACAAATTTATTCATGGGGTTCTTTAAATTCTTGGCAGCTTAATGGTGAGAGCAGTCGTCCGGATTGTGAAAGGTAGCGGGTTCGCACCCCGCCCCAGAATGTGTCTTTCATTCCATATTTTTATAGAAAATTATAAGTTTAAGCAACCTAAGTTGTATAGAAACACTTAGAATTCAATATGTGTAGGCGGAATACGGTAATATACCTCTAATACACTAGGTGCATTGACCTCCAAGCAAGCTTGGTTTCGCGTGCTATTAAGTTGTTATTTTCGTACAAGATCAGAAGGTAGTTCGTACCTACTTATACAATGAACTTTTACTAAATGGATTCAATTGAACCTTTGGAGTAGGACCATGTAAATTACTTCAAAACAAAAATAATACGTAGGTATTTAGAGACACTCCACCACATTTATTGACATTTTCAATGAGTGCGTTGCATACTTAGAAGACTATACTTTTGAAAGTAATAAAACAAAAAAAAGAAATTTACGGATACTGACATTATTATTATGTCTTAGCTTAAATCGTAAAAGCTACTTACACGTTTGTGGAAATAGTGTGTTTCCAGAAGTCGACTAATGTATTTGGCTACATTAGCACATGTGACCTTTAGTTAATGCGAGAGGGCTAGGTCGCTGCTTTTTGTGTCAAAGCCCTGGATTTATATTAAACGGATTGGACAAGTGCCATCAAAAGGATTTCGACAATTAGAATAGGTATTCTAAGAAAACAACGGTGTAAGAGCTTTCCGAGCGTGTTAAACCGTGAAGTCACGATTGCAAGATTTGCAGAAGGTGTTTTAAAACGTTATTATCCAAGTGTTCTCTGGACAAATACACTCTAGGACCAGGGATTTATTACAGTACTGCAATAATAGCATCTGCAAGTTTGCAAGATACAAAGTCCAGCAGTGAAAGTAAGCAATGTAAGTCCGTTTCCATATTGTGCATCGGCGCATTGCGACACGTTTCGATATTATTCCACTCGAGCTGTTGCGCGACCTTTTAATAGAAAAATTGTTAAGCCGGCCGGCAAGAAACCTGTTTAGATTTCGTAGCGCCAGAGCTGGTACCTGTACTCGGACAACGATTGGAATCGATTCATCGGGCATCTGGCAATGACGGCGATGACACAACACGCCTAGCGAGGGTTTGGAAATTGGACATTGACTTCTTCGTGGCATTGTAAATCGATTTACGGTAGACCATTACCACTATCCATGGGAGCGGCGATCCCAGAAACCGACCGACGCTATTTTTCCGGGTATCAAAGCGTAACAAGGGATATAAATAGAACGGGGCCTTTGCGTTACTGTCAATAAAACTATACTAAGCGACGTGATTCCCCAACCAAAACATATGACTACGGGCGTCTACGGGTCCGTAATTTACAGAGTTCAATTCTAATTTCAGCTGACTGAGTACATTATGACGTCATCGGAAACGAATCACCGCAGATGAAAACAATTTCCCGTTGGTTTTCGATACAGGCTATGAGCTCGTATCGAGTTTATTTGTTATTCTGTTCATTGAGCCGGGTGGTTGAACCGAGGAGCCGAGATCACAAGTGTGGACCATACCACGTACTAACTACGCTATAAGTAGTAAAGCGCGGTGTTTTTGTACCACATAGACACTTAGCCTATATGCTAAGAATAACTAAGCCTATACGTTTGTTTTACTCATTGTAACGGTTGTGAGAAATATTAATTCATGCTGCGTTGCGACTTGCGAACCGCATGGTCCTAATAAGTAAAACACGTGATTCTACTATTATGTTGTAGATAATACACTACAACAGCATTTAATAGACACAAAATGTTGCAAGTTGTAGGTGAAATACTTTAATAAATTTAAAAGAAAGGTTACAGGATCAATAAAAAAATAATTTAAATTTATAGGGTATACTTCAACTTACGTAGCTTCACTGATAAGGCAATAAAGCTAAAACGGCATTTATTTTCAATAATCCGTAATTAATTTAACTTCCACATAATAGCAAGCAAATATGTATAGTTACTAGGTACTTATTTATTATTATTTTGTTTTAGTAAGGGTAGCAAAAAGTTCACAATTAAGTCTTGAAAACAGATACTGGGCCTAATTCTGGCGGCACACTCTAAGTTTAAATTTAAGTACAGTATATCTCTTTCTCGCAATATGTAATAGGAAAAAGATGCCAAGAATTCGTTTAGAGCTGTCATCTAAATTTAGAGAGATTTCAAAGGAACCATAGACAATTTTAGACGGCATGTACGGAGGTGCCTCCTAAGCACTGCATTTTAACAAGTTCAATAAGGTCGAAAATTTAATGCATGTTTCTAAATGTCAAATTTTAAGTCAGCGATCCTTTTCGTATTCATATTGAGAGAAAGAGGTAGACTGAACTTAAATTTAATCTTAGCATGCGTTCGCCAGAATTAGGCCCAATGTGGATGTGTTATTTATTATTACAACTTTAGGGACAATAACAGATACCCACATAATTATTTTAAAATTAATAGAAATAACCGGGGATCATAAACAGCTGGTAAATAAATATTTTTCATTCTTATCCATGAAATTATAATTTATAATGAAAAATAGAGTATGAACCATCATAACATAGAATAGTTCAACACCTTATTAGTTTCATTTCAACAAACTTCGGTAACAGTCAAGTTTTACAGAAACCGCTGAATAAGAATATAAAATTTTATTTTATTTATTACCATAAACCAGAGACATTAATTGTGGCTAACCAGTCGGAGGAGGCTAGCCTTTCGAATCCGTTCCGAAACACACATAGGACATTGGATCAAAAAAAAAGATTATTAAGTATCAAAATAAAATTAAACTACTTACTCTAGTTTATAATAATGCATTTTATAATATCCTTTAGAATACCGAAACAGTCCACAAATACCACAAACACTGACAGGCGAGGTCCTACTAAATCTTGAGAGGAACTAACATCGATAAATATATCGAGTGATATCTGTTATTTATATTGATCCGATAAGTACAATCATTATCTGATAAAGGAGTTGGTCATTGACGAAAGTTCAGGCCGGCGAGTGCGGATACCCACCTGTAGATCACAAAGAGCGAACCCGCAACCATTTACAATTTGCAGCCAATGTAAATACTCTGAAATTCTGAACAATGAGCTATCAAGAACTTGGGACAACCTCGCGTTTATTTATAATTTTATTCAAACACACAAAATTGATTGAAAACTAATTATAAAATTAACTAGCCTAAAAAATAAACAAGTCTCGGGGAAAGATAGAGCGAAACAGACGTTGATCACTAAGACCTAGGGGAAGTTTGTTCCTCCATATTTTTGTATCTAACCAACCTAACTAGAACGATAGCGTCATCAAAACTTATGGGTTAATGTACTTATTGGTCTCGTAAGTTTGAGGTAAACAACGTAGTTAATTGCAATAATAGAAGAACCAGCGGGAATGCGATTACGACGCCAGCGAGTCCAGGCACGGTTGATTAGCAGCGCGTGACACACGGCTAGAAGCAACAACGACATTTGATAGCAATCGCCCACATGGGTCTTGGGAGATAATGAAGACCACGCTTAGTTACAATAGTTTACTTATTATCACTAAATAGATAACCATTTGATGTCACAAGCCGCAACGCAAGGTGTTAGTTGAGCGAAGTAATTAATTCACTACGTGGTAGACGCATATATGTACTGTAGGGTCGTCTGGGTACCCAAGTCCGATTCCAAAAGGAAGACCACAGTGCGCGACCTGAGTGGTATGCGATGAGCTTCCTCGGTCGCGCCGCGCATTATGTGGCATGAGGAGTATCGTCAGTTTTTAGTGGGTATGCCGGCCTTCAGTCGGAGACTCCCACATAACCCAGCGGGCAAGCCTCAAGTTCTCTCTGGGTACCCATAAAGGGTGCTCTGACTAGAAAAAAAAGGGTCGTCTGGGTAAGCCTTTCAATATGTCGGCCGGCCGTAAAACAGTTCACTGTGTTTCGGATTCGAAAAGTAGCCAGTGAAATTGCTGGGCATGGAAAGCATTTCATCTTAGGCCTCAGGATGACGGACGACGCACCTGCAATTCCAAGCGATTTTTTCCTTGTTATTGCAGAAGCTTATAGTCGGCGGTAACCAATTACCGCCAGGTAGTTGTATATTGCCCGAGTTGCTTGTACATAGTGAGAAGTCCAAAGTACAGTGCCTCAAGCGCGTCACTGTACTTTGGAATTGGCTTGAACTCAAAACTTACTTAATTTTACTTTTAAATTTTGATTTTAACATTATTATAAATGTTTGAAAAACTTTAACTTTACTTTTACTTACTGGCGCGATAGTGACGTTTAACGAACGTCAATACTAGCACAATAACAGGTTGAAAAGCAGAGCTTCACTGTCACAGATCTAATTTTCTTTACGTTTGATTAGTCATTTAGCTATGCATCGATTTATCACAAACTATCTTAGACTGTCCGAATCCGCAATAATGTTGAGTCTGATAAATTTCTAATATTTCCCTATCCAATAGTGTTGCAATAGTGTTCTGTTTCTCTTTGACAATTGGGAACCACGTACTTTGTCCTACTGCCCCTGACTCACGAGTAGACAGTTTTGGTTTAACATACTTATGTTTATCTATTATCTAAAGATGAGTAATGTGTTTCTTCTTCGAGACGACACGATATTGTATAATTTTCATGAATTAAAAATAACATTTCAAGGTCTCTGCCCATTAGACCGTGCAGTACCAAGACCATGCTATTAACGTAACGTAACAGCCACGAAAAACAAAAGACGGAGATAGTCGTTGACACCCTTATTCACCACTGTCAGAACACGGATTTGACTCCAAAACTTACACCTCATCTCTTTTCATCGCCTCGCGATAAAAAGTAAGAGATAATATAATCTCTGATATTCTAATGCTTTCCGATATTTGTAAATAACAGTTGTGGTTATAGGAGTGTGTCGACAATAAGACAATATTGAAACATGGTCTATGTATATATAAAGGAAATAATATAAAAGTAATGCTCCCAATGTTATATTATTTCATACAAATGTCATGCAATTATCAAATGAATAAGATGTTCTTGTAAGTGGCAAACCATCTCTATGAACTAATATAGCCCATGTTTTAATTAATTGTCGTATTGACGGCACCAACTTGTATAGTGTACTGTTATATTGACTATACAACTGTTATAGTTATATCTTTAGTAATCAAATAATATTTATCTTTTATCAATAATTCAATTCAATTTAATTTTAATATACCTAATGTAATTTAATTGTTTCAATCTATAAGTTTAATTGGCTCCAATTATTTTATAATTAATTTTTATAATAACAACTTTTGCTGTACTTTTCTACTTTTAAGTAAGTATGTCAAATGTTTCCGCATCGTATGTGTTGTTGTGTATGCACGTTTTTGGGTGTCGGTTTTGTTTGATGTTGTTTGTTGTCAAATGTTGTTTTGTGCTAATGTTTACTGTCATCTGTTGTGTGTGCCATTGAATAAATAAATATAGTCGACGTTATTTAAATCAATTCATGCTAATCATATATTTTGGTTGTGCGACCATCATAAGGTCATGTTTTGAAACGGTGCATTGGGCAGATACCTTACTTAATAAAATATGTCATTGTGTTTTAAATAACTGAAAGTAAAAGTACTTACGTCTCATTTTCGTCTATAAACATTTCTGTATATTTCAACCTGAAAAAAAAAACAACATTTATTAATAGAATTAGTAAAAAAGAACAAGTTATAGACAAAAAAAATCGGTCCGTGACGTTATATTGTCATTGCTCCATTGTAAGACAAGGTAAAGCTAAGAAAAAACTCAGTCCTAAGGAAATAGTTAAGGTAAGTTTAGAGTAAAAATAAAACATTTGATTTCTTGATGATTCACGCCTACACTACAGGCTGAGTAACATTATCGTATCGACAGTAAGAATTGCAATAAATCTATTAAATTTCTAGCATCATGAAAAAGAAATATCGCCTGAGGAACACGCGATCAATGACGTTATGATAATATTGATTGACAGACATATTTCAGGTCATCAGTTTCACAATATTGTATAAAACGTAAAGTGCGGAATTCAATATTTTTCTTCTGACTGCGCGTGCGCACACGCCCCCGGCGCCGGCGAGCCCCCCGCACTATTTTCGTCGTACGCGCAGATTTTATGCGCACAAGCGTGTCAAGGCATGTAGGCCGACTTGGTTACGTTAACAATGTCTGAATTAAAATAGCTGATAACATTTTATTGATGATTTCATAACTTTACGAGGGCGACACTGAAAGTTTTTAGAAGTGGTAACTTGTAAACAATACCGACCGGCCGGCCGAGTGGTCTGTATCTGTACCCGGTGTACCCCTTGCTATACAGGCTACTCGGTCAAGAGGTCCCGGGTTCGAATCCCGGTAGGAGCAAATGTTTGTTTGATGAGCACGAGCATTTGTTTACGATTTATGGATGTTTATTTAGTATATTTCTAATATTTTTATTATCATTATTGCTGCGTTATCCATAACACAAGCTCTTAATTATGCTTACTTTGGGCTAGATAATAGGTGTGAGTGTATGAATATTATTATCCTTTTAATACAATAAAAAAAAAAGATTAAAATTTAGAAACTGGAACTTTAAACTTTTGACAACTGGAAAATATTATATGGACACCGGTTAACTGGTTTACCTTTGCGTTAATGTGATTCGGTCTGTTAATTGTCTATTATTTGTTTGTACAACACTCCAAGACTTTGGGCTCGTTGCCATATTCCTGTCACATCGGCTCTTTATTATTCTTTAAAGATTGAAGACTCTATTCACTTTAGGTCAAAATCAAAGAATTAAAACTAAACAAGTTGCCTATAAAAAGAAAACTAAAATTATGAATGAATAAGAAACAATTTATCCATGAAATTAAGGGAACGAAAGTAATTTGTATATTCCTATAAAAATAATAAATCATTAATTCCTCACCATAACATTTAACAACTAAAGTAGGTAATGTACAACATAATAAGTTTAAATATCTGATTATGGTGCGGGCTGACACCTGAACTAATTAAGAAACCTGTATCTCAATTTGTCAGCCCTCCACCTCACAAAAGTTACAATTTTAATGTGGGTACTTACTTAAACTAAACTTTAACAATAAAAGTACACTCCATAATCGTGGTGAGAAGTCTTGGATTCAGTGATTGTATCCACAAAATGTACTTCAAGAAAAGTAAGAAAAATAAATGCAATACCACTGAAATTGAACCATATCATTATTGAACAAAATTCTAAATAAAATGGAAAGCCTAAGCACCTAGCAACAATCTGACAGGTACTCGCATTACTTAAGTAAGTACCTGTTATATCACAGTCGTCGTTAGTACGCTAACACAACGAACAATGATAGTATTGCTGATTTGCTGACGAACGTATCAGTTTTACAATATTGTATGTAATGCTGTGACATTATGCTCTATTAAATAGTATGGAGATAGCAATAGCGCTGTTTCACGTCAAACAGTATTTAATGTAAACTATTTGATTAATTAATTAGCATCAATTTGGTGTAAAACAAGCTTAGATGGCTTCTAAGGTTTACTATATAATATTCTATTTCTTAGTTTTAAATGAGAATTCAATCGGATTTTTAAGAACAGCTTACTATACCGTTAGAGTATGATATGAATATCCATATCGATACGGAAGAACGCGTCTAACAAACTTTACAATACCAAGTAGGTTCTTAAATTTAAATCAAAACAGTTTAAATTTGTTTTACATTCAAGTAATTGGTAAGAATTATCGCAAACAGGAACGGAGAGTGTATGAGACGCCTTCTCCCGTACCCGTATGCAATTAAATATTCATATTGTATATTTAATAATGGTATAGTTAAAATACAGTGGTAGTAGATAGGAGTGATTATTATTACATAAAAATAATAATTAGGTGTACCTATTCAATCAATCAATCAATTCTCTTTCTTGCACAACAGGACACACACATATTGTCCTAAACTAAGACTCGCAGGTTAGAAATTATTTGGAAACGCACACGCAGCGTTTAGTGCTGCGGATAAAGGCAGCGTACGCCCGCGACCGCGTTCAATTCAATAGCGAGCATCCTAACGTGTTAATTTATGAAGGGCACTTATTTTAAACCTGTACGATTATTTTTCTTTAGTTTCGAGAAGTGTCTTGCTGACGACATCTTTACGTATATAACATCAAGAACACAACCGATTATTTTTACTGGGTGGCCGAAACATCGAATAAACAAATCTTTTTATCGTGAGACAATCCGAGATAAACATATACAAAACCACTCGTCAATGTTTTCAATACTACCTATAGTAGTATTCAAAACAAATACACTATGACGCATAGTAAACATTTTACAAATACTTTAAGAATGTAATTTTAAGACTAAGATAATGTCGATGTGAACTTGGCAATCTGGAAAAAATGGTAATATTTTATTAACGAATAAGAGTATGATAAATCAATATAAATCGTGTTATAAATAATACTCTAATAATCCTAATTAAGAATATGAACAGTCTGGGAATATTTTTTTTTAACGAGTTACCTACACCCCTTCCTTTTCTTTAGGTTTGTCTCGCTGGGAATATAAGTACCTTCCTCCAGCTTGTAATGTAAGACTGTTGAATTTAGGATTTTAATAAATTTGAAAAGAAACGTGTATTTATTTATATCAAGTATATAGATTTTACTGCATTTTGTAACTTCACCCACTGCTATTACAGTACGAGGGCAACACTGAATGTTTTTAGAACTGGTTACTTGTTAACAATACAATAAAATAATTAGTTTACATGGAACTCCTTGCTAATATTATTGAGTAACTATTTATAAGTAAATATTTTCCTTTTACGACGTAAGGCGCAAATAAAACTTTAGAAATCATAATTACCTCACTACCTACGAATTTATAATAGTAATCTAGAGCGTCATCAGAACCGACCAGTAAATTAATTACGACCACTTAAGTGACCGTCTCTCATTTTAACAGAGGCTAAGCTATGATAGCATCTGTTATCCGACGTTGACGTTAGGATTTAATTGAATCAAAGGAAACGTCACAATTAGATATTTATCTACCTACGTAGTTATCATCGTTGTGACATCTGATACCATCATGAGCGAGAAGTACTTTTATTACATATAAGATCACAGTGGTCCGGATTCGGAAAATAGTGGTCCTAGACAAAAAAGTCTTAGCTTTACAGAATAGTATCGTATTTATATTTTCCGGCTCCGGACCACTGTGCGCCGCATTCCGTATACCGCAGCGTTGTGCGTTACGATCAAGAGACCAAAGCTTAAGGAAGCATTCTTCGTCAGGCTGACCTGTTGCCTTGTCTTTCAGTAACAGACATACCTTTTTTCGGGGAGGAATCCGCTTACGAACCCGCCGCTGGCTAAGTGACGGGTGTGTGTGGGGGTCGCCTAGTGCCTGATCGTAACGGCACTGGGAATACCCACCAAAACTCTCCGGTAACTCCACTGCCCTTCACGGGGGTCGCCAAGGCTCTGCCGCAGCAATGTCACAAGCCCACCCACAGGTATCCCAGCCTCACGGCCGAGTTTCGCGTCGATGGAGATTGCCCAGTCCCTTGGACAATCCCAGAAGTAGCCTGTGCAGTACGTGCGCGGCGCCACCCACGCACGCGCATCCGGGCGCAGTTGCTGCCAACCATGGCTATTCCCATGGTTTGCAGCGAGAAGTTCGCGGCGCTCGCTTCGCCAGGCCCGGTACTCCCTTATGGTGTGCAGCATGAGACATACCTAACACGTTTCACCTTATATTCTTTACAAAAGGCAAAAGTGGATAATGTAATGATCAATGATCATAATTAGGTTGGTTTTTCCTGTTTTTTACATTTTGAAGTCTAATGTAAGATCCCATGGTAAAGCCCCACATGCCATTGACGCATGTGTAGGCCGCATTTACTAATCAATAAATACATTGATATCAGGAATAATAAACAATAGCATTAATAATTATAACATTAACCGCTCCACTTGCAGCCTCCAAATAGAAATAAATTATTAATAATTAATCATACATTGAGCATATATCGCGTATCGCGTCGATACTTTGTATTCTGAACTGCAACTAGTTCACCCAGTTGAATTTGTTGTTTTCAAATCAATGAATATATTACAGGAAAATTGCACAATCGCTGCTTCATTCACAGGAAAACATGGGCAAGCTGATTGAGTAAAAATTGATCATTTTGGAAAGATCTGGATAAGATTGCTTTTTAAAATTATTAAAGGACTCATGTCAATGTTTCATTTGTAGACTAACGCTCAATAAACCTTTTTTTAGATAAAACACTGCTATAATATGTTTTATTTTTTCTCTTTCTCATATGAGTGAGAGAAACAAAACTTACTTTTATCTCAGCTTGTATAGTATTACTTTTATCTTAGCTTGTTATTTTTAATTTTGAAGTAGTTAACTTTTGCATAAACTATGATCACGTCACGTTTCAGAAATTGACTCTCGTATACTAGAAGCAAAAACTATCTGGGCTTGTCTCATAAAAGCTTATTTTAGTTAATAGACTGTCAAACAGGGTTATCTCATTCTTTTGTCATGCGAGTGAGAGTAACAAAACCAGTTATCTAATGAGTGTTTATGCGTAGGCCGCTGTTCTTTTGTTCCCTCACAAAGTTCATCAGTATAATACATTAGCTTTCGTTTAATATCGCGAAGGTATTGAATAGGTGCAAAGGTCGACTGGTACAGACACGAGGAAGTATACACAGCGAAGTATAGAGTTACGTGCGGTTTCATTCAGCGGCCGGGTCGTGTGTAGGGTAAGTCTACTTAAACACAAGGAGGTTGCCACTGGATTATAAAACTGAAAAATTGATGACCAGCAACTCAAACATCATAGAATCAAATAACAGTGACAAATGTAGGGATATAATTAACATAATTAAGTTCCTTCTCATTTAAACCTTTATTGCAGTCATACATATTTTGCAAGATTAATAAGTGTGTAGTAGGAGGTAAGAATAGCAATATATTTGTATAACTAGTAAAAGAAAAGTAAAATAAAGCTAATAAGCGGGTTCCAAATTTCAACGTTCGAGAAGACATCTTATGATCCTTAGTGCGCGCAATAAATATTGTTTATGTAAATTGTGTGGAATGTAAAATTTTATGAATCCAGTTATAATTAGAACACAAAATAACCAACAGAGAACAGTTATACATATAATAAAGTTCAATTTTTCCTTCCTAGTAATAATCTCGAGATGTGTTTCATTGATTTTCCCACATTTTATATAAAAATAATGACGTTGAGAATGCATTCTAAAATAAAACTAAAAAATTGAAGAGGTATTCCTCGACGCGCGGCTCTAAAGGGCAAAGTTCACCGAGGGCTCTGTTCAGCTGTCTCTGCAATTTGTAGGAGTGCAGTCATCTATCTGCGCATATACCTACAAGGATATTATGAACTAGTCCAGGCTGTTTCATTATGAGACGTTATTAAATGCTTTGTGCCAGGTGTTAATTAATGCAGCTAATGTTTTAAATATAAACTAGCAGCGGGAAATTTAAAGGTGTACTGAAATATTCCAGGGTCTTAAACCTATGTTGATATTTAACGTTAACACAAAGTACGACCGGTAATTTAATCCCAGATAATAAAAAACTGTGTGTCGTATAGTTAAAAGGTAAAGAGTAGGAAACATATCAAGAACTCAGTTCAGATAAATAAAGAAACACACAACAGTTTGTGGTTACACAATTAGTAGGTGTGGAATATAATCCTAAGAACAAAACCGCAAACTTAAATAGCTAAAAACCAGTTCATACGGACTATGTACACATTGAGGTACTTCTGAAAAGGAAGTTGACATCCTTAATTTAAAATTATAAAAACAAGAATATTTTTATAAACTTTACAATTTTTAGTAATTAAAAATCTAAATCCAATTCCAATTTTTATTCCGTGTAGGTATAATTATGGAGTTATAACGTTAGTCATAAATTTAACAAAGACTTAGTTTAAGTTTAAGACGCATTTTAAGCGATATCAACGTTTGTTGAACAATTTTTACTTACTTAGTAGTAACAGTGCACAAAGCAGCGCGTACGCATCCGCACTGAATAAAGATAAAGACAAGACACCGTCATGATTGTTTAACTCTCCTCTGGAATGTAAGGATGACTGCACAATGCTGCCAGACATCATTCATTATATCAATGCCCAACATGAATATATTAATATTAGAAAAAAATATAATGAAGACTTATTCTAAGAATGAAGACTAAACTGTACGTAACTATCTTTTTTTTCAAGCAGTAAAAGTATCTTTAAAGGTATATTTTTGAAGCCAGATGAGCCCTGCTACCGTACTAGTGATTACAAGAGACAAGGACTATCCGAGTGAACTACATTAACCTGTCAAGGCACACATTCTAGGCACATTGGGTTTTAATTGACATATGTCACATTATATTGATATATTAATAATAAACCAGAAGCCAGAAGGATCAATTTTTACCGAATACAATATCAACAAAGGATTAGTCTTAACTGATACATTTTGCTATCAAAACGGCGAGAGATGATCTAAAGTGGCCTAATTGGGTGGAGCACAATATGGTGCAAAGTCCACTGCTCCAATTGCCACGGGCACACGTTACAAGAGATGACGACACGCAAAGGAGGTGACAACACGGACTTCGGAATAGCGCACGAGTGTCGACATTAGTGCTGTGTTGACACACCTGCAGCTCCATTCATAAGGCAATGACGCTAAACTAGCAATCGATCGCTTTATTGATAGGGGATTGTAGCATCGTTGTAAAGATGATGAGTCAATTGAAAAGTGTTTTAATCTATTTAAAATACATTCGAATCCCAAACAAGCTTGTCATTAGTCATTTATGATAAATATTGATAATACAATGATAACGATAATTAAAAACCTTACCGGTAATAGAAGCGTCGTTAGAGTAAGACAAACTAAGAAAAGTACAATTAACCTAACAGTACAGTAGCAAACACTTAAAGGACACTTCGGCACGGCACCCAATTGGAAACAATAAGATCGCTAAGTTCTATTTAAAGTCATATGATTAGGGGATGCAGAACCGGACCTTATTTAGGAACCGGGTTTTTCGGTTCCGTTTTACCGAAGAACCGGGTACCCGGGTTTTTTCGGTTCTTTCGGGTCGTGAAATTAAATTCTATTAAATTTGTTTTGGTTTTGTTTAGAAACTCTATTAATCACAGTTAAGAAAATAAATAATATGGGAAATTGCTGAACAAAGTTTTTAAATAATCAATACGTCATGTATATCAATATGTGAAGCGGTAAGAAAAGTCCATATGCGGAGACAGCTAGTGAAGCTTGAAACACACTGTTCAAGCCGCCTCCACCTTGCCAGCCCATAAGGTCACTTTTCACTCCTCATTTGAAGGAACCCATTTTAAAGGAAGGAGGAAACACATGTACTGGCAAAGAATTCCAAGATTTTGAAGACAAAGAATCGAGTTACTAAACTTCTTTGGGCGCGATTTTGAGGTGGACACAGTGAATTGATGACTCAGAAGACCGCCACGCACGAGGGAAAGAGGAAGGAGGAAGGTGGGATAAGTTCAAAAAGCGATGCAATAATTGATGAAATGTCTCGCCGCAATTGCAGAGGCTCGAAGTTGCCGGCAATAAATTCCACGTTTTGGAAGTCCGACAAAGAAACGAGTAACTAAACTTCTTTGTGCGAGATGTTGAAGTGGAAACAGTAAATTGATGACTTCGAAGACCGGCACGCGTGCTCCTGAGTAAGAAGGGGAAGGTGGGATAAGATCGAGGAGGTACTTGGGGGAGCCATCCCACAGGTGCGAGCAATATTCAACGCAATACCGGACCTGAGTATTGTACAGAAGGCATAATTGATCTAGCGTGAAAAATCGACGCACCTTGTTCAGTACACCGAGCTTCTGGGAGACTGTTTTGATAAAAGTTTCGATATAATTCCTCTGATTCAAATCGCAGCATATTTCCATACTGAGCAAGTTGATGGAACCCTGTGCCCTAAAGAGAGGGGAGGGGTAGGAACGGCGAAATTTTGGCTGTAAACTCGCACTCCTGTGTTTTCTTAGCATTGAACTCATTAAGATTGTTAGATCCCCATTCAGGTATGAGGTTCAACACCCCGTCGAGCTCAATGGTACGATTCATTCTCTCCATCTAGGTTTCAACGCGCCCAGCCCCTGGGCGACCGTAATATCCACCATGCACTATACTGTCATCCGCAGCAATGAATGTTTCCTAATAGAAGCATGTCATTGATATTAAGAAGAAAGAGAGTAGGGGATAGAACAGTCTTGAAGTACACCAGCGTTCACTGGCATGAACCCCGAACACGGATTCTCTGCTTATGCAGGAAGCCGGCGATCCAGTTGCTGAGCTCTGCAACTGGATCGCCGTATACGGTCATACAGTCTGCCCACTCAGCTGAGTGAGTAGACCGTATGCCGGGAGCTTAGAGAAAAGAGCCCTGTGCCAGACCCGATGAAAAGCTTTAGCAATGTCTAACAGCCACTGACTCACCACGTTTATCTATAGCTTCACCCCAGACATGCAATAAATACGCTCGAAGATCACCCGTTGACCGTTTCAGGCGAAACCAATACTGACTATCAATAATTAATGAGCGACACACCAGTACACTTTGATAATTAACGATGCACTGACTGAGCAAGACAATCTGGTGGCGAATGAATGCTGTGAACTGCTATGCTGCCCCATACCCTTACTAGTGTAGCCATGCCACGCCTTACATATTCCAAGTTCGATTTATCGCAAACAATATCGTTAAATATTTGATTTCTTTGATGACATTCATAGGAACCGAAAGAACCGAAAAACCCGGGTAATATATTTTTAAGAACCGGTTCTTTGAGAGCTGAAAGAACCGGGTAGAACCGGGTCTTTTCGGAACCGGGTAGAACCGGGTGCATGCCCTACATATGATAAAAGACAAGTAGATCTGAATTCAGAGGCAAAACAACAATGGCAAAGATAAAAAGCTAACAAAGATAGTCTCAATCTCAACACCATAAAAGAGGTGTCAACGTCCGCAAATAAAATAAACGAAGTAAACTTGAGTCATTCATATCCTTTGTGTACACTCGAACGTGTTTCGCCAAATCCAAAATTTCAATACAGTCATATTGAACGTCTACGATTTAGCATTTGTTTTTGTAAACAATCGGATCGGTGATTCGGCCTTGGCCCCATGCGAAGTCAAGGGCATCCGTCTCTTAACTGCCATTTGTCATCCATTGAACTGGGAATACGATACCACATACGAGCATCGAACATGACCTTCCAATTGTTATTATTTATTGGGTCCGCATAACCCTTCGACTTCTTGATTTTGATAAAATAAATTCAAATTACTGAATGAATGATAATGTCCAAAAACTTTTATTTCCGGATTTAATTTAGTAGCGGTAGTTGGAACTTGGAACTAGTTCTAGTGCAAAGAAGCTAAGTTATGGCGTAAAAATCAGTAACGGCATTGACAGATAGAGCTCTTGCAATGAGCTTACGTACTTACGACATACTGTTGCACACACTTAGTAATGGTATCGTACTTCAGCTTTCTTGGTTATAGTTGTTATCTATCAAAATATGTGTTATTATTTCTTACACCTTTTAAATTTATTACTGATCTGATCACAGAACCTCTTCAAAAACCTTTTGAGTATATCAACATTTAAAGTGAGCAGACGAAGATAAGTAAGATAACGATTTCATTGATTCGCAAATCATAGTATTATAGAGTGTAGTACAAAAGTCCGAAATAAAATTTCCTCTGAAAGTTTGACACCTTTGAGACCACTTTTATTTTCTAGTTTAACAATAATAACAACATGGTCAAACCTGCTTGTGAAAACTCTAAAATGTGCATACTATCGCGTATCGTACGACGCACTACAGTCATATGACACACAACCTGTGCAAATACTACGCTATTTCAGAATTCTATAACACCCGGTATAATCATTAAAAATATTAACATTATTTGATATCACATACAGAACCTCTTTAAATTTAGATGATGCTATCCGGAAGGTAGTCTGAGATGTATGGATAACATTTTACTTCAGGGAAATCAGTGATAGCCTCTATCGGGGTGAAGATGAAAAACAGAGTAATGGTGTTGTTTTATCAATATCCGGCAAGTCTCCGCCACGAAGTATCCTCACGGAAGAGGTTATCGAGGGTTAACAGGCGTTGGAGGTGCCGGCTCCCGGATAAGATAACCTTGTTGGTTGGCTCTAAAGGTCGATACAGTGTTACTGTGTAGGTGTAGAGATATACACAGTTACACTATTTATAATAAAGAAGCTTTACTGTGTCCACTTTTTCATCACTCTGAGTTCTACGAAATATGAATAAGGAGGACTAGATCAAAGTATATTATGAAATTCAGAATAATACTAAGCAAGGGGGTAAGTATGAGATTGACGAAGAAAGGCTTTACGAGATCGCAACAAGAGAGAGAGACAATGCAACACCTAACAATACTATTGAAAAAAACAGGTTCGATCATTTGCAATAATAATTCAATACACTTCAAACAATGGGCAAACAAATGACAATAAAGTAAAAGTACAATGAAAATAAATGCCGCAAGTATTTTGTTTAACGAATCACTCACCAGAACAATGTAAATAAAAATTCCACTACAGACTTGGTCACGTTAATTTTGTCTATGAATACGCTGAAATTATTAATATTAATAAGTAGAATAGCCCAAGGTCGGCTGCTTTGTTATAAATTAAACTAATTGAATTATGCGCGTGTTACATAACTCTAATAGTAGAATTTAGAGCCAACCACCCGACCTTGAGTTTTTCAACCTGAAGAGAACATCGGGAAAATTAGTTGAACTGGCAGAGTTGAACTTGAGTGTAAAAACACAAATCTGTGGAAGTGTCTCTATATTTTTGTTTTCGTATATTAGATGTTAAAGACAAATCAAACTTGTCCCAAGATTCCCAAGGAAGGAATATTGTTAACAAAAGCGATAAAATTGCAATTTAGCTGATAGATAACAAAATAATATTTTAGTAGTGTTACAATAACCAAGCGTAGCATTGTCATGGGATTCAAATGAAATCCTGTTACGTAAACATGCCTGTGAGTTGAATTGGGTAACAAGCCTTGCTGACAATGTTGTTAATACTGATGGAGTCGAGGGCACATTGAGCTCCGATTAGCACTGAATCTGAAGTCCAAAGTTCAAAGTGCTGCTCGTGGCGTGATTTATTGCCGACGACTGTGTATCGTAGTCAATTCTTTGCTAATTTAATCTGTCAAGCGGCGTTATACCTCTGGAGGTCTATGACAATGAAAAATCAATTGTGTGTGGCAAAACTTCACATAGAAGTGCGACATTTATTGTACATTCACAATTAACATATTTCAGTGATATTACTAGAGAGCTGGTTAGTTTGTTAAGGTTTAGCTTGAAAACCAAGTTAAATTCGATACGTACCTACATTGTACAATTTGGATACATCATTCTATTTGATTGAGATACCATTTAGCAGTAGGTATCTCATTAAGCAGACCATCTTTATATTCACAAGCTCTTAATTTGGGCAAGATAATAGTTGTGAGTGTATGAATATGTTATAATTATTTAATATTATTTATTCTTTCAGGAAGAATGACAGAACAGTTATTTTGCTTCCCACGGGTCAAAATTAACAACAACCTTAGTTTGAAATTCATTTGAGTTAATAGAAATTTATTTTAATTAAGTTCGATTTTAAATAATATCGATCGCTACTGTCCTGTAAGTATTATAAGCAAAACGTTGTTTGCTATAATGTAAGTGATCCCGTGACCTCCTGCTGCCTGGTGATGATGATAGCGTGAACGTCCGAGTAATTGGCTGATATAAACAAGTGATACATTCTCGTTATAATGTTATCGATAAAGCCAAAGTCTAACTTGATCACGTATTTCTTGCAAATTGATAATTTTTCTCATCCGCATATTTAAACTGAGGTGAATGTAAATGTCCAATTGCTGAATAGTCTGGTATTAAGTTAAGACCACAGTCTTAGACGGTAGGTATAGGCACTGAATCAAATGTCGGTCTGATGCTACAGAGGCTGGTCCTATTTAAATCTTCACTCTAACTTATTGATCAATCCGCAGTAGAACTATAACGGTTGCCCTTACCATGGGGTATATCCATTTCTTAAATTCAAATGTGATGGTAGATATCATTTAGTACTACTAGTCTACGAGTTATATTTAAACTGAGTTTAATAAGACCTTTCGAACCTTCCCAGCCTGCCAGCGCCCACACGCAATAGAAAATCTAATCTATCTGTAGTGTGATCTTGTCTGGTAGGTGGTTACTTCGCAGATTAAGTATCATAAAATCTGGAGTGAAGAGTGACCTCAGCATTCTTTAAACCCTTACAGGTCGCCTTAAGGGTTTAAAGATATACAATAACGGTGCAATAATAATTTATGATTAAGAAATAAAATGAATTATTTACTATAAAATATCTAAACAGTAAATAAAAATAACATAGTATACATTCTAATACCATACATAGATAGTGATATCAAAAAATACAATATGATAATAATTAAACTTACAGTCCTTACAGACTTACATAAATAATACTGAGATGTCAGGCGTTAAGAGAGCTGAAATATTGGTCACGCACTGGTACCTTGACCGCAAATTTATTAGGAGCCTTCTGTAAATGCAGAGGCAGATCATTTCAAAGACGAATAGCTGTGAAGAGTTTGATACGAAGTCAGTGTGATGGAGAGGAACTTCAAGAATAAGGTTCCTAGAAGAGCGAAAGTTAAGAAGGTCAGAAGAAACCGGAAATTAAAATCTAGATTTCAAATATTCTGGGACAAGTGGATCGAAGAGTAAGTATACTAAAAAGTGAGCAAACAACTCTCAAGTTTCTACGCTCACGAATAGGAAGCAATTTTAGTTGCTTGCGACAAGGAGAGGTGAGATCAAATTTACGAAGCACAAATATAAATCTAATACCGTTGTTTGGAAGTAGATCCAACTTGTCGAGGAGATCGTAGTTAGCGTCGGTATGGCACACATCATTGTAATTTAAAGCAGACAGAACAAGGGCTTGACTAACAAAACTTTGGTACTGGATAGGAGAAAGTTTTTGAGCCTGTAAAGGGATCTGAGCGTATTACTCACCCGGCAATAGATAGCCTTGACTTGTTTAGCCCTAAGGTCTTTACTCGGAAAGGTACCGTATTAAGTTCCCATTGTAAGAAAGTGGACTGATAGTAGCTGTGTCAATACGCGCCAGCTGCCGCGGACTGCCGATGATAATAGCTTGACACTTACTAGGATTTACATCAATACCATAACCACAGACTACATACCGACATTTTGTCATGTAATAGCTCCATCTAAGTTGGACACGTCTCCTGAACATATAGTTGGAGTTCATCTGTATTGAATTAATTATACTTATTATGAAAAACATTAACAAATAAATAAGGCGTAATATGGATTCTTTTGGAAATCAATGGAACTATTTGTTTACCAAGAGACATCATTGATTATTAATTATGTAATGATAAGACGATTGTTCTTTGTGGAAATAAAGGGTCTAACCTAATCTCAACATTGGATGACCTAAGTTGATATGAGGATGATACTCAGACACGATATTATTATCTTTATCTTTGACCATAGAAAAATGACACATAAATGGTTAAACTCGTCGAAAGGTTACCTTGTTTGGCGTTGCTTGATTCGGATGTATTTAGCTAATACGTACTTAGCTATTTCAGTTATGCTGTCACAATCTATCTCGCCTTTGGGTTACCTACGCAGTAACCGTGTAAAGGATAACAGCTTTTAAAATTTTTGACGGTTCTGTAATATGTTTAACCTCAATACTCGATATCACAAGAAACCTATTAGTGTATCTATTACTAAGAACTACGACTGCATTACCGTGACCACGCTGAGTAGTAAACTAGGTGGGTAATATGGACAAAAACTACATAAACGTACATACGAAATATTCTGGTATACTTGGGGGTGTATCATGAAGTCTTATTTCAATCTGTTTAGGGGTAGGTATTTCTAATTTTGCTTCACAGTGAAGTGCATTAAAAGGGTCATGATATAGTTCATTTAAGTTATATCAAAAATAATAAAAAAAAGCTTAATTTTTACCTGAAAGGAAATAAGACTTCGTAAAATACACCCCCTGAGCGGTATTATTGTGCCATAATGTTTGGACCAAATCCACTTATTCATAACTCCATATGAAATGTACCTATTAGATATAAAAATAACTGTTTCACCGTGTCATAGAAAAAAAGTTTTAGTAAGGCTCCAATGAATATACAATAAACGAATGAAGTGTATTTAGACTTAAGTAATCAGAAGACAGGATCGTGGTCAAATGTTTACATGAGTAGTATACTTTTTATGGTGTGGTGTTCCAGGGCAGAGACGATAAGTTTGTTTTAGTTCAATTAATTATTAATTAAGCCGCGTAAAACTCCCGGGAGTATATGACAATTAAAATGGAAATGGCTTGACAGGTTAAAATTGTCATGTTTGAACAAATTTACACATTTATCAGACTGGACTAGCTGTTAAGGCACGAAAGATTAAATTAAAAAAAAAATAGATTTCACGTCAAGTTGTTTTACGAAATGTGGGTAGAACACGATTCAAATTCTAATTTGAATGTTTACTATGATAAAATGCCTAGAAAAGCGCTATTAAAAAACCAGTTTTACGGGTACATGATAGTACTTTTCAACAAATGAGGCAAATCATTTATGACATAAACCGCTGTATCATTTATCCTGATCGCTGTTCAACATAGCATGACTGACAGAAAATAATTTAACACGTAATTAATTCTCGCGTGTTTTGACTACAGTTTAATAAATAACCGAGTTTTCAAGTAATTCACGGTGTACACACGTAACTTATCAGTTCACTTGTCCAGTTAAACCGCTTCACGTGGTCGAAAGACCGGAAAAAAATGCAACTCACCGTGTATAGCAGGTAAATATATAAGGAGGAACTTTAAAAATATCACTTAGACTATCACAGCCACTTTTTGAAAAAAGAAAAGTTATAGAGTAAATAAAAACTTTTTCCGTTTGAACGCACGTGACGACGAGACGCGGCGGGTGTTGCGAGCGCAGCGCGCGTTCCGAAACTGAATCTAAGTGCGAGGGAGCACGAGGCCTAGGCCGTTGCGTCTCCACACAGTCTAGGGTCACCACGTCACCCGGTCACTGAGAATAAACAGTTACCTTTCTTTTGACAACACGTTTGATGTCCAGCTCGATCCAAGATTAGTGTGACGATATCGATACTGACCTCGTCTTTGATCATTAATTTATAACCAAATTTTCAACCACAAATTAAAGTAACTTAATACAAATAAGTTTGAATTTTCCCTTCCTATAACATGGTTTTTTTTTAAAAGAGACTTGAAAAGGCGCCTTACGGGTCGGCAAAGTGGAGGCGCCTAGACCAGTGTGTTTCAAACTGGACTAGCTGTCTTCGCATATGGACTCTTCTTACCGCGACACATCCAGTGGTGTTGAGTCATTAAAAATTTTAAACAAAAATTAAAACCGACTTCAAAAAACTGAAAAGGATGAAATAATTAAATTTAAGTAGGTATTCATCCCCTAGAAACATATTTTTGGAGTCGGTGCTTTACTTTCTATTGTTTTTGGAAACCACTTAGCACCAACTCCAAAAATATGTTTCTAGGGGATGAATACCTACTTAAATTTAATTATTTCATCCTTTTCAGTTTTTTGAAGTCGGTTTTAATTTTTGTTTTAAATTTTTTTTTCACAATTTTTAGTGATAACTTTTTACGGTCGAAGCTAGATGGGTGACCGTCAACTTATATTGTTTCCTACTATCGTATCGTTTCACTAAAAAGTCATTGGAAAAGCAAAAATTCGCAATTTCGCTTATGTAGACGATTTCATAATTTATGTTTTTTTTAAATTTAAAACCAAAGTACCCAACTGTTTTTGAAAAAAATTTTATGGGACCAAATGGCAGCTATTCCGCATCGAACAAAAAAGGAATCACGTAAATCGGATCCGTAATCTCGGCGTAATCGGTGTACATACATAGAAAAAAAAAAAAAAAAAACATACCGGCCGAATTGAGAACCTCCTCGTTTTTGAAGTCGGTTAAAAAATTAAACTAGAGAAAGGAAGTGAAGAAGTGAACAGATGTTTACTGTAGTGTAATAATTATTAACCTAAAGTAGGCAGACAATCAGAATCCAACAGCATATTTATCATGCGTGAATATTGAATTTTAAAATATAATAATAACTAAAGTACTCCAAAGTACTCCAAGTCCTCAGATATTACTTAACACAATTTAGAACTTTTTAATTCATTAAATGATTCGTTTTAACATCGATAATCACAAAACCGTGACGGCCTCAAACAAAGCAGCAACTAACATAATAATTTGATACGAGAATTTTACAGTAAATTATTATCACTGTTCTGTTCACGCGAGCATTTCATAGATTAAAGTTAAAAACAAAATTGATCAAAGTCTAAGCGCATAAGTAACAAACAATATAGTTGATGAAGTCATGGTGCCGATGCCAGTAATACTGCTAGCTGTAATTGCTTATTAATATTCATTATTCATCTATATAAAAAAAATCGTCAGAACAAAGAAGCCGGTACACAAAGCCGTAGCTCACAATTCGTCAGTTTTTTTTGTTCTTACGTGAAGGACACAGAAAACTGGATCTGCGATGGTCCCACACACACAGGTCTTTGAATTGGAGACGTTTCCTAAGACTTCCAAAAGAAAAATAATAAATGAACCTACGTAATTGGTAATTGATTCAAAGGCAGGGAGATAAGAAGAACATTATATAAATTACTAGAGAAACGCGTAGGACTAGTAGATATAGTTAAGAACTGTGACCTTTTGCAGGAACCACATCCTCGAAATAAGGTAGCACTATTTCCAAATCAAGAACTTACTGTTAATAATAAACTAGGAGTACACAATATCCTTACTTCTCTTACTAATAAAAAAGTCATAATATAAATGATAAGTGCGGTAGACTGAAATATTGGCTGTTAGAATTATTGAATATATTATCATTCCCTGATTTTTTTACGTTTATGAAGTGATTGTTAAAAAAAACATTTATTTGATCAATAAATGATTATATTTACACAGTTAGAAAGGGAGAAGATCTATGTGGTCCAAACCAAAGGCTTGTTGGAAATTCGAGGAACGCCTATTAATTGCATGACCATACGCATATAACAAACTACCTAAAGAAGTTAATACACTCACTTTAACTAAATTCAAAACAAAAATAATTTTATTTTTTAATACACAAAACATATTATTCAATTGATGAGTTCTAAAATAAAAGGAAATGCTGTTGATGTAAGATGATCTGTTAATATGTAAAAGTAATATGGAAATAACATACAAAATTAAATAATAGATCAGAAACTCGCAAAATACCAAGCTAAACAACGCAATCACCACAGCAAAGCCACGTTTTTATCACTTTTACCACAGAATTGCGCAATTAGCATTTTACTTGCCGCGTTACGGTCGAGCAGAACAGAATATCATAATGTGTTGCCCGCCGCGACGAGGATTTAGGAAAAATAATGATAGACAAACGCGCTTAGGCTGATATCGTATCTAGCTCTTATTATTGGTATTGCTTGTTCGGTATCTGTACCCAAGTTATCTTATTATGGTGCCGTGTGCACCGACCCTTTGGTATCTTTTGTTCTTCTCCTGCTGTTACTCATATGTCCCAAATGTAGCAGCAGCTGCCTTTAACCCGACTATATCTTTGGACAGAAAAGTCTGCACTCTTCTGGCCCTAGATATGTCACTTCCAGGAGATTTATGATTTTTCTAGCATCGCATATCCATAAAATTATGTTCCAACAATTCCTGGATTTCCTGGCGTTTAGTACATTCTCGAAAAAGTTGTGTTGGAGAGAGTTTTGTGAAGCATGTGGTTAGTGGCAAAATGCCCTGTGAACGCTCCAGTCAACAAGCGAGTATGTGTTCAACCTTTTACCAACTTTTGACTCGAGAGTGTCTCAATCCCATTACATGCCATTCCTCAGCCTTGTCTGTTTTTGGTTTAACTATGTTAGACGATGCTCAGTCAGAAAAGCCAGTGTTTAAGCTTAAAAAGTATTATTTATAGACTGGTGTTAGTGAGTTACGTTTCTCGTAAAACAAGACGACTCCAAGCCCACATGAGGTTGTGCTATTTAAAGATCATCCAACACTGGCTAAACCCATTGTTTCGAATTGAACACATATGTGTTCAATATTGGGATTATCTACTCACTTAACTAATTACTTAAAGTAAACAAATCCACAAGACGGTAAAGTGGTAAACATTGTCTAAACACGTGCAACATCGAGGAAATTACTTGATATTGTATGTGCATTGACATTCTGGAGACAAGAGACTAATGCCTCCCTTGTCCTGTAAATTCTGTAATTACATAAGCTACCTTTCTCTTTCCACAAAACACAGCGGAATGCTTGACTGTCGATATTGGAAAAGCTGTGCCTAATCTTACCCAATAATTTCCTGGACGAATTAGGATCCATTAATAAACAATTACAGTGAATATAACACTGACATGTAATCTAAATTATTAGACGGCTGATAAATGCCAATAACAGTGGAGGAGTGTGATAGAATAATTTCTTGACTAATATCACAGCATCCTGACAGTCCGAAGTTAGAAATATTTGGGTCTTGGCACTTTGTAATAAAAGCTAATATCTAGCAGCCGGGTTAGTCAGGTGTTGCTGAAATATTACTTATTGTGCCGTTCATGAAGACTCCTACACACGTGAGACAATAGGCAAAACGTGCGATTGAATGACCCGCACTAGGGTAACCAGGGTACTGCTCAAAACTTTTAACGTTTATTACTTATTTAAATTACCTTACAAGTAATTTTCTATTCTAACTGTAAGAGCTAAGTAAAAAAGCACGTACTTATAACAATATTTGGATTTTGAATACAAAAAACCTTATACATAATTGCATAATTTTAAAAAATTAAAGGAAATGTTAAACCACGTACCTAGATAACAGTAGACATTAAAAATAAGGCGAGCATAAATAGCTAACTGTGTAACAGTGTCAGCTCTTATAAGGATTCAAGTTATTCTGTTTATAGTAAGGGAAAAATGAGGATTTAAAAGTGACTAACTAGTTCGATTGAATGAATTACAAGCTAAATAGATTATAAAGAAGCTTTTTGATGTTGATATTTCGCTTCCCAATATGCACTTGGCCGTGGATACAGTGCAAACCCAAAAAGTTGTAAAGATACGTTAAAAATTATTGACAAAATCTATAGTACTGATACATACAAAAAATAAAATACAAATAATTAAAATAAATACTGTTTTATAGCGAATAATATACATTTTACTAAAAAAATATAATAAAAATTAAGAAGTACATATATTTAAGTAATTCAAAAAATTTGAGACAATAAATTAATAAACAACAAAAAAACCGACTTCAAAACTTTATAAAGAATAAAAAAAAAAATTAAATTTAAGTAGGTACTTATCGCCTAGAAATATTTTTTGGAGTTGGTGCTAAGTTGTTTCCAGAAACAATAGAAAGTGAAGCAATGACTCCAAGAAATATGGTTTTATGAGATAAGTAAGTACCTACTTTCTTTATTATTACTCAAGTATTTGAAAATAATCCAGAGAGGCGAGGTTTGTCCTAGGATTAGCCTATATCACGAATCCCTTCAGCGGATGGTGTGTGTGTACCGGAAGCCGGCCTCGTCGCCGGGACGCAATGGGATAATAGCAGTACGATGTCGGGTCGAAGTCCAGCGTCCCATAACGGGAATAAATCGCGATCTTGACAATCTCAATAAGTTTATTTGTACTCGGTTTGCGCACACGACTCGGGGCCTCGAGAGATTTAAGAGAATACATGAATTATAATTTAAATTCAACCTTTCGTACCTTACCAGCGAGCCGACAACAAAGGAAACGAGTTGTGTCTGGTTTAGGAGTACCTACTTCACAAAGACAAATACGTAATCTTTTAATGATGAAATATTGCTTCTTAAACAGCCCATAATCTCAGTGAATATCATTATCAACAATATTATAAGATGGCCGGAGTATTTTGAAACTATATTCGAAGACTACTTCTGTATAAAATTATGGATCATATTCAATACAGAAGTAGGACATCATGACCAGCTCATGAGAAGTTTGGGTCATAGCACTACCACGCTGACCCAATACGGTGGGTTAAAGCGGTTGCAGTAACAACCGAGACCAACCGCTTACGTGCCTTCCGAAGCACGGAGGCGCTCGTGATCACAAACTTTTGATTGGCCCATCCCGGGATCGACTATGGCAAAAATTGCTTTGTTTTCGTAATTAGAACCAGATCACCTTAAGTAGGACATAGCGATATTAATTTTTCGATAAAATTTGAAGTCGCCGGCCTCTTCCAACTTAAAGATCGTTGGTCGACAGACGGCAGTGGTTTTGCTGCTAGCAATATAAGGCAACGAACGTGTAACAACACTAATTCGCTTATTTTGACAGGTAAAGTGATAAACATCGGGTTAATTTGACGACCGGCTGGCCGAGTGGTCTGTACCCCAGGCTACTCGGTCAAGAGGTCCCGGGTTCGAATCCCGGTAGGAACAAATGTTTGTATGATGAGTACGGGCATTTGTTTACGAGTTATGGATGTTTATATGTTTATTTAGTATATTTCTAATATTTATATACATATTATTATCATTATTTCTCCGTTATCTAGTATCCATAACACAAGCTCTTAATGATGCTTACTTTGGGCTAGGTAATAGGTGTGAGTGTATAAATATTATTATATTATTAATTGTCCGTCCATTGCTGCGTTGGTAACAAGGCAAGATGTTGCAGTTAGCAGCAGCAGTGGATGTGCAATAACTCTAATTTTGTGGTAATTACTGTTGCTGTCAAAATTAGCTAACAAATAAGCCCACAACAGGTCTCTCTTGGTTATAAAATATAATAAGGGCAAAGTTGTGGTTGGTGACGTAGCTAAGCCTGAATTTATTAACGTAACCCTGAAAGGGAATGGCGTCGGTTTCGCCTTTTGCGCGAATTTGCGAGAAAGCCTTGACTTGAGGCCAGTTGAGGCTATAGAAGTCAGTGGTTGAGTCGAGGATTTGCACAGACGGGGAAGACCACCGAGGGAATCCTCGAGAATAGGCGAGAATTCCCCGGAAGG
This sequence comes from Nymphula nitidulata, assembly GCA_947347705.1. NCBI lineage: Eukaryota > Metazoa > Arthropoda > Insecta > Lepidoptera > Crambidae > Nymphula > Nymphula nitidulata. The sequence continues at coordinate 1,928,634 of OX374618.1, forward strand.
CGTACGACTCTCTTTGACCCATATCTAGTTTGTACGTTACACATTTGACTTAAAACTCATTAAGTATACTACGTGCTATTTCTGAAAATTTGCTTCCTTTCCGTTCCGCTTCCACGGCCTAGGTTTATTGAGCCTATTGAATGAACGCTTTAAAATATGCATATGTATAAGAAAGGCCTTCTCTATTTTCTCATAAAACAAAATCGAAAGGTAATATTTATAACCTGACCTAATTAGAAGCCAGGACAATGTTTACTAAGGCTAATGGTGTTTAACACGTAATTAATACCCAATAAATAAAATTCATAGCGGAGATAAGAAGTCGCCCTCAAAACTGGCTTCTATTGACACTGGACGCGAGGCCAGGGGATGGAGTTCACTGTTATCAAAGGTCGGTGGTATCAAGCGGATACCCTTGGAAGGCTCGTCGAGATTATACGATTTGTGGTATGGTTGGTATCAACATGTTTTTGTAGCCTGTTTCGATAAGTTTATCAGTGTAATGATGAATTATTGGAAAAAGTGACAGCGAAGAAAGTCGATAAAAAAGCTTACCGACCGACTTGATGGTACGCGGTCACTGTAACCTATAGACGCTCGTAGCACGTATACGTTGTACTACGGACGTCCTCAAGCCTACGACGTAACCTATAGACGCTTGTAGCTCTTACGTAGTGCTACGAACGTCATAAGCTAGACAGCCGCTGATAACCGCCTTCTTGTTTTTCAATTTCACTGAAAATTATGATTTTCCACCAATATACTTAATGACATTAAATACTTACCTTATCAAGTTTTTGTAGTTTTTCAATAAAAATAATAAAAATAATTGGTACTAGCGGTCGCCCGCTTGGAAGTCGATTATGACAAAATGTAACCTATAATCATTCTCGGGTGTTATCTATTTCCATCTAAATCGATTCAGGCGGTTTTGGACTGGGATTTATGAATAAAAACATAGCAGACAGACTGCAGACTGAGTTTTTTTTGCATTTATAAGATTAATTAAAATGGATATGGAGATAAATAGATAAGGTTTAATACAAAATAAATTTAAATTACTTACAATAAATATTTTCTTACTGCAATTAAATAATTTTCGTTGAAAATCAACCCAATTCATGATGTCGCACGCATTAATTTATAACTTACTTAGCATACCTAATTTCGTGACTCATAAGTCATATTCCCATAACAAATGATAGTGAATCACTTCATTATTTATTGTAAAAAAAATTTGAATATTTCATTATTATGCAACGTTATGTCAGCGCGAGACAGCATCGGATTATGTACAATCACAAACAATAATAATTATGTAGTAGGTACAAAGATTTTTATTGCAAAGATGGAATAGAACAAAACTTAATTCAGCATGACTGACAACATTACGGCTTAATACTGATACAAAAATTGCTAAAATGTCATGATCGTGCTTACAATATTACATTTTTTATATTCAACTTGCAATTTGTCAATTACTTCGCAAATTCATAATTCCATTCAATATATGTCTGACACTTTCGGCTCAAAAGGTCATAAGCGCTTTGACACCGTGTTTTCACCATGTATTATCAACAAATTCAACAAAATTAAATATCCCAGTGACACGTGTCGCCCACTCACTGCACCACGTTCGATAGAGAGATACACGTGTCGCGTATCCTTTGGCATGGAGGATTCATGAATGCCTCGCTTCTGTTGCCCAATGTTGAGTCATTTATGCATACTTTGAGAGACGGATCGTTAAGAAGGAATAGAACTTTATGATCAAGTGGACGATTTTAGAGTTAGAAAAACTGTATTATTTTAATTTCAGAAAAGCTTTGAGGTCTAGCTCAAGAAACTTTTTTTTCTTTCCTTTATACAAAGCACAGCAAATGACTCAACACCACCTCATATGAAGCGGAAAAGTCTATAAGCGAAGACAGCTGGTGCAGCTCGAAGTCTTAAACACCCGCCTCCACCTTGCCGACTTATAAGGTACCTTTTCACGCCTCTTTTGAAGGAAAGCATCATGTAAGTACGACAAAGAAAAGAGTTAGATACTGAACTTCTCTGTGAGTGATGTTGAAATGGTGACAGTGACTCCGAAGACCGGCAGGTGGCATCTTAAACCATCTTCCCCCTTCCCATTCAGGAGGACACGCTCCTGAGTAGGAAGTGTCGCGACACATCTGCGTACGTTCGGTTGAATATGCTCGCAGTGCTTTTGAAGTCCCCCATGACACATCAGTCGAAATTACGTCGCGTTAGGCGTAACGCTGAACCTTCTTTCGGGCGATTATTTCAGCAAATACGCATTCAATGTATTTTGCACAGCAAGCGACACATCACGCGACGCGTTAAGCGTTATTTTCCATCGCGTATATAGCGCGCTGGACAAGACGCCACGTTCTGAGCGTTTGGTTTGTCATAGCAATGGAATATTACAACTGAAACGTCAGTCGCTGAACTTTCGGCGCCGTACGTTCAGCAGGTGTGTCCTTACCCTAAGGGGGAAGGTGGGGTGACGTCATAAAACTCTTCAGAGCACTTCTCTCCATGATAAAGTCGACTGAAGGCGCTAAGCGACATAATTTTTAATTCACAACTTTATTGTACATCCACCAGATGGACAAAAATACAATACAATTGGTTTAAACGACGACGTACATAGATCGCTGAAAGCGATCTCTTCTAGGCAACCTTAGGATGGAAATTGTAGAGACTCAAAGTTGTTAGTGACATACGGACAAACAGCACGACGCCGATGCTGCAATCTATTCCGTGCATCGAGAATGAACTTAGCGGAGTCATACCACAGAGCGGAGTCATACCACAGACCGAAACTGAGTTTTGTAAATGAGGCAAAGCGTTAATAATCGACGCACCTTGTTCAAGGACACCGAGCGTCCGTGAAGCTCTTTTTGATCACAGTTTCGATGTGAATAGGTGTCCCTTTGATTCAAATCGCAGCATATCTTTATACCGAGCATGTTGATGGAGCCCTGTGCCTAAAAAGTTGTGCCCTGATGTTGATGCATGCATCACTCGCGGGCAACGTGAGGGGGCACCGAAGACACCGCCACTCAATAAAATATTGTTAGACACCCTATTGGACAAACTGACATGATAGGAGAGACTTAGCATAGTAAATTTACTTTTTTTGCCTGTTCTCCGCGAAATAATGCCTCCTATATAGCATGGATTGAGATTAAAAATCTTGATATTTACAAGAGTGCATTACCTACCTAGAATAAGTGAAATTATGATTATGAATTAAAATCCAACATTATACCAACAAACACACTACTATCAAAAGTTTCCCTCAATAAAAAAAAATCTAAGATGAAACACAGCAATAATCATTTTGTTTAACCCCGATGCTAAAAGAGGGGTATTATAAGTTTGATGTGTCTGTCTGTTTGTCTGTGGCATAATTTCTCATAAAATGAATAGACCGATTTTGATTGTTTTTATTTGTTTGAAAGCTGAGGTGATCAAGATGGTTCTTAGCTATAATTTATGAAGATCTGTTCAGGTGTTTAATGATAATCAGCTCATTCCCTACTTGACTAAAGGGTTTTAATAACTTTCACAGATCTGATTGATTTGAAATTTGGTGTACTTACTGTTACTTCAGTGGTATATTATGAAAGACATGCCATTTTTTAGCTGATACTGTAGAATAAAAGTCTGTGGGATGCTTCATTCTTGAGAAACTTACAACAGATATAGGGTGTTTAGGCTTATAAACAGATATAGGATGTTTGGGCTTATAAAAATGGTCTCAATGAGGAGGTGTCAGACCGATGATGATTGAGGCCAAGGGTAACTTAAAATTGCAATTTTATATTATTTACAATGTTACTCTTCATTGGACTTGTTATTTACTAGCCAAAAATATTCATTGTAGAAAATGCAGGCTAAAAATAAGGTTTTATAGTTATAAAAAAAATCTTCGATAAGTACCTACAAATCTGACATAAATACTTATTAGATAGGAATGGTATTGTTGTGGAGACATCGGCAGGCTGGTAAGGTACAAACTAAATATGTAAATAAATCACAGCAATGGAATATTTTAGGGGGAATATTCATTATTTTTTCTAGTAATCTATGAAAGAACATGAATACAAAACCAATAACCTACTTGTTAATCTCTGAAGTACCCACATATCAGAGTCAATATATTTTCAATTGCATACAACCAAAGATGAAAGATATTGAAATGGTTAAAAATATTTTTATCTTATTTTTAAATAAAATTACTTAATAAAATTATTGTCAGTATATTCATATGTAACATATTAATTTGCAAATATGTAATGTTTACTAATTTACATGTAAAATATCCAACACAAAGTATGAATATGTATAAGATTTATGAAAGGCGTTGATGGACAAGATCATCGGGTTGTCAAATATTTACACTTGAAAGATGTGCCTCCATTTGAAATATAATAATAATATTACGAACACCTTTTTGTAGTAATTTATTAACAAAAATGTAGTGAAGATGCATATAAGCAAAATACATATATTAACATGGTTGTAAATCATAGAATAATGCATGCAAATCACAGGGTAACGGAACAATCTAATTAAACAAATACTTACCTAAAAACCTTTGAGATATCACACATTGCAATGTAAACAAACAAAGATAACATTGGTGAAAGATATTGTTGTTATCTTTTCAGTCAAAATTCACTTCCAAAATTTACTGCCTTAGATTATTTTGCATGTAAAATAAATATAAATGAAGTGGCCCTCATATTGTTTGAAATAAATTCAATAATATCAAATTTATAAAAATGAAATGCTAATGCAAGACTATATTTATATACCGTAACAGTAGGAATTGCGCGACAATGTTATTTCATTATGAACATAAAACAATATCATCAGATTAAATTGCTAAGCTTTGGAACAATTACAAAAGTAATTCAGACTTGTGTAGAGAATAAATTTAATCAGATTTACAAAAAGTACAAAAAGGTTTTTCAGGTTATGGAAAGTATCGTAAATAATGACATACTGACGGCAATAAAACTTACAACTAGTCTGATAATAAATTAAGTATGTTACTTACTTTCAGTATTTGCGTCCACGGTGAATATTGCACTTGTAAATTAACACAAAATTTTCAAATAAACTAGAGGTAAACAGTAAAGCTGTAACGTCACGCAAATACAACCATAGTGCCGTTCCAATTTCTACTGAATGTGATTTTCTGTCAGATGACATAACCTAAAAACAGTATATATAATAATAATGATTGAAAACGTATCGATATAACATTCGGATATAATTAATGTAGAATCTTAATGTAGAATGGTATAAAATTGACTCAGTCAGTTCACATACAATTGGGTAAGTATTCTAGGTGCGGCAGGATGTAAAAATACGCAGATGATGCTGTTTGATATTTCGATTGTGTGTTCTTTTTCTCTTTTATAGTGTACTAAAAATATTAACAAAAGCGATATTTATCTAAAGAACATTAAGACTATAAGTTTTCTTAGGTAGCTCCGACATTATTAAACATGTAAGATAAATTAAAATCCAAAAAACTACTTTTATTTTCAGTGAATCAGTTATCAAATCAAATCAACTGATGTATTCACAAAGCATCAATCGAAGACTAACACGTGTTATGCAACATGTTAATTAATGTAAAGCAATATAGCATCACAGTGCATAACGTTGTCACAATTAATTACAATCCACTAATAGATATAATAGGCTTTTTCATTTATATGCCATATGGCTCTGTTTTGAACTGACGTCATCTAGATACATGCTATAAAATTGCTTGGTAGATGAATATTGAATTTGATCAAATAATCGGTAAAATTTTCTTTGAAACGATAATCGAACTTCAGTATTAGTCGAATGCTTTGTACATCACTAAACGTGTTGAATGTAGTCAGGATTTACCTGATTGGCTAGTAGTGAGAGTAGAACGATGATTTTAACCAATGGGACGTCAGCTTACCATCTGAAAAAGGTGGCGTGATCGCTACGTCACCATACACAAGTAGATATAACTACATTTTGTATGTATAGATGATTTTGATCAATACTATGAAAATTACGAATGTAAGCACCTATCCTTATGGTGTTTCACATGAATGTAAAATATTTTAAATTATAATTTCAATTACTAACGAGGTCTCACCTATCTTGATAAGGTCAAATAATATTGGTCAAACATTTTATTTATCAAGAAGTACGCCATCTGTTAAAGTCATCGTGTACTAAATTAAGAAAACTTTCCGACCGTGCTAAGTTGGTGCTATCAGTGATCAGTGCTAATAGTAGTAGACATATAACCATAGACTAGAGATAAGATAACTATGAAAATATTCTGATTGTGCTATCAGGTTAATTTATGATTCACTAATAAATCAATTTGGGACTAAAAACTTGATTCAAAAAAGTGCTGTGATACTTAGGTTTAGTTTCTTAAAGTATGTAACCTAACCTAGTATACCTATACTTTTTATTATAAAGCACAGACTGGCACAAACTTCCTATGTATAATATAGTATTGTGGGCTCTATAAATTTTCAAAAAATTACCATCAATGTCAAGTGTTGCGTGTCAAATTATCAGTATGGTTCATCATTTTTATAACAAAGCAGGAATAAATATTAGGACACGTATGTCATCCTTGGTTTTTATAAGCTTAAATTCAATTACAAGTTAACCGTATTAAAGCAAATATTCGAATTTCCAAATAGTTTTTTTGCCGGGAACTAAGATAAATTGACTACAATATGTTTAAGAATTATAGGGACATTTGCGACGTTGTCTCCCTTGTGGTTTACTGTCCTGCCGAACGATCCTTTTTAGTCACCAAGGAATCAAGCGGAGAGTTCTGGCTACCATGCTGCAAAGCTGAGAAGAACTGTTGGAAAATTACGGCACATAAAATTAATTTTGAGGTGGGTAGGTTTAGTTTTCCTTAGTTTGTATTGTATCACTTCATGCCTACCTACTCCTACTTCATGTTAAAAGCTTGCTTTAAATGTGGCTCTTTTGAAAAATATAATTTACAAAATATTTATAAATGCTTAGTACTAGCACAGATTAATAACAGTACCTACTAGTTAGTAATTAATTGGTCAAGGCCGCCGGAGATCTTAAGACTGGCTTGACACTCTACTATGCTTGCAGTTATTTGGTATGGACGCCGGGTCTCAATGCATGCCGCTTAGAGTATACAGGATATGGATACCTAATCATGCGCTTGGATGCGCTTACCATGCAGTTTACAAAGTTATTATCAAGAGCGATATTAAGAAGCGGACTAAATTAAAAGTATGTACAACATGCGCCAACTTTGCACCTCTGAACTGGGAGTCTACTCAAGCAAGACACCTTTCGATAATCGCTATTGAAAATATAATTATTGGATTTGATGTAGGTAAGCCCTCGATTGACTTTTGAGTGCTAATGTCAAATCCCATACATTTTCCATTTAGCGATAGCGATTGCGATTGTTAAACGGCATCTTGTCTATGCCCTCTGACCTGATTCACAGGCAGAGTAAACGGCATAGTATCACGGGGTGGAGTACTTTACCATAAAGACAGCATTTGTGGAGTAGAGCAAAGAGTGATGTAGAGGACTTTCTTAATTAGAGTGGTAGGTACTCGAAACTTGTAGAGTAGTTTATAGCTACTCTACCGTTTACTCTACCCATGGAACCCATGGACAGCACTCTGATGGCAATGGCAGTCTATTAAATTCACGCACACTTGTGCTACCGACATGAAAAACAACCTTGCGCGTAGGTTTACTTTACACAGTTCTCATTACTCGTAGTTCTAATGGGGCAAGGTGTAAAAGTCCAAGTATCAGGGCGAACTTTTCTCTTCTTCCGAAATAAAGTCTGTTACCATCACAATAATGTTAACAGTGTTCCGGCAGTCGGAGGTATGATAGCCAGTTTCTCAATAATTGAGGTATCCGGGTCAGCTCGCTTATCCATCTTCGGCCTTATCATCCCTTACCATCAGTTGAGATTGAAAGCAATGGACTGTATGTGGGATAGAGAATGATAGCTTAATAAAAGAAAGATATTCTGATATAATAATATAATGAAATAAATACAAAACAACAATGAAACTAATAACTAACACCGAACACTTCAACCTCCTAGCCGTACGTACACACCATCACCCTGGCAACGCAATAACCACGTGACTTTCCGTCACAGAGCATAACAGTTTGACCTTGAGACCGCCCTTACTGCGTTCGTAATAGAGGCGGCTTTCGTAGTGCAACTGTTACACTTGATGTGCTGTCGTTTGTAAAAATAACTTGGTGTGCTCCTCTGAAAAGTTCAACAGCTTTGATTGTTATTTTAAAATTATGTGAAACGAAGAGGTTCGCTGTGGATAAAAATTAGTGTGTACTATTCAGACCATGCTGTCAGATTGCTTCACAATATCTTGCAGGGAAATCGCCGTAAACTCCAGTGGTTCAGCACGGTGGAACTGGAGAGACAGCGAGCGCACACAATGCTGCAGAGCCCGGAGGTAGCGCTGTTTGCGCAGATTATTACCGGGGAACAGCCTAAGGATGTCGAAAGCACAGTTGGTCGCTTTTATTTTCTTACCATAATCTTAATTATAGAATTATTCAGTTGATTATCAATTAATCAATCGATTAAATATTTTATTTAGCTAATATGGGCACCTAGGTACATGATCTTAAATTACAAAATACCTACTATAGTTACGTTTGCCAAATTTTACACTTCGGTATGCAAAATTATAAGTGTAACTGGAAAAGATCACCTCCGTGGGTTCCAGATATTTTTCTAAATAAGACGTTTCTAGGATTTTCTAGGAACTAACCTCTGGTTATATTTTTGTGTAGCTGCAATTAGGTACTTACCTAGGTAGTTCAGTTTTTTAGTTGATGTTCCAGGTAATGGAAAATGGCATGTTGATTGAAATATGTGACGAAAATGTTATTACTGGTATCGAAGGTGGCGGCGCAGTGTCTTTGAATTCACCCAATTGTCAGCTGCTTCAAGCCGCTAATTATACTAAATACGGTACCTACATCTTGGTAGCATTTTTTTCGTAAATAGTATTGTTTTATATTTTCGCAAGCATAACACATTACATTCAACGTAACACAAACTCGAAACAGCAATCCGACGTATACCTATATTCTCATCATTACCATCAGTTGAGATGGCATTACACAGGCAAGCATTAGACAGGGTGGTGCCTAATGCTATTGGTAATGAATAGAAATGGTTTGCCACTTTCAAAAACATCATAATCATTTACTAATAAAAATATAGGAACTAGTTTAGATATTTTTATTAGTAAATTTTTTCAAACATTTAGTTAACTATATTAATGTTAAAAAAAATAAGAATATCTTAATCATTTGATAACTTTATGACATATTGTATGAAATAATATAACATTGGCTGCATTATTTCATAGAAATGTCATGAAATTAACAAACGATTAGGATGTTTTTGAAAGTGCCAGCCAAACCATTTCTATGAACTAATATAGCCCATGTTTTAATTTATTGTCGTATTGACGGCACCACCCTGTATTATGCTATTGGTAATGATGAGAAAGACAGAGTTTTTTTTGCAGATCAAATCCGCATGTACCAAGAGTTTCTAGTGATGGTGTTTCCAGCACTTTATATGAGTCCATATGTGTTCTCCCAGTTCATGCTTGATCTTGGTTGGCAACGGTCGCAGTGTGCAAACCTCTTCAGGTAGCTACTAATTTGTACATACTTACCTAAATATTCAACCCAAGTAATTTTTCTAAATAAAACTAGGTAGTTAGTAATACGGGCTTCTTTAGCAAGCCCAAAGTGAGGCATCCGACATCCGAAAGAAAACTAGGTATAAAGTCATCTACATATCTCAAACGATTAGCAAATTGAGTGGCATGGACAGCATAGTGCAGACAGCAATACAAGTGTAACGTTGCTCTACGAAAGCCGCCTCTATTGCCAACGTAATAAGGGCGGTCACAAGGTCAAACTGTTATGCATGTCGTGCTGTAGACATAGGCTACAAAGCACACAGAGAACAGAGGACAGAGTACTTTTGTATACTGAACAGAGTGTATAGCACGCTCGGACCCCTGTTGGGTCCTGGGTGGAGCGTACCTACCACATGGAAATTTTTTCGAGTTGTTGTATTTCAGTATTTTCTGTGTTCATTTTCAATAGAAATACGGGGTCACCACTTTGTAGCAGAATATTATTAAAATATTAACGAATTACTTTAAACTCAATATTTATTAATTGACAATACAATTTTATATGACAATGTCTAACGGACAGTAAAATACGATTTCAAATCTTGACAGTTTATCGTAGCGGCCACGGAGGTCCGCTACAGATGGATCTCCCCGCCACTAGCTATAAGTAGCGGGCGTGTGCGAGGGCTCACCTAGCGTCTAAATGGACCCTGGATATACCCGCTAAAACTCCTGGATAACTCTCGTGCCTTTCGCGGAGGTGGTCTGGGCTCTGCGAAACAAATTTACCAGACCACCCCCAGGTGACTGAGCCTTACGGCCTGGTTCTGCGCCGATGGAGATTGCCCAGTTACTTTGAGGAATCTCAGACGTGGCGGCCTTTGTATTGCGCGCGTGGGAGCTACAAGACGCACCTCCTTGCCTAGCGGCCTTATCAATAAACTCCTGGGATCATCCTCGGATTTAGCTATTCTGTTTTTTGTCTTGCTAAGATTAATTCAATTTGAACCGTTTAGAATATACGTACCTAGTACCTACGTACATGGCGCATGATGTGCTTACATCTAGTAGGAAACTAAAACAATCTAGCTTATAATTAATGACGTATTGTCCGGTGTTGTGTTTGTGTGAAATGTAACCAGTATTGTAAGCCTAGCAAAAATAAGTAATAGGTAAGAGCTCACCTTTAATTTTCAAACCATCAGAGCGGCGGATGTGACCGGGCGAGGAGGTCTATCGTTCGTGGAGCTGGTGCTATGGTTGGCAGCCCTCGAGCCTGCCACTCAGCACAGCGGCGTGCCCGCCGAAATACGGTGCCGGTATATATTTAGGTAGGTAATTACTTCACCTATCTCAGGCCATTGACATGTAGAGACGTAATTATGGTAATAACCCACATTTGAAGCTGTCATAGCCTCTTCCATATGCTCCTGCGTAACAAGGGAAGATAAACTAATGACGTTACAGTAAAGTACTAGTGGACTAGTAACAAACTACAGATGAAACCAGAAGGGAATATGCATAAATTCTGGCTTACCTACTAAAAGTATAATTTTACGTATTTTTTCATAAATGTAATATTATGAAAAAATCCGTAAAATTATACATTTATTGGGGGCGGGCGAAGGGTGTTGTCAAGATAACGCATAGTAAGACGTGTTGAGAACATCACTCGCCTAGTTTATCTTTCTGTCCCGACTGATAAACTGGCGAATGGCTTTGGGGGAGAGCGCAAGTCGTGAGGATCCCCAAGGCAAGTCTGACCGTCATCCTTCACGTGGTTGCTGCCTGTTCTTTGTCTGATTCCTTCTGAAACAGACGTAACTGAAACGGTCAGACGCACCCCTTACCTTTTCCTCTTAATCCTTATCCTTCCTTTCACATTTTTCCCTTCTGTCCTAAGGCTGACCCTACAAAGGCCTTCGGTTTCGGTGGGAGTTGGAGGGTGACTCACCGGACTACACAGCCCTCCCTGCGTTAAGACCTACGCAGTTGAGCGCCGTACGGGAGGATGAGGGAGTCCTGGGAGGTTGAGCGGCGTGAGGGTTGGTGGTTAGAAACCTCACAACGCAACACGCCCCTTTGGTCCTGATTTCTGCCTAAACGGTTGCCTTCCATACCAGCCATGTGGAGGGAAACGGTCACGCGTCAACCGTCAGAGGGACGCAGGCTAGTTGCGGGGAGGTAAAGGGAATGGTCATGCTGACGGAGCGAGGGTGTGTAGGCAGTTCACCTACACACTTCGAGCACCCGATGTCGCGCCGTCTTGTCAACTCCTCACTACTATATCTGTCCAGTAATCCTAGTGTACCAGCAATGGACACTCCCAAATGTGCGGGCTCCGTGGAGGGTGGGAAACTGGATAGACGAATTTTTATAACACGAACTATGGCACAACAAAGTTCGAACACAACCATCACTACTCCCGAAGGGAAACCGGAGGGATACTGCAGTGATCTCGGGCGGAAGGGGAAACCCAGAAACCCGATCGATCTGGCACTAACAGCGGGTAGCAGTGCTCTCGATGGAACGGGGAAACCTGTGAACCCGATCGAGCTTAGGCCTACGGTGGGTAGTGCTCCTGGGGAAACGGGAAAACCCGCGAAACCGGTGCAGCTGACACCCACTGTGGACAACAGTGCTCTTGGGGGAACGGGGGAACCTGGGAAACCGATCGAGCTGGAACCCACAGGGAAAACATCTGGAGGGAAACCGAAAGATGCATCCCACTTTGCAGTTCCGCAGCCTAACACCTCTGCGGCGGAACTAAACAGGGAGCTGGACTCTACCTGGTCTGTGGTGGGGAAACCGAAGAAGAAGACCAGCAGACCCTTTGCAAAAGGGGAAAGCAGGTCAACCGACTCGGGGAACACGCCTGGACATGGTGGGGAACAGCCCGCTACCAAACGGAAGAAGAACCGGCGGAGGGAGTTGAGGAAGCCCACCAGTACTTCTTCCCCGAAGGAGACGCCTCGGAGCAGCGCGGCGAAGGAGACACCAGTGGGGGAAAGGACGGACACACGGGGCAACCCGCCGCTCAAGAAGCCACAGGTGAAACCGGGTCCGAGCAGCACCAAGGCCGTCTCGGCGGTAACAGGGCAGGCAGGGAAAGGGGAAGCCAGAGCCAAAAGGGCGAGACTCGATGAGACATCGTCACCTCGAGAGCCCAAAAAGCAAAAGCTGAACCGCTCCCACGGCCCACGACCCGCCACCTACGCGGCTGCAGCCAGCACCGACAGCTGCCCTGAGACACAGATCGCGATTACCTCGCCGAAATGTGGGTTTATCTCACGGACGGCGGCCGATCAAATCCAGGAGTATCTGTCGGACCGCATTGACGACCTGGCAATGAGCGATACCCCGGTCATCCAGGGGCCAGCTTTTTGCGGAAGGCCTACCTTCCTCGATGGGAGCCTGCGTCTCATTTGCGCGGACCAGGCCACCGTCGACTGGGTCAAAAACACCCTCGCAGGTTACACACCTCCGGATACGGATGGACTCACCGTACTGAGGCCTTAGGACATCCCCAAACGAATCCGTTGCGGAATCTTGTTGCCGAAGCTGGAGAGTGACCGGTCAATGATCGGTCGACGCCTCAGGCTTTCGAACCCGTGGGCGCAGGTAGGGAGGTGGCTGCTCCACGCGGTACATAAACAAGAAAAGGCGGGGACGACGTTCATCGTGGTAAGTCTACCAGAGGACGTCGTTCCCCACATACTGCAAAGGGGTCGTAGACTGAGCTACCAACTCGGGTCGGTCTACATGAAGTTCCAAGACGCCGGGGGCAAATTCGTAAGCACACTGCAGACGAGCGTGCCCGCCGCGGGGGACTCCAAGACCGAACCGAGCCCTTCTGCTGAGACGGTGACAGACGAGGTGCCTACCAGCGCCAAAGCTGGACCGTCTCAAGAGACCGTCCTCACGGACGCAGAGGACGAGCTCCTCCAACTGGAGGAACTTGCGCTTGGAGGGGACGTTAGCCAAGATGGCTTCCCCCTCTAAAGCAAAAGTTCTCCAGTGCAACCTCCACCACAGCATCGCGGCAACGGCTCAATTACGTAGGTGGTTGGAGGTCAACAACACGGCCGTCGCCCTGATCCAGGAGCCGTGGATCAGGAGTGGTATAGTTCGAGGGCTCTCTAGTTTAAGAGGTAAGCTCATGTGTGCCACAGAAAATGACATAAGGGCCTGTATTTACATCTCTGATAATATCAAAACACAGCTGCTAATGGATTTCTGTTCCAGAGATCTCTGCGCCGTAAGGCTGTTACCTAACCAAGCAAACAACAACCTTGATATGGTCATTGCATCAGCTTATATGCCGGACAGCGAGCAAGCCCCGAGGCCCCGACAGAGGAAGTGGCTCGACTGGCAAATTTCTGCGAGAGACGTGGACTTGAGCTGATCATCTGCACAGACTCCAACGCCCACCATCCGTTGTGGGGAATGGATCAAGCCAACAACAGAGGTAACCAACTTGTTGAATTCCTTCTAACAACTAACCTAGAAATAATGAACAAGGGCAACGAACCTACTTTTGTCGGAAGACGATGCAGGACTATCATTGACCTAACTTTAGCATCACCGAAAGCAGCGGACCAAATTCTAGACTGGCACGTCTCGGATGAGGCCTCCTGCTCAGATCACCGGTGGATTCGCTTCGAAATACAGGTACCTCTCATAACAGTCATACCCCGGAGATATCCCCGAAAAACTGACAAGAAGAGGTACGCTCAACACCTTGGGGCCTGTCTGAGTACAAGTATCACCAGGGACAAGTGTACCGACACAGCGCAAATCGAAAAACAGGTAACGGAACTTAACGATGCCTTAATAAACAGCTTCTATGCAGCCTGTCCACTCAGACAGCCGCAGTTGACCAGGCCAGGTAAAGACCATTGGTGGGGACCAGAGCTGGAAAAACTGCGTGCTACTGTAAGGAAGAGGTTCAATAGAGCAATGAACACCAGGGATGACGAGGACTGGGACAACTACAAGGCAGCTAAAGCTAAGTATAAAAAACGTATCAGATACTGGAGGAATGCATCATGGAGAAATTTCAGCAATGAAATAGAATCCAACGTGCAGGCAAACCGGATAAGGAAAATCATGGCTAAGCAGGGGACCTGTGAGATCGGTAACCTGCGTAGACCTGATGGATCCATGACACTCAGTCCAGATGAGTCCATGGACATTCTCCTACAAACACACTTTCCGGACTGCCAAACCATGAATCAGGTAAACTGGCAGGACATCCCTGTCACAGCAACGGAGGACAGCTGGGAACTAGCCCATATAATTGTAACAACACAAAAGGTAAGATGGGCTATAAACAGCTTCTCACCGTACAAAGCAGCAGGTACCGACAACATTTTTCCTGCATTATTACAATGGGGCGGAGAAGAAATCACTCATGTGCTCACGAACATACTTCAGGCTTGTCTGGCGTATCAGTATGCCCCTCTTCCATGGAGAGAAGTCAAGGTAATATTTATACCCAAACCAGGCAAATCTGACTATACAGATCCAAAATCTTTCAGGCCAATCAGCCTGACCTCGTTCCTGTTGAAAACACTTGAAAGATTATGGGATAGAGAACTACGTAGCGGACCACTACGGAACGCTCCAATTCATAAACATCAACACGCCTACAGTGCTGGCAAATCTACCGAATCCGCACTACATCAGGTGGTAAGTAGAATTGAACAGGCACTACAGGAAAAAGAAATCTGTCTAGGTGCCTTCATAGACATTGAGGGTGCTTTTGACAAAACAAACTTCACCAGCATTGAGACTGTCCTACAGAAACACGGTGTAGCACAAGTTCTCACTGGCTGGATTGTCAACATGCTGCGCAACAGGTATGTCAGAGTAAATGGGGAAAACATCCAGGGAGCAGTCGTGGTGAGGGGATGCCCACAAGGCGGAGTCCTATCACCACTTCTGTGGAACTTGGTGGTAAATGAACTCATTACTCACCTCAACGCCAGGCATTTCTTCACGATAGGATATGCTGACGACATCACCATCCTTACAATAGGACGTCGTGCCAATGTGGCATGCGACACTGCAAGCAGCACTCCGTATAGTTTTTTTTTTTTTTTTTTTTTTTTTTTTTTTTTCATTTGACTACCTCAGACATTATCCGAGCCTTTTTGTATCTTGAATTTACTTACGTTCATTCCAGTTCTCGCATTTATGCCTCTCGTACTTTCATTCTTCATACTTTATCTTTCTTTCATACATCTCTTTTGCTACTTAATTTATTAGATACTAAGGGATATTCTGCTAAGGTTCTTTATTTAAATTATTATGTCCAGTCTCTTTATTGATTACATATTTTCTACTTATATATAGTTTACATTTTATCTTATCTTATATTTCGTACATCTTGTATCATAGTCGGCTACTTGTTATATCATTATACATTACAATTTCTTATTTTAATTATACATTCATATATTGTTTATTATATTAACAATTTTCTATATTTATTGACATCTTATACTTTACTTATTCTATGGCATTATATACTATTATCTACATTGTACACAGATTATTTTCATTTATTATTGCAATATTTTGACATTTTTGTTATTTATTTTACATTTATACTTATTTCTATATCACGTTCTAACTTTCTAGTTTACAATTCTTTTTCAATATATATTTACATTGTGGCTTTGCCTCCTATTATTTTTATATAATTGTTATATATACATTTCATATATCACAGTTTTTGGCTGTTATGTTTTACATAATATACAACTTATTACTGTTTAATATTTACATGTTGTTCGTTATCTATTTATCACAGTTAGACTTAATTCTATATTATTTATTAAAGCTGACTAGTTTTATACATAATTTTCCTAATTCCCTATGGTATTGCAATTTTGTGAAGCCCATTTTCCTATCATGTTTATTATGTTTATTTGATTTTGCTCTATTTTATATTTATATTTATTAAATGTTTCTAATTTTTCAACCGTTTTTATTTATTGTTTATTTATGCTACTGTATGTTGTTTGATTTGTATGTTAGTTTTTTAACCTGTTTTCCATTTTTTGCATGCACGATACATATATATCGAAATATATTTGCTAGTGATATGCACTATATGGTGTTGGTTATTTGAACGAAAACGTTTGTCGCCGTCTTTCTACACTATTCATTGAATATGTGGCGCGTTTTCCGGGTTGTTGTTTGCTAATTAGGTTGTCTACATCTAGATGCGCCAGACCTATGCAGTGTGTGTTTTGTTTATGTGTTATTGTATGTGTGTGATTTATGTATGTGTGGATGTGTGTGTCTGCGTTTGTGTACGTGTATGTGTGTGTGTGTCAGTAGTATGCGACGGTCGATCTTGCTATCTCGTCCCATTTCCTTCTAATTTTGCATTCATTGCTGAACGCATTGTGTTGTTTATTTTCTACTCCCGATCTTTCGCAATTTTTACATGTTGGGGGAGATTCGCGTTGGGGGCATTCTTTCCTCAGATGAGATCCTCCACAGTGGCTGCACAGATCTGCAGTCTCCTGGCAGAACCTCTTACCGTGCCCGTAGCCCAGGCACCGTGTGCACTGCACCAGGGGGGACTGATCCTCCACTTTAATACTCTGCAAGTCTATTCTAATTTTCCCCAATGTTAAGGTTTTTTCCCAAATTTTGGGTGATGTACTTATCACTATGTGATTTGCTTGCGGGTTCCTGGCCTTTCTTTTGTACCTGATATTGATCCTGTCATACTCCGTATAGTTGGAAAATGGTGCAAGGAACACGACCTGGCCGTAAACCCTAATAAAACGGAACTGGTAATGTACACGAACAAGCGTAATCTAGGCAACTATATGCCTACCCAGCATGTTTGGAACAACACTTTCACTGTCAAAAGAGGTAAAGTACTTAGATATAATCTTAGACAGTAAGCTGAACTGGGGTAGTCACCTTGAGCGCAAACTGAAATCAGCAAGCATCGTCCTCTGGCAATGCCGTAGGATGGTAGGTAAGCGCTGGGGTCTGGCTCCAAAAATCTTCAAGTGGCTGTATGACATAGTCATAAGGCCGATGGTAAGTTACGGAGCTGTAGTGTGGTGGCCGAGAACGAAACTCTCTACTTGTGCCATCAAACTTGAAAGCTTCCAGAGACTAGCATGTTGTGCTATCACAGGGTGCATGAAAACCACCCCAACAGCAGCAATGGAGGTGATGCTCAACATTCCACCACTACACCTGCATATACAGCAAACAGCCGCGGAATCTGCACTACGGCTTAAACACCTGAGACTAGTAAGATCTGATAAGGTAAAACATTTCAACGAGCTCATACAGGACTGGATTGACACCCCGCTGGCAGAGGCGATCTGTGACAAGATAGCACCTACCTTTATCTTTGACAAGAAATATAAAATACAACTGTCAGAGGTCACCAGCCCAAGTACAATCCACAAGGCACTCACCATCTTTACGGACGGCTCCAAAACGAGTTCAGGTACGGGGACGGGTGTCTTTTTGGAGGACCTAAACATCCACATAAGCATCCCGCTGGGAATCCACAACACAGTGTTCCAAGCGGAATGTATGGGTATTCTACTAGCCACGAAGGCATTAATAACGAGAGAGGTAACAAATCAAAATATACTAATACTCTCTGACAGCAAATCAGTCTTACAAGCCCTGAATAGCTACGTGATAACATCGAGCCTCATTCACGAATGTCATTCGGGCTTGAACATGGTAGGAACACTAAATTCTATTACCCTTCACTGGATAAAGGGACACAGCGGCGCAAGAGGCAACGACGCTGCGGATGAACTGGCTAGGAGAGGATCAGGCATGCGGCCCATAGGGCCCGAACCGATCATTCCTATACCTCCAAGCTGGTTCAAAGGTAGATTTAGTCAACATACCAAACACTTACATGAACAACACTGGAACAATTTGGAGAGTTGCAGACAGGCTAGACTTGCACTACCCCGAATCAAGCCTAAACTCTCCAAAACCCTGCTACAGCTAAGTAGATCTAGTCTCCGTCAAATAACGGGCGCACTAACCGGTCATAGCAACTTTAACAGGCATCTTTTCAACCTAGGTGTCACGGACAGTCCTTTGAGCAGAGCATGCATGGAGGTCGAGGAAACAGCCGCTCACGTCCTGCTGGAGTGCAGGGGAGTGGCAAACTACCGGGCTACCTACCTGGGATCTCCGGGTAGCCTCCAGGAGGTGTTTGGCGACATCAAGGCGCTGGGCGCCTTCCTGGGGGAGCTGGGATGGCTGGAGTGAACCAGCCAACACCCTCCGACGCAAAACAGGCGCAATAGTCGTCGATTTGCGGAAACCGCCCGTACGAAAGAAGAAGAAGAAGAAGAAGATACTTTTATTGGGGAATGAAAACAGAATTGATTTTATCCAAAAAATACCCGAGATATTTGAATTGGAAATTGCAGTATTCCTGCGTGACTCTTTCAAAATAACTTTTTGTATGAAATATACATACTCGTATTTATGGCGGGTGTGTCTAATGCGACGTCAAATTTCATATCGTATCTCCTTGTCTAACACGCAACTCAAAGTGGTTGTAAGTCAGGTTAGTCAGGTATTCATCAATAGTTTTCTAAAATTCTTTTAGTTTTCGAAATTGTAACTGTGTAGAATTAATTTTGAAATTAAAAAAAAATCATTCATATTCCCCATTGTCATTACCTACTATTGGAGTTACGTGACAAGAGGCGGGTCAAATGTGATTTCGAACTATTCGTGAATATCATGATTCTGAGATTCCTTGTCCTTCCTCGACAAAGAACCCACATCTTGTCGCACTTGGATGCACCGTGAAAGCATAGGTAGTATTAGAAAGGTATAGTTATATTCTCTTGGGACACCCTTAATGCAGCGTGTCTGTTAACCATAGGGCTATAATAGGCGAAAAATGAATGCCACTTTTCGTCGCGTCAAGAGCAAGTATTATGAATGAAGACGGAAGAATTTTGTCTTATCTTCAGATATTTCGACAGCAACCGTGATTTAAAGCTGGAATATGTGGAATTTAAGGAGTTGATAGCAGCTGCTCGCGCCGCTAGACAACTGCCCGTGGACGCGCTCAGTGTGGCCAAAGATGCAGACGTCTGCCTAAGGTAAATCCTTGCTTGGCATTAAAAACCTCCTACCAGCTTATTAATTGCTTTAGTCGGAAAATAATATGGCTTCGATTTATATGTATAAGTATGTTTGCTTTAAGATTGAGTGGTGGTAGTACGTAGTACTTTTGTTCAAGGTATAGGTACCTATGTGCAAAATCAAGAGATCCACACACAGACCCCCAACAAGGCGTCTTTGTCATTTTTCAAATATGTAAACGACTTATTAAGTAAATCCTATTGACACAGACAACTCGGTATACAACCAAATTCCCAGCTGCCATTGGCTGAATTTCTACGAGGAGTGGGTGAACTGCACCTTCGTGGTACCAGCACTTTGCTCCGTGCACCAAAAAGCATTGCTGGATATATTGTTGATTTGCAGTGAGTTTCTGTTGTTTTCTCTTCCTGTAATATTACCCTAGGCTTCTAGAAAGTGATAACATTATGTATTTGCGTTACAGAGAAAGAGACAGAGAGATGTGTCTCCAAAATGCAAACGCAGCAAAGATACAAGCGAGTAAGTGTTTTAAAGAAATAAGCTATGACGTAAGATGATACCAAATGATACACAGGACATAATAAGCATGATATCGGTAAATTAATCCTACCTAAATAGGAACAAACTTGATCCATATAGGTGGGTAGGTACTGAAGTTATTAATAATTATAATATTAGGTACTAACATTTTAAATTGCAAATAAATAATTTTAAAAATAATGCAAAATATATATTTTTCTTAAGGCTAATGATCCTTACAACTTCGCGAATCCTCAGTTTAGGTCACATTTTCAAATCACTGAGATAATGATATGTTTAAAAGCCTGTAAAATAAAGATGGATTTTTCTGACGTTTTTAAGACACAGCGTCCGGGAGCACCAAGCCAGGCAGTTGCCTCACGTCCGGCGGCGCCATCGTGCCAGTCGGAGCCCCCAGCGCCGGGCGGCGCGGCCGAGCAGATTATACGGTGGCGGTGTATACTGTGCGCTTGCGCAAGAAACCCCCCAACGAGCTACACGAACTCCACCATTTTGATGGTGTGTTCTGTTTATACTGCGTAGGATAGTGACTGTCTGTGATGTAGGGATGAGTTAAGCACGGACGATCTGTGAGTGAAACATCTCTGTGGTACGTAAAAATAGAGGAAAGTGGATATGAGTTGACAAGAATAATTTTGGTAGGTTTTAACAAAGGCAGGAACGTGTGAGAATAATACCCAAATATTATAATATAGACAACCAAAATGATCATTTCGGCTCGAAGGACCAACCTGCTTCTGCTGCTACCATTGTAGCAACAAAAGAATTTATTACCACAGTGCTTGGTCAAGCGTTTTAAAACCATATCAGTATGGCAATAAACACACTGGGGCGGATCTCATGTCGCATTGTCCTCTCCCCTTTCTAGTGGTTTAGGGTTATGACGTCTTGAGTTTATGATGTGGCGAAGACGAAGCACAAGAAACTTAATGTCAATATTTTGAGACGTGAGATACATTTTGATGGTATGAGAAAACTACGAGTGTAAATGTAATGTCCTGCAGAGGCATCGGTGAGTCCATCGACGGCCCGGCTGTCGCTGGGCGCGGTGGCCTCGCTGGAGCTGCTGGGACCCACCGCGGCGCCCGTCGAGGCACTGGCCGCGGTACACTACTTCGCCAGTGCCATTGACAAGTCACCTAGCGTGAGTGTTGTATTTCCTAGTATTATTTCCGGAAAATAATTTATTGCATAAGAAACAGAGTTCAGAGAAACTTTCTCCCCGTACGTTTAGGTTTTGGAATGAGCTCCCTGCAGAGGTTTTTTCGAACGAATACAGCATGGGGTTCTTCAAAAAGGCGTAAAAAGGTTTTTACAGGGTCGGCAATGTGATAGTGATACCCCTGGTGTTGCAAGCGTCCATAGGCTACGGTAACCGCTTACCATCGGGTGGTCCGTTATACATTACAATTGTACATTACCCAAGAGCAGCAGCTAGAAAAGGCCAATTTAGAATAGATTTACCCAGGAGCAAACAAGGCTCATAAAAAGTAGAATAGATTCGGCATACTTAAGAGCATCAGCTATATTATATAGGGCCAATTTAGGATACCTAGATTACTCAAGACCATCGGCTAGATAGCGCCAATTTAGAATAGATTATCGACCAACTTGGAGATCCTTGCACAGGCCTTCCCTATGCCCAGCAGTAGGCGTCTCTTGGCTGATAAGATTACCCAAGAGCACCAGCTAGATAGGGCCAAGTTGGAGCAAGTTACCTAAGGGCATCAGCGAAATTTCAAACATGAATTGTCATTAGCGTCGTAGTTCTGGAGCCGGGTCAGTGGCAACCACTAAGCCGGCGTGGTCGTGGAGCCACTCGTCGGAGGAGGCAGCGCTGGGCGGACTGCTGCTGCGGCTGGCTGACGCCGTGCGGCCTATATGCGCTGCCGAACCACGGCTGCTGCGGCTCAGCTCACCCATCTACGCTATTGGTAAATAACTCCATGTTTGCCCACTTATCGCTTTTGTAGATACAAAGTACCTTTTTGTCCTTTGTATTAAATCTATTTTCAATTGATTTGTTACGCCTGATTCGTAGTCGACTGTACCTACATGGCGTTGACTCATATAAGTAAACTAACATTTTTAGCCCTCGACGAAAAAAGAGGGGTGTTATAAGTTTGAGGTGTATCTGTCTGTGTATCTCTGTGTCTGTCTGTGTTATCGTAGCTCCTAAACGAATAGACCGATTTTGATTTTTTTTGTTGTTTGAAAGCTGGCGTTATTGCGATGGTTCTTAGCTATAATTTATGAAGATCAGTTCAGGCCTCTGATGACTATCAGCTCATTTTGTACATGATGAAAGGGTTTTAGTACCGAATAAGTTGGCTGCATTATTTCATAGAAAGGTCCTGAAATTATCAAATGAATAAGATGTTTTTGAAAGTGGCAGCTATTTCTATGAACTAATGTAGTTCATGTCGTATTGACGGCACCACCCTGTAGGTATATTCTTTCGCAATCATAAAAGCTATACATATGTTTTAATTTATTGTCGTATTGACGGCACCACCCTGTATATTCTTTTGCAAGCATTTAAGCTAGACATACATACACATTAGAAATGATGAACATCAATTATTAGCCATTCTTCAGACGAAATAAGCAACATTATCCAAAAATAGCCCTGGATTCAATCCCGTCTAGTTGACGCACGCCTTTCCAAGCAAGTTTAGCAATATACTAGCAACATCAAAGTTATACGAAAAGCTTAAGCAATAAAAAATTGACACTTACGTAATTATCTTTCAATAAATACCTTTTAGGAGACTTGCACGGCAACTTATCAGCCCTCCTAACGATGGAGGCAGCGCTCTGGCCGTCCGGCACTGCGCTGGCGCCGACCCGCATCCTCTTCCTAGGCGACTACGTCGACAGAGGCCCCCACGGGTCAGAGCTCATGGCCTACCTGCTTGCTGCGAAGCTACAACGGCCCCAAGCTGTGCTGCTGGTGCGGGGAAACCATGAGACCAGAGATATTCAGAAGATGTTCACGTTTTATAAGTAACTAAATGCTTGTTTTACGCAAATCTAAAACCAATCGTCGCCCTGATATGTAATTTATATTATTATCTAAATTGCGCAATCGAAATTGAAGCTTCTAATCTATTTGTAGCTGATACGGTTTGTTTGATAGATTAGTGAAGTGTTTACAAAATAATTTGCTGTTTGTATAAGTCTGGGTCTTATCTCTTATCGCCACTTTCTTTTGATGAAGTGCTGAAAGTTGTGAAAAAATTAGCGCTTCTCCGACTTTACGGCCAATTATTTTATAGATTTACTCTAGGAACTTTTAGAATCGATTTTTAGAATTGATTTTAAAAAGTACCCTGCACGCGGCTTACTGTCTGTGAGTAGTCCCCGATGACTTTAGTTATAGAGAGATTCAGGTGCTATGTCCAAGGCAGAATGAATGGGTTAAGCCACGAACGTACCCTTACCTATACAAAACCTAATTTTTGGGGACATATTATGACATAATACCGATATATTTCGTCAGAGACCGTCATCCTGAAATTCCAAAATCATGTCGTTTTAACCCCGACGAAAAAGACGGGTGTTATAAGTTTGAAGTGTCTCTGTCTGTGGAATCGTAGCTCCTAAAAGAAGGGACCGATTTTGGTTTTATTTGTTTGAAAGCTGACGTAATCGAGATGGTTTTTAGCTATACTTAATTTATGGAGAACCCTTATCGTGCGATTGATGACTATCAGCTAATTTCCTACTTGACAAAAGGGTCTTACTAACTTTCACAGATCCGGTTGAATTGTTTAGTATAGGTACCTACTGTTACGTCAGTGGCATTTCCAAGGCATGCTAACCTTTAGCTGATGCTGCAGTACCAAATAGTCTGCGGAATGCTTAATTCTTCAGAATTTTACAGCAGATAGGTAGGTATAGCGTTTGGGCTTGTAACTGGTCTCAATGAGAAGGTGTCAGATAGATGATGACCGAGGCCGGGGGTTAGTTAATTTTTTTTTTTATTAATTTTAATACTTTTAACTTTGTAATATTTATTTATTTGTCTGTAGTGAATGTGTGACTAAATATGGCGAAACGGAAGGAGTTAAAATATGGAATGCCATCAACCACGTATTCGACGTGCTGCCGCTAGCGGCGGTTGTTGATGATAAGGTGCGTTGTCATACCTATCCTAAAGCAAGGATAGTGATTAAAATATAAGTTTGTAGTTTGTCGATAGTGTGGTGGTGCTTCAAAGATTAAAAAATATTTATTTATTCTTTCAAATTCTTGCACCCTTTTTGCGTTCTCCTTCTTCCTAATTTTTTATCACCTTGGGTTGCCTGGAAGAAATTGCTTTTTAGCAATAAGGCCGCCCAATTGTACTGTTTTTTAAGTACTTATGTAAAATTCGATTTTTTGTTGTGTGCATTAAAGAGTATTTATTATTATTAAAAAATATGACAACAGCGCCTCCCATTGTGAATTATTTAAACAACTATTTATACAGGTTACCTTTTTAAGCATGCGCGAAATATTCACAGTCTGTTCTACCCGTGAATATGAACCATTTTCACTACGAGATAAACCATCAAATCGCGAAAAAAATGCAGCTGTTTCATACAAAAGTGCAATAGGTAGGTACTTATAATAGGTACATACTCGACCAAAAAGTCTGGTGGGAGGTTTTTGTTTCTTTCGTTCACCATTCACCAAAATGTAGAGACATGAAAATTTCGCTCATGCTGAAAAAGTAACCCGCAGGTACTTATATTAAGGGGCTGTTGTCGTTTTGATACGATCTAACAATTAAACGCAACGATGATCGAAACGTTTTGGTTCGATTAAAAATCACACGAGTACCTATTTTAAGATTGCTATATGTTCCCTCTCCATAGATTTAGACACTAACGGCCTCACCGCACGCGCGTCCTGCGTCTCGCGTCTCGGCAACCACTGCTCGCTGTCTCGATGTCGGCCTCGCAGCGCGTCGTCGTGACCGCGCACTGGTTGCCGAGACGTTCCGCCACCGCCGCCCGTTCCCGTGGCCAGGCCGTAACACCTGCTCTCGGACGGCTCCTCCCAAATATAGGGGGGCCTAGCTCACCGTGCCGTCGGCTTTATAACGGGGTGATAAGGTCGATGGCATTGTACGGAGCTCCGGTGTGGGCGCAGTGCCTCTCCCCCCGCCCCGCACTAAGGCCCTCTTGAGACAACCGCAGAGGGTTATCGCGACCCGAGCCGTGCGGGTTTACCGCACGGTCAGTCACGGGGCTGCCTGCGTGTTGGCAGCAGGCACGCCCCCGTGGGAAATTGATGCCCTGGTGCTGGCCAGAGTGCATCGACACCGGGTCGCGGCACGGATGCGGGGAGAACGACCCGCCGGAGAAGTGCGACGGTTCCGTACCCAGGCGCAAGCAGAGGGACTGCGCCGATGGGGTGAGACACTTGCCACCCCAACTGCCGGCCACCGGACGATCGAAGCGATCCGTCCGGTGTTGGAGAGATTGCTCAAAGTAACTCTGGGCAATCTCCATCGGCGCAGAACCAGGCCGTAAGGCCGGGTCGCCTGGGGGTAGTCTGGTGAATTTCCTTCGCAGACCCCAGACCACCTCCGTGAAAGGCACGAGAGTTATGCAGGAGTTTTAGCGGGTATTCCCAGGGTCAAATTAGACGCTGGGCGAGCCCCGCAGACGCCCGCTACTTCGCTAGTGGCGGGTAGGTCCGTTAATGGATTTCTCCTGGCTAAAAAAAAAAAAGGCCGTAACACCTTATTACCTACTCCTCATAACCTTATATTTTACTTTCAATGAGCTCTTTACGTTGCTATGCTTCCAAAGGTGTTCTGCTGCCATGGCGGTATACCCCCACCATGGGTGTGCCCGCTGATGTCAGCCATCGATAAGGTGCCCGTGCCTCTGACGCGGCCCTCTGAACAGAGCTCTGTAGCCTGGGAGCTGCTTTGGAATGACCCAGTCAAGTATGCTTGCTTATTGTCGAAACTTTACTAGCTGGTAGACCCGTACCTACGTAGATTCGTCTGTTTGGGTAGGTACCCATATCATTATCTTATTTCGGCCGTAAAAAATTTCGCTGTTTCGGAACGGAAAGGTCTCAAATCGGAGGGGAAAATCTTAGGCCTCAAGATGACAACGCAGCTGCAATACCAAGTAATTTTGGCCTTATTATTGCAGGCATACTATAGTCAGCTTGTTTAGCGTTTAGCTGTATTAAGGAACTTTACGGGTAAACTCATTTTTTATTATCAATTTGTATTGACTCCTCAAGAGAACAGCTACAAATATTGATCTGTGCATATAGCTGTTATCATCATCATCATCACCCACCAGCCTTTAAGCATTCCACTGCCGGGCACAGCACTTCCAACATGGGAGACTGGGAACACACGAGGAGTTACCAATACAGGTGTTATCAATCTTCAAAGATCATTTGTTTTAATAAAAAAAACGATTGCTGAACGCTCAGTAGAATAGTTTCTCACCCTTCAATGTTGCCTCTCCAAGAGAAAACATGTTGGCAGCCATAAACAATGTCTGTGTTGGTAGTAGGTACAGGAGAGGAGTCCCCCTGTAGCTAAGTTACAAAGTTTTCAGGCCGAACAAGGTAACAGCCACATTGGCGTTGGAGCTGGCGACGAACGAGGGCTTTGCCGCGAACGCCAAGCGGGGCACGGGCCACGTGTTCGACCAGACGGCGCTCGACCGGTTCCTGCTCGCCAACCAGCTGTCACACGTGGTGCGCGCTCACGAGCTACACCAGACCGGATTCATGGTGACGTATAATATGTCGCAGCCGCCTGGTTAAATTGGCCGCTTATCTGGGCGTGTAGGCCGTTGATAAACACCGGCATCGGTAATCCGTAGGCTATAGACGCTCGTAGCACTTTGGCCACTACTCACGCGTAGTTACCGTAGCCTATAGACGCTCGTAGCACCTTGGGAACTACTAACGCGTATTTACCGTAGCCTCTAGAGGCTCGTAGCACGTTGTGCAGTATTCACGCGTTATTACTGGTAGCCTATAGACGCTCGTAGCACCTTGGCCACTACTTACGCGTTATTACCATACCCTACTCATGCGTGATTACTGTAGCATATAGACACTCGTAGCACCTTGAGCAGACTCACGCGTGCTTATCGTAGCCTATAGACGCTCGTAGCAGCTAGGCACTACTGACGCGTAGTTACCGTAGCCTATAGACGCTCGTCTTAGTACTTTGGCTACTACTCACGCGTAGTTACCGTAGCCTATACAGACGCTCGCAGTACCTTGAACACTACTCACGCGTTATTATCGTAGCCTATAGACACTCGTAGCACCTTGAGCACTACTCACGCGTGGTTATAGTAGCCTATAGATGCTTGTAGCACCTTGGGTGCTACTCACGCGTTGCCTGCCCTGTGACCAAGACAAAGCGTTTTGTGGTAGCATAGGCGACAAGTCCCCCTGTTCCCGACATACCGCGCTCCCAGTTGGCTGCAAACTTATGTAAGGAAATTCGAGTGCTGAATGCTACTATCCCGTTGCTATTTAAATATTCTGATGAAAAAGTATTCTGATGCTGACAGTGGTCATATCAATGATTGCAGTGTCAACTACGCGGAAAATTGATATCAGTGTTCTCCTCGTGTCACTACTGCGGAGGGAACAACGATACTGGTATTGCGCTGCTGGAAGACAACAAGCTGCGCTTGATTCGGTTCAACGTTGACTAGAAGGAAAGATGTACAGTCGGGTTTAAATGTTCAGCAGATTGACGAATACTCGCATTTAGTCGAATAATAGCGATACAAGAACTGTTACAAAGAAAGTCGATGGTTGACGATAGCTGTCGTCTCATTTGCCTAAACAATTAAATTCCCCGACTGTCACAGTTACTTAAAGATCTTGAAATTCTTGTCGTGTAACCTATATTTATTGTTAGTAAATTGCTGAGTTAAGTAAATTATGTGAGGTTCAAAACAAATAATACATAATCGCTATGGTTTCATATTGTTTTATTAATTATTCCATTTCAGAGAACTCTTCAGAAGACCTTCGCATAAACCAAACTTCACTGCACGTGGATTGTTAAGTTAGTGTAACTTAGTGATAATAATAATTTTATATTACAATATTCAACTCTAATTAATATCCATGACAAAGAGACAAGACGGAGTGCATGCGATGACATTTGAATTGACGCTCTGCGAAACACCGGCAAAAGTATCATAGGAATTAATTGTTACCCTATGAACGTCAGTTGTTACAATACAAAGACTAGGACAAAAGAGATATTTCAAAACTGTATGGAGACCCGGCCAGGTCTATGTACACTATACTGAAAAATAGGTAAAAATATTCAGAATAGTGATTAATATTTTTATTTGCTTTATTGCGTGGTACCTAATGCTAAGAATTTTATAGAAAAAACTTCTTAATATCACTTTGGTGACGTTTAGTTGACTTCTATATTGCCCGCCGACTTGCCATAGTGAACAACGGTAAAATAGACGAAAAATTTCAACTTTTGTACAAACAAACTATGCATGAAAACGAATTATTAGTATTTTTCGCGGATTCCGGAGATTTTTCCTGATTTTTTGAGTTACTGTACATATACTTGGCCGGATATGAAGCATCTCCTTTACAAAAAAAACCTTAAAAATAACAAAAAAACATTGTCCAGCTCTTACCAGAAATTAATATAAGAAAAAATATTTTAAATATACATTAAGAAAATTAAACTATATGTTAGTGATTCACGGAATGGTACAATTTACAAATGAAACTGTTACTTCTCACAGACAAACACGAGCGGCGGTTGAGCAAATACGCACTCTACACACTCCCTTTATACAAACGACACAAGCGTTGCCCAAGCGCATCTCGTCGCGCACGCGTCAACACTTCGTATACAATATCCACACCAGTCATACTCGAATCACAATATTGATGATGTTTTTTTCAATTAAAATAAACACACGCTACTCTTAATGAACAATAATTGCCAGTAGCTATCAAAATAGAAGTAATATTTAGGCTTCAGTGTTGTAGTCTTACAAAAGTAGTAAATAACCCATGACAATTAATTTATGGAAAATAATTTAAGAAACAAAAACAAACAATTTATAACGCTTACTACATTTTCATTAACATCCTTGTGTAAAGAATTCCTCCTCGTCCAGGTTCGAGCGTGAGTGCCAGCCTCTAATCAAGTTATAAATAAAAAGAATGATCATAATATACTCGGAGCTAGCAAAGAAAGTATTTACAATGAAGTATTTAGTATCAACACGAAATACTGAAAACAAAGTTTTGAGTACTATGTGATCCAAATTATAAGAAAAAAAAATTGATTGCTTTAAAAAAGTAATTTCTATTGTTCCTAGCACCTGCTCAAAAGATTATATTGATTATAATATTATTTTTGATTAGATTGTTTTGATTATTATAAAGTTACAGAAATGTAAACATTTAAACAACATTTTAACCTATAATCGTATTGGTCATTTATTTGTTCAAAATGAAGGGATCTGATGATTTTGTTCATAAAGGCTCACTCGTCCTTTTGTCATGGAGTCACCATATACCTGGAATAAGCTACCACTTTTTATTCTTCCTTTCTTCGCTAATATAAAATTCTTTACATCGACAATTTTTGGAGATAATTACTGTAAAATTTAATTGTCTCCTCCATTTAGATTCTTCTTAAAAAATTAAAGTGGGGATGTGGCAAAAATCTTAAATGTCCTCAATGATATACAAGACTTAAATGAAGGGGATGTTGGTAAGTGTTATTGATATATTAATAGTACAAATCGTTTGGGGGTTTCCCCCAATGTATCTCATACAAAAATTACAGAAATGCCGCTTATCTGTGCTACTGGAAGAACATAATCGTTCCTACTATTTGTTATTTATGTACATGTTTTCTTATGACTAAATGTTGAAAAATAGTAACATTAAAGTAGTCGCAAGAGTACCAGGGCACATCACACACGCATCAAGCATTTGGCAAGTTCACGTATAAATGTTGGTGACACTATTGATTTTTATATGTATTTTTTAACGTTCCAATCATCGCACTATGATTCAATAGGACGATCTAGCAAGACAAAGGGTTACGGTAATTCTATAAGAATATTAGTAAAGGCGATAACAGATACTCCCTGGATCACTTTTCCGGTGAATATTGTTTTAAGCTGGCTTCTTTTCACGTTGTAAATCTTCTTAAGCAAGGGTAAACTTATACTGGTTGTTGTATTTTACCATTAAATGTAGCAAAAAATAAATTTTATTTTTTATTATTATTGCTATATTTTGACAAATCATCGATGGATGAAAACCTTAAAGCTTATTATAGTGTCAAATAATATTGTCTTGCTAGATCGACCTTTTGAATCATAGTGCACCAAATTTAACCCCATAAATTGTAATTTGATTGCGTTATTGAGAAAGATAAAACCTTCCTTGTTACTCATCATTTTTGCGTTCCCTAGTGCTCTCGCTTACACAACACAGTCTGCAGTTGTGTAAATAATACGCCATAAACTTACCAGTAGCATTCAGTTGCTAGTTTTTTATCATTATAGAAAAATACATTTGATAATATATTGATTATTTTCTTTCACCTTATCAATCAAGAAAGAAGATATTTGTTTAGATAATTAAATATTCAAGCGGAAAAAATATGTTTAGTGTTAATTTAATGGTCACAAGCTATCTAACCTACCCGCAACCATCAATGACGTACTATTTACACTGTCTACTGTGTTAAAATATAAATAAACTCCTTCGCAAAACAAAATATTTTCAAATTCAAAAAAATAAGTTTTGTAATACATTAATATTTAGTCGAATATCTATAATCAAAGACATTGCATACCTAGACAAAGCCGATAAGTTGACACGCCAATAATATTATGCTGGAATGATTTAGACTAATTTTATTTTAAATACGCAAATCTTGATTTGCTTCTAATGATCTGTTTGTCCTGCTTCAATACTTTATCCACAGACTGAGACAAGGTTTTAACAACACTTATAATACCAGTAATTTCAATAACCCGGTTATTGAAACCAGCGGTCACTTACTCCTAATAGCTGGAGGCAAATAAGTGTTTTTATCCTCATATTTAAACATTTGATTTTACTGTTTGCAAAGGAGTTTGTGTAGTTTTCGTAATCACTGACGCAACTAGGAGTACATTTCCGGGGGTTTCCCTGATAGTAATCAAAAGTCGAATCGAATTTCTGCGGTCTTAGTCTGAAAAAGCAAATTCATTTGCTCCCAGACACGGGCTCCAAAACTCCACCGACCATACCTTGCTGTGAGTCTTTCATACCAGAGATCATGAGTCACCTAAAAGAGGTATGCAGAGCACACTGCGGTACCACACAGACTTCCTAGTTACGCGAGTGCGTGCGGTCTAAGCCACACTGAACGACGCAGTGTGGTAGTAGAGATAATAATCAGGTTTGTCGACCGTCCGAGCGTCCGGCGGCGGCTAGAATAGTACCACCCAAAGATGTCCTAGTTACGCGAGCGCGCGCGACCTAAGAAGCCACACTGAAGGACGCAGTGTGGTGGTCGAGTTAATAATGAGTTTTGCTGACCGTGGGGTGTCTTGGGGTGTCTTGGGGTGGCGTGGGGTGGCGTGGGGCGGCGGCTAGAGCATGAGCCGGCCGGCGAGGATCTCTAGCGCGGCCTTGCGGCGCAGGTAGGGCATGTGCGCCTGCCCGAACGTGTACGCCGCGCCGCGCGACGAGAACTCCGCGAACGTGCACGCGAACATGCCGCAGTCGCTGCCGTTCATCTGCTGCGGGATGTCCTGCAACATGCAACGCATACTCAATACTCAATCATTTAGTGCAACCATAATGTAGTACATAGGTGTTACACATACACAGATCAGATTATGGACCCTGTCGGGCATCGCAACGGGTAGTGGAAAGGGCGACGTCTTACTCATTTAACAATTACCAATTATTTAAACTTATTTATGTGTACATGCATTTGAGTATAACAGTTAACGGATAAATAATAACTAGACACTCTTATAGTTTAATTTATTTTCTCTGACTGACTGTAATAGCATTTATGTGATAAAATTTCTTTTAAGCATTTTATGAATATTTTATTGTGTTTTTCTTGACGTAGTTTATCTGGTAGTTTGTTTGTTTTATCTGGTTTTTGTTTGTTTGTTGCATAAAAGAAGAAAGAAAGAAAAGACGTTTATTTGGTCACAATTTTAGGAAGGAGCTCGGTGGCGTAGTGGATTGAGCGCTCTGGTTTCGATCACGAAAACAAAGCAACTTTCGCCATGGTCGGTCCTTGATGGGTCAATCAAATTTATAATCTTGAGCTCCTCCGTGCTTCGGAAGGCACGTTAAGCCGTTGGTCCCGGTTGTTACTGCAACCGCTTTAACCCACCAACCCGCATTGGGCCAGCGTGGTGGTGTTATGGCCCAAACTCCTCATGTGTTTCTGCCATGTAGGAAGGCCTGTGCCCAGCAGTGGGACGTATATAGGCTGGTGATGATGATGATGATAAATTTTAGGAAATTACATAACGGTAAGAGAATTAATACTATAAGAACTAGTGTAACCAAAAGGGCGACCAGCTCAGCATGATGTCATGGCTACGCAGAGCCACAACGCTTGATTTTCTGCTGGGCCGGGCGATTGGTTGATGGCTTATAGGTATAAAAATTGACATTGACAAAAATATATACTAACTGGTGCAAAAAAACCTAACTGTGTAAAACAAAATAAAATAAAAAAAGTAACCCCCGGCGTCATTAATCATCTAACTAACACCATCTCATTGAGACTATTCATAAGAGCACAAACACGCTATATCTGCTGTAAGTTTCTGAAGAATTAAGCATTTCGCAAACTTTTTGATGGTATAGGATCAGTTCACAGTTAGTATGTCATGGGAATATCACCGAAGTGACAGTACACCAAATTTGAAATCAATCGGATCTGTAAAAGTTGGTAAAATCCTATTATCATGTAGAAAATGAGCTGATATAGTCATAGTCATAGTCAATTGTTTTCAATGTAGGCTTTCAACAAAGCACTTATTGACAGTCATCAAACTCCTGAACTGATCTTCATAAATTATAGCTAAGAACCATCATAGTCATATTAGCTTTCAAACAAAAAAAAAACGAATCAAAATCGGTCCATTCGTTTAGGTGCTACGATGCCACAGATACACCGATACACAGACAGACACGTCAAACTTATAACACTCCTCTTTTTTCGTCGGGGGTTAATAATATAATAGGCTGCTGATGTCAAATTAATATGATACGAAACATTTTATCAAACAACATTTAAAAATGTATATTATACGGTTATAATATTTATATATTATGTATCAGTATTCTACAATAAATGTTCAGTTATGCCGTCCAATTGTCGAGCTAGACTATAATCAACTGAGCTATATGTGGAAGCTTGTAATTAGCTTATAGTTAACCACTGTAAAATTTATTTTGTGAATAATGCTGTAAGCTTTCCAAATAAAATAAAATAAAATAAAATAAATCATACTAACCTTCTTTTTAACCTCCGAAAAAAGAGGGGTGTTATAAGTTTGACGTGTCTGTCTGTTGCATCGTAGCTCCTAAGCGAATGGGCCGATTTTGATTTGCTTTTCTTTTGTTTGAAAGCTGACAGAACTAGGATGGTTCTTAGCTATAATTTATGAAGGTCAGTTCAGGCGTCTAATGACTATCAGCTCATTTTCTACATGATAAAAGGGTTTTACTAACTTTATAGATCCGAGTGATTTGAAATTTGGTGTACTGTCACTTCGGTGACATTTCCATACTAACCTTATGCTGATCCTATACCATAAAAAAGTCTGTAAGAAGCTTAATTCTTCAAAAACTTACAGCAGATATAGCCTGTTTGGACTCATAACAATAGTCTCATTTCAATGGGATGGTGTTACATAGATTATTAATGAGGCCAGGGGTTACTTAAAATTTTCAATTTTGTATTTTTTAAGCACAACCGAGCCCTTCAAATTCCGTGATTTGGCTAGCTAACTTAAACAGATCGTATCGTCAAAAATCACATATGTATTTCTATCCAAAAATAAGCTGATAGTCATCAAACGCCTGAACTGATCTTCATAAATTATAGCTAAGAACCATCGTAGTCACATCAGCTTTCAACCAAGAAAATCCGAATCAAAATCAGTCCGTTCGTTTAGGCGCTACGATGCCACAGACAAACACACAGATACACAGACAAACACGTCAAACTTATAGCACCCCTCTTTTTTCGTCGGGGGTTAAAAAATCTGATTAATGTTACCTAGCATCCATAACGTCATATAGTGCAGTTGATGCTCAGGGTATCAGATCTCTTATGTTACCTTAAGTATCTGCGTGGTCCACCCTTGGTCGTCGAAGGGCTGCCCCTTCTTGTCCCTGTGTTCATCGCGCAGGTACTGAAGCAACGCGTCGAGGCAGGCCTGGTTGCGGCCGCCCATGCTGTCCAGGTACGAGATCTTCTTCTCGCGGAAGTCCACCAAGCTGAGGCACCAGTGCACGCCCAGATGAACGGGCACTACCATTAGGTCGTGCGCGAATATGTCCACCTGCGGCCATTTAAGACTTTACATTTTCGGGAATATTTTAAGCGCCTCTGTGGTCTAATGGTTGAGACCACCTACCTCACATCTAGAGGTTCAATTCCCGTGGGGGCAGAAATGTTCTGCTCGGTTTGGTTGGTGGTAGGGCTTTTCTAAGTCCGTCTGGCTAGCTACCACCATCTTACCTAAGTGGCCATAACAACAATGTTTGCTTTGTTGTGTTCCGGCAGTTGGAGGTAAAATAGCCAGTTCCTCTGTGGTTGAGGAATCCGGGTGTAGCTCGCTTCCATTGTCGGCCTTATCTTCACTTAACATCAGGTGAGATGAAGGCCAAGAGTTACACCATTAATGTCAACCTGCGGTTATTTAACAGTAAGATTGGTGACATTTTCTAGAAAAGTCAAGTTGATGTTTTCTATATTAAGAGGAGAGATTACCTTGTCGGTAATTTTAGAAAGTATAAACCGAATACTCGGACATACAGTGAACGCCCAGAGCTCAGTCGATAGAATGGAACGCCGCGACGGAACCCGCGCGACCTTTTCAGAATGTAAAGCATCACATCCTTTTTATAGTCCAGACATTTTCTCCAAGCCATACCTTTGTAGTGTATGACGCACCTCTTCATATTTTACACACATAGGTTCAGTATATTGTAACAGACATTTAGATTAGTAGTTAAATAAGTCTTGAAGGAGTTAACTTCTTTTATTTGTGTCTCCTGGGTCCACACATTACATCTTAATGCATTCAAAGAACTTGTCTTTTATTAATATGAGGAATTAATTCATACCGGTTGGTATCTTCAGAATCCTCTTTAGCTAAATCAACAAACTTATTATTACCAATGTGTGACCTGGTACCGAAATCAGATGTAGAATCAGCAACAGAAGATGATTAGCAGTAACATGTCACACAAGATTATTCATACAAATTGTCAAGCATTCGCTTACATGTTATTATGACAAGGTACCATGTGGACTTCTGTTCCAGACCATACCCTCATATTGCAAATGTTCATACCTTCCTGGTCCAACGCCGCAGGCCAGCCTGCCCCGCCTGCATGAGCTTGGGGTAGAAGAAGGTGTTGGTGGCGTACACCCGCGGCAGAGACGCGTTCTCCTCGCAGCGCTGCATCAGCAGATTCATGTAGAAGTTGATCACCTCGTCGTTCAGCCAGTTTAGTCCAGACAACGTTTGTAAATCGCGCCTGCAATTGTTTATTTGGTTTTTAATGTGGAATTTAATCATTCATAAAACATGACCATATGGTCGAGTGGTTAGTAGTTAGTACCCCTCTCTACTAAGTCTGAGGTTCAATGTTCTAATCCCGGTAGGGGCACATGTTTGTATGATGAGTGTGAATTTTTGTTTACAAGTCATGGTTGTAACACTCACTATCAATAATAATTGCATATTACCCAATTATACCATTTAGTTTTGTTACATGATAATTTCTTATTGGTATTATTTTTTACACCTCACATTACTAGAAATTACTTCCATTTTTATATTATCACACAAATGTCATAAACTGCTCAAATGTATGCTAAAAGCCTAAAGGCCTTTGCTTAAAGGGTAAAATACATAAGGAGTTTGGGCCCATAACACAACCACACTGGCCCAATGCGATTTAGTGGGTTAAAGCATTTGCTAGAGCAACGGCTGGTTTAACCTGCACAAATTGAAACCAAAGCCCTCAAACCACTGTGGCAGCAAACTCTACACACATATCAAGCCCAAATAAAGCATTGAAAGTTTGTATTTTGGATACTACATTTTAGAGAAATGTTAGATAAATATTATGTATAGAAATCATCTTTGATTCCAACAATTAAGGATTGGCTAACACAAAGATTGCTTTTTAACAAATTTTTACTAAATATATTGAGTAGTTATCAATGTTGTCACTCACCTGTGTATTCTTAAATTAAATTTCTCTACAAGCAGTTGGCCAGGTGGCCCAGGACCTAATGCTCGATTCACTAACTTTTCTTGTTCTGGTGTCAATGGTGGTAACTCTACAGTAGGCTGGGGTTCCTCAAATAGGCTCTCTGGTATGCTCAGCTCATGCTTTAATTTATGCTCCAATTGGGCTATCTTCTGTTCACTATTTACTTTTGATATGATGTCAGATTCTCTTCTTGCATCACGCAGCTTCTCTTGGGTAACTTGTTTTTTTTTCTTATATTTTGTATCTAGTTTAGCAAGCCAGTCTTCCGATGTCACCGCATTGTCTTTATAAGAATCTTTCAAAGAGTTTATGGGATCAATTTTTACAGATGAAGTAGTAGAAGACTCTGAAGGAACAATTTCAACCTCAGAATCTGAGGAATTAATTGAAGCTACAGTAATAGGATCATACTCTTTAGTTGTCTCATTTTCTTTGTCAGTGACCAAACCTCTTTCAACCAATTTGATTTCGTCTAGAGCCTTTTTCTGTGATCTCTGCGTCATCCGAAATGAGGCTGCTTCTTCGGCAATATTTATTATGTCTGTAGGTCTCCCATGGCTCACGGGTTTCATAGAATTTGCCACTCGCCTGATGAGCTCCTGGTAATTTCTTTTCTCATCTAAATTGAATACTTCTGACAATGTTGATCTTGCATTGCCATTGAGATTAAGAAGCCTATTTCTTGTATTTGAGAGATTCAAAGATTTTGTTGGTTGCATCCATCTTGGTACAGGTGTGGGTTGTTTTTTATATGTTTTTGTTATACCTGCAGGAGTCTTGAATTTACTAATATAAGATTTTGGTGATAAATTTTCAGAACTTCTATCATTCTGGTTTCGACTTAATTTATAATATGAAACAGAATTATCTGTAGTGTCTCTGTCATAACGGTCTTGTGAAATAAAGAATTTGTATGGTTTCAGAGGTGGAGGGGAGGTCACTTTCTTTACAAATATCACATCATCTTCTTCTTGATTGTGGTCATTGTCTTCTTCTAAATTTATGTAAACTTTGGAAGGTTTACTCTCAGATTTCTTTTCAACCCATGTGACCTGGAAATATAATTTCTAGGATAAGTATCATGGTAAACTAATTTAATTTATGAAGTAAGTACTCATATATTCGACGTGACATGCGTGGTATGGTAAGTGTCAAAAGGAAAAAGCAATAAAGAAATTTTTGGCTTCGGCATTAAAACAGGGAAGTAGTGCATTAATTTATAACATTGCATTGAATACAAACACCACAACTTTATCTAAATTGTAGGTATAGTTTTTAGAGATGAAACAAATATCTGTCAACTATCAGACATTAAATTACTACCCAGCCAGATACCAGAAAAAAAACAAGTTATATCATAAGGTAACTTCGTAATTTATTTATTTTATTTAAACACGAGTGATCACAAAATTCTACAATTTAAGAAATTAATTAGTAATTATACTGCACTAAGGGCAATTTGTGGTGAATGAATACTCTTTTCTCTGCATTGAGAGGTAACAAGTGGTTTCGCTTGTTTTCATAAACAAGGCCAGCTTCTAAAACAAGTTTTTTACTGTAGATACCTACTGCTGCAGGGTGCTAAGAGATAGATTTTAGTAAACTTTGTTAAACACCAAAGGTTCATAACTGCAATCAATTCGCAATGACTATGGGAAAAAACTCAAATCTCAATTCATCTGTTGTAAAGATGTTGTGAAATGTGAGAAGTACACTCAAAAACAATAAGACCTGATATTGACCAAGTCCACGCAATTGTTTGTGGCGCCACAGCTACGCAATATTGCTTGAATACCACAACGTTCTGCTAAATATTTGGCTATTCATCTATGAGGTTGTAAGAATATCTGTTATCCGGTATCTGTTATCTGTTTCATCTCTAATAGTTATGAAGAAATATAAAACTGTTATATTTACCTCTGGCTCATCCTCATCATCATCAATCACAGCATGTATCACTGGTTTCACCGGGGTGTGCATCCTTGGTTTCCTAAAAGGTGTAGATGGACCATTTTCCGTAACAAATTTGATCGGAACTGCCCTTACTCTACTTGTTGCTTTCCCTGATACTTCAATGGGTGTTGAGGTACTAGGATGTCCAGCTTCTATCTGAATTGGCACATATCGAACGCTTTTATATTTTCTGTCATCATTATCCCAATCTTCTGCAAGGAAATACAGAAAATTTATATTTGATGTAATTATTCAAATATTTCATAATAATAGATAAAGTGCTTGCATTTACCCTTTGACGCCATTATATCAGGAAAACTAGTTCTTTTTAGTGGCCTAAGCCTCTTGAAAGCCGGTGGATCATCGTCGGACGAGATTTCATCGTCTACCCTGGAAGCGAAGGAAAACAGGAATAAAACAAAGAAACGACAAGGATTTCATAACCACATTGGTCATATCTTACTTCCAGAACTTGGAAGCTTCTTTCAGTGGTATCTTTATCATTTTGTTCAGGTAATTAAACAATAGGAGTACGATTTCTCAGAGAGTTTGCCGCCATAACTAAACCACAATGTTGTAAACATGTCATGCAGACATACCTGTCTCGTTTGAAACTTGTTCTATTTGCCGGATTATCATCGCACAAACCTAGCAGATTGCGAACATAAGCCACAACGGACTTCATTTTATTTACTAACGTTCCATCACCTTTGTTGATATTATTTGTTAGATATTAAATTTTTAAAACGTATAAATTTATCAAGACAAAAATTGTGCACGGCATAAAATAATCATAGAGCTTTTTTTTATTTTTTTTATTTTTATTCTCCCTATAAAAGGAAGGCAAAGGGCACTAATGCCCATAAAGCTATGTATGAATGAATGAAAATTTGCTTAATACTGTGTTACATTTCAGATGATAAGTGACACATGTTATTTATAGTTTCATCAGTAATACACCTTAATTTTTGTAGGCATGCAAATAGTAACTGTCGTAGGTACACGATACTTGATTATATATAAAAATAAAAGTCAAGATATATTGCATAAATTAATTGTTAATGGAATTAGTTATAAAAAAATGTCATTTAAAATGCAACATAAATAATTAATTACTAACTTTAGACAATTTGTATTTGTTTCCTTATACCTATTTTAAATATTCCATAATAGAATAGAAAATCTTGTCTTGACGCCATCGCAGCAAACTGTTTTTAAAAGGTAAGCTCATAATGGCCCTAATTCTGGTGAACACATGCTAAGTCCAAATTTGAGTTCAGTGCATTTCTTTCTATCAAAAGGAAAACGGAAAGGATGGCTGTCATATAATTTGACATTTAGAAACGTGCGTTCAATTTTCGACCTTATTGAACTCGATAAAATGCAGTGTTTAGGAGGCACCTTCGTAATACATGCCGTCTAAAATTGTCTATGGTTTCTTTGAAATCTATCTAAATTTAAGTGACACCTTTATACAGATTCTTGCTATCTTTTTCCAATTACTTATTGCGAGAAAGAGATAAACTGTACTTAAATTTAGAATTAAAGTGTGTTCCCAGAATTAGGCCCAATATTAGAGAGTAGTTTATTATATAGTTTGACAGCCATAAAGTAAACATTTGATTTAAATAGTGCTAAATTACATTTTGGGATAATTATTTTATTTTTCCTACAATTTCGTATACATTTGATTCGGCTTCGTCATTTTTAGTGAAATATTCTGGGTATTTTTCAACAAATAAGCAGATGTCTGATATATACAACATAGGAAAAGTATAAGGTAAATTTAAACAAGGTAAATTTAATACATTAAGGTTTTTGAAAAAGGGTTTACATGATTCTCTACGTTTTATTCCACATAATGCCCTAATACACTTCTTCAGAGCTTTAAAAGCCCTATTAAAATCAACACTATTACCCCATATTATTATACTATAGCGTAGTATTGAAGAAACATAGCCATAATAAGCCTGTAAAGCTATTTGGATAGATGCAACTTTTTTGATTTTTAAGTGCAAATATAAATTTACTTATTTTTTTGCAAACAATGTCAACGTGATTCTTCCAACTACAATTCTCATCCACGGTTATACCTAAGAATACGGTGGAATCAGTTAGAATAATTTTATCGTTATTGTATTTAATATTCATGTCATTTTTTTTTATTTATAGGTACGAAATTGTATTGCTTTGGTTTTACTAATAAAGATTTTTAAATTATTATCATTCATCCAATTGATTATTTTAAAAAGAGTATTATTAATGTCATGTTCAAGTTGATCAATATTTTTATTTTGAAACAGCAATGTGCAGTCATCAGCAAATAAAAAACAGTCATTTTTTGTGATGTCAGGTAAATCATTGATATACAAAATAAAGAGCATAGGACCTAAGATACTGCCCTGAGGTACTCCGTACCTTACATGTCTCTAATTTGATCGAACCATCGTTTTAGTTTTATCTTCGATAAGGGTAAGTTCAGTGCACTGTTGTCTATCAGTGAGGTAACTTTCTAGCCACTTATATGCAGCCTCTCATACCATATATAATAGCAGTGCATTTCTTTCTATCAAAAGGAATATGAAAAGGATAGCTGTCATATAATTTGACATTTAGAAACGTGCGTTCAATTTTCGACCTTATTGAACGTGATAAAATGCCGTGTTTACAGTCCGTTCACAGTTATTTTACCTCTAGCCGTTATATTGGCTAACATGAGAGCAGTGTTGCCATAGTCGGGTTCAAAATTCACCACTTACATAACTGATATTAAAGACTAGAAAACCACAAAAGACCTTAGTAATTAAATAACTCCTAAATAC
This sequence comes from Nymphula nitidulata, assembly GCA_947347705.1. Classification (NCBI taxonomy): domain Eukaryota; kingdom Metazoa; phylum Arthropoda; class Insecta; order Lepidoptera; family Crambidae; genus Nymphula; species Nymphula nitidulata. Next base: position 1,970,368 of record OX374618.1, read on the forward strand.
AATCAACATTTGACATAACTAGAAAACTTTATAGAATTACTGTTTCGTATTGTCACACTTACGTATTAAAAATGTCAGTTTCCACTTTATTGATATAATTACGACCGTAATCGTAACTAGTTAATACAAAAGTGATTACATTGAGTCATTAAATACGAGTTTAAATTGGGTATAATCAAGTGCACCGGTCGCAGATGAATCATGTATTTCAATCAAGCATTCCACGGACAAACAACCCATTTACTTTTACAATAAAATTAGGATTAAGAGTTTTCCTTCCTTCTAATTTAAAGATCTCAAAGTATATATAGTAGCCTTATATCGTGAAGCCTGTTTATTATAAAAAAAAATGTTACAAAAAAAAATGCAATGTTTATGTAATATTATTTATTTGGAATAGGAATGATCCAAAGGTATAGCCGACAGCGCACAATCACTATCTAGTGAACTTCAGAACTGCTGTCAGATTCATTATTTAATTCGTTAATGAACTTGTACATTTTTGCGTCCATACATCCATCTCTTTCAAACAGCTGTCTTCAATATGGCGGACATGAACACATTGTTTTTGCCACTCTTCTGTTGTGACTGATTGGAAAGCTTCTGATTTTCTTTGTTTGATCACGTTTTTTCCTTGACGTATTTTTGAAACGTGGAAGCAGCAGCTTCGCCTTCCTTGGTAATTGTGCTGACGGTTTTTTTTAGATATGCCTAAAATATTAGAAATAAAAATATTCAAACGATAATTTTTATGGGTAAGAAGACAATGTATTATCGCTTTTAAATAATACCGATAGTGCTATTGGTACTGCCGCCCCTGGTTAAGTTATCGAAAGATAGTGTATACCTTGTGTACAGAAACCGTATTTTTCAGTATTGATAGTAGGTATCGACAAAATCCAATTGCAACAAATACATTTTTAATTATGACAGCGAACAGAATTATTTATAGATGCAATAATTTAAAATGAATGTAAATATGCACTAATATCAGTACTGATTACTACAGTAAGTATTGATTACCATTGTTTGGGTAAAATGTTGCACACTGGAAACCCTATCAACATACCAGTTATGGCGGCCACTCGTTGAAAAACATATTCAATTGGGATTAAAGGACCTTAATTGGCCTTTCCTTCTCACAAAAGGCACGCACTGATAACACAATCTTTCTAGCACTACTTTGAATCCTCTTTGGCATGATGCAAGATGTATTTATCACTGTTATAATAATAAAAATACGAGGAGCTTCGCTTGCAGAGATTTGCAGTAATGCCAACCGAGAGCAACGACACGCTGACAGATGTCAGAGGTAAAATAACTGTGAACGGTCTGTAGGAGGCACCTCCGTACATGCCGTCTAAAATTGTCTATGGTTTCTATGAAATCTATCTAAATTTAAGTGACAGCTCTAAACAGATTCTTGCTATCTTTTTTCTATTACTTATTGCGAGAAAGAGATATAGGACCTAATTCTGGGAACACACTTTAATCCTAAATTTAAGTACAGTATATCTCTTTCTCGCAATAAGTAATAGGAAAAAGATAGCAAGAATCTGTTTAGAGCTGTCACTTAAATTTATATAGATTTCTAAGAAACCATAGACAATTTTAGACGGCATGTACGGAGGTGCCTCCTACAGACCGTTCACAGTTATTTTACCTCTGACATCTGTCAGCGTATCGTTGCTCTCGGTTGGCATTACTGCAAATCTCTACAAGCGGAGCTCCTCGTGTTTTTATTATTATAACAGTGATAAATACATCTTGCATCATGCCAAAGAGGATTCAAAGTAGTGCTAGAAAGATTGTGTTATCAGTGCGTGCCTTTTGTGAGAAGGAAAGCCCAATTAAGGTCCTTTAATCCCAATTGAATATGTTTGTCAACGAGTGGCCGCCATAACTGGTATGTTGATAGGGTTTCCAGTGTGCAACATTTTACCCAAACAATGGTAATCAATACTGTAGAAATCAGTACTGATATTAGTGCATATTTACATTCATTTTAAATTATTGCATCTATAAATAATTTTGTTCGCTGTATTTGTTGCTATTGGATTTTGTCGATACCTACTATCAATACTGAAAAATACGGTTTCTGTACACATGGTATACACTATCTTTCGATAACTTAACCAGGGGCGGCAGTACCGATAGCACTATCGTTATTATTTAAAAGCGATAATACATTGTTTTCTTACCCATAAAAAATATCGTTTGAATATTTTTATTTCTAATATTTTAGGCATATATAAAAAAACCGTCAGCACAATTACCAAGGAAGGCGAAGCTGCTGCTTCCACTTCTCAAAAAGTCAGTACGTCAAGGAAAAAACGTGATCAAACGAAGAAAATCTGAAGCTTTCCAATCAGTCACAACAGAAGAGTGGCAAAAACAATGTGTTCATGTCCGCCATATTAAAGACAGGCTGTTTGAAAGAGATGGATGTATGGACGCAGAAATGGACAAGTTCATTATCGAATTAAATAATGAATCTGACAGCAGTTCCGAAGAATCAAGTTCACTAGATAGTGATTGTGCGCTGTCGGCTATACCTTTGGATCATTCCTATTCCAAATAAATAATATTACATATACATTGCAATTTTTTTTGTATCAATTTTCTTTATATTAAACAGGTTTCACGATACAAGGCTACTATATATACTTTGAGATCTTTAAATTAGAAGGAAGGAAAGCTCTTAATCCTAATTTTATTGTAAAAGTAAATGGGTTGTTTGTCCGTGGAATGCTTGATTGGAATACATGATTCATCTGCGACCGGTGAACTTGATTATACCCAATTTAAACTCGTATTTAATGACTCAATGTAATCACTTTTGTATTAACTAGTTACGATTACAGTCGTAATTATATCAATAAAGTGGAAACTGACATTTTAAATACGTACGTGTGACAATACGAAACAGTAGTTTTTTAATGTTTTCTAGTTATGTCAAATGTTGATTGTATTTAGGAGTTATTTAATTACTAAGGTCTTTTGTGATTTTCTAGTCTTTAATATTACTTATGTAAGTGGTGAATCTTGAACCTGACTATGGCAACACTGCTCTCATGTTAGCCAATATAACGGCTAGAGGTAAAATAACTGTGAACGGACTGTAAACACGGCATTTTATCACGTTCAATAAGGTCGAAAATTGAACGCACGTTTCTAAATGTCAAATTATATGACAGCCATCCTTTTCGTATTCCTTTTGATAGAAAGAAATGCACTAAACTTAAATTTAGACTTAGCATGTGTTTACCAGAATTAGGGCCATACTGTTCTTAAATTTAGAATTAAAGTGTGTTCCCAGAATTAGGCCCAATATTTTATAGCACAACGTTCGCTCCGACCACAGAATACTTGCTGATACCCTTATTTTAAAACGGCTTTACACGTCACGTTGCCAGCTTAAGCGATCTATATCGTATTAAAAATACAGATACATAGAAATGTAATTACCAAATCTTTACTCGTTAGAAGTTTTGATTATCATAGAGATGATCATAGAGTTAAATATACATGTTGATTAGACTCTGGCCAGTGAATCGTGTCACTGAGAAAGAGCGGCAATTTAAAAAAATCTTTAGCTGTAAACACTTATTTCGCTAGGAATAAATAGTCTTGATACTTCGTTTTTTAAGTATGTAATAATTTATTTAAATGGATGCCTACCTTATTAAATACATAATATTTTAATTACTATAGTTTCGTTTTGATTGACCCATCCTGGGATAGGCCATGGCGACAGTTGCATTGTTTCCGTAATCGAAACCCGAGTGTTTAACTTCAAATCACTAGGCCACCGAGCTCCCTCACGAGTATAATTTAAAGTTATTATGGTTTTAAAAACCGTCGGGTATCAGATTATCTGCCACAATGACGCCGAGTAAATCCTATTTTAGCTTTAAACATTTTATACATGGTGAAACGCGCATGCATTAGGAATGTTCTTTTTTTTTAAAAATAATTTAATAATAAAAACAACAAAACATTTATAATTTTAATACTCTTTTAGATGTTCTAATGGTTCTTAAAACACAAGGTGATATATGCTCACGCAATAATCTGTTTCATAAACTTGAGTAGACTTAATATATCATGGGAATAATTTATGGATATATCATCCTTGGTATAGATAAAATAGATTTGATGAGCATTAATGAGTTAGACCATATGAATTATGATAGACCAAGTATGGCTGTAGGTAGGCAAGCTATCACTACATTAAACAGTTTTTATACCAGCTTATTAATTAGCTTGCCTTAAAATATTCGAATTGTTGTCTGATTTAGTGCTATATAGAACTTCAAATACTATTCCACTTGCCTATTCTCTATGTAAAAAGAAAAAGAAAAGTGTGATATTGAACTTCACGTAAATTTTATCATCATCATATCAGCTGACAGATGCCCACTACTGGGCATAGGCAGACGATACTTTAAAAATAAATAAATTATAAAAATAGTATCTTTCACTTAATTTGTTAACATCAATAATAGACTGGAAAAATTTAAATAAAATCTATACTACAATCATAACACAAATCTCAATTTTTTAAATCATAATGTTTACTTACTTCACTTTCTTAAAGGCTCTACTTATAACATACTTAATTGTAATGAATTACCAGCTATTCGCTTACTACTAGTAATTATAGACGCTTACTGGCTGACTATTAAAACAGGGGAAAAAAGAGGATAAAAAGTAATGGGCGGGTATAAAATAAAATTTGAAAAAAGGCATATTTAATGTTGTACAGGATGATTCATAATCAAAGTCAGATTCTAAATACATCTGTTGTCATGAACAAAGCACAATAACATTTGTGTGGGTACTCTTGAAATGTTACATTATTTTCTATTAACCATTTCCGAATACCACCTTTGCAATTAGACATTGTGGGAGGTTTGTTTGTTAGTTTCACATGGTAACTTGCATTGTATTATACATAAAAATTACACATGGCTTTGTTAGAATAGGTAGATATTCCCTTATCCATTTCAATAAGTTTTATGCATTCATGTAACCATGGTAATCAGCTGCTGATTTGGATTTTGCACTGAAAATTATTAAAGCACCAGGCAGAAAACTTTCTTCAGATCTTGCATGCAACATTTCGGGCTTCTCTAAGTTTTAAGTGAATTAATATTTGGAGTTTTAATTCTTCATATACCCTTTCTGAAAATAACCGATAAACATGAATATTATGAAATATTGGATTTTATTAGGTAGGTGATGTGGGCAGAAAACAGAAAAGTATCAAGCCATAACGCCCTGAAAACAATAAACTAACCTGTAGCGAACTTATTTCCTCCTAATGTCGAATTTTCTCTACAGATTTCCGACTAAATTCACTATGTACATCTTTGTATTTATGTATCATATTGTATACAAGCTTTCGAATAGTACTTTTTATTGATTTCGACATTATTTTAAGGTAAAACTACAAATAAAACTCAATAAAAGAATGAGAAATGAAACGTCAATATGGCATTTCAAGTGTTGCCATAAAAAAACTTCATTGAAAATACGAGTGACACGATACACTGGCCAGACTCTATATCCTTCGCCGAAAATAGACATCTTTATGAGTTACTGAATTTGGATACCGAATTATAATTAATTATATATTTATTATCACGACCGGCTGGCCGAGTGGTCTGTACCCCAGGCTACTCGGTCAAGAGGTCCCGGGTTCGAATCCCGGTAGGATCAAATGTTTGTATGATGAGTACGAGCATTTGTTTACGAGTCATGGATGTTTATATGTTTATTTAGTATATTTCTAATATTTATATACATATTATTATCATTATTTATCCGTTATCTAGTATCCATACTACAAGCTCTTAATGATGCTTACTTTGGGCTAGATAATAGGTGTGAGTGTATAAATATTATTATTATTATTATATTATTATTATTATTAACTAGCTGTACGCTGCCACGCTTCGCAGTGGCGCATCGTTAAAAAAACTGTTTTCTCGCGGTCGCAGATATGTGACTGATGTAAAAAATAGATAAAAACAATCCTTGATGCGGATTTCATATCATGTTAAAATTTCGACTCAATCGGTGCAGAACTTTTTGAGTTTTTGAAGCGTACACAAATCAACATAATATTTTTATATATATAGATTTATTTATATTATAGTATAAAATATAATATAATGTAATATAAGATATAAGATAAGATAGATAATGATATGGTCGAATTTTGTGTTACCGGTTGAAGCGGTTTTCATTCATCATAAATTTAGTTTTGGAAACTTCAGTAAGTAGGTATCATCGCTCTCAGTTGTCTCAAGGCAGAAAGTGGTTAAATGTTATGTTTATCAATAATGGCTCAAAAAATATTGAATACTTGTATTTGTAATCCTTTATGACGGTGCCCTAATAAAGTTATAGTTGGTAGTTAGTTAATTATTAAAAAATAGCACTAAAGGGCGTCTGTGAATATTATACTTTTTATTTATTAAAAACAAAGACAAAGTCCTAAAGTCCATCAGAGCAGAGGGCTGAGACAAGACTCTTCTTCTTCTTCTTTTCTAAGTGGCAATGTGTTATCTCAGTTGAATTCCAAATAAAAATATCCGCCACTAAACTAACTATGATTATTTTCTGACAAAACAAAAGATTATTCTGATATTTATATTGATATTTTTTACCAAGCCTATTTCATTATAATCTGTGACTGACCATCTGTCATTTCTGATTTGTGATTTTTTAATCAAATTTACAATGTTTAGAATTTTATCTAAAACCTAACTAAATTCCTATTAGAATTACTATTTTTCAGGTTACTATAACTTCTAAAATGTTGCAATCTGTGATGCATATTTTAAAGCAAAAAAATATAGTTTTGGCTAGTGGTTCACCAAGAAGAAAAGAACTAATTGAAAATATTGTACGTACGTATAAAACATTCTTTTTGTTTTTTATTTATACCACTATGAATCAAGCATACGACCCACCTGATTGATTGTAAGCGGTTACAGTAGTTATAGTAGAAATGTGTTCACGCCTTTTTTAAGAACCCCATCCTGTACTCGTTCGAGAAAACCTCTGCAGGCAGCTCATTCCACAACCTGTGAACCTGAGCGTACGTGGGAGAAAGTTTATCTGAAACCGTACAGTACGCTACCACTTTGGTTCCAATTTGTACGGTGTGATGATAGAAAGAGGCCATGGGATCATGTCAAATGGAATAATAATTTGATTACAATTTGTGAGGTGTGATGATAGAGAGGCCGATGATAGATGATGCCCACATCATGTCAATTCGAATAATAATTTGTTTTAGTGTTATTGAATAACATTATGAAACAAACTGAACTAATCCAATTAAATATTTGCTTTTAGGGCTTAAAAGTAAGCTTATATCCATCTCTCTTTGAAGAGAATTTAGACCCAAAAAGTTTTAATAACTTCTCTGAATTTGTTGAGGCAACAGCTCTCCACAAAGTGTTGGAAGTGGAGGAACGCTTAATAGGTGAAGGTCAGAAACCAGATGTAGTTATTGGTGCAGATACCATGGTCACTCTTGACAAGCAGATGTTCGGTAAGCCTAGTACAGAGGATGAAGCTTTTGAAATGCTATCAAAGTAAGGGTAACTACTTCTTATTGATGAAACCAATAATTACTTATAATATATTTATAAAAATAATATTACTCATAGAGTTTATGAATTTGTGGAGTGCCCACAAAGCTAACAATAGAATAAATCTATTGTTGAGAAAATATCAGCTGGCGGGTAAGGTTCAAAACATGTTCTAAGTGTGAGGGCACAATAACCAGCTTGCATTATACTAGCAATAGTTACTGTAATAACTTCTTTTGTATTTCGAAAGTAATATTTTTTTTTTCAACAATTTAAAGCTACAATATTTATGTTAATTTGAATTTATTATAATATGTTATGATGTAATACAAACATAATAATAATAAGCATTTATTTACGGGAAAGGAATGTAATAATAAATAAATATTCTAATGTGTATCACATAATTCACAACATACACACAATCAATATATGAATGTTATGTTCACTGGTTCATGTACATACTTTGTTGACCAACGGTGTTTGTAATTATTTAAATGTTATGAATGTTGTTAAAAAATTTATACACTAGTAGTTTTTGCTTAATCTGTAAAGCGGCAATATACCACCAGTGGGCGATGACAATAGAAAAATCAATTGTGTCTGGAATCTCATGCTTGACGGGTTAACTTTGTTTTTTACATAATAGGGAGTTGACATCTTTTTTATTTCATAAATAAGAAGTTTAGAACTCATAAAGAAATATTGCTAAATACATATTGTATGCTTAAAATAAAGACTTTCAGATACAGTGAAATGCTTGATATGTTGCAGCGCATATTATAAAAATGCTCCATATAAAATCTGCAGAACAGATGACGTCACATGTTGTTATATTACTAAAAACTGAATATTGTCAAAATTTATAATAACTATGGAATATTATGTGTTTTTTTATTCATAGTTGTCATAATAATAGTTGTTTTAATTGTTGTAAGCAACCTAATATCATTATTATTTTAGATAAATGTTGAAAAAAATACCATATTTCTAAGCCATACAATTTCAACAATTTCTCCTAACTTTTAAGTTTCGATTGTTTTTACGGGTAACAAACAGTAGCATATATTTTCTGAATTTGTGAAAAATAGCACCATATTGAAACTTAGGCAACATCTCTATTGTCTCTGAAAATATTTTTATTTTTTAAAAATAAATATAGATAAAATATAGAATGCCAAGTTGAACTTTGTTGTATATTTTTTTTCAAATCATATCCTCATTTGTATTCTTATTTTGCTAATACATAATTTAAAAATTAGTTTTTTTGTTTTCATGAATAGATTGTCAGGAAGATCACACACAGTCTATACTGGAGTGGTAGTGAAGGCTCTTGACAAAATTACAAAGTTCACTGAAAAGACGGAAGTATTCTTCGGGAAACTTGATGAAGATCAAATAAGAGGATACATAGCCACCGGAGAACCCATGTATGTTGTCTTTCTATGTTGTTCTTTTATAAATACATTATATTTTGTTCTATACTAATTTGATTAAAAGCTTAACAATCTGTACAGGTTAGACCATAAATTACTCTATAATCATTTTGTGGTGGCATACAGAAGGACAAAATGGTTTAGTCTTGTGTGTTTTTTATGTATACCTTCCAATTGCTAATTTTATCTTTTTCAGGGATAAAGCAGGTGGTTATGGTATCCAAGGAGTTGGTGGTACATTAGTAGAACGGGTAGAAGGCGACTACTTCACCGTTGTAGGCTTACCACTCTATAGGCTGTGTTCAGTACTGTATAATATGTTTAAAGATTCAACATAAAACTTTATATGAATCAAAAGCAAGTCATGTCTTAGTCAAGCTACATGAGTCTTGTTCATAAGGTCTAAGAGTAGATTATAAAAAAAGTACAAACAATTCCCCGTCTCCCATTCCTCCTTTTTTAAATGCTGTGTGCTTTATTTACTCCGAAAAAGCGACCATGCAAATATATGTTTAATGTAGAAAAAATTTGAAATGACGTGATACTTACTTTCTAATTAGCTTTAAGTATAAATTGTGTAGCATTTACTAGACTACGAGGGCGATACTGAAAGTTTTAAGAACTTTGTTAGTTGAATTTACTTTTAAACAACAGATTAAATGACGTTATTATAATTTAATTAGTTTAAGTCCACAAATTGTAGTGCCCTAACGGGGTTCCATGATTGTATACTTTTTCATGATGACACCAAACAAACAATGGAAACAATAAACGATTATGATTATGATAAAAAAAACAGTTTAGATGAAAATGGAACTCTGCCATTATTAACAAATATGTATAACATTCATTGGTCATTTGTTTTGCGACAAATTGAAAATTGAGTCACGTGAGTCACGTCAGCATGAATTTAACGCGAAAGTGGATAGACCCGTTCTCGGGATTTTAATGATTTTCTATGACTCGGATGTTATATAAGTCAACAAGAAAGTTATAGTAGGCTTTGTCTTTCATGATGAAGCATTTGCTTAGTTTTTGATTTTCTAAGAAATTTCAGTTTCACCCTCGTACGATGTATACGGGTTTTGTTATTTGACGGAAGTCAATAAAAATAATGTTTTAGAAGTTAGTATTGAATTTTTTTATTTGTACTAACTTACCCTTCCTTAGCTTTAGTTTCAAAAAAGAAAACGTCTGGAGCCTACTCCAGACGTTTATTCAGACGAATTTTTATTATGTGACTAGTCCTTATTTCTATGATCTGAGGACCAGTCCTTAGTTTATCATGACACAGTAACACAGATTTTAGTTCTTAGTTATAGTTTATGTAGCTACTTACATACTCTTCAATCCAGGATTTCAGTCTTGGTAATATTTATGGTATGACAGTTCACTGACCTGTTCACATTTTATTCAACCCTCTTTCAAATATTTGTCGTATTCTGTGATCTCTGAGCCCACTTGACCCTTTATCACTGGTTAAGAAGAAAGTCGAATAATAATTGTAAAAACGAAGTAATAACATATTAATTGTTGCCCTGAAAAAGTACACAAGAAGCAAATTCCTTGGTATGCCAGTGTTATAGTACCAAAATAGCAACCCTTACAAAATTACAGAGCAATAACGCACATCAGCAACATTGTCTCACGTATTCACTTAGGCGATAAGTCAGTTTCCAGTCTCCACTCAATGCATAGTGAAATAAGTGAAGTGGGCAGTAGTGGGCACAATCACCAATATTATACACGTCCGCTAAGTAGTCTGTCTGTTTTAAAGAAGAATTTTTTTTAGGTTGTTGGTTATTTCTTCTCGGTTTCTTAGGCATGGTACTTTAGATAGAAACAACTGCTTTAGAATGTCATTGAGTGTGTACAATAGAAATTAAACAGCTGCCTACAACGTTGTTCATGCGCTAACTGAGATATGAATGTTTTTGTTACGTACAGGAATATTTTTCGAATACATTCAGTCAAAAAAGTATCGGGAATGGATTTGTATTGGGTTCCAAATTTATTGTTTTGTTTTTTTTTTGTTGTTAGATTGGCAGTGGCTCAACTGTTTTTCATTTTGGCGCGGAGTTTGAGTTGCATCTGTTTTAATTATATCATGTCTAGCTAGTGTGTATTGCGAATTTCATAATGGACAAAAACATCGATCAAAGAATTTGTCTTAAATTTTGCATCGCCAATGGAATTTCGTGTTCGGAGTCACTGAAAATGTTATGCGAGGTTTAGACTAGCAAGTTCTTGCTGCAAGTTTTGAGACGGCGCTATATGCATGAGCGAGTGGAAAATAATTACCTTTCACTGTTACGCATAACTCTCTCTCTCTCTCTTTGGTGAATCGACTTTATCAAAAACAAGAGCTTATGAGTGGTACCTACAAAGCGTTCAAAAGCGGTCGAGACGTGATGGAAGATTTGCCTCGCTCTGGTAGGCCATCAACGTCTGCAACTGAAGTTAACATCGCAAAAGTGAGGGAAATAGTGACTGAAAATCCTCATTCAACTTTGAGAGGGATTGCTGGCGAACTTTCTGTATCTCACTCTTTCTGGGTCTTCTCTATTTCCCGAACATATTCCCCACCAAAGCAATCGCATATTTTCAGAGATAAACATGATCGAAATTTGAGGTACCTAAGAAATTAACAAAAAGTTACATTTTGTGCAAAACGGTAAACTATTCCTTAGTCTAATTAAGATAATATTTTTTCACATAAAATGTCTTTTACTGCAAAACAAATTGCGTGCTTCTGGTGTTTACTTATGAATTGGGCATTAAAATTTACAAATCCATTACTCGGTGCGGAAAACGCGTATCGGCGTTTATTTTATCCATACGAACGAAGTGCGTCCGTCTGTAAAACGTTCCTGCACCCATGGCAGGAGCACAATTTTTGTCACCGCATTGAATGGCTAAAACTATACAATGTCTTTAGTCCTTATTTTTATTTTTATCTATTGATGTTCATTATGGTGGTGATAAATAAATGAAGAGTGCCCTTTTATAGTAATTAAAAGCAAGTTATTAAACAAGACATCAAGCTAAAGTTTAGCTACCCGCATACGGCATACGGAACGCCTTCTCTACTCATTAGCTAGGTTTCCGAGTGGTGCTATTGTATTAAATTATCATCCTGTTATTCTTGTCTTATTGTTACACTGCCAGTAGAACGTAGAACTACGACTGACACCATAACGCATGGGATTGCGGAAGACAGGTTACGTGTACAGAGACAGTGTTGTGACAATATGTATTATCTAATCGATTTTGTATGGGATAGATCATAATTATCACCAGTCTATAGTATACTTACGTCCCACTGCTGGGCACAGGCCTTCCTATAGTTTGGGCCATAACACCACCACGCTGGCTCAATGGTGGGTTAAAGCGGTTGCAGTAAGTCACTAACAACCGGGACCAACGACTCCGGAAGGTACGTAAGTACCTTCCTAAGCACGGAGGAGCTCGAGATTACAAATTTTGATTGACCCATCCTGGGATCGACCATGGCGAAACTTGCTTAGTTTTCGTGATCGAAACCAGAGCACGCAAACTACCACGCCATGGCACTCAGCTCTTCTAAAATGGGACCTCAAAACCTTTACCTACGGGATAGGCCTGACTCTGTTTATTACCTATATTATTATTCTGAATACTTATATAACTACCCTCATTTAATCTGTTTCAGTTAAACCTACTAAATTTGAATCCTAATTACTTACCTACTCCATAAATCAATAAGATAATGAAATCAACCACGTTAGGGTTAGTTTATGTCACCAAGGATGATATTATTTGGTTCTACGTAAAAAGGTACCTGCTACACTATTTATTAATCGAAGGATAGGTGGGGTAGAGTATACCTACCGCTCCTGTTTAGTGTTCGAAGTTACGAGCTAAAGTTTTTTCTTAAATTAGTCGTGTAACGGTAATCCCGACACTATTCGATTAGATATCCAGCATCTCATCACTACCTACTAGATATTTTTTTTGGACATTCTGTGAGAGCGAAACGATGCCACTTCGAGTGACGAAAAAAGTGCTATTGTGAGCGGTGGGAACCAGACGAGATTTGCCACCTGCCGCCCGACCTATTGATGCAAGCCAACTTACCTCAACCAAGAATGAAATGCAGCTGCGACGGACTCCATGAAAGCGTTTTTCGTAGAAATTGGGTCAATTTCCGCGTAAAGATCAACTTGATTTCATACGAGCTTAAGTTGTATATTTTTCGGTGACTGCACATGTAACTTTGTTATCGTATTCACGCCCACAACATATTGTGGTTACAGACAAAACGGAACATGTATTAAAAAATCATAAGACGGTACTTTGTGCAAGCAAACATTCTTTCCCCTTTTCGAATGAATAAGAAACTACGGAACGGAACTGATTTGATTTAATAGCTTATAGCGGAGCTTTTGATATTAATAATACTACCGCAAATGATATTAGGTGCCTACTTAGCTATAAATAAATTTTTGGATGTAGGAGATAAGAAGTCGTCCTATCAAATTGACGAAGCAGGAAATAGAAGAATTTCCATTTCACAGAAAAACATTAATAATATATTTTGAATAAAATATTGAACACCATTGTTATAATTTTAAATATTTATGATTAAAGTAGACGATGTTGTTTCCAGCACTTAGTTACCTATATTATTAAATATATTTTTTTATCTCGTATTGTCTTATATTTTCGCGAGCACTACGCATTTGAAATAAGAACACTTTACCGGATTTAACTCGAGCTTCATCATTAGATGTTACATTATAATATTTTTTTATCTTAAATTAATTCGCCAGAGTTCGCAATTTCAATCTCTTTGAGCCTCGTGTAGTGCGATTAAGTTACAGTTCCTACACTTACTATCTTAGTTATCATAAGTGCCCAAATGTGATCATGACACGATTTAGGCACTATTCTTCAAAGGGGAAGTGCACTAAAAGTGTACCAATTATTTAATATCGTTGGCCGTTCAATTCATCAAATCAATTGAGTGTCTAAAAAATGGTCTCTTCCGATTCTAGATTCCGTCAATAAAAAAATAATCTACATCCGAGATTGTCGAAAAAACTTGGTTGGTGTGGGAAACGCGAACAGATGCGCGGGCGCAGCGCAACGGATCATCTCCGGCATGTGTGTGAGTAATGGCCGACAATCGGTGAATGCGTACCGCAAGAGAATACTATTATAATTTTTAATTTACTGTATAATGGTAAAAAATAATGGTACCGTATAATTTTACAGTACCTACAAATGTACGCAATCATCGCCACCAGGCATCTATCACTTTCCTACATGGGAGAAATACATGGCGAGTTTGGGCCATAGCACACCACGCTCCGCAGAGAACCGCAGGAGAACTAAGGTCACCGACATAGCCCGAAGAATTGCGAACCTCAAGTGGCATTGGGCATGCCACATTGCAAGGAGGACTGACGGCCGTTGGGCCAAAAAGGTCCTCGAGTGGCGGCCGCGTACCGGGAGACGCAGCGTTGGTAGGCCCCCCACAAGGTGGACGGACGATCTGGTGAGGGTCGCGGGAAGCCGATGGATGCGGGCAGCGCAGGACCGATCGGTTGTGAGATCCCTGGGGGAGGCTTATGCCCAGCAGTGGGCGTCTCTCAGCTGAAATGATGATGATGATGGTGACACCACGCTGGCCCAATGCGGGTTGGTGCGTTCAGGTGGTTGCAGTAACAACCGGGACCAACGGCTTTACGTGCCTTCTGAAGCACGGAGGAGCTCGAGATAGCATTTTTTATTGACCCATCCGGGACCGACCACGGCGAAGTTGCTTTGTTCTCGTAATCGATACCAGAACGCACGAACCACTACGCTACCGAGCTCCTTGTGTAATTATTTTCTGCCTCTTTAGTGTTTTATTTTGAAATGCTAGTTACAAGAAAAAAAACATCATCTTCTTACTTAAACTTTCCTAAGCCACTAAACCGATTTAGATAAAAATTGTCTAGATTACATCCTGAGAAAGGACACGGGCAACGTTTTGGCGCTGATAGCCGACACCCACGCGCCCGGAGAGGCTTAGACTCTAGTCTATGGCTTAGGGCTTAGACCGTAAGAACAAGAAGAGGAAAAGAAAAGGAGGAGGAACGAGAAAGGAAATACGACGTCTCTCGAGTCTTTTTCATTTTTCCTTTTCTTTCCGTTCGAAATAGGGTACGCCTCGAATCAGACAACTTTTATGTTTCTTAAGAGTTTGCGCGGCTTCACTCGCTGTCTCAAAACATTCAATCTTGTTCTTATGGTCTAAGATCAAAGGTTAGAACTGGCTGAATCACCATAAACGGCTGCACGCGCGTCGATATGTTTCAACGCTTCCGTTCTAGAGTTTTAAGCTCCTACTCCCTAACTTCACTCAGTTTGAAGCGACATTGTATTTATTCAAAGTAAACAGAGTAGTAATGAATCGGTTAAATCGGTCGCGTTGTTCCCCGAAACATTGTTACCCTTTGAGCGCGCGTCATATCCGGCTGCAGCCGTCTGTTTCCGGCGCGGTAATAGACAATGTCAAGTTCGCGCACATGTGTAAGAAGCTCAATCTGTGCAAGTACACACGTGGCCATAAAAAGGGTGTTTGGTGTAACAAACTGGTACAATTACACTTAACATAGTGGATAAAGTGCAAGAGCACCTCCTTTGCAACTGTGGACCTTTTATCCACAAACGAAGCCTTCAGCCGGGGAGACACAATTTCGACCAAAATTATATTAAGACCCTTGAGGTTTGGAAATTTATCGAAAGTGCCCAATTCAAGGCTTCACTTCAAACTATTGGCGAAGAGTCACAATAGATCTTTTAGGTAGCAGACTCGCAGTGACAATTCAGTCTAAATAGGATCTTTCGATCTTGTTTACTGATTGATTGACTGATTTTTCACTGCCCTTAACACACCGATGTGACGATTCTAATAGAGGACGATTCGAGAGCGTGCATCGAGGCTCTTGCCTCTGCTGTCATAGACAGTGTGCTTTCGGACAGGATTTCTTCGAATTCTTTCCCTTATTGCTTTGACCACCTTTTTCGTATGAACACTACGTGGACGCCCAGATCTTTTTCTGTCACAAACAGAGGAGGTCTCATTGTACCTATTAATAGCCCGGTACACAAACATTTTACTAATAAGTACCAAGCGTATGGAGAGTTTTAAAATTGAATTTGGCTCCATACCTACTTTGTGTAATGGAATCACAGCGATTCGGTTCTCTATATCACCCCACTCCATTTTAATATCGCAATATATTGAACAATGTATTGGCGCCAAAATGAGAAAACAATGAACAATCATATAAAATTGACAAATTCCAAATTCAAATGTAATATTTTGTTTATTTTAAATTGTAACAGTATATATGGCCAAACTAAGTATATAATATGAGCGAGGCGCGGCACTTTGTTGCTATAATCAAAATAATGGATACATACATAACTTATCGTGCCTACGGGAGCACTGCAAACCGTGCTTGCCTGCATGCATGCAATCAAAATCAAATCAATTATAAAAAATATATATTTTATGCATAGAAATTTATGCTTATTGAAATTATAAATAAGTGTTATTACGTAGTAGTTTAGGGATTTTGCCGGTTATTCTTATTAAATATATGCCTTTTGCGTATTATGTCTTTTGAATATTATGGCCAACAAAAATTATGCCTTTCATTACTTATGCTTATCAAAAATAATGCCTTTCTAAGATTATGCCTTACAGGTTTCAGCCATATGATATTTTGCGTCATGAAGATATGCTATAATGGCTTAGGGCGGCAAGTGACTATTATGGCCAGTAATATTATGAATTATTATCAGTTTATGGCGAAAAACGTTATGCGTTTCAATAGGTAACCCATTTCAGGTCCTTAGCTAGAGTGTTGCTGTGTTTGCTGAGCTTTGCTTTATATTTTTTGCTGTACAGGGTGTAAGAAGAACGCTATCGAAAACGAAGACAGATGACAGTGCTGGTGAGAGACTAAAAAAACAGCTGTTCTATGCAAAAGGATCTTGTAAGTAGTTAAATATGAAACAGCTGATTTTTTCGCGATTTTAATTATTTCTGCTAACGATTTGAAATGACCGGCACTGCCCTCTGCCTTCTTTTCGACAGTGTTCCTCTTACACACTGAATGTTGACTAAGTAATATAAAATCCATATTCATAATACAATCAAAGTTCACATTAGCTAAATCGTAGTAAAAACAAAGCAGGATTATTATTGAATTAGTGGAGTTATGTTGCCAGCGAACTGCGAACTCCAAATGCGGACCACAACTTTTTTCTCTAATATGTATTGTAGTTATGTACAGTCGGCAGCACATCAAGCGTAACAGTTTCACCTTGAGACCGCCCTTACTGCGTTCGTAATAGAGGCGGCTTTCCTAGTGCAACTGTTACACTTGATGTGCTTTCGACTGTACAATAAAACTCGCGTGTCATAAATAAACGACGGATCAACTCTAAAATAGGTCCGTGTCCATGCCCTGCCCCAACATGGAAGCTGTCGCGCCACTCGTAAACAGGGACCATTAAACATTCACATCTCCTGTTCTTGGGTGGTCTTCAGGCTGGCAATGACCATGAAAAGTTTGTATTTATTGATACTAAGTGGCACTAAATTTAGTTTTAATAAAGCAAACATGTTACCAGGTCAGGCGTCAGCTTGCTTGTATGTTGTAGAAAATATTATATGTAAATATAATGAATAAAAAGTTGCAATGATATTTATTTACTTATCTTATTGGAAGACCAACAGCTTAAAATACATAGTGTGGTGTCTTTGTAGAAAGGAACGTCACAATTGCTTACTCCCGCCAAAAATGTAAATGTCAGTGTCAAGTTACGCTTTGGTACGGAGTACTCACTTATAGAATAATTGTGTTAAATTGTAATATTATAAAAGTAATAAATCAGTAAGTCATAGTATTTGAGTGTTATTATCAAAACATAATATTGGCGAAGAGGATGATTGGAAATATCGAGCCTTACAGTTCTCAAACGGACTTCTCGGCCTACATAGATAGGATGGAACAGTTTTTTATTGTGAATGGAATAGCCGACGACAAAAAAGTGCCTATGCTTATAACTTTGATTGGGCCAGAAAGTTATAACGTTTTAAAAAACTTAGTGTCGCCCGATATACCATCACATAAAACGTATAACCAACTAGTTACTACATTATCAGAGCACTATATAGTCAAAAAGTCGTTTATTGCAGGGCGATATGACTTTTACAATTCGAGACAAAAGGAAAGTCAAACTGTTAATGACTTTGTAGTCGACATTAAAGGTAAAGCTGCCCTATGTAATTTTGGTACATTTTTAAATGAAGCCTTGAGGGATAGGTTTGTATGTGGCTTATCCAATCAAAACCTAATAAAAAAGCTTTTAACGGAAGGTGATAGCCTGTCCTTTGATCAGGCTGTCAAAATAGCAACTGCCTTTGAGAGTGCCGAAAAGGATACAAAGAATATTGTTCCAGAAATGAGTGTTTTTACCATTAACAAAAAACAAAGTCGGTCACTCTTACATCGCAGTAACATTGAAACAAGATCTGTAGAATGTAGTCGCTGTGGTGGAGGACATGATCAGCAGAAATGTTTTAAAAAGAGCTGGACATGTTACTTGTGTCAGAAACAAGGCCACATAGCGGCCAAATGTAATTCTAAAAATAAGAGTGGTAATAAGGTTAAAAGTTTGACCGAGAAAACTGCTGTTACCAGGGAGCCGGAGGAGGAGGAAGATTTTGTTTTGGGAAATATTTTAGGTATAAGAAATGAGTCACACATGCAAGATGAAGCAAGTGCCTTTATAACATTGTGACTAAGGAAAGGGAAGCCGTTAAGAATGCAAATTGATACAGGAGCATGTAAATCAGTTATTCACAAAAAAGACTATGAAACATTGTTTTCAAGGATAGAATTAAGACCTTGTAGTTTTAAATTAAAATCAGTATCAGGTGAAAAGTTGTGTGTATTAGGATCTGTTAAAATTTATGTTAAGAATTTAAAAACCTACTTATATTTAATTGTTATACAAAGTGATCACTATTTTGAACCTCTTGTAGGTAGAAATTGGCTAAGTAGTTTGTTTCCAAAATGGCAAAGTAATTTTAAGGTTCAGCAAATTATGTCAGATCAGTTGGAGAAGAATAACTTAGTTAAAATACTCAAAACAAAGTACAGTAAGGTCTTTGAAAAAGACAGGTCATCTCATATTTTGCATTTTAAAGCAAGTTTAAAACTAAAGGAAGGGGTAGATCCAATTTTTCATAAAGCTTATACTATTCCATATTCAAAAAAAAGAGGAGGTAGAAAAAGAATTAGTAAGTTTACAAGAGGCAGGTATAGTTGAACAAGTTAAACACAGTAAGTGGGCTAGCCCAATTGTCTTAGCACAGAGGGCAGATAAAAAATTAAGGCTGTGTGTAGATTATAAGGTAAGTTTAAATAAAGTGTTGGATTTTGAACATTACCCATTACCTGTACCGGAAGATATTTTCTCTGAGCTATCAGGAGGTTCAGTATTTTGTGTGCTAGATCTGACAGGAGCTTACCAACAGCTATTGCTTGAAGAACCATCACGTGAGTATATGACCATTAATACTCATCTTGGATTATTTAGACCAACTCGTTTGCAATTTGGTGTTTCTAGTGGGCCTTCAATATTTCAATCAGTAATGGACCAAATTCTGCAAGGTTTACAATATGTTAAGTGTTTTATTGATGATGTGGTAATAAAGGGATTTAATTTAGCTGACTGTTTTAAAAATGTATCTGAGGTCTTAAGCAGACTACAACAGTACAATGTTAAAGTCAATTTGGAAAAATGCCAATTTTTCAGTGATGAGATAAAATTTCTAGGGCATATAATCTGTAAGGAAGGCATAAAACCCCTGCCAGACAAAGTGGAAGCAATACTAGAAGCTCCTATACCTAATTCCGTGTCGCAGTTACAAGCCTACCTTGGTCTTTTGAATTATTATGGAAAGTTTCTACCTAAGTTGTCTGATTGCCTTGCCCCGTTGCATAAACTTTTAAAAAACAATGCACCCTTTGTGTGGTCCGAAAAATGTGATATTGCTTTTAAAAATAGTAAGAAGTTACTTACATGTAATAAATTATTAGTACTTTATAATTGTAAAAAAGAATTGTATGTGACTACAGATGCTAGTGAATATGGGGTGGGGGCAGTTTTGAGCCATAAGGTGGATGGTGAACCTATTAGTTTTGCATCAGCCACACTTACCATGTCACAAAAAAACTATTCGCAAGTGGAAAAAGAGGCATTAGCCATTATTTTTGCAATTAAAAAATTTCACAAGTTTTTATATGGTCGTAAATTTATCATAGTCACTGATCACCAGCCTTTAAAATTTATTTTTGATCCAAAGAAAGGAATACCTATTACAGCTAATGCCAGGGTACAGAGATGGTCTTTATTATTATCTGGTTATACTTATGAAATTATGTACAGGAAAGGATCTCTCCTTGGAAATGCTGATGCATTGTCCAGACTTCCATTACCTCAGAAGGTTAATGTGGAAGAAAGTATAAATTATTTTAATTTTAAGGATGACACACCTCTTGATTTTAAAGAAATTGCCAATGCAACAAGGAAAGATCCAATCCTTAGTAGAGTATATGAATTTGTTAATACTGGGTGGCCAAATCATGTAACGGAAGAGGGATTAAAACACTATTTTACTAAACGTTCAGAAATCAGTGTAGAGCAGAAATGTCTAATATGGGGTAGCAGAGTCATAATTCCAGTAAAATTGAAAGAAAAAGTATTGAGTTTATTTCATGAGTCACACCAAGGAATAGTTCAAACCAAAATGTTGCTAAGGGAATATTGTTGGTGGCCCAACATTGGGGAAGATATAGAAAAAATGGTATCAACCTGTGAAATATGTCAAGCTAGTAGGAATTATACTAATGCATCTGTTGTTATTCCTTGGAAAAAATGTGATAGTAATTTTGAAAGAGTACATGTTGATTTTTTTTATTATAATTCTACCACTTATTTACTGATTGTTGATTCAAAATCTAAATGGCTTGATGTCCACATAATGAATAAGACTACAGTTGATCATGTCATTGAAAAGTTATGCAAAACATTCTCCATAATTGGTATACCAGCTCAAATGATGAGTGATAATGGTCCACCATTCAATTCTATCACATTCATAAAATTTTTAAGAGCTAATGGTTGTGAACCGTTAAAAAGCCCTCCATATCACCCAGAGTCAAACGGTATGGCTGAGAGAACAGTACAGACTATAAAAAAATGTTTAGCTAGGTTAGAAAATAAATATTCGAGTATGTCAAAGGAAATATTATTACAAAATTTTTTATTTACTTATAGAAATTCTCCAAATGCTACAGGGTTATCACCTAATGAAATGTTATTTAAGCAAAAACCTAGAACTTGTTTTGATCTATTAAAACCCCATAATATAATATCAAAAAAAACAGTGTTTAATGGGAATAAGTTATCTATTTTTAACATTGGAGACAAAGTTTGGTGTAAAAATCTCAGTGGGGAAAAGGTATGGTTAAAAGGACTTATTAGTAAGTGTTTGAGTTCTGTAAGATATATTGTTAGATTAGAGGATAGTAATATTTTAAGATATGTACATGTATCTACTTTAAGGCCTCGGTATACTTGTAAACGCGAGGCTGAAACGGTAAAACCCCAAGTAATTGAATATATGCCTTATAAAGAGGCTCTTCCAAGTGATTTACCGGCCTCACATTTTAGTCAGGAACCTATTAATGGAAGTTTGCATGATAATCCTATTCAGCTGTCCCCTAGTTCAAATCCACAAAATACTTATATATGTCCAAACCTAAATGAGGGGAAGGAACTAGACTTGTCACTGCCACAGCAAGGAAATGGAGAGGATAGGGTGCTAGGAGAAGCAACGCTACGAAGGTCGCAACGTATAAAAAAAATACCTGATAGATTAAATTTGTAACAACATTTTTATATTACTGTTAAAGGATGTTTTATGGTTATGTTTTACTTATATTTTGTTTTAGAATCGTATATAGCTTTCCTTATAAAAAGGGGACGAATGTGGTGTCTTTGTAGAAAGGAACGTCACAATTGCTTACTCCCGCCAAAAATGTAAATGTCAGTGTCAAGTTACGCTTTGGTACGGAGTACTCACTTATAGAATAATTGTGTTAAATTGTAATATTATAAAAGTAATAAATCAGTAAGTCATAGTATTTGAGTGTTATTATCAAAACATAATACATAGTAGGAAAACGTTTATAAAAACAGAGAGCTAATAAAATAATACACACCATATAAGCAATTTAAACACAATTAACAATATGTAAAATATGACACTATAATAATAATCGCAGCTAAATAGGTGCCCAACAGATTACAGCTCAATTATTTAATTTAAAATCTCACTTAGTAACCGCCTCGCTGTCGAACAACTAGTATTAAATAAATCTACCTATATCTAATTGTTTTGCCACTTTGTTAAACTTAGAACTCGCTCGTCGTACAAACGCGTTTTGCCTATAATTAGTAGATGAATGGGAGAGATTCAGCAGATCACAATGACGTAGGTGTTTTATGGGCGGGGTTCTTAAAGACACTAAAGATAATAGTTCCGGACAGTTCAATTTACCACCAGCAATTTTCATTAAAAATAATATGTCAGCTATGTCACGACGTTTAGTTAGGGAAAGGAGATGATGCTTTCGGCACAGTTCAAGTAATTCTCAGAGTGATATTTGTCTTTAGTTCGGTAGCATAAAAATTTTATGAATTTGCGCTGCCCGCCTAGCATGACCACCGAAACGCGATATGATAAAGCTATTTATCGCTTCGAACTGTCAAAAATCATTGGATATAACCGCTATTTTGAAATTTTATTGAAACTGCGAACATGTACCTATATATACAATACAAGTTCGCAGTTTCGATAAAATTGATGATGTGGCGATGATTGGTTTCGATGAAAATGAATTGAAAAAGCGTGGTGTCACATTTTAATGTTTTTGATTCGTTTAAACGCCTACTTGACTGTAACAATTACAAATAAAGAAAGAAAACGATGAAAAAATATATGCTCCAGGCGTGAATCAAACCCGCGTCTCCAGATTTTCGGCCAGACGCGATTACCACTACGCCACCGGAGCACTAGGTATAACCTGCTAATTTCTTCACCGCTTTAATCTTTTCGTTTCTAACGGTTTTTTTATAGCAACGTTTATCTCACCGCTCATTGAAGTTAACACCTCCAGTGATCCGAAATAATACTTTTACAAGTATTTTTAAACTTCCAGTTAAGGTGAGAGAAGCTATTTCAATCACATTTTAATGTTTTTGATGCGTTGAAATCAGGAGACGCGGGTTCGATTCCCGCCTGGGGCATATATTTTTTCATCGCTTTCTTTCTTTATTTGTAAAATACAATAAAACGTGGTATGCTTGACAGTTCGGTGGCCAGTAACAACAAACATGAAAACGGTGTATAGATTAAGAAGAGAGGTAGGGCCTAGTGGCCTCTAATTTGAGATCCTGACGGGGGTAGGATCTCTGCCTTACAGAAGATCGCAGCTAAATAACATTGCTTTGTAGTGTTGAGCCCCTGTAAGGTCGCCAAAGCTCAACGAGCGTCTACAGGCTACCATCAGGAAAGTACGCTGTATGTCACCCTTGCTATGTAAACAAAATTTTGATGGTAAGCAGTCACCGTGGCGTGGACTGTCCGCGTAGCGTCGCTTTATAGTTCATACCTTCATGCGGTTGTTGTACGTCGTAACCGCGTAGTGGCATTCGATAGAATGGAAAATTTTCCTTTACCTGAAAGCCGGTTAAAGTGCTCTGAACATGAACAAATTTTACCACGGCACCAACCCTAACAGTGGAAAAATGCCGCTGTTCCATAGAAACTTATGAATCTTACGAGCAGTTTTTTTTTCAAAATTTCTGTATTTTCATCATCATCAGCCTATATACGTCCCACTGCTGGGCACAGGCCTTCCTACATGGGAGAAACACATGAGGAGTTTGGGCCATAACACCACCACGCTGGCCCAATGCGGGTTGATCTGTATTTTATATTCATGCTATTTTCACTACCTTTCAAAATGTGCGTTAATTATGATACTTGTTGCTTTATATACTGTGATGTAGCGAAAAAAATAACGTGGCACCTAGTCTTGGAAACGTTGCTTACGTGATACTATATCTTACTCAAAAGACAATGTTTCGTAAATTAAACTGCCATGCGTGGGTATAACTGACAAACCAATACATATTGCCTAAATCAAGATTCATATACCGATAATGAATAGTTATTAATGTAATTGCATTCATTATGGAGGCGGTGGTGCGTGCCGCCCGCCCACGACATTCGTGGGCGGGCTTTACGCAAAGCCTTATGAGGCCATATGGTCCCTTAGATGCCTTGTTTGGCGGATCGTATATGCCGATATTAGCTTGTTAACACCTACATTTGGCCCTAATATTAATTGTCAATAATCAATTTAGCATTTTAAACGCCCGGGGGCAGTGATTACAACAA
Organism: Nymphula nitidulata; assembly: GCA_947347705.1. Taxonomy (NCBI): domain Eukaryota; kingdom Metazoa; phylum Arthropoda; class Insecta; order Lepidoptera; family Crambidae; genus Nymphula; species Nymphula nitidulata. Next base: position 1,994,994 of record OX374618.1, read on the forward strand.
ACATACAAACATGGCAGTGATTTTTTTAGGGTTCGATGTCAAATTAATAATAGGAAAACTGATGTTTTCTTAAAAAGAAAAAAAAGAAGAATGAAAAAATGGACATTAGATTAAATAATAATAAGATAGAGGAAGTAGAAGAAACTAAGTTTTTAGGAATTATAATTGACAAATTCTGTAATTGGAAAGCACATGTTGACTCGGTAGTAATGAAGCTTGACAGGTTCATATACGCTTTAAATAGGATTAGACAGTTGGCATCGAAACAATCGGCTGTTATTGCTCACCACGGTTACGTTTCATCGGTGCTACGATATGGAGTTATACTGTGGGGCAATTCGGTGGATGCAATTAGAGTTTTTAAAATACAAAAAAAATGTATTCGGTCTATCTGTGGTGCAGGTTATTTGGATTCATGTAAGCCCCTGTTTAAATTATTGAATATATTACCATTCCCCTGTTTATACATTTATGAAGTAGGGATGTTTGTTAAAAAACATTCACATTTATTTGATAAAAAAAAATGATTATGATTACACAGGTAGAAAGGGCGAAAGTCTATGTGTTCCAAACCAAAGGCTTGTTGTAAATTCGAGGAACGCTTATTGCATGACCATACGCATATATAACAAACTACCTAATGAAGTTAAAACACTGACTCTAACTAAGTTCAAAACAAAACTATTTAATTTTTTAATAGACAAAACATATTATTCGATTGGTGAGTTTTTGAAAGATAAACTTTAATTTTAGAAAATTTTATTTAATTGTTTAACGTTTCTATTCAACTTGTAAATTATTTTTGTGGACATGGTAATTTAATTCTCTTGACATTGCTTATTTAATTTTATAATTCACATGATTCCCTGACATTGTAATTTAAAATTGTAATTTAAATTGAAAATCAATATTTAATGTTACATGATTATTTATACCTAATTAATTTAATTGTAAAAAAAACATTTCCTATGTTGAAATATTTGCACGTTGATGTAATCGACAGAATATGCTGGTGACTTAAATTATATAAAACATCCTCTGTAACCATATTTTTGCAAATAAAATGATAATTATTATTATTATTATCCATCTTGATGAACGGCTCGGTGTTAACTGAGCGTGAAGAGGGGAACCACTCGCTTCGGCATCACTCGCCGAGTTGCTCGTCCGAGCGCCTCGTGCGAACGTGAAGTACGAGCATTAGAGATCATATTTCAATTTATGTCGTATTGATGGCACCACCCTGTATATGGATTTGAGAGGTGAACACGACGTTGATCGTTTTTGTTTCGTTTCTATTGAAATTTACACTAGGGGTAGGTACTGTTTGGGTACACACTCCCTATTTGCGATTTCTAAGTGCAAATAGCGATCAATGCAGAGACAGCAGGCCTTCTTTCTATGATCTGAGCAGCAGGCCGTCCACGTATCCATATATCCAGTATACTGATCATGTGCTGGTCTGATCTGTTGAGGAGATTTGATTTTTGAATGGACGACGACCTAATTCTGGAGAACACATGCTAAGTTTAGGTTTAAGTTTTTCTTTGTCTCAATATGAATACAAAAAGGATAGTTGTCATATAATTTGACATTTAGAAACGTGCGTTCAATATTGTGATAAAATGCAGTGTTTAGGAGGCACCTTCGTACATGCCGTCTATTATTGTTTATGGTTTCCTTGAAATCTATCTAAATTTAATTGGCAGCTCTAAACGAATTCCTGCTATCTTTTTCGTATTGCATATTGCGAGAAAGAGATATACTGTACCTAAATTTACAATTAGAGTGTGTCTTCAGAATCGGGCCCTCTCTTAATCCAAGGGCTAGCGAAGGTCCAGCTGCGTAGGAGGACGTACAATCGATGCGTTACAAAACGATATCACCTCTCCCTTATTTTGTTACGTGGGCGCCGCCCACAAATACAGGTACCTCTATGGAAAAATATCCAAATGTTACGACGCAGTTTATAATTATGCTGATTAAAACTTCCGTTGTGTATACGTTTGATAGTAACACCTGCCCAAGGTCTCACATAGTTGTGTAATCATATCATTTATTTGTCACAACACAGGTACAAAATGTTTTTTCATTCCTCATACTCTGAAAGTAGCGTTTTCTTGATCTGAGTATTGGAAGGAAAACGCTAGTTCCCACCACCGGGCGGGAAAACTCATCCTAATTGCTTCCTTTCCTAGGGCGGGAATAAAAAATTTAAAAATAGAACTGAAATTGGTTTCGTACAATCTGTGGTACAACGAAGAAAAAAAAAGTATTCGGCTGAATGGCCAGTAGGCGGTAACGCGATGTGTTCCAAAATTAAAAATACTCTTTTTAAATAGGTTCTACTCATGTTAGGAGTATTTTTATTAATAAATTTTATTATAAAAACTATTTTTTATTTTCCTTGCATTTGAAATGAAAAGTTGAGTGCTACACACGGGTAAATGGAATCAAACCCTACTCTGACTAAGTATAGCCGTCTAACAACCTCGTAGTGTTTCTTTTTATACAACTAGATGACAAACAAACAGACGGCCCACCTGATGGTAAGCGGTTACCGCCGCCTATAGACACAAGGAAAAATCACTTGATATTGCAGGTGCGTTGTCATCTTGGGGCAATCGATGAAATGCCGTCCGTGCCCGGTAGGTAATTACACTGGCTACCTTTCCCTTCAATCCGAAACACAGCGAACTGTTTAACGGCTGAAATAAGAAAGGGGGGGTTTAATTCCTTTCCACTCTTATAAGCAATCTACTATTAAATGTTTATGTCTAGTATCACTATGTTTCTCCCTACAGGCAAAGAAATTTTACGCAAATCATCACAAATTAATAACAATCAAAAGCCAAAAAATTTCAATATCATTAAGCATTTTAGTAAATAAATGATATAATTATGTATGTGTGTATGAGTTATATTTTTTATAACTCAATATGGCAGATAGATTTTTATTAATTTTTATTGCTAAGTATAAAATTATCATCACTTAATTAGTAGTTCAGTTGTGGAGCTCGGTGGCGAAGTGGTTTGAGCGCTATGGTTTCGATTACAAAAACAAAGCAACTTTCGCCATGATCGATCCTGGGATGGGTCAATCAAAAATATATATAATTTCGAGCTACTCTGTGCTTCGGAAGGCGCGTTAAGCCGTTGGTCCCGGTTGTTTCTGCAACGACTTTAACCCACCAACCCGCATTGGGCCAGCGTGGTGGTGTTATGGCCCAAGCTCCTCATTGTTTCTCACTTTTAGGAAGGCCTGTGTCCAGCAGTGGGAAGTATATAGGCTGGTGATGATATAATGATGAATTAATAGTTAAAGAATGCGCATTATCGGTGCGCGTAGTTTGAGGGAAGAAGGCAGAGCTAGGGTTCGCCTTTCCTTAGTTGTGGTGAAAAAATTAGGTCAAATAATATATGAATAACTAATTTGACAGTACTTTAAATGGCATCTTCTTTCTTTATCTGACAGGACTTTATTTATGAGACTCTTCAATTCAATTTGATCATTTGTTGATTTAATTTTTAGGCTAAAGGAAGTTTTACATGGACAATGTTATTATTACTTACTTATGGGTTATTTAAACAAATTGCTTTAATTTGGAGTTCAATATCAAAGACCGGTATTTTACTGTAAAGGTATTAAGGGCACTAAGTAAAGGTCTTTTTTAATAGTGTGCGCGGGCGTCGGTACCCGTGTCACCGGCTGTCCCGTAGGCGTGCCCTATATGGTTTGTTTATCATCAACTGTGTCAATAAAGTCGGACAAAGGCTATAATTTAAACATTAAATTGCTTAAGATCTGGTGTAGGTTTTATCACATTGAATATATCTTTGGATTAATGTGATTTTTACGGTTTTTTGTAAGTTTTTATCTAAAATGTTAGCTACACTAATAATGTTATCCGCTTAGAATAATAACGATGTTATCCGGTATTATGGATGTGGCATATAAATTTAACTAATTAATCGTATAAATTCGTTGGTACTATAGTCAACACCACAAGCACAGTACTTGTAATAATAATAATATTAGTACACTTACCTATATATATCTACTAGCGACCCGCCCCGGCTTTGCACGGGTGCAATGCTTATGTAAATATTATGCATGTATTATACATATAAACCTTCCTTAAGAATTACTTTATCTACTAAAAAAAACCGCATCAAAATCCGTTGCGTAGTTTTAAAGATCTAAGCATACATAGGGACAGACAGACGGCGGATAGCGACTTTGTTTTATACTATGTAGTAATTAACTAGCCCCACTAAAGTTCTCTGACCATGGGTAGAATAAACGACATAATAGCACGGTCGAGTACTAACCATACCAATGTAGATAGCATTGGTAAAGACTACGCTACCAATATTCTAGAAGTCTAGAGGGTACTCTAGTACACCAATTAATACTGGTAGAGTACTCGTAACTGGTAGAGTAATAGCCCCAGTTTATGCTACCATTTACTCATGAACAAAAATGTTCGAAGGTACTAATAATACAAAAACATCGATTTAGAAGTTACCCAACTACTGTTCTTTCATTTGGAGGATCACTACTGGAAACGTTACAAACACATTAAGCGACAGTCTTAGACGACGGCTTTGATCAGATAATTTTCATTTTAACTGTAGGTAAAACTAATAGTAAAATCAATAAGTTTTGTTAAAATCTTGTGCACAATTGTAATTGGGCACAGATATACAATTTTTTTTGCATATATTTGTATATGTTTTTTCTATCTGATGTCTGTTATTGTGTCATTGTAAATAAATAATAATAATAATAAAAAACAAAAAAATATGTAAGTGAAACTTCATATAATAAATCTGACATGGGGGGATCATGGTGGACCTGATGAGTTTTTGAGGATGCCGAAAAACTTGACTTTTAGGAACGGGACGTTAAGATCTGTTAATTGGCTTTAGCCAAAGAATATTTGTTTTTTTTATACAACTAGATCACGGCCGACCTGATGGTAAGCGGTTACCGTCGCATATAACCTGCAATAACAAGGGAAAATCACTTGATATTGCAGGTGCGTTGTCATCCTGAAGTCTAAGATGAAATGCCGTCCATGCCCAGTAATTACACTGTCTACTAATACTTTCCCTTCAATCCAAAACACAGCGAACTGTTTCCCGGCTGAAATAAGAAAGGCGGTGGTACCTACCAAGACGACCCTACATACGGGCCTACCTCCTAGTAAATGTATAGAAATACTAGCTTCCATCCTGTAACTTTGTCTGCCATGGGAACGCAGATTAATCTGTCTCTGTGACAAATTTCATCCAGACCTTCCCCCTTATTCTCAACTGTCGGAAAGAATTCGAATTTCGGAAACTCTATACCTGTTACTTTTAACACGCTGCGTCAAAGCGAGACGGCATGTGACATTTCGAATCGAATCCGTGATCCGACAGTTGAGAATAAGGGGGCAGCCCCCTTATTCTCAACTGTCGGAAAGTATTCCAATTTCGGAAACTCTATACCTGTCACTATTTATCGCGGTGCATCAAAACGAGACGGCATGTGACTTTTCGAATCGAATCCGTGATCCAACAATTGAGAATAAGGGGGCTGTTCTGCCGTTTTGGCGTGCATGAATGAGTAACAAAGAAACATTCAAACTTTGCATTTATAACATGTCTACAAATGATTACGTTACCCAGATATAAATGCGAATAAATACAATAAAGTCTGTGAAAGTCTTATCCCAGTGGTGGGCAAACTTATTGGCCAAAGAGCCAAATTGAACATTACAACAATTAAAAAAAATGGGAGCCTAATCTGCTTGTTTAGTAAACTTTTATTAAACTAAATAGTAGTACACTAAATAAAACTAAATTGGAAAGATTAGTAAGGTTTGTATGTTGTTCTTTTTAATTTTAGGCATGATTCCGAAATTGCCAAGTTCTCATCAGTAAGACTTTTTTCTAAACCAAGTTTTTTTTCAAATGAAAATATTATTGCGCCTTCTGTGAATATTTGTGCCAGAGCCGCACTAAGGAGCTAAAGAGCCACATATATGCAGACCACTGTCTTATCCTATAAAACATTTATATAATAAAATGTGGAGACAGTTAAGGGAACAAGATTAAAAATAAAATAAACCTACACATTGCTTACCATATCTAAAAATGTATTAATGTCAAGTCACTCTTACTGCCTTGTCCTCAGTACCTATTCGTGAAGGTATTATGGTGTAAATGTTGTGGACCCTCATATTTCTCAAGATTGCGGGCGGTCTTAATTACCTAATATCGTATTGAGCAAATGAGCAATGCTATCGTCCCGGGAGTCGAACCCGACACGCTCCCACAGTTTCGCTTCCAGTAACGAAATGCGACGCCTTGAGGATACTCCGGTGCGAGTTTATGTCTTCTGTTGATGTCGTAACATGACCACTTTGAATTGTGGGAGAATGTTTTTGAGGTGACCGATGTTATAAAACTTATTTGGTTTCATAGCTAGTAAACCAATTTTTTCACGTAGTACTAACTTTACTTACCTATGAATAATCTAAGTAGTTATTTATATCAAATCTTCTAGGTATAGAGTTCTAAAATAAGAACATAAATAATACCTACATATAAAATGTTTCAACAGTTCCATTAGGGATGTCGTCGCCTACGTTTTGAAATGTTCAAGATTTTTTTTATACTACAATGGTGTCAACCCTGTAGGGAAGTGTCGAAGACGAAGCGTCGTCGTAGCACCTTAAGCACTTAAACCCCTATAAAAATTATGAGAATGTGTTATGTCGACAGCACAGGAGTCAAGTCCACAACATAACGGTTTCACAGTGAGCTCTGGCGACCTTACTCACCGCAGAAAGTGGCGCTAGAGCATCGAGATTTTCACTTCTTTAGATGTGTGTATAGTGATAAAAAAACATAAGCTAGATAGATAGATAGAGTCCTTTTTTAAAACATTTTAGATAAAAAATCTCATTACCAGCCCATGTACGTCCCATAGCTGGGCACAGGCCTTCATGCAAGGGAGAAACACATGAGGAGTTTGGGCCTTTACATTATACCACGCTGGCCCAATGCGGGATGGTAGGTTAAAGGGGTTGCAGTAACCGGGACCAACGGCGAAGCACGGAGGAGCTCGGGATGACGGGGAAAATTGCTTTGCTTTCGTAACCAAAACTAGATCGCACGAAACACTAGTCACACTACTGACATTTTTGTATGAGTGATGAGGAAGACAGGTAGCGAGTGAAAGCGACAAACCTAAACAAAAGACATTTAGTTTATTTACATTTATTCTTTTATATGCTGGCTCAAGTATACAAGTATGTATACGGTCCAACATAGGTTAAGTAGCTTAACACTACTACCATGTCATAATAACTACCGCGCTCATTATAGTACGGTAGCAACAAGTACCTAAGTACGAGTGCAATAGTGGTGTGACATAGCATTAATTAAAGTGATAAGCTATTTCTGTAGGTGAAGAAAATAAGCTTATATTTTTTTTTGACGCACCTTTAAAAAATAAATTAACGAAATAGTCCTCATGTTTTATCAAAAAATACTGTGTGCGATAAAAAAAACCTAATGGGTTACAAAAATCCTCAAATGCGTTTATTGCACAATTATACACGGGTGGGTGGTTTTCCAGCAAAAACACACTTGCACATTATTCAGTTCAACACTTGACGGCTGTTGACACAGAAACCTGCAAACCCTAGAACAATGCGCACCGTTAGTTAAGACTGTATTGACACCAGATATTCTTCTCCAGACCTCGTTCTCATCGTCAAATATATGTATACTTACGATGAAAATTTATTTTAATTAATATATCTGCCACATGAGATGGCTTCGAAGAGATGCATGTGCCTGTATGGGAAAGCAATGAATCTGAGTTTAATACTCGTTTCTTTGTCGTACTTCCAAAACTTGGAATTCTTTAAAGAATCCTTCAAAAGAGGCGTGAAAAGGCACCTTTTGACGACCGGCTGGTCGAGCGGTCTGTACCCCTTGCTGTGCAGGCTACTCGGTCAAAAGGTCCCGGGTTCGAATCCCGGTAAGAAGAAATGTTTGTATGATGAGTACGAGCATTTGTTTACGAGTCATGGATGTTTATATGTTTATTTAGTATATTTCTAATATTTATGTACATATTATTATCAATATTGACGACCGGCTGGCCGAGTGGTCTGTACCCCAGGCTACTCGGTCAAGAGGTCCCGGGTTCGAGTCCCGGTAGGAACAAATGTTTGTATGATGAGTACGAGCATTTGTTTACGAGTCATGGATGTTTATATGTTTATTTAGTATATTTATATAATATTTATACACATATTATTATCATTATTTCTCCGTTCTCTAGTATCCATAACACAAGCTCTTATTGATGCTTACTTTGGGCTAGATAATAAGTGTGAGTGTATAAAAAAAAAAAAAAAATTTTTCCGTTATGTAGTATCCACAACACAAGTTCTTAATGATGCTTACTTTGGGCTAGCTAGATAATAGGTGTGAGTGTATGAATGTTTAAAGTTTCAAGACGTTCGTAGCTGTTCGTAGCACTAATATGGGCATTACTCACGCGCTGCCAGAGTAGTGCCCATGGTGATAATCAAGACAATGAGTAATGTCCCCAACGCTTACTCAGTGAGCTCTGGCGACATTACTCACCACAGGAATACAACGCTACAAATCCTTCAGAGTGTTATAATAAGCTGCGATCTTCTTATTGGTGGTGTCGTGCCGCTCGAATGCCGAGTGTTAGGGGACCACCCTACTGTTGGTTGCAGATGCGGGGTAACTTCCAGATAACACCGTTGACCATGATAAATAATAGTACGTGATAATTATAATCTATATTTGCCTTGATATTTAGAAGTACCCTGCATCCGTAAATAATAATAATCCCACTCTCCCCTAAATACTAATAATATGCCCTTTAGATATTTCGCAAAGTAGATATTACTACACAATTGAAATTCAAATGATTTATTTGTAAATACTATACTTAGTTACCTATATATTTAAAAATAAATTATTTTAATAAGAAGAATGATGTATGTAATACATACATCATGTATGTAATACATACATCATGCCTTATACATCTAAATAACAAAATAATCTCAACTACATCATCATCATCATCACCAGCCTATATATATCCCACTGTTGGGCACAGGCCTTCTTACATGGGAGAAGCACATGAGGAGCTTGTACCATAATAGGTACCACCACGCTGCTCCAATGCGGGTTGGTGGGTTAAAGCGGTTGCCTTCCTAAGCACGTAGATTGTTGGGAGTTAACCGTTCTGTTGCGTGTGCCAAAGTAATTCCCATGCTTTGGTTTGCTAAATTATTTTCTGATGTGATGACCTCCGTTAATTGCCTGTCTATTGCTGCGGTAACAAGGCAAGCAATCATGATTAAGTAGCAGCAGTCGATATGCAGCCTCAGTGATTATTTATTACCTTAAATTGTCAAAGTCGCCCATTTTTCTGTAGTCATTGACATATGCACTTCAATGATTTCTTTATACCATCTAGTAGCCGCCCGCGGTCTCGCCCGTGTGGAAGTTGGTTATGGCGCCAATAAGTTTAATATGTTATTTCTCACTACGTAATTAATCTTTATCATTTTCATCTAAATCGATTCAGCCTCTTCTGCAGTTTAGGTATGAAAACGTAACAGACAAAAAGACACAGCTTTCTTTTCAGCACTTTCGCATTTGTAATATTATCAAATTAGCATGGATTTCAATACTGTTGTAATGTAATTATTTTTCAATTTTGACATTATTTTACTAACAACAAATCAATGCCGACTAGACGTAAGTGCTAAGCGGAAGCTTCAAGTTCCCAGTTTCCCACGATGTCGCCGCGACCTCTCGCCACAATAGCCGGGTGCCATCGAGGCGTGATAAAATTAAATACAAATATTTTTCATTTGCCTGTTTTTGTCCAGTTACAATGAGGTTGATTAATGATATTAAACCAGCTTGCAAAGCTTGTTTGTTCTGTATATCCTAGCTTGAGACCTAAGCTAAGACCGTTGAGGTTGGGAAAATCCTAAAATTTATGGAAAGTGCCCAAATCAAGGCTTTATTATAAACTATTGGTGGCAAGTCACAATAGATCTTTTAGGTCGCAGTGAGAAAGCAGTCTCAACAAGACCGAAAAGCCCCAAATACAAGATAATAATAATATCCTAGCTTCGAACTTAATTTGTTGAGCAACTAGTAACTTGACCAGTATGGCTGTTTTGGAAGTAGAACCCTCTCCGGGTTTAGAAATACATTTGATTTTAACTTGTATATCAATCATACGCACAGGATGTTGCTACTTCACCTTTATTCGTAATAATAATATGATTATGTTAACTTATTGACCTAGATAATACGCTTAAAGGTTGCTCACAGGTCTGAAGCCATTAGCTTTTGTAACATATAATAATCATGCCAGTAATATGGCTGTCTGTTCGTCTGGTTGAGGAGTTATTATATCATAGATCAACGCCAAATTGTTGTTAGTTGGCGCAATTGTGTGTCGGTGGCAAGCATATGTACGACAGGCTATTAGTATTTTATTTAGATCTGGTATCTACAAAGTTTCCTGGGGCTGGTCTTCGTAAGCAGGCTAAAGTGCTACGAGCATCTTATGCTACCTGCTTACTCCAGCGGTCATCAGTTCTGCGGATAACATGGCCGGCACACTGCCACTTCAGCTTACGAATTACGAATCCGGTGGACTATTTCGAGGACTTTAGATCTCTGTCAGAGAAACTCAGAGCATAGCCCTTTCCATACATCGTTCAGTGACTTTTTTTGAACTTGTTTATCAGCTGTACCGTAGGTGTCCACGTTTCAACACCATATATCATGTGACGGAAAGGACACACTTTTATCTTTGGGCTTTGTGGAATAGACGATGAGAATACTCGACGCACTTTGTCTAATGGCTGCCCAACTCGACCGAATGCTGCGATTAGGATCCACCTCGTTCGGATCCACCTCGAAATGTTTTTAATCAGTTGTAAAGTTCGCCCGAGATAGATATACTCCTGAACAACATCGAAGGGGCCATTTTGCATTACAGGTTCAGGAACCACATGTTCGTTGAACGTAACTTTGGTTTCGTCCAAGTCATCCAGAGACCGATGCTTTGAAATGAATCAGGTATGTTGTCGTCATCTGTTGTATCGGCTATACTGACGATATCATCTGCAAATTCCAAGATTGATTGCTGTTTCAGCCCAGTGTTTACCGAACCAGTGTTCAACATCAATTTCGATGAATAATTTATAAAACAGGTAAGTTTATTCGCTTATTGACATTGCAATGTTGTTTCCTCATTCTATCGCTCCAAATACGAGCAGCAATAAAATATTATCATAACTTGAATATTAAAGAACACTTTTTGGTGTCGAATAAAAAGTATTGATAGATTCGTACCTCACAGCCTTGGCGCCGTACGCAACACGGAATTACATTTTGTTGACATCTAGAACGGATGTTACGAGATTCCTGTAATTTTATGCTAGAAAATGTGTTTAAATCCATACGATGTAAGTTATAAATTACCTTGAATATTTTCCACGTTTTATTGAAGGTTATAAAAATGGCATTTCTAAAGAACCGGCTCAGATGTCGATGAATGATGTCCGTTTTGCTTAAATTTTAGTATTAAATTATGTATAAAAAAGTTTGGTTGATTTTTAGCAAGGAAGCTGTTTCTCTTGAAAAATCTGTGAATGTGATATGTTATACACTCATTACAAGTAACTAACCGGTGAGTAACCGGTGACATAAATTTCTGATTGTACATTATCTTAAAAATATATGGATCGAATAGCTTCAAAAGTTACCCTTTAGCTAGTATACCTACCTATACCTATTTAGCTATACCTTTATACAAAGAATTGTATACAATCTTCAAGGTCCTTTAGAGTCCATGATAAAAAATGACAATACTTATTCAGCAATGCGTGTTTTTCTGACATATGTTTTTTTTAACCTTAACAGGGTAACTCTTGGCCTTCATCTCACCTGATATGTGAAGATAAGGCCGACGATGGAAGCGAGTTACACCCGGATTCCTCAACCACGGAGGAACTGGCTATCTTACCTCCAACTGCCGGAACACAACAATGCAGACATTGTTGTTATGGCGGCAGACTTATGTAAGATGGTGGAAGCTAGCCAGGCGGACTTAGAAAAGCCCTACCACCAACCAAAACCCATGTAGAGTATCTTTTTAGGCATCCATAGCAAAATATGGAACCTTTATAATTTCGTCAGTCCGTCTGTCAACACTGTAGTCTATACTTATCACAGTTATTTCTTAGTATTCAGAATATTAGGATTTTATGTAGGTATAAATAGTTTTACAGCTGCTAAAAAAAAACATACCGGTCGAATTGAGAACCTCCTCGTTTTTGAAGTCTTAAAAATATGACTCTTATTTCCTTTAGATGTGAGTTTTTTACATTTCAAAAGGGGAACCTATCTATAATAATAAAGAATCTAAGCAGAATGGTAGCTTTATTTAGCTCTGCAAAAGAAATAGTATGTTTAAGATCAATAGTTTCATTGATACAGTGATATGTTTGCTTTGAGGCGGCGCATCATCCAAAAACTCTCCATAAAAAATCTACGGAACAGATGACGTCACATGTTCGTATATTGCTACAAAATGTATGGGCATATTGACTAAAATTAATAATAACTTGTAATATGTACGTTTTTATTCAAAGTTGCAGTAATAATATTTGTTTTTATTGATATGAGGAATCTAATACCATTAACCTTTTTGATAAATTTTGGAAATAATTGTCAATTTTTATATTTTACTAAACCGTAGAGCCTTAGAATGGTCTAAGCGTAGAACCATCAAAAATGTTCCATAACTTTTAAGTTTGAAATGTTTTGGGTAAAAACAGAGTATTTTTTCGGAATTTGTGAAAAACAGCGTCACATTCAAATGTAGGCAATATCCCTATTAAAAGTGAAGGTTAAATTTTCGTAAATTGGACTACAGAATCTTAATCTTATTTCTTAATTAATATTATAAATGCGAAACTTTGGATGTAAGTTTGTTACTCAATCAGGCTTGAACGGCTGAACGGATGGAATGGATCTGGATGCACGGCACCTAGATAGATTATTTAGTCTGGACTAGCTCATAGCGTCAATAGGCGCGCAAGACCGCGCAAGACTTTTGTAAGTACCGCGTATCAGCTATTTCTTATTTCACTGGAGGAAGAAAAAAGTTATTATATTGAACATTTCTAAACTTGTTTGGGATTTCTCTGGGTGTTGTTAGTGTATGCGAATGAGATATTAGAACCCGCTGGCGCGATATTTAAGTTTTACTAGGTGGTAGGCCCGTATGTAGGGTCATCTGGGTAGGTACCACCGCCTTTCTTATTTCAGCCGTGAAACAGTTCGCTGTGTTTCGGATTGAAGGGAAAGGTAGCCAGTGTAATTACCTACCGGGCATGGACGGCATTTCATCTTATGCCACAGGATGACAACCCACCTGCAATATCAAGTGATTTTCCCTTGGTATTGCAGGCGTCTTTAGGCGGCGGTAACCGCTTTCCATCAGGTCGGCCGTCAGTTTGTTTGTCATCTATTAGTATATAAAAAAATAATGCGCCTTTTGTAAATACGCGCCATTGCAAACTGCTCTTACAATGTCTTGCACACCTACTGACGATAGGCTGATTTTTCTCCAGGAAATGTTCTGTGTAACTCAGACGAAGTCGCGGGGGAAGCTAGTTAACGATGATGCTTATAAGGCTGTATCCAGATTCCACTATAAGTATGCATCGTTGCAAGTGGCGTGGTTGCGTAAGGGCGAGGGCGTGAGTGGGACAGTTAAGTGAGTCAAGCGCGACCGGTTTCGGAACGGCTCCCGAGGTGTCTGCGCCCGCGCATGGCCGCTTTTACACCGTATACTGTCTACAATGAGTAAAAGTGCCTAGCGCCAGTTTATGCGTAACCTGGGTCAGATGTTTAGTTGATGAAGTTTAGTAAAAAATATCTATACGAAAATTTTCTGGCATTCTTACTCTCTTACGCTGCGATGTTCTTTTCTGTAAGGATTTGGCTGCGATTTTATGTAAGTTCTAGTAGCAAATCTTTAGCAGAAACATTATCGAATCATTGTAAGAGTCATTCATTACCAGTGCTGTTAGAGCTTTATATTAAAAAAAAATAGTGTTATGACCACAGAACTGTACCTCTAGCACGAACACTTTAAAATTTCGAATTGCTATCGTATCGAGTAGTTAAGTTAGCTTTTGTCTGGCTTTTGTTTGAAATTTTATGCGTGCGTGAACGATACGATGACGAATCGAAATTAAAAAATGTTGAGGTTCTGAAATAATTTTTTCAAAGCCGCTTCGGATCTTCTATACAGCTACCTAATCGTGCATTTGTATAAAAAGGTTGATATTGTCAGGATTCTTGTGTTCTAAAGATATGTGCACAATTGTTGGCACGCATCGGTGTGACTGCGGCCAGTCCCGACGACCTCGCAAGGCCGCCCGACCGGTAGCCTGCGATATTAACACTTTTTCCACGCAGTTTTTTCTCCTCACATTCTTCAGACGTAGCGGTCCTGTCTCTATTTTTTAACCTTCAAAAGATAGACCCTGAGATTAACGTTTCATTATACGATCAATGCCCGGGCATGGGATAATTTTTTGTTTGGAATACATATGATTTGATTATGCGCCATCAAAATTTTTGCATTAGAATTAATGTGCATTGGAAGTGCTCTGGTTTTTATTACTGTTTTTTTCTTGGTTTCTATGCCGGATGTAAACCGATTGATAACTTCTATCGGGAGTGCGGGTCTTTCAACGGATTTTTTTGTTGTTTTAGTAGGTCATTGTCAATTGTTATTCCGTGACAATTGATAAGTTTTAGTCCTCTGTTTTCTTATAGATCTAAGAAAATCATAAAGATTGCTAGTTGACAATATATTTACTACAACAAAACGTCATCTTCCAAAATCATTCAAACCTGGAGCAATGTAGATTACGACCGTTATCTGAGACTCCGTAATGATTTGAGAACATTTCGCAAAAAAAATCTAGCATGTTCTAATGCTTTGTCAATGCCTTGGTGAGAACATTAAGACAATATTTAAGATTTCGTAAGATGTAGTTCATTTAGTCGAGATAATGTAGGATCTTGAGAAGAGAAACTCAAAATATGTAGGTGAAAACGACATACAGACTTCTCTGTATCTTTTATTTTAATTAAAAACGTAGTTTCCTAGAAAAACCCCTTTGATAATGTGTCAGGAAGCAATCGCTCGGCGCTCGGCTAATTATGGCTGAACGTCCGCCCGTAATGCGCAACAAATGTGATTTTTATCCTGGAAGTAAGCCATGTACTGACTGATCTCGTTCTGATTCTTGTATCACTTTTATCTTTTTAACGCGTAATGGGATTGGGAAGTTTCGGACGGAGTAATGTTTTCCTTTGTAGAAACCGAGAAATTTCAACCATCGCAGCCAATTGTGCTTTAGAAGGATGAAGAAACTTTCAATAAAAAGAAACTTCAAGCATTCGTAAGCCAGGATCAAGTTGACGTTCCGATTTTCCGCGAAAATTGTGAAAAACAGAACCAGAACCATGAAATGTTTTCCGAAGCTGCAGGCCAAAATTACGCGTGTTTTCTGACTTTCGTGGCACTATCATAAACATTTGCAAGTGAAGCCCTATTCTTTCGATTAGTTCATGAAACATTCTCTATTGTTTATTCCAAATGAAAATAAAAACAAACCAAAAGTTTAAATTCTAAAAATCCTTTACGACATCTTTGATTCGTTTCTCACTATTTCGTTCGTCACCGTAATTCGAGATTGAATTTTTCATGGCAAGAGTGCTGGTCTAATTCTGAATTATTTGTTGGATTAGCAAGTAAAATAGCCACATCACGGGCTAAATGGCAACTTAAAGATTTTTACAGTCCTTACTGGTAAGTTATACGACAGAAAAAAATATTTTACGATAGCGAATGTACGACCTCTATACAAAGCACGACAAATGACTCAACACCACCTGATGTGAAGCGGTAAGAAGAGTCAATATGCGAAGATAGCTATTGCAGTTCAGACACTGCTCTAGCCGCCTCCACCTAAAAAGTGTTTTAGGTGGAGGCGGCCGCCGGCCTAAAAGGTGTTTTTTCACGCCTTTTTTGAAGGAACTCATGTTTTAGGAAGAAGAGAAAACATGTGCTGGCAAAGAATTCCAACTTCAGGAAGTACGACAAAGACGACCTAGTTTGATATCTTGTCGAAAGCGTTTGGGAGTCTTGATTGAAAATGGAGAGCTATAATAAAAAAAAAACCTTTAATTTGAAAAAAAAAGTTCTGAGTACAGGTATACATCATTGTAAATTTTCAACGCCATTCTGTAACTCCAGCGACCTTGCAGCACTAGCTCATTACTGACGGCCATATCTAACTCACCCATTGTCCGCCGGCTTGTCTGAGACTGGGAACAAATATTCAAAGCGATTACTATGGGAACTAGATCTGGTGATAAAATATTTCAGGGCAATTCATTTAGTATAATCGTTGGGCGAGGTGAACGTATTTAAGCTTTCCAAAAAAAAAATAGTGAGGTGGAGTTACTTCTTCCAAATTTCATGCCTTCTGGCGTTGCTTGTTTTTGACTGGGCCTTTTTGATGTAGTGCCTTCCAAATTAAATGAAGAATTCAAAGACACATTTTCGATCTAAATTATTACATACGCTTAAACAATGTTTTGTCTGTAAAGGTTGCGAAATTTGGGATGTTTCGTAATTATAACATAAAAGGAGATGCTTCGTATCCGGCCAGGTATATGAATGAACTATCTCAAAAAATCTGTAAAAATCTCCTGAATCCGAGAAAAATGCTAATAGGTATTTTTTATTCATGTCTAAATTTTGTTTGTACAAAAGTTGAAATTTTTCATCGATTTCACCGTTATTTGAATATGGCGAGCGACATAGAACTAAACGACACCAAAGTGACCTAGGCGCCATAATGAATATTTGACTGTGTTGCAGTTTTTTCTATAAAAAATCTTATTATGTACCACGCAACAAAGAAAAGAAAACTGACAATTGAACACTGTTCTACATATTTTTACCTATTTTTCAGTATACTGTACATAGACCAGCCCCCTTATTCTCAACTGTCGGAAATAATTCGAATTTCGGAAACTCTATACCTGTCACTTTTTATCGCGCTGCGTCAAAGCGAGACGGCATGTGACTTTTCGAATCGAATCCGTGATCCGACAGTTGAGAATAAGGGGGCTGGCCGGGTCTCCATACATTTTTGGAACATCTCTTTTGATCCACAATAATATAATATTTAAAACACTCCAAAAGTTGTAATGCGGCGCTTCTAGTTCAGTCACAGTTATCTTGGTGAACTGAACTATACCTTGGCTGTCTAACTTAACGTGACGTTACCAGTAATTTTTATCATTTCCTTATTATTTTATTTTATACAATACAATTAAAAAATCTTTATTGCCCACGAAAAAAAAACGATAACATCTGGACCAAAAAACATATAAGTATATGAAAGGCGCTCGCGTCGTAGATGTTTGTTATCGCGCCAAAAATAGGCCATGTCCTTTGTAAGGGTATAATCTATCTCCATGGCAAATTACCTGAATCGGTTTAGCGGCAAAAGTAGCGGACAGCCAGAGTTTATTTCGTTTATCTTATATTTACATATTTCCACCTACTTACATTAAATTAACACCATTAGGGATAATTTCGGGGATACAAGCTAATCTACATCCTTTCACACAACTCAAACTATCTCTTTACCAAACTTCTTCTAAATCGGTTCAGCGGTTTAAGCGTCAAGAGGCAGGTAACAAATAGACAAACAGACAGGCACTCTTTTACATTTATTATATTAGTGCCTAAGTACTTATGGATAAGAAGGCAAGAGATTGAGTGCAAGAAAAATTTGCCGGAACTTATTTGCCAATTTGACAGAAATTAATGACTACTTGAAAATACCGGTATTACAAGATTTATATACTATATAAGTTTTGATTGCAAACATTGATTTGTTAATTGTTACAAGGTGATGAGACTCAACTGTAGAATAATGGTGTTAACACGTTGATTTATGACATCTTGAGAAGGCGAGAAAAACATAATTTATTTTGATGGCATGAATACAAAGAGAGTATTTATTGTTGCAATATTAATGATCATTGATCTTGAAGTGACAAAAGACAATAATCTAAAGATGTAATTTATGGAGCAAGTACACAAATAAGTCCTTCTGTTACAGGCGACGTTTTGTTTACGGTGACAGACCGACGAGGTCACGGACCTGAAACAATGCTCACGTGCACTGCCGCCAATATAAATTCCATAATAGGTATTTGTTTTGTTTCTCAAAAGCAAAAACTTTTATGTTGAGAATTCAGAGAAATTTGGCGAATGGAAAATAAACAGTTATGGACTAGAAATGGTTCTAGGAAAGTTCTTTATAGAATATGAAATAAGGAAAATACATCTTCGGTACCTACACACCAGTCTTTTACCAAATCGACAGCGGCGTCAAATCTAGCACAGGCGACACGGGAACGCCCCCCTCGTTATTCTATTGTCTTGTATCTTCTGTGTCTCTCTCTATCTCAGCTCGAATTTCAGCGGATATTTTGAGGCCACGGTCCGTGGCTTTGAGGCATCTCGCGGCTCCCGTGTGAGTCGACCTTGCGGCAACTCCCACAGGGGTCTATTCTAGGCCCTGTCAAGTCGGTTCCTTTTATGTCTTATACTGATTACATTAAAATAATATCGGATTTAAAGTAATTTGAAGTACAGAAAGTTTACGTTGCCTAATGTACCTAAAAATTATAAAAAGTTGTATGAAGTTTTTACAAAACATATTTTATTACTCGTTAATATTGCGCATTTTGTATCTGTGCTCGTTCGGTTGTTCTTTCAAAACTCATTTTCTTGTGCAGAATACCGTAAAATGAAACGAGAACAGTTTTCCTTGTTATATTTATAATCATGTATTATTTCGTAATTTACTTTACTACAAGCTCTTAGAAAAACTATGATGTTTGACGCAATCAAATTGCGGATTCACGGGATAGGTGACTTCACAAACTATATGGATGACTTGCAAAAATATCTTCAGGTATTACTTTTTAAAAAACAAGCCGCAGCTGACAAATCACAACCTGCAGCCAATTTTCTGAAGTTTGTCGAAATTGGTGTCATTTCTGGGGTAGGTATTATATAAAACTATTTGAGTATATACTATGAACCTTTTTAATTTTGAATTTTTAAGTCGAATTGCTCTCACCCGCCAAGACCCATCACCTATCATCACACCATACCTGTCAAGTATGATTGTTTTAGTATACCAGCTCTTCAGTGACCAAAAATTTTCTTTAATTGTTTTGTTGACCGCAGAGATTTTATTCATGATATTATGAAGGAAAAATATTGGCTTGTTTCAGTATCGAGTATACTGAAACAGGTACTACAGTATACTCAAACATACTTGACAGGCATTGTATGATAGTTTTTGGCGGCTGTAAACAATTCCACTAAAGTTAAAAAAGGCGCTAAGGATACTCCAATAGTTTTACAAAATATCTACACCAGATAAGACATCAATGCTGACAAAAATTTGGGGAAAAATTGAGTAAAACAAGTAAGTAAAAGAGGGTTTAATGTAATATACTGTTTCAAAAGGAATATCTCGTCACCTGAATGCATCGCTGCAGGTTGCGGTTTGTCAGCTGCGGCTTGTTTGGCTCCCACGGGATAACCCGTTGCGGTCGACTAATCAAGACGACTCTGAAGCTACACTCTCGCTGATTGCTGGGAAATATTTGTTTAGCTATTGCTTGCAAATCTTGGTCGAAGGGTTTGCATGATTGCAAATTTATTTGATGTCATTTCCACAAGTCTGTGACATTTTTCTATCTGTTTTAGTGTAGAATATCCATTTTTATCTGGTGTAATCTTTTGCAGTTTCAGGGCACCAACGTCGGCTGGGCGTGGGCGGCACATGGATGGATTTGGCCGGTAAGTCATTAGTTGTTCCACACAGGTTTCTTCTGCATAGGGTGTACGAGGTCATCTTGTAAGCAAAGGTACTCTTTGTCTGTTACCTTTCTACATTTTTGGGCGATTGGGCGATATTTCATGGTTTCTACAAGTAAATAGGGGAAATCGGGGATAATCATTAATGGGTTTGCAAATCATGGTAGAAGGATTTTGATAATGATGACGATTACCATCATAATGCGGCTGAACACAGCGGGATCTAGAAAACAAGGCAAAACGTTGATTCTTTGCCAGCACACATGTTCCCTTCCTCCTATAACATGGGTTACTTCGAGAGAGGCGTAACAAGGACCTTAAATATGGGCTGGCTATAAGGTGCTCACCTTGGTGGCTAGAACAGTTGCTCATGCCGCATTAGCTATGTTTGCATCATCATTTCAGCCGAGAGACGCCCACTGCTGGGCATAAGCCTCACCCAGGGATCTTCAGACCGATCGGTCCTGCGCATATTACAATGTTGGACTATTCTTACCGCTTCAATAAGGTGGTATTGGGTCATTTTCAGTACTTTGCATTGTATAAATAAAACACAGCAAATGATGCAAAAGTATTTGAAATAAAACCAATTTACCGGATTTAACTCGCGTTTAATTAGATGTTACGGGTCTTCCCATGTCTTCCCGTGACCACGATCACTGTAAAGTAATCGAAACGTCGGGTGAATAATAATAATGTAACATCTAATTAAACGCGAGTTAAATCCGGTAAATTGGTTTTATTTCAAATGTGTAGTGCTCGCGAAAATGTAAGACAATACTAGATGCAAAAGTATAAAATTTAGTGAACTGAAAAATCAATGTAGAAATGACGTCATTTGCCCGTATTTCTGGGTAGGTACTACCGATTTTCTTATTTCAGCTGTAACGCAGTCCGCTGTGTTTCGGTTTGAAAGGAAAGGTAGCCAGAGTAATTACGAGGCATGGAAGGAAGGCATTTCATCTCAGGCCTCAGGATGACACCGCACCTGCAATACTTACCAAGTGATGTTTTCCTTGTTATTGCAAGTGTCTATAGGCGGCGTTAAGCACTTACCAGCAGGTGAGCCGTCTGCTTGTTTGTTATCTAGTTGTATAAAAAATGTCAAGTATGATTACAGTTTTTTTATAAAACAGGGGTGCAAACAAACAAGCGTACATACGTAAACGATTACCGTATCCTATATAATTTCGTTGTACCTTGAACACTGCGCACGCGTTCTCTACTGTGAAAAATTTAAGAGAAAGCAAAACTTCTCCTAGCATAATGATTTTAAGTGAGCATTGGTGACCTTACTCACCGTAGAACAAAAAACACTAAAATAAACATCTGCGATCTTCTGAGCGTGGAAGCTATCTTAGTCGGACGGAATCTGGAAAACTTATGGAATAATCATTTTTGAAATTACAGTTTAAATACAGAATAGCTTTTGTGTATTGTTACAGACAGACCAGTGTAAGTCTGAGAAGGTCGATTCATTGTTGAGTTTGATAAAATAAAGCTTACGAATTGTTCGAAATCTGTTTCACATGCCTCAAATACTCGATAATCGATACGCTGACCGCAGGCGGGCATTGAAGCCTTATTGAACGTTCCCACCAATCTCTATTGTCCGTCACCATTGTCCGGGTGTCTGGCGTCGCTTTTATGATTCTTGGAGATGAATCGATTGTGTGAATCGATCACAATAAAATGAATAGCACTCGGAATTATTTGCGAGTCGAGCGAGAAGTTTCTGCAGTGTTTTTTCGTCGATGTTGGTGTGAAAAATTGTGAAAAAATCCTTTTAAATCTATTGCCGGTTGTAGCTGTAAGTAAAAAATTAATCAACAATTTAATAAGCTAAAGGTAATAAAAGTAAATAGTAAAGTTTTGGGCCAGCTCATGAGTATCATTTGAGTTTGTAAACAAAAATATATCTACTGATTAACACACACAAAACTCTTATGCTTATGGCAACTTATAAGTCATAAAACTGCCCAAAAGGGTAGCCCACAGCCCGACGATGCTGTTAAAAAGTTGAATTCAATGTCATACTGATATTAAACATTGTTATTCCAGGTTTTACTCGTAAAAATGTTTTGTTTTGGATGGGCTTGAAGTGCTTTTGTGGATTTTCGGAATTGTTTTGCCATGGCTATGAGTGAAGTAATAAATACAACGTACAGTTGTAAAAAACTTAATTGTGTTTGACATTGACATGGTTTTCTTCAAAATTTTTGCCCATGTGATGTTTTTCAGCAAATTAAAATATTTTTCTTTTCAAATTACAAACATAACTGTAGGAAAAAATGGTGCTCTTTATAATAAGTTTCACATAATATGAGAAAATGTTATCTTTACAAGTAATTAGTAGCTGTTCTAAAAATAATTAAAAAATAGCGGTTGCTACGGATGCTTGCAACACCAGGGGTAGCTACCATTTGCGCGTTACCGACCCTGGAAGAACCTTTCACGCCCTTTTTGAAGAACTCCATGCTTTACTCCATCCTCCAGGTCCCTGCTGCTCCCTGAAGAGGTTTACTCGAACGAGGTTTCATTCCACAGCCTGAGCGCACGCGGGAAAAAGTTTAATTTTGACGTTTAAAACAATGCGGCCTCTAATTATTACGAACACATACCTCCCATATCCATCTTCCTGGTGAAGAAGGTGGAGTAAAAGACTCCACCCTAGAGGGTCACGATTTTTAACTGACTTCAAAAACGAGGAGGTTCTCAATTCGGCCGGTATGTTTTTTCTTTCTTTCTTGATATGTAAACGATTACGCCGAGACTACTGATCCGATTTACATGATTCTTTTTTTGTTCGATGCGGAAATGTTGCTATTTGGTCTCATAAATTTTATTTCAAAATCAGTTGGGTATAAAAAATCCTATAAAATATAAATATTATATTTTATAAAATATATCCTATAAAATATGATATTTTTTATGCAACTAGATGAAATACAAGCTGACGGCCCAGGTGGTTACCGTCGCCTACGGACACCTGGAATAGCAAGGAAAAAATCACTTGCGCTTTGTCATCCTGGGGCCTAAGATGAAATGCCGTCCATGCCCAGTAATTACACTGGCTACCTTACCCTTCAATCCAAAACTGTGAACTGTATCACATCTGAAATAAGAAAGGCGGTGGTGCCTACCCAGACGACCCTTCATACCCCACCTATTAGTAAAATTATTTTATGAGACTAAATAAATCTTGATTTCCATTGTAGAATTTATTTATAAATATAAGTTATTGTATATAAAGTGAACAATGTGCAATAAACTTGTGCCAATATGGTGCCAATAAGTGATCTTACCTACTTATTAGGAAGATACAGTCAGTATATCAGCCGCATCAGAAATCGGGAAAAAGCTACGGCCACGTAATCAAACGCCACTGCATAATGTACAGACAGTATTAAAAATTGTAAATGAGTTTGATCCTTATTGCATTGACATAAGAAATAGAATGTAGGTACATCACACGGAGTACTGTACATCATTATGCTGCTGACTGTAGGTAGATATATAGCTAAGAAATCTTAAAGTCAAATTTTAGATTTGCATTAATCTTGGATTAAACTTCTTATCATAATCATCATCGTCAGCATATATAGGTCCCACTGCTGGGCACAGGCCTTTCTACATGAGAGAAGCACATGAGTTTAGGCCATAACACCATCAGTTGGGTCCCCAGCTGATAATCGTGTGCGATGATCTCAGGTCAAAATTTTCAGACCGCTGTCTTTAAATATCTAGTATTAAATACCTACTCGTGGGAATCAAAAACTTAATTAGACAGAAATAGAGATCATTTTTACTCAATCACCTGCCTTGAGCACGGTGAACATAGCCACTGCTACTTGAAACTGTTCGTAAGTCAAACAGACGTAATTTTAAACCAAGGAAAGTTTTATCTTATAACATCAATAAGAGAGTTTCTTTTCGTTTAACATGTAAAATAAAATTATTTAACATGCGTATGTCGTTTAAACAGCGATAAAAAGTTATTTTCTATAGTTTAACGCACACCTACATCCGATCGGTGTCTTTAGCTATGTGACGATGGGAAAATATGGACAGCTAATTATAATATTATTTTAAAACTTATAACAGTAGTTGGTTAAATAAAAAATCTCTCATAATTGAGAACGGGTATTTTATAATAATTGAGTAATAAATTGAATTTAAAACTCAATCTCACTTAAATGTTTGATTTGGTCCGTTTATAACATCTACTTTATTGGTATTTCTTTGATAACTTAAGCTATGATTTTAAGTACAGTTTTGATTCTAAGTTTGAGTAAAGGAGATTGGCATATTTATGCAAGTAGGTACTTATATGTGTGATCATCGTGCAATGCGATTATTAGAAGCTTTTACATTATTATGATGGGGATGTTAAAATCCATAAGTATTTATTTCACTTATTTTTAATAGTTAAAAGTTTGTAACTAGTGACTTTATAGGATTTTTAACATTTTAAAACAATATTTACCTTGCTAAGATTCTTGCCCATACTTCTCAGAAATAACTTTGCCTTATGTCAGGGGGAACGTATTATCTCTTTTTGGGGTAGAAGAGAGAGGAGAGTGTGGGACTCGTATCCCCTGAAAATCCTCTCTCTTCCCTGAAAGTCTTATACCCTCTGCTGGCTTACAGCACTACTACAGCTTGCAATAATGCCAGCCAGATGTCACATGCCTTTGGTAATTAATCATTGGGAAAATGCCAGTCCCCTCCACCAGCTTAACCCGTCATACAACAGATGCCAAACACAATTTATTTTTTAAAATTGTCATAGCCCTCCGGATGCTCTAGCCTTTTGTTATAAAAAAGGTGACACCAGCAGCTTTCAAAACGTTTTGAAAACTCACATCCCGTCTAAAAGACCACAGGAATATAATTTACGATAGACTTTGTTCCAGTTGTGAATAAGTATGAAGATCTATTTTTAGCAGGGTAAAGCTGCTTTATATTAGGTCTAAAACCTAAAACCAGACTAAGTTTTGTAATAACATCGTAAGAGGTTACCGAAAAAAAATCAACTGTGACGGAATTAGCGACGTTTCTCTGTTTATTTAGACGATCACATACTACTGGAAGCTTCGGAGCTTTCCGAGAAAGATACAATTTATCTTAATTTCATCTAAAAATACCTAATTGACGTAAATATAACAGTTCCAAGTGAAATATTGATAACTTCACCAATTACCATTAAATATGGCGCGCGCGCGTGGCATGCGTGCTTCCGCGCATCTGAAATACCGCCTCGTTATCGGAAACAAGAGCGCTAAATGGGCGCAGTAATACGGCAGAACGAGGAGGGTGCTCACTGATTTAAGGTGCTATATCTGTACCCCTAGTGTCAGTTTCAATACTTTCAATCGAATCGAAACGCAAATGATCATCGTCGTGTTAGCGATTCACAACAGTAGGTACCCCTAGCACGAACATTTTAAAATTTCGAATTCGAAAAGTTTCGAAGAAAAATTTCGAAAGAGTTCGTGATAGGGGTACTGTACTGTAAGGGTAAGTGCTAGGGGTAACTGTACCCCTGGCACGAACACTTTTAAATTTCAAATTGCCATCGTATCGAGTAGTTACGTTAGCTTTTGTCTGGCTTTTGTTTGAGATTTTAAGCGTGCGTGAACGTTACGATTACGATTCGAAATTTAAAAGTGTTTGCGCTAGGGGTATAGAGGTGCTGCTGCCGTTTCCGTACGATTAGGCAGTTGTCATGACGACAAATGTTTTCGTTTCAATTCGATTATAACGAGGGGCACGGAACATTGCTTCGGCCGAGAAAGATAGTAACGATAGTGCGCATAACACACGCGAAAAGACAATAATTATTTAACTTAAAAAAACCTCTTGTTACTCGTACATTACAGAGTAACATTACCAGCAATGTACAAGGAAAAAGAACATGAAGATTATTAATTAAACTAGAATAAAACTAGAAAAATTTCACGTCCTGAGGCAGGAATCGAACCCGCGACCTTTCGCAATCCGGGCGACTGCTCTGACCACTGAGCCACGCAGGACTTGGGATATCCCTGTGAAATTCTTCTAGTCTATCTGTATTTGCGTTTATGAGCTAACGTCCACCCTACAATGTCGAAATATTCTATTTCAACATCCGAAACGAGTATTTTTACAAATACCTTCGATTCGGTTAAGTTGGGGTAGTGCTTTCAAATATTATTAATTTTTGATTTCAGACAACCTCAAGACGTGAAAATTTTCTAGTTTTATTATATTTTAATTACTAAGTAGTTTTTCAAACATTTACAATAATGTTAAAATCAAAAATTAATAATATATGAAGATTATTATTATTAACCAATGTAGAAGCTTTTTTGCTTCTACATTGGTTAATATTAATGAGAAAGAAATTACTTTAAACAGTAGACACTGTTTAAAGTAATTTCTTATTGAATAACTAATACGTTTACCAATAATCATAAACTTTCAATAAAAGAGATCTTTTAGAAAAAAACGTGTCGTGGCAAATTCTATAAATTGTGTTTCTTTCTAGAGATGTCTAAAAAAAGATATGAAGAAATGTATAACTGATTTTCAGATCCGTCTTTCATCGACAAACACGTCGTGTAGATATTATTATTACAATTTGTATGAAACAGCTGTTTTTTTTTGCGATTTCAATTTTTTTTCTAAGATGTCGTGTTAAGGGTGACTAGTACTGCTGTCTGTCTTCGTTTTCGAGAGCGTCCCCCTAACAGCCTCTATAGGTATACAAGAGAAAATTTTTCAATGTTAGATCGAAAAAAAATATTAAATCCTTCATTAATTTTTTGCGCACTTGTTTATGATACCTATTGTAAATGATATAAACGGAATAAAGATCTCCTTGATTTATTATTTGAATTCATAACTATAAATCCATTATTATTGAACGTGGCCTTAGTAGCGATGCCATTTATGGTGATTGGCTCACTCAATTAAGTTTTTTAATATACAACTTGACGACAAGCAATCTGACGGCGGTACATCACAATAGCATCAATCTTATTTAGATAGATAGATAGATAGATAGATAAAAAGTTTATTTGCATTAAAGGCACACACGTAATATAAAATCATACAATCCATTTTAGTAAAAACAACGACATAGTGGATAGGTTACAAATTAAAGTTAAATAGATCTTAAGTAAATAGATTAAAAAAGATTACTTGTGCGTGCTGCAGTAACGCAAAGGGGCCATAGCTCAGCGGTAGTTGTTGCCTGACAGGCGCAGCTGACAAGCAACACACTGATTTTCAGCTATTACCCAAAGTGGGTGCGAGTGCGCATCTATTACAGTGAAAATATTTTGTAAAGTGTCAGTACAGGAATCGTATAAAATCAGTGCAAGGACAGTGCTCAACGGAACCCCCGTCATGACTCAAGGGATACAGAAAGTCATAATATAACGAATAAGTGAGCCATGCAAGTGATATCAAACAACCAGTGCGGTACAAAAAAAAAAAAAAAAAAAAAAAAAAAAAAAAAAAAAAAAAAAACCCACTTAGACATAATATGCATATTAAAACATAAATATGAGCATAAATATGTTGTCAAAAATAAAATAAAAAAGAGATCGTAAAAAAAGGCAGGTATCAAGTTCCATACTGGCTGAGAGCAGACCGCTACAGGTAACGTTTCGGTATACCCAGCTTTTGTTTTTCTAAAAGGTGAGAACTTAAATGTTTTTTGAAAGTATATAAAGATGTCAAATTTCTGATTGGTGGCGGTATGTTGTTCCAGCATTTGGTTGCTTGATAGCGGAAACTGCCATTAAATGCGACTGTTTTGTGGCGTTGGAATATCAGATTGGACCGGCGGCAAAACCTAGTACCATATTTATCTTGAAATGGAGAAAACATTAATTTAGAGTGAAGATATTCTGGATTTTTATACTTTATTACCCCAAACAACATACTTGCAAGATGAAGCTGTCTACGAGATTCCATATTTAACATAGAAGCATTATTTAAATACGGCGAAATGTGACTTCTGGGTGGTATGCTAAAGCAATATCGACAACATGCGTTTTGTACTCTTTGAATTAGTCGCTGCGTTTTACTCAGCAGACGAGGCCCATAAACTATATCTCCATAATTTAATTTGGACAGAATTAGCGACTCACATAAGCGAATTCGCACCCGTTCAGTAAGCAACTCACGAATTCTGTATAAAACTTTCAATCGATAAAAGCAGTTCTTGACAACACCCAGTATATGACTCTCGAAGCGCAACAGGCTGTCCACGATTATTCCCAAGTTCCTTGCCTCCTCTACCCTATCTATAGGACTACAAAACAAGTTAATACCCGAGATTGTGTTTTTTATGTTTATAACTTGTACTTTTGAACCAAGAACCATGTATTTTGTTTTAGCGGGATTCAGTACCATTGAGTTTCTGGCAGACCAGTCAGCTATGCTGTCCAAATCCTCGTTCATACATTTTACAGCGTAGGAAATCCTTTCAGGGGTTTCCGATACGTACAGCTGGACATCATCAGCATAACAATGGAATTTACAACGCTTTATTACTTTTGTAAGATCGGCACTGTAAACTATAAAAAGAAGTGGTCCAAGTATTGAACCTTGAGGTATCCCACGATTTACCGGTAGTGAGTGCGAAATAAGAGTCGACCCATCATCTCTTAGGACTTTTACACATTGCGATCGCCCACTCAAGTAACTTTCAAACCACGCTACAGAATGACGATCCAAACCGTAATAAGTTAGTTTCGATAGTAAAAGTGAAATATTAAGACTATCAAACGCACGGGAAAAATCTAGTAATGTTAATATAGTGCCACGCCCATTATCCTGTTCAGCGAGAATATTATCCGTGACATCTAATAGGGCTGTGAGAGTACCACGGTTTTTACGAAATCCAGATTGATGAGTTGGTAAGATATTATTTGCTTCAATATACTTGAGTAATTGATTATATATAGCTTTTTCTAAAACTTTAGAAAGGAAAGGCAGAATGCTGATCGGTCTTAGATCCTTAAAATCGGAAGGGTTTTTAATTTTCGGAATAGGAGTAACCAGTGCCTCCTGCCATTGCGACGGAACAATGCCAGTATGCAGTGATTTATTTATAATAGAAGTGATGATATCAAGAGTACGAGGAAGAGTCAGTATTACCATATCACGACTGATTCCATCGCGCCCGATAGCGTTGGATTTTATATGTAAGATGTAACTACCGATATCACTCTCAGAAACAGGTTTTAATTGAAAATTTGAATCATTAAAGCGATGAAATTCATAGTAAGTTAAGTCAGAAATTGGAGGTATGTTAGTGGTAGGGATGTTTAAAAAATGATTGTTAATATCATCTGGGTTGTCGAAGCAGTCAGGAAGAGTATCATTCTTACTGGGGTCTATCAGTATGTTCTGCTTTAAGTTTTTCCAAAAGGTTTTACTATTGTTAATTTGCGCATTTAGGTGATTATTAAAATATGCTCGTTTTTCGTTAGTAATACTTGTCTGAGCTAGCTTTTTGAGTTCTTTGTAGTATTTTTTGTGACCTTCAGAACCAAACCTTCGGTATTTTTTGTGGGCTTCATTACGTAAATCAATAATAAGCCTACAAGTGTTGGTAACCCAGGGTAAAGATTTATTATAATTAATCTTAGTCTTCCTTAGTGGCGCGTGCCTATCAAAGAGACCTAATATCAAAGAGTTAAAATTTTCTACCATCAACTCCACGCCAGGCAATAGTGATAGGGACTCCCAATCAATACTGTTTAGATCCCTATTGAAAGCGTCCAATTTAATATTTTTAATTGGTCGATGAAATATGTATTTTGTTGGTATTTTAGGTCTTTTTAAACAAAGTTCAACATTTACCAGTGAATGGCCAATGGAACCCGTTATGTTACAAACAGAGACTTCACGAACCGGGGCATTGGTACAGACTAGATCGATGAGAGTGTCTGTATCTACCGAGGCATGCGTAGGCTCATGCACCACTTGCTTAAGGTCGACATATTGCAAAAATTCTGTGAACTTAACAGCATTGCTATTCGACAGAATTAACATATTGATATTGAAGTCGCCTAATAGCACCACAAAGTCGTGACCAGAGAAGAAAATGACGGATTCTGTCAAAGCGTCTATGAACGAATCGACGTTAATCCACTGAGGTCTATAAGCCGTGCCAATTGCGACTGAATACCCATTAACTCGCGTAGTCAACCACATCTGCTCAACGTCTGCCGGCGGGTGCTTGACCACACGCACACGAAGTCCAAGCCTTACATAGAAGGCGACTCCTCCACCCCGGCCAGATCGCATATGCGACGGGCGGGGAGTGCTATGGAGACGGTAGCCAGGGACAACCGGCGCGGACGCGTCCTCGCCTGTACGAAGCCATGTCTCGTTAATTGCATAGATATCAGCGTTGAACTTACTCATAGCTACTAGGAAATCATCCAGTTTCGTATTTAATGATCCAGCGTTGTATAAACTCAGTTTAAATTGTCTACACTTAGCGGCAGTCATCGTGGTATTATATTAAAAAAATAAAAATAAGGTATGTTTAATGTCTGTTTAACAGACTTTAGCTTATCATAGATACGTAAATAATATTCTTTTATGAGTGAGTTCAGAATGTATGAGTAATTTGAAACTACGAAACAGAGCGCCACGCGTGTTAAAGGCCTTTTAATTACTAAAACACACACCAGGATTCTTATGCTAAAATAACAAATAAGTGCACAACGTGCGTTGAAGCACCAAGAGGACACAACGCTACCGAATAATGGCAAAAATATATATATTACTAATAATAACCACAGAATCTTTCCAAATGGAAACGAGTGAGTTTCTGATTTATTGGATATACACATTTTTGTTACAAAAATAATAATAAAAACAATGACGAGGAAAATATAAAAAAACCAAAGTAAGAATTTATTACTATGGGCTACTACGATAAAGGGTAATAATCGTATATGGTTAAACATTATTCGGTACAAAAGCAGGTTTGAGAATAGTAACAGATATTTAGCACTAGTATTCATGGTAGAAAAAAGCATAAAGTTTAAAGCAATAATAACGAACGAAATATATAAAATGAGACACCGAGGCTCGCCGAATGTCGTTCCATGTTTACCATAGCTATATTTTAGAGAAGTTATCAGGCTTAGGTCCAAAAACACGCGCAAGATCCTGGTCACTGCGGATGCGGTAACGCGGGGTGTCCGGGCCCTGATTTTGACGCACATAGATGCGTCCATCCCTTGTCCACGAAAACCGCCACCTGTGTCGCTCCACAAGGTCACGCGTTCGCCGGAATAAGTAACGGTTAGCTTTTGTAAGCCGCTCGTTGACAAAGAATCGTCGCGGAACGCCAGGCACACCCGTGCCCTCAGTGGTGGCCCCGCGGCGGACACGCGCGGCCCGTAGCAGTTGGTCGCGAAGTGTCCGGCGTGCTAATCGGACAACGATTAAGCGAGGACGAGGCTCTGCGTGCATGGCAAGAGGCCCCACCCGATTCACGCTTACCAGGTCATCCTCAGTCAATTTGACACCCAACTTTTCCGCCAAGGTCAATGCAATGTGTGGCAGACTTTCTCCACTCTGCTCATTGACACAAGATATTTCAATGTCATTCAACAAAGATTCCTGCTCTCGATCGTTTATCTCCGCCCTCAGCTGCTCAATTGTCGCCAGCAACGAATTATCAGCACCGCTCTCCGCGTCCCTCCGACTAACCTGTCGTTCCAAGGATTCTACGCGCATACTCAGCTCTTCAATGTGCTTGTCGCAGCCATCCACCCTTGTCGTAAGGTTGGACATACAGTCACTGAGCGCCCTCATCTGCTGTCTGGTGGCAACCATTTCTTCCCTTATTAAGCGAAGTTCAGAAACCAAACTTTGAATATCTGATATTTCTAGTGTTTCGTTAAGGGCCGTAGTGCTTAAGTTACCTGTCGGCAACACCGTGGAAGATTGATCTAGCTGTTCCTGGGGACTTACGGCTGCCGCACCACGACGGTACATGACGCCGTCGGCTCTGCCGTGCACTGGAGTATTGCTATTATCCGACTTGGGCTGCTTACTGATACATTGTACACACCTCCAGGCAGCCCTGTGTTCATTTGTTAACGTGTTATAAAAGCGGTGTTCCGACACGTTAGCACATATAAGATCATAATTTTGATCACATAAACTACAGGTTAAGTATCTGCGATCTACAATTTCGTTGAGACATCCAGCGCAATTGAAACTCATCGTCTGTATTGTCTGGTTGCAAAAGATTTAACAGGAATAATACACAAAAAAAAGAGAGAAAATAAAAGTGAAAAACAAAATTTGAATGTCAGGATTGAGCCCACGTTCAGACGGGATTTAGCTATACCTAAAACGATTTCAATGCAGCTAAATAAAAATCAGTAATGCTATTTAGTAAACAAGCACACAGAAAGAAACGCATCTGCGCATGCGCATATACATAGATTGTGTCACACAATAAAAACCATAACGGTGTAGCTGTTGTCCTTCATCTCACCTATGGCCGAAGTTGAAAGCGAGCTACATTCGGAGTCCGCAACCACAGAGGAACTGGCTCTCCTGCCTCCAACTTCCGGTACTCAACAGCGGACTTAGAAAAAGCCCTTCCAGCAATCTAATCAAGCAGAAAATTTCCGGCCACGGGAATTGAATTTTTGCAAAGTCCTCTGATAACTTTTTCGACTAGTCTGACTTGCTTATGCATGGCAATTTTTGGTATGAGTAAGTGTGAAAGTTTTCACTTTAGGTAATGTTGTCTATTTCTTAAGTTTAGCTTTAAAATATTTATTCTATATCCCGTACAGGGACAGGACCAACAAACTATTTCTAGAGCAATTAGGAAAGCGAGGATCCCCTCGTGTCTGATTTCAAACGACTTGTGTTACAAGAAGGAAGTTAGAATTTTAGGAAATGAACACTTTATTGCTGTACTTTCAATATTTTTTGATTTATCTTCTAAGGAATATGTACAGAGATGTCTGTCTATAACTGTTGGCTGGCTTATGTCATCGTGTTAACACGTAATGGGTTGAAATAAAAAAGCTAAATCTGATTAGAAAACTATTATTTATAACAACTTGGACCTCCATCCAAAGAGCTTTGCAAGGGCGATTCCATAATATTTTATTGTTTTTGTAAAAATCCTTTTAATAAATAAAATTATGTGTTTATTTATTTATAACAATGAATAACTGTAAAAGACATTTGAGGAAACATTGTAGGTACTAAGACTGCATATTACTAAATTAAATCTCTTCCATCGTTTGATAAGGCTTCATAATTTTTCACTAACTAAAAAGGTACATAATTATGTCCATACCTACTAAAAGCATTATCTTCGTGACGGTGCGAAAAATATTTTTTGTTTTAAGTTTTCTTTGTGTTTATGTATTCAACATATTTTATCAATCTGTCTTTATTTTTATGAAATATCCCCGTCGGATATATTATCTCTACAATTTGGATTCCAATTTATTGAAAAGAGCCTCCCGCGCATTTCATCATGGACTAGAGATATACTGGTACATTTTGTGCAAGTAAATAGATAACTTTTTCATTATTACCAGAATGAAGGTCTACATTCTCAATAATAGCTTCAGCTACAACCCGTTTACATATTTAAAACAACATTTTTAGAACAGTAACGATAAAATGAGGTCACGCGGTGTAACAACAAGTAAGCTCGATACAAGCTCAGGTTACTATAAATCATTGGTTTCTGGCAAACGTGCTTCAGCACTCGATGTAAACAAAACATTGCCAATTCGGTAAATATAAATTAAACTTTGGCCTCATCAGCAATAGCTGTTTACATTAACACTTTTGATTTCGGTTTATTATTTATAGCTTAATTTACTACCCTATGTTTGCAATTTCTTAAAATGACGACTTTTCCAAAGGGCCAATCCCTGTTAAGACAATAAAGGCCAGCAAATTTGGCATCAAAGACCTTGTTCTTGATTGTATTTTTCGTGATAATATCTGAAGATGACGAATATGTAAGTTTAAAATTTGCCCTGCTTTTGACCTCTATATTGACAAAAGGTCGCCTGGATATACCCAACAGACAAATGAAGAGCTACGAGATAAAACTTTTAAAATGTTACACTATAAAACTATTTTTTTGCAAGAAAAGCCTGCATGTTATGCACCCTCTAAAAACGCCAATCTTTACTATTCCTTGAGACGTCCAGTAGTACGGTAGTTGGAACAGTTTGTCTAATCTGAGAGCAATTACCTCAATAGGGCTGTAGACTTTGACCTGTCATGAACAAAGCGCTCGCCGGAGCTCAGGGACAAATTGCTTCAATAGTGGCACAGTAATCACGATGCCGATGAAAATTGTTAAAGAAAATCTTACTAACCTCAATTGTTATTAAATTATTTAAACAGTGGACGTAAAAAACATCGTCTATCATTAGATAATTACAAGATATGTCGTTGGGAGACATGGTAATGATAAGATAGCTTAAAACAAAAAGATAATTAAATCACATAGTTTATCTAATACTACAGTCTACAGTCAAGTTTGGAAGTAAAGACTGGAATGGAGATTGAAGTAATAAAAGTCTTAGCTTATATCTTGCATGAGCGAAGGTTGACATTATATTCGAAGCTGATTAGAGGACACAAACTAATCATTATGAACTATAGGCATGGAAACTTAATTTAACGGCAATGAAAGGCATCCAGCCAGCCTTACACACTTTATACCGCCCCAATACAGAAAATAAAAACGTAATGCCATTTGAGTTCATGTTCCACCGATATGAACCTTTTCGCTCTTGTTTTAGCGCCACGTAAGCACCTTCCTTAACATTTTCATAGAATTTTCTGCGCATATATGGCTAAGATGGCAACAACCGCACCTGTAAACAGTCCGCCACCACAGGATATTTTGAAATAGCAACTCAGCCATAATATACCAGGATGTTTTGTTCTGCGCGCGCTTTCCTATAACTCAGATTTTAATTCCCATTTCCTCTGCATGTTAGCATTACTGTGACACAGCGAACTGTTCTACGGCCGAAATAGGAAAGGCGGTGTGGTAACCTACCCAGAAGATCCTACATACTATCGCAAATCTATTGTGATTCGCCAACAGTGGGTTATTATAATAGTAGGTCCTTGATTAGGGCACTCTCTTTAAATTCCAGGATTTTCGCAGCATCAACTTCTTAATTTTGGTAGTGACTCTACAAATCTCATTTTGTAAGAGTATAGGTTTTTTCTTTGTAAGTTGAACAATACTAGTACATGAATAAGGTTATTTTTTCCTCATAATAGTTGTTTAAAAAGACGTGTACGTAGGCGATATCGGCGCCATCTCTCAAATAACACGACGCGTGGGCTATTCCCTTCACCATAACTCAAGCTACATTGACTGCTCAATGGATGAGCCTTCTTAAAGACGTCTTAAAATGTTGGCAATGAAAATGCTTCTACGTGCGATGTCGCAATGTATGTAGGCGTAAGAAAGCCCTTAATTTCAATGCAGACTGATTGATAATATGAGTTAATTTTAAATGTTCTTCTAATATAACTCTCACAATAGCGACCACGTGCTACTTGCGTGTACTGTTTTTAAAGTTATTAATTTCTGATGAAATCTCAGATGATCTGAGGATGAATTAGACGATGGGATTAAGAATGTGTTTACTTCATTATAAATAACCTAATTTAATTTTCTTCACAGCATTTACAAACAGAATTTACAGCATTCGAGAACAAATTTTTTTAACGGTCGCTTTCTAAGAAACTAAGAAAACGGGGATCAGTATCTATTTTCTAATTATATTGTTTACCTTGAGATGACTTCACAAGGGGGAGCCCGGTGGCGGGGGAGCTCGGTGGCGGGGGAGCTAGGTGGCGAGGGGAGCTCGGTGGCGTAGTGGTTTGAGCGCTCTGGTTTCGATCACGAAAACAAAGCAACTTTCGCCATGGTCGGTCCCTGGATGGGTCAATCAAATTTATAATCTTGAGCTCCTCCGTGCTTCGGAAGGCACGTTAAGCCGTTGGTCCCGGTTGTAACTGCAACCGCTTTAACCCACCAACCCGCTGGGCCAGCGTGGTGGTGTTATGGCCCAAACTCCTCATGTGTTTCTGCCATGTAGGAAGGCCTGTGCCCAGCAGTGGGACGTATATAGGCTGGTGATGATGATGATGACTTCACAACAATGATTTACTTTGATTTTAGTAACGGGTCTGTCTTTCCTAAATTTATTTGAACTTTACTATAAATTATAAATGGGGGAGACCTATGCCCAGCACTGAGCGTCTTTCGGCTGATATGATCATGATGAATATATAAAATACATATAACATTAACAGTTTATTGTTTCATGTGAACATTTTCAACAAAAGTCGTAGTAAAATATAAAAATGTTCCTTCAATAATTGTGCTGTTTCTCATCATTGTCGATATTTAATCATTATGTTATTAGGGTTGTCGAAACTATTTCAATCTCAATTAATTGATAATAAAATTATGCTTGAAGTTGAAAAAGAGTTAAACATTCGTCTTTTAGTCCAGTCCGCGCCGGTTCCCAAACATAATATTAGACAATTTATTTTGCTGTGCGTAGGTACTACCTATTTCACAGATTCTCATAATCTTAGTCATCATCATGCCAGTCGAAAGGCCTCCAGGACAAAGGCCTCTTCCTTTTCCACTCTTAACAATATTAGATGAGAAGAAATTGAATATCATGTGGCTCTTATGATTAGGGCTTTTTTTTGCTTCCCCTTTCTGTGTTCAGTACTGAAACTATAAGCAGATTGTCTGTTTTATGGCAGGTGGAACGGGGTTCTCTGCAAGAGCCTCTAATAATCAATAATGGATGCTAAATTTATGGTGTAAAGATACTCGACTGACGAGTCCTTATTTTTTGCAGATACCCACCTGCTTTTTTTATAGAAACTCCATTTCATTCAAAAATAATTATTTATACTAACATTTTTCAGGGAAAATCTTATACCAAGGTAACTCTTAGTGTAATATTTTTTTGGTTGCTTAAATGATTTTTTTATACAACTGGATGACAATCAAGCTGACGACCTACCTGGTGGTAAGTGGTTACTGTCACCTATAGACACCCGCAATAACAAGGAAAATATCACTCGTTACCAAGTGATATTTTCCACCTGGCGTTGTCACCCTGAGGCCTGAGTTGAAATCCTTCCATGCCCAGTTATTGCACTGGCTGGCTACCTTTCCCTTCAATACAAAACAGCAAACTGCTTTACGGCTGAAATAACAAAAGTGGTACCTGCCCAGACGATACTACATACGGGCCTATTACCGAGTAAAGTCGTAGTGTCCTTAGATGTCTAAATGGATGTTTTGAGACTCACTGAATCGTAATAATTTATGTGAAGTACCAAGGCTGCTAGACACAAGAGATTTTCTATTGTGTGTTTTATTATTTACGATTATTTGTTATGGGACGATTTATTATTCAATCCAGTGTCATCCCTACCAAGAAGGTACAGTAAGTAGGTAATTCACCATTACATTTTTTATTTCATCATTAATGTGTTCCTTCTATCAGTGGGAAATCACAAAAAAATTACATTAAATAAACAATTAAGTTTTATCTGACCAGGAAAACTCAACAGTTGTTTATTAATTCGATTTTAAGAGGATACGCAAGTGGTATTGTCGGGTATGTTGGATAGCGCAGATACAATCAGCTGAGATGCGCGCGCACAAGCTCTACGTGTTATTTGATGAATTATGTTCTCGGTGTATTTTCAATGATTACGAAGGTTAGTATAAAATACTAGGTGTTTGTGAATTTACAACAGTACAAAATATAATAATATAACACATAGCTTGAGATTAAAGCGTGAGTTAAAAACACTCGAGAAAGACATTAATCAATTATGAGTTTCTTGAGTATTTTATTTTCCAGCTGAAGGCCACCTCTGTGGTCTAGTGGTTGAGACCGCTTACCGCAGATCTAGAGGTCCGGGGTTCGATTCTCGTGGGGTTAGATTAGTGGTAAGACTTTTGTAAGTCCGCCTGGCTATACAAAAATACGAGTTATCGATTATAAAATAGTAAATGGGCGATCCACGTTTAAAAAGAACTGAACTTCAATGTTGGGTATTAAATTTCCACCAGCTTCATGGACATAGTTCCTCATCCGAGAAAATAACCAAGGTCAACATCATTAAGAAGGAGGCACGCAATCATCATACACCACAAGCTAGCGTGACGGCGCGTCCTATGAGTGTAGTTCACTAAACAAAAATAGCCCAAATGAGCGGTTCCAGCAGAGCGCACGCCGCGCCCGCGTCACGGCGCGCGCCCACGGTAATGGCTCGCTGTGCCACCACGTATCTTGAAACATCAGTCCTGTCATACGATCTGATGGCATTCGGGACATGACATCTTTGTCAAATGCGCAATCATTTTGTTACATCACTTATGTATTGAATTTACTAAAGGTTCTTGTGGGTAAATGATTATTTCAGGCTTTACATGTTACGTGCTCTAGAGTTTAGTGATATCATTGGTAAGTTACAGACTCAGTGAATTTTAATACGATACTTAGGTTTGGCGATGACAGCATAGATGACAGACGATGCAAAGTTCATAAA
The DNA here is from genome assembly GCA_947347705.1 of Nymphula nitidulata. Classification (NCBI taxonomy): domain Eukaryota; kingdom Metazoa; phylum Arthropoda; class Insecta; order Lepidoptera; family Crambidae; genus Nymphula; species Nymphula nitidulata. The sequence continues at coordinate 2,033,713 of OX374618.1, forward strand.
ATACTTAAAAGCGTGTCAAAGCGGTTAAAGCATATCGATCTTTAGTTTGGCTTAGTGATTAATAGGCATCAATTGCTTTAATTTATTCAGCTATGGAACTATTGTATCTAGAGTCAAGACGCATATTAGGTTAATAGTCAATTGACTTATCATTTTTCATGAAATATTCAACTCGGCTGATCTTACGAAATGTGTCTAGGCTCGTCGGCATACGATTTTGAAATCTTGTACAAAGCTCCTGGATCTCTCTATCGTGTTAGAGATGTGCAGTTTTTGCAGGGATTATTAATATATATTTTCAAGTAAATCAATGAAATAGAACAGAATTTCTCGAATAAAACTAATAGATTTTATTTATTCACTAGGTTGTAGACCCATATGTTGGCTCACCTGGGTAGGTACCACCGCCTTTCTTATTTCAGCCGTGAAACAGTTCGCTGTGTTTCGGATTGAAGGGAAAGGTAGCCAGTGTAATTACTGGGCATGGACGGAATTTCATCTTAGGCCTCAGGATGACAACGCACCTGCAATATCAAGTGCTTTTCCTTGTTATTGCAGGTGTCTATAGGCGGCGGTAACCGGTTACCACCAGGTGGGCCGTCAGCTTGTTTGTCATCTAGTTGTATAAAAAAATATATCAAAAAAATACAAAATTAAATTTTTTAAGTAACCCCCGGCGTCATTAATCATCTAGCTAACACCATCTCATTAAGGCGAAGGGTAATGAGAATATACGAAAAAAAGGTGTTTTCGAGCAGATTTTCTGGCGAAAATGCTGCATAGAGGATGTTGTAATTGATATATTATGTAACATATATGTTGAATTTTAGCCAGTAGGTTCTAAATACTAGTAATTAGTTCTTATTATCACTCAAAATTATTTCAAAGTGTCGCGATCTCGATCTCGCTTATACGAATTTGTATTTTAAACGAGGTATTTGTTTAGTGTCAAACGCGGTATAGTTATTCATAGCATTCGTGCCTTTAGCAAGTAGGTCCATTTTTTTCAAAAAGCCAACAAATAAAGGATATAAATTGTTTTAAATGGATTTCAACCTTTGCGCCTACGATTACCACGGACGGATATTTTGCTCGCAATAATGGTCAGGCGTTCGTTTCCATAGTTAATATATCCCCGTGTTGTTTATTGATTTACAGTCAGTAAGAGTATTTAAAATAGCTAGTTTGAGTCTCAACCTAATACAACAAATGTTATCACCAACAATAATATAGTGATTCAGTAATAAAACGCAATGTCTATCATAATACTAAAATAAGACAATACTTGCATCTAGTGATATTAGTGGCTGGCAAGAAGAAATCAATAGATCAAAAGTGGCATTTTTTTTCAACATTTAGAGGACTGTGTGAAATTTTACTAAATATAGTGCAACAGAAATATATTGAAACCGTGCAGATATTCAACCACCCTCTTTTTAGTAAATTTAAATACCTTATTTGGACAATTCAAATTTAGCTTCGGTGGTGTATTTATAAAGCACCCAGCGTAACGATCCGTGTATCAAGAATCAAAACCGAATATACATATATTTTTTTCTATATTCTTTTAGGTTTGCATTTTTTTTTTATTCTTGTTGACCTTTTTTTAGGAAATATGAGTTGCTTACATTCCCTTGTCTGTATATTTTTGATATTTGTTTATTTATGTACAAACATAGCTATTTGTTTCAAGTAATTAGTCAAAATCTTCGTTTTATTAATCGAAATCTTCGCTTTATGTATAAAAACAAACTATTTAAGCCTTCAGCTAAATTGACGCTTGTAACTAAAAACACTTTTATAATGTGTAGGTTTTTTTTTTTAATAAACTAAGTATCAGATGACTTTAAAAGTCCAGCGTTTCCGAAATTTAGAAAAATAGTGAAATATTGGCTAACAAAAAAGTGTTTTTATGGTGTACAAGAATTTTTAGATTATAAATAGGTAAATATTTCGTTGATTAGTTTTGTGCATACATCTGAAAAGGTAGGAAAAAGTAATTCTTGTTTTAAAGAGACCAAAAAATTGTACCTTTTTCCATGCACAATAAAGTTCTATTATATTCTATTCTATTCTGAAACCACGGAAAGGCGACGTTGCATGTCCGCGGAACTGCCGCGCTACGTTGCCGCTCTGCCGCATGCCGTACCATTTCCAAATTTCCAATTGTTCCGTGCGGGGACCGAACTAAACGAGTAGGTACCTACCTATATTATAAAAACAAGTTGAAATAGATTAATAATAATAATATACACTCACACCTATTATCTAGCCTATGGATACTATGGATTACGGAGAAATAATGATAATAATATGTACCTATATAAATATTAGAAATTAACTAAATAAATATAGGTAGGGTACAAACATCCATGACTCGTAAAAAAAATTGAAGAGTTATTGTTATCTATATGTGAATACTGAATACTGAAACGTTAACTTATTAGTTGCTGCAAAATATAACTGCAGCGGCCAGCAAGAGGCATTGATGGACGAACGGCTAATAAATTTATACTACCAAACGTAAGTCAATGCCTAGCTGTGGCCAAGGCTTGTTTAGTAGGTAGGTACTTTTCTCAAATAATGCGCGGAAATTAAAACTAAGTAAGTCGGTTTTAATTTTTGTTTTTAGTGAAACGATACGATAGTAGGAAACAATATAAGTTGACGGTCACCCATCTAGCTTCGACCGTAGAAAGTTATCACTAAAAATTGTAAAAAAAAAATATTTAAAATAAAAATTAAAACCGACTTCAAAAAACTGAAAAGGATGAAATAATTAAATTTAAGTAGGTATTCATCCCCTAGAAACACATTTTTGGAGTTGGTGCTAAGTGGTTTCCAAAAACAATAGAAAGTAAAGCACCGACTCCAAAAATATGTTTCTAGGGGATGAATACCTACTTAAATTTAATTATTTCATCCTTTTCAGTTTTTTGAAGTCGGTTTTAATTTTTGTTTTTCTTGTTATTACTGGTGTCAATCAATTTTCGGCGAAAAGGCAGGATCCCGTGTACGCCATCTATCGGTACAGCAGCATGACTATTCGATATTTAGTCTGCTTGAAGTATATAGTATTATCCTAGGCACTGAATAGATGTCGCTTGGTGTTGTACCTAAATGCTCAAGGTCCCTTCAGTACCCCTACGCCTTAAGACTATTCAGAAGAGCCCAAACACGCTATATCTGCTGTAAGTTTCTAAAGAATTAAGCATTTCGCAGACTTTTTGATGTTATAGGATCAGCTCAAGGATAGTATGTCGTGGGAATGTCACCGAAGTGACAGTACCTACACGAAATTTCAAATCAATCGTACCTGCAAAAGTTGGTAAAAGCCTATAATCATGTAGAAAATGAGCTGATAATCATCAAACGCTGAACTGATCTTCATAAATTATAGCTAAGAACCATCGTAGTCACATCAGCTTTCAAACAAAAAACCGAATCAAAAACGTTCCATTCGTTTAGGCGTTAGACAGACACGTCAAACTTATAACACCCCTTTTTTCGTCGGGGCTAAGAACAGAAAAGATCACAGTCAAAACACAACAATTCATCTTAGGCATGATTCTAAAGAGACGTTTGTCCGTCTAAATGAGCTTACCGATGCCTCTATTTTAGAGAATAATAAAACGACTTCTTTTTATGAGTAGGTCGGTGAAGTAAATAATATTGCTTGTAGGAAGCAGAAGCGCAGCAATCTGTCAATAATATCCGAATGAAAGATGAACATCTACGATTACTGTGTCCATTGACGAAATTAAACGTTCGTCGTCGTGATAACTGACAATTTGCATAAAAACGGCAGCAGCGCCTTGTGAAGTATTGGAAATCACTTTTTATATTACCAGAGAGTTGAACACGATTATGATCGTTTTCGTTTCGTTTCGATTGAAACTTACAATATACAGGTACTGGTCACCAGCATAAAGTCCCGACCAAACTAAAAATACCTCTTCGCAGAAGTTCTACAGCAACGTGGCGCTCTAAAGACGGCAACCTATGTAACTGGTTTATTAAGTATTTATCATCATCATCACCAGCCTATAAACGTCCCAGTGCTGGGCACAGGCCTTCCTACATGGGAGAAACACATGAGGAGTTCGGGCCATAACACTACCACGCTGGCCCAATGCGGGTTGGTGGGTTTAAGCGGTTGCAGGAACAACCGAGTCCAACGGCTTAACGTGCCTTCCGAAGCACGGAGGAGCTCGAGATAACAAACTTTGATTGACCCATCTCAGGATCGACCATGGCGAAAGTTGCTTTGTTTTTCGTATTGAAACCAGAGCGCTCAAACTAATACGCCACCGAGCTCCTTCCAGCAAGTATTGATAGTGAGAAAGATTTCATTCCCTGGCAGCTACTGATCATCAGCCAGGATGTAGGTACACGACCGAGAAGAAGAACTCGTAAAAACATAATTTATAGCAGTGCAATTAGTCAAATTATATTGAATAACATACTTAGCTTTTTATTTATGGTTAAAGATACTTTATTTCTCAAAAGAATATACAATTCACTTATTGAGAAACTTAAGACAAAATGAATGTAGGTACATGAGCGACATAAGCAAACATCCAATAAAAGTAAAAGACGGTAGTTCTTAAAACTAATACAAGGCAACCGTACTTAGAGGGCAATATAATACACAAACATTTGAACATGGATGTATGAAACTAGATGTGGCATTGTTGAACTTTATTATATTATTGGTTAGGTTTAAAAATTAATTTAATGTTATTAAGTACTTTGTTTTATTTTGTTTAAAATCCTTTTGTTTGAATGTTAGTTTATTTGTTCATAATATCTGTAGTGATTTGTAATTGTTTAAAAAGTTTATTCGGTTATTAAGAACATTATTTTATTTTCCCTTTTTTTTGTTACATAATGAAGATGCTTCTACATAATATCCAATACTATACGTTATCATGTTTATTTATTTAAGTGTCCATGTATGCATGCATCTGTATACAGGTATATTAGTGTATTTATAATATATTTATGTAATTTTTATATTTTATGGTTTTAATTATATTAATGCATATAAAGTAAATCATTTGTTTACCTGGCTAATTACAAAAGATTTCAGTTTCCTTTTAAAACTGTTTATACATTGTGTCGATTTGACGTGGTCTGGTAGTTTATTGTACAACTGCACACCTTCATATTCAATATTTCGTTTTCCGTAGTTTGTTCTGTGCTGTCTAGCGACTAGGTTATTTGCATTACGTAAATTATATTTTTGCACTTCGTTTTTTCTTATGAAATTAATATTAGTATTTATATCATTATTCAGTATTTTGTTTATGAGTATGCATGTATTATATATATATGTTTGTCTTATATTCATAATGCCAGTCTCCTTATATAACTTTTCGGTAGGTGTCCGGTAATGGTAGTTAAATAAAATTTTAATTAATTTATTTTGTGCGGTTTGTATGATTTTTAAATTACTTTTAGCTGCGGTTTCCCAAATCTCGATTAAATAGTCTAAATGCGGTTTAACTAAAGAGTTGTAAATCAGATATTTTACTTGTATGGGGAAGCATTTAGCAATGCCATAGAGTGCCCCAGTCAATGCTACTAATTTTGAGTGGATTTTTTCTATATGAGCCTTCCATTTAAGTTGATTGTCTAAGATGATTCCAAGGTACTTTTCTTTGGTGTTTCTTTTAATTAACTGATTGTTTATTTTGAGTTGCGTATTATCTTTAATTTTTTTATTTTTAGTATGAAATACTATATAATTGGTCTTATTTATGTTAATGGTTAAGAGATTGTATTTAAACCACTCATCCCACATGTTCAAATCACTTTGAGCTTGAGGTATAATAACTTCTACTGTGTGACCAAAATAAAAAATACTCGTGTCGTCGGCATACAATGTGACTTCACCTTGAAGGCCGATCTGGTGAATGTCATTTATATAGATCAAAAATAATAGTGGTCCTAAAATCGAGCCTTGCGGGACTCCACAGGTAATAAATTTTGAGCTACTTTGATTTTGGCCAATTTTAATAATCTGTTGACGATTTTGTAAGTAGGAGTCAAGCAAATCAAAAGCTTTAGCTTTAATACCGATGGAATATAATTTTTTCAAAAGTATTTCGTGGCTAACCGTATCAAACGCCTTTTTTAAATCGATGAACACACCAAGAGCTACTTGTTTTTGATCTAATTTGTTTTTAATTTTAGTTACAAGGTCAATCGTCGCGGCTAGTGTGTTTGATTTTCGGCGAAAACCATACTGATTTTTATAAAATAAATTTATTGAATTTAGGAATGTTTCCAAACGAGAGTGAATAATTTTTTCGAAAATTTTAGATATTATAGGGAGGACTGATATTGGACGATAGTTACAGGGATTAAATTTAGTGTCAGATTTATGAATTGGGCAAACTTTAGCAATTTTTAAGCTATCAGGGAAGGTTCCCATATCAAAACAGTCGTTGATGCACTTGGTGAGTTCATCGACTAGTAAGCTTTTTACGCACCCGACCGCCTTAGTAGTAATACCGTCAATGCCACAGCTAGTATTGGGGTTTAAGGTATCTATTATTTTGCAAACCTCTTCAGTAGTCACCGGTGAAATTTCATGGAGTTCAGTCCCTTGCGATGTACTCGGTGTTACTATTTGTGTTTGACGGTGGTGATACTTTCTTGGAATTTCATTGGCTAGGGTCGTACCTATTGACGAAAAATACAAGTTAAATTCTTCCCAGATCTCTTTTCCATCTGTAACTGTTCCAATGTTGGTTATGAGTTTTTCCGGGCCTGAGAAGTCCTTTGTTTTGTTTTTAGACAAGTCATTTATCAATTCCCACATTTTACGAGGCTTCTTTGCAGCACTTTTAAAGCGCTTATGGTAATAGGTACTTTTTGTCCTCTGTATTAGTTCTGTTATCTTTTCTTTCTGTTTTCTGAATCTTTGTTCCATATCTTCGTTTGAGGTATCTTTCTTGTACTCTCGCCATAATTTATTTCTATTTTCTAGGCCATTTATAATTTCTTTATTAATCCAGTCCTGTCTAGGAGCATTTAATATCTTTGTTTTTGTTATTTGGCTCTCTAATATAGAAGATGTTAACTTATTCTTTAATCCGTCATAAGAAGTTTCATTTTGAGTCTGTTGTGCTTTCTTAAAGTGTGTGTATAATTTGTCGTAATCTATTGTCGTATAAGTAGTTTTATTTAGCGGAGGTGGTTATTTCACCATTAATTTCGCGCCCCGTTGCGAAAATTATTATTTTGTTTATTTAATGTCTGCAGATGAATTGAGGATTTCATAATATTGACTGTTACATAAGGTGTAGGTAGATGTAATAAAACTATATTTTTTTATTTTCAGTCTTTTATGTTTTAACGATTTCTATAAGGATGACATTAATGATAAATTCTTTAAATGATTAGAGACATTATAGGCAAAAAGTTGATGAATATTTTTTTTGTTTAATATTCGTTAAATAAAAAGGGTTTAGGTTGGACTGTTTAAAATTTTACTTACTCATCCTAAGTTTTTTGAGGCGTTATTTTTGCTCCGCAGTTCTACGAATATTTTAGCTCTGGAGAAAGAACACGCCGAATTTCATAATCTCTTAAGATTAACTGAAATTTCTATCAATAAAATACTTAAACTTCCCGTGTCTAGTAGAACCATCAAAACGTCTCCAATCAACGTTTTATTATGCTTTAATATCCAATAAGTGATAATATACTTCCTAACAATAATCCGTTACTTCGTCGGCGGCGTGTTTGGGCCTTCTTGGCTGTCGGGTCACGCGCACGTTGAGCCTGCTTCCTCCAAGAGCGACGCCCGACACGGGATGCGTGTGATATGGACATTTAGATTCGGACGACACATGAGAAAGTATTTACGCATAATCAATACAGGAACAAGGATAACGTATGGTCACACGTGAGGAAGCTATGGAGTGATTTGGATCTATAGTCAACAAAGGAGATAGTACAAGATTCTATGGCATTTGGGCCAGCTGACGAGCGCCATTTTTTCGTTCAGTTATTTTTGTAAGAATCCATCTTACCTTATCATTCCCATAAATTTTGACTGTTAAAAGCGGCAAAAAAATATTTTATTTTGCTGAAAAATAATCACAGAGGTCGCCATTTTGAAGGACCACACGCCACAGAAATTTAGTAGCTCTTTTCTTTGTCGAACTTCCAGAACTTGGAATTCTTTGCCAGCACATGTGTTCCCTCCTTCCTATAACATGGGTTCCTTCAAAAGAGGCGTGAAAAAGCACCTTTCGGGCCGGCAAGGTGGAGGCAGCTAGAGCAGTGGTCATCAGGTGGTGTTGAGTCATTTGTCGTGTTTTGTATAAAAAAAAAAAAAAAAAAACAAAATGTCAATGTCTTTATTCATACTACTAGAATTTAAAATTTTCATAATTATTTTTTACGACTTTACATTGAATAGAGTCATTTTACTTCTTCCAACAATTTTGAAAAACAACTAAAAGTCTAAAACACTTCAAGCGCACCCAAAATATTCACGGCTGAAAATACAAAATGACAATTTTAATAAATGTCAACATGACACTAAAGTCAACTTTTTAAAAGCGTTATGGTGGCTATGGACTATGCACTTTTTGGCACTTTCATGACTTCTATGTTGCCATTTTATAAAAATATTATTTTATTTCATTATTTTTTTGCAATTAAAAAAAAAGTTTTGTGTTATTTAATGGAAACCATGTTGTTCAGTAGATCATTGTCTACAATCTGAAATGGTGCTCATCAGCTGGCCCGAAATTTTACCATCTCTTCTTTATAAATTCTTTATCTCGATAAAACTGCTTTTGTCCAGCTTAACGTCAAATGGTTGTCGAGAAATCCATTCTTGTGCATATGCATATGTATATAAAGTACTTTTATTGAGTACCTACGTAGTAGTGCTTGAGCAAATACATATTCCAAGTTAGCCAAACAATAGAAAATACTATTGTTCTGATACGAATATATCGCAGTCAGTGAACACAAATTTGCGTTTACTGAACGAACATAGCCATGCTCAAAGAGTAATGTAAGTATAGGGCCATGCTCTATTTAGACCATAGGTAATAAAATTCTAAGAAAACTAGCCCATTGATAAGGCATAAACTATTTTAGAACGGAAAATATTATTTGTGTCAATTACACACATTCTTATGTATGATTAATGTATCTGTTTAGATTGACTCAACCGCGGACAAAGTAAGTACTGTCATCAGCGTATCACTTTGGACACAAAACAAACCTTCTGCTGTCGTAATAAGAGCGGTATTCACAATACAATTGTTACAAATATGTGCTGTTGCTTATATACGGCAATTGGCGCAAATCCAGTGTATTTGATTACTTTTAAAATTTCCACGTCGATCGATGGTCTTAGAATTTAACTATGATTCAATATGCACTATGTTGTTTGATATTGTCAATGTAGTCTCCAATTCCTATGCTGTTCGATAAAATCCTACCTCATAATATTTATTAGTATTACAAGCGTCTAAAGGTGAACCATCACATCGGCCACTGATGGAAAGCTGTTGCCGTACTTGTTTGTTAGCATCTGTTTTTCTGTCTGTCTGGCATCGTAGCTCCTAAACGAATGAACCGATGTTGATTCTCTTTTTTTGTCGGGGGTTAAAAACAAAACCACCCAATCGATTTAAAATTATTTTCAATAGGACCAAATCACAACTACCTATCTAAATCTAAAAATATGCGAACCGAATTGAGAATCTTCTCCTTTTTGAAGTCGGTTAAAAATCTTTTATGTCATTCTTTCTTACACGTCAATCTATCTTCGAGCAAAATTGAATGCATCAGATTATATCCACGAACAAAGCAAGCGGTGGCGCCACTGAAGCGAGGCGGCAACACGAACTAACGCCGGAAGCGACGCCATCTTGCGTAACTTGAACTTGTAGCCCTTGTAGGGACTGAATAACACACTGTATCCGACAAATCCAGATGTTTTCTATTCTAGATCGTTTGTATTAGGATATATCTATACGTTTCTGAACATTATCATTTAAAATATTACACAACGTCCAACCTCTTAAATTCGATTTTTACAACTAAGTGCTTTACCATCCCCGCTGTGAGTTCATGGAACGCACTTCCGGCTAGCATAATATGTGATTTCCAAATTGCTCTGAACAGTGAGCTACCGAGGACAACTGTACTTCATTTAAAAAAAAATACAACCTCTGGCTTCATTAATTCAAATGACCATCACGATTAGGTACCATTTATTTTACTTTGGAGGTAGTTCAGTTTACCTATGAGCTCTGATGGTTTCTCTTCCTTTTCTTTCTGTGACCGAGACACAGAAAGTCCAGCTTGTCATTACAACATGACTTCGGCCAGCCCACAGCATCCAGGTGGCTAATTCAACAATCTGCTATATTGTCTAAATTGTCCAACTATGCTAGTTGCCGGTAATGTTCGTAACAACTGGCGCGAGGCGGAGCGTGACTGCTGACTCACGCGCAGCCGCAACCGAAGATAATTGCTGAACTATACCACTGTACCTAGTTAAATAGCTCCATTGTTTCGTAGAGTACTAAGAGAAGATCGGCGAGCGAGATAATGTGACAAAGTTATAAAATGTTCAATATGAGTCTGCGTGAGTTTTGCGCTCGCGCCACATGAAGGTCGTCGTGCTTGATAATAAAATCTTTTGAGGTGTTTGTATATTATGATTATTATTATAGATACTGGCTGCACTCGGCATTCTTTGCAATGCCCGTAAAGAGAAAACTTTGCAATCTGAAGCCTATATATGCAACGCCTTCCTTGCCTTTGTTTCAGTAACTATGTGCAGCGCGGGAAGGTCTAAGAATACCTAGGTAAGTACATCGTGCCGCGGATGGATGTCGTCTGCTTCGCGGACGACACGCTGGTCGCGGCAGGGGCGCGTGAATGGGAGGAGGCGGTCCACCTTGCGTCGGTCGGCACGACCATGGTCGTCCGGCGTATTCGCCTCCTAGGGCTGGAGGTGGCTCTCACCAAAACGAGAACCATGTCCTTCCACGCCCCGAGACGCAGAACCCCACCGGGGCTTGAGGTCCGAGTGGAGAGGGTCCGTATCCCCTTCGAGGTCCACCTTAAGCACCTTGGCCTGGTCCTGGACCCTCGGTGGAGCTTCGAGGAGCACTTTAAGCTCCTCGCTCCCAGGCTGTGTGCCGCCACAGCCGCGCTCGGACGGGTCCTCCCGAATGTGGGGGAGGGGGGGGGGGGGGGGGCAGCTCGTCGTGCCGTCGGCTTTACTAGCAGGCACGATCCCGTGGGAGGTCGATGCCCTGGTTCTGGCCAGGGTGCATCAGCACCGGGTCGCAGCAAGAGAGCGGGGGCAACGACCTGACCTCGACGAGGTGAGGCGGGTTCGTACTGTGGTGGACTCGATACTCTTTCACCACTGGCATATAGATTTTGTCGTCATTTCGAGTTAGGAACGCGATTCGCGAGCGGACGTCAAACAACAATGTTTGACACACTTCTTCCACGACCACCGCGCCGACTGTATAGTGAGTGTTGTTACCATAATAGAGAAAATATCAAAGTCTGTCTGCGTTTCATTCAGAAGTTGTAGGAGCTACGCCCTAAGACGATCCCGGCGGTCGTCACATGGTGGAGGCGCCGAACTCACATAGTGAAGGCGCACACTGAGCGAGTTTTCAGGAAAGTTTACGGAAAGTGCTCAATAAAAAACAATGGAGCGCTACTCCGGATTATCTGGTGATGTATTCGATTTTTTTCGGCAATTCGACATTATAGCGGCTGTAAATAGATACGACGAGACAGCAAGAAAATTTGTGTTGGGGGCGTACTTGGAGGGTCCGGCCCTAGCATACTACAAATGCATTTTCAGAGATACGGCGACGTTTGCCGACTTGCAACAAAAGATCGAGGAGGAATTTGCGCCCACTACGGACCCAATTGCGGCTTTCTTTGAGAGGAAGCAAAACTTCAAGGAGGACCCCTTGACTTTCTTTTATGAATTAGAAGGCTTGGCTACCAAAGCGGGGCCAGTCGTTGATGAGAAATGTTTCATCACGCAATATTTAAAAAAATGTGAACTCAGTTTGAAAAATAAATTAGCTTCGCAGATTTTTGACAGTAAAAAACAACTGAAGGAAGTTGTCAAGCAAGTGAAAGAATTGTTTTATTATAGTAAAAATGCAGAATCAATAAACCTTCCGATGGATATGAGGAGCGCTGTGCCCATGTCCACGTCGCTTCCAGGAAGGCGGGTCGAAACGGGAACTGGTGACCAACGATTCGGGTCACCGCCTCAGGCGCATACCGTCCCTGCCACTTCGAATTCTACTAGACCCTTCCAACCGAATCCTCCTTCCCGCACTCTCTCTCAAGGTCCTTACAATTTTAGAAGCAGAGCAAGCCGACCAACTTTAGGACCGCAACACCCAAACGGACAGCGGCGCTTGATGTAATTGGACGGACCGTCAAGCTGCCGTTTCAAGAAGAAAATTCTCGAAAATGTGAGTCCGTTCCATTTATTAGTGTTACGTGCGGTGATAAAAAAATTTTGACTCTCGTTGATACGGGTGCATCGGTTTCGGTGATTTCGAGATCATTGGCCAATAAGTTTAAAAAGCAGTTCGATTCCTGCGACGTCCACGTGAAAGCTATCAACGGTGCGAGGTTAACAGTCATAGGGACGATGAAGCTGAATATTTTAATCGAGAGTGTTGTATTTGTCCAGATGTTTTATATAATAGATAATATTGGTCAAGATATGATTTTAGGTCAGGATTTTTTGTTTTGCAACGGAGCTAGTGTAGATTTTGCGAATGAACAGTTACGTATGAAAAATGTGTGTTGTAAATTTGTTTTAAAGTCGGACGTTTTGAATGTAAATAACACTATAGATTTTGTACGGTCAGACAAAGAAATTTTATCGAACGGTGATTATTTATATTTTTGTAGGCAAGTAACAGAAAATGATAAATATTTGTATGGGTCATGCATAGCGGTCGCAAATATAGACGAAAAGTTTAATTTGTTTAAAGGTTTGCAACGGAACAAATTCGACGATTTAAATCGGTTGTTATTGAGTCATCGGTCGCGATTTGCTTTCAATAATGGCGAACTAGGAAAATGTGGGCTCATGGAGGTAAAGATAGATACGGTAGATGAAATCCCAGTTCATAGAGCTCCATATAGAGTGTCTCGCGAACAGCACAACATTATTTTGGAACAGGTCGCGGAAATGTTGAAGAATGGCGTGATCCGGGAGTCTAGGAGTCCGTATGCATCACCGGTGGTATTGGTTAGGAAGCCAGATGAAACGTGGCGATTTTGTGTTGATTTCCGTAAGTTAAATAAAAAGGTTGTTACAGATTCTTATCCTTTGCCGATAATAGATGATTTAATTTCACTTTTAAATGGTGCGAAATATTTTGCTGATCTTGATTTAAATTCGGGCTATTGGCAATTGAAAATTACCGAAGCTGATAAACACAAAACAGCATTCGTAACGCCTTCCGGGCTGTATGAATTTAATGTTTTACCATTTGGGTTGAAAACAAGCGGAGCTATATTCCAACGAACGATGGATAAAGTTCTATCCGGCTTGAAATATAAGAATGTGATTGTGTACGTAGACAACATAATTGTGTTCGGAAGAACTTATCAGGAGTTCCATGATGCTTTGGATCAGGTTTTATTGCGATTAAAGGAGGCAAATTTGACCTTAAAGCCGTCGAAGTGTAGTTTTGGATATGATGAAATCACAGTTTTGGGGCATAAGATTTCAGGAAAAGGAGTGTTGCCGGATGAAAATAAATTGGGAAAATTAAAATCGGTTAAAATCCCGAAAAATACAAAAGAATTGAAATCGGTGTTAGGTTTATTTTCCTATTATAGAAAATTTATTGATAGATTTGCGGAGTTGACCGTACCTTTAAATAAATTGCTACGGAAGAATGTCAAGTTTGAGTGGTCTCTGTTTCAACAAAGAGTGTTTGACGAGTTGTTGTCAAAAATTCAATCGCCACCGCTATTAAAACATTTTGATAATAGCGATAATGTAAATACAAGATTATTTATTGACGCGAGTGAATATGCGCTCGGGGCGTGTCTCATGCAGGGCAAGGACGAAATGTTTCCTGTGTGTTTCGCTTCGAGGAAATTGTCGGATTGTGAGAAGAGGTATTCTATTACGGAGAAAGAGTGCTTGGGCTTAGTGTGGGCCTTAAATTATTTTCGGCATTATCTTTGGGGCCTAAAATTTCAAGTGGTTACGGACCATAAAGCACTTTGTTGGCTGAAGGACCGAAGAGATATGTCAGGAAGACTAGCGAGGTGGGCCTTGGTGATACAAGCTCATGAATTCGACATAGTGCACTGCTCGGGAAGACAGAACGTTGTGGCGGATTACTTGAGTAGAAATCCATTTAATGAAGATTACGATAGGGATAAGGAGGTTCAAGACGGGCTGCATCTCTATAGAATCGAAGCTTCACAAGTCACGGTGGTACAGGAGAGTGACCAATTTTGCCGGCGGCAGCGACGTGCCGTAGCAGCGAACCCTCGTAGCAGATATAAAGGATATTTTGTGTCGAGTGATGTATTGTATAAAAACGTGAATATACGTGGTGTAAATAAAGATTTAGTGGTGTTACCGAGACCTTTATTTAGTGAAGTGATGTCCGAAATACACGATGATCCGTTTACAGGTGGTCATTTGGGTTTAATGAAAACTTTAGCGAAGTTCAGATCGCGGTATTTTATGCCAAATGCTGACGTTGAGATCGAGCGTTATATTAAGAGTTGTGTGCAGTGTCAGGAGAAAAAGGAAGGAAATAGGATCGTTCCATTACAGCCGATGGTAGTCGATAGTTTATTCGAAGCTGTAGAGATTGACATTGTTGGTCCGCTGAATCGATCAACGGTGGGGAACAGATATATTATCACTTGTATAGATTGTTTTTCAAAGTATGCTGTTTGTAAGGCTGTCCCTAGAGTTACGGCGGAGACTGTGAGTATTTTTTTGATAGAGGAGGTGTTTTGTAGATTCGGAGTGGTCCGTAAGGTAATTTCCGACAAAGGTTCCGTTTTTACTTCTACTTTAGTAAAAGATACAGTAAGGCGTTTTGGTAGCAGTCAAAGTTTTGCGACCACTATGCATCCTCAAACTGTAGGATTAATAGAACGCTTTAATCAGACGTTATTACGGATGTTGTCAAAGTATGTACGGCTTACGCAGTGCGATTGGTGTGCGCATCTGCCACTGGTCACGTTTGCTTATAATTGCTCGAAGCAAGCTTCAACGAAGTTTTCTCCATATTTTATTGTGTTTACTAAGGAACCAGAGATTCTGTCTGATTTAGGATTGAATCGAAATATTCAATCATTTGATAACATAGAGAGACTACGATTACATAGTTACTGTGTGAGGAAGGTAAGACGTAATTTGCGCAAATCTCGAATAGATCAAAAAAGATTGTACGATAGGAAGGCATCACCTATAGTTTATACCCCTGGGCAATTAGTTTTATTACATTGTCCTAAAAGAATAACGGGAGTGAGTAAAAAATTAGCTCGTCCTTTTAAAGGTCCATATCGAATTATTGGGCGCTTTGATAATAATTATTTGATAGAAAGTGTTAGTAACTCAAGAAGAGTACTAGTACATGCAAATAGGTTAAAGCAGTTCAGGCTTAGGTTGTAGTAGTGAAAGTGTTATTGAATGTTCTTGTAGTTCGTAATATTATTTGTTTAATTTTTTACATACCTTTCTTGTCATAAAAGATGTTTTCGGTTAGTTGCTAGGATTTCTTGTAAATATATTCGTTTTTGGTAATTATAAGAGCTTAGGATAACATAATATTAGGACTTTGAACGGTCTATTGATGCTTTGTAAATTGTTTCATGGTTCCTGAGTTCATGTCCGTGAGCTGTCACGATGTTGCGGTGAGATGACCGGACCTACCAAACACACTCTCGGAGATAACATGATATATGTCCACAAGAAAGAAAAACGTTTAGCTAGGTCGACGAAGTGTCGGGGAGATAGGAGCTAGGTCGTCGTCGTGCCAAGGACTGGTAACGCATGCTGGAGTCCGTTAGTTCCTATGGGAAACGATGGATGTCAGATTAGGTTGTCTGGCTGGCATGCTTACAAGTCTATTTCGATCTCTTTGTGAATGAGTGATCTTTTCTCCGAATTTGGTTTTTTACTTGCGCAACGCAGCCTTTGTATGTCGTGTATTCTATTTGGTACATTTGATCAATTAATGTTTCGCGAGGTTCACTCATTCATGTTCTCCCTGCAAACTAGCATGAAATTATTTTATTGCGATCCAATTGCATATTCGAACATAATAGTTTATTATTGTGGACGTGTATCGGATTCGGAGAGTTTTGAAATGATCCTTGTGGGTGTGTGGTAGAAGAGATTTATTATGTCTCCATTCCTAAGGTCTGTCACCTCACTTGGCGGGAAGGGAGAGTCACTGTCTGACGACGCGTTCGATTGTTGATTCTGACGCTTAGTCGCTTTGCGGGACACAGTGACCTCTTGTACCGATCACGGATTTGGTCTTATTTGTGGAACATAATTTTTAGGGTTTCTTTTTCAAAATTTTACTTCGAATGTTGTATGACTATTCGGTTAGAGTCTTACATGGCGTTCGCAAGCTTTTCCGAAGGTTTTGCTTGCGTGGGGTTCTTCCCACCATTATCGCATGATGGGTGGATAATGTGGTAAGAGCCAGTCTATCGAAAAGACCGTCATGTGTTGTAGATGCCCTTCGTCAGGTAGGGTAGTTTTAAGTAGTAGAATGTGTAGAAGGTCGTGTCGTTAGGTAGGTAAGAAAATTTATTCATTCGACTTCCGGAATGAACAAATTTTAGTTGTACGGGGGGAATGTGGTGGACTCGATACTCTTTCACCACTGGCATATAGATTTTGTCGTCATTTCGAGTTAGGAACGCGATTCGCGAGCGGACGTCAAACAACAATGTTTGACACACTTCTTCCACGACCACCGCGCCGACTGTATAGTGAGTGTTGTTACCATAATAGAGAAAATATCAAAGTCTGTCTGCGTTTCATTCAGAAGTTGTAGGAGCTACGCCCTAAGACGATCCCGGCGGTCGTCACAGTACCTTGGCGCAGAGGGAGGCTCTGCGCCGATGGGGCGAGGCACTCGCCACCCCAGCGGCCGGCCACCGGACGATCGAAGCGATCCGTCCGGTGTTGGAGAAGTGGGTTGGGCGCCGGCTGGGCAGCCTCACCTTTCGCATGGTACAGGTACTGACCGGACATGGTTGCTTCGGCCACTACCTGTACCGTATCGCCCGTCGGGAGGAGACGCCGCGGTGCCATCACTGCGACTCCCCCGACGATACGGCCGAGCACACCCTAATGGAGTGTCCGGCCTGGCGACACGAGCGCCACGACCTTCATGCGGCGTTCGGCGGCGGTCATCAATCGTTGCCAACCATGGTACGAGCCATGGTTGGTAGCGAGAGAGTATGGGAGGCTGTCGCCTCCTTCTGCGAGACTGTGCTCACGCAGAAGGAGGGAGCGGGAGGAGGATGCTCTAGCCGCCCCTATCCGGCGTAGACGAGTGGGCGCGAGAAGGCGGGCGGTGGTCGCCCGACTTCCTGCACCCTAGGCGCGGCGGCATTGCACAGCCGCGATGTCTGGGATTGCCCAAGTGACTCTGGGTAATCCCCATCGGCGCTAAACCTGGTCATAAGGCCGGGTTGCCCGGGGGTAGGCTGGTGAAATTGCTTCGGCAGAGCCCAGTCCATCCCCAGCAAGGGCAGTGGAGTTACCGGGGAGTTTTAGTGGGTATTCCCAGTGCCGTTACCATCAAGCACTGGGCGACCTCCACACACGCCCGTCGCTTCGCCAGCGGCGGGTAGGTCTGTAAGCGGATTCCTCCCCGAAAAAAAAAGGTAAGTACATCGCTGCCGTTGGGCTAGTTCTAGAAGAAATGAAAAGAAATTTGAAGCTAAGGTTGCCTCAATTGTATACTCACTGAAAACTTTCATACAGAATCTCTTATGCATACAGGGTGGTGCCGTCAACGCGACAATAATTTTAAACATGGGCTATATTAGTCCATGAAATGGTTTGCCACTTTCAAAAATATCGTATTCATTTGATAATTTCATGACATTTGTATGGAATAGTGTAACGTTGACAGCATTATTTCATACAAATGTCATGAAATTATCAAACGAATACGATATTTTTGAAAGTGACTAACCATTTCTATGCACTAATATAGCCCATGTTTAAATTTATTGTCGCATTGACGGCACCACCCTGTGGATTGAGACGTGCTTAGCTTGAATACTTAATTCAAAAACCGACAGTGCTATCAAAAATAAGGCAATTTGTCATGATTATAGCATCTGACAATATCACAATTGCCGGTCGGCTGGTCTTTTTCCTTCTTTCTTTTAAATATACCAGTAATGTATTGTCTTAAATAAAACACACACATAAATAACCAAACCAGTAAAACATGACACGCGTTGTTAACATTGTATTGTTTTATCGATAAAACTGATTACGAAACAAATGAATAACGAATCATTGCGGTATCCGAGATACTTATTTCCTTAGTTCAGTCTTATGTAGATGCTTTTATATCTGATAGAAACGGCCCTCGAGCTGCGGCGCCCAATCAATAGCTTCATTAATTACTTTGTAAGTTTGTATCTTTTGTTATTTATTTGAAACTATATTTTACACAGTTGCATCGTTCTCTTGCACGCGTAACGACTGCGCCCGCGCCGACTCACCCCTCCACGTTTTTATAGTTCCTTACTTTGAGATAAAGACAGACGGCATTACTTTTGTAATCTTCTTAGCATTGTTAAAATCGTTCGACCTAAATTGGATTGCTGTTCGTTTCCACTAGATTTACTCTATGACTTGTCATGTATTGTACGATTTCATTTAGTTAGTAATTTTTAACTGTTCTGCTCTGCCTATGTCAGGCTGGTGATCAAATAATCAACAACAGTTCGTCTGGTTTTGGTTGCCAATCAAAAAATTTTAAATAAAATCACAGTGAGGATATTGGAAATATTTTAATTTGGAGTAACTAACTTCATTTACCAATCTGTTGCAGAGCCACTTGATTGGAAGTCTAGGCCGTTGAATAAACGCCGGCATCCAATGAAATGGCTGAAGGACCAATGGCCAAGTCATTGAATTTGACCAGATGTTTGAACGTCGTGTCAGCTATCTGGTTAAATTAGCCATTCAATCGGACGCCTAGGCAGGTCGTCTAGTACGAATAGTTTATGTGTGACTGTCTGTGTGATTTTATAACTACTTAAACTACTTAGTGGTATGGAACAGGAATATGTACAATGCCATCTAATTTAGTTTCACAACAAATATTTATTTTTAAAATAAAGACATAATAATATCTATTATCATCACGCACATTCTAAAAACTCAATTTGTGCTTCCTAATAACATGAATTAGAACTTTCAACTTAGTTCAGTATTATAGCGATTGCAATCGTAATTGCAAACAAGAGAATCTACTTAAACATCATCATTCATTTGTTTGCAGATAATGGGATGGAAAAAAATCGTACCTAAATGCTATCTTATCTTAGGCAATGTTTAAAAAGCGTGTCATATTTGGTGCTGTGTTTAATACTAAAGGAGTAAGTGTCGAAAACGAGGAGGTTATCATATACTTACCTACTACAAAAAAAGTTGTTAGAAATGAAATCTGAATTATAATAAATAATTAGGAAAAATTCGCAAACCATAAGGCGAGTTTGCTTGGTGAATGGTTCGCATTTTAGTGAAATAATCATCATTGGTGAGTAATTTTGATAAAAGTGGACTGTATGGAAAGTACCCTGACCTGCTACTGGTACCCTGTCTCTTCACTTCAGTCTTCGCGGAGAGTTTCTTCGTTCTCTTGAGCTCTTTAAACACACGCGGGAGAGAATCGACGCGTTTTCCGCGGGCTATATAGCGCTAGACTCGAGAGGCGAACGTCATCGAGGTGAGAGTTTTATGCCAGATAGACAGGCGGGACGAAAAGGAATTTGTATGATTGTCTGTGGTGTAAATTGTTAGAGGTGCGCTTAGATTCAGCCAAACCATGCTGCCGCCCTTGGACTGTTAGTCCAACATAGAAACTAAAAAGTGTGAGGAAGCTTATTGATTTTTATTGAGACTTATTTACAGTTTGCTAATATGGATTTTAAGGTCATTAGCTAGTGATAAATTGATAGGATTTTTATTGGGTTGGAAGTGGACAAATGCGTACTGCAGGGCGAACATAAGAACCTGTTTTAGTCCTCACCTTCACTACTCTAACTATCCCGTCTTTGCCAGGGAAAGTCTCAACCACCACAGCTAAAGGCCAACATAAAACAGGAGGATTTTCTTCTCTTACGATCACAACTTGCCCTAAACGAATGGGATTAGTTTTAGTATTCCACTTCTCCCGGGTTTGGAGCGCGGAGAGATACTCGACATGCCAACGCCTCCAATAACCTTGGACCAATTTATCAATAAGAGCAAACCGTTGCACACGATTCAGTGGCAAATCTTCAAGGTTAGGAGCGGGAATATGCCGTAATGGCGTTAAAGTTAAAAAATGCGCTGGTGTCAAAGCGGTAGGATCATTAGGATCGTTACTCAGAATGCACAAAGGTCGAGAATTCATTAGAGACTCAATCTGTATGAGTACAGTATTGAGCTCCTCATAGGTCCATATTTGCGTACCAATCATTTTATATATGTGAGTTTTGACACTTTTCACATTTGCCTCATAAATACCACCCATATGTGACGCATATGGAGGGTTAATCTTAAATTCAATTTTTTCAGGCGTTAGCTCCTTAACAATAGCTTCATTAAATAAAGTAGAGCAAACGACCGTGTGTAAATCCTTTAACTCTCTTCGAGCGCCGATGAAGTTTTTCCCTCCATCACTCAAAATAAATGATACAGGACCGCGGCGAGAAATGAACCTTTTGAAGGCTGCGAGAAACATATTGGTACTGAGGTCCGATACTAACTCAAGGTGCAAAGCCTTGGTAACTAGACACACAAATAAACAGACATATGCCTTCCGGCTTTTAATGCCTCGACTTTTACCTAACGTTATATAGAAAGGACCCATATAGTCCACGCCAGATTTAGTGAATGCTTTTAACTGAGGAGTGATACGGTAATCAGGAAGTGAACCCATCAAGGGGTAAGTCTCTTTAGGTTTATTTTTAAAACAATGGTTGCACTCATGGACTACCTTACGAACGAGATTTCTTGCGGATAAAAGCCAATATTTTTGGCGTATCAAGGCAAGTAAAAGTCCTGGACCAGTATGACAGTTTACTTTATGGTTGTATTCAACTAGTAACTTGACTATGCGATCTTTAGAAGGCAACAAGATCGGATGCTGTTGTTCATACGAGATAGGCGCATTCTGTAAGCGGCCTCCTACGCGAATTATACTGTTATCGTCGAAGAAGGGATTGAGCTTGCGGATCACTGGTCGACATAATTTATCAGTTTTAAGTGCGACTATTTCATTAGAAAAATGCATGGTTTGAATGCATTTCATCACAAAAGTTTCAGCGTATTCTAAATCAGAGATGGTTATTAATCCTGTAGAACCTAGCTTTTTAATAAAGCGTAGGAAATAAACAGCGGCGTTACGAAGTTTAGACCATTTCGAAATTTTCTCAGCCAATTGGTAAATCGGGTGTAGCGTAGGTTCCATCACTTGAACAAGGGATGTAAGCCTTTTCTCTTCGGGAATGGACTCCGTCGAGGTTTTTGGGTTGTATATTTTAACTGGCCACTCTTCCTGCGGTAAAGACATCCACGCGTAACCATTAAACCAATCTGTATTGTTTACCAGCTTGACAGGAGTCACCGGTCGAGAAATTAAGTCACTAGGATTATCAGATCCAGGCACATGATACCAAGAACTGGGTTGAATGATCTCCTGAATTGCGGCTGTTCTGTTTGCGACAAACGTTTGCCATCGATGGGGCGAAGATAAAATCCAGGATAAAGCTATTGTCGAGTCAGAAAATGCAAAGGTTTTGTTAATATTACATCTGGTCTCAATTACAGCTTCAACAGATTTTATTAATTGTGCAAGGAGATAAGCGGCACACAACTCCAAACGAGCAAGCGTAACCTTTTTAAGAGGCGAGATGCGTGATTTAGCGCACAGCAGTGATATATAAGAAGCGGGAGATGAAAGCGGACCAATGCGAAGGTAAATACAGGCTCCATAACATTTTTCACTCGCGTCAGCGAAGCCTAATAACGAAATATAAGATTTGGTTGTGCAACCTATGTAACGAGGAACCTTTGAGTTAGACAACGCGGGTAATTCCTTTTTAATCTGAGCCCAGTTCACAGAAATATCACCAGGAACTGGCTCATCCCAGGATAAATCGCGTTTCCAACATTCCTGTAGGAGAACCTTCATACCAGCGGTAAGCGGAGCGAGCAACCCAAGCGGGTCGTATAAGGCAGCTGTTTGAGATAAAATAGTTCGTTTTGTATAAGTGTTTTCTTCGAGGCAGTTAACTTTGAACGTAAAATAATCAAACGCGGGGTTCCATCTAAGACCGACTTTTTTAGTTTCTGAGTCTGAATCAAAATTTAAAGATTTTCGAGCAGATGAGGCTTCAGGTATGCCTTTTAAAAAGGTTGACGAATTCGAAATCCACTTAGTTAGGTTGAACCCACCTTTCGCGAACATACTGACAAGTTCCTGATATTAGTCAAGAGCCTCTTGATCAGATTCTACAGAATAAATGAAATCGTCCATGTAGGAATACTTAACTACAGCGGCAGCGTTTTTATACTTCGCCCTTTCATCATTAGCTAACTGACGAACAACACGCATAGCTAAGTAAGGTGAACATTTTAAACCAAACGAGACGCGTCCAAACTCGTAAGTTTCTATAGGGTCACTAGAATGAAACCGGAACAATATTCTTTGATAACGGTGGTGTTGTACTGTTAACTTCAATTGGAAATACATTTTCTCCAGATCTGATGAAATAGCAACGCGGAATAACCTTAAATTTATGAGAAGATCAAATATATTCGACTGTAAGTTCTGTCCACTGTACAATATATCGTTAAGACTCTTTCCCGAAGTAGTCTTACAGCTTGCGTCAACTACAATTCTAACCTTAGTAGTTTCTCTTTCAGGGCGGTATACAGCGTGGTGAGGTATGTAATAAGCGGTAGGAAAATAAACAGAAGGCGCGGTTGACTGCGAAGAGGTAACAGGTAGCGGTACCATTGGTGCGGGTGCGGAGTAAGTATCACAAACTTTACTTAAGAAGCCTTTGTCAATATATTCCTGAATAATAGCGTTATACCCAGTGCGTAATTCATAACTAGAATCTAGTTTCTTTTCTAAAGAAAATAAACGACGTTTTGCGGTGGTGTACGAGTCCCCTAATTCGCGAGGATCTTCACTAAACGGTAAGGATACCACATATCGACCATCCGATTCGCGATAGACAGTATCTTTAAATAATTGTTCACACTTTTCTTCGTCTGGACACATAATCTTGCAATCAGGTACAGACTCTAAATTCCAAAATTTTTGGACAATCTCATTTAACGATAATTTACTTTCGGGTTTGATAAACGAATGAAGAGAAACTTGTGGTTTTACAGGAGTATACATATCACATTCCGTCTCCCCCATAACAACATAACCAAGAGTAGACTGTACAGCTATGGCTCCCGACATGTCGGGGTGAACGACCTTATCTGATAGCAGAAGGTGCGGGAAAATACCTGCGCCTAGCAAGCATTCTATCGCGGAGGGCTCATAAAACCTGTCATCTGCTAGCGGAAGCGAATTAAAATATTTTACAATTGGCGAACTCAAACGCGTCACTGGAAGTTCACTTGTTATGGTTTCCACAACTGCGGCCTTTAACGTGTAACGACAACGGAAATCAAACTTGGATTGAATGGTAAGACTTGTGTGACCCAAAACAGGTCTAACTGACATACCTATTCCATGAACAGACGAGGGCTCATAATTAATCTTCAATTTCAAACGTCTACAGCACGACTCCGTAATAAAATTAGCAGTAGAACCCGTATCGAGCAACACACGTAAATATAGCGGTTCACACTCTTTTACTATCACTCGCACTTGAGCGGTGGGCACTATTTCTATAAACATTTTGTTTTCACTCGCGTTAGAAACAAACAAACACTGTTTTCCGCTATTTTTATCAGTTTGTTGCGATTGAATTGTATCGTGCACTGTTTGACAGTTGCTAGTTGCCGCGTGGGTTGTCAAAGATGACGGTATTGTCATCGTCACATGTGACGAGCGCGGGGCGATATTTGACGCGGCGTCAACGCTATTGGCATCTCGCTCGTGCACACCCGGAGCATGAACGAGCGTATGTGCGCGTAGATGAGAATTAGTCTTTGGCAACCCAAAAGAGGATTTAGTGCTATTATTGTTGTCATAGAAATTATCTAAATGTATCAAAGTATGATGACGTTTGTTGCATTTAAAGCAAGTCTTTTCCGATTTACATTGCTTTGTACCATGAAACCCTAAACAATTTCTACAGAAGGAATATTTTGTAATAATTTCATAACGAGAAGCGGGATCGAGAGACGTAAATTTTTTACAATAAAAAAGAGGATGTCGTACATCATTGCATACTATGCACGACTGCGAGGTTGGGTTATCAGCTACATACGACTGCAACATGTTTTGTCTTGGTTGTTGCATAATAGGCCTCTTGTAGCTATAAGATTGATAATTCTTTGGCGGTGGTTGCGGAGGACGAATATGGGAATTTGTGCGAGATAATATTTTACTTTGCTCTTTCACGAATTTATTCAAAGAAGCGAATGTAGGTATCTCCTCCGTACGAGACAATTGTTCAAACTGAGTAACCGTTTGACGGTCCAACTTATTAAGAGCTATGTGCGTAAGCATGTAGTCGGCTAAATCATCCATTTTCAATGAATTCAACGCGGAAACAGACGCAGAAAATTGCTCTACGAAAGAGTCTAAACTCTGTGGCGTTGCCGTCGTAAGAGGTTTAAAGTTCATAATTTTCTCAATGTATAACGAGGCTAAATTACGAGGGTCTTGATAACGTTCTACAAGTAAATCCCACATAATATTATAGTTGGATGCAACCGGAAGCAACCCTGCGGTGATGGATAAAACTGACCCAGACAACTTAGATACTAAATATTGAATGCGTTCGCCGTCCGATAGGTATTCGTTTTCGTGTATCATTTCTTTAAAGCTTTGATAGAATAAAGGCCATGTTGTAGGGTCACCGTTAAACGCTACGAGTTCTAAAACAGGCAACTTATGTTTTGGTTTTACTAGAGGAATTGATTCAGATCTTATTGGTATCTGACATTCTTCCTCTATACTTTTAATATAACAATATAACTCATTAAATGTCTCTATTTGACAAAATGACGGGCAATAATCATCGGGATTAGCGGCTAATTTAGCGGATTGAATATCCTGAATAACTTCCATGTAATCGTGGCGTATGGTCTCTAATGTTTTACATCGAGCGAGGAACATCTTCTTACTTTCGGGAGAGGTAGCAACTGTCATGCCTAAATCGTATGTTTTTTGTAACATCGAAAACATGCTTTGTTGCTTAGCTTCGAGAATTGAAATATGAGCTATCTTTTTAGATGCCATTGTAAAGCAAAATAACTTAGATATTTAAGTAAAATAAATTCTACAAGATGGCGGCGGCGAGCGGTGCGGTTGCGGTTGCGGTTTGTGCTGAACACGTGAGTGGTTTTGTAGTATTGCGGGAATCGGTAGTATTGAAGTGTAATGTTTGTATGTAAAATGACTGTGAAGGGACAGGATCACGGGGAGAAGGACCAAAAAGAGGGATGGTGAGTAATTTTGATAAAAGTGGACTGTATGGAAAGTACCCTGACCTGCTACTGGTTCCCTGTCTCTTCACTTCAGTCTTCGCGGAGAGTTTCTTCGTTCTCTTGAGCTCTTTAAACACACGCGGGAGAGAATCGACGCGTTTTCCGCGGGCTATATAGCGCTAGACTCGAGAGGCGAACGTCATCGAGGTGAGAGTTTTATGCCAGATAGACAGGCGGGACGAAAAGGAATTTGTATGATTGTCTGTGGTGTAAATTGTTAGAGGTGCGCTTAGATTCAGCCAAACCAATCATATGATCATTATCATCACTAGCCTATATACGTCCCACTGCTGGGCACAGCCCTTCCTACATGGGAGAAAGAAGAAAGACACGAGGAGTTTGGGTAAGCACTACAGCGGCTTCACATAACCTTCCGAAGCGCGGAGCAGCTCGATATTACAAATTTTGATTGACCCATCCCGGGATCGACTACGGCGAAAGTTGCTTTGTTTTCGTTACGAAACCAGCTCCTCGGTGAAATAATTTATTGTCTTAATTCTTAATTCATTCTTGATACAGATAACATTATCATATAATTATATGCTAGTTGTGTTACCAAAACTATAGGTATATTTTTCATTTTTACTATTTCACGGAAATTATTCAGGGAAAATTCTGTAATGGTACCTAAAATACGCTTGGTTGATAGTTTCTATTTCAAAAGCAAAAAAGCTATGAACGTAGTAGGTAATAGCTGCAATAATAATGTAAGTAACATTAATTAAACGCGAGTAAAATCCGGTAGTGGTTTTATTTCGAATAAACACCGTTGATTTAAATGTTATAATTTTATAATCGAATCGATCTCTTTCTGAATAGTGTTCGTTCTTGAACGTGCTGGCATATTTTCTTTAATTTTCCTCGTATTTTCCACAATATCTATATGACTAGCCCTTTATAGGTATACATATGACCTCAGGCGACGTAGTTTCAATTGTTTTAAGTGTAGCAGCAGTCCTTAGATTACAAACATTAGGGATTATATAAACATAGGCTGGGGGTCGCGTGCGCAGCGGGCGCGCCTGTCTTATCGGCGCGTGATCGCTTGCCCAACCACTGCAACAGTAAACTACCTGTACGTCTGTTTAAACTTATAATTAAATGCATATTGCGCTTCATACAAGTGCTTCCTAGTACACGGTTTTTTGTTAAGGTAATTATGTGAAATGTGTGATTGATTGAATTGATAGATTTTTTGTAGGAAACAGGTTCGATTTTCACTGTTTTTTGTGCATGGTGAGGAGCTCGGTGGCGTAGTGGTTTAAGCGCTCTTGTTTCGATTACGAAAACAAAGCAACTTTCGCCATGGTCTGTCCCGGGATGGGTCAGTCAAATTGATACCCTCGAGCTTCTCCGTGCTTTTGGTACCATGTGCAATGTGCAAACAAACATTCATGACTCGTGGACAAATGCTCGTACTTCTCATAAAAACATTTGCCCCTACCGGGATTCAAGCCCAGTACCCCTGACCGAGTGGCCTGTATACCTTACTACCTATACTATACTATAGTCCTTACTTACTCGACCAGCTATTAGTCGAAATGGTAAATTTTTTTTTTTATACAAAGCACGGCAAATTCCTCAACGCCACTTGATGTGAAGCGATAGAAGAGTTCAGCCAAGACAGCTAGTGCAGTATAGACACTGCTCCAGCCGCCTAAACCTTACCGACCCAAAAGGTGCTTTTTTTCTTTTTTTGCTATGGATCGGCTTATGGCTTCTACTGCCGATCTGAAATCACGCTATCGCATGCCGAAAATTCGAAAGCACAACGCAATATGTCTTCACCAGATGTAATAGAAAGATGCTACCAAACTCCCATGAAGGTCGAATGAAACCACTCTATTTATCCGTTAACGTTTTTGTTTTTAGAACTATGTCGCAATATCCTCTACAAGATTGCGATGTAACGTTGTAGATTTGTATTGGTAATTTTAGCCATGTGTAGGCTGTGCAAACCTATTGTTAAAGGCAACCTTTTCTAACAGATATTATAGATTAATTCAGCAGATTAAGTTTCATGTGGATGCTAGATTGATTTCTGCGTGAAGTTTTGCAGACTAAGAATGAGTGGGTGCAATTGACGCTTAGATAGATGCATAAACAAAAACTATATTGCAGTAAGGTCTAAATAAAAGTACAATCAGACATTATGTTAGAAACGACGACACAGCAGCGGGTAAAATTAGACATTAAATGATTGTGAGTACCTAATATCACTGCACAAAAAACCTCTAGTGGTTGTTATCAGATTTACGGCTATCACTCCAAAGTTAGTTACGTTTCGTATCTTTCTGAAAAAAATTGTCTTGTAAAGAAAGTATTCATTATATTCTTTAGTTAGCTAGAACAGAGTCATGTTGCTAAAATTTTATACACATTACAAATTTAAGTTACTTGACTTTTATTAGGTAGTTAAGTCATAGATTATTTGGTCCATGGTCATAGGTTTATTTTAAAAAATTATGTCAATAAAGTAAATTTATTCACTCCCGTAAATTTTGTTCTGATGAGTGTGTAAATTAAAATAATTTAAGTAAGGACATATTTCAAATTCGATTGAATTTTCTGAAGTTAAATCTGAATTTTATTTTAAAATGATTAAAGAAAAGAACATTTTTGAATAATATTTATGCTTGAACATTTTTTTAAATAGGTTTGCTATAATTTTTAATTACCTTATTATTAGATACTACTTAGATACAATTTTATTACTGTATTATGATACAGTACGCCAATACAAATTATTACTAATAATTCAATGACGGGGAACCCTACCTACACAGCATCGTGCGCGTACGCATCGGTCCTCCGCCGACGCATCATTCCGCGCCGAAACTCCTCGCGCGACGCCCGTGTCGCGACGCTCGCAGAAACGCGCGTGCGATCGATCGCTTCGTTGTGCTTGTGCTATTACTCTGCCCCCAGGATTTTTGTGCAATGTGCTATGGAGCTTATTTATCTGTGATCGCCCCTGACGAGGGCTGAATACATTATAGTGAACAGTTTTCAGTGTTTGGAAGTTCGATATCGGGTGAGTTGTTATTGTCGTAGTACAATAAACATTGCGTCAACTTTATGGTCTATTGTAAAAAGTTTCGTAGTACCGGTATTCATTTGATTTGTATCCTCATGATATGGATCTGATTGTCAAAGCAAGTTGTTGTAATAATTGCTAACTGGGTACTTTACTATTGATAATTAATCAAAGTTTATCAGCGAATATAAAAATATAAACATTTCTTGATAAGATAAATATAAATACCTACTTATGCGAGCCGAATTTTTTTTAGAGTCGGGAAATTAAACTTAAAGAAAACTGTTATGGAGGATATAAAAAGTTTTAGTTGATGCGGAAAAATATGTTACGGATACTAGTTTTATCAATAGAGATAAAAATAAAAACATTTCGTGATTACATAACAGTTAATAGATTGAAAAAAGTTTAATTTCTTTTATGCGAGCTGTTTTCCGATAAATATCATTTTTTTCTTATTATAAAACTGTTGCATAAAAAGTTTTTAGTGGATGCTAACTGTCAAGTTTTGGATTCCTATAATTTTTGAAAAGGTCGCCTGTGATAATCCGGTATGATTACAGTAGTTCTATAGCGATGCAACCAAAATGCAACCAAAATCACTTCTTCAAAAGCAGAAAAAGAGCAAGATAAATAATTGAGAGTAAATTTTACTGAACATGACAAACTACCAAATTCTTTTGATTTTAAAGGCTAAATATTGACACTATAGTTGAATGATCCAAATATTACTAATAAAAAATGTGTGAACCGTAATCATGACTCACATCTGAAACTGCCAAGAAGTGAAACACCTTACTATGATTCACGAATCTAAAGTAGAAGGCACCCATGGCATATTTTCTAAATTTTGGATTCCACTCACTTTCATCCTTTTGTTAGATTAAGCATGATTAAGGTAAGTAAATACTGAAGCTGAAAGCATCACATGAGCTAAGTTTAATCTCAAAATACTTAACAATGTATTGTAATAGTTTACGGTCAATTGATATTTTTTATGGCACTTTAAAAGTATTTTTAGTTATTAAAACCCCACATCTGTTTATCAAAACAGCTTAACTAAAATAAAAATTAATATTAGAGCTACGGGCGTGAATACGAGGAATTGTCCGTCATCTCTGAATACATAATCTATCCCTTAGCACCTCTGGGCGCAGTTGTATTTGTATTCTTGTGGCAACACAGACGACCAAAAAAAGTGTGAATACCATTTTAGTTTGTAAAATCTTTAGTATTATTTACCTCTTCCTTAGTTCGGCTGCTAGTCATTATATGTGATATCGTTTAAAATGCCATGTAACTTAAAATCCTATTTATGTGTCTTGAAATTAGAATCACATCAAGCACCGATATATGATCGAACCTTCTTGGAAAACACGATTAAATTTAAGTCTGCATTACCTTATAGTTAAACCTCGCCGCCTGCGCCGATTTCTTGGTTGGTTACTTGCAAGAAACAATTAATTTAACGAAAACTCAGACTCATTTGATTGGGTAGCAGGTGGATGGTCCTTGTAACGTTCAAATGGCAATAATTGCAGGCATTATTGCGATGTTGTACACATGTTTCGTTTAATGAGCCGCCGACGTAGGTAGTTCTTGCACTGTTTAATTCAATTTGATTGAATCATTACTGCTTGAAGGTGCAATTGCTGGTCTAATTTGATTTGAAGTATTATTCATCAGTTCTTAGAAAGTATGCATTGTCTTAGCAGTATTATTGCTCTATTACGTTTTGTGATTTCGAATGTTAAAAGCGGATGATGATGATGAGGGTATTTTCGATGATTTGATTGTGTGATTGCAAAACATTTTGGCATTATAATTTGTAATTACATCTTCGAACTTAAATTATATTGCTGATGATGTTGCTTAGAACATAGAAATACTTTTTGTTCATTTTCTCAATTTTAATAATCATTATTTAATATCATAACTCTTCTTTATTATAAGAAACATTAAGA
The DNA here is from genome assembly GCA_947347705.1 of Nymphula nitidulata. Lineage (NCBI taxonomy): Eukaryota > Metazoa > Arthropoda > Insecta > Lepidoptera > Crambidae > Nymphula > Nymphula nitidulata. Next base: position 2,064,680 of record OX374618.1, read on the forward strand.
TGCTTGTAAAAGTTTACTGAAAATTAACTGATATCTTGGCTATAGACCGCATCGTAGTTGGACTTATGCATTTATAGTATAATGTATATTTTAGAAGTGGTACTTATTGCACTTTATGAAATATAAAAAATTCTATTAGGGCAGTTAAATGACTGCTTTTTGTGAGCATTAAATACTGTTAGTGCAATGGATATGTAATTATTGAGCCAGATAATACGATATTGATTAAAAAGAAAAAACCTATGCTTTGTTACGCAAAGACTTCAATTCTCGCGATTTCTGCGTTTTGCCATAATGCAGATGGGTCTTGCATACATTTTTATGTGAGAATAAGCGGGCACAATGCTGAGGCTGCTCTCACGCTCTCCGTGGGTGTTTCTTGCGACATTCAGTTTTCTGTTCGAGATTGTCAGCGTGTTTTTAACTGAAATTATATTCTACTTCATTTGTAGATCAAATTAAGATAAGTGCTTCGTTGTCATTGGTGAAATGATATGAAATGTCGTCACAGTTTATTGAATTGATCAGAAGTAAAAAATCCAACGCAGTATTAAATCTATCAAACGCGTAGGATGTTTTATGACTTCCGCCAACTTGCATTACGTAGGTATTTATTGTAAGCTATTCCACACCGAAGCAAACTAGCGACAGCGAGTGACCTCGAACTTTGTGTAACAGTAAACGTTTATGGCTTATGTAATCTATAAAACGCCTCTCGTAACTATAGATCTCGATTGATGATTCATTGTCAGTTTCAATTCAGCGATCTATCGATCGACACTAATTCAATTGTAGTTGGAAAACCTACATTTATTTAGCACAATAAAACAATTATCCATTTAGATACGTGAAGCATCTAAGAAATCAAGCGAAAGTGGGTGTTTATGGTCTTGTGTAGTTTAGACGTAAATTGTATAGTTCACGCCTCACGCAATGTGGCGTGTGTATCCACTAAATATTCTGGAATGTACAATTCAGTTTGTCTTTGCAAGGCAAGTGGTGGCACGGTTGGATAGCTTGAACACTGTAACTGAAGCCGTCAATATAGCAATTCTTCACGCATACCAGAAGTTTCTTCAGTTTTTGCAATGTTTACACATTTTTCAGTTACTTAGGAGAATATTCAAAAGATACTGATGAAATCTATAATCAGGAACCCTTTTTTCCCCGGTAACTGCACTGCACTTTGCAGGCTCTGCTGAAGGAATTTCATCAGCCCAGCCCCAGGCAACCCAGCTTTACGGCCAAGTTTCGCGCCATTGGAGATTACCCAGAGTATAATCAGGAAGCAACCGCTAATGCTAATTTTATACGATATAATAGATTTAGGTAGATAAGCAGATAAAAAGAGAATAAAAGAAAGAACAAATACATATCATAGACGAAAGTTTTCACACGTCTATTGCTGAAAAGAGGAAGCCAAGAAAAGTTATTAAAATACCAATGTCAAGTCGAATCTTATCTTCACCGTACCTAAACTTCAATCAAAAATTTGTAAGTACTTGTCCATCGTGCGTATTGAAAACAGCATTCCTTGGCGTAACAATCCGTAACTTGGAACCGTCATTGTAATCTCCCGTATATTAAATACTACAATGACTTGATACTTTTTGTTGACGTCTAAGCTATCATTGAGAAAATTCCTCTCTGTGTACCAGCAATGAGCAATCTAACTGCAGACGATGCCCTTCCAGAGAAATCGACCAAAAAACCCGAAGCGCTCTACTTTCGAAACGCTGCGCTTGTTCATGTGAACAGCTCGAGAATTTACCCCTAATTAAATGACGTAGGAATATTTCGGATTAGTAGTATCATCCTAATAAAGGTTAGAAAATCATAAGAAATTATTTTGTTTTGCCGATTGTCGTAATTCAAAATTTTCGTTGAACCAGATTGAACAAACGAACAGCTACAAATATGGACTACTTATGGTTACTTCTTCCTCGGCTTTGATAAGGTTCACGATTTTTTTAGATTGTTTGCTCAACTATCGTTCAGCCAGCATCCGCTCGGAGTCAAGGCTGAACAAACGGATAGATAAGCGATTTATTAGAGTTTACTTATTGCATAGATAACACGCGTTAGTCAAACACGCACGAACTAGGTTAACCCTTCTGGTTAAATTTTACATGTAGATACTTACGGCAGTATTTTTCTTTGATAACGCTCGCAAGATTGGTCTAAATATTTTAACGGGAGTTTTAATTGCACAGCCGTTTTATTTCGCTTTGTAAGCTGGTTTTATTCCATAAGTCAGGTAGGCAATAAAACAAATAGTGTCATTGTTCAAAAATGAAACGTTAACGGTAAAATATATTTTACGTGAACTGACTGACATTAATTCACTTCGATCCAATGTTTGTAAGAATCACGAATCAGATTAAAATATCGTTCTGGAGTCTGAACTAGATATTTTAGAGTTCCTAGTGACTGTCTTTCTAGATTCTTCTATAAGTAACAATTTAAGGCATCCCGTTGGTGAGACATGGCGCCGAGTTGATTGTTTCAATTGAAGACAGCTGCGCGAGCGAACGAGACCCTCAGTGAAGGAAGGATTTATTAATCATCTAATATTCGCTTTGTCTTTAAACTGTTTGCTTCCTACCTTGGCTAGATTAGTCTTTCCGTGTTTGATTGGTAATATTCCAGAGGACTATACACCCCGTCATTTGACCAGGCAGAAGGTATTAAGGTTGATAATTATGTATATAATTGTCAGGTGACTCATGGTGCCATAAAATCAATTTAGATTTTAGTCAATTAAACAGTTATTAGCTGTAAATGATTACATACAATAAATTTCAAATTAGTTAATACGTGTGAGTTATGCAATTAGGTAATAGGTATTTACATTATTTAATTTAACTTTTGTGATTTGACTTATGAATACTTCGTTCTCTCGTTCATCAGTAAGAATTATTTTGTTCATGACTTTCTGTAATAATTATAAAATATTCTTAAGAAATCAAACTTTCGAAAACCCTCTACGATAGAATTGCTTCTAAATTTCTAATAGAGTGATTGGACAGTAAAACAAACATTACAATACTGATATGGTGATGGAAATTTCAAAGCGACATGTCTATTGCATTGGCATCGTCCAGTTATCGCTGTGGTTGGTCCGATAGACAAAACTACATTAATTATCGCTGGCATGCCCTCGGGTTGCATCATAGGGCCCATGATTTATAGTTTTTAAGAAGTCGCTCTTAGTGAAAGATGCTGCTTTCTTTTAATTAGGTGAATGGTAATCTTCTATAGTGTTGAATGCTTATTTACCACCGTTCTTAGTAACAAAAATAGGGTCAACAGGTCCTAGAAAAGGGAGTTCTACAATATGGTAATAAAAAAAATATGTTGAGAAATTAATAACCCACGATTCACGAAATATAGTTTTCTGTTGTTTACTCCGAATTACTTAAAGCACAACCTCAAGAAGTCTAAATTGCTATTAAAGAATCTTAGAACACATGGTGAAGGTCATAAACCCTTTCTACTACATAACATTACATTTGAACCACAATAGTACCTAGTATTCATTACAAATAATTATGCTAATTATTCGAGTAAAGGAAGTAACATAAAGGTTAATTGTATTTAGTATTTTAAAGTAATCATTGAAATGATATACAATCAACATACATTGTACGAAACAAAAGAATTAGTAAGGGAGACCTTAAAAAGCTTTTACCATTAATAAAGCGGAAATAATGGTGTCAATTCAAAGTGTTTTGCCTTCTTTAATATAAAAACTAATTTAAAATCGCCGTAGCTTGCTTCTTTGCTGCTTTGGTTTTTTCTTTCTTTTCAGATTTGAAATTGTCTCCGAAATTCTAGTTTCTTTGTCAGTTTTTGTTTCCTAAGTCATACTGTGTTATAGTGTCAGTGCGATGGTTTGTTTTGTTTGTTTTAGTCTTATTTTTCTATCAATTTTCGTTCATTTCCACATTTCTCTACTTTCATTAGTTTCAATGGCATTGTCTTTTTTCTCCTAGAATAATATAAAAGAAATCGCACTATTTGTACTCCAGATATCGTAAATTTATCAAATTTGACAAAATAACTGAGGTCAAGCTGGTAGACCTCACAATCACATTTTTTTGCAAACCGGGCAACAACCCTCTACCGTGCTCAGAGCCCAGAGAAGTTTATTATGGCGGCTGGAATCAGTAGGCTGCCATCCTGAACTAACACATACCAAAAAGAACTCTGTTACCAGGCAATTTTTATGTTTTGCGGGTGATTCTCCAAGTACAGAGCAGTTCTTAGCGCACGAAGGTCGGATTAGATTAATTGCTCGTTAATTGCCTGTAATTAACAAAGGCGCTTCACTGTCGGACGATACTCGCAAATTGAGTAATGGTGGGTGGCTTTACATTATTTTCTGAAACCACATTGCACTGGCCGAGTGAGTACTTACAAAATCTTTCCAATTTTTGCGATACGACCTTCTATAAGGAATACTTTACCAGAAGTCTTCAAACACGAGGAGAAAATATCACCATGCTCTCTAAAATTACAAAAAGGGTGCCTGCCAGTTTAACTACTCCTTGCAGAGTTCATAACAATATTTCTTCTTTGTTCGTCTCTAAATTACATGTGCATTTTCTAGACCATTTTATATACTTAAGTTGGACATTTATATTTCCCTCAAATTTATACAATACAGAGGCTATTTAAAGTTTGCGTGTCAGATGCGAGATAACAGAGATGAGTCAGTTTAAGGCTGGTTGCCCATTTGCGAGCTTTGCGAGTAAGCGAGTAATGTAGGTAAGTGAAAATCATTCACCAAGAATATTGTTCAATCAAAAAAACATTTTCATGAAACTTAGAGATCCAATCAAAATAATCAAAATAAGACTGGGAAATGAGATAAACTTTTTCTTTGAAGGGATTTACTTCTATTTTAGTTTAAATCTTTGTTGTACAGACGACAGCACTTCAAGTGTAGCTTTTGGTGTACCAAAGTCGCCTCTATTATGAGAGGAGTAAGGGCTGATGACTGAAGACTTTACAACACGGCTAATTTAGTGTCAGATCCAATAAGCCTTCTTGGATGGAACTGGATCTATTCATATCAAGTAATGGTGTTTTCTTTATAAATGAAAATTTGCAATACCAACCGGAGAGCCTGATTTAACTATGCCCTTCTAGTCTTAGGCACAACATCAACATAGACTAACCTCAGTAGCTACTCGGTGGTTGTGCAGTCTACATGTGGTAATTGCAAAATACGCTATTTCTCTCGCAAGCTTTGATTGTAATTTGGTGTTCTAACATTTGAGTAGTGGTGAGCTTGTGTCTGCTCATGGAAAGTTATTAGTTTAAATAACGCCGCCGTTTTAAAAAACCGCTACAGTCTGTGGTCATTATTGTAATTTACAAAATGTAAATAATCTACGTGCACATTATGTCAGATGTGGCTTTTATACGCATGGCGTTATGAAATACTACAGGTTGAAACGATGTAAGAGGTTTAAAATGTTATGTTTTTTGTGAGAATGAGTTACGATACGATTGTCAAATACACTGAAGACAATTTAGTAGCAGTCTCCTCATCAAAAGGAATTATTTTAAATAAGAATTATCTAGGCTCGTTATGAAAACAATCTGCGAAAACCGCATACGGAGTTCATTTAGCTACATTTTTAGAAGGGCAGTCGAAACATTGGCAAGGCTTAAAGTTTTCTGCAATGCTGAAGGCAAGAGATCACGTGACGAGTCACGAGCGCGATGGGCTGACCAAACTAAAGATACAATCTGTGAAGTTGTTGAATCTTGTGAGGAGCGCTATGGATCAGAATCGATAGCGATAAGGCATTCGTTACCTGACGGCTACCGCCAAACATTGCGTGACCATCAGTTATGATAGACACGACGAAGATGTGTGGAGGAAAGAGTGTTCCTATCCTGCCATTTTAATTCTTGAAAACGACCGGAGTGAAAAGGTGTCTGTCGAACTGATTCTGTAACTAGTAAGGCAAACCCGCATGATTTTTAACAGCAACAATAATGTTGCGTACATCATGACGGTCGATCTATCACGTTTGGTAAAAGTCACTTCCTGTACACAAATTTGGGCTCATTCCGAAAGTAAAATGTTTATTTTTATTGTTATCTACTAACTGGACAAATAATATTTTGTGATATAACAGTTCGGATTCTAGAACAAATGTATTATTCACTGAAGATTATTAATTATTAGAAATTTATTTCGAGATCATGGCAAATATGAATCACTACATAGTATAAAACAAAGTCGCTATCCGCCGTCTGTCTGTCCCTATGTATGCTTAGATCTTTAAAACTACGCAACGGATTTTGATGCGGTTTTTTTAATAGATAGAATAATTCTTAAGGAAGGTTTATATGTATAATACATGCACAATATTTACATAAGCATTGCACCCGTGCAAAGCCGGGACGGGTCGCTAGTTAATTAGATAGTTAATTAGATAGAATATCACATAGACTAATATAAGTAAGTAAGTAAGTAAGTTATACTTCTAAGTTATAGATAGGGTAATGCTCTATTACTTAAATTTTTTTAGCAATGTTGAAATAATTGGATCCCAAATATTTTTGACTATAGTATAGTTTTATATTTTCGCGAGCACTGCACATTCCCGTGACCACGATCGCTGTAAAGTAATCGAAACGTCGGGTGTATAATAATAATGTAACATCTAATTAAACGCGAGTTAAATCTGGTAAATTGGTTTTATTTCAAATATTTCTGACTAATTTTAATCTTCTTTTAAAATCTTATGCTAAACTAATTTCGTAACATCAGGAATCTCAACGTTGAAGCAATTGGAATATTTTAGTGTTTATGTGGTCATTGCATTTCCTGCCTTCGTCAGTAAAGTTTGAAGTCAGAGTGGCAAATACCACGTAACACGAGCATCCGGCTTCAAAGAATTCTGCAATGTTCCTCTCATTAAAACCTACAATAGTTTAGTAAACGAACTGAAACGATGGAGAAAAATATTGCAAAAATTCTTTGAGCGCTCTGTGTTCTTCAATAAGAATCAATAATGAAATTCAAGTTAAAATGTTTCACAAATATTACAATAGACCTTTTATCATCCGTAGTAAATTTATTATCTACAATATGCGTAAACAGTGTGAAGGAAAAATTATAGAGCATAATACTTTATTCGATAGGAAAGAATCGCTAAGAAAGTTTTTTTTCTGTTTCAATTCAAATTATTCTATAGGCGGGTTAGTGTAATGAAAAGGAGGTGGCCAAGTTTTTAAGGGCGTTTGCCCTAATATCGTTTGAGATGTTCACAGAGAAAAAGTATGAATAGTACCTACATACAGTTTACATGAGAACATAATTATTTATAGTAAAAAAAATGTTTAAAGGCTCAAAGTCACCCAAAGAGCAATGGAGAGGGCTATGCTTGGTGTTTCTTTGCGTGGTCGAATCAGAAATGATGAGATCCGCAGGAGAACTAAGGTCGCTGACATAGCCCAAAGAATTTCGAGTCTCAAGTGGCAGTGGGCAGGTCACATTGCGAGGAGGACTGACGGCCGTTGGGGCGGAAAGGTCCTCGAGTGGCGGCCGCGTACCGGGAGACGCAGCGTTGGTAGGCCCCTCACAAGGTGGACCGATGATCTGGTAAGGGTCGCGGGAAGCCGTTGGATGACGGCAGCGCAGGACCGATCGGTTTGGACATCCTTGAGGGAGGCCTATGCCCAGCAGTGGGCGTCTCTCGGCTGATATGATGATGATGATGAAAAAAAATGTTTAATAATTATTTACCTTGCCAGCCTCAGGTAGTTTTGTACACAACGAACAATACAGTAAGTAAACAACTTGTGTAATGTTTTTACATATTTTTGAGCCACCTAGCGTTAGTATAATGGTAACTGAAAAAACAAAACCATGCCGCTTGATATTTTAGGAAGAAATACACAAGTAATCTTGCAAAATGTATTGAAGATTCATTGTGAACGAAGTTTTCGAGTGTCGCCTCATATGATTTACTGCTAAACCGAAATTATTAAATCTTAAGTTAATATAAACTCTTAACAAACTATTAGGTACTTAAAGCGAATTATATTGTAAATGCCACTATCCCATTATTTTGTGAGAAAACATTACAAGAAGTATTTATATTTTTTTTCAATATGAGTCGGAAAGTCGCAACATTCTTTGAAGTTTCTAGTATGGAAATGGCGCGCATTTGTAAATGGCTTGACGTACGCGTGGTAAAAATTAGAACTAATCTTACGTCCCTTTTTCTATTTAGTATTAAAGTTTAAAAAACGTGTTTCGATCATTCAGCCTATGCATCCTCGTGATGTGAAACTCCTTGGTTGAATTCCGATGTCTAGCGTCGGAGTATCGTCCATGTGTCTTCGTCATTCTACAATAATTAATAAAAACAGTTAATTATTATTATTATTGTGTTTTTCTGGGCATATAGGGAATAAGTGTACAATTAGTATTAAACCATGAACAAATATATTATTTTTCATACATCAATCTCTGTTTTACACGTCGCATATAAATTTTCGTGTATTTTATTTACTTCGAGGGTATATCTTAGCCACCTCCTTTCTTTTAAATGTTTCTTTCATCAATAATAAAAAAATAAATGAAGATCTATCAAAATCCATAAAGTCTCTATGATAATTACATTAGAAACACAAAACAATTAGCAGTAGCCCAAACTTTAAACTGTATGGCCTTTAAGATGATTGTGGATAGAATTCACAAGAGCTATAAAGAAAAGCATTTCAAAATTTATTGATCAATTCTTTATTAGAACAGCCGTGAAATCTTTAAGTATCTCGTGATTACTTTTTATAAATTGCTCCTTAATTTCTAATACTTTTTCTTCTAAGAACTTAACTGAACATCGATTTAAAATCTAAGTTTCCACACTCGAACGCGTTTGACATATTTTACAAAAAAAAAAATAACTGTTTTTATAATATTAATAAACCATTTTATGTGTCATGAAAATAGCATTTATTTCCTAAATCCAACGGTCGATATTGACTTCCAAGTAAAATCGATTTATGTCGTGGAGAGATCGAAGATACAGAAGCACGCGAGTTGAAAGCAAACGAGCGTTTTGTGGTGACAGTCCGTATCATCATACAAGTGTACAACGATTGTTATTTTAGTACGTTTCTTGGTGATTTATTGGTAAAAATAGCGATGTATAGAGTTTTATCTATAAGTGAAGGTGTAAAATATTAAGTAATCCATACACGTGCTATCAGGCGTCCCGGCATAATTGTCGGACAGTCTTTAACTTGCTGGTAGAATGTTAAATAATTTAAAGATTAAATTGTACGTAAATGTAATCTTATCTGACTATATTGGTGTTATTTGGTAAAACCTATTTCATTGATTGTCATTTGTTAGTCATTTCAATATAAGTACCTATACTTAGGGTTTTCTCTGAAAATACAGATATTCTTTGTTGGTTTTATTAGATTGCATTGTATGTAGGTAACAATCCTTTTTTTAGATTTGAGAAATGACTTACATACCTTCTTTTGTTTTAGTCATCAAAAGATACCGTCTAAACTATCTTGCGATTTATTCTTTGCTCAAATGTAACGTCGTAAAAAATCGTCGTCGTCTTCAAAATCTTCTCCTACTATTTTACTGATATTTTTTTTATTATCATTGCAATATTCTTCTTAAACATTATATAAAAATATTCGTTGTTAGGCTAATTTTCATTTAAATTATTCAACAAGAAACACTTGATCATTTTTTCTCAGAAATCACAATGACTAATCAATTTCACAACTATCTCTTTCTGAACGTAGCAATTGGAAAAGGACTGCAGTACTTGGATTAACATGTCCATTATTACTGTTGCAAAATTTTATCGAGTTGATAAAGTATACAATTTTTGTTATGCTAATTGCGCTGGAGCACACTGTAGGTAGTATGCGGGTCCCGTTCGTCGATTCGTATGGTGTGTGTGTCCGACGTTTGGGAGTTTTTGCTGCGCACGCGGCTTCCGGCACCAGACCCCGAAATTAGTTGGATTAAAGATTTTACACACTGTTGAATATAATTTTAATTCTCTTTACAATAGTCAGACAACCTTAAATTTTATGTTTAAAACATGTTTCGCTTCCCTAACGTCTGTAGAACTTTCTTCTTTCCCAGGTTTGTTGTATAAAAAAGTAGAGATTGTTGTCCAGAGCGCACTCTTCACTTAGAACTCTTATTTACACGAGTTACGTCAAGTTTTGCTATCACATTAACTATAGTCGGATCAGATGTAATGATTGATCGAGTAATAGAGTAGCCAGCCAATATTGCGTTACAGCCGTGTGTGTACGGCTTTACGGCTTGGGTTGCAAGAACAATGACCCGAGAAAAAACGCCATGCCTGATTTATTTATAGCCTATGGTGCTGACTGCAGAGCTCGGCGTCCATGTTTAGTCTGTGTCGCCTGCTGTATATTTGCAAACTGCACAAAGGCTGCCAATCAATAAACTAAGCTTTATGCTGAATCCCTACTAGTATTATAAATGCGTAACTCTGTCTGTCTGTTACATTTCACGCTTAAACAGCAGAACCGATTTGGTATGGAAGACCCTGGGAAGGACTAGGGATACTTTTGACGCGATATCTGATATCCACGGGGGCGGCCATTTGTATAATATATTGACGGCCCTCTGGTCCACGTCTACTAAACCAGATAGATCCCGGGTTCGAATCCCGGTAGGGGCAGGTATCTGTATGAGCAGTACGAATATTTACATTTATATCCTTAATACCTAAAGTTTTTTAGTCAAATATCAAGCACTAGGTAATTAGAAGTCCAGGGTAAAGTAAAATAATGAAGCATGTTAGAACGCATACGTAAGTAATTCTTAAGATACACACAAAATAAAAAAATCCATGACTCAACTTGTCGTAAGCCGTTAAATAACTGTAACAGTAAATTAATCCGGAAAAAATTATGTGATTTGTCAGCGACCAAAACATTACGGTTTTTATTGTTAGTGACCTAAAAATGGAAGTTGATAAAGACTATTAAAGACAGATATGCTTATTAGCTGTAGGGTAACTCTCGCGCAGCAGACATTGTGTCTTAGGCATAGCTCGATATAAAATTATGTCAATTTAAATTAGAGACATGTCATAGTCATAACAATAATACGTAAGTATGTCTAGTTTCGTCTTTTAATATCCGTCTTTGCAATAAGAGTAAGGAACTATCAAAACCTCAGCATATAATTTTAGCTCGTGTCTTTAATTAACTCAGCGCTCATCTTGCAACGTTCGTTGTTAATTGTCAGTCAACATTTTCGTGAAATTTGTAGAGATTTTCAGTTTATATTGAGAAATGTCGCGTCGATAAACTTGACATTTCGCCTTCGCCTTCCTAAATCAGTTAATCATTCTTACAATAATAAAGTCATTGTATAATGTTTGATTAGTTCTTTATGATATTGCAGATTAAATTAAATTTTTTGTTATCCGATTTCCTAAATCGCATGCAATAGCTACTCTTAGCTACGATGTTATTATTTCTAAATAAGCTTATAAGTAAGTAGTTTTTGTACAACAAAATGCTGAAATGTTAATTTATTGAGCCCTCAAATACGATTCGACAATATTGCTATAGGTATTTTTAAGTGATGGCACAACCAAAGGTTTTCAGAACAATAAAAAAAGATCGATAAGACTCCGGAAATCGAATTAAAATAAACCATAGACTAAATCGACGACACTAGAATAGAAATGAGTGAAAAAACTTCGGTGTAAATGAACGTAGTGTTAAGTCAAGGTTGTCCCGCGAAACTTATTATTCTGATACATGTCTATATTTGAATAGGGCCTGGTATGCGCGATTTGAATATAAACTTAATGGCTGTTGCGTGTTGCTATAAGATTATGTTAACAATAGTGCTAATGATGGGATTACAATGTAAATCAATTATTCAGTCAACTAATCCTGGTTACTGCTGTTAAATGAAACTAAATTACCCATATCACTTTAAGTATTCCGTAACTACTCACAAAACGGACTCAATGGAGAGAATTCTATTCTATCATTGAGTGTAAATTTAAAATGTTGAAATGGATCCTTTAGGTACTTATTTAATGAATGGCAATAGCTATTTTTACGCGTAGGTATACAAATTTAACGCGATGCAACAGCATCAAAATAAACCACTTTCACTAGAGAGGCAACTCTGAAATTGCGAAATTTTTAGCTATTTAAATGGGGTAATGCCATCACTTACTGCTGACTGGAAATTTAGGATTATTAAGTTTTCAATAAAATAGGTAGTTGCACTGGTATGTTTTACGCATTTTCAATCTTTTAAATGTAGAATAGCCCTACCTTACTTATAATGTGGCAATAAAACCTACATAAATGCGATTATGATTATAGTGTCATATTTTACATATTTCTCATTGTGTTTAAATTGCTTATGTGGTGTGTATTAGTGGAGACCTTTTATTAGCTCTCTGTTTTTATAAACGTTTTCCTACTATGTATTTTAAGCTGTTGGTCTTCCAATAAGATAAATAAATAAATAAAAACACACTAACAAACAAACATGTCAAAATATTTTCGACTGAAAAGTAAACACAATCATTGCAGATAAAATCAGTAAACGGAGGCCCAGAATTGAACAGCCTTAGTAAACTTCTGATCGTACGGCCGACCTGCTGTGCACGGGATACTTTAATTAACTACCCGATAAAATGCAGCCGAACCGGTGAAAATTTAAGATTCCACATCCCAACACCGTTATCACTTCCTCTTGTCAATTTGTTCCACTATTTATAACCATACAATATTAAGCTTTTGCCGTTTTATATCAACTCTGCTTATACAGGGTGGTGCTGTCAATACGACAATAAATTTAAACATGGGCTAAATTAGTTCATAGAAATAGTTTGCCATTTTCAAAAACATCTTATTCATTAAATAATTTCATGACATTTCTATGAAACAATGCAGCCAATGCTAGACTATTTAATACAAATATCATGAAATTATCAAACGAATAAGATGTTTTTGTAAATGGCAAACCATTTCTATGGACTAATATAGCCCATGTTTTAATTTATTGTCGCATTATGTATTTCGTTTTCTGTTTTGACAAGCAGGCTTAATCTATTTAACTTTTAATTTATTGCATTTTGACATATGAATATTTAAATGATGTTTTTTCAATTATTTAATTTGACAGTGCTAATAATTGACTTAGATATTACTAGTTTAGTGCCAATATTATAATTTGTACACCCAATGTGGTGGACATGTTGATTCTAAATATATTCATGTACACCATTTATGTATACCGACACATTTTTCATGGAAATAAATATCTTTATCTCTATCGGCGTTGGCGCCGCTAAAATCGCATAACTAGTAGTTAGTTTCACATACAATCGTTAATCGATGCCATTTTGAGGTCTTTAAATTTAATTTATACATACAGAGTGGTGCCGTCAATGCGACAATAAATTAAACAATGGGCTATATTAGTTCAAAGAAATGGTTTGCCACTTTCAAAAAACATCTCATTCATTTGATATTATCATGACATTTCTATGAAATAAAGCGGCCAATGTTATATTATTTCATGCAAATATCATAAAATTATCAAACGTATAGGATGTTTACGAAAGTGGCAAACCATTTCTATGAACTAATGTAGCCCATGTTTCAATTTATTGTCGTATTGACAGCACCACCCTGTATATAAAAGTTGTATAGTTTTGAAAGCTATTTTATTGTGGACTGTAAAATTAATAAAACAAAAGAGTTTTGGTTAAGAAATAAAAGCCTTCATATTCAACATAATAAAGACACAACTGTGTTTATTCGGTTTTTTAAAAACATCTTTTTTATTTGATAATTTTATGACATTTCTATGAAATAATGCAATCAATGTTATATTATTTCACACAAATGTCATGAAATTATCAAATGAATAAATATGTATAAATAAATAAATATTTGAAAGTTACAAAACATTTATATGAATCGTGATTATATGAAATAAAAAAAGTTAGAAAGTACCCAATTTTTTAAAAACGGAGTATAGTAGAGTTATTGATATAAGCGAAGGGTCTTTAAAGGTCAATAGAAATTACGTAAACAAAAGAAAGTAAGTAATTTGACTTACAAACATTCAAGTAGATTACTTTGATTGATTTTATTTTTAGATTAAGAAGCTGTGTAATCTATCAGTAATAAGGTACTTTTTAGCATGTATAAAAGATATTAAAAGTTTTGGTGATCTTTGTGTATCGAAATATAAATAAAGTATGAAAGATTTTTTTCTTAAATTACTGTGGAACTAGATTTCATGCACAAAATCATTTGAAGTCTGAATCACAATGTGTGGATTGACATTTGAAAAATACATAAGCTATAAGTAACAATAGTTTGCTGTGCCTCGGCACCTCGGATTGAAGGGAAAGGTAGCCAGTGTAATTACTGGGCATGGACGGCCTTGCATCTTAGGCTTCAGTATGACGACGCACCTGCATTTTTCCTTGTTATTGCAGGTGTCTATAAGCGACGTTAACCACTTACCACCAGGTGGGCCGTCAGTTTGTATGTCATCTAGTTGTTAAAAAAAACATTTAATATTAACATCAACTACTGATTTACTTATACAATAAGATACTCAATACTCAATACTCAATATATTTATTGCACTCCACAATGTATAGTAGGTGTTACATTATTATAATTAGATCATCATGGACCCTGTCGGGCACGGCAACTTATAGACTTGTAGATATGATACAATTGATGTATTATGAGTGGCCAGGCCTCCAACAAGGTGGAACGACGATCTGGTGAAGGTCGCAGGTAGCTTCTGGATGCCTACAGAGCAGCAACGACCGTCGTGGAAGTCATTAGGGGAGACCTTTGTCCAGCAGTGGACGTCTTTCGGCTGAATGATAATGACGACGATGAATTGATGCCTATCATCATCACCATACGTCCCACTGCTGGGCACAGGCCTTCCTACATCGGAGAAACACATGAGGAGATTGGGCCATAACAAAACCACGTTGGCCCAATGCGGGTTGGTGGGTTAAAGCGGTTGCAGGAACAACCGGGATCAACGGCTTAACGGAGCTTGAGATAACAAACTTCGATTGACCCATCCCAGAAATGACCATGACGAAAGTTGCTTTGTTTTTCGTATCGAAACCAGAGCGCTCAAACCAATACGCCACCAAAGCTCCTTAAATTGATGCCTATAAACAAACCAAACTTCAAACACTTACAAGTATTCAAAACTGTCATTTAGCTTTTGTTTCACCAATCAACAATATCCGAACACGCATTGTTGATGTATTCTAGATGTGAGCATGCCGAGTCTTTAGCATTCTCGTTATATTAACATCCGAATGCGCAGAGACACGGGCCCCCGGCGGCCGCGGTCGTTGTTTACACCCGCGGCGCTGCATTTATATAGCGTGTCCGGTGATGCCCTGTTCAGATTATTAGATGTTTACTTAATTTTTATAGCAAAAGTGCTATATTAGTATATGCTACATTTAACGTTGAAATACTCAAATGCGTCTTCAATTTAAGGACATTTTTTTTACTTAGACAATGCTTATTGTCTAAGTAAAAAAAATGTACTGGCAAATATCAAATTTAAGTCCCGTCTAAATTCGAGGCAGTCTTTATCATCATCAACCTTAAGCACATTTAAAACAATAGCCAATTGTACAAAATCCTTTTCCACACAATTTATTTCCGAACAGAATTACTAGCTTTATATAAAAGCATATTATTCCTTTGTGATAAATGTCATTATCCAACTACTTTATAAACCATGGATCAAACTGCAGAACTAACATTCCGAGTAAATATTTAATGCAGCTCATGTTTGAAAAATAATATCAGATACGTATTAACAAGGCTAGTTTACACACAGCGACGTGATTTGTAGCTGTTTGTTTAATGATCTCGGTTTGGGCATTTGTGGGTAAACAGAATCTATAAACTGCCTCAGCTGTAGGTTAAATATTGCCGTGCTATGATTAATAATGTTTAAACTTATCGATTAATCTAAGCTAACGAATGATAAAGCACAGAATAAAGATTCATCTGTGGATGAAGTTTCTACACCATAAAACAGTTCTCTGAGTTTCGGATTGAAGGGAATGGTAGGCAGTGTAAGCAATCTGGGCCTGGACAAGGTAGGCATTTCATTTCAGGCCTCTGGATGACAACGCACATGCAATAAAGTGATTTCTTCTTTGTTATTGCAAGTGTCTATAGGCGACGGTAGCCACTTACCACAAGGTAAGCCATCACCTTGCTTGTCATCTAAATGTATATAAAAAACTAGCGGCAAATCTTGCGCTGATATCAATGGCTGTCAATGGTGAACGACGAACGCGAAAACTATTTATTTTTTAAGTTTTCGCGACTTACTGAATTAAGAAAACCACACATCACAAGAGATGCTGACAAAGGTTTTCTTGAACCAAATTATCTTTTTAAAGATAAAGTCCCAAAGCATAGAAGAGATTTTGCCGTTGAAATAGTTTTAAAATCAGGTCAAAAATACAAATGATTCATTCGCCAGATGTTAGATCAGACTGTGCTGCCGGCGCCTGAAAAAGCATTCTTGATAATAATATCTATAGTTAGTGAGTCTGCAACAGTTTTGGAATAATAAATAGATTAAAACACTGACTACAAAATCGAAATTCTATTCGTAAACGAGAGTAAGAGTGGCTTTCGGATTCCACTCCAAATATTTGATCATTGCCGTAGTTGTAGAGTTGTTTGTCCATAAGGCGTTGTTTGTTTTACGTCTTTTATTTTATTTCTGGTTCCAGCTGTGTTCTTTATTTGGTTGGACACTATAATCTCTACCCACATTACATTCTTTGGTTTTGATACAGATGATTTCAATACTTTTATAGTTGGCGTCTGTATTATTGCCAATACACAGTCAATAGCACTTTCGACCTTCAGACCGCCCTATTCCATTAGTAATAGAGGCGACGTTCGTAGTGCAAATGCTATGCTTGATATGCTGTCGTCTGTATATGTTAAAGAAACATATATTATTATATGCTATTCTCTTATAATTTCATAACTTTCCATAAAGTGAAGAGCTAAGACAAGAACGTTAATTAAGCATCGATTTATCTGTTATCGATCGCATTATGATTTATTGTAACTTTATCTATTTAGCAAGATCGAATCGTATTCTTTTTAGTGTTAAGTTTAGTTTGGAGTGTATGAAAGCCGTATCGTTTTTTGTATAGAAGAATGTCTAATTAACTGGGTATATTTTTCTTTTTGTGTTAGCAAATGTCTGTGATTATTTTTCTGATTTCAATTGGCTTTAGTTGGGAAAATTCCATAAATTTGATATGTCTTTGCAAAATGTAGAAGTCAGGATATTTTTCTGTATTAGAAAAACGATAGACGTCATAATTATTAAAATAATAATTAATTATTAAAATAAATAAATAAAATAAATAAATAATCGGAATTGCTTTCTTACCGCTTCTAAAGAATCACGTTTTAAAAATATTTCGTACAAGTGAAATGGCTTGTTTCTAAATGATTATTTGCCAAATTATTATTATAATATGCTTTGGAAACAACTAACTGACATTTATCCAGCGTTTCAACAGGTGGGTGTACAACATGGTGTGCCATGTCGTAATGTTGTTCTGCCAAATTGAGAACAATACCAAATGTTAGCGGGTCGTTAACATGACCCTGTCTTTCCTTATATTAGGCGTTTTATGTTAACTTATTAGTATTTTTATTATTATTTATTGTTTTATTTTTATTAAAGAGCTCGGTAGCGTAGTGGTTTTAGCTCTTTGTTTTCGATTATTAAAACAAAGCAACTTTCGCCATGGACTGTTCCGGATGGGTCAATAAAAAAATTAAATCTCGAGCTCCTTTGTGCACTAACCCGCATTGGGCCAGCGTGGTTCAGTATTAGCCCAAACTTCTCATGTGTTTCTCCCACATAGGAAGGCCTGTGCCCAGCAGTGGGACGTATATCGGCTGATGATGATGATTATTATTTTTATTCGTTAGACGATGATATTAACGAGACGATGATATACAATGGTTATGTTTTTTAGTTACTATTGTCATAGCAAGTACTCATTTGAACTCGTTAAACTAACGAGGTGTAATGAGGAAATGCTAATCTGTTTTTGTTAACACAGGAAGTTCACCTGGTTGTCATTTCTATTTAGCATTGTATGCGTCAGCATGGATTGCTGAGCTTTCTTAGTCTATAAAAGCCTTTACTTCTTTCTCTTCTTCTTTACTCTCTTCGTCACTCCATTAAAAAGTTCTGAATTGTTTTCCAATCTGTTATTTAAATTTAATATTGTTTTCCGTAATACCCGTATCTCTTTGCTATTCAAATTTAAGTTTTAAATTATTTATTCAAGAACTTAACATATCTTAGGTATATTAAATTAGCATTGTTTTATTTTATTTTATTTATTTTTGGGGGCTTACACATTAAACGAAAAATTAAACTATTAAATAAGTTTCAAAGAGCCAATAACAAGCCTCCACAGTTTAACTTTTCTTTAATCTGTGCCACAGGTTAATAACGATGTAAAATAATACAAACTATTAACTATCATAAAATAAGTACCTTAATTTATTGCTGGTTCGGAAATTTGCGAAAATCTTTACTGAGAGATGTACCAACAAGAAATTTGGAAGGTTGTTGTTGCACCATATATATTTGCAGCTTTTAAAAACCGTGAGGATCTTATATTTTGTGAAAAAATATATTATTTCTTACGTTTTTAATATAAGGTACCTATACAAATTACATGAAACTCGTTTTTCACCAATCATTCCTATGTGGTTCTGAGAGATTGGTTTGATAAAGTTGCTGTGTCATTTTGTAATTTAATAAGTAGGCAGGTTTAAGTTATTTTAGATACAATGCAATGGTGTTGTTGAAATTCAAACTACAGAGATCTCGCTATAAGTAGGTATTACCTGGAACAGTTTCGTAAGGGATATAAGTGGAGCGGAACTAACTGCATTTGTAGAATTAGTAACCTTAATATTATTGTGTTGACGTTTTTAGACACTGAAATTGATATTCTTTACACAACTAGATACAAACAAGCTGACGGTCCACCTGGTTATAAGAGGTTACCGTCGCTTAGACTCCTGCAATAATAAGGAAAATATCATTTGGTATTGCAGGTTCGTCGTCATCCTAAGGCCTAAGATGAAAGCCTTTCGTACCTAGTGATTACACTGGCTATATACCTTTCCCTTCAGTCCGAAATACAGCGAAATGCTTTACGGCTGAAATAAAAAAGGCGGTGGTAGGGTTCCCAGATCACACTACATACGATCTTACCACCGAGTAAATTTATCTATGTAATGAAGTTGATTTAATCCTGTCGCATATTAGCCATATGCGATAACATTAAATCGTTATAAAACCTTACAAACAACTACCAAAAGTATTCGACATCGAGCTTGACTACTGACAAGAAGACGAGCAGCCATTGATTTTGACTTTTATTAACATGACAACAACAGCAAATAAGAAGGCATTTCCTTTAGTTAGATGAGAGTAGTAGAGCTTACACGAAATATCTATCGCTCTGAAGTTGCATCGAGTCTCCCGTCCATATCTGAAGTTTGGCGCAAGCTGTACCTCGAGCTACCTTTAAATATCCGAATGTCTCAATACTCTTTCGAACCTAATATAAATCACTCGAATGCGAGTACTAAGTACGAATGTTGATTGATTACGGCCGATTACAGCAAGACACGGATATGTCGGTCACGATCGCGCTTGTAATTGCGCACGGACAATTAAATTCTTATACGTTACGATGTAGGTAACGACGAAATGATATGTGGTCGATATGATCGGCATTTACTACCGAACGCTGGTAGTTATACAGGGTGGTGACGATAATAGGTACTATAATTCATGAAAACATGGGCGATGTCAGTCCAGTTCTTTACTGTGTAATGCGTATTGAAAATCACAGTAAAAATATATCAGGTAATATTGTTAGTTAAGTATAGTAGCACTAAATTCAAAATTTTCAGGCGCATGCGTGCATTATAATACTCGTAAATACTTTTCCTGATGGTATGTTGATACAGGGTGGTGACGTTAAAACGACAATAAATTAAAACATGGGCCATATTAGTTCATATAAATGTTTTTCAACTTTCCAATACTTACATCATATTCATTTAATAATTTCGTGGCATTTCTATGAAGTTATGCAGCCAATGTTATATTAGTAATGTCTACATGTTTATATTTATTGTCGTATTTCGTCACCACCCTGTATAACAAACATCTTGGGTAAATAGTTTTCTTTATCCACTTTACTTGGATCATTGTTTTAAGCCTCTGTTGATATTTTACATAATTATTATGGTCTTTTGATCTTGCATTAGACTCTGTTACCATTACTAATGTTTACATAAAAAAATCCCTAGCTCATGATCAGACGCGCGGATTGTGAAAGGTCGCGGGTTCGCAGCAGGACGTAGAATTTTTCTAGTTTAGATATTTTTATAAGTAAACATATTTTTCAAACTTAAATAACAATTTTAAAATAACACTAAGAATATTATAAATGTTAACCAATGTTACCATGCCCGTGCTCTAAAAATTAACGTATTCTTTCTTTCTTTCTTTCTTTCTAATATTATATTGGTATATTTACTTCTAGAGAGTTAACATAACTCAAAAGGGGTCTCGTTCTCGTTATCAAATATAGGGTTTAAGAAAAATTACGACGTAACCATTGAAATTTTTCTCTATTTTTTAAAATTGCAATGTCTGTCTATTTGTCCGGCTATAACTTGAAAAAAGTATTTACTATGGACTGAGAGTACTAATAGGTTTTGAAGAAGTTTTTCAGTTAGTGGCGTTTTCAGGCGGGTTCTAGGCTGCGTATTATTATCATTTATAGCTTTGGTACTGTTTTCCAGCGCTTACATGACTTATGCCGGTGTACAGGAAAGTCCACGGTAGCACGTGTATATCTTCTAAGGTTGTCTCTCAGTAACCATTTTCACATGGTTACGGAGCCGCGGGCCTTTAGAGGCCTTTGATCCTAATTCAAAAGAATCAAAAGTTTTGAATAAAAAGGAAAACTAATCAAATTGATAGAGTATATTTCTAATGTTCGCAAGTAAAACGTTTTTACAGTACTTAAGTGTGACGACACAGACAAAGAGTAGAGATATAGGCTCTCGGCAGATGGTGTGGCGGATGCGCGTATGGTGACCACGCCTCTGAGAACGCCCCTGCAGATTGCAATACTCCTTCAATAGTTTATCGACATCGATGTTTCTTAGTCGATATTTTTTCTAGAGGAAGGCAGAACGTTTAAATAAAAATTGTGTGTACCTATTTAAATAAATAGATGCTACTAAAATGAGCAGATTATTTTAAATGGATACTTTATCGACGTCTCTAACAAGTCACACTTCACTATCGACTTCTGCGACCTTTACATCTTTAATATTAATTGTATTGTGCTTGGAAATTACAGTGCAGTTGTGGTTTCTGACGATCGGTTATTAGTATTTCATGCGTTAAGGCAATAGAAACAGCAATTTATTATTATTGACAGCATCGTGTGTCGAATTTTATTTTAATTACACCGAAAGATAGAATCTTTAAATTCGTAATTTAATCTTTATGATTACTTTTATTTTATTCGTAAGTTTTCGCTTCCGCTTCTTTACGGTCTTTCTAAAATCTTTCATTGAAATGATTCGATCAAACGTTGACGTAAGATATTTGTGGTGTAGGTATGATATATTTATGACTTACCGATACAATAGAATATGGGGCTTTAAGTTAGAAAATATTATATTTATATTTAATGGGTATAGACAATTTTAAAATGTCTAGACCTTCACATTATTCCAAATATAATTTGTGTTTACATAAACATGTTTTGTTTAAAACATAAAAAACCAAGTAAGTACATGATTTGTGACATAAATCGTGCATAATGCGACAATGTTGCCCGTGCGACACTGTCACTGTCAAAAGAGGCGTGAAAAACACCTTTCGGGCCGGCAAGGTGGAGGCGGCTAGAGCAGTGTCTGAACTACACTAGCTGTCTTCGCATATGGACTCTTCTTACCGCTTCACATCAGGTGATGTTAAGTCATTTGACGTGCTTTGTATAAAAAAACCCATGGGCCATATTAGTTCATAGAAATGGTCTGCAACTTTCAAAAACATCTCCATCATTTATTCTTAATTTTTGATTATAACATTATTATAAATGTTTGAAAAATCTTCATTATTTGATAATATTTTGACTAATATTACATTGGCTGCATTATTTCATAGAAATGTTATAAAATTATCAAATGAAGAGGATGTTATTGAAAGTTGCCAACCATTTTTTTAACTAAAATAGCCCATATTTCAATTAAGTGTCGTATAGTGGTCACCAACCTGTATATGGTAATAAACTAATTCAAACTTAGATTATAGAAACGCACATCGTACAATTGTTAGTTATTCTCAAAAAAAATCTAGAAACAAAATAATAAAAAAAAAACATTTCTTTCAGTTGCTCATGCTTTCACTCAATTTAAATAGTAAATAGTGGATGTCGGATAGTTACCCGTGTCAGAACAACCTTGACTTGACTATTTGCCACCCGGACGTCCGTAGTCAATCACGACGATTCACTTCGCAAGGAAATGTACTTAGCGATCGATGTATCAGCTTTCACGATCTATTGTGACGGTCTATGAGAAATATACTTCGTCACAGTATTACAGCCTCAGATTGCTGTACCAAGTGCTTTAGTACATTTTGTGTATCTGGGTAATTACTTCTTGATTTAGGTAACCAGGCAATTGATATTCATAAATATCAATAGAAATAATATTAGAAAAAGTTATGTATCTTGAAAAAAATTCTAGAATAGAAATAGCTTATGATCTGAGACGTGACTTCGACTAATGTTAAATTTAAATAACTCTTAATATTTTTTTTCTAAAGAATACTCAATTGTTGTAATTGTCATTAGCCAATAAGTATGTTTTTTTGTATATTTATAAACTTTATTCCAGTCTAGATATAGATATCTTCCAAATAATCTTTAATGTCAAAATAAAATTTAGAAAATATTAATTGTTTATTCATTTTTATTTATTTATTAAATCAAAATGTCGTTATTTCATTTAAACTTT
Source organism: Nymphula nitidulata (assembly GCA_947347705.1). NCBI lineage: Eukaryota > Metazoa > Arthropoda > Insecta > Lepidoptera > Crambidae > Nymphula > Nymphula nitidulata. Next base: position 2,087,894 of record OX374618.1, read on the forward strand.
AGAATATACCTACTCATACATTAGTACATTATTGGAAAGTTAAAGTCACAAAATAAAGATATCCTTATGTTTTCACTTGTCAATTATTATGAAAAGTAAAATTATTATCATTTCTTTTTTTAAGTCCTCTAGTAGTTATTGCCTAGTGCAAGAATTTGTTTAATGGCAAAATTTAGTAAAACTGTTTTGTGTTGTTTGCTTGGAATTCAATTTCCATCACAATGTGGTTATAGTCGAATAAAAGGTTGGCATTGGCAGGTAGGATGGTTCTCAGAAAGGATGTCCGGCGCCTCCCTAACACAACAGGGGATGGTGCACATGGGCCACATGCCATTAATTGAACTTCCTTATCACCCAAAAAAATCGGTTTGAATGCGCTCTTTCAAGAACGTTTTTTGGTTTCAATGTTGTAAATCAGATTTAAGTTTCGCTATTGACACCTTTCTTCCTTCATTATCCTTGTTATGTTATAGAAACATAAGAAAATAAATTATAAAATATTTGAAGTATTCATTTGGAATTCTAAATAGTGACCACTCGAGCAGGTGGATTCAGATTGACGTCGAATAAATTACCTACAACGATATAAGTACCCAAATTGCAAACACCGTGTCTCTCTGATTGTCTATTAAACCAGAGGTTTCATCTTCGAATCTCATTATACATTTTAGTATATTTTCTAGCACTTATTAGGTACTGGCTATATGTTTCCGTTGTCTAACATTCATAGCACAAGGCATAATTTGATGTCTAATTTGGGCTAGATTATTGTTACTCGTACTTCTGCTGAAATAAACGCTGAATAATCAGAATAATGGAAACGACTCATTTACAAAACTGTTGTTGATCTTGACATCTGCAATACTACGAAGACACTCAAAGATCATTTCAATGACTCCTTAATATCCGGCTCAATGTTAGTCACGATCAGTATTGAGATGCATCTCAGTTTTTCTATAAAGTGGATTTTAGAACGTCAATATCTTGTTTTTACGATGGTAATATTGCGCAGGAACTCAAAATTATTGAAGTGTTAATCTTTAATTGAGGTCTCTTCGATTCCTGATTATATTACCCATATTCCAAATTAGCAGCAATTAATTATAATTTTAAATTTAAATAGGTAGTTAAATAAAATTTCAAAATATTACATAAATAAATAAAATATTACTGTAGCTTAGAGGAGGTATATAATTTAAGGTTGACATGTAGCTACTGTTAATGCTTGCATTATGACGAAGCCAATGGAATGTGTGAGACTATAGTAGGTAATTTTGTAAAACCTGACTCAAACATGTCCTTGCAAATAAACATTATTCTATTCTAATTTATTCTATAAAAGATAATCAGAATATAGCGTCAGTATAATTTATCGTGTATGTCTCGTCTTGTCAGGTATCGGAATGCTGAAGCACGTGGCGGTGTCTCCTCACCGCGCGCGCGCAGACTCCGTCAGCCTCGCTTCGTCCGCCTCGTGCTGCAGCCTCGGCAGCCTCGAGCACCGTCACGACTCCGTCACAGACCTCTCGCATCGCACGGTGAGTTATAGTTATAACAATAATATGGTATATAACTTAGGTTATTCCAGACCTTCTAGCAATTAATAAAAACCGACATTCTTAGATCTGTCGTCTTGAAAGAGAACGGGCATTAATTTGCAAATAATGTCTTATTTAAAGAAATTCCCTATTCTATATCTACATATTTGAATAGAGTAAATGTTTCGGGTTGGAACATTATTATGGTATTTAAGAAACACTTACTATTGTTGGCATGGATTAGTATAATGAGAGATATTATAACAAGTCGCAAACACTAGTCAAAGGTTAGTATTAGGGAATATTAAAACAGCAGCATTGATTGCTGCAATTTCCACTCACGAAATGACCGTACATTATTTTTATTGTACATTTAAAATGCACTGATAGTTTTGAAATTAATCCGTGGTAATACTGCAAAACTCAATGTTACAATATTCGCAAAGGTAGGTATATGCAAGATGGCCTATTTGATTAGGTGCGCTACGATAAAGTTGATTCGAATCAGCGTGGGTGGCACGTCCACGTAAACCTAAAATATTGTCAAGATCTTTTACTTTCCTGCAATTTATTATTACACCGCTATAGTCCAAGCGATGTTAGTAGTTAATGAGGAATCAGATAGCAACCACATCATCATCTGATTTCACTTTCAAGCACTTCTTTAAGATGTCATTTCCTCCGTTTCCCATTGAATCGCACTCCATGAGAACACATTGACCGCTGGTAAAGTGTAAAGAGTTTCTTAGCCGTAGGAAGTGCGTTTCATTAGTTTGATATAGGCCTATCGCCATTACAATAAATCAATTCTTGATCAGTATAATTATGTGTTTGGTAAATATGCCTGGTCTCAGACCAAAATGGTGCGATTGGACTATAAGGTATTAAAGATTACCTTTATCTACGATATCAGCTATCATCCGGTTCGCCTGATGGTAAGCGGTTACCGGAGCCTATAGACATTCGTGTTACCTGTTACCACGGAGTGTCTTTGCCTGTTACCCTGTAAAAATCAAGAAATAGCGTTAAGTTGCCAGCTTAGGAAACGATTTCCCCTTGCACCCAACATAACGTTTTCTCTATGAGATTTTATAATGCTTCTGCTAACTTCAGTTCCAAAAACCAAAAGTTAATATTTCGAATTCACAAGATGATCAGGTTCTTTGATGCAATGTGACCTGTAATTTGCCTCATCATCGTTGAGCAATTACAACATCTGCATCTATTTTGTTGGCTTCATTCACCTTATCTCTAAATGAGCTTTTGTTAGTTTTAGAGATTTGCGCTGAACATTATTTAATTGTGCTAGCTGTATCGCGTGAGATGTCATTAAAAGCTGACTGATATGAGAGCGGGATGACAATGAATTTTCGACATTGCCACCGGTTTACTCAGTGGCTTATTCTGTTAATTAATATGGCACATCTGATGGCCGAGTGAGATTGGGATGGTTTCTCGATTGTTCGAGCTGGGAGCGATAAGTGGCATTGTGCGCGCGCGCAATGGAAAGTGAGCAGACGTGAGAGTGTTTCAAAATGATGAATCCGGTCACTATTTCAAGGTGTCTTATAGGGTTTTTGCACCTGTTGACCGCAGATCGGTTTTTGTAACGATGTTTGTTTTAGATAAAGAAACTTTGTACGAAAATATTGTGTAAGTACCTAACCTAAAGAAATATGCTATTGTTATCGGCGTCGTTTGAATTGTTCTTTAATAAAATAACATATTTAAAATTAAAGCAAACAAGCTTACCACACATACATGGGCCATATGTTGACGATCTTGTTGTCGTCGCCTACGTAATCCGTTGCTATAATTTACATTTACCATGTGTGTTTTCGAAATCCTTACTAACTAGTCTCAGCGCTTTTACGGCCCATTTATCGTGATTTAACAACATTTTTATCCTTTATGTTAAAATTATAAGCATGCCTACATGAAATTAAAAAGATCAAATGCTATAAAAATGTGAATAATTCAAAATAGAGATTTACTTTTACAATGTTTTTTAATGCTACCTATTTTTGAAGCTAGTTTGATTTTATTTTACCGTAAGATTCAATTGTGAGATATAATATTTATACCGTTAATGCTCCGATTGCGTGCTTTTCCGCATAAATATGGCATTCTACTGCCAATGCGACAAAATATCGATGTTCCCGGAACACTGGAGTGTCGTGTGATCGCCGCTAGATGGCAGTTTCCACACAATTAGAAACAATGGCTTCGGCACGCCCCCAATTCTTATGAACTTTCCCATATTGTTTGTTAATGACAAATAATAACTGATCCCCGTAACGGCGCTCTTTGTTGTTACATGTTTTTGTGCTTTATCATTAGGTCTGTTAGTTATTTAACGATTTGGTTCAATAGGTATTATTAAAGCCAGTTTCGTAAAGTCCCGACAAATTAGAAATTACATACCTAAACGTCAAATAGGACTTATCAGCTTTAGAAAATTATTGACGACGAATGAGACGTTATCTCAAATGGTTTAATTATTTAATTGCATGTGCATTCGGGATCAACTATATTTATTATTTTATCAACAAACTTTGCGAAGTAAGTACCTACCTACTCTACTGCACTGCTCCACATATTTTGACAATAACAAATTATAGATACAGATAAACGACTGCGGTTGCGTGCGATATATCACTTTGATTGTTTTTAAACAATCTTCAATATTATAGCAAGACTTTAAGGCTTAGTTTACTAAATAATTTGATATGATTCTAGGATTGTAAGAATTTCTGAATTGAGATTATGATTCTTATTGCTTTGTTATAGAGATGAGTTTCTTGCGTCAAATAACGACACAATATGTGCGTCGCTCCCACGGTACCGATCGGGCGACATGTGCTCGCGCGCACGGCATGCAGGCGATGCATTGTTGTCTCGATATGAAACATTTTTTTTTTGTGGGCAAAGCAATTTAATGTCCGTTAGGTTCTGCTATTATTGTCTTATTACTAACTTATGAGGTGATTAAAATCATTCTCGAAATAAAAATTGATTGAAAGCTATTACTAAAAGTGAGGTTATTAAGTTAAATTCGCAATAGTAAATTGATAGAATAATATAAAAAGCAATCATTAATACAATGATTATAATATCTTATTGTTGAAATTGTTTATGTTAACCTCTGTTTTATTATATTGAGTGATATAACAGAAATTAATTTAAATAACGATTTTGGTAACAGTAATTGTGATAATAAGGCAGTTGGGAAATTACATGGGTAAGTTGATTTGAGACAGAAGATTCAGATTGCAGAGATCGATAAGTATTATGAAAACGCAATACCAATCATTACAACAAACAGCAAAAATAATGACCCTTACAATTTACTTTATTATTGGCAAACTGCAAAAAATACGGTGTACAGTTGTATAATAACATGAATACATTTTGGAATACAACATACTCGTCTCCATCGCTAGATGTATCTAAGAAACTTAGTCTTCATTTGTCTTTATTATTTGGCGTATTTCAATTATTGTGTCACTAAACAAATTCTTTCATTTCTTCCTTTCTTTAAATTATGTAATGATGTAATCAAAGGTTATTTTAAACGACTTTACTATAAAGTTCACAATTCGACGCGAATAATTTACATCATTTGATTTCAGAATAGACAATTCTTTTGTTATTATCATTTAATCACTTTGTATGACTTAAATAACAATAATTTTGTATAATATATATTATCTCAGTAATTTGTGTAGTATCCACAAACCAGACAAAATAAGTATTCTATTGTTGAGGAGACACGTGGGTGGTGAGATTACATTCTTTTTTTAAAAAAAATATTATTACCAACTAATACACTGATTTTCAATTCAACAGTCTGTCAAACTGTGTAATAGTGTCTCTGTTTCAAGTTACATGTTTTCGGATTCTTTTGAAGTTATTAAGTACTAAAATTATGACAGAAAAGTTGTTCATAAAAATATTTCAAAATATTATGGTTTATTCTATGTATGTCAAGCGTAACAATCAGGATTTTTAACTTACTTATAAATCCTAATTGTCACTAAAGCAGCGGTGTTTTAGTAGTGTCAGGGTACATTTGATGCGCTGTCGCAGGCGCTGGTGTCATCTCTCCGGTGGGTCTCATCACGTGCACACACGGACGAAATAATGTCACTTCCGCTCGGTGCGCCCGCGCCAGCGATGGCGTTTGCCACTTTCTACGCCGAATTCGGTAGCGCCAGTGAAATAGCTGCGGGAGGTTTATTGTTATACGACCTTACGTTGTTAAATGTTATTTTATGGTTAAGATGCTTACTTGTTTGTTGGCAAACAAGCGTATAATTATGCTGTTTAAAATACGCGAAGAAAAAAAGTTGCTCTTAGACATTGTGTATTTTGTTCGTCTAATTTTTTCGTATTGTTAACTTTACGATCCAAAATGGAATAAAGGATAATAGGTTTCTTTTAAAATAACTTTGTTGACATATTGTTACATTTGTAACTAAGTAAAAAAAAGAATAAAAGTCTCATCATAACCCTTTTAGGCGCGAGCAGAAATTATGACATGACGAATATGAGGCTGGAATTATGAAAACAGGAAAATGGTTTTTCAGAATGGTCCACATTCTGTCACGATGGGGCCATACTTTGGTACACTCGCTTTTATGCGGTTTGATACACAGGGCGGTGACGACAATATAAATTAATAAATTAAAACATGGGCTATATTAGTTCATAGAAATTTTCTGCAACTTTTAAATACATCTTATTCATTTGATAATTTCAAGACATTTCTATGAAATAATATAACATTGGCTGCATTATTTGATAGAAATGTTATGAGCTTTATTTTAGAATCGTTTTACTATGGACGGTATTGCAGCCGACTTATCTCTGCGAATTTATCAGTAGAACCACGTTGCATTTTTGTTTTAGGACTTCCGAACAAAAACAGGCAATTTTAGCTCAAAACCGAGGAAATCCATAGCTTTGTGTTTATTTACCATTGACGCTGTAGGAGCATTCGTGTCGTATTTAGTATCTTCCTCATTAGCATAGTTTTCAGGACACTCATCTGATTGAGTCCAAGTTTCATCAGAGTCAAAGTCACAATTCATATCAGCATCGTTGAGCCTTCTAAATAGCTAATTCTATGTAGGCTATATTTCTTCTACTCATGGCGATTGCTCATTGTAGAATTCAATCCCTGAACCTAAGTTTTAAATATTTACTTACACCATGACCTGCGACAGTCCATTATTCTGCCTCGGTCGTTTGTAGAAAGGACACCCATTGTCTGTCTATATTATCTGCTGTTTGACATAACAAGGATATAAGTGTATATCGCCTAATATGAAGGTTGTCATAGCTTATATCATAAATAAATCCACTTATCGTATTTATCATTGTAATTCGAATTCATTAAGTAAGTACTTTTTCATTAAGTACTTTAGTTAATTATTAAATTGTATTTTTTATAAAGTAGTATACCTACCTGTTATCATTTATTTCTTTACTTATTTATTTTTCACGTATATTATGGAAATGTTAATGCATGAGAAATAAATAAATAAGGTACAACCAGCATCAAACATATATAAAATGTTTTGACTCCTATCCTATGGCATTAACCTAGAGAGTAATATTTTAGGTATATAATATACATAATTTTGCTGCTGCTGTACAGAAATCAGCAAACGTAAATGGTTAGTAAGAAAGAATAATTGAAAGAAAATGATTGTATTTATTTAGCATCATAAGGGCGTTATTAGATAATCATTTTTAACATCAAAAAGCAATACAATACAAGTTAGACACAGACAATGAATATTATAAAAATAAACATATTATAGTAACTGTGGTAAAATTACTCCCGCTCAGCTTATGCTATAGACGGGGCTGGTTAATATTTATATTTAGTTATTCACATATTTGTAACAATAATTTAGTCATAATTATAGTAGGGAAGTAGGTGAGGTGGTATAAAAATTGGTTACAAATTTACCTTTTTATTGCATCGACATTTGATAGCCGACGACCGGCTGGCTGAGTGGTCTGTATCCCTTGCTATGCAGGCTACTCGGTCAAGTGGTCCCGGGTTCGAATCCCGGTAGGAGCAAATGTTTGTATGATGCGTTCGAGCATTTGTTTATGAGTCATGGGTGTATAAATGTTTATTAAGTATTTTTCTTTTATTCATATACATATTATTATCATTATTTCTCCGTTATCTAGTATCCATAACACAAGCTCTTAATGATGTTTACTTTGGGCTAGATAATAGGTGTGAGTGTATGAATATTATTATTATTATAGCTAATAAGCCTTATTGCTTATTGATAAAAGTCATATGTAACGTTATAAAAATGATCTGTAACTTCTATGTCTGTAGGCACAGTCATGCCTGAAAACATGTATACATTAAGGGGTTCAAAGTATGTATACATCACCTTATTGTTACTGGAACAGAGTCCATATTAGCACATTTAAAAGCTTTAGCTTTTTAGACGTGACTATACACTCGCCCATTTGTTGCAAGAATATTTTCTTATGGCGCTGAAGCTGTAAGTGAAAAGTTAGATTTATTGGATTACCATAGTAATTGTTATGTTAAGCCGGTAGCGAAGGGTTACTTTAGTTGTAACTATTGATGATGACTGCAAATTAGCTTGTGCGTCATCTACCTACTGTGTGTGATACGAAACGTGTTTATATAACGTATATATCAGACATAACATCACTTGTGTCGCTGACACGTAAGCATCAAACATCCTCATAGAGTCTAGAATGTAGTAACTTGTGTAATTGGCTAATTTTACACAAACTACTAACTTCAAAAACTATTCACAATAAGTAGAATTACATATTATTATATAGCTTTTGCATAAAACAATGTCCGCCATGTGCTTTTTATTTAAGCTAAAAAGCTCGACTACACCTGGATTGGTGGATCTGAAAGACTTCCAGATATCTACATACTTTCACTTGACCACTGGTCTACCAGTGTTAAGGCTTTTCTATTCTTTTATTCTTGTGAAATTAAAAACCAAAAATTTCTTAAAAGTCCTACTCAGCAACAGCTTAAATGACGCAAAAAAGCCGGGACAGATGACTGGCCGTACGTGTCTTACTTGACACGTAGCGATTGTCAATAGCAACACCAACATTCATAGGGACATGCGCGGAATTAATCACCGTACACGGATATTACAGGTGTACTTTAACCGTGTGTTAACTGCACAGCTATGCGGTTTCTTTGTGGCAAAGAACTATTTTGTGATCGTGAGAAATCGTCTTATTTCTTTGTCACTAGTAGCTGTCATGTAGAGTTTTATAACTCATAGAACTAACTATAAAGAAAATCACATTATAAAACCATATACTATTACCATACCTACTAAATTCATAGAGTGAAATTATTAAAAAAAGCAAAGCACAGCTGTGTAGCTGAAGGACTGGATTTTCGTCCTACAACCTAGAGGTCCGAGGATCGATCCCCCTATCACTATCGACTTGGGTTTGATCTCCAGGCACAATCAAGCTTACTCAGACAGTTTACAATAAAAAAAACGATGTAACAATGTTGCAAATTGAAAAAAACAGGGTAGTTTATATTTTGCAGCCGAGGTCGAGTGTCGCGTGGTCAGTACCCCTGCCTCTACTAAACTAGTTGCCGGGTTCAAGTCTCGACAGTAGCAGAATACGAACATTTGTTTACGAGTCATGGGGATATTTGTTTATTTATTTCGCATACTTCTAATACTTATATAGGTATCCCAGATATCACTATCTCGACGATATTGGAAAAAACCGATTTCAACAATACTCGACATACACAAGCAACAGGCTAGTCTAAAAAGTAATCAGGATTTATCAAAAGTCAAATGTAATAAAAAAACATTGGCAACTTTTAGTTTGTACGAAAAGCTAGCAATTGCTCTTAGTTATCAAAAATCCTTTGATAACTACTAATAAAAATTGAACAAATTTGAAAAACGAAAAATTTTAATGAAAACCCGTGCGGCGTAATAATGGTTATTGATGCTTCATTTGGGTGTGTGTGAGGGTAAGAATATTTGTTATTATCCAATTAAGATTGCTTGTTTATTATTTATACAAGCACATGGTGGACACTGCAACAAACATAAAAACTTACAACATACAAGTTAGACAATAAAACACAGAAAAAATAGAAAAATTAAAAATAAATCAATTAACACATAATATCAGTAGGTGCAGTCAACAAGGCCCTATCTCAGCATACCTATAGTTTTTGCGACTTTATAAAAACGACGCAGAAGCGTTGTTATTATGAAGCTGAGCTTAATAAATTGTAGTTTGGAGACGATAAGTATACCGCCGCCGCATCTTTTTGGGAGTCTCCACTTTAATCCATCTATTCTGATTGTTTACGATATTTACAATCTACAACATATATTTATCACTTTCTCTCTCTCGCTCTCTCTTGCTGTCTTCACTCAAATATACAATAACGACAGAAAGCTCTAAGAGAATTAGTGTTTTCCTTACTTATAATTAAAATGTTACCAACTTCAATATTCCCACGGGTAAACAACAGCTGCAATTTCTCTAACATAGCAACTGAATTTAATATTTTCATACCGAAGTATTAACATCACTCTTTCCACCGACAGACAGAGTAGTTTAATGGCGACTGTGAACTCTTTGTACTTACATCTAATAGCATTATAACTGTCGTATGTCTCAGGCTTAACAATGCTGCCAAATTACAATAAACAAAAAATGTTACCATTTCTGAAAATGTATATACAGGTCTGTTGGAAAATGCCACTTATTACCACGGATTAAGGTACCCATTAATGTCAACCTGTTCTGCAGACGTGACACCTATTTGGTACGCCTAATGGCCGATTTGCATTTCCACCAAAACTCAATTCGCCGTCCACTATTATTATAATTTTTTGGAAAGAGAGAGTGTATATTACATTTTTTTATTGTAAATTAAGGCGGGTCATTTTTTGGCTACAGCATAGTTTGCCTCTTTCACTATTGAAAGAGTCATAGAATTTATGCTTATTAAAGGTGATGTTCCGATGTTCCCGAATTGTATGGAGATCTGGCCAGGTCTATGTAAATACACAATGCTGAAAAATTTAGTTTCGTGGTACAAAACAAGAATTTTTAGAGAAAAATCTGCAACACAGCCAAATATTCATTATGATGCTTATGTCACTTTGGTGGACATGGCGGACACTGCACCAGTTAACGCTTAGTTGACTTCTATGTCGTCCGCCATATTGCCATATTGAATAACGGTGAAATTGACGAAAACGAATAATTAGTAATTTTCCCGTAATCAGCAGATTTTTCCTGATTTTTTGAGATAGTCTACCTGGCCGGGTATGAAACGATCTCCTTTTGCTACTCTATAAAAGATTACTTTTAAAACTTCAAGATGATGAGAGTTTATAATAGGTACACCCCCTGATACCCGAACTACAATGCTGTTGGCGTTCGGCTGAAACACTTCGCTGACGATTTTACTACAATAAACTGCACTACACTAAACTTTTAAATACTGCTTGAAATAATTCAACTGAAAAAATGGCAAGACATGACTATAGGTTCATAGTTTTTAATGACCAATCGGAGTCGGATATTTTGTCTACTTAAGTATTTGTAGAACGGGCTCTGTCAGCGAAACGGTTGTCATTTTTGTGGGAGAAACGTCGAAAAATGTTTCACACTCAGTATCTACTGTTCGTCAATGGTCATAGTCAGTCCTGGCTATAATTTAACCGATGGCACTTTAAAGAAGCTGTTTAGCCAGCTAGTCGTACTTGTGTTTAATTTATAATCTCATCTGCCGCAGTATCGGGTGCGCTCAATACTTGTTTATTTCAAGTGCTTTATTGCACAAGGACTTAATGAGCCAGTTGCGATTCTCATAATAACCACATACATCTTGATGACATCACCCACAAAGGGCCATGTCGTAAACGCTGACGCATCCGTTAATGCCATTAAAAGATGGCCAGGCGATTCGCGCATGAGTCGTAAATTAAAAAATCCATTTTGCGTTTGTTTGCCATCCTTGTTAAAAAAACACCAAATACATTAATCTTGTCTTTTAAAGCATGGTGTTTGCCAAAAGCTCACGGCCCACCTGGTGGTAAGCGGTTACCGCCGCCTATGTATACCAGCAACAACAAGGAAAAATCACTTAATATTGCAGGTGCGTTGTCATCCTGAGGCCTAAGGTGAAATGCCGTTCATAACCAGTAATTGCACTGGCTACCTTTCCCTTCAATCCGAAACACAGCGAACTGTTTCACGGCCGAAATAAGAAGGGCGGTGGTACCTACCCAGACGACTCTACATACGGGCCTACCTAGTAACGTAATTAAATTATCATGTTTTAATTTCTTCATGTTGATTGGACGTCACAACGGCCGTTTAATCTAGGCTATTGTCTGTCGCCGTATCAGTTACATATACCAAACAAACAATGACAGTCCTATTGTATTGCAACATGACATTCTAAGAACTGCTAGCTGCATCGATAAGCTGTTATCTGAATACATTTCGAAATTGCTCAGTGTTATTTATATCATTATTGTCATTGACATTTAATACAAAATATACATGTCCGAAATCGATGACAATACGTAACAGAATATCTAGGTGACGATAGTAAATTTTGTATTTAAATATTTCTGTGCATGCAATCATAACCATAAGCAACTAATCCACATAGGCATACACTGGTAAGCAAAAAATCGACTCAACACTTACAAGTATAATAAATCCAATATGACTTTGTATCAAATTTTGTATCGTCTTTGATATCAAAAAATTGACTAAAAACGAGGAACAAATATTGTTTTTACCCTTAGTCGTTTTTGATAGAGCTCAGCAGGAGCAGCACCATTGCCATGATTAGATCTTTGACAGGCCACTGCAAACTGAACAGACACTTATTCAACCTAAAACTATGTGATTGCAGATTCTGTGCACAGGAGCGTGAAACCCCAATGCACCTCCTATGCGAATGTGGACCTTTTATCCCCAAATGAAGCCTTCATCTGTGGGGACACAATATCGACCGAAATGATAAGAAGACCCTTAAGGTTGGGAAAATCCTAAAATTTATGGAAAGTGCCTAAATCAAGGCTTTACTTTAAACTATTGGCGGCAAGTCACAATACATCTTTTAGGTCGCACTGACAAATCAGTCTAAACAGGACCGAAAAGCCCCAAATACAAATAATAATAATAGAGTCGTTTTTTGTGCGATTTAAAGATTAATTTTCTTTGGCTTTGGCAAAATTGCCAATTGCTAAGTATCTGGATCAGAAATTCTGAACTTCGATTCTTGTGTCTATAGTACGTGGAATTAGGATGAGGTGTCAGGGCCGGGCGCCTCGCATCGTGAACCTAATAGGCTAGAGCGATAACCCCTGCGCCCGCGCATCGTTCGTGCGGAGGGCCCATTTGATTGTTTGTTGTTGCCGACAGACATGCCGAATACCTATTAGTGTCGATATCTAAATGTGCCTAATCGATAAGAACAGCGTGTATGGTATATTTAAAAAAAGTTAGTTTATTAGGTTACTGTAAACACCAGTATTAGCACTTGTGCTCATAAGCCTTAGTAGCATTAAGTTACCGATAAATTCAAATAATTGCTACGAAATTCTGTAATTTATACGCGTAAGACGATTGGAAGCCCGGAAAACAGACAAAAACATATTTTTTGCTTTTTTTCTACTTAGATAATGGTTCCCATTCATGTTGTCGCTTTTGTAAAAATCTTTAAATGATAAGGAAGTTATAGTCACCTTTATAAATGCTGAATATTTGCATCGAAGCTTAACAGTTCTTATTTTTGCTATACCTACTTTTCCTTTAACGTGTCGAGAGAAAAAAATAGCATTATATTTGAATTTCGACTTAGTTTTCGATTACTGAAAAGGGTGCAATGAAGTGTCTCTATAGGGAGAGTAACTAGAATCAACCCCATTAACATTAGAATTACACAATAAATATTGAGTGACATGAAAATAGGCGCCGTGGTAATGAAATATTACTTTAAATGTAAATAATCGTTATTACATTATTAATCAACGTTAGTCCACTGTAATAGAAGCTGGTTTTGAACTGCATTTGTGATACAGTCGTAATCTCATTTGATAATCAAAACTTATGTTTCCGTATCCGCGATCTATTGAGCGTGTCTCCGCACTAGCCCTTATACAGGACGAAGGGCACATCCCTCGGGAAGCCCAATTGATCCCAATGATCAGCGGAAGTCGCATTGTGCAGCCCGGATATGCACTTGTTTGCGATGCGCACGCGCTGACCGTGAACGGTTTTTGTTAAGCACTTAATAATCACTGCTTTTTAATAGCTCCTAGTTGTATAGAGCGTGAAACATTAATGTGGTCGCTTTGTGTGAAAGCAGGAATTCGGAAGCGCGGTGCTCGGAACTTATGAAGTGGCTGGAGTAACCTTGCCTATTGTGGCCATGCCATCTAGTAAAATAGGGTAAAAACGTGGAAATCCAAAGGTTCTTTCAAGATTTTTCACGCTAACATTGTTTTAATTAACAGAGTTGACATTTTTATCCAATTTTTTTCATAAATCTTAAATATTTATCGTAAGTTTTTGAAAATATTAAATAGGCGTGGTAGATATATTGTCCAATGAGTTTTCATCTACTATTATTATATTACTATACGTTTTCAAACATATTTTGTTATTGACGGACGGTTGAGTATGTTTCATAAAAGGATTTTGTTTTTTAATAATAAGTAACAGTATGTTATAAACATTATTTTTACCTACTCTTGCTGTTACAAGGACTATTACTCATTAGGTGTCATTATTCTAAATAACGACACTAAAAGTTGTAATATTTTTGAGGTATATTATTTTATTAAAAAAAAATAAGTAGTATGCTCATTACGTCAATTGCTTCAACCGCAACTTAAGTAAAGTCCCTTAAAACCATTTTTATCAAAACCCTATTATAGTGTTTATTAACTAGTAGCAGTTGAACAAGAAGGTCGATTGCGGTCAATGATTTTCCTTGTTAAAACCCCAGACTTATTTGTTTTTATCGAGAGTATAAAAGTAAAAAGACAAAGTAATTTCTGCATGCGCAAGCGCAGCCACGTCAGGCGCGGCCGCCGGGCACGTGCTGCGTGCGACTGTGACCTCGCCTTTCTGGGAAATGCCCGGTTTCGGTGGCTTATTGCGCAAAAATGCAAATCGCGGTAGCACTGGGACACAGTAAAGTTGACAAGGAAAGTCTTTTAAAGAGTAAGACTAAATCTACATGTAATAATTATAAATTTGATGATTAAAGTTATTATTTATCAGAAAAAAACTCCAACCTTGATAGTTATAATTATAGATTGTTTTGCTAACAATATTGGTGACAGAGTAACATACACAAAATATGGAGTCAAAAGACGTATAGTTCCTAAATTATCACATGTACGTAATGTAACAGTTTAGTACCATGTCACTGTATGTCATTCACAGTGCTTATACAAATTTTGAAGAGTGTGCCAATATGTTATTATGAAAAGGTACTAAAGTGTTAATCGACTTCTAGTGCTGACCGCACAAATAAAAAGATAAATAACTGCAAGAGGTTTCGAATTTTAGTTCTTTTTGTATATAATTCACCATGGACCAAATACATCAAATACATTCTATTATTTTTGTACCGTATGATATAATAGATTTTTCTATTATATACCAAAAAATTCAGCCAAATTAACATACATGATACAACAAAATTATAAAAAATATTTAAATATTCAAGGCTGCACAACTCCTTTCGAGTCGGGAGATTTTCGGGACTGGGATCGCTTTCCCGAAAGGCCACCAATCCCTGCTGAATATTAACAAATGAGGAAGAGACGTAGAACAACCTACCTACCTATCAATGGTATATTTATATACGTCTTAGCGTTACATAATCTAATTATTTTATTATATTAGTTAGTCAATTTAGTCAAATTACAATGGTCTATTCAAAAAAGGTAGCACGCGCTAATTACTCTCTTTAGATTCGGCCTTGCTTCTGTCCGCTTTAGCATCCGCTTCAATGCAAATTAATCTACGAGACCGCCGAACGAATTGTTAAAGTAACGAATCACTTTGTTTACCTATTCAATTTTATTAATAGTTAATTAAGAAAACAACGAATAACGACTTTCAGGGAATTTGTACAATTGAATATTTATTCTACAATATGCTCGGCAGTATGCAATATGTTATATGTTATAAGGCAATTTGCTCGCCTCTTAATTTTTTTAAATTTAATAGCTTGCTTTTGGTCTGAAGCAAAGAGACGGTCGACGATGTAGCGAGCTTACTCAGAAGGTGCCTATTGAAGCCTGGTTTAGAGGAACAGGGCAGTGCATTATTCCTCTCTTAGTGTGGATATTTGTTCACTCACGAATTGTGGATGTTGCCTGCCTGTATTTATATAAAGCATCAGAAACCTAACATTGTTTCATAATGCAAATCAAAATAAGGGTAGGTAATCTAATCAATTTCCAACAGAACGCAGCATGTAGTAAAAATAGAACGTAAAACTAAGAGAAAAAGAATATAAAACTACTTACTGTAATACTCACTAAATGACATAATAAAATTAGTTTAATAATAGTACATTATGGTACAAGTGTGTAATGTTGGTGATTACCGCTGAGGCGCATTGAGGCCCGAGCCGTGAGGCGAGGGTCTTAAGGAGCCGAGGACGGTAATCATCAATACACACGTGTATCATACAACGTTTTTCAACACACTTCTGAATAAAATAATACTTAAATAAAAAACCATTTTACATAGTAGATAAAAAGTTTATTTAGAGAAACAATTAGTAAATGTGCAGTAAGTAAAATTATAATTAACTATTTTTGATGATATAGCGGTCTCATCAGATAGATTATTTACTGAAATACTTTCATGTTCTATTGTTATTTGTGATGGTTCATTATTCGTGTAGGTAGGTGAAATCCAATCATTGGATGTACTTGGTATTTCGCTAGTAGGATGCGTCTCAGAATCAAGTTTAATTCTTTTTGTGATTTTCGCACAAATTTCCTTCTTGTTTTGTATGGAATCTTCTACGTATGCAAAAGCATCTGGCCATGGTTTTCTATATCTTTTACAGTTATATTTGTTAATTCTTGTATCCTACGGGCACCAGTTACACCAAATATTAAAGCAACCTGAAACAAAAGAAACAATAATTAAAGTCAACAAGCTGCTATTAAATATTTAATTAAAATTAATTTAACTAACCTTTGTAGCCAAATATTGGTTATCTGGAGCATCTTTAATAAATTTTTCAATATCGTCAGATGATAAAACCTTTGATTTTTTGCTTCTAAATCCATCAGATAGTCTCTTTAGATAAGGTGACAAATTCGAGTATGTTTTTAAGTCCACTCCATTCTTTGTTCGGACTGTACTTTTTAACATTGAGTAAATACACCACAAAGAGCTAGGTTTGTACTTAGAAGATAATTCTTTAAAGTACGCCATGAACACATTTTCTGAAAAAGACTGCGTATTCTTGTTGTTCTGCCATTGTATGAAATTTTGGTACGCTAATAGATATTTTTCCTTTGAGTTTTCTGGTAGTAAACTTTCCATAACGTTCTGGGCTTCACATCTTATATCGGGCGGTGTACAACATAAATCATTTTCTTCATAAATTGTATTTGCAGACATCTTAATAATAACTAACTAAATAACTTCAAAAGAGAAAACGAGACGAGTTGTGAAAAATGTTTCCTAATGGCGGGAAAAATTAATCAGTTTTCCTATGCGCGCGCATCGGCCATAGACTAAAAAATGAGGTTTCTTTTTTTTGGGCTTTTCGCGGATAGCTTTTTAGCGCAAATGTAAGCGTAACTCAACCAATAATATTAAAGAAAGAAAGAAAGAAAGAAAAATATTTTTATTTGACATGCACATAACAAACAACAACAAGAAGCTTAAACAATAAAAAAAAATAAAAAAATATACAAATACAAACAGTTTATACTTAACAATAAGTGCAGTCAACAAGGCCCTATCTCAGCATAAAACTTTTGCGACATTATAAAAAACGTCGCAGAAGCGCTGTTATTATGATAGGGCCTTGGGCGTGACTTTGGATTTTAAACTACATATACTTACACATATACATATAGATAAGTGACATAAACTCAATCACATCAGACATGGCTGTATGGGCATTAGTTCCTTTTGCCTTCCCATTACAGGGAGATTTAACAACAAAAAAAGAAAAAAAATATATATTGGCAATTTTAATTATTAAAAAAAAAACTATTACTCACTAGTGAATAATAGTAATGAAAAAGTCACAGTTTGATTATAGGTGTCATTATGTGCCTAATTGCCATGGGATTAGAGCCATTTTATGAGGAAGTGTGTTGAAAATATACATATACGTTATTTGGTATCGTTTGATCATACCAACTTTATAAAAATACTCCAGTCACTTCTTATCATCATCATCATCATCATCCCACAAATATTCACTGCTGGACACAGTTCTCTCTCCACAAGAATGTCACTCAGCTCGATACTTGGGTAGCCTCATCAAGTTACTTCCAGCCGCTTTGAGTCACTGTACACATCTTGTATTATAATTTTATGATGCTATTTTAAATGTGAATAAACGTGTGAATCATATTTTATGTATTCAATTAGGTATAAAATATTTTTGTCGCTATTCAAGAGAATTGGATTCTCCTTACAAACAAGATGTTTTCATTCTTATCTCGTATTCATTCGGTCACTAACCACGTCACAAGTCTCGATGACGTTACCCCAAATTTTAAAACCGTGACATCATTTTACTCGCAACTTTGAATGGCACTCTATTACTTATTAGGAAATAGTATAATAATGTCATAATATTAGAATAATGAGTGACTCATGTTCTGTGACCGGCCTCTTACTTCGGACTCTATGTACATGTAAATAGCTTAAGATAATTTATTATTCTGTGAGTTATTCTTGTAATGCGGTGTTAGTAGAATTTACGTATCGTGTACTCGAGCTAATATTATGCGCTTAGAACCCTGTCATTATATTTACAAGGTTTCCGTAACTTTTGCGATGATTTATATAGTACCTATAAGTTTTTTAAACAATTTGAATGACAAATGAATGAAATTAAAAACCATAGAACTTAAAATTTGGCTAATCTATCTTTAATTAAAATTAACCAGCCACAGGTAAGAGATCTCCTGATGGCAAGTGGTAACCATCACTTGCCATCAGGTGATCTCTTACCTGTGCTAAGTGGTAACCATCACTTGCCATCAGGAGATCTCTTACCTGTGGCTGGTTAATTTTAAATTAAAGATAGATTAGCCAAATTTTAAGTTCTATGGTTTTTAATTTCATTCATTTGGATGGAAGGGAAAGGAAATCACATACGGAATCAGTTCGTTGATATTCTGGACACAACAAACGAAATATGCTATAGTTAACACGACTTAAACCTAATTCAACATTGATATACGAACTAATGTCAATGTAATTCTGATAAGAGGATTTTTCTCACGATTATGTCGATGCAATCCAATGAAATCTTCTATTCTGCACAGGAGTTTCCGCGGGCTGACCTTTTCATGTCTTTCCGTTTCTCGGAAGTAGTCTGTCGCGAAATACTACTTAAGTATTTTGCTTTGCATAACTTAGCTGTTCTGGGAATGCATTTGTGTTGAAGTATGTTAGTCAATATTTGTCGATATTAATTGTTTAACGATTGGAAAAATGGCAAATGAACTCTGACTAATGGAATTTATGGAATGAAAAAAATTAAAATTCAAGTACAAAGATCTCTATTCTCTCAACATGCGTAGAAAAAGATTATTATCTAAATATCAAAATTGTTATACATATGGATTTGTTTAAGGGCATAGAGTATATGCCACGGAGTGGTGGTATTGGTATTTAACACTCTTAAATATAATTTAGGGAAATAGTTCCTAAACTGATGCAGTTCTAAAAAGCACCACATTATGAACATAACAGGTGGCAAGTTATGTAATTTTTATATCAGTTGGGTATTTTTTATATTAAGTTTAGAGAAAGGAACTTTTGACTCGCCGGCGTTTTTCTAAACACTAAATACCTATTGCGTCGGTTTCGTTATCAAAATTAAGTTTAGCTAAAGTAAACCAGAGTAAAGTTAATTATTGATGTATGTCTACATACACGATTTTATTTGCTAGTTTCTTTTAACTTGTTACCTTGTTAAGACTTTGGTTGGTCTTAACAATTTAGGTATAAAGCTAAGAAAAACTAATAGAACCAAATAACTAATTTGATTCCAGTCATAATTAAGCTCGTGAATAAAATATGAAAACTACTACAGTTTAGTGCGATTAGTTTGGCGCCGGCGCTAATAATAGTAATAATAAACAGCTTAATTGGTCCTAACAATAATTATGCTTATGAATCGAACATTCCTCAAGCTAAGCTACCGGTTCCAAAGGTTCTAGCGACGTGTGTATTGCGACTACTTATTCTGGGTTCGCCGGAGGGAGAAATGATTGCGCAGGCGCAGCTATATGTTTCTTTTAATGTGGTAATAGGTAACGCTATTACCGATGTTTCGCTGTACAAATTATTAGGTGAGAAGTGTCCATCAACTCGTAATGAGGCTGTTTTTGGATTTGTAATGGCTACTGTTATTTCGTTTCGATTAATTAGTTCGATTTTTCGATTCTTTCTTGAAATTAATTGACTTAAGCCTATATCTACTGAATGCATATTGTACTTCTGAATATGGATTTTTTTATGGATTGTTAGAACTTGAAGTGTTGCGAACACTTCTTATATATTGGTGTCATTTCTAATCAGTATTTGTAATAATTATCTAATTGAAGACTGGCCGAACAGCTTCGGATTCCTTCTAAATCTAGATCCTGACTCTGCAGTTTTCTGCAGTGCAAATTGATAGAATGCTCTCAGTCAAAAGCTAGATTTGAACTAATGTTACATGATTTTAACATTAGTTGAAATCTAGCTTTTGACGATTTTAACGTAGCTCCATCTAACGTAGACCAGCGTGTAGCCTAGCTCCATCTTCCATGTCACATAGCTGCTCTATGATTGGTTACATTGCATTGTTCTGTATTCTGTTATTCTTGGGCTGCATTCTAATGTGATCTTGCAAAGTCTTATTAGGGTTAAAAGTTAAAAGAAACTTATTTCTTGAAACAAATAATAGACTAGACTAAATGGATAGTTAAATCTGACTCCATAAGCAAGCCCGTGAGTATAATATGAAAACGTCTGCAGCTTAGCCCATACTACTGCGTTTTTATCTTTATATCCAACTGAGTTTGGACCTTTTTTCACTTTATTATTGACCTCATTATATAAGTTGGCGTTTATAATTTACTGTTATTGCTTCTGAAGGCAGGTACACATTCAACAACGTTCGTATAGCTAGCTTTGGCCGTCACGGTCGGCATGCCTCTCGGAATGTCATCGAAGATGATCCTCTAGCCCTGGCTGGTCAGTAGAGCGTGTCGGTCTAAATGTGTCGCCGTTCGGGTGTCGGTCGGCGAAGCGTGTCTGTCTTGTATCCCATCTCGACTGGCTTGTCGGTGGACAGAGCAGCTAAGGGTACGCGCTGGACCGTGCCAGCACACGACTATTCTGTTGCATCCTACATTCTTATGGGGAATGGTAGAAGTGTGTGAATGTAGGAGTGCACAAAATTATATTAATTGAATAGAAGGGACTCTAGGGGACTTTGAGGAGCTCGGTGGAGTAGCGGTTCGAGCGCTCTGATTTCGATCACGAAAACAAAGCAAATTTCGCCATGGTCGGTTCCACGATGGGTCAATCAAATTATTATATTGAGCTCCTGCGTGCTTCGGAAGGCACGTTGCAGTAATCTGCAACCGCTTACCGTGCCTTCGTCCCGGGACCAACGTCCCGGTTATTAAACCGGGACGTTGGTCCCGCTTTAACCCACCAACTCGCATTGGGCCAGCATGGTGGTGTAATGGCCCAAGCCTCTCATTTGTTTCTCCCATGTAGGAAGGCCTGTGCCCAGTACTTAATGGTTGATTGTATTTACATATCTAAAGCTATTAAATACCTTAAGGTCAATGTATTTAAAAAATACAAACTTCCACTCAAAAAAGATTTAGTAAAAACTAAAATAATGTTATGAAGATTGGCGCTACTTAACTCTGGGACGTGATGTTGAGCCGTCACTGTCATTTTCAAACCGAACTAGAAGAAAGAAAAATATGATCATGACAAAGTTTGATCTAAATCATAGTCTAAGCAAGACTTCAACTAATTTTTACTACTCTGAGATCACAAGGCATGTCGCAGTTCTAGTTCATTGTGTGCGCGAATCTCATAGTGTGCGGATGATAGAGGTGATTCTAAAAATAAAAACGAATATACAACTTACAAGAAGAGATTCTTGATACAACTTTCAAGCCATAAGCTTATTTGGAGTTGAGTGGTGAAAAGTTTTGTCTGCACAGCCATAGATTTAAAATAATATCTTTGAACACCTATATCTATAAACAATAAGCGAAATGATAAAAATACAATTAATTATTTACGCTTGTTTAATGTCGATCTAGAAATTTGGCAAGTCTGTTCAAAACTATTCATGAGAAAAGCATAATAACGGTAAATAATATGATTTGCTCATTGTAGCAAGGTTCTGCCCACCAAGTGCCTACGTTTTTGTTTTAAACACTGTGGAGGCGCAAAACTCATTCTAAGTAATTGTATAATATATCTTTTTAGGGTAAGAGTTAATTTTCTCGTATCTTACCGCAGAATAAATTGCACATAGTCTTACCCAATATTAATGTTCTCAGTGATCTTAATCGAAATTTGCGATTATAACTTGATTATAAAGATGGATACCCAGATAAATTAATAAAATATATGTATAATGTTTTTTTATAGTAAAACTGAAGATTTTTGCGTAATGACCTTTTAGAACATTATTTCTTTTTTTTACAAGCTACAGTCGAAACCACATATTATTCTTTTCTCTGTAATGATAAACACATTTGATTAATAGTTGTTCTTGCTTACTCGTTTGCTTATGTATGTTTCTAATTTATAGGTATACATATATATTATTTAAGTCATAAAATTTATTATGTAAATTAATATCTTCTTTAGTATGCATAACAATGAGCTCTAAATAATGCTTAATTGGTCTTAAATTCGTGATGTGATTGAAAAAAAAAACTTTTGGCAATTTGAATACCAAAAAAAATATAACAGTTATTTAGGCAGCTGACGATGTGTGTGTCCATATCATGGAGATTAAAGGAACAAATTCCGTTCTTTCAAACTTTAAACAGGATCGTTAACGAGATGTTAAATACCATGAAAACCAACTCCACATTGGGAGAACTGGGCAAAAGTAACTCGTGTGTTTGGTAAACGAGCCGTTTCGGCCGCTGTCTGCGCATGCGCATATGGTGTTCATTAATCTGGCTTGGGGGTCATTACGCAGACTTTCGCAAGGAATGCACCGCACCCTGCGCTTGCACCGGTCGCCGATTTATGTATGATGACGTATGGCTAATGTATTGATTAATATTTATCTACCATTTTTGATATAAATTTGTTTATTAAGTTATTACCTTCTTAGATTTTACAATTTTTAACTATATTTGCATGCTATATTGTAAATGACTGAAGTGGTGAAACCTCAGATCATATTTCTATGATCTGAGGGTGAAACTATTAATTAACTACTCTGTCAGTTCACTATTAATTGTACTCTACAGTTTACCCCGCTCAAAGCAATACATGATTTTTTTTTCAATCTCATTTTATTCATTTCAATTTAATTCTATTCTATAACTATTTCAAAAACAGCCCCAAACTTCTTGTTTATTATAATATCATTGGCCCCAAAGGAATACTTCGTCTAGATTTTAAAATATTATTCAGTGGATGAAAGTCAATATTTATGATATTTTAAATCGATACATAATTTTCTTTTCAAAATTAATAGGCAAATAAATGTTGCAAAGATATTTAAGAAAAATTCCAGACTAGATAATAATCATGTCATGAGGTGGGAATTCAGCCCGCGACCTTTCGCTGTACACTGTCTTTTTGTTTTAAAGGAAATCGCCAAACTTAAATGAAACTTAAAATTACTAATAAGTGCCTGTGGTTTCATAGATATTTTAAACTTATAACTAATCCGAAATAATAATAAACGAATTCCTTATCTTAGCACTGCCCCTCTTTATGCAGTTGCTTTCATTAAATGCTTCAATTACGTAACCGTTGAACTTCTGAGACATTTTTATCTTAATTAAGTGTATTTGCTTTTAAATTACAATGTCAGCGACACTGCTACAAGTTATAATTAACACTCGTATGATTCATAAACTGGTGTAACCTTCTGAATAGTGATTGCTCGCTTCGCTCAAATCGCTTGGTTCCGTATTAAATCTGCATATTTTGACTGTGATTAAATTACCAATGTTAATATTACGCTATCGACTACTTCGCTCACCTACGCTTAATAGATTTAGACAGGAAAATTGCCCGTAATGGAAGTTAAAAAGTATTAATCGAAAAAATCATGTTTGAATATTTTAATTGCAAATTGTAAAGTTTGAAGGCGTAAAATGAATATTTCAAAATTAGGAGAATAATATGTATAATCCAGGTATAATTTAATTATGTTTGGTCATGAAACCAACTAACAATCTTTTGTAAAAAAAAATCTTCAAATCTATAATATCATTTCTAGAATTGAAAGACTTTATTCAAGTGATTAATTTTATGTATTCAGTGAAAGTGATATTTGCTAACCATAAACACACGAGACACAAAGATCTTCTCTGTGGTCTGTTACTAGTTAGTTCTCCAGTTACGGGAGTTCATAATAATATAATAAACACTGATCCCTTTCGCTTTTTATATCTTCGGGGTCTCAAGTTACTCCTTTGACGGACCGCCTTGGGTGAGTCAGTTGACATAATAATATTCTTAAGCAGACACGCGACCTTTCACGCCTCTTTGATATTTATTAAGTTCGATTCCTTTTTTGAATTTTATGTATTCGTTAATTAGGAAAAAAATAAAGATAATTTACCGACTTGAACGATGTTCTGTGTGAAAATTCAAATTACAAACTCTATCTCTCATAGTTACAGATAAAAAATGTTGTGTTATTTTTTCAAGATTTCAATTCTGTTTTTTATGAGTTTATAAGTTTTCCCATAAAGGAGGTTGCTTATAGATAAAAAAACTACAAAATTGTTATCGTATGATAACAACTGCCTACAATGTTAGCAATATAGTTAGGGTCTTTCATAATGATATTCCACTTAAAATTAAAGACAGTAGTCCACTGTGAACTCTCACTGAGTACGTTTAATCAACATCCGCTCTTTTATAATAGGATTGTTTAAAAACAATCGCTTTTGAACCAAAATTGACAGTATCCATTCTGCGAAACGGACAACGAACGCTTTAGTAACTTTCGACGTAAGTATCGCTGGTTAGAACTAGAATTACAGAATTAAATATTTAAATGCGGAATGGTTTTAGGATTTAGTAGTTTACAAATTTTTTTTTAGTTTACTTTCATCAGTTTTATTTCATTGGCATTTGATTCTGCTACAGATAACAGTCGAAGTTAGCACACAACTACTTACATACATAGGTACTAGGTACACACCAACTCATACGATGCGAAAACATTTGACATAAAAGTGTACTTAAAAGCAAAAGTTGCATGAAATACGACCGATTAGTTTGATGTAGAGTCTCAATCAACCAACTCAACTCAACAAACCAACTTCAAAACACTAAACGTAAACACTAAAAAAAAAGAAACATTAAAAAATATTGAATTTAATTATGTTGCACTTATCTAATAATAAAAGGTTTTTTTCAATAAATCCTTTTTTTTTTGTTTTTTTGGACTTTAATGTAAAAAATTCATAACTAATCATTATTATTTTTGACGCGCTTTTTAAAGAAAACATTATTATTTATTTAGATAACTGCCGAGTAAACTGATCTAATGCGTCTACAAGCACTTCAAAAGCATTTAAAAAGTTTCAGTTAATGAAGCATTCTTGATATTTCCCTTTGCCTTGAGTCTTCTTTCTTAAGGTGTTTTAATGGAGTGTGTGGAGGAAAACAACGCCCTTTGTAGTTTGATGTGTGGCCAGCACTTAAGTGCAACTACAGTCAGTTGTTATTGTCTATTAATAGGATATCTTTGATCGTCTATAAATGAAACCTCCTTTGAAAACACTATTAAAAACACAAAAATTTTTTAGTGGTATTGTTATCAAAGTAGTTTAGTAATCGCATCTGAGTGGGATTTTAAAGTGAAGAACGAAAAAATCATAATTATAAACGCTGAAATCTGCCTTTGAATGACGTTGAAATATTTGCATTATGATTTTATTAAAATATTCACAAAATAAATTATTCTATTCTATTCTAAAAAACCATAGAACGAAAACTATCGCAATTAATTTGTTGCCAAACTCTCCCAAGACGAGACGTATGCAAACGTGCCACGCACATTATTATTCCAAAGTTAAAATAAGAATGCAATTGAAAATAAATATTTTTGAATTTAGAATCACAATGTCACAATGGTGTCTGCAGTGCACGAAACGATGCCTTCGAATTTCAAAACATTACAGTTTTTATATTACTGTCCCATTTTTTAACATACAAATACAACTCAGGGTGATTGGTGTAAAATCGATAATAACTTCTAATGGCGTGACCAAACAGAGAAAGCGAGCTTAATCCGAAACAAACAACTGATTACAGCCTCGAATTGTTAATATTAGACAATAGATAAAACAAAGGATCTACCTAGTTTACTTTTTGTATCGAGAGGTCATGGCGATTAACCAAGGCAATCGTGAATACGATGATATCAATTAAAAAAAAAAGTAATTGGTCATAGACGTAGAATACACGTCTCATAATTGCTTGTGGAAAGTTAGGTAAATAGTTATTGGTGTTAGATTGTGTTAACGATAGCTAATAAAAATTAAAACCGACTTCAAAAAACTGAAAAGGATAAAATAATTACATTTAGGGAAACATATTTTTTGGAGTCGGTGCTTCACGTTCTATTATTTCTGGAAACAACTTAGCACCAACTCAAAAAAATATGTTTCTAGATGATGAGTACCTGCTTAAATTTAATTATTTTATCCTTTTCAGTTTATTACAGTCGGTTATTGTTTTAAAAATATTTTTTCACAATATTTAGCTGATTTTGAAAAAAAAATATGGGACCAAATGGCAACTATTCCGCATCGAACAAAAAAGAATCACGTAAATCGGATCAGAAATCTCGGCGTAATCGGTGTACTTACATAGAAAAAACACATAATCGTTTTTGAAGTCCGTTAAAAATAGGTAGGAATTCGTAAGTTAAAGGAGAAAAAGAAAGCTCAGAGTAGATACGGTGGCAACTGACATAATTATGGTACAATATTAGGACAATATTCTAACAAATTAGGTTCAAACTAGTAATAAAAGGGAGGTAGTAAAACAATACGAAAAGTTATTTTTATTGAGTTAAATAGGGCAAATGTTAACTATTTAGAGGAATGCATTCACATTTCTCTACATAGAGATGCTTATTGGTTTTGTGGGAATGCCTGATTCTTGGTGGCTTGCTATTAATACAATTGTTTCACTGAATTTAAAGTTTCTAAATAAAAATAATACATTTAATACCGGGTGACAGTTTATATTACTATAAAGATCAAAATAAACAAATTTGTGTAAGGGAGCAAAGTGAGTTTGATACTTATTTCTTTTCTACTGTTTCTACATAGTAATGTGAATTGTCACCCGTTCCTATTGGTATAATTATTTTCCTCTTTATAGCAGATAATATTTATCCGGGACAAAATTTAACTTAAACGTCATTTTAAGAATCATTGGACCTTCTTGCTGATACTGTTACTTAAAATAGCAAAACGTGTATTTTGTAAGCCCGTAAACTTGATCTGGGCAGAGGCTGTATACACACTTTGACAGCTGGCTGATAATTGTGGTCGCCGCTCGGCCATAATGTGACGAGTAAACACCACAACACTAAAATGAAAGAGATGTGTAGAGGATCACTTGATATTTTTATTTACTTTATGCTCATTTTCAACAACCATTATTTACCTAGCTTTAAGTATCATTTTCACTTACCGATATTTATCACTGTTTATGTTAACTTATATAGAGATAAAATAGATAAACGTCGCTAATTAACTTATATAGAGATAAAATAGATAAACGTCGCTAATTAAGGGATGTAAAAGTGTATGGCCGCCTGATGGAAAGTATAATATTACTGTGTCTAAATTATAAAAGTAATACATAGTTAAAATCTCTATACGGTAGAATTTTTTGTAATTAACACGAAAAATCGTTTTTTTTTGGAGGTCTATTTTGATTATCGGTTGACTGGGAATGCAATCAGTATTAATTCTGCCCATTGTAAATCTTTTTATGCTGTAAATAGGCCGCCCATTGTGCAAGCATATATTGTTATTTCTTTCTGTTTCTTTATTTGTGTGATGTGATGTGTGTTGTGCAATAAAGTGTTGAATAAATAATAATAATAATAAACAAGTAAATAAATAAATTGAAAAATCTCTAGTATTTCTTGAATAAATTTTGATAAATTTGGACTAAATGCTAACGTGAATTTCTATATACAGTATAGTAAAAAAAAGCGGAAATCTATTTAACTTAGTTAAAATTTCAAAAATATTACATTACAATAAATATGCGATAGATTTCTTTAAAGTATTTATTTCTGTTTAGTTACTCATAAAATGGTTTAAAGTTAAAATTGTAGTTATTTTAAATTAAAGGTTGAAGGTTGGAAATAAATAAATATTAATAAAAATAAAATTCTTCAAGAAGAAGATATAAATAAGTGATTAAATTTATATTTAAAATTTAAATAATCTTTTTATTCACTTGATACTTAAGTTATTAACATATCCGTACTAAATGTGATATATCTGATATACGCATTTCGTAACTATCATCTGTTGTTCAACTTGTCGTAACACTACTTTAATAAAGCTAACTATTATTTCTTAGCGGTATATTGCTGCCTCCATACCAACTTAATTGCTAGGTTGCGGTGTAATGGTCATTCAGTCTTTATAGAGGCACCATCTAAGTACGATAAACTATTGAAATATTATATATTTAACCAATATTATTTGTATTTAAAAAGATTTTTGTATATATCTACGTTACCTGTCCGGATCAGATCACTGAATCGTCTAATCAGAAAACACATGTTTTATTATATTTAACTTTGTCCTTTCCCAGTCAGTCGACGCGCTACAAGTACAATACACACCCAATAAAAAGTGATTGTGTCTTATTATTGTATATTCATAGATTTATACTAAAGTTTTAAAAAATATTTTTCCTGTCGACATTGCAACAGAGCTAAAAAATAAAGCATAAATCAGAATTTCTAGGACTACCCTCATAAAAACAGATATAACGGCCATTAAGATACGTTCAAAATTTGATAAAACACTATCAAAGTCACTTCTAGTATTATGTGTCCTATAAATCGAGTTGAAAGTCAATAAATAATACAAATAGTTCCTGGTGCGCGCGCGCCGCTCACAGGTGGCGAGACGTATCTTGCGCAACGTTTAATGGGTTACAGTTCCTACACGCTCAGGTGACGTTGTTTGGTTAGCGGGATATCATTAAAGATATTTATTTCGTTTTAAAACTGCAAATATTAGTGTATTTCAAGCTGTCTAAACTTTCGGTGGACCAGACAAGTTTGTAACTAAAAAAGCTTCAAGCTTTTTTCGTTCACTACTGATAGTTGTTAAAGATGTGGCTAGAAGTACAGGTAATAGGTGAAATCAAGCAGAAGCAGAGCAAAAGTGGCAAATTTTCAATTGTCAGGGCATACAACGCGCAAATTAAGTGTATAGGTTTTATCATGACCAAACGAGCGCTGTCCACAGGTGTAGTAAACACATAGTAGCACAGTAGAGTACTAACTTTACAACTTACCATACCGATGTTCACAGCATGGGTAGAGTTCTAAATAAACCTGGTAGAGAAGTAGCCAGTCCACTCTACTGCTTACTCTTTGAGCACAATATCTTTGAGCTACTAGGTGGTAGTTCCGTATGTAGAGGGGCGTCTGGGTAGGTACCACCGCCTTTCTTATTTCAGCCGTGAAACAGTTCGCCCTATTTCGGATTGAAGGGAAAGGTAGCCAGTGTAATTACTGGGCATGGAAGGCATTTCATCTTAGGCCCCAGGATGACAAAGCACCTGTAATATTAAGTGATTTTTCCTTGTTATTGCAGGTGTCTATAGGTGGCGGTAACCGCTTACCATCAGGTGGGCCGTCAGCTTGTTTGTCATCTAGTTGTATAATAGAAAATGTAGAGCGGCTTCGGCTTGCCACTAGACAGGCGCATGATCAGTGTACCTAGTCATTCCCTATTTTGACAATCTTCAGATTCCCTGCCAACGAAATAATGCAAGTTAGGAAGTAATGTGTCGCGACTTATCACTGCAGCCTTTTAATATCATTGAATCCTCAAGCGGCGTTATCTCACCGGGGGGCTATGACAATTGAAACATCAATAATGTCTGGAATCTGATGCTTGACGGGTTAACTTGACATCTTCAGTCTTCCCGTGACCACGATCGCTGAAAAGTAATCGAAACGTCGGGTGAATAATAATAATGTAACATCTAGTTGAACGCGAGACAAATACGTTTTATTTTAAATGTGTAGTGCTCGCGAAAATATAAGAGAATACTATTATTTAATCGAATCATATTAGGATTACGTTATAGAGTTGCGTTCCTGCGGTCAGAGCTCATTGAGAAATCCACAAATATGTGAGTAATAAGAAGGGATCCTCTCCTTTTTGTTTACAACTAGAGGACAAGCAAGCTAAAGGCCCACCTGGTGGTAAACGGCTTACGACGCCTTTATAAAATCACTAAGAATTGCAGATCCTGAGGCTAAGATGAAATGCCTTCCATGCGCAGTAATTACACTAGCTACCTTTCCCTTCAATCCTAAACGTAGCTAACTGCTTTACGGCTGAAATAACAAAGGCGGTGGTGCCTACCGTACAATGGTAGTCCCAAGTTGTCAACTTAATTCTTCCTCTTTATTTTTACATAATAAGACATGTGAGAAGTGCTTTAATTGCTATGAGTGTCTGTTGCCTCCGGAAACATATGAAAAAATACGAATATAGGTATTAGACAGAGAAAGTTTTTCATTTACTCGTCCTCTCGCGATGATGCAATTGTCTTTTTTGTGGACTATTACAACAATCCCATTTAAAACCACGAAAGGGTAATCGTGCGATAAAAAATCTACAAAGAGAACATCAGATTTAAAGAAGCACGTTTTCTTCCAACATCCTGTACACCTGGCGCGTAGCACGTGCGCGCGCGCACAGCCGCAGACCGGTCGTTTTTTCCTACCTCCTCATTTCCATAGTCTATGCTCCGAACATATGGTTCCTGTGGGTCTTGTCTTAGCTTTGAACAGGCTACGTCAGACAAAGCTCCACGTTATAGCATCTTATGTTCTCACAAATAAACGTTATTTTCCAACTACAAAGCAATGTTTAGTTCCCTTTTTTCTGTACGCAGGTGATGGACAGATGTCTATACTATTTTGTTTTAGGTTTTATGATGATTGTCCATGATTGCTAGGTGGCTAACGAACGGTGGAGCTACTGTGGTATGTAAAAAAACGGAAATGCTCTGTATGTGACATTAAATTGAGATGCTATTAATAAAATAATTTAGAAAAGACCAATTCACTGAAACGTGTCGCCATTTTAGTCTGGGGTGGAATCCTTTATTATATCGATTCAGTTGTGCCAAACTGAAAAGTTGGATTTCATAAAGTGGCCCAGCAATCATTTTTCTTTTTAGGTCACAATCACCACTTCAATGGATCCCTAATGGCCAAAATAAATTCCATGGACCGTTCTCCTGTGGCCGCTTTTCCACAGTTCATAGAAAAATAATGAAGAATGCCGAATGGCGCGTAAACGCCAATATGTAGACGACTAGACGTGTAAAAATGTTCATAATTGTATTATCTATTTCATAAGGGTCAAATTTCTAAACTAGGTGTAAAAGACAAAATCTATTTAGCCTTTCGTCTCTTGCGAGCCCACTAGCGTTCACACGCAATTGGAAATCTATTGTGTCTGCTATGTGGGTCGGTAAATATTTAATCAGTTCAATGCAAATCTAACATACATATCAGACCGCGACTTAGTCATATAATTGTACCGTTTATGCTATGACGTGAATCAATATATCAATGTTACTTACAATTATTATAAATTAAATCATAATTCTTGTTTAGGGTTTATTAATATATCAATAATTATTTATATTTCCCAATATTTAATATGTTACATACCGTAGGTACACAACGTCTGTTTATAGAAAAATGTAATGAAATAATAATAAAAAAGCCAGTCGTTTATGGGCAAGCGCAACAGCATACTCACTGTCATACATAGCTAATCGCTTGGACTGTCTCACTATTTGATTGAGATATGATATGATATGTACCTTAGTAATTGCTTTAAATTAATCAAATAATATTTAGACGACCGCCTGGCCGAGTGGTCTGTACCCCAGGCTACTCGGTCAAGAGGTCCCGGGTTCGAATCCCGGTAGGAACAAATGTTTGTATGATGAGTACGAGCATTTGTTTACGAGTCATGGATGTTTATATGTTTATTTAGTATATTTCTAATATTTATATACATATTATTATCATTATTTATCCGTTATCTAGTATCCATAACACAAGCTCTTAATGATGCTTACTTTGGGCTAGATAATAGGTGTGAGTGTATAAATATTATTATTATTATTATTAATAATATTACAAATAACTAACCAACTAATTTAATTCTAAGAACAATTGAATATGCATGAATATCGATTTAAATGTTGATTATTTTTAAATGACACACTTGCACCTATTCTCTATCTATACTGTCTATACCAAATTAATTATCGTGAAAATCTTGTATTATGGATCGATACTGGATAACGGAGAAGTAGGTATAGATTACTAGTGGCCGCTCGCTTAGCTGTTGGTTATCGCTCCAAAAGGTAGCCTATGTCCTTTCTTAAGATACAATCTATCTCCAATAAAAATTTAATCCAAATTGGTCCAGCAATTTAGGAGTAAAAGCGTAACAAACAGACAGAGTAACTTTCAGATTCATATTAGCGTTAGATGGATTATTCTTTGGATAGTATAAAACGTTTCTCCGTCTGTACGCTTAGATCTTTTAAACTACGCAACGTAAACTAACTCCTACTAACTATCTCTAGAATTCGAATCCGAGACCTCTGACTCGTAAACAGGGGCTATTTGCCACAGATTAGATAATCTATTGCCACTCGACCAGTCGGTCGTCTATTAATGAGCAGTGGAATTCAGTGGATGTAGTGTCTGTTTAGTTTTTAAGCCTGACCCAACTGAAGTGGTAGTAACAGACAGACAGAGGGTTTTAAATAGATATTTTATTACGCATTCGTCACAAATGTAAGACAACTGGAACAACATTGAGGTGTGGAAGGGATAGTTTAGTTTTCAAAACAGTCGTTAAAACGTCAGACTAGTGATGTAATAGTTTTATGTTCATTCTGCTTTTCAGTTTCAGGCTTCTTAATTTTATAATAGGCAACGTAGTATTCCCCAAGGTGCTATGAGCGTCTGTTTTCTCAGCCGTTCGCTTTCTTCTAACTGGTCTGTCTTGATTTGCGTATTTCTCTTTAGATCCGGCAGTCGAAGGTCCGAAAGTTAATCTTAGATCTTCAGATTGGAGAGAAATAAAAATCTTCTTACTGTTTGAGCTTTTGCTTGCAATTTAAAATAGTAATAGTAATAATAATTTACTAGGTGGTAGGCCCGTATGGAGGGTCGTCTGGGTAGGTACCACCGCCTTTCTTATTTCAGCCGTGAAACAGTTCGCTGTGTTTCGGATTGAAGGGAAAGGTAGCCAGTGTAATTACTGGGCATAGACGGCATTTCATCTTGGGCCTCAGGATGACAACGCACCTGCAAAATCAAGTGATTTTCCCTTGTTATTGCAGGTGTCTAATTATCTATAGGCGGCGGTAACCGCTTCCCATCAGGTGGGCCGTCAGCTTGTTTGTCAAATAGTTGTATAAAAAAAAGTAGGTACAATAGTTTATATATGTAGTGACTATACAGTTTACGTTGGTTTCTATCATTGGCTACGGTAACCGCTTACTATTAGGTGCCGTATGCTAGTTTTGGGACCCTTGTTGCCTTTTTGTAATAAAAAAAAATGATTTAGTTTTCCTACTATGAAATAGTTTATAGTCAAGTGCAGTGCAAGTTTATTGTACTGACGATACTGTAAAGCCGCCTTTATTAAGAACGGAAGAAGGACTGTCTCAAGCTCTAACTGTTATGCTCGATTAGTTGTCAACTGTACAGCAGACCAGACAAAACTCAAGTACATTATTATGGCTAAGTTAGGTCTCTGTGCGTCATTCCCAGCATTATTTTGTTACTTACGGTGCTTTATTATACTTTGTAAGGAGTCGTTTTACGCTCGTGTAAGTCCATTATTTGCGTGAGTCACCGCACTACAGAATTTATCTTAAAAATGTTTTTACAAACGCTACCACTTACTGAAGTTTCCGTATTTTTTTAAAAAATATGGCTTCATCGTCAGAACATAATATTGGTGTATTATAATAAGACTGTCCGCTTGAGAGAATGCGGGTTCTAAAATCAAGAGAGGCATACAATAATTAGGTCTTATCTATGAAGATTCATATGAACAAAATTGAGAAGAAATTATTGCAAACAATTTTCATGTTATTGAAAATGTCTACAGCTGATACTACAGATATTATATTCTAGTAATAAATATAGCGATATTTAAGAAAAACTTATTACAATTTTACAGTTGACAATTTATATCTACATTTTAATTTTCGGTACAGCTAAAGATAAAAATAATGATTCGCCAAATAATAAGTTAAGTTGTCTACATAATCGCGTTGAGCAAACATCCGTTGCCTAAGCTAGTACCATTATATTGGTCGGCGCGTGCGCAAGCGCCGCTGACGATTCAATTAACTGGACGCGTTTATGCGCTCGTACTAACAGATTCTATTTTTTTATACTACTAAAGAGACAATAAGCATACTACCCACCTGATGATGAGCAGTTACCGAAGCATATGGACGCAACTCCAGGGGTATCACTGCGGACTCTATTAAAACTTGATCATCCATGCCCTTTTCGACGATACTCATGCTGTATTCGTTTGAGAAAACTTAAAAAATCGGATATTTAAAATATCTAATAATAATAATAATATTCATACACTCACACCTATTATCTAGACCAAAGTAAGCATCAATAAGATACTAGACAACGAATAAATATTGATAATAATATGTACCTATATTAGAAATATACTTAATAAACATATAAACATCCATGACTCGTAAACAAATGCTCGTACTTATCATACAAACATCATCATCATCTCATAATACAAATACTCATCATACAAACATTTGCTCCTACCGGGATTCGAACCCGGGACTTCTTGACCGAGTAGCCTGCATAGCAAGGGGTACAGACCGCTCGACCAGCCGGTCGTCATGAATGAAAAATCTGAAGAAGTTTTATTATGCAGACTATACAAAGAAGATACGTAATAAGCAAGCTGATGATTGCCGCAAGCCAACTGAACTTATACATGATAATATATTGAAGATCTTCTCCAGATATAATCCATATTGGGGTAAGTTAGTAAGAAGAAGATGAGAAGAGAATGTACTAGATAAGATGGCAATAATTATAACAGTCATCCCCAAGCAAAAATCTATAATTTTGTTTAATGTATTTAAACGTTAGGGGATCATTTAAACAACCGTGTTGATACTTAACGTGTAGCGTTTTGGTAGTTCCAATAATTTATGGTAAGTGAAGGCAGTTTAGGGGATCACTTTAGATTACTGAGGTGCAATACTAAGTAGTTTATTTATAAATGCTGCCACTGTTTTTGTAGCGTAGGGTTATGTTTGAACACCTGGGCTTTGTTTATTTTCAGTTCGTAATGCTCTTCAAATCTTAGATGGCATGAATACTAAATCTTCGAGGTCCATAGAGCTTCAGCAGTCACGTTTGAGCAGTTTGTAGTCCCCGCTGTTGTTGACATACCAGAGGTTTCAACAGAGCTTTTTTTCATACTACTAGATGAAGATGACAAACAAGCTGATGGCCCACCTGGTGGTAAGTGGTAATAACCACCTATAGACACCTGCAATAACAATGGAAAAGGCATTTGGTATTGCAGGTGCGTTCTCATCCTGAGGCCTAAAATGAAATGCCTTCCATGCCCAGTAGCTTAACAAAATAACTATAAAAATAATACAAATTTAGTGTAAACTAATAACAATACTCTCTCTCTACATCATTTTACATAAAACATACCTACCCCCTGAAAAGTAAGAAAATATTGAGACTCATAATTACCTTATGGATGGTTGTGGAATGACCTCCCTGCAGAGGTTTTCTCCAACGAGTACAGCATGGGGTTCTTCAAAAAGGCTTTGAAAAACTTTTTACAGGGTCGGCAACGCGCAAGTGTTATCGCTGGTGTTGCAATGCAAGCGTCCATAGGCTACGGCAACAGCTTACCATCAGGTGGACCTTATGCTTGATGGCCACCTCAGTGATATAAAAAAAACCTTATGGATATAGCCGCACCTGTAACGTAACTGATTACACGTAAAAGAACTCCCTCGTCACCTTTCAGTGACATAACTCCATAGAGAATGTTCCAGCAAACGTGGTCTGAGAAACCCCGTGCTAGAAGATGGAGAGGTGAAAAGAAAAAGCATTTTAGGCAGAAATTATGAGATCGATGCCGATGATGAAATCACTGGGCATGGACGGCATTTCATCTTAGGCCTCAGGATGACAACGCACCTGCAATATCAAGTGCTTTTCCTTGTTATTGCAGGTGTCTATAGGCGGCGGTAACCGCTTACCACCAGCCCCCTTATTCTCAACTGTCGGAAAGAATTCGCATTTCGGAAATTCTATACCTGCCACTTTTTATTGCGCTGCGTCAAAGCGAGACGGCATGTGACTCGAATCGAATCCGTGATTCGACAGTCGAGAATAAGGGTGCAGGTGGGCCGCCAGCTTGTTTGTTATCTAGTTGTATAAAAAAAAAATCGAACGCCTTCCACTGAAAATGATAAAAGTTAATAACTATGTGTGATGCTATGATTTAGGTATCAAAATTATGTGTATGTATATTTCATCGGTTGGCTGGCTCCAAGCGAATGGCCATCCACAGGACGCGACTAAATTAGGTGAATGAGGTGTGACGCGGGCGCAGGAAATTAGGAAATGGGAAGCGCGCCCGATCGTCGCGCGCCGCTTTTTGTGCGCCATCTTATTTTAAGCTAGCATCCGTCGAAATATTTGATTGTAATTAGAAACTAGCCATATCGAGCGTGGTAATTTGTTAAGGTGTTTAAAAACTGATTATAGATGGCTATTAATTTGTGTCCTCTGGGGACTCGTATTTTTGGTTCAACTCTAACGGCGTATTTTGATGATCCTTAAAGTCAGATTAGAGATTAGAATCAGTTTGAGTCTCTAGCTGTATGACGCTTTACTCGGGGGTTTATGGGTGTGTTTTCTCTCTTTCATAGATTATGTCTGAAGCCTGAAGAATTTCTATCTGAATTTTATCTGAAGAATAACTAAAATATAAGACTAAAGAAAAAAAAATTGCTACCATATTTTTTCCTGATATCCTTCTTTAGATAGCTACGAATATGAAAAGAGAATCCTACTGAGCGAACACCTCAGCATGCGGACCGAAACCGCACCCGCACGAAGCCTAAGCATCCCCTATCAGTGTCCTGTTTTAGATTGTTATTTATTTACCATTTTATGTAAGTACAGACGACAGCACATCAAGTGTAACAGTTGCACTACGAAAGCCGCCTTTATTACGAACGCAGTAAGGGTGGTTACAAGGTCAAACTGTTACGTTTGATGTGCTGTCGACGGTACACACAACATAAAGAGATTAAATTTAATTGACTGAATATCAAAACAAAATTATAATTATTATGTTTTTATTCTACAACTTTTTGCCTACTTACTAAAACTTTTATATTTTCTGTTAGCGTTAAATTAGCTTAAAATTACCAGTTAAAAGCAAGTACCTACTTAACTCATTAACTTATTTAACGCCAAGCTTCCCGTAAACATTATTCATTATTCAATAAAACGATAATATTTAGACAAGTAAAGTAGCTACTTAGGTACCTGCTTGAGCAAAAATATGTAAGTATTGGTAATTGCAAATAATTATTTAACGCACGTGCTGTTACCGGTTGATGTGGTGATAAAATACCAGCAATTTAAACGAACGCTACCTTAATGCTTTAACGATTTGTTAATTGTTATAGTTTTAATTGGACATGTAATATGCAACGTCATAGTGGACGATATCAACTACGTAACAAGTCTCTAAACTTACCAAAGGATTACGAATGAGTCAGGCCGAATTTGATTAAAAAGACGTAGGTATAGCGTGATTTGAACCAATGAACTTCGAACTACGATTATAATATAAGTTAAACCCTAATATTTTGTAAATAGCATATTAACAAAGTTTCACTATTATAACACTATTAAACAATCAAACTAGCTTACTGATAGCGCTGTTCAATTGAAACTATTCCTGCTGCTGTCTGTCTGCCTCTGTATTAGTTCTTCGTCATCGAGTAGGCACGAGGCAGCAGTAGGTATAATCAGACCATTTTCTCCGCTTGAAAATGATTCCATCTCTGAATTACCCACTATTTTTTTAGGATATTCAATATCCACATAATAAATGCGATATAAATTCTGTCAGCCAGCTACTCTTTCTCTCCTAACTAGCTGAACCGATTTAAGTGACCGTGAGATATATTACCTACATCCTGACATGACAGGCTACTTTTGACGCGATAACTGACATAGACTAGATAAAGCTCGAAAAGATTATTCGAGATCTCGAACTGCTCCGTGTTTTCTGTTGTTCCCGGATGTAACTGCAACCGCTTTAACTCACCAACCCGCATTGGGCCAGCGTGGTGATGTTATGGCACAAACTCCTCATGTGTTTCTCCCATGTATGAAGGCCTGTACCCAGCAGTGACACGTTAATAGACTGGAGATGATGATGGAACTATATGCCTTGCGGACGATATCGCCCCAACTGCCCGTCGGACAATGACGTCTGCGGCCGCGGAATCAACGGCGATCTACAATTAGTTTTTGCTTGTCGTTGCTTTTGTGTGTAACGGTTCGTAGACCCACTAATCGAGATCTGCTTCGTTAATTATAGTTGATTATATTCAGTTTGGTTTTTGCGCCAGTGTAGGTTTGTGCCCCACAGTGGGACATATATAGGCTGATGATGATATTAGAATAGTTTCACCTACCCCAAGATATGGTATAATATTTTGGGGTGCAGACAGATAAACCATTTTTAAACATCCAAAACTGTGTCACAGTCAATGTTATCTTTAAAAATGTATGAACGCTGTGTACCTGCGTTTAAATCATTACAAATTTTATTAGTCCCATGTACGTACTTAATTACCTACATATTAGAGTTATCACTATTTGTCCAAAAAATTAACTATTTGCGAAGTCGTTGTTGCTATCATGTTACCAAATTATCTCCGACGTCATTAAAGCATCAGCTTTGGTCAGTAAAAGTATACTGGGTATGGCTCCTCCAAGAGTGTTAAATAAGTTACCTTATGACAAAACTAATGAACATTGCACAGTTGAAAAAACAATTGACTAATCTTTTATTCCTCATAACCAGCGTATATACTGCTAGGCACAGGCCTTCCTACATGGTAGAAATATTTATTATATTAGAAGCCTGGAATATTTTACTGAGCTAGAGTGTCCAGATCGAGAAGATATAAGTGGCAATCTCGCTTTTCAAAACTTCAGATACAAAATAAGAGAGCACCTAAATCAGATTGCACCTAATTGTGCATAAAAAGTAAAATTATCTACAGAGTACTGATTATACTTTCATTTTGAATCATCTAATCAGAGATTCAATCAATGAATCAAATGATTTATTTCCATGAATAAACAATTTCAAAGACTAAATAAAACTCGGTTTTCACTTTTCATTTCATCTCAATGAACCTTTTAAAATTTAAATCCATTTTACATACCGAAGAAACAATTAAGCTTCAGCGTAATTCAATTACTGTTTTACTAGAGTAGCGGAATGTACCTGACATTTAACCCTACGATTCTCGTTGACTCAATAATGGACTAGTGTAAAATGAACTCAAAATCCTATCGTTAAGGTTGAAATTGATTGTAACATACCATTGCGCTCAGCAGCCGCCGCGTGAAGTGATGCGTAAACGCATGAGTGCATTTTTATGTGGTTATGGTTTTTGTAGTGTTACTGATGCCGTAATTCTTTAGTTTGATATGTACTGCTATGTAGGGAGAAATTTAAACGCTTAATTTTGGCTAGAGAATAGGTGTGAAGAATATTATTATTAACAATTAAATCAATCGACATCATTCAACTAGGCTGTCAAAAAACCCGCAATTTAATCCAATAAGATAAAAATCGATCTAAAAAAGCATATCATCGATTGCTTCCGCCAGTAACAACATTAACGGTTGCAAATTTGTATAAAAAGTCACCAAGTTTTTGCCGAAATGAACTGTATATCATTGTTGTCACTTGTCAACTTCTTATAGGTTTCTACGGAAGCTTATAACGCATTTTATTTCAAATCGCCTACTTTTAGGAACTTTTAAATTAATTTTTAATGAAATCTTCGACACTTTTCTTTTTAAGATGGCAGAATTGTATTCTTGATTTTACAAATGATTACGTTTTCGTTTCATTTCAAAACCAAACTCTTGTGTGAAAATAAATATTGGCTAAAGCTTATACTCGATATATAGAAACATAGCATATCCATTTTACATACTCCACTCGCATTTTCTCTTCAGCGATATTTTGGAGGTTTCAAGGTCTTGGCCATCATTCTACGTCAACAAGTTTTCATGCGAAATGTCTTCCACATTTCTATTAATAATAAGGTCATCTCGAAATATTTAAGAAGTAGATACATTATTAGAGAAGAGTACTTATTAGCTCGAAGTCTTTTTGAGTTTTGTACTTTGCAGCTATTTGCTTTTGCTTTTTGCAGCTTTTTGCTTTTGTCTGGTACTTAGCAGCTTCACCTCAGTCTTGAAGGAATAATGTAGGAACCTGCGCTATGATAAGGGTAATTTTCTAAGAGACATGTTCACAATCTCCTCGGTTCGCACTTCCAGGATGTAGTTAGCAACATAATGCATGAGAACGGAAAACGTATGATCTTTTTCTTGGCGACATGAAGTTTGCATGCTTTTTCTCTATAATAGTAATTGTAAAGTATTTCACTTCAGGAATTTATACAGTAAAGGACCATTCCCTTTAGGTACTGGAATCTGTAGATTTTTGACTAGCATATCAGTTGAAATAGGGCTTTTAAATATTTTGGACTATACTTGAGCCAGTTTCTTTCAATAAAGAATAAATGTAACCAAACCACTGTCATTTTTGTTATAAGTGACAAATGAGCAAGATAGATAGCGAGTGAAAGGGACAAACCTATACCTACAAAATGATATTTGGTTTGCTTACAAAAGTAAGCAAATCAAATATCATTTTGGATTTTTTGAGGAAAATATCCTCTATCGAATTTGGTTTAAGTAAAAGTAGCGATAAAGCGTTTACGAGGTTTCAAGTTCCAGAATCAATTGTTGAATACAACAGAACTGTCATCTATTCTGTGTTGAATACAATATGCATTTTCTCGATATTTAATCATTGGTTATCATTAAATCATCAGTTTTTAAATCGCAACTAATAAGATCAAAAAGAATCAAAGATTTATAAATATTAATAATAAATAAATAAGACCAACTGGTTTTTATTGAGTTAGGTAACTGCAAATTAATTTAAGAAGTAGCTAATAATGGTGTTTTTGCTAATTGGGTTTACGAAAAATGATTCACTCGTACCTTCAAAATGTTAATTGTAGGTAATGTGCGTTTTGCGGAAACGGATAAAGCAGCGGACACAAGTAAACATTTCAAGTATGTAGGTATTATCATTTCTAGATTTGCAGATAATTCGCTAGTTACAGCAAATATAACTAACTGCCTTTTCAGCAAATCAATATGGGTCAACGCCTGATAATATGAGTTAAGATAACGCCTACAATGAATTCGATTTTGGTAGCCAAGTCAAATATACAGGAAGTCGATTATAGGTAACACGACGACAGTACTCACAACTATATTTAAAAATTCCTTTTTATGCAAGGGTGGCAGTTGTCGTAGCAAGACGCTCTTAGCATCTTGGGCACCACTCACGCTTAGCCTACCCTGTGTAAACCAGGAGAAAACGTTAATTTGACAGCATAGAAGAAGAGTCCCTCTGTTCCCAATACCACATGCTCAGTGAACTCTGGCGATCTACGATGAGGAGGTGGTGTGGCACACAACACCACAAATAGTGATATGTAAGTGTAAGTGATCTACAGTAAAATTGTTTTGAAGTTTTCTCATAGAGCTGATTTAAAATTTAAATCTTGTTTTGTATGATTTTCTTTAATATTACTTCAGCAATAAAGAGTTGGATGATATCAAAAATTAAATCGAATCGAGTGGTAAAAATACCACTGCCTTTACTTTTCTATGTTCTTATTTATTGATAGTTTTCAAACTTTGCCTATCGTGTAGGTATTCATCTCAATCAGCTACAATAAGTATTGACGTTTACGACCAGTATTCATTCTCCACGCCACTCTTAATTATATCTAATAAAGTATCAACTTGAGTGATCATAATTGTAACCTATTCTATCTAACTAGTTTTTAATTTATATCTTTGGAAATATGCAACGAATGCTAAGCTGG
Organism: Nymphula nitidulata; assembly: GCA_947347705.1. Taxonomy (NCBI): domain Eukaryota; kingdom Metazoa; phylum Arthropoda; class Insecta; order Lepidoptera; family Crambidae; genus Nymphula; species Nymphula nitidulata. Next base: position 2,130,544 of record OX374618.1, read on the forward strand.
ATCATGAAACACAGACAGATGTATATGCTTTTGAAATTCAGAAGATAAATGAAAATAAATAAAAAATTAAAGACATTTATGGCGGATGAAAACAGAGACACGATTATATAGTAATTTGATTGTTAGATAACATTGATTTATATCTAGGCAGTAAGCCAAAGTATCTTCACACAGAATTAGGTACCTAATAAAAAGTAGAATATAACTACATGAAATGTTATTCACAAATGAAAGTTTTTCTTAACTACATACCTACACGATACAAATATTTTACATAATATTCTTTTATATTAATATTATCATAGCTTCTTTATATAATACTTCTTTTTCATCTTTTTCTTTTAATTTAAGTAACTGCTTAATCGTGACGAGCTGTCAAAAATGATCACGATCACCTATTTTGGCTGATGAGTGACCGTTTAATTCACATAAGCCTGGATCAAGCGAAGCGAAAATAAAAAAATAAATAAATTTGCGCAAAAATTCAATTGGATTAAAAGTTCAATGTATTTTTGTGGTCGTGATTGCCACGTCACGGGTGTCAATTAGATTCCTTCTTTGAGCCGTATCAATGATATTTTTTCCAATTGCTCTCGTGCTTTTTGCTCGGCTCGTTACCGGCCGGCGCGGACACCGCATTCCTCTTGCGTCCGGTGACTTTTGCGCTTTCCTTCCATGAGCGGCGCAGGCGCACCTATAGCAATGAAGATGACCACTTATACCGATACTTTCTTTGCAACTAATGAGATTTTCATATTTGGTTCTTAGAAATATACATAATATTTGTCTTTAAGTACCCACATGTGACTAATTTATTAGATATTATATGCATGCCAGTTAACTGTATCTACAAAATCGTTGGTTTTTAAACGATACTAAAATAGGGAGGTATCAGGTAATTGTTAATCCGATTTGATTGAATGTTGCATTTCGCACGCATATAATCGATTTCACATCGCCTCGGTGCCATCACGATTTTTTTCTTACCAAAAATTTCGTACAAAAGGTTGTTTCGTTTCCTGTGCTTTGCAAAAAGGCGATAATTCACAGGCTGTTTGTGCAATACTAGTGAGTATTTCCTGGCGTCGCCCGGCAGGTGGGTGTATCGATTTACCCTTTGTAAGGGCTGAGAAGCGGTTTCCGGCTATGACAGTAGGGCTATAATGTGACAGTAGTGATCGCACGGCGACTCGTGCGCACGCGTCATGGCCGCGCCTATACCCGCTCCGCGCATGCGCTTGGCTCTCCACCCTCATAACATTCACGTGAGTTGCTGGAAGATACTTTTGATAACTTCTTTCTTAAATTTGGATTCGGAAGACAACTTATGTCTCTTTTTATACTCCTCAGTTTTGTTTGGGTTTTAACTTAGCCCCGAATAATAAGTGTTAACATCGGGAAATTCTTATAAGTTGAATATTCCAGTCGAGCAACCATGTGTTTATAATATTCACTCTATTCAGTGCTGTTGCATATTTTCGCGATTGTGAAAGGGCAGCGGTGGCCTGCGTGAGAACCTGATTTTCTGCAATCTTAGCATTCTGTTACGTTTCAATAGTAATTTTATTGTCATTTTCTTGGGCGTTCTCGGGTAATTTCGGGTTTTGAAACGTTTATTTCACGATAATTAGTGTTAGAACTCTTTGTGATATCAAACTAAATATGTGTGTCGTAATCAGCATTTCTTGCCTACTGACTTATGATGTAAAAAGTGCTTAAAAAGTTAAGTTGTATGTCTAAAGATTTCAGGCTGACAGATGTATAAAGCCAGCCTGAAATCTTTAGACAAAAATACGTAGATCCGTATTTTTGACTTTATACAAAGGTATATGTGCCATTATAGATACAATTGGTTTTATACTACCGGGAGTCTTACGCGGTGTGATAAATTAAAAAAAAAACAAATCGACAAACAGTTAATAATTATAATCATTAATTGTTATTCTCTTGTCCACAGACAACAATCAAAGTCTTCGCACGGTGCCTCCGACCAGACATTGAATACAAGACCCTGTCTGTGACTTGGGGCACCCGCGCCAGGGAGGTGGTGTCGACTCTGCTGGGCAAGTTCAGGATGCGGCACCGGGACCCTCGGCTGTTCTACTTGAGCATGGAGGTCAGGGTGAGGGCCGCGGGGCTCCGGACCACCCTGGTGCTGGACGACGACGCGAGGCCTGCCGCGCTACAGGCCTGCCATCCGAAAGGCTATTCGAAGTAAGTTCATTTATGACATATTGTATTATACTAAGATCTGTTGAAATTATTTTTATGCTTTCCTAATTCGGACGGCAACTTCAGACGACAACTTAAGTTGCCATAACAATTAAAATTTAACGGTGTCTGGTTTATGGGGTCCAAAGGGCAGTTCGTTGTGTATTTAATTGAGGGTAAGGGTAGGTTATATCTCCGTCTCTCTCTCTCTGTCTCAGCCTAAACAACGTTAGTCGATAAATATTTTATTAGGAACATTTTCAGAATTTCTTGAGAATAAACGAGTGTTTTCTCTACTCTAAAAACTGCCTAAGACCCACAAATACCCCCTTCCACTGGTTAATTATGTCCAATTTCGTCTTTCAGTTGTCAGACCACCGGCCATCCGCGGCCAAAAAAAGATCGCTTCTTAGCCCTTCTGTCCCCTTCCGGCCGCTATTTTCGTCTGTAAACAACAAACGCGATAAAAACTCTTAAGAACGTTCAGCTTTATTGACCATATGGACCGTGTAGCTCCATGTTGACATTTTGTGAGGGTGCCTCGTGATTGGTTATGTGCGTTAAAAAGCACTTTGCTGTAAAACGCAGGTGGCAATAACTGATGTAGTTTTTAACTCGTAAGTTGTAATTAGGTTGATTGTGAGTAACCTGATTGTAGGTAAACTAGTTATGACACTATTATTAACTGGCCTTTGCACATTTAGTTTTGAGATAAGATAGGTAGGTGCCTACTTTTTTATAGAAACCTACCTAAAACTATATCCCACTTGTAGGATAATTATTTCTATTTATGTACAGGCAGATGTACTTATTGACTCAAACCCTGTTCTAATGACGAATGAAGTGTTAAGGAAAATTAGATATTTAATTACAAAATTATCATCAAGAGTTACTTTTTATGAAAATGATTTTATTTTATTACGTTTATGCTATCATTCCATGATCCTCCTTGAAATAAATAATAGCAATGTTTCATACCAACAATTTACTGCTACTTGATATTCATAGGCGTCCTAATAACCAAAAATTTTTTTTCTTGAGTGATACCCCTGGTATTACTGACGTCTATATGCTTAGGTTCTATTCGGTACCTATAAATATGACTAACATATAAAGGAACTCTGTCAACGCCTTCCAATAAATAACTGCAATAACGCACATCATCACTATATTGCTATTGACTTCCAGTAGGAGTTTCACTATAAGTTTGCTGTCATCTTTATTTCAGGTTTTCGCTGCAAATGCGACCTGGTGGCTTGGTGAAGATCTACGATTCTGCATTGATGTCCTCATCGCAGTACAAGTGCCTGCTTACCAGTGAGAGGACAACGGCGGATGAACTGCTGGCGATTCTGTTACAATGCTATGACTCTACGGAAGGGGTAGAGAGGTTCTCGCTTTATGAGGTACGTTTTATTTTCCTTATTCTTGTAACAGATTAGTGGAATTAATATAGGTCCACTCGATAGTAAGAGGTTTAGTAGCCTATGGAGGCTTGTGACTAGAGGCACCAGTTGCTCGAGTGTTGCCACACCATTAAACTTTAGTGAAACTTGTCAGAAACTGGCAGCATCAGGCACGTGGTCCCAAGACAATTGATGACCTTATCAGAAAGAGTTCTTAATTCGTATCGTTCATATTCGTTTGGAAAGTTTAAATTTAAGAGAGGATTTTTTAACTTTATTCCTATGTATCCCTACTATAATGCAGAATTTTACTCGCGTTTAATTAATGTTTACGTGTTGGGTTATTGATATGTGGTTTTATTTCAAATGTGTAGTGCTCGCGAAAATATAAGACAACACTATATACCGCAGAAGTTTAAAATAGAAATATTCTTGCTTTCCAGGTTTGCCCGTCCCAAGAGTACGAGCGCAAGCTCCATCCAGATGACTTGCCACTGCTGGTGCAACGTTCGTGGTCCCCCGACACCGACTGCCACTTCAGAGTCCGTCGCAACCCCCGCGCCCCGCCACTTCCCCCGCGGACCCTCCCCCCACCAGTCCCAAATCCAGTGCCGGAAGAAGACCCGACAGAAGACGAGGAAGCCTCCCGAGCGCTCTCCGCTCTCTCTCTAGAAGCAGAGGGGGAAAGGAGACGGTACACGCCCGTCTACAAGTTTCCCAGCATAAGCTATTGCAAAGAAACAAAAAACGACTATCTTTACATATGACTAGCCGCCAATTTGGTCAGGCTGAATAAATTGGGTGTCACCAGGTGGCCCATCAAAACAGTGAAAAAGAGACTCAAGTGCAGTGTAAATAAAGTTTGAAGTTGTACATAAAGTGTAAATATGGACACCGATATTTCGAGAGGCAAACGTGGTTCTCTGTGAAGTAGTGTGAAACCAAAGAGATGTTGCAATAATGGCTACTTACGTCAGTTAGTACGTAATGAGGAACAATATATTTGAACTTAGTGACAATACGGTAAAATGATTATCAACTAAGGTGAAAATTTATTATTTTTGTAAATTAAAATAGCACCTTGATTACAATTTGTAAGATTTTGTTGTAAGAACATAATTTACCAGTATAATCTTTGATAAACATTTTTTTTTCTAGTCTACAAGATGTATCACCTGATATAGTAACATTCAGTTTTAATTGTTACCTGATTGCAACAGATATAAAAATATAATTTGACTAAAAACTGTATATAATTATTATAATTTAGCTAGTAGACACCAAAGAGGCAAGCGAGAATATAATGATAGAACTATTTATCTGTTATGTATTGTAATGTTGTAATTTATTTATGTAATGCGAAGGCATGGTGTGCAGTCTGTTCGCTTGGAATCGTTCAAAATTAAAATCATCATCGAATTTTCTTCAATAAAATGCGATATGTTTCATATACATTTTGTTTTTTTTACATCTACTTACCCTCTATTTAATCTAAAAAGGTGAAGAGTATTGAGATAGAAACAATCGAATCCATATAAAGTATTTTATTTACAAATGATTGCAACAATGAAGTACAGACGATGCAATATAATTACAGAGTATGTTCAAAAATGGGAAACAGATAATATCTAACGGTACTAAAATTATTTATTATTTAAATTTTTTACAATCGACGCGAGCTTCGTACCGTCTAGTGCGAGCGATCCGGCGACGGCACGGTCTGCTAGCTATCCGGCCCGGGAGACCGGAGTAGCAGTCCGGTCCGGTACCGGACGGAAACGCGAAGCGTGCCTCTAAAGCTCAGCGAATCACAGCGCGTCCGCATTGGGACGCACGGCAATAAAATATTAAGGATACGCAAGGTCCGGCTTGGCTTGCAGCGTCACTACTAGAGGCGCCTTACGCACGACTGTCCTTGCATTCTGCTTAAACATATCGCTATGCGAACGCACACATACTTAGTCTTCTTCGTTCACACCGCAACTTCACGCTCATCAAGGTAAACGCATAGCGATCAGTATTTGTCTCCCCATGTATTTATTATGACGTTGCATTAAAATCGTTGCCGTTAACAGTAGCATGAACAAGAAACATGTAGTCAAAGTGGATTCGACGGTTCATATCGTAAAATCGTCGCACACACATCTAGATCTATAGTTAATATTGAATTATGCTCTAATCAAAACTCTGTAGATCAAAAATGACAATCAAAGTATCCTTTAACTGTAATGTCGATCTACTGGTTTAACTTTCACAATCAGTAATATTCGGTGTACAATCAAATATTTATTCTAGTCTAACATCGATTAGTAAATTGAATATAGATATTGTAAAAGGGGAACAGACATCAGATCGTAGTAAGATTCAAAAACAGATATTTTCTGCGTAGGAGTGTATGCGCAAGGCGGATCTAGCGTACGTCTCGAGCTGTCGGCAGCGGGCTCGGACGCGACTATACAGCGTTGAGCGCTCGCCGCGACGGCCCGTAGTCATCGGGCGCATCGCGCTCGCGCCCGCGCCGCTCGTCGCGGTAGCCGGCGTCGCGGGCGTACTCGCGCCCGTAGTCACGTGCGTAGTCCTCTCGGGCGTACGCTTCCCGCGTGTAGTCGTGGCCGTACGCCTCGCGGTCGTAGCCGTCGCCGTGCGGGCCGTACGAGTCCTGCGGGTACGCGGTGTCGTGGTAGTCGCGCGTGGGGTACTGGTCGCGGGGGTAGCGCTGCTGGTACCGCTCGCGCGGGTAGTACTCCTCCTCCAGCCGCTCAGGCCGCGCCGCCCGGGACCTGCCGCCTACCAAACGAAGTTACGGTCAAAAACAGTTGTAAATAAACCTTTTCATCAAACTGGTTACTATCACAGTATTAATAACGTGATTGCACCATTGAAATCTGTACATGCAAAAATTAACAAAGAAAAACTGGCAAAATAAACATTCCGGTAGGCATAAACCAATAGTTAGGACCTTTCACCCCGACCAAAAACTTTTTTCTGTTCTGTTATGTAATTTTTTCCTCATGATTATCTCTAAAGAACAAAGGAATGAAAAACCCCTTACCTGTGAATGAATGCTAACAATAATAACTAAACTGAAGTTCATAATGAAGCGTTATTAACTCAAAAATGGTAACAATCCCGTTACTAATACTAAAACTAATTCTAAATAACGCCCAAAACTGCACGTTCAGTAATAAAAACCATTCTCTGTAAAACCAAAAGTCAGGGTGTATGTCACAATTCACAACTCGAGCAATGCAAGGCGCGGCGGACGGGGTCGCTAGCCGTGGCCGGGTCCACATCCGCACTTACGCTACGAGACCAGGCTGAGCGACATCTGCATGAAGAGTTCGCCGGAGGAGCGCACCTTGCCGGGGCAGGGCAGCACCACCTCGGCCGCGGGGCTCTCCGGCGCTGCGGACAAGCAGCGTCAGCGCACGCGCTCGCGAGCGTGTCAAGTGTCACGTGTCAGTGCAGTGTCAGTGGACGATTAAGGGTCTAACACTCTCCAAACTCTAAGGCCATTACAGAAAGTCTATTTGCTTACTTTTTAGACCAAGTAAGATTTATCTCTTTGCAGAATCTCAGATAGTTGAACTTACAAAGTTCCATAAGTAAATTACTGATAAATTAAATATATAATTCATCAACATTGTCCTTATTATCCATTAAACTGGTTTTCTATTAGCTACAAACCTGATTCAAATCTTAATTTTTCGTCGGTGCGCCGGTAAAGGATCAAAGGTGAAATGCTTTTCACACAAAGCTTGTAAACCTTTTTATTCAGGTCTCATTACGTATAAATAGGATTTTTTTTTAAAGTCTGTGACTAATTTTCTTATTTGGTTTAGTTGCACGTTTCTAGAAGAAGAAGCTGGCATAAAAGTATTAGAACTCCGTGTTAGACCCTTTTTGAAAAGCGTCATTGGGATGCAATAAATGTCCGTTGTGTGATCTGGCGACGCAGGCGCAACCTAGCGGTTAATAAGCGACACCCTCAACAGCGAAAAGCGGGTTAAGTCGCGCGCCGCTAGAAACATGGCAACCTGATCACCGGAGAATCTGCTATATAATGGTACTGGAATATATGATCTTCAGCCGGTTAGTGCGCCTGTCCTGACGCTTGTACTGAAATGAACGGGCAGGAGTCAGTGGGAGAGGACATTCAGTGTTTACGTGACGACATCGAGGACGACACTACATCCAACAACTATAGACTAAAGTAGTTATCTACAGCATAAGTGTGAATTTGACGTGCAAAGGTTACAAATGCTTCAATGATATCTAATGAGCTAAGTTTATTAATACAATTTGGATGAAAATGATTACTGAAGGCGGCTACGAATTGGTACGAATTTTATCCATGCTTTTATATCATATTGACAAGTTTCGGTAAATTCATTTTGGATTACGGCTTGCTTACCTGCACCAAAACACATACATAGACATAATCTTAATTAAACTGGATTTTATAACTGTAACTATAGTAGCGGTACAGGTTGAGAATTCTATTATTAGAAGCATTTGACACATCTTATAAACATTAACATTGTTTGTCAGAACTCGTCCAAATCCGTAGGCACCTTGGACTACGTTGTCTCTAAATGGCGTACCTACTATACATTATAAATATTATTTCGTACAAAAATTAGCCATTTCAATTAGAATTTTATTCGCGATATTTACCATTTAATTTGTTTGTAACGACTTCCCGATATTTCGGCGCAGTTGCATACGCCACGATCACGGGTAGACTGCTGAAACTGCTGGTAGAAGTCAACTTCATTGTGGAAAATATATGGATCCACCCTCATTCGTTGACGGTACGACTGATGGCCCTACTATTATCCCGAATATAATTCTAATTCAAATGTTAATAACAATTAAAGTATCAAGTGCTAAAAAGTTTCTAATCCATTACTTCTTCAACACAGTTCTTAACTGGTTCGGGTTTATTATTTTCAACACTGACCATGTAACTTTCTGTTCAAAAGATGTTTTTGCTCAACTATTATGGGCTATTAACACGTGATACAATCCACCAAACCAATCCAATATTGGCATCATCTAAATCAGTGGTTTTCAGATTTTTTCTCATAGACAACTTTCAAAATTTAGCTGGTTCTGGTGGACTACCATATTCCCATAACTCGACAAAAATTTTGTGTTTTGTCACGCCAACGTAGATCCCCGTCGAGTCTCCCGTGGATCCCTGGGGACCACTACCTGGACCACTTCGGGAACTAAGGATCTAAATAGAGATTGGAGTGGATAGGACAATCCAATGCAGTGGATTGCTTTTATTTAGGCAATGGCAAAATTGGATTGACTTAGTGGATTGTATCGCGCGTAAATAGCCCGTACCCGTATCTATAATATTCTCAATGATTAAAGTTGGACGCCTACAAAAGCAGAAAAATTGGTTTATGGATATATCATAGCAAAATCCTTGCATTTTCCCACTTTTTCTACTAATTTGAATTGCGGTCTGTTCTCGTACAAAATATGACATGGATGTGTACATTTTGTATAAAATACATGTGAGAAAAAAGTTAGTAAGTAATGAATGAGTGTTAGTTACCTCGTTCCCTCTCGTAGTTGTACGAGTCAGACCTCTCCCGGTGCCCTCCGGAGTGAGCAGGGGGATCAACAAATGGAATACCAAGTCATTTCAAAGTGGACCACGGAAAATCTAATCCTGGTCTTAGAAGTTTAGATGGATGCATGCTTGATTCTAAATCACGCCAGAGCGGCTGTACAGATCCGGGGAAAGGAAATGTTACATATCCGTTATACTATCTTAAAAAAAAAACAGGAAAAATATCTTGAATCCGGGAAAAATACTAATAATTCGTTTTCATGCATAGTTTATTCAAAAGTTTAAATTTTCCGTCAATTTCACCGTTATTTAATATGGCAATATGGCGGGCGACATAGAAGTCAACTAAACCAAAGTTTATGATAAATATTTGACTGTGTTGCAGTTTCTTCTATAAAAATCTTGTTTTGTACCACGAAACGAAGAAAATAAAAAAGAAAACGGACAATTGAACATTGTTCTGCATATTTTACCTATTTTTCAAGATACTGTACGTACTGTACGTACATACATAGACCTGGCCGGGTCTCCATACAATTTTGGAACATCTCTTTTAGCACAGAGATGATTATAGCCTGGAATAGTATATAGGCTACTTTTAATCCTGGGATTCATGGGATAACACAGATGAACTCGCGGACGGCAGCAAGTAATCAAATGAATAAAACCTTTTCATATCTCTCTAGTTGCTCTAGTCTAAATAACTTTTAGAAAATCTTAATTTATTTTCTTTCTCTTTTTTTCTCTTTTGTTAGTGACGTATTACCAATAAAGTGGGTCATCGCGGCATTGAATACGAAATTAACGTAACTAACCCAAATAGGTTTCTTTAGGCATAGTTCAGTCTGAAAAAATGATAATTATGCCTCAGAGTAGAGAGTGGACATACTCAAAATAGTGGGCAATGCTGTTCTGGTCTGCTATTCAGCATACTATGCCACTTCCGGTGCTTTAGAATTGGAAAGATCCTTATTATTGTTAGAAAGATTATAAAAGTAACTAAATATTAACGAATTGGGTAATATGAAAATAAGGATAAACTGGGGGGAAAAGTGATATTAGTACCATACTCATGGATATGTAATTTGTAAGTATAGACGTTGTGTATAGTACAGATTAAGAAAGAAGGTGAATTCTTTGAGAACTCATCTCACTTTCTAATAAATTAATTAAACATTATTAATGTATTAATGGATCTCTCATAAATGTATATTTATGAGAGATCCATTAAAATCTGTTGTAAAAGTTAAAAAAATATTAATAGTTGGGGATGTTATTTATGTCTTTAACGAAGGGCGTTCACAAACACCGAAAACTAAATTTTTTTATAAAATTGAACTTTGTGCTCAAAGATATAGTGTTGCGCCTATTTTGAAGTAGGTGCATTATGCCGGAATACCCTTCATCAGTCATAAATATTGTAAGTAATTATCGTGTTAATACTACAATTGACCACACAACACTTAATGTTTGAACGTATTTGGTTGAAATCTCCGATAAGTCTTAGAAATTTGCTGTTTAATACCGTGTATGATAAAAGAACACAGAGGTTTTTCCAATAAAATGAGAATGGCAGATCTATCTAACCTGAATTTTTACAAGGGAGCATAAAACCGATTCAGGAGATAAAAACAATAGCTGGATGACTAGCTAAAAGCAAAATTCAAATTTATACTTCTGGTGTCCATAAATTAACCATGACAGAATCATAATTATAATTATATTGCTCTTTTATAAACAGCCACCTATCCATTATGCTTTGGAGCATTCTTAAAATGCTACCTCTAAATTTAAATTAGGTAGGTAGATATCGAAAAATCGTCCATAAATCCATATCCATTAGGTCAGTTTTTATTATGAATTTATAAATGCTTTAAGAGCTCATAGTTTTGGTAAAGTCCCGGTGCCATTTTCATATAAAATGTCAATTTCACTTTAACGTCATTAAAAAATATACAGTTTAATCTGTCAAGCGGTGTTATACCTCTGGGGGTATATGCCACTATAAAAATCTAAATTTTAGGAATCTGATGCTTGACGGGTTAAAATGAACAATAAATGTGTTTGTTGTGTGTGTATATGCGTATGGTGCTCACCGGGCTGCGCGTGATTGGCGTGGTGCGCGTGCGCAGGGTGCGCGGCGTGCGCGGGGTGCGCGGGCGCGCGCGTCACCGCGGCCGGCGGGTGCGTCGCGCGCCAGTACGCCTGCAACCACAAACTAGATTTAGACCGCCTGCAACCACGCGCAAAGACACCATTAGTGGCCAATAGTGGGCCTAATTCTGCAGACACACTCTAAGTTTAAATTTAAGTACAGTATAATATCTCTTTCTCGCAATATGTAACAGGAAAAGATAGCAACAATTCGTTTACAGCTGTCAACTAAATTTAGACAGATTTTAAAGGAACCATAGACAATTTCAGACGGCATGTATTATACGGAGGTGCCTCCTAAACACTGCATTTTATCACGTTCAATAAGATTCTTAATTGAACGCATGTTTCTAAATGTCAAATAATATGACAGCCATTCTTTTTGTATTCATATTGAGGAAAAGAGATGCACTGAACTTAAATTTAAACTTAGCATTTGTTCTCTAGAATTAGGGCCAGTGACTAGCGTAAGCCCGCTTAATGGTAAAGTATCCTAGCCTCGGAGCTCAATGGCGTAGTGGTTTGAGCATTCAGTTTCAATTACGAAAACAAAACTATCACCATGGGCGATCCCGGAATGGGTCAATTCACTCCTCTGTATTTCAAAAGGCACGATGAGCCGTTGGTCCCGGTTATTACTGAAACCGCTTTAGTCTACCAATCCGCATTTGGTCAGCGTTGTAGTGTTATAGCTCAAACTCCTCACGTGTCTCTTCCATGACCACCACCGCCACTACGGGATTCACCACTCTTGGTAATGATCATAATCGTAGCCTAAAGCCGATACACAACAAACGTTACTGGGCAACGCTCAAAGGACCCGCCTGTAAAAGTAAATTATTTCAATTCATAGGGTGTCACGGCACCCTACACATACAACCTACATACAGGCCTACCCTACTAGGTGGTAGGCCGGTACGTAGCGTCGTCTGGGTAGGTACCACCACCTTTCTTTTGTCAGCCATGTAACAGTTCACTGTGTTTCGGATTGAAGGCAAAGGTAGCCAGTATAATTACTGAGCATGTAATGCCTCAGAGTGACCTGTTTTTAGGCGACGGTTAACACTTACCACCAGGTGGGCGGTCAGCTTGTTTGACATCTAGTTGTATAAAAACAACCCATCCGACATCGGTCGATGTGACAGGTAGACAGATAAACAAAGTCACTAAATCTGCTTGACTGTTAGATCTTTGTAGAGCGAGGATGATCGTTGGTCAATTGGTCTCAGGAACACACTGTGTATTAAGATTTACAGTGCTGTGAATTGTGATCCGAAGATCATTAGATCTCCTTGAGGACGACGAGTTGCTACACAAATACGTTATATCAGTATAGGAAACACAGAAGACGCTCGAAAGGCCCTAAACGTAGCGTAGTGACGTATGACGTTAGTAGTGAGTTAAAAGAGCGAGTCATTGAGTGATCAAATAAAACATTTTTTTATACAACTAGATGATAAACAAGTTGACGACCCACCTGGTGGTAAGCGGTAACCGCAGCCTACAAACACATGCAATGACAACGAAAAAAACACTTGGTATTGCAGGTGCGTTGTCATCCTGAGGCCTAAGATGAAATGCCTTCCATGCCCAGTAATTACACTGGCTACCTTTCCCTTCAATCCGAAACGTAGCGAACTGTTTCACGGCTGAAATAAGAAAGGCGGTGGTACCTATACCCAGACTAATTTAACTAAATTAAGTACAACAGTAGGTATACCTCTAGATACTCAGCGATGTGCTCGCAGGCGTCTTCCAGTTGGTTCTCATCCAAGATGACGTCGAACATGTCGGGCGGGCACTGCGACAGCTTCTCCGCCGCCACCATTTGCACCGAGAGGTTCTTGCTCTGCCCCTTGCCACGGGACTTGATCAGTCGTTGTAGTACCTGTAAAGTTTAGGAAAATCGTTTGAAAATTATGGCAAGGTAAGCACACAAAATTTTCTATTCTTTCTTTCTTACTTATAAAAATATCTAAACTACAAAAATTTCACGTCCTGAGGCTGGGATCGAACCAACCAATTTTCACAATCCGGGCGACTGCTGAGCTACCATCTGAGCTACCCAGGACTTGGGATAACCCTGTGAAATTCTTTAAGTCTATCTGTATTTGATTTATATGCTAACGTCTACCCTACAATGTCAAAATGTTATATTTCAACATCCGAAACGAGTATTTTTACAAATATATAAGATTCGGTTAAGTTGGGGCATTGCTTTCAAATATTCTAAATTTTCATATTAACATTATTATAAATGTTTGAAAAATTATTTAATTATAAAAATATCTAAACTAGAAAAATTTCACGTCCTGAGACGGGGCTTTCTTCTTCTAAACGAGTTAACCTATAAGCGCGTTAAAACTTTATATTTAGACCAAATTTTAAAAAACATTTTAGGCAAGCACGAAACACCCTTCTGCCACATGGGCACTTAAAATCATGTTAGAATTGTGGTCAAGTGTTTGCTTAGTATGGTCATGAAAAAAAATGTTGCTAACATGTGAATCTACCATTCCTACATTACCTGACACAGTTGTTATAAAATGCAAAACATCCACTAGGTACTTGCTGATAAATTGAGTAAAAAAATCTTCTTGGTAAACATTACTTTTCCATAATGTAACCAGGTGAGACACACAACTGATCAGCACAAAATCTAAAGTTTTGCTGCTTACCTTTGGACTTGATATTTTCAAATAGACAATGGTGGGTGCGAGCGAAGTCTTGGCTAGCTGCGACGGGTGGTTGATTGTATCGCAGTCCAGGACCACCAGTTGCAGCGTCCGCGCCAGATCAAATATCCTCTCAATCTCTGCCTGCACCCACATAATTAGCTCCATTAAGTAGAAAAAATTAGATAGCAAACATTACAGAGGAATGAAATTTTAATGTGAAAACAGTTGATTCTGGGGAGTGCTGTTACGGTATGTGTTTAGATGTGGAGATATATAATTATTCTGATGAGGACCTGAACATACTTGTTAGCGCTAATCAGGACACAAGTCAAGTGTAAGTTATGTTAATTGTGGGGAATTACAATGTTAACTGTGTTACTTTTTTTAAACACAATGATGTCATCTACAACAATCCACCGAATATAATTAGGTCATAACAGAACCCAAATCTCGCACAGCAATGCACTTTCATAACAAACCAATACAAGCCAGTAAATCTAACAACATATTAAGCATCGGCAACTTTCAAGTGACAACAGGCCGTGATCGCTTCAGTGATCCGATACGAGAGCACAACTTCCATCTGATAATGAGCAGGTGGTGTTAGTAGGAATTGAGGTGTGTTTACAAACAATTCATGTCCAACCAGGTCAGTACAAGCACTACGCTACTGCCGCAATACCGTACGATCTATCGTTACTAGCAAACGTTATGCACAAGTCACAATCATTCCCGCACCTGCACCTCTTGTAAACAATTCGTTCTCGAGTTTGACCTGTCCATGATCGGTTTCTTTGGCGGGTTATTGAGCAAGGATCGCTTTGCCAGCGAAATATCTGCCGATACCCTGGTGATGATGATCCTGAAACACGGGCAGAGCAGCGTTAGTCAATTACCTGGACTTCTGCGAGGCACGTGGAACGCGAGTTGGATCGCTCCATGATCGCTCGTTTCGAAGGATTGTTGAGGAGTGATCGTTTAGCGAGCGATATGTCCGCCATCACTCGAGTTATTATTATCCTGGAATAGTATTTTATGTTATTTCGCTTATACAAATAAGCTACTTGAATTTTCATAAGGAACTCCCCAAAAATACACGAAAATAGACTACGACATGTCTAGATGTGACAATCAATATTCGGTCACTAAAGACACAGCACTAAATGTTTCAAATTATTGAGATAGTGTCTTACCTGCCCTCAAATCGCCTCTTAAGAAAATCAAACAATGCCTTTTGCATCATATCTGTCACTTCATATCCTTTGAGCGATGGTCCCACGAGCACAACAGGTCGCATAGAGGGCACTACATCATAGGGCGTGCATGTTTCTTGCTTTTTGAAGAAAGGTTTTCTTTTCTCTTTGCCTGTAGGTAGTGCGCCCGCGCCTCGTCCGCGACCCGCCGAGTCTGAGTCTTCACCTTTTAAGAGACATTAGTCTTAAACCTAGGACTAAGGTGCATTTGGAATACAGGGAAGGTTAATCATATACAATCTTGAAATTTTAGCAGTGTCCTATCCTTTCGAAATTTATTGTTCCTTTATCTACAAGATAGGAATATTAACTTAATAGCTCATGCAATTTATTTGTAATAATAATAATAGACTCGAAAACAGAGTTAAATTTAGCATTCTACTGTATTTATAACGAGTAAAGAGATTACTTTCTATTGTTT
This sequence comes from Nymphula nitidulata, assembly GCA_947347705.1. NCBI lineage: Eukaryota > Metazoa > Arthropoda > Insecta > Lepidoptera > Crambidae > Nymphula > Nymphula nitidulata. The sequence continues at coordinate 2,146,257 of OX374618.1, forward strand.
TTCAATAATTCTTAACCTTTGTTTAGATGTCAAGTTTAACTCTGATTAAGCCTTATGGGTGCCCTTGAACTTTGTCTGCTTGCAGATAATAATTTAATCACGTAAATACATACAATTTACTACGGTTACAAGGTGTAAACACTAAAATAATATAATTTATTTATATATTTCACAAGACAAACATCGACATTAATGCAGATTTGCAAATTTTCACCAATCTCATATGAATTATGTTCCAAAATAAACTAAATAAAAATAATATCAACTTTATAATATCGTACGAAAATTTGCTTTTTACAGTAAATAAAAGGAGAAAGATTAAATTGAAAAAGAAATACTTACTATTGTAATTGAAATAAAACTTGAGCAACTATAAGTATTATGAAAAATCATTTCTCTTTCAATAAGATAATCTTTCAACACAGGATAATGCAGTGGATGGTGGGAGCGACATGACAACGAACGAGCAAAGAATAAAATAAATATATTAATTTTGTTGAAAAAAAAACTAAAGTAATTTATAAACGAAAATCAACTTAAATACCAAATTAGAATAAATAGGTGGTGAAAATTGACAACATTTCCTGGTGGGGTATGGGTGAGTGAGCTTACCTCGATCGAAAGTAGGTGCATCTGAAAATATGTCAAAAATGAGTGCTAGCATATTATAAACCAGGAAATCCCAGCAAGTTCCACCAAAGAAACGTTATGCGTCGAGTGTTGTATGAAATGGTAGTACAAAGCAGTTATACATTCCATACTTATTATTATAATCGGATAATTTTGGTGGTCTATCTGGGCAATCGCAAATGACTCCATATTATAGTAAATAGGGGGAAGTATAAAATATTCGCATGACATAAAACTTATCTTCATAATTTTGCAATTTTAAAAATAGATACTTTATTACTAGAATTTACTTAAGAGAAAGGGTTGCCATTTGCAATATAAATGATTAATTCAAGTAAGTAAAAGTTAAAGCCAATTAACACCGAATCACTTCCACATTATGACAGAACCGCCTTACTTTTCTGTTGTTGTTAAGTGAATTTAAAATTTTAAACTAAGATTAAAATTTAGTTCTTTAGTGAATTAGTGAAAAGAAATAGTGAAGGAAGTGTAAGGCGATCTGACAATAACAGATTTCCAACTGCGTTGTACGTTAGACTAGACGCCAAACGATTAGTAAAACCAACGTAGTCCATAAGAATTTTTAAGATAAAATACTTAATATTTCTTAAAATTTGAATCTATAATTCTTATAATCAAAATTTTGTAAGTTTTTAATATATTTTAACCAAAGTACGATGTGAAAATAGCAGTAAGTGAGCGTGCTATTTGTGACGTAATCGTTTGGCGTATCATTTAAGCAAATGCTTGCTGGACTGAATGTGTTTTCTATATTCAATAAAACTTGCTCCCGTTAGGAAGTCTCTAAAGCTGTTTGTCAATGCTAAATATATTAAAAATATCAGTAAATTTTATTCGTTTGTTTCCAATATACATACTCAGTCCAGGTAAGCTTAATTCGCATCAGACGTAACCGCTTATCGTAACTTTCTTAGATATCGAAAGGTTTTATTTTCATAGACTTTCTTCAATTGATTTTGGGGACTGCATCAGACGGGTATTCTTTTGTTTCCCATAATATTTTTTGCAATTTCATTTGCCATAATGATCTTCGGTCACGATATTTGTGTGCACTGTGAACGCGAGTAATGTGTGCACTATTGTCATTTACACTGACATAAGAATTTGGGAGTCATAACTCTCATTTGCCATATAACTAGGTGCCATAATTGCAAGTGCTATAATGAGTAGTTCCTATACATATTATTTTAGGTACACAATGAATATTTGACTTAACATACACTACCCATAACATATTTTTTTACCTAAGCGTAAAATAACATAAATAATACGGAGATCACAAATTAATCAAATATATACGTCCCACTGCTGGGCACAGGCCTTCCTACATAGGAGAAACACACGAGGAGTTTGGGCCCAATGCGGGTTGGTGGGTTAAAGCGGTTGCAGGAACAACCGGGACCAACGGTTTAACGTACCTTCCGAAGCACGGAGGAGCTCGAGATAACAAACTTTGATTGACCCATTCCAGGATCGACCATGGCGAAAGTTGCTTAGTTTCCGTAATCGAAACCAGAGCGTTCGAAACACTACGCCACCGAGCTCCTCAACTTGGATATGCCTAAACGAAATTCTAGGATTTTGAAAACTAATATTTTATAAAAAATTGTAAACACCTGTGTAAAGCACGATAAGCCGCCGTGCTTCGGAAGGCTCATTAAAGTCCGTTTTCACAAACCATTCCATAAGTTTAGGTGACTCTTATCGATTTCTGTCTCTTTCTATCACGATTAGATAGACTGAGATAAAAATCGCTAAGAGACTCTTAACGTTAAGCAAGTGTTAGTAAAATGAAAATGAGCATAAGAGCGTTTACGCGGTACGGCTTTTCATACAAACTTTCAAGTCGAAAATATTGGAAAGGAACAATCCGATTCTAACAAAACTTGCCGTGCATAAGCAAGTCAGGCTAGGCCAATGAGTTATCAAAGGATTTTTCAACAAGTCTAATATTAAAGAAATAATTGGCGATTTTTGATTTTTATGAAAAGCTAAAAGTTTCTCTTACTCAACCATAACACTTTTACATGTATGATTGTGTGTTTAATATGTTTGATAGCGCCTACTTTATTTATTTTTAAAGAAAGGAAACGTTGAAAAAATTGTATGCTCCAAGCGGGAATCGAACCCGCGTCTACTTAGGTCCGGCCAGACGCGATAAGCGCTACGCCACCGGAGCACTGGGTGTAAGCTACCAATTTATTCACCGCTTTATACTTTTTATCGTTTTATAGCAACGTCTATCTCAGCACACTTTGAGGTTTTTACGACCTCTAGTGATCCGAAAGAATACTTTTACAAACATTTTTAAACTTTCAGTAGGTAATGTTTGATTTTGTGCATTTATAACGCCTACCTACCTGAAAATATTGTTTGCTCCATGCGGGAATCGACCCCGCGTCTCCTGTCCTGGGCTTATTTGATAATTTCATGACATTTCTATGAAATATGCAGCCTATGTTATATTATTACATACAAATGTCATGAAATTATTAAATGAATACGATGTTTTTGAAAGTTCCAAAACAATTCTTTGAACTATTATAGCCCATATTTCAATTGATTGTCTTATTGACGGCACCACTATATGTATAAGGCTGAAGAGGATTTCCTTAAATCGTGCAGATCAAAGAAGGTCCATGATAACATTGATAATGTTAAGAATATGAACGAATACGAGAAGCGGCCACGCGAGACGCTCGGCGTTCGTGGGGCGCAGGGCGGGACGGCGTGACGTACCGGGCGTGGGGGGTGTGCTACCTCTGCTGGGGAGCGGCGCGGCGAGCGGCGCGGCGAGCGGCGCGAGGTTCGCGGCGGACGCGGGCCGAGTATAGCGCCCGCGCGCCATCAGCCCCGCCCGCACCGTCTCCAACTTCACGGGCGACGGGATGAACCCGATGTCGCATCCTTCCTTCACGAGACGCCCGATCCACCAGTTGTTATCGTACTTCTCCTGCGGGCAGTGTCAATGTTTTCGAATTATAAATCAGCGTCACGGAAGCATGATAAGTAAACCTCGGCCTCATTAATCGTCTAACAAAATCTCATTGAGAATACTTATGAGCCCAAACACGCAACATTTGTTGTGAGTTTCTGAAGAATTGAGCATCCCGCAGACTATCAGATGGTACAGGATTAGCTCAAGGTTAGCATGTCTTGGAAGTACCACCGAAGTAAACCATATTTCAAATCAATCGGATCTGTGAAATTTAGTAAGATCATATTGTCAAGTAGTTAATGAACTGATAGTCATCAAACGCCTATAAACTTTATAAATTATAACTAAGAACCATCTCGATCACGTCAGCGTCAAACAAAAAAGAAACTAATCAAAATCAGTCCGTTCATTTGGGAGCTGCGACGCCATAGACACATACATATACTTACACAGACACATCACCAGCCTATATACGTCCCACTGCTGGGCACAGGCCTTCCTACATGGAAGAAACACATGAGGAGTTTGGGCCATAACACCACCACGCTGGCCCAATGCGGGTTGGTGGGTTAAAGCGGTTGTAGTAACAACCGGGACCAACGGCTTAACGTGCCTTCCGAAGCACGGAGGAACTCGAGATTATAAATTTTGGTTGACCCATCCCAGGGTCGACCATGGCGAAAGTTGCTTTGTTTTCGTATTCGAAACCAGAGCGCTCAAACCAATACGCCACCGAGCTCCTCACTTACACAGACAGACACGACAAACTTATAACACCATTCTAGTTGCTGAGCTAATAATAATAGCTCTCATACTCACACCTATTTTATATTAGCTCAAATTAAGGTGAGTCGTATACAAGTGATCGTACCAATAAACAAACATTTTTGCTCCTACCATGATTTGAGTCTCTGAAATATCCTACATAATTTTGATTTGACCTACCTTGATGTGTAGGAAGTCCCGCACATCGAAGGAGATGGCGCTGCCGTGTACGGGCGAGTCGTCGTCCAGCGTGCCATCGTACGACACATTGGTACGCACTGCGAACGCGACCGGCTTCGACTGGAAACAGACAATTAAAATAATGAGTTGGTTGTTCAATAAATAAAACACAACACGACACACTTTGGTCTCTTAATATCAAAGCCAAATATTCCAGACTTATATTCTCCCGGAGTCTAACGCAGCTTAATCAATTAAAGCTTAATATTTTGCGACCCATCCAATGAATCTTAACATTACCATCATATCAGCCGGGAGACGCCCACTGCTAGGCATAGGCCTCCCCCAAGGATCTCCAAACCGATCGATCCTGCGCTGCCCACATCCATCGGCTTCCCGCGACCCCTACCAGATAGTCGGCCCACCTTGTAAGGGGCTACCAACGCTGCGTCTTCCGGTACGCGGCCGCAACTCGAGGACTTTTCCGCCCCAACAGCCATCAGTCCTTGCAATATGGCCTCTGCCCCCTGCCATGAGACTTGCACTTTGCATGCTAAATTACAACTTTTTAGTACTAAGAGTTTGAGCTTGCGAAAGTATATACGTTACTTTTTGACTACGGAGCCCTAAAAATAAAAGAGCACTGTTGTTTCTAAATAACTCATCAATGGTTTAAATAAATACAAATATAAAGAGGATAGAGAAATTGGATTAAGGTTGAGATTCCAAAAAGAGACTGCGAACTGACCACTTGAAAGCCATTTTTTTTTTGCCTCTTGAATATGGGAAGGTAGTGCGTTCCAGAGTCGTAGTGAGAAGGAATATATAGACAAGGTTTACTTGAAGGAAGGACACGACTGCGAAAAGGACCCAGATACTGAAGTTTACATTTATTTTATTTAACCCCTACATAAGGGCCTATACCTTAAACAATCTAGTAAAATCCATCTAAATAATATTAGTAAATTAGAAAAACACGCTTAATCCTTATCAAGCCATTTACTAAGTGGTAGGCCCGTGTGTAGGGTCGTCTAGGAGGTACCACCGCCTTTCTTATTTCAGCCGTGAAACAGTTCACTGTTTCGGATTGAAGGGAAAGGTAGCCAGTGTAATTACTGGGCATGGACGGCATTTCATCTTAGGCCTTAGAATGCAACGCACCTGCAATATCAAGTGATTTTACCTTGTTATTGCAGGTGTCTATTGGTGGCGGTAACCGCTTACCACCAGGTGGGTCGTAAGCTTGTTTGTCATCTAGTGTATAAAAAAAATCAGATATTCCCTCCATGTGTTCCCTCCTTCCTATAACATGGGTTCCTTCAAAAGAGGCGTGGGAATGCATCTTCTGGGCCGGCAAGGTGGAGGTGGCTAGAGCAGTACATAACTAAACTGCAGTAGTAGTTGTCTTCGCATATGGACTCTTCTTACCGCTTCACATCAGGTGGTGTTAATCATTTGCCGTGATTTGTAAAAAAAATTCAGGAACATATGGATCATTTATTAATTTACTTAAACTGTAATGGCACAAAATGACTTACAGTTTGGCGGAATTAATGCCACTAGGCATTCTTTATCAGGCAACCGGAAAGTTGAGTCCAAAATTCCAAATGATTAAATAGGTAGTGCAAGACCAACTGTTTTAAAAATAAAATATACAATAACATGTGAATACACATATGCATAATAAAGCAAATAAATATTGATAAGATGTATAATTATTAATAAATACGTAATTAAGAAATACACATTAATTAAATACAGAAATAATGAGGATAAGTCTATCAATTGGATAAAGTAGGGGGGGATTGGATTGAGTCGTAGTATACAAAATAGAGAGTGCATACCATGCCCAGCATTTAATGGTAACGATCGCTCCAAAGCAGTTTGTTGTTTCATTATACTTCTTAGATAACTCTTTATTATAAATAAGAATGGGTAAGATACTCACTCGCGCCTTATCAAGTTGTGAGAGAGCCTGCGCTTCCTTCTCGCGGCGCAGCGCCTCTTTGTCTTCGTCCAGCGACAGCTCCGACGACGGCTGGGAGTAGTTTGAATCTGCTGAGCCCTGGAACCGATCGAGAGGTCTTCGTTAATCTTTTTTTGTGCTGACTATTGCTGTTGGCCTTTACAGCGTCACGGGGACTTTATGGAGGCGAGAACCTTAGTAAGTCCTCCAGGGGAAATTGCCTCTGGAGGGTATCTAATCGACACGCATCATCTCTCGGGGATGTCCCGCTGTCGCTTACTCCAGGGCACTCCAGCCTCTGTTGCTCTTTTGACTAAAGGTTCATGTTCTATTTTAGAGGTAATGAAACCGAATTTTTGTTCAATAAAACCAAGACTGAATATCAGATTGAACTTGACCCTAACTTAATATTGGTTCAGGAATAAGAACGGGGGTAAACAGCAAGTTATTTGGCCACGGGCCGAGTGCAAGATGCGCGCGCACCACCGACCGCAATGCTCTGCGGCATGCAGTGTTCCGGTTATGCGAGAAATCAACGAATAAAATGAAAAATGTTCACTTATAAGGTTTAATATTTTTGAAGGTCTCGCTTAGATGACACTGCTCCGGTTTAGTATCGAAAAAACATTTAAATGTGGGGTTTTACTGGGGACAGTTGGCTGTATTCTCTTGTCGTAAAATGTAACTATAGGTATAGTATTAGAAATTAGATTTTTTGAAGTTCTATTCCGTTAAAAGATAAGGAACTTCCACAATATGAGGAAGAGGAATCCTTAAATTATCAACCCTTATCCGCTAGCTAGGTAGTTATTTCTACTTTTTTGGATATTTTTTATACACATGGTATTGGATTTGATTCTAATTACTTTGTAATTTGTATACGTTTATTGATATTTTTATAAATTTTCTGACAGACTTTAAAGCTTCAGAATTTTCATCAGTACTTATGTTGTTATCAGTAATTCTGATTGTTGTGGACACATGTCATTAGTGTATGTATGTATGATAAAGAAATTTTGTATAATAGTTACACTGTTTCTGTTCCCTAATAAATAAAATAAAAAAAGCTTGTACCTACATTAATTTGATATTTTTTTCTCACCTTGGAAAAGGTGGAAATGTAGTACGACTAGAAATAAGACTACCATCTAATGACTGTAACACTAATCTACATTTTACAAATATTTCCCTGAAGATACTGTTCTTAATACTTGTTAAAAAGGATGTTGCCATTAAAACAAACGCTATTGTTACCGAAAAAGCCAATTCAAATCTTTTATGGAACAACATTGGAGCTAAGAATAGAAAAATTGAAAATTTTATTTTTACATAAGTATCAGAAAATCACGTAGGTAAGCGGTATTGACAATGAAAATAAATTATTTAAATTAAACATAACGCAAAGAGATCGCGTGTTTGTGGTAAGCTCGCCATTATGTCGTTACAAGGAAAGTGTTAACAGTCATGCAACTGTGACGTAGGTATTGAAATTCTAAGAAACCCAGTACGCTTAACGGAGAAATTGTAGAATGGGGTTTGAAAATGAAAATGAAAATATCTTTATTCAATTAGGCCTCCCAAGAAGCACTTTCGAATCGTCAACAAAAAAACCCTTATGTCTATCACATAAAAATAATATTAACTAATTAACAATTTCATAATGTTTCTGATGAAATTCAAATATTAAGTGTATATGTAACAGTTAAAACTAGTTTTTAGATAGAACGCGATATTCCTAGTTAGAACTAGTTTTTACTGTATGCCTTTGTTAATACTAGAATTAACTAATGCTCAAATCGAATATCAGTTAAAACTAATTCTTACAAGACAAAACCTCGAAACCAGAAAAAAAGTTAATTCTAGTATTAACAAAGGCATAGGTACAGTAAAATCTAGTTCTAACTAGGAATAACGCGTTCTATCTAAAAACTAGTTTTAACTGTTACATATACACACTTAACCGGTACACTATGAATACGACCTTGATACCTTGATATTGTTAGGTTTTATAATAAAAATAAAAAAAGTTTTTACGATCCAGGTACTGTCGCGGGCGTCTCTAGAACAAATCCTACCAAAGTTTCTTCACAATCTGTTTAATGGTTTACAAATTACAAAAGACGATATGCTGGCCGATTGGTCCGTGCCCCGTGCTATACAGGCTACTCGGACGGGGGTCCCGGGTTCGAATCCCGGTGGCAGCAAATGTTTGTATAATGAGTACGAGCATTTGTTCACGAGTCATGGATGTTTGTATGTTTATTTAGTACATTTCTATTATTTATGTACTTATTATTGTCATTATTCCGTCAGTTCAGTATGTCAGTTCTCCCACTAATAGGTGGAAATGTATTGTAACTTTTACCAAATTAACTAATATATGTTACCTGTATTGTGATGAGAACAATAAACAATTTATTTATTTTATTCATTTATTTCTCCTTTATCTAGTATCCATAACACAAACTCTTAATGATGCTTACTTTGGGCTAGATAATAGGTATGAGTGTATAAAAAAACAGATTTTTATTTATACAGATATGTTTTAAATATACATACAGGATGGTGCCGTCAATACGACAACAAATTGAAATAGTTCATAGAAATGGTTTGCCACTTTCAAAAACATCTTATTCATTTGATAATTTTATGACATTTGTATGAAATAATATACCATTGGCTACGTTATTTCATACAAATGTCATGAAATTATCAAATGAATAAGATGTTTTTGAAAGTGGCAAACCATTTCTGTGAACTAATATAGGGCGGGACATCAACCCACCATTTTACATTTTTTTTTCTCAAAAATTTTCAAACACTTTGAATTTTAATACCTTAATTCAAAAAATTGGTAAAGTTTTGTTTAGCAATAATTTTGTTGCAATTAAGATGTTCGACGTATAATGTTTACACTACTATTGTAGTTTACACGGATTTCTTTACACTTATTTGTTGTGCTACAGTCTATGGTAAATAAAGTCGCTCTTTAAATAGTAATAGAAGTAATAACAATAGACAAACATTGACTTGTAAAAAAGCACGCAAATAAAATTGTCTTTAGAACGCGTCACTTAATAATAAACTATCTACTTTCCGTTAAAATAAACAATTAGAATGATTTTTTTTATACAACTAGATGACAAACAAGCTGACGGCCCATCTGATGGTAAGCGGTTACCGCCGCCTATAGACACCTGTAATAACAAGGAAAAATCACTTGATATTGCAGGTGCGTTGTCATTCTGATGCCTAAGATGAAGTGTCATCCATGCCCAGTAATTACACTGGCTACCTTTCCCTTCAATCAGAAACACAGCGAACTGTTTCACGGCTGAAATAAGAAAGGCGGTGGTACCCAGACGACCCTACATACGGGCCTTACCAACTAGTAAATGGCTTGATAAGGATTAAGAGTATTCTTCTAATATACTAATTTTAATTAGATGGATTTTACTAGATGGTATAGGCCCTTATGTAGGGTACCACCGCCTTTACTATTTCAGTCGTTAAGCAGTTCGCTGTGTTTCGGATTGAAGGGAAAGGAAGCCAAAGTACTTTTTCATCTTAGGCCTTAGGACGGCAACGCACCTGCAATACCATGTGATTTTATCCTTGTTATTGCAGTTGTCTATGACGATTCCCACTCACCACCAGGTGGGCCATCAGCTTGCTTGTCTAGTTGTATAAAGAATCGCGTCGCCAGTTTTATATCAAATTGTTTATTTTAACGGGTCAAAAACACATGCTTACCAAAGGCTTGTAACTGGTCATTGGTCGACGGAGACGAGGTGTACCGACTGCATGCAACGCACAACACACAAATTAGACAAACATGCCCAGCTCAGACAACCTAAGATGCACTAATGCACCTAGACAACAGAAAAACATTACATCATGCAATACATAATATATTATTATTATAAAATAGAAACTAGATTTTTTTTTTGCCTACTGTACTATTATTATAACAGTTAGTAACAGATTTTATTAAATAAAATCAGAAATTAAATTGGGTGACTTAGGGATTCCGTAACATTTTCTGTCACAAATTCAAACCAGTTTTTTTTTATTATTTCTGGTTCTTGTTACAGAAGGCTCAAAAATGATGGGATTCATTATCTATGACCTACAGACAGACAGAGAAATCTATTAGTCTATAAGACCATAGTAATTAAGATTTTGGATACGTAGAGTAAGAAAAACCATTAGATTCCGTATCTTAAGTTATAATAAAAATAAAATAGCTTAAAACTACGAAAACTATTCTAAATAAGTATGAAATTAATAATTAAAGTATACTAATGACTACTAAACTCTATTATGTACTAAATAGCTTACCTTAGCCACAGCTTCCCAAAATATAATAAAACAAACAAACAAACATCACACGGGAAAACATTTTGGAAAAGAAAAGCTGGCCAATCAGGAGCGTTCCGAATTTGAAATGTGACTTTTGAAAAAAGTTATCATTGAAGGAACTAATTCATTCAGTTTAGCCGGATGTTTGTCGCACGATTGATCAAGAAGCCTGAATCGGACTGAAAGGCCCCGAGGTTTCGGCGGCAGACTGGCGGGTCGAAGCCGTGACGTCATTGCCCCCACCCCCAACGCCGCCCTGCATATTTCACGGCCCTGTTTTTGGGGCAGCGCCAGTTGTAGTCGGTGTTTTTTACTGCCGTTTCAGTTATTCGAACTCCCTGATACGTTTTCGATGTAAACCTTTTTTTGCTAATCATTTTGGGGAGTTTGTTTTGTGTGAGGACTAAAATAGAATGGTTTGAGTGCTGTAATGTAACATCTTTCGAGTACGGTTTGACGTGTTAAAAGCGTATTTATTACATCTTAAAGTGATATTGTTAAAAGCTTAATATTTTCAATGTCTATAACCCTTACAAGCCCGCTGGCGGTCATATTGACTTTGTAAATGAAAATTGATGTTTGTATGTTTGTTTGTTCCATAAGCACTCCAAAACTATTGATCACATTGTGATGAAACTGTGGGTATTTAGAGGCGCTCGTAAAGGATTTTAGCCGATAAAAAAATTTCTGTTTCTTATTATAAAACCTCACAGTATTCTCTTTACATGCAAAAAATGCCGGGTGCAGCTTGTACTTCATAAATAATAATTCCAAAAGTTTATTTTTTAAAGATGTGTCATATCCGCCACATGTAATCAAAAACTCAATATAATCTGCTGAATTCGGGAAAATTACTAATAACTCGTTTGTATAAGTAGTTTACCCGTTGAAAGTCATAATTTTCATTATTTGTGAATCGCAATTATCATAAGACGTGAGTCAAACTAAACGTTACCAAAGTAACAAACGCCATGAATATTTGACTTTATTGCAGTTTTTTTAAAGAAAATCCTCATATAAAATGAAGAAATAAAGCAAACAAAAAGAAAAAGGACTATTAAAAAATGATTCGCGTATTTTTGCCTATTTTTTGGTACATAACCCAGCCGAGTTAAATACATTTTCGGGACATCTCCTTTAGTTCGAAACCGAAAATGGCTATCGGTACAAGCCGACATATATTTACACTATCCGTCTTTTACAGTTGTAATAAGATTTATTTTAAAAGAAAAGAAAGAAAGAAACATTTATTGAACACACACACGCACAAGAATAATATATTTGGTTTGAAAACGAAATTTAGCTTGAGAATACAATATTTAGTAGAACGAATGATATGAGTTCCTGGTGTGGTGTTTAAAAGGCTACAGCTCGACATTGTGCTGCAGCAATATCATTAATCTGTGCTGCAGCTGATTGCAGCGTCGATTTTCAGCTGACGCCTGTTTTGCTAACAGCGTAAAAGTCCTTCGGACATCTTAAATGTGACTATTCTGGTCCGTGCAATAGTTTGAAAGGGATAGCAAAGGAAACTGCCAAATCACTCTTATTTTCCCGCCAATGTCTACTGAGCAATATAATATTTATTGTGTTTGGTTCATGGGTAATTCACAAAATGTGAAATGAGATGCTTAGTGAAAAAACATCATATTATCACGCTAATTAGGAAACCATTCGTCTCCTAGCAGCTCGCCTCTCCTCAACCATAGAAAACCTCTTAAGTCTGGTTTCTGTGTACCTACTTCACGGTACAAATCACGGTCAAAAATTGACACAGCCATCTCAATAAGATATCACCTTATGCAATCTGTATTTTACGCCAATAGTACCTCTAGTTGGTTCTTTAATTTCACAATCAGAACTGTGATTTTAAAAACTTAAAGATTTGAAATAAAACCAATTTACCGGATTTAACTCGCGTTTAATTAGATGTTGCATTAACGCGAGTTAAATCCGGTAAATTGGTTTTATTTCAAATGTGTAGTGCTCGCGAAAATGTAAGACAATACTTAAAGATTTTATTATTTCTAGGATTGATTTGTCTACAGTACATATGAATAAACCCAATGTAACGAGTTTCAGAACCAAAATAATACACAGCAAATTTTACTTTTGCAAAACTACATGTGGTGAGTTTACACATAATTTTCGATGATAAATTAACTCATATGTCGACTTTACAAAAAAAACTATGTGCCATGAATAGAAAACTGCGTGACAAAAGCTTGACTAAGTTCGTAAGATCTGTGAGCAGGTTTTTACCCAAAATTATTTTGATATGCTGTGCTGTTTAATTGCTTTTAATTTTTTTTCTTTTGACATCACTTGTCGCGAAGTTCGCGAGTTCAGTTCATTAAGTGCCAATCGTAAGTACATATATATGTATATATATATATATATATTTATATTTTTATTTAAAGAAAATAACTATGTATTTCAATATTATATTATGTATGACCTAATATCAAACCAAAAAAATATCATACCCAACCTAATATCATACCAAATAAAATAAATAAATAAATAAGTAAGTATTAAAATTCGTAATGTAAATAACTTGATATTGTTATCGATACGAGTTTAGCAATCGATAAGTAAGTTTGTGTCTATGCCTTGTATCTATGGTTGCGTCTGTGGTTGACCGTTGGCGGCATTGCGTGACGGACACTTTTTGGTTGTGTACCGCGGGAGAGAAAAGGCGGGTTTTCAGATGCCAACGAGCCGAGGTGCGAAGCGGTGCTATCAGTTCTACTGAGGAACGATGGCGAGAAGCGAGAGGACGACGTTTAGTGGTAATATAGCTAACGCAAACCTGGTGAGTTGTGTTCTATTATCACGCATGCATAAAGTCAGTGTAGTGTTCTGTGGACATAGCATCTTAAGAGATAGCTACATGAGTTATTGGTTGAGGTCGCTCCCCCAGGGATGGACATTGTAGTAGTACCGGAAGGCCAGGGTAGGACTGTAGGGGAGGTGGAGGTCCAACACAGGGACTGCGGTCCCGAGCCAATGTCTATTAGAATGTATCACATGCGTGTGGCTTTCTAGAGGACTACGAAGGCAAGTTCGTAGTCTTCACCTGGGAGCGACGGAGAGTAACTGGTAACAATGTTCCCAAGTGTTGTCCACATACGTGCAGCTCTCCAAGAGAAGTTTATCATAGTTGTTCTGTCCACGGAACGTTATATATATCTATGTCTCACATGCTGTCATAGAATAAGTTACACCGTCATTATTAATGTTTTACTGCGTGTGACGACATCACTTATTCCGTTATACCATTCATATCCTTTACACGTCATAATATGGCGCAATCGCTCACAAACTCTGAAAATATACGCTGTTTATATCCATAAAAACAACTCAAACTTTAAAGTTATGGAACATTTTTGAAGTTGTACGGTTCAGAAAATGTATGAGAAATATTTTTTTCTTAACTTTTCAATAATGTTAATAATATAGATTATGATATGATATGGCAAAAAAAACATATTACATATAATTAATTTCGTCAATATGACCATACATTTTGTAGTAATATAGAACATGTGACTTCACCTGTTCCGTAGATTTTCTATGGAGTGTCTTTGGACGGCACGCCGCTACACATCAAACATACCACAGTATCTGTGAAACTATTGGTCACTATACCCACTATACTATTTGGTTTTTTTTTTGTAATATTTCTTAATGAGTTATAAACTTCTTATTTATGAAATAAAAAAAAGTTGTCAACTACCCTATTATAATATGCTAGCTGCACCCGACTTGATTTGCAACACCAGCAAAGAGAAAATTGAAAAGTTTTATCATAAAAAAGAAAATAAAAAAATGTTGTATAATCCAAATATTCGCGTGCGTCCTCAGAACATCCTACCAAAGTTTCATCACAATCTGAACATTCGTTTCGGAGCGAACAGGAAAGAAACATACAAACATTGATTTTTATTAGAAGTATATGTAGATAAGTATATTATAATTTATGGTTTGGATAAATTATAAGCTTAAAAGGGTAACATGATGTACTTACTGGATAATTTATTTATTAATATCGTGATTCTTGAATACTTTAACTTTGTTAATGTTTCTCATTTGAGTGCTGTATTTTGCACTAAATAAGCTTTCCCAATAATTATACCACTAACGTAAGTTCTAATAAATTACAACGAATTTGTCAGCTGAGCCTGTGATGAAAATGTTTCTAGAATATACCTCATTTTATCTAAATATGGATGAAACTGCATTCCTATTCTGGTCAACAGAGAATCTGAAAATATGGCGACCTAATTTATCTAAACATATACCGTAAAACCTGTGACTGGTAATAAATCTGTCAGCGATTCTATTCGGTAATAGATTGTGTAATCAAAATATTTATACCTTAAACCGTTCAGGTGGCTTAAATAAATGAACGAATTCAGCAATACATTTATCACTTTGTAAGGTGGGGCATAGTATTATTTTCGAACTTTCAGAGCTTACAAGATCTTAGTCAAATAACAAGTTTATAATGTTGTGTTGTGCGGTGAATAAGGTCGCCAGACTCATTAAAAAGTGTTGTGTTGGGTGCTGGAGGAATAGGGATAATGTCTTAGTTTGAATGTGGCGCTATTTCTCACAATTTCGGAAAATATATGTTTTAATTGTTTTATGGGCAATAGTAGCCTATTACCTACCCATAGAATCAAGAATCAAGATATTTATTTTGCGAGAATGTGGTAGGTACAAGTTGATCTTAGTAAGTAAAATAAATACATAAGGGTGCAAGACACATTCACCAGAAACTGGCATACAAAATTTAGCACACAAAAAATCAATTAATTATTCTATTCTATTGTTAAGTCAATGTTTACAGTATTGGTCAATTACTATTATTTAAATAAGTATTTCGAAATATATCAATAAATTATCAAATTTTATACAATTTGTTATAATTAAAGTATTCTGTCAAACCATAAAAACAATTTTCCACTAGCCATGTCTTTAGTTTTAATTTAAATATATTCAATGGTAGATTCTTTATATTATCCGCTAACTTATTATATATTTTTATTGACATAGGAAAACAATTTCGTGCACGAAGTTCGGTTCTTATGATTGGCCGAAGTGATTGGCCGATTGAAGTTCATAAAAAAAATCGAACATAAAGGTTAAGGAATATTGTTGAAATTGTATGGTAGGTAAATCTGATTTCTAGGTGTGTCTGGGTAGGGTCCCTATTACAACTGTCCAACAGTCCGGTAATTTTCTTATCACTATTATGTCTTCTCTACACAATATCACAATTTCGTCGGGCTATGCTTCACTTTCTATTGTTTTTGGAAACAACTTAGCACCAACTCCAAAAAATATGTGGCTTGGGGATGAGTACCTACTCAAATTTAATTATTTTATCCTTTTCAGTTTTTTGAAGTGAGTTTTAATTTTTGTGTATTTTTTTTTTACAATTTTTAGTGATATCTTTCTAAGGTCGAAGCTAGATGGGTGACCGTCAACTTATATTGTTTCCCACTATCGTATCGTTTCACTAAAAAGTCATAAGTAGGAAAGCAAAAATCCGTAATTTCGATACGTAGACGACTTACTGATTTCACTTTTTTTTATTTAAAACCCAAACTACCCAACTGATTTTGAAAAAAAATTTATGGACCAAATGGCAACTATTCCGCAACCAAAAAAAAAAGAATCAAATAAATCGGATCAGTAATCTCGGCGTAATCGGTGTACACACAAAGAAAAAAAAAATACGTAGACAACTTACTGATTTCAGTTTTTTTTTAAATAAAAACCAAACTATCCAACTGATTTTGAAAAAAAAATATGGGACCAAATGGCAACTATTCCGCATCAAACAAAAAAAAATTAACGTAAATCGGATCAGTAATCTCGGCGTAATCGGTGTATATACAAAGAAAAAAAAACATACCGGCCGAATTGAGAACCTCCTCGTTTTCGAAATCGGTTAAAAACGGATTGATTCTCCCAACTCTTCGGCAGGTCAGTGGTTAGGACAGTCAACCGGAAAAATGACAACTGAACTTTTGACTGACTGTAGCTCAAAAAAGTGACTACATTACTCAGGGTAACACCTTGTCAAAAATAAAGTTGCATACAGATTCTGTGAAATTAAACAAACTGTTAACTAAACGTTAAATTTTGGTTATAACTAATGTAGATAACCGAAGTAGTTTGGCATAATATTTTTTGAGTGTAAGTCTAAAATTTAATAAAAAAAAGGATTTTCCTTGTTAAACTGGAAATTGGTGATAAAAAACATGAAAATAGCCCGCTTTGCAAAAGATAAACAGTGGCATAGAGTAGCTGTAATAGTATTACATGTAGTTGTCCACGGTGAAACTCAAAGTCTAAGGTAACTGGGAACCTCAAATATTCGACATTTCAACTCAAACAGACGTCATAGCGGGAACACACACCTGGGTATGTTATTTCTGCAACTATTGGATTGCAATGCGGCCTGCTGGCTGATCACAAATCAATGCATAATATTAGAACTTAGCGCCAAACACATGGTAGCAACATTGTCTCTAACTGCAACATTTTAGTATTAATTTACTTTTAATGGCAACACTAAAAACATTTTAAACCGACTTCTACAAAGGAGGAGGTTATTATTTCAGCTGTGTTTTATATCACTATTAAATGCCGAGTTTTTGGCGCCATTTAATGGCGACGGTCAAGATTTTTATTACAATGATTGGAAAATTTTGTCGGAGCGAATACTGCCTGGTGTATAGTTTTATGTAACATTGTTTGTGTTGACGAGAAATACCTACCTTTAAGTATCGGTAATAAAAAGACGTAGATAATTTTATGGAGGTTATCCACTTAATTAATTATTTCATCATAAGTTTGATCATGGTCAAATTCAGATGAATTTCTTGGCGCTTATCGCTCCCGAAATGTACTGAAATGTGTTACTCCCGGACTACAATGCTTATGACTACAGAGATAAAAGTGTAAGCAGCTAAAATCAAAATCAACTATCACTTCTTTTAAGAACCGAGTTAAAGAGCATTATTTGTCCCAACTTACGTAAGATCGATCATCTTTAAGTTCTAAATAACATTTTTTTTTTAATTTTTAATTTTTTTTTTTTTATGCTTTAGTTGATATTTTAATATTTATAATTTGTTTAGTATATGTGTATTATTTATTATTCATCTACATTTTCTTGTTAGGTATATGTATAGAACCACACACTGTGCCCACTTTTATTTTCCCGTGTTCCTGTCGCAGGTCTGCTGGTAGAGATTTCTTTTGAAATAAGCAGTGCCTTTGTACTCAACTGTTTTATGTGTTTTATTTTTAAGTATTTTGTGTGTACATAAATAAATAAATAAATAAATAATCAAAAATATGTTTATTGAAGTAGCCTCCTAAGAAGCTATTTCGTATCGTCAAAAATCACAAATTATGTGCATCTATTTTAAAAATGGAAATGTATAGTATATCTATTTAAGAAACGGAGGAGCTCGGGGGCGTATTGGTTGGAGCGCTTTGGTTTCGATACGAAAAACAAAGCAACTTTTATATTTTGTAAACAAGACGCCGCAGCAGCGGCAGAAAAACCAGCTTTGTTCTCATCCCTTGGTTTTAGCATAAATTCAGTCACTGATTTACACTTTTGCAAGACTGCAACACACATGTATGTGTTGCAGTGTATTTATACTTGTGTTTATAATTGTTACACACATGACCACACGTAGTGTATGCAATGGGTTAAGGAAATAAAAGTCTAACAATGTCACAGAACTGAAAGTATGAAACAAAATTTTTTGGGTAGTTTATCAGATTCACTCACACTATCACATACGAGACACAATTAAATTTTAATTGTATATGACATAGATCTATGCCGTTTGGTAGCTGATGCATTGCGTATTGTCATATATAAGTTCGTGTTCAAATACATTATATTATGATTTCTGTTTCATGATGATGATGATTGATGAATGAAGATCTCTCGATCAATTTTCCGTAACGTGGAGGCTCTACCCCAGTCGTGTACTCAAAATTATAGTACCTACCCCCACAGTACCCTACCTTTCTTTAAAAATTGTGTGTTTAAATGAATGTATAACAAAAAATAACGACGTAAACATATTACTCTTTGATGATTGAATCAAAGAAACCATTGAAAAATACTTTTCAATAGTGACGCGAAGCTGTAAACGAAATACCTAATATAAAACTGTTTCCATCTGGAATTTAAATCCGCTGAGCATAGGGTTATGGCATCTAGTGCAATTCTAATAGAGGCCAATTTGAAACTACAGTGTGATGCTTAGTGTACTCTTTCAAGTGTTATCAAACGCAATTTTAGGATCGTAAACGTTGTTTTAGATCAGTATTGGCATTATATAATACAAGAAATAGGATAAAGAAAACATAACATTTGGGAGGACTGGAGCCTAAACTAGGATATTTCTGTTTTTCGGACTCCAGGGTCTCCCACCCAGGCCATGTGCCATTACAATAACAAATGTTTACAGATTAACACTTAAAGTACAGTGACAAAATATAAAATATACTATACTTATACAGCTCTTCATCACCAGTCTATATACCACTGCTGGGCACAGGCTTCCTACATGGGAGAAACACATTAGGAGTTTGAGCCATACCACCACCAGGCTGGCCCAATGCGGGTTGGTGGATTAAAGCCATTTCAGAACAACCGGAACTAACGGCTTAGCATGCCTTCCGAAGCACGGAGGAGTTCGAGATTACTAATTTTCATTGACCCATCCCGACATAATCCACGGCAAAAGTAGCTTTGTTTTCGTAATCGAAACCAGAGCTTTCAAAGCATAACGCCACCAAGAGCCTCCTACGAAGAATATTATTAATCTCGTTCTAGAGTACGCAAAGAAGGGAAAGCTCAGGCCCAAAAAATTGTGAAACCTTATAAACTGTTCTGATATGGATCTGAGGACATTATTACCTACACGGATAAAAGTACACAGTGCTGAAGTTAGGCATAATTCAAGTTAAAGCTAGAATATCCGAGAACTTTAACTTAGAGTTATTGGACTTGTTGCATTGACAGGGAAGACTGTTTAGTCTCACGCGACGTCTCACGTGGCATAGTCATGAAGAGTCTTATTGTAAATATGTAGTTATCTGTACGATTAGATTTTTATTTAAATAAAAATAGTTTTTAAGCGATTTACTAAAGAAAGTTTCAGTGAGCAGGGATTATAACTTGTATAAACTAGCAACAGACATACGGTCTGTCATAGATAGCTAATAGATGTTCTGATATCCATACCAATATTATAGATGCGAAAGTAACCCTGGCTGTCTGTTACGTTTTTCCTCCCGAACCGATTAAGATTGAATTTGATATGGAGATAGATTATATCTTGAGAAAAGACAGTAGGCTTTATTTTGGCGCGATATCAGACATCTATGGCCACTAGTATTATTTATAAAGCAGTTTTACACGGAAACATCAGAGTCGACAAATACAGTCACAATCGCGTGACAAAGTTGTAATAAAACAAAGACGTATTTTAAAGCTTTACCTTAAGAACACCGACGCACACAACAATAACATAAACACACAACTGCGCGCGCACCTGCGTAAACAACTTGTTGTACCCTTGCCCCTGGTTGTTGTATCCCATCATGCTACGACATGGCTGCAGGAGGCCGGAGCGGTCCACCAGCGGTATTCCTTCTTGGTCTGCCGTGGTGCCGTCGCATCGGGCCGCGCGGCGCCGCCGACGACCCCGACCGAACTCGGCGCTCGACGCCAACTGCCCGTGCCCGATAGCCGAGACCTCATCCCCGCTACCCCCCAAAGCCCTTTCGTGAATGAGATGCGCGCGCAACGCTCACTGCACTCAGCGTACCAGCAATCAGCAAATGGGTCACAGTCACAGATAACGATAAGGCTTTGTAAGAACATTGGAAGGTCTTGAATGGTTTTACGTGGATGATGTTGTTAATGTTGGCAGTTGTTCGCATCAGATGACAGATAGACATGGATTTTAGCTTATCATAAGTAGTAAACAGTAAATAAGAGAACACGCGTGCTGACAAGCGGTTGCTATGGTGACCCAGATAAAGTCATTTAAACCGCAAGTTAACTAACTTGCGTTTAACAGACATTTCCTAATCCATGAGGTTAACCCTCAGAGTTTTGGAGAACCTAAAGGAATTTCTTGTAGTTTTTCTGTTTAAGTAATGATTATCTGAAATTCCCCTTGTGTTTTTAGCTTATCGTCCCTTACCAGCTCACCGACCCACGCTCAAACACAATATAAAATCTATTGTCTATGTCTATTGTTATTTTTGACAACTTATGTGCCTTATTCTTTTTGCAATAAGAGTCGCAAACTGTCAAAGTGTACATATTTCAAAGTAGATCCTACTTTCTAGCCGTTTGTGAGATTGGGAGTGCTCATAAGGTTTCGGACATAAAAATCACCAATCATCTTATGGTTAATGTGTTTATGGCAAAATTTTGCCCTTTTATTAAAGTCAGTTTTAATGTCAGTTAAGAAAAATGTATATTGTCACCAAAAAACACAAATAAACAAACACACATAAAAACTGGAAATTTCTGCGTTTAGGGTACCTGCCTTACACAATAAAAAGCTCTTCTCGTATTTAATGCTATAGGTACAAACACTACACACACGCACACGTACAGATACACGTCTACAAACGCTGCTGTTTAAAATTGTAATTGTTTACATTTATTACATTTTAAGGATTGGCGAAACAGATTTTGTAAACAAAATTGAGGACAAGGTCAAAGCACAAACACTTTTAAATTTCGAATCGCCTTCGTATCAAGTAGTTACTTTAACTTTTGTTTGGCCTTTGTTTGAAATTTTAAAATCTTTGTGCTAGAGGTACTGCTCCCTATTATAAAACTCCGCCGTGATCGCAATCCGTTTCCATATATTACTGTGTTTAAACAGAACAAAAACTGAACTGAAATATCTGTTGAATTTAAATTCAACAAATATTTTTGGACTTGATCATGACAACTAAGTATTTTACAATTTATAAAGTTCAGCCATGTTTCATTTAATAGGTAATGAATATATAATTTTTGAGTGCTAACTGAAAGAGGAGAAGACCACAAAAGAAGGTGGGTGACGAATCAAAAGGAATTTCAGGCCCTCAGTGGATTAGACTAGTACAAAGATAGATCTGAAGAAAACAAACGATTGAGCACCCGGCGATTAGGAGGAAATTGAAATTAAAAATGTGGAAGTTATTAAACACCCTTCTGTGTCAGCTGATGAGACTAATTTGAAAAATAAAAATAACCGTATGATAACGCCACATTGCGGTGCGTTTCTGTTGGGATTCCTAAACAAAAGCCAAGAAAATACTTCCACATGTATTCCAATATCAGTGCATTATTACTGAAATGTAATGTACCAACCCGCATTGGGCCAGCGTGGTGGTGTTATGGCCCAAGCTCCTCATGTGTTTCTCCCATGTAGGAAGGCCTGTGCCCAGCAGTGGGACGTATATAGGCTGGTGATGATTACTGAAATGTCCGACGAGTCTAATGAACAAAATAAACAAGGAACTGACATAGCTTTGAAAGGAGTTCCCAGAATCATTACAGCAGATTCACCTCGAGTTAACATTGTTATGGAAAATTCCCGAGAATCCCGAGTTAGCTCGAGGACTGCACGTGTCAGAGAAGTAAGACTAATTAGATAAATTGAGAATTTTGAAAGGGTTTTGTAATCTGTAAAGTTCCCACATAACACAGAATTGATTTTCAACTGTGTGAGCGGGGGCGGGCTGTTAAGGGTCAAAGGTTGAAGGGTTTCTTAGGAAATAATAAAATAGAACCCTCATAATAATCGTCACGCGTGACCGTCTATCTATCCGAAATTCCGAATATCCGAATTTGCCGAATTCAAATTTTTTAATGCGCTTTTAAAATTGTTTCAACTATTATCTTATTCGGACGTATTGCAAAAGTATTAATTTCTTTACTAAGCTTAATCTTTGCACTGCCTAAATAGTTGCGTAATACATATGTCTACATTATTATAACAAAACCAGAAAAGAAGACTAAAATATACTTTATACTATGGAACCCTTATCTTATCTTAACGTTTGGCCAGGACCAAGGACCATTCAACCCTTCAGGATCCTTTGTGCCTTTTTAAAGGACAACGACAAGAAGCTTAATAGACCTCAGATCATGTTTCTATGATCTGAGCATAGACTATCTCTCTCGTGCTTCCCAACATCCCAACATATAAAAAGAAAGAGAATACATTATGTTCACAGCTTAGATAACGTGTCCCCTGCTCACAACATAACATAACGCAGGAAAATAACATTACAAAGCAGTGTGAATCTTCTGTAAGGTGGGCACACCCGAAGAAAATTGTATAATCAAAAATTTATGGTGACCATCAGTGTTGGGTTTACAATTATAAAAACGTAAAATAAAGTCTCTTAATCTGAGTTGTAATTTTTTAAAAAAGAGAATGCAGTCACTACGGACGGTTACACCAGTCGGGAGGTTAAATTTATTAATCGCCCTATCGGTTTCTTTCTCTATTTTTACTCTCTCTGTGCCCCGGATTGTTCGTAGCGTCACCAGAGCTCATTAAGGAAGAGGAGGGACTTGTCACGTATGCTGTCATCATAAGCTTGGTGATAGAAGCAACTATAGGCTACAGTAACTTTCACCATCAAGATAGCTGTACGCATGTTTACCTTCCTAAGCTTATAATAAAAAAGTGATTAGAAGAAAAATGTCCTGCGAGTGTTCTTATCAAAAAGCGAGCTTATATATTTTTTATACAATAGCCCCCGTATTCATAAAAACAAGTGAACTTATATGAGGATTATAAAGTGTTTTGTTTCTCTCACTTGTATGAGAAAGGAAAAAGATAAAACATATTTTAGCAGTGTTTTATCTAAAATAGGTTTATTGAGCGTTTATGAATATGGGTGTTAGATGACAAGCAAGCTGACGATCCACCTAGCGGCACACCTGGTTGTAAGTTGACACCGCCACCTATATACACCTGAAATAACAAGGAAAAAATCGCTTGGTAGGTGCGTTGTCATCTTGAGGCGTAAGATGAAATGCCTTTACGTATGTGGTCGAAACTTCGATTTTGTAATATACTATGCATAAAAATATACGACCTTAATAATAGCCAAGGATACAGTACGTCCATTAAGTCCGCCATTTACAAAGGAATCTGGGCAACAAGGTTAGCAATAATGCGCTGAGTCACGCGGGATGTTTGACGGCTGCCAGTCAAAATATCCTCTGGATGCCGGCACTGTTTATGAGCTACCAACCTACTTTCAAAGCTCAAAGTATATATTTTAGTTTAAAATCACGGACGCATTCTCTCACGACCGACTAGACACAGTTCTATCCCAACAGTTCATTAGGTCAGGCTTTCCCAAAAGGTTTAAAAAAAAATTCAGCCGTGGCGTACCTGTGTGAAGTTTGTAAGCTTAGATGTGAGGTGATCTCGGAAACTACTTACTTATCCGAATTCTAAGATTCATTCACCTGTATACTTAGTCTGGCCATAAATACTGTTAAAATTAAAAATAAACAAAATATTACATTTGAATTTGGAATCTGTCATTTTTATATGATTATATATTAATAATTAATCATTGAGTTTTCACATTTTGGCGCCAATACATTGTGCAATATTTTCCGATATTAAAATGGAGTGGGGTGATAAAGAAAACCGAATGGCTGTGATTGCATTACACAAAGTAGGTATGAAGCCAAATGCAATTTTTAAAACTATCCATAAGCTTGGTATTAGTAAAATGTTTGTGTACCGGTCTATTAATAAGTACAATGAGACCTCCTCTGTTTGTGACAGAAAAAGATCTGGCCGTCCACGTATTGTTTGTACGAAAAAGGTGGTCAAAGCAGTAAGGGAAAGAATTTGAAGAAATCCTGTCCGAAAGCAAAAGATTTCATCTCGGGAGATGAATATAGCGCCTAGAACCATGTCGCGTATTTTAAAAGATGACTTAGGACTTGCAGCCTATAAGAGACTTACTGGTAGATTTTGTTTACGGATGAGACAACTTTTACAATTGAGCAACATTTTAACAAACAAAATGACCGAATTTATGCTCAAAGCTCTAAGAAAGCATCCCAATTAGTCGACAGAGTGCAACGTGGGCACTATCCGACTTCAGTGATGGTTTGGTGGGGTATTAGCTAAGAAGGAGTGACTGAGCCATACTTTTGTAAAAAAGGTATCAAAACATCGGCACAAGTGTATCAAGATGCCATTCTTGAGAAGGTAATCCCTTTGAAGCCCATTAACAACACCATGTTTAATAACCAACAATGGTCCTTCCAACAAGACTCGGCGCCGGGCCATGAAGCTACGCAGTCTTGGCTGGAAACGAACGTTTCGGACTTCATCAGAGCTGAAGACTGGCCGTCGTCTAGTCCCGATCTTAATCCACTGGATTATGATTTATGGCTAGTTTTAGAGAGTACGGCTTGCTCTAAATGCCATGATAATTTGGAGTCCCTAAAACAATCCGTACGATTGGCAGTGAAGAATTTTCCCATGGAAAGAGTGCGTGCTTCTATTGATAACTGGCCTCAACGTTTAAAGGACTGTATTGCAGCCAATGGAGACCACTTCGAATAAGTTTTTTATATTTTAAATTGTTTTATATTTATGTAATAAACTAACACACTGTAAAAGCAATAAATGTTATTTGCAATATATATTTTTTTTTGTTTCAGTATATATGACAAGACTAGGTACGCACGTTTTTGAAAACTGGCATCTTTAAAAAGTAATGTAAAAATTCGAAACCGGCCGGATATGAATAATTTTCTTTCTTCGGGTGTAACACCCACCTTACAGAAGGTTAACACTGCTTTGTAATGTTATGCCCTGCGATGATTTATGTTGGGAGTAGAGCGGACACGTTATTTAAGCTGTGAATCTAAGATTACATCAGGAGAGAGGCACAGGCTACCTTTTGGCGCCATAAACTACATTATGCGGGTGTAGCCGCGGGCGTTCACTTGTATAAAATAATTTAAAAGTCTTGTTTTGTTTGTTCATATATGTAATTTTGTGTGTACCTGAATACAGCTTGTGAAAGAAGTTGTTGCAAGATTCTAACTCTTTCATGAGGACTTAACGTTGAAGATTTTAACTGGTTTCGATCACGGAAACAAAGCAACTATGTCCATGGTCGATACCGTGATGGGTCAGTCAAAATGTTATTTCGAGCTCTTCCGTGATTCGTAAGGTCCCGGTTGTTACTACAACCGCCTCAACCCACAATCCCGCTGGTTTTTAACTAAAAATTAATTACACCTCTCTTTCTGCGTTGGGTACTCCATTTCTTCTAAAATAAAATTGTTTGTCCGAAAATCATTATCCATACACGTTTGCTATAAACTTCAGCAGCCATAATGTTAGAATAGTCAAAATTTTGTTTCACCTAATCATCTTTAGTTCCAAAACTTTTATATCAATAATATCGGGTACTAAACTAATCGGATTTGGCATGAAATAGTGCCATGTGTCCTAAATATTTCTTTTGGATGCATTACTCTGAATGTTCATTCATAACAAAATGAATTGTTAGTCCTACAACATTTGCCACAAATTAGGTGTCAGTGACAGAAATAAATCATCGTAAAACTGACTCCACGTAGTCTTGACTCTTGCCTGCCCAGGCTGAGTGTAATTTAGAGTCTCGTAGGTACGACAAAGAAACGAGTTACGAAACTTCTTTGTGTGAGGTGTTGTTGGAGACAGCATGCCGAAGCAGCCCGTGTACCGCCGCCGGAGCCCGCCGTGAGCCGGTGACAGAAGCCAAATAGTAGATTATTAACCAAGGGGATAAAGCAGTGTCTTCTGTCGCGGGTGACGATTTAAATCGCGAGCGTAACGAAGGACTCGAGGTTTACTCCCGAGCGTAGCGAGGGTGTTAAAAACTTAAATCACGAGCGAAGCAAGGGATTTAAGACGAGTCCTGAGTGAAGCGAGGGATTTAAGTTCACCCAAGACTAAGACAGCTTTATCACCGAGGGAAATACTCTACTTTTCGTACCAATTGCGAAAAAATTAACACAATAATAATATGAGATAAGCATTTATTAAAAATAATGACAATTAAAAGTAAAAGTTAACATTCGAAACATTGGTCCAATTATTGATAGAGTTACATTTTTGTGCGTATTCTTTTTTCAAAAAGATGTATAATGCTATATATACAAACTCAATGGTGTAAACACAGATGTAGTTCAGTATAAATTTCGGTAAGTATTCCAAATTTAAATCACATTCTCCCCCTAGAGGATGAATGAAATTCAGTACAATTTTCTTTCCCTGTTTTTAACAGATTAAAAATGACTATTGTTATGTTCGTTTTTTGTGGCATAGAATGTCACTTTTTTGAGGAAGTGGTACGAAAAAACCTTTTCTAGGCCAAATCAATTTTGGAGACAAAGAACATGAATCAGACCTTGGATTTCGTGAATCCTTTTTTAATGAAATTATTTTCTGCTTCAAAAACTACCTGCGCAAATATTCCTGAACATTCTTCAAGAATATTTTCAAGATAAATTCTGTTGTTAAAGGTTTTCAGTGCCTCTAGCACGACCACTCTTAAATTTCGAACTGCCGTCGTATCGAGTAGTTACGTTAGCTTTTGTCTGGCTTTTGTTTGAAATTTTACACGTGCGTGAATGATACGATTACGATTCGAAATTTAAAAATGTTCGTGCTAGGGGTACGTCAGTAATGTCACTATGAATTTTTCAAAGGCTCTATTGATCGAAAGTCGTTTAAAACGCTAGTGCAGTAAATAAGTGAACTCCTTGCGGCCTCAGGTGCACTAGTCGAGTACTTTCACGTGGGAATCGACAGATGGCGCTGAAGTGAACATTTCATTTTCATTTTTAAAGAACGATAAGTTATTTTTATTGTATGAACACAAATATTTTTTACTGATTACACCGATTTAGAGCCGGCGCCTAAATGAAAAAAATCATAATATAAAATTGAAGTTTTTAAGCAACATAAATAGGTATTTTACATAAATACTAAATCGCTGTATAGCATTACTACATGTGTCGCGAGATTGTTTTGCGGAGTCGTTGTAGCGGGGTGCCGTAGTCAGCAGGTCCGATTTGTGTTGGCTACGTCAGCGCTACGAGCGCCCGCCCCCTTCGTAGCATATTGCTACGTGAGAGCTTCCAAGCATATTTTTTATCGCTTTCTACTATATACTACATTGGTTATTTTCAATTCGGAGCAGATGGTTCTCTGAGCAAAACCCCCTTAGAGCAATTCATATGAACCTATTCACCAATTCTAAAAATATTCAAAATACATAAACATGAAATAATTGCATAATTACAAAGCTTAGGTATTTTATCTAGAGGCTTTTAATTACCTAATAAGAAACAACTATAGAAGAAAGACCTAAAGGGGCAACTTTAACTTTCAGCTTACTTTCAGCAGCCTAAATCATACCAACATATTTAAAATGATCATGGTTAACATGATCGTTAAAAATATATTAATCGGGTACAGTGGTTTTATTTGACAATAAAAACTAGACTCTGTCCAAAGAAAAGTTAGCAAGGCAAAGTGGCCGAAATCGAATTAATTTGGAAGCCTTCAATATTTAAAACAATTCACTTTTTAGTAAGTCTTCCTGCTACCTTCCCTCAAATTCTACCAGATCAGAGTATCCACGAAGAGAACTTTGACGAAACTTCCGCAAACAAAATTCTACCCTAACAGATGGCTGCTAAAGGTGTTTCTTGTTTAGGAAGTCGTAAACTCGCAGGGTGCTAGATTTTAAAGGAAATTGTTTCTTGTGACGTTGGGTTAAGTTGCTAAGTTGTGCGCGTGCGCGTTCGACGGATCGATGACACGCGGCGCGCCGGCGACGGCGATGACCTACTTGTGGCAGACGGCCCGAGGTGCAACGTACGCGGAGCCATACTGCGCTGGTTTTGAGTACCGTATACAAGAGGAAGCTATGGGGGTAGTTGAAAAAATACTAAAGTACCTATAAAAAACCAAAAGAAGATTTTTAATCTTGGAAGAACCTTAAGTTTCTATGAGACAGCAGTGAAATTATATATTCTCTCTTTAACCGACTTTGAAGTCGGTTCGTCGAACCTCCTCGTTTTTGAAAACGAGGAGGTTCTCAATTCGGCCGGTATGTTTTTTTTTCTACATATGTACACCGATTACGCCGAGACTACTGGTCCGATTTACGTGATTCATTTTTAGTTCGATGCGGAATAGTTGCGAATTTAGTCACATAAACTTTTTTTCAAAATCAGTTGGGTAGTTTGGTTTTAAAATAAAAGAAAACTGATATCATTAAGTCGTCGACGTATGCGAAATTGGCGGATTTTTGCTTTCTTATGACTTTTTAGTGAAACGATACGATCTAGCTTCGACCTTAGAAAGTAATCACTAAAAAATGTAAAAATAAATTTTAAACAAAAATTAAAACCGACTTCAAAAAACTGAAGAGGTTAAAATAATTAAATTTAAGTAGGTACTCTTCCCCTAGAAACATATTTTTTGGAGTTGGTGCTAAGTTGTTTCCAAAAACAATAGAAAGTGAAGCACTGACTCCAAAAAATATGTTTTAATGGGATGAGTAGGTAGGTACCTATTAAAATTTAATTATTAAAACCTTTTCAGTTTTTTGAAGTCGGTTTAAATTTTTGTTTAAAATAATTGTGATATTTTTTTCCCCAGTTCCTCACTAAATGAACTTATTTGACATGACCTCCTTACGTAAGTAGAGAGTCGGCCACTAAATAGCCAGCATGGCCGGTGAAATTTAAAGTCCACGCCCGTGGCTCCGTTCGCGTGGAAGTCGGTTATGCGCCCAAAAGGTAGCCTATTTTATGATATAATCTATCTCCAAGCAAAATTGCATCCCAATCGGTTCAGCAGGCTGATAGACAGACTTTCGCATTTATAATGTTAGTATAGAATGAACCTTTGGAATCCTTCATAGAAAATAAATATTTTTACACTCATGTTTATGCCGCACGCCTTTTCATACAAACTTTCAAGTCGAAAATAATGGAAACCAACAAATCGATTCTAACAAAATTTGCCATGTATAGTAATATATAAGTAAGTCAGGCCAGGCCAAACAGTTATCAGGGATTTTTTTGAAAAGTCCAATAATAAAGAAATTATTGGTGATTTTTGGTTAGCATGAAATGATAAAAATTGCTCGTACTCAACTATTGTTTTATCCATATGAAATATTATGCATTGTGAAATGTTTTATGTATACAGAATTGGTGTGTAGAAAATAATATATTACTTTAAAAAGAGTGTTTTTCGAAAAATCAATAATTCAAACTTGAAAGTTATGGAATATTGCTGAAATTGGACGGTATAGAAAATCCATAAAAATGGTAACTTATTTCCAAAATTTATCGCAAATTATAACGATATTCGATTGCTTATTTTCAAATAAACCAACTATTGTTTTTGCAACTATGAATAAAAACACTGTTGTTATTAATTTCATCAATATGCCTATACATTTTTTTAGTAATATAGCAACCCGTGACGTCACCTGCTCCGCAGATTTTATATGGAGTGTTTTTAGAGGACATGCTGCAACATAACAACATACCACTGTATCTGTGAAACTATTGGTTTCAAACATATATTATGTTTTCTTTTTCAATATTTCTTTGAGTTCTAAGCTTCTTTTTTATGAAATAAAAAAAATCAACTACCCTTTTAGGGTTGGTCGGTGAAAGCGGTTGCAACAGCACCTAGAACTAATGAGTTAATCTACGGTCGACCAGATAAGTAGCTGAACACTTTAGTACCATGTCACAATAGCTATTGCATCAATATTAGTACGGTAGCACTATTAAGTACGAGCGCAATAGTCGGTGCGACATGGTACTAAAGTGTTAAGCTACTTCAGTGGTCGACTATACCTTCCGAAGCACGGCGGAGCTCGAGACTAAAAATGATTGCTTGACCGGTGTCA
Source organism: Nymphula nitidulata (assembly GCA_947347705.1). NCBI lineage: Eukaryota > Metazoa > Arthropoda > Insecta > Lepidoptera > Crambidae > Nymphula > Nymphula nitidulata. The sequence continues at coordinate 2,177,162 of OX374618.1, forward strand.
ACCATGCCGAAAGTTGCTTTATTTTCGTAGTCAAAACCGGAGCGCTCACGCGCTTTAAAAAAACAGATAGTGACTGTAATAATTATTATAGCCTTCTTAAAAAAACCAACTGCACTACTCATCAGTCTCCGTGATTCATAGTAAAACATCTAGACACGCGACAGCCTGTCCAGCCAAGTTCAAAAAAAGAAATTGTCAACGCACCATGTGTGTTACACGAAACATTTTGAGCTTCTTTTGACGCTTTCACAACTCGTTAACTATTCAATCTACATACATCAAATTTGGCACATTCAATAAGGCCTACCTTATGAAGAATATAAAATTTTAATTAATTTCATAAACAAACCTAATAGTATATGTCCAGCTATCATCACCAGCCTATATATTATGTCCCGCTGCCTTAGATACATGGTTGTGGCGTTTGTTTGACAACTGCTGGCTACACAAGCGTTCCGACGACGAGCACGGCGTGAGCCGGAACTAAGAAGGTTGTTTATTTTTATATCTTTAAACGGCAATCAAATATTGAAAGAAGTCATTATGATACATTTTAAATACAAGAAAAACTAAATCGAAAGAAGATTGTAAGTACTTCATGCCGTATCTCTAAAACAGCGACAAACATACACAGCTAAGAGATCGACATAGAGATGAGTGAATACGCTTACGCGCAGCGCTGTGCTCAGTAGTCAAAATCAATGGCGGTTCGTCGTCTTGTCAGTCATCAAACTCGATGTCAAAAATTTCTATTGGTGAATCACCTAAGATCATAAAAATTTCTATGATCTGAGTAAATCACACTACAGTACAAGCAGGAACAACAATATCTTGGAAATATAATAAAGCCAGTGGGTAAAAAATGGCCCAGAAAAAATTTCGAGCTTTAATTACATCCCAAGTGAACACAGAACTTGGCACCCATAGAGATCTAGTTTCTTTTGTCGGTGAAGTGCACTGAAGAGCTATTTGACCTTATCCCCCCTTCCCCCTTCCTACTCAGGAGCACGCGTGCCGGTCTTCGGAGTCATCAATTTACTGTCACCACCTCAACATCACGTACAAAGAAATTTAGTAGCTCGTTTCTTTATCGTACCTCCAGATCTTGGAATTCTTTGCCAGCACATGTGTTTCCTTCTTCCTATAACATGGGTTCCTTCGAAAGAGGCGTGAAAAAGCACCTTTCGGGCCGGCAAGGTGGAGGCGGCTAGAGCAGTGTCTGAACTGCACTAGCTATCTTCGCATATGGCTCCTCTTACCGCTTCACATCAGGTGGTGTTGAGTCATTTGTCGTGCTTTGTAAAAAAAAATTGAACTTGGCTCTTTTTTTCACGTTATATTTTTAAAAGCCGATTCCACGTAATTATTTTATCGACGCACCGTGATACGCGAACGGACTATTTCCGCACTGTTGGGACCAAGGTTCGTTGACTTCATCGCGTCGCCCGTAATACATTGCGGGTGGCCGATGTCGTTTGCCCTTGTCCTGTCTAATAAAGCCAGCGATAGAATCTAACCCTACTTTATTATTGGATTAATTAAGTGGTGATGGGGAAATAATTTTGTTTTCCAACGAGAAATTGTTGCTGTTGTATAGGGAATGTTAACTTATTCCACAACCCGCAGCCTAAGGTTAAATATGTTATCCTTATTGGCATATTAAAGACTCCAATTTAAAACCACATTTTTTTTATAATTCTGTATTCGGCTAATACAAATCAAGTCATTTAATGTGATTCGTAAAATATATTGTTTAAAAAATGTATGGTTCGCAAATTATCAACGATCTTCAAGAAACATCGCCAGTCATTCCTACTTTATCTGGCTAAAGAATTAATTAATTAAATTACCAAAGGCTGCCAATTAAAATAACAAGATAAAGATTAATTTGTCGACAGTTTATAAACTAACTAAATTAAGCTTCTGTGCTTTCTACCTTAATTGAAAATAATAGTTGAGTAGACAAATATTTTCGCCCTTTCAGTGAACTCCACACCAGGTGTTATCATTACAAAAAATCTCGCTAAAGCAACAAGTTGATTTCTAAGGAGAGTAATGAAGAAGAATGCTGGATGGCTAGACGGTCTGATCTATAGACGCATGTTTAGAAGAAATTGCTAATTCGAAAAAAGAACAAGAATTTATTCTCAACAATGTTTTGTCATTATGATGTTTTTCATTTATGGGTTGGCTAGCTGAAAGAGAACTGTTATAAAGATAAGTCTACCTTTGTTCACTTCTTGTTACATGAGAAGAAAGAAGACAAATGGTTTATTTCGCATTCATTGCTATATCAAGAAAAATAAACAAAATAATAATATGCATGCATTAAACAAAATAATAATATCAGGAGCTCGGTGGCGTAGTGGTTTGAGCGCTGTGGTTTCGATAACGAAAACAAAGCAACTTTCGCCATGGTCGGTCCCGGGATGGGTCAATCTAATTTATAATCTCGAGCTCCTCCGTGCTTCGGAAGGCACGTTAAGCCGTTGGTCCCGGTTGTTACTGCAACCGCTTTAACCCACCAACCCGCATTGGGCCAGCGTGGTGGTGTTATGGCCCAAACTCCTCATGTGTTTCTCCCATGTAGGAAGGCCTGTGCCCAGCAGTGGGACGTATATAGGCTGATGATGAATGCATTATACAGGGTGGTGCCGTCAATACGGCAATAAATTAAAACATGGGCTATATTAGTTCATAGATATGTTTTGCTACTTTTAAATAAATTTTATGACATTTGTATGAAATAATATAACGTTGGCGGAATTATTTCGTAGAAATGTTATAAAATTATCAAATGAATAAGATGTATTTTGAAAGTTGCAATACATTTCTATGTACTAATATAGCCGTGTTTTAATTTAATGTAGTAATTACAGCACCATTCTGTATAATTGTAATCTTTGTGGCATTTCTAAGAATATGACCATGCTTGAGAATTCTTAAGTGTTGTCCGAAGGTTGTCTACATCCAATATATTCCTAAGTAGATAGAAGTTACGTCATAAATTCAGCCCTCATCAGCGTTTACATCAAGTGTTCGAGAGTCTACTTCGATTCATTTGCAGCCCTACTGCTTTTTATTGTTCAGTTTTTATGTAAAACAAAAAAAACATGTTTGTATTTTTTAAATAAAAAAGGTTTGAAATAATACCATTTTACCGGAATTATTTCGCGTTCAATTAGATGTAACATTTTTTTTCAAATGTTGTAGTGCTCGCTAAATTATAAGGGAATACGATATGTCTTGTCTAGATTTTAGACTAGAGAAAATACACTTATATATTTTTGTATGTCATATTATATATCTGTCTACTTATCATGTCTAAATTTACACCGGTTCCAAAAGTTAAGCTACTGAGAAGACTCCGGCAACAAACTCGTGTAGTCACTCTTTTCAAAATAACAATTGTTGTGGTTACATTATTTAAATATTTTGCTGTGCAGTTGCCATACAGAAAAAAAAGTAAAAGTACCTATATCAAGTTAGACACGATATACAAACTTAATTACAGACTTATAAAATAAATAAAATTTGCGCGGCTTACGATAGACATGCTTAATGGCTTGCTTTAAACCTAAGTGTCAATTTTCCGCAAGGATGGTCGCTCATACTCGGGACCTACATCAAAGCGCTGAGTGAGCAAGGTCTCGTTAGAAGCTCGTGGCCACTTACACTTACCCCTCAAGGTCTTACTTCAACAGATTGATGCAAACGTCTATAATTGTCAATTTTATGCAATTGGCGTTGTAAGAATTCTGGTTAAAGTTTTTATTTTGAAACGGCTTAAAAAAAGGGAGAGATACTCAATTCATAGCGTTTTTTTTTGGTAAATTAGCTCTAATGTAATGCTTTTTGTGTTCATATAAATTTTCTAGCAGGTCACGAGCAAAATTTCTCTGAATCTGATCGGATCTGGAAACAACTCCTCAACAAAGCACAGACAAACACAGACACAGATAAATATAACGATAGTATAAAAAAAATATAGTAAAGGTATTTCAACCAGAGACTGAGAGAAAGATATGAAAAACTAATTGTGTCTGGAATCTGTGGCTAGATAAGTTAATAAGTTAATAGCTAATTGGTCAAGCGATATCGTAACCCATAAGCACAGGGGAAGTTAAGCGACGGAGTTGATATGCTATGTATTGCCGACAATCTTTTTATGCCTTCAGATATTTGACGACCGTCTGTTCGAATGTTCGGTGCCCCCAGAGGTCTCGGGTTCGATTTCCGGCATGCGGTTTGTGGCCAATTGGTCAGATTTAGTAAAGAAGCGAGCCAAGATGAATTTGATATATGTTAGCTGCTGTTGGACCTTACTAACCACACTTAACATTAATTCTGTATTTACTTAAAAAAAATTTTACCAAACTACTTGGGTTACATTTGTAATAACCAAAGTTTTGCGAGGTGTAATTACAGTTTATTTGATTTAACAAAACGGTGCATCTTCATGAAAATATTTTTGGCTAGGTGTTACCTTAAAATATGTAGTCAATTTTTTAAGCTACAAGTAGTCAAAATTTTAGTTGTAATTTTTTTTAGTGTACGTTTTAAGCCAATAAACAGGGCCACTTTACGTATTTTTATGTTATGTTATCCAATTCATAAATTACATTAGGTTGTGCCAAGGCATTTCACCAATGCACACAATACTTCAAACCAGTATTTTTTTCATCTGAGGAAATCGAAAGGTTATTCACTTCTTAGCTGCCAGATTGTGTGCGGGTCCCTCAAATTTTCTGTGTTGATAAATTCAGTAAGTATTGCACATACTATTTTAAACAAACGTCCATTAGACATAACATAACCTCGTCATTATCAATCAGAAACGAATCGTGATAGCATTTACAATGTTTTAATTGCGGACATTTTACGAAACCGATTTAAAAATAAACATTGTGTATTACTTCCACACATTGATTTTTAAAAGAGGTCATTTAGCAATTTAAAAAAATACGTTTTATTGTGATAAAGATGGCACTGTAACTAAAGTTTTTGGAGGGTATTTGAAAAAAGTTTTTAATGTGGAAAATGCTAGGGTTTTGAAAAATGACTCTGTGTGTGTTGAAAGCGTCTGTTAGTTGCGCTTACGAATCACCAAAGTACAGTCTACAAAACGGTTTGACAGAGTTAACCTAACAAACTCGGCCTACATACCCTCCTTCGAGCATGTTTGTACCGCTGCCGCCTGAACCGATCCATGGCGAGGGCCTTCGTCATAAGACACACATGTCACTCATTCACTTAGCACTAAAACACAACATCAACAACACAAATTGTGCATTATAAGGTATTTAGTTATAAAACAGTCGCGGACGAGGCGCGCGGGCGCTTGCTCTGCGCTAAAAATACGGCGCCGCTACTGAGAGACGGCGCGACCGTGGAACGAGTGCGCGCGAGCTGCAGCCGTACATTGACTGCTGTCGAATAACAGGATGTAATCATTCAATTTAGAGAAAAACAACACACTGATTTGTTTTACCCACGCCTGCAGATCATGTAAAACAATGACATCTATAAGTTATGTCATGGTAGCACTTCACGCTCACACGAGGCGCTCAGATAATCGGCGAGTGATTCCGAAGCGAGTGGTACCACTGGTACCCCTCTTCGCTCGGTTAGCTCAGTGGCCGCCGAACCGTTCATCAAGATGGAGGTTAAAAAGTCGCTACGCCAACGCCTTTATGCGCTTGCTTACTACAATTATGTGCGTACCTATTGTACAAAAAAAACCGTGGAGGAAAATGAGATGGTGAATGCTTACATGCGATGCGTGATCAAAACCGTATATATCTTTTTGATTCTGACTGTACTCCACCTCGTTGTGAATGGAGCATTAAATCAATTGACCGGATTAACAACCAGACGCTTGGTAGTGGACAGATTTCGTTTTTTTTTATCTTAACGGGGTAACTTTTGACCTTCATCTCACCTGATGGTAAGTGAAGATAAGGCCGACGATTGAAGCGAGCCACACCTGAATCCCTCAACCACGCAGGAACTGGCTATCTTACCTTTAACAGCCGGAACACAACAATGCCGTTAACCTTATTGTAATGGCGGCAGACTTAGGTAAGATGGTGGTAGCTAGCCAGGCGGACTTAGAAAAACCCTACAAACTGAGCAGAAAATTTCTGCCCCTACGGGAATCGAACCCCGGACTCTAGATCTGAGGCAGGTGGCCTCAACCACTAGACCACAGAGGCGGTCAAATTGGTCAGATTAGAAAGAAAGGGTATATGTCCTTTGATAATTATACCCAAATTGCCTGTCTGGTGAACTTAAGCCTTACTGAACAGGTCAATGCAACTCTCCTCACTTCTTTCCTCATAGTGAGTGTCCCTGCAGTGAGTAAGATCACCAGAACTAACTGGAGAAATATTTTGTTGGCAACAGGAGTTCTTTGCCTATGTTCACTTATATTTACGAATTTTAGCTTTCAGTCTTCATCTCACCTGATGATAAATAATGATGAGGCCGACGATGGAAGCGTGTTATGAAAATGAAAATGAAAATGAAAATGAAAATGAAAATGAAAATATCTTTATTCAATTAGGCCCCCCAAGAAGCACTTTTGAATCGTCAACAAAAAAACCCTTAAGTCTATCACATAAAAATAATATTAACTAACTAACAATTTCATAATGTTTGTCTCTCTGTCTTATCTGCATCTACGTAAGCTAAGAATGTTATGTCAGTCTGTCTATCGGTCTGTCTGTCGGTCCGTCTGTCCGTCAGTCAGTCTGTCTGTCAGTCTGTCTGAATTTACACCGGTTTCAAAAGTTGAACTACCGAGAAGATTCCGGCAACAAACTCGTGTAGTCACTCTTTTCAATCATTAAGTTACAATGTTTGATTACACAGTACTAGTATTTAGCAGCGCAGTGTCGCACAGAGTATAAAAAAGGTATATTAAAGTACCAATAAGTACCTAATGATAAGAATATTTACTGTATTTAAAGGCTGTCCGACATTGCACCATCACAATATAGGTATTACAATACACAAAGGTCAACAATTAATATACAAAGACCTAATAAAGCTAAACATCTTTCATTAATTTTAAACACTTGTCTGAGCACGTCATTACAATAATAATTGTATTGTTTTATATATAATATCCTATAATGCCATATACCTCAAAAATCCCTCAAAAATCATACTATTGATGAATATGTAGGTAAATTATTACAAAATCAAGGAAGCTTAGAGATGACCATTTCCACTAGTGGCACCTGTTCACAAGTATGACGCATGTGCCAGCCATCGCTCCGCTCAACCATACTCCCGGATTCCTCAAAACAGAGTATTTGGTTATCTTGCCTCTACTGTTATGCCGGCGGACTTAGGTAAGATGATGGTAGCTAGCCAGGTGGACTTAGAAAATTCCTATCATCAACAAAACCGAGCAGGAAATTTCTGCCCCCACGGGAATTGAACCCCGGACCTCTAGATCTGAGTGAGCTGGTCTTAAGCACTAGACCACAGACGCGGTTAAATTGTGCCATTAATATTCACACTACCCCACAAGTAATGATGCCACACGGGATGTTGTTTCATTCCTGGTGGTTGTAGGATGCCATACTTTTATTGTCTTGTGGAACAGCGAGAAATGAAGTTTTTTATACAACTAGATGTCATACAAGCTGACGGCCCACCTAGTAGTAAGTAACTACCGCCACTTATAGACATATAAAATAATAAGAAAATCCCGAGCAGAAAATCAGAGCAGAAATTCTGACACGAGAATTGAACCCTGGACCTGGAGTTACACATTCTCAACCACTAGACCACAGAGGCGGTTAAATTGTGCCATAAATATTCACACTTTACCCAAGATGTAATGATGCCACACGGGATGTTGATGCAGCCCTATTGGTTCTAGGGTGCCATATTTTCATTCTTTTAATGGTCTGGCGGAACAGCGAGAAATGAATTGCAGTACGTTGTCGAACTGAGGCCTTAGATGAAATGCCTTTCTGGCCACCTTGTCCGAAACACAGAGAATGTTTTACGGCCTAAATAGGAACACGGTGGCAGACTAGGTAGAAAAAATATCCAAACTATAAAAAATTCGCGAACCCAATTCGCAACCGTCATTTCAGCCAAATGCCCACCACGGAACAAAGGTCTAGCCTAAAGATTTACAGGACGATCGTTCCTGCGCTGCCCGCATCCAGCGGCTGCCTGCGACCTTAACCAGATCGTTGATCGTCTATCGTCCTTGTTGAAGGCCTGTCCATAAAAAAAAGAGGTGTAGTGCCACTGTAGAACCTTTCTGCCCCAACGGCCATCAGTTCTGCGAGCGATGTATCCCGTACACTGTAAGTCACCGTTAAGCAGTTAAGCAACTTGTTGAGTTACGTCGGTGACTAGTTCTATGGATCTTCTTATTAACTTTCTACAGAATCCTAAAAAATAAATACCTATTAATTTAATTCGTGTTTAGGCTGTCCGGTCGTTTTATCTTCAATAGAAAACTACAGACTTATTTGTTTTCAGTGAAAAAGCTTCATTGCACACTATCCATAACGATATACTCTCTCGTCTATCAACTCCTTCTTGATGGCTACACACAAACGACAACGTTACCTTGACCGCCCGGTAGCCTTTAACACAAGTACGGAAAGTCTATTTTAGTGGAATAAATTGATAAAATAGTATGTTTTGGAGGACTGCGCTCAGCTGTTCCGGCTAGCACCTGGCCGGGAGTGACGTGGTATTGTTTTAAAATAATAATATTACTAGTATTTATGCTCACATCAATTTATCTAGTCCAAGTTGAACAACAATTCAAATGCTTTTTATTAGGGATGCGCGATTTGTCGATATAATACCGATATTTGTAAAAAATATCCACACTAGCGATATGGATATCAATTTTGCAACATGGTGTGTACCTGTGACCTGCACCAATGATACATACCTACGACGGTGATAAGAGCATTGTGACTTTTTTAATTACATTTATGAATGTAATACAATAATTACAATGTTTATATCTCAAAAACACGGCAGCTTGTGTTTTGAATTAAAAACCTTGTGATTTTTATGAACACTTACAATTCTTTTGGCATATGTGAAATAATGGAGCTTGTCTTTGCATTTCCACATGTTCTCAATTTTTTAATGTGTCTATCAGAGTATACCGGAACACTCTCGGCTGGGCTATCGGTAAAACTAAAATACCGCCGATATATCGGTACAAAATACATCCCAATTATTAATATGCCGTAGTCAGACAAATGGAACTTTAGTCGTAACGTAGGTACTAATTTATAAATGCGAAAGTAACTCCGTCTGTCTGTTATTTACGTTCTCTCTCCAAGACAGCTGAACCGATTCAGATGAAATTTAGCATAGAGATAGATTACATACTCGAAAAAAGGACACCATCTTTGGACAGTATGTATTTTACGAGATAATTACCTAGGTCTATAATTCTCCGTTATTTAGAATCCTTATGATCCTGTATTTTATATTGTCTTATTTCTTACCTATTTCAAACGAATTAAGAAAAACATATGATTTCACTCTCTCAGATTCGTCAGAAGTCTATGTTCAATATTTTACCTTTTCCAGAAATTTTATCTTTACACATACTGAGAAATTAACGCGTATATTTTAAGTGTTTAGAGCTTTTCCCAAACCTTTGTATTAATCATACCGTTATGATTAATAAAAAGCTTTGGGAAAGCTCCGGAAATTGCTGAGCTTTCTCACTCGTATGACATCATGCGGAAAAACGTAGTACTAAGCGAAAAGGTTCTTATCTGTGTAGAATGCTTATTTAATTCACATAAACGCCACGTGAGGGCGCTGAACACATGCTAGTTTTGCCTCCAGCGGCTAGGTGACGCTAGTTGTCTTGAAAAAAATATAATGTTCTGCAGAAGTCTTCAAAGACCAGTGATAATTTATTTGATAATAAAAACATATACACAATGAAAAGAAACAGTCGTATAGTAATAAAATAAAATAAAAATATGTATAGATTACTTAAAGACAATAAGAATGATAATATCGGTTTGATTTTCCAACTGTAAATAAAATTGTAATTAAAAAGGCAATAAATAGGGTGTAAGGACACAGACTAGATAATAGTTGAGTAAGAGGAACTCTCTCGAAAACAAAGGCAGATCGATGGCGCTGCTGGTCATCTTGACACGACGACGCCGACGCGTTAAAAAAGCTTGTAAGTGTTTCTTTGTGGTCTGGTCAATGATATTATAATGTATCATTGGGTCTGGTGCTTTTTAACCGACTTCAAAAATGAGGAGGTCCTCAATTCGGTTAGTATGTTTTTTTTCTATGTATGTGTACACCGATTACGCCGAGAAGAAATCTCGGCGTAATCGGTGTACACATACATCCGATTCGTGATTCTTTTTTGTTAGATGCAGAATAGTTGCTATTCATATTCATATTCATTTATTCACGTAAAAAATTGTAACAATAATGTATTCATGATTCAAAGTAGGTGGTAAAAACTGATTACAAATTTACCTTCTCAAGGCATTAGTGAATTTAGGTAAAATTAATGCTTGAAGAAAATGGACATATAAAAAAGCAGCAATAAAATATTATAAAGAAACTATGCAATACCTACATTACAAATCACATTAAACATACTTGCATTACATGATTATTAACCATTACATTATTATTAGATAACATTAATAGAAGCATATTTAGTCCCATCAATTTTTTTTCTAAATTAGTTGGGTAGTTTGGTTCTTATCCCGTCGAGCATAGGAAACCAGACACAATTGATTTTTCTATTGTCATCAACCCGGTGGTATATCGCCGCTTTACAGATTAAATAAAAAAGAAATGAGAAAGTCATCTACGTATGCGAAATTGCGGATTTTTTCTTTCCTATGACTTTTTAGTGAAACGATACGATAGTAGGGAACAATGTAAGCTGACGGTCACCTATGACCTACCTTTGACCTTAAAAAGTTATCACTAAAAATTGTGAAAAAAGGGTAACAAGACTACAATGACGGTAGACTCCAGTCTGTACATCAACAGAGCGTCTTGTTTATTTCTACATAATTGAAATTGAAACTAGCATAAAAATAAAATTTGTACAGCATTTATATTAAAAGCCAGTAGGCGTACAAACACATTTATAATCCCTATCCCTATCATTAACTCTTGCGCATGGGCAGTTAGTATGAGAGTTTTCAGTTACTTTTATTGGATTCGTTCCAGGTTAATAACGATGTGTTTTGTACTACACTGACAAAAATCTCGTCATATTGAAGGGTGACCATTTATTGCAAACTAACTTCGACTAACATTGATTATAATTTATAAAACTTAATTACAGTTACCGACTCAAAGTCAGTTAAACTTTGTATTTTTGGAATAACTTTCAATTCACCAACTTATTAACGACCACATTAATTGTCAGATTTAGCGGCTACCGTGTCAATTGCTCAAATGTTAAGTTTTAAGACCCGGTGATCAAATTAAAGCATTTCAATACAGTTTTATTAACTTTGGCCGTATTTGAAATATTTGAGAGGCCTTCCTACATGGAAGAAACACATGAGTAGCCTGAGCCATAACATAACACCACCACGCGCTGGCCCAATGCGGGTTGGTGGGTTAAAGAGGTTGCAGTAACAACCGGGACCAACGGCTTAACGTGCCTTCCGAAGCACGGAGGAGTTCTAGATTATAAATTTGATTGACCCATCACGGGACCGACCATGGCGAAAGTTGCTTTGTTTCTGTAATCGAAACCAGACCGCTCAAACCACTACGCCACCGAGCTCCTCATAAGTTTGAATATTAAGTGTATGGAATAAAAATGTCCTCCAAACAGTGTCAAAAGCGTGGTACCCCCGTTTAAGATGTGTCACCGTTGATACTTTTGCGCAATAAACACATAACTGAATATTTTGCTCGTCACAATTTTTCTGTTACATATCTATTTCTGTAGCTACAAAACTATTTAGCACTAAATCTTGCTTCGCGTAATATACGCATTGGATTTTTTGTACGAGTGTTACATGTACTTGCGTCATAAAAATAGTCATGATTTATAACTATGTTTTCTTTGTCTTTAAGTGATACAAGACAATTTAAATGAAATTTAGGATTTGTATAAATTTTTAAATACGAAAACTCTGCATTTGCGCTTGGAATAGATTGCTCATTGAGGTGATTACCGACTGGTTTCCGTCGAGATTCTCGGTGTTGAACGCCTGGAATACTTTAATTGTTTATTATTTCATCAAGGGCTTTCTAAGAGCAATTTGAAAGTTCTAACAGTTTTTATTTATATCGAGAAGAAGTAATCAATCTTGTTTTTGAAGACGCTAACGAAATAGGTATTCTGTCATATAAATACTAGCCAATAGCCATATTCAGAGGACCGCGCTCTGCAAACCCAATACAATAATACCGCGTTGTGACGGCCCCAATTCTGCAAAGCATCAGGGATGTCTGCACAGGCACTAATATAGGGTTTTGATACCATCTCGAGGAAAAATCTGCGTCCTTAAGCTTTGTAGACTACGGATTTAATTCCCCTTTCGGTCATATTGATCGTGGATGTAACGCGGACACTAACTATTAACAATATGATTTACCCTGCTACCACCACTATTCACGCATAGATACCGTAGCCTATAGACGCTCGTAGCACCTTGGGCACTATTCACGCGTTGTCACCATAGCCTATAGACGCTCGTAGCACCTTTGGCAGTACTCACGCGTTGTCACCGTAGCACCTTGGCCATCACTCTCTCTGTTACCGTAGCTTGTAGATGCTCGTAACACCTTGCGCACTACTCACGCGTTGTCGCCGTAGCCTATAAACGCTAATAGCACCTTGGGCATTACTCACGCGCCGTCACCATAGCCTATAGACGCTCCTAGCACCTTGCGCACAACTCACGCGTTGTTACCGTAGCCTATAGACGCTCGTAGCACCTTGGGCACTACTCACGCGTTGTCACCGTAGCCTATAGATGCTCGTAGCACCTTGGGCACTATTCACGCGTTGTCTCCGGAGCCTATAGACGCTCGTAGCACCTTGGGCACTACTCACGCGTTACCTATATGTAAAATCAAGAGGACGGAAGGGCTGGAAGGACTCCAACAGTTCTCACCACGGGAACACACCACTACAAAGCAGTGCGATCTTCTGCAAGGTGCTGCTACCCCAGTCTGGCTCTCCAGACACGAGTGTTGAATACCACTATCATCATGCTATCAGTCTATGAAGTCCACTGCTGAACAAAGGCCACCCCATCGATTTCCAAATGGAACGATTCTGCTCCGCCTGCATCCAACGGCTCCCCACGACCCTGACCAGGTCGTCAGTCCGTCTAGTGGAAGGCCATCCTACTTTGCGCTTTCCGGTACGTGGTCGCAATGCTAGAATCTTCTCCCTACTACTAGGCCCTGAGTTTATTATTACTAACAAGATATGGATGTCTGTCTGAAATAAAACTATGTTTATTATTTCATTTCTTAGTCAGCCGAGACTCTCACTCAATAGAAAAGCTAGTATCGCTGCTTCACAGATAACGCTTTGAAGCTAAGAAGTTTCATTAACTATTTTTATTATTTTTTATTCTCTACCTTAATGGGCCTAATTCTGGGAACACACTTTAATTCTAAATTTAAGAACAGTATATCTCTTTCTCGCAATAAGTAATAGAAAAAAGATAGCAAGAATCTGTTTAGAGCTGTCACTTAAATTTAGATAGATTTCATAGAAACCATAGACAATTTTAGACGGCATGTACGGAGATGCCTCTTAAAGGCTGCATTTTGTCACGTTCAATAAGGTCGAAAATTGAACACACATTTCTAAATGTCAAATTATATGACAACTATCCTTTTCGTATTCCTTTTAATAGAAAGAAATGCACTGAACTTAAATTTAGACTTAGCATGTGTTCACCAGAATTAGGGCCAATGTCTTGCTGCTTTTATTTGCAGAGTTTATTTTGTATCATTACTTTTTATAATTTAAAAAGTTTATATATTTCTTTATACTCCAACACCAATTAAGAACTTTTGTTATGGATACTCGAAAACAGAGAAATATTTATAATAATATGTAAGTACCTATATAATTTTTACTTTTACTAAATAAACATAAAAACATCCATGACTCGTGAATATATGCATGTACTCAACAAACATCTGCGTGTACCGGGATTCGAACGGGACCCTTGACCGAGTAACCTGTAAAGCAAGGGGTACAGACCACTCGGCCAGTCGGTCGTCTAGTACTACTACCTCTTTTACTAGAGTCGGTTAAAGAGAGTGGCTAGGCGGTCTGATCTCAGCTCAAAGCTTTCTTGCTGAGGTCAACCGGCAGGCAGAAACCTGGTCTGTAGTTGGCCAGTAGCTCAATAAATAAGTAATTAAATAAAAACTCAATTAAACCAACTAAGTCGCCGTCGAGCAGCGCTAAGCATTAAGTGGTACTTGCTCGTATCCAAAGTTAGACACGTTAACCAAATATGTCGCCGGGTGAACGACTCGCGCGACTATTTCAGAGTTAATAATTATATACAGCTAAGGAACGACATGTCCGTCTGTCTGTACTTGTGAATGGATTCCTTGGCGAAGTTATTTCTATGGATTATTTTTAATTCCTTAAAGTCTGGGATGATGATAGTGCAACTTTATAGTTTGTCCCCGAATCAGATGAAACGGCTCTCAGATTAGCTAGGGCTAATTAAAAAAAAAATACGTAAGTTTCACTTACAAGACATAGTTTAGCTATCTACCTATAAAAAATGTGTGTGACGAGGGTAATTCGTAGATTTATATCAATAAAATAAATCATCATCATCTCCAGCATTAATACGCCTCACTGCTGGGCACTGGCCGTCCTACATGAGAGAAACACATGCGGAGTTTGGGCCAAATACAGGTTGATGGGTTAAAGCGGTTGCAGTACCATCCGAAGCATGGAGGAGCTCAAGATCAGAAATTTTGTTTGACCCATCCCGGGATCGACCATGTCGAAAATTGCTTCGCTTTCGTAATCAAAACCAGAACACTAAAACCACAATGCCACCGAGCTCCCCCCTCCGAGCTGCTAAATATCAATAAATACTAAATTCTTCAGTCCTATTAGCCTGCTACACAAAACTCATGTACGGTCCTGCGTGGAATATTGCTCGCACTTGTGGGATGCCTCCGCTAAGTACCTCCTGGCACTAGAAAGATTGCAGCGTCGTGCTGTCCGTATTATTAGCGATTTAGAGATCAGGAACAGCCTTGCATAGCTTAGCGCCTTGTATTGGTTATGGAGACTGTTCCCTTCCTACTCAGAAGCACTCGTACCGGTCTTCGGAGTCATCAATTTACTGTCTCCAACTCTACATCACGCACCAAGAAATTAGTACCTAACTCGTTTCTTTGTCGTAATTCCAATACTAAGAATTCTTTTTCAGCACATCTTTGTCATTCCTTTATCAAGAGATCCTTCACAAGAGGCGTGAAAAGGCACATTAAAGGTCGGCTAGGTCTGTCTTCGCATATGGACTCTTCTTACCGCTTAGCCGTGCTTAGTACCTATATATCAAATATAATTCCATATAGACGATCTAATTAAGGTAGAAAATCTCACCATGCCCTGCTATTCTTGAAAAGATTAAGCTTGACAGTATTACAATGAATTTGGATTCAATTTATTTCATTCATTAGTAATCACGAATGTAAAAAGTTCTAGTATTTGATATGTCACATCAATGCAAAGCAGTTTAGTGTCCCAACAGTAACGCTGCGCACGCGCCGAGGGCCCCGCGGCTCTATTTCTGTCTTCAATAACAGTACCGACTACCGACGGTATTTTTATTGGGCACTCCCGTTTTATTTCAGCTACAATTTGACAAAATAAAAATAAAAAGGGCCACTCCACGGGTAATGTGACACTCGCGTCGCGCGGCGTCCATCGAAGGCTTCCTTTGAAATGTTGGTTAAGTAATCAGTGTGAACCAGCAATGGTAACAGTAGCAGGTTAAAATCGGAGGCCCTTTAATGAGAGTGCGTTCACCCCGATACTATGTCGCTTTTGGATGGGACTCGATCCGTTTCCGTAAAAGTTCTCTTTTGTTAGGGTTGTACAGTGTGCTATGTTATTAACCAATTTTGCTAGATCGTGACTCTTATTAAATAAATATGTTAATGTGTCAAAAGCAGGTATATTTGTCGTGGCTGTACTATATGACCGTTTATAATTTCAGATTGAAGTTTTTTTATACAACTAGATGACAAACAAGCTGACCCACCCGATGGTAAGCGGTTTCCGCCGCCTATAGACACCTGCAATAATAAAGGGAAATCACTTGATATTGCAGGTGCGTTGTCATCCTGAGGCCGAACATGAAATGCCGTCAATGCCCAGTAATTACACTGGCTACCTTTCCCTTCAATCCGAAACACAGCAAACTATTTTACGGTTTCAATAAGGAAGACGGTGGCAGAGGACCCCTACATACGGGCCTACCCTAGTAAAGTCTTATTACAAGGAAAATAAATATGTTAATGTGTCAAAAGTAGGAATATTGCTTATGGCTGTATTATCTGTCAATTATAATTTGGAGTTTTAGATATTGGAAAGCTTGATATGATTAAAATAAGTGGGAATCAATTTGTGAAGCCGCGTACGATTTCCGGGAGTTCTATGACAATTAAAAACCAATTGAAAGGTTACAATAGTACTAGTTTTATGAACAGTCGGCTGGTCAAGTGATATGTACCGCTATCTACTAAGCTAAGAATCCCGGAATCGAATCCCAGGGGTCCTTCAATAGAGGCGTGAAAAAGCACCTTTTGGGCCGGCAAGGTGAAGGCGGCTAGTGCAATGTCTATTCTGCACTAACTGTCTTCGCATATGGACTCTCCTTACCGCTTTACATCAGGTGGCGGGTCAATTGACGGCAATTGACCCGCCACCTGATGTGAAGCGGACTAGTGCCATCAGGCCGTCCTATGTTGCGCTTTTCGGTACGTGGTTGCCATGCTAGAATTTTAATGCCCCACTGGCGGTCTGCTATATCTCTAGTCTATGGTCTGCTCTGCGTGCTGTATGGTCTCCCCACTGCCACTTTAACTTACTAATCCAGTCCAATGTCAGTGACTTTGGTTCTATAACGGATGTCATCATTCTTTCTCGCAGAGAAACACCTAACATAGCTCGTTTCATAGATTGTCAGTATAATAAAATATACAGGGTGTAAGGGGCTCTCGAAAACGAAGGCAGAGGTGGTGCTGGCAATCCTATGCACAAATTGATGAAAAAAGATCAGCTGTATAACTAAATTCTAATACCAACACGATCTGTCTGTATGGAACAGCTGATCTTTTTTCGCGATTCCATTTTTAACAACTCCTATTCAGTATCACCAGCACTGCCGTCTGCCTTCGTTCACGAGAGCCTTTACATGCTGTATAGCCGAGAAAACTCTAAAGTGAAGAAAATTTAAAAAGAAACATTAGGATTTAGAATCTCGGTTTCCTGATTGTAGGATAACTTAAAGAAGGTTGGAAGGCCCATATGTTGGATCGTCTGGGAAAGGTAGCCAGTGAAATCACTAGGCGTGGAAGGCATTTCATCTTAGGCCTCAAGATGACAACGCGCCTGCAATACCAAGTGATTTTTTCCTTGTTATTGCAGGTGTCTATAGGCGGCGGCTACCACTTACCATCAAGTGGGCCGTGAGCTTGTTTGTCATCTAGTTGTATTTAAAAAATGTGAATGCCGCCATTTTACAGACTGAACTATGTAAGTAACTGATATAGGCACTGCATTTATTAGGAGTATTTGACAGCACATAACCCTCCACAGTTGAACTAGAACTACAGTTTAAAATAGTCCATTTTTAACACCAACTTATAATACAAAAGCTGACACCAAAAAGTCATTCCGTCAAGTCATTCCGGCACGTTAGCGGAGTGAAATCGGAATTTTCGTGAAATTAACATTTATGGACACCATAAAACGGGGGTCTTCACGAAATTGGAATCGTTCCGTACTTAAATGCGATATAATCGCGACACGATACGACTTCCCTCCAACTGATATAAATTTAACACCTGTCTCACTGTCAAAACTAGCTTTTATTAGTTCACGTCGGTTGTCGAAAAATTGACAGGCTAAGTCATTTGTTACGCGTACACTGCCGGTTTTACATGACACTGTATTCGGAGGTGTTACTAAAACGGGTTAACGGAAGCCGTGCGTTGAGATTGCGCGGCTTGGGCTGGCGTTGCGTGTAGCGTGGCGCACACGCAACGACATAAGTTTTCACAGCGCTCGGAACTTATTTCCTTGAAATAATTGCCAGTCATCAGCGTCCGTATTGTGTTTTCGTGGCGTGGTTACCTCCACCGCGTAATGTGTCTGTTTGCTTGATAAAGCAGTTCTTTGGGCGTATTTAGGGCGATTAAGGAAGAAATTGTCTGGCCGCTTACTTATTAAGTATTTCAAATGCTTTTTTTCATGGACAGATAATAAGAGAAAAACTTATAAAACATTTTTCCAATAGATTGTGGGGTTTATTTATAGATTTAGTGTTTTATTACTGTTATTATAGAAATATATCTTGACAAAAACTTAACTACACAGTTAGTAGGTACTTAAAATATAATAATTTGAACATTTTGACATGTGATAATTAAATTAAAAATTCTGCAAGAAAATCTAACTTGGCGGTCGGAGCAGTAGCCCGCGGATTGTGAAAGGTCACTGTGTCAGTTCTCGCCCCACGAAATGAAATTTTTCTAATCTATTTATTCCTATTCAAAAGCACTAGTGATAAAATATATTGAACGAAATATAAAAACAAAATGTCTTCGGGTTTTTTTTTAAGTGCATACAATTGTCAAGTAAATATGACTCCAGCTTTAACTGCAACGCACACTTCAAAATTTAAAAATCTATTGAAAATTATAAAAAAAACATCAATGTAACATAGACAAATAGAGGTGTCTGTAGATAAATGTACGGCCGTTACGTTTCACGCCCTCGCTCTACAACCACGCTCGTGCGAGACGATAGCACGCACTCCTTGTATGCTGCGTTTAGCTCCGGGCGTGTAACTCGCATGCCACATTATTAACACAAAAAAACCTGGCCAAAACTCTACACAAAAATCAGTTACATTGCCAAAGTTTGCTTACCGAATAGCTAAGCACTGTGAGTGATTTTAAAAACAGACAAGATATAAAAAAAACTTGCTCTCGAGTGAAACATACAACTTTTCGCCTCTCCTAGCGGGAAAACATTAGGTTACAGGAAGTAAAATCAGTTAACGTAATTAATTATACAAAGTGTTTCCATTATATAACAACGCGGACAATAGCGGGGACACCTACACCCATGTTAACATAATCATATAGATACTTACAGTGTTTATCAATTGAAAATTGAACAGTTAATTTTGAAATTACTCCTATTAAATTTTGGTTTAATTACCAAACTATTTGTATGAAAAATTTGATTTTTTTTTGCAATGTTGAATTTTTCATCTAAACTATTTAATATAGTTAAGTAATTAAAAGTCAAAAGTGAAATAGCTGCAAAGTTGCAATTTTTTACTACCACCTACTTCTCAAAATTACTTTTGTATTCTTTTATATATCTATGTTTAATAAATAATTCTAACAATGTTTAACTATAAATTAAACCCCGGCGGATTATTAACAATTTTCGAACATAGTTTAGATTTTTCTAAGCTGCATTGGCCTAAAGAACATGCATCCAGGCCAGTAAAATACCAAAAAATAAAAATTCTTCGCCGCGTAACATTAAAATCACGAGTTCGAAGTTTAAAAGGTGTAAATTTATTGCTCTATATTAAAAATAGTGATTTGATTGAATCGCCCTCATAAGTTCGAGCAACTTGAACAAAACCTCCGTCCCAGTAACTTGAATAACCCTCTCTTATTCCAGTGTCTGGAACACCATAGCGGTGCGTAAGCCTCGGTACCAAGTACAACAATTAGGACAGAACACGCGAGGCGCCGACATCGCCACCGCCCCTAGGTGTTCAAATTACGGCTAATATTTTATTGTTTCTGTAACTAGACGAATTATGGGCTATTGAGGCCGGATAACTATTATGGCTGTAACGATTTTAATTCCACTACGATCTTGTTTAGACAATTTTGTGCATGTTATTACCCAACTACAACGTCAGCGGAAATCGCGAAGGTCTGACGCCATCGGTACTTTGCCTAGCACGACAAGTGGCAAAAAGCGTAAGTTGCCTGATGGTGAATTACCGTAGCCCGTAGACGCTCGTAGCACCTTGGACTACTACGACACTACTCACGCTCAAAGTGTTATGTTGACAGGAGACAAGTGTCCTGCTTCTAACAAGATAACAAGTTGTCAGCTACCTTATTCCAACTGCAAAAGGGTAATTGAAAACTTTTTTAAATTTCTTAATAATAAGTATAACAGATAAAGAAATATTGTAAAAGAAACAGTATGTCTAAGATCAACAGTTACACAGATACAACGGCATGTTTGATGTGTTTCGGCGAATCGTCCAAAAACGTTTCATAGAAAATCTACGGAACAGGTGACGTTCCATGTTCCTATATTACTAAGGAATATATGGGCATATGGGTTTTAATTGATGTCGGCAATGTAATATCAATAAAATATATATATATTGGGGAAAAAATACCATTATTTAAATTTTCTAAACAGTACATACAACTTGAACAATATTGCCATATCTTTTAAGTTTGAATTGTTTTTTGTTTTTATCTGGAGCTATTGAGATTACTTGTGATTTTTACAGGGTAGGAAGCGCGTGAGTAGTGCTAGGCTATGAGCGTCTATAGGCTACGGTAACAACGCGTGAGTAGTATCCAAAGTGCTCCGAGAGTTTATAGATAATGATAAAACGCGTGAGTACTGCCCAAGGTGCTACGAGCCTCTATAGGCTACGGTGAGCCCTTCCCATTATGCGAACCGTACGCTAGTTTACCTTTACCCGTGATGTATAAAACCGTAGTTGGTATTCAGTAAAATAACCAGGACCGTGCGTGTATGCTCATTCGTTATTATTAAACTACAAAATACGATTAATAAACATCACACTACGTAGCATTACGAACTAAAAATATAATTAGGTATTTGTCACGTTTTTACGCGCACTTCGAGAACGGCCAGTAGGCGCCATTAAAATAATATATTTCTAGTCTTTTTATTGCTTTACAACGGCTAATTTCTGATAAATTAACCGATTGACTCGAGAAAAACAAGTGCGTAGTTTATTTATTACAGTTCTTAAGTTATCTACAGTATAACTAACTAATACCAGAGTATAAGGTATCTTGTGGTAATACGTTCGCATTTTTTATTTTATTTTATTTATTAAATCAAACAGCTACATTTTTTATTCATTTAGTTACTTTACAAAAATATACAACTTACAGTGTTAATGCTAACATTATTATTTAGTAAGGCAAGCACACAAAACATCAGCTAATTACGGATTCTCACTTTGTTACCAGAGAATATAAAATTGTAATTAGAATATAGGCCATTATATAAAATATACAGTGAGATTTATATCGCATTTGTATAGTTAAATATAATAGTGAAATAATTCGATAAAAATAACGGCAAGGAAGAAAGAGATGGGGGTGTGTGCGAGTGTGTGCGAGTGTGTGCGAGTGTGTGTGTAAGTGTGCCTTTGGATGTGTATGACAGTTGTAGAGTTTTAGGTAGCATATTATTGTTTGCAAGCATAATTATAGGGTAAGGTGAACTAATTTATTAATAACGCAGCCCACGGCGCTAATCATAGCTTACTAATATAAATATTATAAATGCCACAGATAACTACTAATACTAATATTATTATGATTTACTAGGTAGCCCCGTATGTAGGGTCGTCTGGGTAGGTACCACCGCCTTTCTTATTTCAGCCGTGAAACAGTTCGCTGTGTTTCGGATGAAGGAAAAGGTAGCCAGTGTAATTACTGGTCATGGACGGCATTTCATCTTAGGCCTCAGGATGACAACGCACCTGCAATATCAAGTGATTTTTCCATGTTATTGCAGGTGTCTATAGCCGGCGGTAACCGCTTACCATCAGGTAGGCCGTCAGCTTGTTTGTCATCTGGTTGTATAAAAAAAGATAAGGAAACTTGCAGTAGATTGTAATACAGTGGCTTGGAGCATCTTAGAACGTAGTGAGAGTTATTCAATTTACCTCAACATCTTCATAATTAGCCCATCATGTCCACTGTATACTTCACATAGAATAGAATAGAATAGAATAGAATAGAATAGAATAGAATAGAATAGAATAGAATAGAATAGAATAGAATAGAATAGAATAGAATAGAATAGAATAGAATAGAATAGAATAGAATAGAATAGAATAGAATAGAATAGAATAGAATAGAATAGAATAGAATAGAATAGAATAGAATAGAATAGAATAGAATAGAATAGAATAGAATAGAATAGAATAGAATAGAATAGAATAGAATAGAATAGAATAGAATAGAATAGAATAGAATAGAATAGAATAGAATAGAATAGAATAGAATAGAATAGAATAGAATAGAATAGAATAGAATAGAATAGAATAGAATAGAATAGAATAGAATAGAATAGAATAGAATAGAATAGAATAGAATAGAATAGAATAGAATAGAATAGAATAGAATAGAATAGAATAGAATAGAATAGAATAGAATAGAATAGAATAGAATAGAATAGAATAGAATAGAATAGAATAGAATAGAATAGAATAGAATAGAATAGAATAGAATAGAATAGAATAGAATAGAATAGAATAGAATAGAATAGAATAGAATAGAATAGAATAGAATAGAATAGAATAGAATAGAATAGAATAGAATAGAATAGAATAGAATAGAATAGAATAGAATAGAATAGAATAGAATAGAATAGAATAGAATAGAATAGAATAGAATAGAATAGAATAGAATAGAATAGAATAGAATAGAATAGAATCATTTATTGCTCAAACTGTGTAACAATGATGTAAATATTTTAAAGAGTACCAACAGTTACCCATATCGGGCATGCAATTTAACATTTTGAATAATAAAAACATTGGACTGTACTTATGAACAAGAGATTACACTAATATTTCAAGTCTTATACATAAAAAATTCTTGAAGACTGTAAAAAACATTGTCCAATAGCCAGGTTTTCAAGTTTTTCTTAAAATTATGACTTTCTAACGCTTTAATCTCAACAGGCAAATGATTGTATACCTTAATACCTGAAATAAATGTACTTTTGTTGTAAATATTATTGTTTATAATTGGCAAGTTTAAATTATATTTAAATTATATATTATATATAAAAAGAATTTAAAATTAATTAAAGTATAAACTTTTCCGTCATAAATTTTAAAATGTGCCTTTAGTTCAGCTAAATAAATTGTCATCAATATCATCGAAACATTTATTTTGTGGAAAATTACATAACATCGATAAAATATAGGTACGAGAAATTGTGATAGACAGAGAGATTTTGTATCTAATGAATGAATTATTTTCCGAGTTGAATACTTCGCCTTTATATACGTGACCGCGCCAGGACTTAGAAGATTATCGGAGTAACACCAAAATAAAGTCGTTATGTTTTTCGAACATTTTGTAGGGGCACAGTTATTCTGTTATAAAATGGGAATATCCTTATTTTTTCCTTTGTTTACGCGACCTGCGCCCCTATTTTCTAACTCAAATGATTATTGTCGTAGCGTTGGTGGAAAAATTTCAGTGTTTTTACGAACATCTTTGTTTCACACTACACCTTTTGTTTCATTGTAGCGTATAAAAAAGGATAGGTCATAAAATAAGTGCTCATAGAAAAATAAGCTTGAACCCTCCAATACGACATGTCGTTAAACGCAAAGTGAGTCTAGTTAAATTAACTATCAGCCTAGGCATTTGATTGGATGCCGGCGTTTAATTAGCGGACTAGGCATTCAATTAAGCGGCGAATTTAACCTTGATAGTGAATGGGAGGCATCAACAGTTGTCACATTTGGTGTAAAATTAAAAAGTACATAAGATCGCAGCTAGATAATAATTCTTTGTAGTTTATTGTTCCTGTGGGGAATAAGGTCTCCAGAGCTCATTGGGAAGTATGCTGGGAGTAGGGGGACTCGTCTCCTAAGCTGTCATCATCACTTTTTCTCGCAAACGCAAGAGTTATAGCATCGTGCTACGAGGGTAAAAAGTCTACGGTAACCTCTTATTGCCAAGCCGCCTGTTCCTTGTCGAATAACAAAACTAAAAACTCTTATTAAAACTCTTGACGACCGCCTGGCCGAGTGGTCTGTACCCCAGGCTACTCGGTCAAGAGGTCCCGGGTTCGAATCCCGGTAGGAACAAATGTTTGTATGATGAGTACGAACATTTGTTTACGAGTCATGGATGTTTATATGTTTATTTAGTATATTTCTAATATTTATATACATATTATTATCATTATTTCTCCGTTATCTAGTATCCATAATACAAGCTCTTAATGATGCTTACTTTGGGCTAGATAATAGGTGTGGTGTATAACTATTATTTATTTATTTATTAAAATAAATAGTAGAGTAAAAATTATATGCTCCAGGCGGGAATCGAACCCGCGTCTCCTGGGGTCCGGCCAGACGCGATTACCGCTATGCCACCGGAGCGCTAGGCGTAAACCAATTTGTTCACCGGTGTGACCCTATTTTTATAGCAATGTTTATTTCACCACTCATTGAAGTTAACACCTCTAGTAATAATTACAAAATTAAAAAAATTAAGTAACCCCCGGCGTCATTAATCATCTATCTAACACCATCTCACGAAGACTATTCATAAGAGCCCAAACACGCTATATCTGCTGTAAGTTTCTGAAGAATAAAGGTCTATTCACACATATCAGACAAGCCTAAGTTCCGGCACAGATCCGGCACAGTTCCGTATCAGTGCGAAATATTATTTCATACATTATCTATGAACGTATCTCCACTTGTCCGTTCAGTGACGGCTCAGTGCTCTCAGTGTCCGTTCCGGCGTGGTTCCGGCACGGAAGGTATCGTCGACAACGATATTTTTTGTCGGACGGACCGATCACGGACAGATCACTGACGGATCTCGGACGCCGACATCAACAAAAACAAAATAGAGGACGAGCGATTAATAGAATTGGTTCGTGAAAATAGAGTTTTATCTTTATTTAGAGATGATTTATCTCATGCAAAGTATATGGATACGAAATACAATCACGATTGACGACGGACACGTTTTCACTGAAGCTCCGTGAACTGAGCGGGCACTGACATGTGTGAATTGAATCACTGACGCAACTGATACGGAACTGTGCCGGATCTGTGCCGGAACTGAGGCTTGTATGATATCTGATTCCACATATCAGACATGCCTCAGTTCCGGCACAGATCCGGCACAGTTCCGTATCAGTGCTTCAGTGTTGCGTCAGTGATTTTTTCGTCGGGGGTTAAAAAGCATACCTTTACAAGCATTTTCAATTTCCACTAAAGGTGAGAAAAGCAATTTTTCCTAATCACATTTATGTTCGATTTTGTGCGCTTATATGCCTTCTTTATTGTAATAATTACAAATAAAGATCTTTTATGGTTTTCCATCGTTTTATTTTTTATTTGTAATGGTTACAATAAAGTAGGCGTTATAAATGCACAATTTTTTTTACGAATAATTGATTTGATTTTATTTGAATAAATTCAGTTACTGGAATAAAAGGACCGATTTTCTGAGAGCCGTTTGAAGTTGAGACATGGGTACCTTGGGGTCCAGGAGCTCACCGACTGCCCTAAGCAGCTATAAGACTGGTATGTTAAGCCTCACAATTCAGCGAGGTAATGCAACCAATCTTATTGGTACACTTCCTTTTTCACAAGATTTAGGTGGTGTTTTTTTATTTATAAGTTCGGTTAATTTTAGTTTATTTAATGGCTTAAGTTTTGTAATTTTAATTATGTAATGATTTTAAGTGTTTTTTATGTTGTGTGTTTTATTTTATAAATAACTAAATGTTTTATCTGAAAATCTTATCAATTATATTTGCATATTAATCCTAATTTTGGTAGGTATTAAGGTAATCATCTAAACTTAAGAATCCAATAAACGCACTAAATAAAACATAAATGTGAATAATAGAGTGTTCAAAGTTCCAACGAAATATAAGCTAGTCTTCACGTGTGGTGACCCTAAGTCTTCACACGCGACAAACGTATCGAACAGTAAAAATAAACTAAATCTACTCGTGTTTACTTCCACTTACGCTACAGTCACCGAACTGTAGACGCCGTCATTCGATTAAAGCACTTGTCTCTACAACTTATGGTACATGATTCAAGGAAATAATATGAAATTATTATTTACTGTTACAAAAATATTTTGTTGCAGAGGTTGCTCTTAGAACATGTAAATATTCTTATTAAATACCAAAACTCGAAGTCTAAAATTCTTTTGTCTTCCAATGAGGTGTTTCTTTACTAAAATCACTATCATCAAATTTACTAAAATCCGATCAACATCAACCTATATTAGTGATAGACATTTTCAGGTCTCAGTGACAACAATAGTCTCAAGCGAGACTGAATAGCCCTAGCTCAAATATCAAAACAATAAACTCGACGAACGTCATGAGTCTTAAAAAATGACCTAAATTTTTGTACCCGATTTCTTCCTGCTAGTCTATCGTGGATGTAACCGGATCGGAAAATCTATAATGGTCAATTTTAAGCGTTTAAACGTTTTTTTAGGGCAATGTCCACAACGATTGGAGAGAACCGAACCAAATATCCGCAAGATAAAATACTTGGTCTAACAGTAATCAAAATAGTCACCGCGTACCATCAGGTGGGCCGTCAGCTTGTTTGTCATCTAGTTTTATGAAAAAAAGTATAGAAAGTAATTTTAAAAAATCAGTATGTCAATTTAGTTGAAAAGACGCCAGAATAAAAAATACTCATTTATCCAGTACATATGGGACATTGTGTTTTTATTACGAGACATGTTAATCTATTTTCAGTGGTTCGTTTAATCTTTGGCCTTTCTGTTGACTGTTATCGGGCAGCCCGTAAATCACTGAAAGGCTCGCAGAATCTGTGATCTGAAATCGACACGACTGGGAAATACGAAGAACATTCTTTGAACTAAAGAAGGATTACATATAGAAAATGTAATTTATTTAGGAGATTATGGAATAAATCCTGATTCTAACTACAGAAAATATTAAGTAACCCCTCGGCCTCGTTAATCAGTTATCTAAAACCATCTCATTGAGATTATTCTAATGATCCCAAACATGCTATATCTGCTGTAAATTTCTGTAAAACCATCCCTCAGCTTATTTCATGGTTTATTATAATCAGCTCAAGAGGAGCTTGATCCTGAGGAGCTAGGTGGTGTAATGGATTGAGCGCTCTGGTTTCTATGTTCCGTTCCCTATAATATGGTTGAGCGGAGCGATGGCTGGCACATGGGTCATACTTGTGAACAGGTGCCACTAGTGGAAATAATCATCTCTAAGCTTCCTTGATTTTGTAATAATTTACCTACATATTCATCAATAGTATCATTTTTGAGGGATTTTTGAGGTATATGGCATTATAGGATATTATATATAAAACAATACAATTATTATTTTAATGACGTGGTCAGACAAGTGTTTAAAATTAATGAAAGATGTTTAGCTTTATTAGGTCTTTGTATATTAATTGTTGAACTTTGTGTATTGTAATACCTATATTGTGATGGTGCATTGTCGGACAGCCTAATATTCTTATCATTAGGAACATATTGGTACGTTAATATACCTTTTTTATACTCTGTGCGACACTGCGCTGCTAAATACTATTACTGTGTAATTAAACATTGTAACTTAATGATTGAAAAGAGTGACTACACGACTTTGTTGCCGGAATCTTCTCGGTAGTTCAACTTTTGGAACCGGTGTAAATTCAGACAGACTGACAGACATGACGGATAGACAGACAGACAGACTGACTGACGGACAGACGGACCGCCAGACAGACCGATAGACAGACTGACATAACATTCTTAGCTTACGTAGATCCAGATAAGACAGAGAGACAAACATTATGAAATTTTTAGCTAGTTAATATTATTTTTATGTGATAGACATAAGGGTTTTTTTGTTGACGATTCGAAAGTGCTTCTTGGGGGCCTAATTGAATAAAGATATTTTCATTTTCATTTTCATTATGCGAAAACAAAGGAACTTTCGCCATGGTCGATCCCGGGATGGGTCAATTAATGATTGTAATCTAGAGCTCCTCCGCGCTGCAGATGGCACGTTAAGCCGTTGGGCCCCTTTGTTACTGCAACTGCTTTAATCCACCAACCCGCATTGGGCCAGCTTGGTGGTGTTACGTTACGGCCCAAGCTCCTCACGTATTTCTCCCATGTAGGAAGGCCTGTGCCCAGTTGTGAGACGTATATAGGCTGGTGATGAATCTTCATCACGACTAATTAATTGTCTTGGACAATTAACCTTGTGATGAAGGAAATTCCACAGTATTTCCACATGTCTTGGAAATACCACAGTAGTAACAGTAAAGCAAATTTCAAATCAATTAAATTATTTTATCATCATAAAAACATCGGTACATCGGTTCGGAGATCCCTGGGGGAGGCTTATACCCAGCATTGGGCGTCTCTCGGCTGAAATGATGACGATGGTGCTTTATGGATAGAATACTTGTAATTTGGGATTAGCTGTGTAAGGAGGGATCCTTCCGCAGCTAGTCGCAATACGCCTCTTGATTGGAATTGCAATAATTTCTGTTTAAGGTCATCCACGAAAGCGCTTTCGTGTTGTAGAGTCCTTCAAAATATGAAAAACCAATTACAAATAAAATTGTGTAGTTTTTTTATGCTACTAAGGTTGCAATCAAGCATACGGCCTTCCTGGTGGTATTATAATAATAATAATAATATTTATACACTCACACCTATTATCTAGCCCAAAGTAAGCATCATTAAGAGCTTGTGTTATGGATACTAGATAACGGATAAATAATG
The DNA here is from genome assembly GCA_947347705.1 of Nymphula nitidulata. Lineage (NCBI taxonomy): Eukaryota > Metazoa > Arthropoda > Insecta > Lepidoptera > Crambidae > Nymphula > Nymphula nitidulata. The sequence goes on from OX374618.1 coordinate 2,206,235, forward strand.
ATAATAATATGTATATAAATATTAGAAATATACTAAATAAACATATAAACATCCATGACTCGTAAACAAATGCTCGTACTCATCATACAAACATTTGTCCTACCGGGATTCGAACCCGGGACCTCTTGACCGAGTAGCCTGGGGTACAGACCACTCGGCCAGCCGGTCGTCAAATGTATGTGCCGGTATGTGGTTATCTTATCCTATGGACGCTTGCAATACCAGGGATATTACTTGCGTATTGCCGACCCGAAAACATTAGAACTCCTGTCATCTTTTTAGTGTAGAGCTGCTTGTAGAGCAACATGCTGGTAATCTATCCGCACCTTGTCTACCTGTTTAATGTAATAATTTTCTTTCATAAGATCTTTAAGATCAGAACCAAATATTTCCTGTTGGTGTTAATAAATAAAAGTAAAAGATCTTCGAGTGTTGGTCCAACATTAATTGGAAATAGTATTGAAATGTAACCGGAGTGAGTCAGCGGCGCGCGGCGCGTGCGCTTGTTTTCGTACGAGACGCGCCGGATGCTTGCGACTCGCGCGCGGCTTTGGTAAGCTCCAATAAGCTACTAGAATTGCCTACAATCAATATTTTATACATTTAAATAAAGTTTTCCAGGTCTTCCAGTTAATTAAGATTTTTAAAATGGACACATCACGCGCAAGGATTGTATCATCAAAAATCAAAAAAATCAAAATCATTTATTTGTAAAAATATAGGTGTAAAATATAGATGGTAAATAAAATACATGTATCACTATATCTCGCCTTGCGGCATACAAATCTTAATATTGTTAAATGAGAGAGTAAAAATATTCAATACAATAATCAAATTTATAATGATCTCATACTACTTACATCTAAAAGCAATTCTAACAAAAAAAAAAAAATTTACAATTACATTAAATTAAAAATTTAATGTAATTTTTAATTACATTAATAAGTCAGATAATAATAATTAAAATTAAAAAAATGTCTTAAATGTCATAATCAAATTTACAATGATCACATATTACATCCAAAAGTTATAATAATAGCAATTCAAACAGGACAATTATATATTAAAGTTAATATAAATTATTTTAAATATTTAAAGTTAATAAAGTTATAATAATAGAAATTCAAACAGGACAATTGACAGGACATTGATTTGATTAATTATAATTTAAAAGTCAGATAATGATATGTAATTGGAATAAAAAATAAAATATAAAAAATGTCATGTTTTGGAAGACTACAAAAGTGCAAACCAATATCAAAAAAAAAAAAAAACATTTCTCCGTCAACTACAAGTCCTTGTCATTCAAATAATCATTAATAGAGTAATAACACTTATCTAATAGCATATTTTTCAGCTTAGTTTTAAAATTATTCAAATTTAAGTCTTTTATATTGTCAGGTATTTTATTGTAGATGCATGGGGCCATTCTGAGAATGCTTTTTCTAACCATGGCAGTTCTAAATTTCTCTAGGTATAATTTTTTCATATATTGTCGCCTGGCAGGCTGACTACGAGTGCTAGACAAAGTTTTATATAACAAAATATTAACTTTTACAAATATTGCCATATCTAAAATGTACAAGGAAGGCAATGTTAGTATTTTTAGTTGTTTAAAATACGGTGCACAACTTTCAGTGACTTTTATACCACATATAGCTCTAACGCATCTCTTTTGTGCAATGAATAACATTTGCTTAAAAGTAGAATTCCCCCAAAATATTATTCCATACCTTAGTATAGACCCAACAAGACCATGATAAGCAACAACAACTGCATCCCTGTTAACAATCTTTGCTAAGTTTTTTAATGCATAAGCGCTTTTGTATAAACGCTTACACAGCTGATCGACATGAGGTTTCCAATTTAATTTGTTGTCAATACATAGTCCTAAAAATTTTGCTATTTCAACTTCGTGTCATATAATTTTGAAAACTTTTGTTGTGATGTAATTTTTTCCTACTTTCCAATGCCTAAAAGGCCCGTTGGCTAATTTGGGCCTGGTACAGTCGACCACAAAAGTAGCTGAACACTTTAGTACCATGGTACATACCTTGTGCACGTATACTTTGTAGTTGCTATCGTCCTATGTATATTGACGCTAGAGTCGTTGTGACTTGGTACTAAAGTGTTCAGCTACTTCTGTGGTCGACCGTACCCGAATATTAGAAATATGTTATTGTTTCTTTTAGATTTAAGAATGAAGTCTACACACTATCTTTAACTAGCTAATATATGGTACTTCTAAAACTATTCCTAAGTCTATACTCATGAAAAGTCACATCAAAACATCCAGTAAAGTACACGTGAAGTGTCTCTGCTGTCGCTACTAGAAATAGCTGGTAGTAGATTGTGGGGTACGAGGAGTGGGGAGGGATGTCATTATACGTTTCCGTCGCGGGAAGCACGTGGCGATTGCGTTTTTTTTCTTCCCACAAGCGGCTCGGATCGGCACTTGTTCATATGAGTAATCGGGAACGAGAGTTTTGATTTCGTCTTATGAGATTGTTGCTGCGGTCGGAGCAGGTTCGTGCGTAAGGGGATTGGAATTTTTATAAATATTATGTCATAATATCTAGTGAGTAGTTACAACGTTTGTTATATCCTGATAAAAAAAATTATTGTTTTGATAAAAGGATTTTAATGTATTTACTAGTGGCAGGCCCGTATGTAGGGTCGTCTGGGTAGGTACCACCGCCTTTCTTATTTCAGCCGTAAAACAATTCGCTGTGTTTTAGACTGAAGAGAAAGGTAGCTAGTGTAATCACTGGGCATGGACGGCATTTCATCCTACGCCTTAGGATGACAACGCACCTGCAATATCAAGTGATTTTTCCTTGTTATTGCAGGTGTCTACAGGCGGCGGTAACCTCTTACTACCAGGTTGAATGAAAAAAAATGTAGCCTTGAAACTGTGCGGTCTAGTTAAGCATTGTCATTAAAAATATTATTACATTAGCAACTAAGTATAGGATTAACATGTTAAAAATAATGAAATTCGCCAAATAAATAAAGATTAAAAACAATATCAGAGATCTATAGTCAACTTTTTGAAGGTATACAATTATGTCTATGCTGTTATTTGAACTGCTTTTATATGGTCATAAGATAGGGGGTTTGGTTCCGATGCAATAAGTATATGTTAATCCTATTTTTTAGGATTCAAATCCTATTCTTTGACGTCGCCCCCGCGAATCGCGTTCCTGGCCTAAAATATTTATTTAATTACTACAAACGACATACTCTATGTGCTAGTGGCGAAAGAGAATCGAGTCCGCCACAGTCCACTGTGTGTCCATCTCGTTTCTTTAATGATAATGCTTTAAGTACAAAAGTCTTTGACCGAAGTCGAATACATTATTACCTCAAATTTTCCTAGAGTACATTTAAGAGTCATTATAAAATGTTAAAAATTTAATATGATCTTACGCAACACTCTCTTGAGATTCGATGATAATTAAATCTATGTGCACAGAAATATCACTCTTGCTGCCTGGTATGTGTCGTATGTCTTTAATTCTCTATCCGGTAATCTCAATAAATTCGAGAGTCGACCTGCAAGTAGTCACCGGCATATTTCACTGTGTGGCAACGCTCGCTAACCAAAATAATACTAAATGAGTGTGGGCGCGATGCACTCCCTACCGAGATTAAAAAACGCTATTGGAGGAGGTAACTCAAGCGTTCATTGTGTAAATGTGACTTATAAAATAATAAGGGTTTGATTCTCGCCTGTTAAGGTCTTGCTGCTTTATTGTGGATTTCGCTCTCAGTAATCTGTTTACATAAGTTTTAAGACCAAATTATAAAAAAGCACTTTCGAGCACTTTAATTTCATCCTCTTAAATGATGGAAAATTTATTAACACACACGCAAAATAAAAATAAAAACACTTAAAATCATTACAGAAATAAAAAAAACTTATCCCTATAAATAAACTAAAACTAACCGAACTTATAAATAAAAAACACCACCTAAATCCTCTGAAAAAGGAAGTGTACCAATAAGACTGGTCGCATTACCTCGTTGAATTGCGAGGCTTATTCTTTGTGCGAAATACATGCCAGACTTATTGTCATTTAAAGTTTCACACAAATAATCTACAATATCCCTAAACAGTCGGTGAGCACCTGGACCCCAAGGTCCACATGTCTCAACTCCAAACGGCTCAAATATGTAATCTCTAGATAAGCCAGCATATTTGCGCCGTTTAAGAGATTCAGCGGAAGCTGCAGCCGATCCTGGTGTCGACGAGGTACTTGGAAGATGGTACATGGCTAAGGTGTCGACACAAGTAGCATCCCACACTAAAGACCTACCCATTTTCCAAGGCACAAGTCATGCCGTCAGGCCTCTTCCCATCATCGCGCGCTAAGCCGTTAGGCTCCAGAGCAGCAGGGGTGCCGGAAGTAGCAAGAGCCCGACGAATGATATCATTGATTACAGAATGCCGTGAAAATCGACCTGTACTTCTTGCACAAGAAAGGCCATAGTGACCAAGATCATCAACTAGACTAGCACAACGGCAACGGTGTGGGACATTGTGATTGCAGTCGGTTCCTAAAGGCAAACAAATAGCAAAACGAAAAGTAGTGCGGTCAAGGAGTGTTCCTAAATTAGCCGAAGGCAAAGCTTGTAGCCATAGACCAGATTCCCACTCTCCCACAGCCAAAAGACGGGCTCGATCCGCAGAACTGGTTGACGTATTTAAGAGATTGTCCCGCATCAATTTGCAGAGAGGCCCGTCCCATTGTTTCTGGGAGCAGGGGGAAATAGGAAAGTCAGAGCCAGGGCAAGTCATTAACCAGCTAAATATGGCCTCGACCAAGTGGGACACTTCAAAAGTAATTATACTATCACTTAAAATTTTGTCAATTAAAGGACGCGTACTATAAACGGAAGATAAAAAGGCCGGAAGAGAAACACTTGAAATTTTCCTTATACCTAAACCTCCGAAACGTATTGGCAATGATGCTTGAGACCAAGAACGATCGCAAAGATTGATATTCAGAACAGTAGAAAGTGTTTCTTTTATTTTACTGTCCAGTTCCGAAAGCAGGTCAGGAAATTTCCAATGTTGACAGGAACGAAAAGCAACATAAATTTGGGAACAAAAAGGCAAAAACGGAGAATTATGTAAGCCATGTGAGTGCTAATCTGTGAAGGTTATAATTTTTTCATTAACAAAAAAGGGAATAGAGTCGTCTAAAATAGGTGAACCGAGTAGACGGAGCGAAAGAGTTAAATTTCGAAATGATTTCGTCTCGATGTGAACCAGTGATCCTATCTGAAATAAATAACTCACACTTCGAGAAATTTAGATCGAGACGAATAGTATCAAGTTCTTGAATAAGGAGGAGCTCGGTGGCGTAGTGGATTGAGCGCTCTGGTTTCGATCACGAAAACAAAGCAACTTTCGCCATGGTCGGTCCTTGGATGGGTCAATCAAATTTATAATCTTGAGCTCCTCCGTGCTTCGGAAGGCACGTTAAGCCGTTGGTCCCGGTTGTTACTGCAACCGCTTTAACCCACCAACCCGCATTGGGCCAGCGCGGTGGTGTTATGGCCCGAACTCCTCATGTGTTTCTGCCATGTAGGAAGCCTGTGCCCAGCAGTGGGACGTATATAGGCTGGTGATCTTGAATAAGTGTACGCAAATCATCAAGAACTGAATTTGCGCAGCCACCTAAGGTACCATCATCAAGATACCATACGTTTAATTTGAATTTAGTTTTTTTTTAATATAGTGAATAATATTTACTATATTGACTTAACCACCGGTGGTATATTTAGTTTTTATTTATGCGGTATTATACTGTAAACGCAGCATGTAATTTATTTTACAGTGTTAGCTCATGTCATGTTACGGTACTGTAATAACCACGGGAGAAGAAAATATAAAGTACCAATGTCAAGGGAAGTGAAACTTTTATCCTGGCCGGTTTTTATTAGAACTTGCAGAAGATTGTTAGAAAAAATGGACAATAATGTAGATCATTTATAGGACTCAGAAATCTTGAAGTATTTTCTTAAATTTTTGTTGAAATCCAATAGTTCTGTATTAAAAAAAATATATTAACGTTAACCAAAAAACTGTCGAATGTTATTGTCCGGTGTAAAATCTGTAATCAACCAATTAGTACCTATGTATCCTGATTTTTTTAAGTCGGTCGGATTCAAGAACAAAACAGTTTAAATACTAAAGGCCGTAAGACTCTTCGTAGATTTACATAGTGATTCATTGGTATGTGCATGTGATTATAACTGAGTGACGAATATTAAGCGACTTTATGCAATAAGTAGGTTGACGCAAGTTTGATTTCATAACAATTATATCTATGTCATGAACTAAGATAATCTAAATCTATAGATATGATGCCTTCCAAAATAACCACATATCAATTAAAACAGTCAAATATTAAATAGCCATTATTCAATAAACACATTATCTTTGGTAATTTGAAAATCTATTGCTCTGTCAATATACCGACCGGATTTTCCACGAGTAACTTAGATTATGTTTTCGTGTAGAATGGCTTCTAATCAAAAAAAACTTTGACATTTGAATGCTCTTAATTTTAATTTAATTTAAGAGATTGTTCTAAAATCAGTGACACTATCGCATATAAAAGTGAACTGACTGAAGTTCTGTAGATATATAAATGAGCGTGAGTGTATGTTTTATTTCGTATAGTTGATAATTAATTGCCATATCCACAGAACACGCAGCCCTTTATATTCGTAGGTCGACGCGACATGTCGCAGTAAACTTTTATCTCAGTTCTAAGATTATTCACGAGTTCGTTGAGCGATATATTTACACTTTTCACTTTTACAACTTCTACTTTACACTTTAATAACGGGCTATAGCTTACATTACATTGATTTATAATACTGAGAATCATTATTTTTAACGAAATAAATAATTTTTCTCAACTTTTCTCTTTGAACGAGTCTAATAATATTTTGTATTTTTGAATTTTAATGTCCGTTTGATATATTCTTAAAATAAACTCTCTTTTTTTACGTTACAAGGATTTTAGTTTATCAAAAGAAACAGACTAAGCATTTAGATAATGAAATAAAAATTATTCCAAATACGAAATATTTCATCATCTCCGAAGCCATTCAATCCCAATGAATGTAGAAAAGTAAACTTAGTATACTGTTTCCGATTCATAAACTTTTTGAAAGAAACGGAGCATATTGGTATCGCTAGACTTTGACTAGGTAGGTAGTAGGCCCGTATCTAGGGTTGTCTGGGTAGGTACCACCGCCTTTCTTATTTCAGCCGTGAAACAGTTCGCTGTGTTTCGGATGAAGGAAAAGGTAGCCAGTGTAATTACTGGTCATGGACGGCATTTCATCTTAGGCCTCAGGATGACAACGCACCTGCAATATCAAGTGATTTGTCCATGTTATTGCAGGTGTCTATAGCCGGCGGTAACCGCTTACCATCAGGTAGGCCGTCAGCTTGTTTGTCATCTAGTTGTATAAAAAAGACATTTCTGTTACAGTGTTGAGTAGCCAAGTGGCTGGTAGGATTTCCTTTTGGCAATATCTCTTAATAACAATGTGACACTGTTGTCACATTGTTATTAAGAGATGTTGCCATACTGTTGTTGCAATGACATTGTTGTTATTGAGATTGTTTTTATTATTATTATATTATTACACGCATACCTACTGTCATAATTAGCTAATAAGAGATTTTTATGTGTACTATAAGTCTTCGAAATGTAGATAATATATTAAAAAAAGCATATAAACATCCACGAATCGTGAATAAATTTTGTAATCATCATGCAAACAACGAGGGTCGCGGGAAGTCGATGGATGAGGGCAGCGCAGGACCGATCAGTTTGGAGATCGTTGGGGGAGGCCTATGCCCAGCAGTGGGCGTCTTTCGGCTGATATGATGATGATGCAAACAACTGATACTGGGATTTAGCTCTGGTATAGTATGTACAGTCGACATCACATCAAGTGCAACAGTTTGACCTTAAGGCCGACCATACTCCATTTGTAATAAATGCGACTTTTGAGCGCAACTGCTCCTCTTGATATGCTGTCTGTGCGTACACAGGGGTATTAACTCTTCGACCAGATGGCCGCAAGATGGTCACAAAAAGTCCATGGATACGACTATGCCTTTAATCATCGTACTTACATATACCCTTTGAGATATTCTGTACCTCTGCTTCACGAGACGCAGTAGATTCGATCGCACTTCGACGCTATTAAGCAACTTAATAGAAAAGTTCTCGAAACGTGTTCCTTATCTTACTTTCAATGTACAAACATCTGAACACTAATTTATCTACGACTAATAAGTAACCTCCGTGGTAAAACTTTCGAATACCTACGTGAATTATCCAATAAATTTGTCACTCGATCGGCGACATACGAAAGGTCAAATGAGCACACTCAATATTAGACACGTAACGAGTCATTGCCTATGCTATTAGCTTAGTAAAGATACGGATTCACTGGCGCCCACCTAATGTATGTCAAAGTGGTATTAGATTCCGGTTGACTGGACGGCTTTAGGTTTTGCTTATTGTTTTTCCTTCAATCTGTTTAGAGTAACATAAATACTCAATTTATGAAGTACTCACACACCAACACAATATATATTTTATTGTTGAAATTGCCGGCGGGCTGGTAAGGACAAAACGTTAACACATTGCCAATTAATTACCTTACTTGCTCGCCAGTGAGTCTTCAACAATAGAATATCTATTGTGTCTGGTGTGCGAAAAAAATACTATGAACAATAAAATTTATATTGTGTCCACTTTTGATGTTTTAACTACATTAATAAGATATACACTTGTTTCTAATAAAAAATAGTAGACTCATTTAAAAATAGAAAATTGTAATGTCGCAGGAGTCGATAATTTTCTTGCTAACGTTTTTTTAATATGTGGTATACTTTCGAGCTAAATAGGGCTGTCGTGTGTTTATAGTGTAGTGAATATACACTAATCCTAACTAAAATTAAAAATGCGAGAGTGAGTTTGTTTGTTAAGTTTTCACGCCTAAGCCACAGAACCGATTTAGATGAAATTTGGTATAGAGGAAGTTTGAGACCCAAAGAAAGACATAGGATACTTTTTGCAGCGATAACTGGCATGCACGTGGGCGGACCGCGGTCAGTTGCTAGTATTGTTATAAATGCGAAGTTACTATTTCTGTTATGTCTTAAACCGTAAGCGGCTGCACAGATTTAGAGCTGGAAATGGATTTCATCTTGAGAAAGAACATATCCACGCGGGCGGAACCACGGGTAAGCGTTAGTGGTACAATCAGTCTTATCATCTTTTTTTTATCACCACCTGAGCTGAAGCGGTAAGAAGACTCCATATGCGAAAACAGCTAGTGCAGTTAAAACACTGCTATAGACTCCACCTTGCCGGCCCAAAAGGTGCTTTTCCGCGCCTCTTTTGAACGATGCATGATAAGAAGGAGGGAACACATGTGCTGGCAAAGAATTCCAAGTTCTGGAAGTACGACAAAGAAACGAAGCTCTAAAGTTCTTTGAGCGTGATGTTGAGGTGGAGGAGGTACGTGACGATACGATTGAATAATCATTTTGTTTGTCCTTGTAAGACTTTTAATTATTTTGGACCCATACTCATAAGTTAGTGGCGTCATGAGCTGTCGTCCTTACATCAAGTTATCTTACTCATTACTCGGGCCCGTCATACCAATGACTAACGCAGCATCCGGATACTATTGCCGAACAAACATTACACACTTACGTACTGTCGACAGAACATCAAGCGTGACAGTATGACCTTGAGACCGCCCTTAGTACGCTCGTAATAGAGGCGGCTTTCGTAGTGCCACTGTTTATGTGCTGCCGCCTGTACAAGTGAAATCCTAGCGTCGATCTCTGTATTCTCTGTACACAGAACAATAATTGTTATTGACGTTTCTGTGTCGATATTGTGATGGCCGACTTGCGGAATATTTGCGCGTATCCGATTTCCAGTTTGTTGCGCTATCGGAGTATTGTCAATTATGTCGGCAAATGTCTTCTGATAAGCATGGTGGGGCATCGTAGGTACTTTTTTCTGTAATATTCTATTACTGAGGAGCTTAAGACGCTTGGTGGCGTATTGGTTTGCGATACGAAAAACAAAGCAACTTTCGTCATGGTCGATCCTGGGATGGGTCAATCAAAGCTTGTTATCTCGAACTCCTCCAAGCTTCAGAAGGCCCGTTAAGCCGTTGGTCCCGGTTGTTACTGCAGCCGCTTTAAGCCACCAACCCGCATTGGGCCAGCGTGGTGGTGTTTTGGCCCCAACTCCTCATGTGTTTCTCCCATGTAGGAAGGCCTGTGCCCAGCAGTGGGACGTGTATAGGCTGGTGATGATGACTGAGGAGCTTGATGGCGTAGTGGTTTGAGCTCTCAGGTTTCGATTACGATAGGCCGCTTACCACCAGGTGGACCGACAGCTTATTTGTTAAAAGAATCCGGTAACTGATGTGTTAAATAAAAAGCTACCAGTGCCGCCTACGAACTTATTCCAATGTTTTTTTTAAGAAAAATAACAGTTTTCATTAATTTCGTCGTTATTTATGTATCCTAATATTATCAAACATACTAGACATTAGTTGTATAAGATTGAGGAAACAATTTAAAATGAAGCGAATAAAAATAGGGAAAGCGGGATGCGTCTGTCACATCACTACGACCATTGAGGTTCAAATACTGTTTGAGCAAATTTAAATATTTTAACTACTGTACAACATATACAAGATTTCAGCCGAGGCACAAGCATTTCTTATTAATATAGGAACCCGTGACGTCAATGTTCCGTAGATTTTCTATGGAGCGTTTTTGGACGACGCGCCGCAACACATCAAACATTCCCTGTATCTGTGAAACTATTGATCTCAGACATACTACTTCTTTTGCAATATTTCCCTGTGACTTATATTCTTCTTATTTATGAAATAACAAAGTTGTCAACTACTCTACTTGACCATAATCTACGTCTAACTTTAGCATCACCAGCCTTAAGATCCACGCCCATTGCGAAGGTTGCTTTTTCTCACGTATTCGGAAAAAGCGCGCTCAATTCACCACGCCACCGGGCTGGATCCTCAACCTCAACTCCACACTACAACGCAATATCCAGTGTGAGTGTTTGTTTTATCTCAAACTTCAAACAATAGAAGTAAAGTATACATAAAGTTACCTTTGGTGCGTGATACCTTAAAAAGCAAATATCCTTAAAGAAATCTTAGGTTTCACACTATGCCCCGCACGTTTTGCCTATCACGCATTGTAATATGAGTACTGTTATAAATGCTACTCACAATCTATTTAAAAAAAGCTTTAGACGTGTCTCAGTATAAGTTGAAAGAGGCGACAAATGAAACTATTTTGATACGCTTATGAGTGTTCAAAGTACTCCGAACATCCCGAGACATGTGTAAGAACAGGAAATTATCATACGATGACTTGGAACGAGTATTTCTAACACACTGCTTCATTAAACAGGTTGCTAAAGTCGCAGCAGTTCGGTGGATAATAAATTTTGAATATTACGATTACAAATTCGTGCGTGTATCGTTTGTATAGAATTAGAATGAGAACAAAGGTATTTTATAATAAGCTTAAGTGAATTCTTTCTGTATGCTGTCAATATTATAAATTATAATTTCGAAAGTAACTCTGATTATATGTCTGGTTGCGCTGAGTTAGCAGAATACAAAAACTTTGTAACTAACCGTTTCTTATTCATTTCAGATCAAAATACAACAGCAGATACGGTGGCTAAGAGAATTTCCATGGCGTATAGGATGGAGGGGGTAACTTTGCCTGCAAAATTATATGCCCTGGGTATTGAATAGTTTAGTATCATCAAATTAAGCTTAATCAAGCTTGAATCGGTAATGTTATTGTAGAATGAACTGCCAATACAGTTATTAGCAATATGTTGTAACAAGAAGTATTACAGGCTGAATTTTTCAAATGAGCCTGGATGTCCGAATCCGAAATTATAAGATAGCGCGTGTATGTCGGCAGTCACGCCAAAGGTTTCATGTGGAACTATCCCTAATGATAGCTTCGAGGTATTATTTTATCGATAGCGGTACGAAGCATCCATCAAGTGCTACTCGTATATGAAAGGAACTTGCTATGATACATTTTTTTACATACATGAAGGTCATAGACGTGTCTACAGCTGCTGACCACAGGATCCTTTAGCGAGGTTATTCGCCAGCATACTCTGTCAATCTAGTTTTGTGTTCTGGTTTGTTTGTCTAGTATAGTAATGATCTCAGAGTTAGTTTCCTGGGTTATGCCCAGCATTGGGGCGTATAGGCTGGTGATGAAATAATAGACATCATTATAATCATCATTTACGCATCCATCGGCTTCCCACGACCTCACCAGTTAACCATTCCGCCTTGTGGGGGGCCTACAGACGCTGCGTCTCTCGGTATACAATAACAATATGATTAACTTAAGTTAGCGGCTGCCACTCGAGGAAATTTCCGCCCCAAAACGGCCGTCAGTCCTCTTTGAAATGTGACCTAAACATTAGACATGATCAACTAATGCTCCCTACCATTTCTTTAAAGTGGACACGGTATATCTGTAGCAGATCTGAAAAGGTTTAATAATCTGTAACATTTTAGTAGAATATTTGTTATCTATGGTCCCAGAATTTATATAAGACATTTTGATGATTAGTTTCTGATCAGCCCCCTTATTCTCAACTGTCGGATCACGGATTCGATTCGAGAAGTCCCATGCCGTCTCGCTTTGCCGCATAGCGATAAAAAGTGACAGATATAGAGTTTCCGAAATTCGAATATTTTCCGACAGTTGAGAATAAGGGGGCAGCTCGGCTTCAAATAACTACATCTCGACATCTAGAATAAAAGGTGAATGTTAATATTGTGAAATATCAAAAATACAGAATACTGGCATTTCCGACTTTTGGTTGTATTATTTCAACACAGTACTACAATATCCATACTGATAAATGTACCTATATAAGAGAGTGCTATAATTTACGCAATCACATATTATCATTACAATTATTTTCACTAATCAGTGTCGGCGTCATATATCACGTAAAGAGAAAAAATGACACTATTAACATACGCCCACGATACTTAATTCTTGGGGTCCATAAAACATCTCCAGCTTAACCAGTTTAATTAGAAAAAATGGTCAAGTCTGTTTGGCTTATAGTCACAAGGTTCTGTATAAAATCACCCCATCTATGCCCTATCCCGTCCTATGCCGTCTATGCCCCTTGCTATACAGCCTGCTAAAATGTTGGTATGATGAGTTCGAGCTAAAAGCTAAATATTGCTCTTACTCATTATTTATTTATTTAAACTTTAATTTGCACAAAATAAGTAACAATTTTAAAATGGAGAGATTTTAGTGGTAATTACCACTGGAATCTTGATTGCCGTAGGCTTTCTCCACCTTTGTCGTATGGTAAAATCCAGCCCGGGACTAGTACCACTTGATTTTGTACAAAAAAGACATTCTAGGTACATTGTTTCACCAGCCAATAGTGTCCCTTAAACGGATCAAGTTCTGTGGAGAAGCGTGTTCCGGAAAAAGGAACGCCTTGCACTAAGTGTTCGTTATGACACCGTAACTCTGCTGCACCCGTGATAATATTAATTCCATTCAATTCCAATAATCCAAAACTCAAATTCTTATTAATTCTTGTTCAACAGAAGCTCATTTACTTCATTACTTGGTGAATCTTAGGTAAAGTTAGATTACGCGTTAAATAATTAGTTTTAAGTGTAAATTGTAATAGTTTGTTCCAACTCAATTGTGTTATTATTTATCTGTGTATTCTTTATTGAACTATTTAGGTACAATTTTATTTCCTGTGTATCTGTATCGTCTATTTGTAACAGTATGTGTTCAAAGAAAATGAACGGAACCCTAAAATCTGAATGAGATAGCTGCGTGTGATGTAGAGGTAACAGTACTCTTTTAGACCAAAAGAAATTATGTAAATAATATTAATTAATCAACAAGAAAATATGGATAGAAATGGAATTATTGCCTTGTAATTTTTGTTTCATTTTTTCCTAAAACTAATTAAAATGTACAGTTTAAAGCTACATTTAAAAGATTCTCAAATTAGACAGATTACTATATGAGTAATTAATTATGTACAGTTTATTATGACTTGGGCTATGATACAATAAGATATGAGTTTGGAGACAATATCTTACTCTACATTAAAATCAAAACCACTGAAATACTTTTTTTTACCACTAAGTTAAAAAATAATTAAAACCTATATTTCGAACACTGATGAAATTGTTCCTATTGTCAATTTCAGAATGATGTTTTGATGATTAAAACAATTTCTAGAGAATTCTAACTAATTGTAAAAGGAAGTAACATTTCCTACAGTTTCAAAAATACTCTTAATATACCAATTATACGTCACAATTTACAATAATAGCAATGACGATGTCGCAAGCCGAGTACCGCATGCAAAACAAAACAACTCCACATTTGAAAACAAAACGTACTTAATAAAGACAGAACAATCTAGCGCAGGATAATTCATTGTTTGACCAGAAGGCAAGCGATGGCATGATCGAATGATGGTGACGCTTAAAATACCAACTTTTACACTTACCCTCGATGATATAAGCGTCAAGGTGGGCGAGGATTCCTGTGGAACAAACAATAAATATCCTGCTTTAATTGTTTTTTTTTTCAAACAAAAGTGGAGCTCAGAAAAGCATCGAATACTATTTTTGCCTTTATAAAAGGAGTTGAGTTTAATAACTTAAAAAAGCAAATCAAACACAAGCTTCGAAATAATTCCCCAAGCCATATTTAAATCTATTAGCATTATGAAAATGTAACCGAAACGAAATTACATTGTATATTCACGATCAAATAAAGAACGCATTCCCAGAATGAATGAACCTAATCGCTTAGAATCACCACGCACCGATACATAATTGCATTTATTACCTCAAAGCACACCATTGCTCCTCTTTAATCATGATATAGTTACAGACATGAGTCAACAGCCAGATACTTCTAAGAAGAAAGTGAATCCAGGAGGAAAAATCATCTGAGCGCGTCATCGGTTCCCGGGAACAAATACTATGTCTTTTTGCAAGTAGACTCGTTATAATGTGGCCGAAATCGTGAGAAATATTCACGAGATATACGCTATAGGTGCTCGAGAACAAAAGAAGTGCAAAGTATAACGATCAAAACAAAATGGCGTGCGCAATTATCTAAGCCAAAACGACTGTTAAGCACTTGTGTTATTACAGCTCAATAACTATTAAACGTATCGGAATAATTACATCAAAAACAAAGCTCCGCAAAAAACCTCGAAGGGGCAAAAACGACAGCAGACATAACCGAATCGCATGCGCAAGGCGGCGAGCAAAAAAACAGTCAGACTCTTCCCTTCCTAAATTATCCTGTCACGCTCACCTATAAAATGCAATTGGATTTTAAAAATTCAAACTTGAAATTGGAACTCGTTAGAGTAACATACGTGTTGGAGTCGAATGTCAAAGGAAAACATTCTTTAAGTATGCGCATTAAGGTTGTGTGGTGGGAGATGAGAGGTTATATTTTGGTGTCAGGTTGCGCGGACAATAGGCGCACGCGCATGTACCTGCGCAAGGTGACCCTCGGTGAAGGGCACGAGGCTGCCCTTGCGCACCCTAAGGCCGGCCGGCCCGCCCCACCCCTCCCACCCCGGCGCTCCTGCGGGCTCCGTATTCGCATGCATTGTCCGACACGCCATTACCGAAATGACGAGTAGAGACAGCTGATAGAGTGGCCTGGGATGTCGATGGAATATTAATTTTTACCACATTGTTAGCAAATTGCTACTGCTCTTTAAGGAGCTATACTAAATTTCAGAGAGCACTAGAAAAAAAAATATTACTCTTAATACAACCATAATTATAAAGGAAACTTCGCAATCTAAAATGCACTAAATAAAGTACGATACATTACTTCAAGTTTTATCATTTAAATTTTTATTATTGATTATAAATAGATATACTAAGTTGCTTTATCATCGACTTTTCTTAGCTATCGATACATAAATCTCGGCTAAGAATCGGATCCCTACAGGAGAGTGGAGTGTAGAGCACGACAGGTGGCGCGATGGCCGCCGTCACATCGCAGCCTGAGGTGGCGACAGATTGGGACCGTTTGATACAAGAGAAAAAACAAGCATAACTTATTACCACTGACAATGATTTAATATAAATATATCTATCGGTAAATATTCTTATTTCATGTCAGATACTTTATGCGAAATGAAAAATCTTAAAAATTAAGGAAAATTGATTCAAGTTGATCAAACAAGTCATTGCAAGACTCCGATGAGTTGCAAAAAACTACAATTGTGTGATGAAATCAAGCTTTGAACATTAGCATAGCAATTTTGTATATCTACAGGAAAATACAAGATAGTGCAAAACCAGAAACTCAGACAATTATAGTGGGTATGTTTCTTGAAATCAATTAATTTGGCAATAAATTTATTACGTTGACTGTTCCAACCAAAAAACACGGGATTTTTTTCCTAGACTTTACAATAAATGAAGTCAGCTCAGTGAATTATCGAAATACATTCTCTAAGGCACGAATTTTTGCGACTGCGATTAACAGGTTGTCTTACATATAGCTGTATAATATCCTAATAAGTGATGGTCTTAAAACAAAAGTTTATGTTTCGTGAATAATAATTTAGAATTGAAAGTAATTTCAGAATAACAAGGCAACTTTTCTCGACATGCACGTATATGCGTAATTGGGCAATATAGCTCACCTCACGAAAGCCTCAACTTGGGGTAAAAACCCCAATCACTGACAATCTGAGTCGATAATAATGTTTATGGAAATGAGTAATCAAACGGCGTGTTCAATGTAAATTCCAAATGATTCATGCAAGTAAATCGAATTACATTTTGCGCAATATGGCCTTAAGACTTTTGCAAAGTGATATTTCAATAGTAGAGTCATTTTTTGTACCTATTACGACCTGTAAGAATTGTGAGCCGATCTGCATATGAATAATACTGATTTAATCTGTTGAATATGCATGACATATTAATGGAGGTGAAGTTTTAGAATATTACATCAAATGTTTATTGAATCATACGATTCAAAACATAATGATACTCGGAAGTTTGAAACACCCACGTTTCGTAATGTGTACTTATCACATAAAAATATAAGTCTTTTTAATAAAGGTTTCAAAGATATAGGTCTGAGGCACGAACGTTCTTTTAAACATGTGAAATAATGTTAACAATAAAATAAAGAAAATAATAAAAACAATGTTTCTCACTTAATCGAATAGCAGGGTTTTGAAAAAATACTTTTACAGGTGATAAAAAAAATTTAAACAAAAATTAAAACCGACTTCAAAAAACTGAAAAGGATGAAATAATTAAATTTAAGTAGGTATTCATCCTCTAGAAACATATTTTTGGAGTCGGTGCTTTACTTTCTATTGTTTTTGGAAACCACTTAGCACCAACTCCAAAAATATGTTTCTAGGGGATGAATACCTACTTAAATTTAATTATTTCATCCTTTTAAGTTTTTTGAAGTCGGTTTTAATTTTTGTTTAAAATTTTTTTTTCACAATTTTTAGTGATAACTTTCTACGGTCGAAGCTAGATGGGTGACCGTCAACTTATATTGTTTCCTACTATCGTATCGTTTCACTAAAAAGTCATTGGAAAAGCAAAAATTCGCAATTTCGCTTATGTAGATGATTTCATAATTTCAGTTTTTTTTAATTTAAAACCAAAGTACCCAACTGTTTTTAAAAAAAAAAATATGGGACCAAATGGCAGCTATTTCGCATCGAACAAAAAAAGAATCCCGTAAATCGGATCAGTAATCTCGGCGTAATCGGTGTACATACATAGAAAAAAAAAAAAAACATACCGGCCGAATTGAGAACCTCCTCGTTTTTGAAGTCGGTTAAAAATAACATAGTTTTGAAATTGTGGTGATAAACTATATCTTAGAACGCTAAAACAGACTAAAGTCGCGGATTCGGTTTCCGTTCCAGAACATTATTTTTTTCTAGCTTAGTTATATTACCCGCCGAGGGGCAATTTAAAATACGTTAAAATTAAAAATCATTTATTTGCAACACCAAGTGTAAAAATACAGATGGAATTGTTACATTTAAGTGGCTTAAAATACTTAGTAACCTTTTTCAGGTATCGCAAATTGAGAAGATAGCATTAATATTTAAATTTATACATGCAATACAATAAATTAGAATTACAAAAATAGTTACTTAAATGAATTATAATGATCTGCTATCATTATAATTCATTTAAGTAACTATTTTTGTATACACCATATTAAATATTTAAATAAACTTGTATTATCAAGAAAGTACTCATTTACAGAGTAGAAACATTTTTCTTTTAAATAATTATTTACCTATTTAATTTTCTTTTAAATATTGTAGCCTGTTTTCAATTTTTTATATTAATTGGTAGGTTATCAATTAGATGTAAGAAAATAAGCGACAAATCGGTCAGACTAGAGACTAGACTAACTTCAACAAAAATCCGTAATAATATAAAATTAATGAAGCTGTTCTCTTTAAATTTGAGTTGGCGCTAACTTTTCTCCTTTTGTCCCCAAAGTGGAGTAGTAAGGGGAGGGTGTTGCGGTGACCCACTTCTGTTTCCGATCCTCAATCAGCGGTGAACTGGCCGAGGGAAACCTAAAGTTTTTAGCTTCATTTGGAATGATGGAGCCGTGAATAAGATACGTGACATAATATAGTAAAATGCATTTCGATGTTAGTAAATGAGATGCATCAGGGCAAATTGAAACAAGGTAAGTTTTCAAAGTAAATAGTTCGATTTTGTTTTAGATACCTATTAAAACAGATTCGTACCTTACGTTAAGCAATTATCAAGTCAATTTTCGTTACTGTAAAATGCATTTGTACCTACTTACATTTAAAAGTCTGTAAGTAATAAGACAATTTATATAATCTATATTAATAATAATTTAAATGCGAAAATAACTCTGTTTATTTGTCTGTCTGCCTGCTATGTTTTCACTCCTAAATTGCTGACCGATTTTAATGACATTTGTCATGCAGTTAGATTGCATCCCAAGAAAGTACTTAGGCTATCTTTTAATGAGATAATTGAAATCCATGCTAGTAGCGCTCGCGGATCCCCAGCCAGAGTGTTGCTAGCATGATTATACTATAAAGATAATAATATGAACATAAATATTAATTAGCAAATAATTTAATATTTTTTATAATTTTATGTATAATGTCTAAAGTGCAATAAAGAATTTAATAATAATATAATAACATGCAAATATCTATGACTCGTGACTCGTTCGTGCCGGGATTTAAACTAGGGATCTCTGGCTTACTAGGCACGGTACAACCACTTGACCAGACGACAATAATATAAGTATGTACAAGTAAATGAAAAAAATAGAAGGATATTTTGTCCATGTGGTTTATGTATGTATAAAGGCATAAATAATAATAAAAGTGTAGATTTTTCAGAAATTTAATTTTATGAAATTATATACGACATTGGATTCCTTTTTTTTAGCACAGTGACGGATAAATATATATAAAGCATCTCCTAAGCAGATATAATGGAGATGACAGCTGTTTTGAGCACGTTTCTTTGTCTAACCCGCTTAGTCAAAATTATCAGGCACATGCCAAACGCAGGTGCGCCGGCGCAGTGTAACAGAATAAATCACTTTTTGCTTTACTCGCTCTACGTGTTTACGTTTCGATTCCAACACACTAGATTTGAACTGATATTCTAGGGGAAAAATGTTTTAAAAATTAAATGAATAAGGTGTTTGGTTGCATTTTGTTTTTAGATCAAAGAAAATATGGCGGAGTAAAAACATCAAAATTAATTTATTGAATTGAGAAGCCTTATGGGATCTAAGCTCATCCGGCGGAAGAATGTCTCCAGTCATCATCAGCATTTCATCCTAAGGCCTCCCCTAAATATCCTTTTTTTTTCATACAACTAGATGACAAACAAGTAACGGCCCACCTGGTGGTAAGCTCCTATAGACACCAGAAATAACAAGGAAAAAACACTTAATATTGCAGGTGCGTTATCATCGTGAAGCCTAAGATGAAATGCTGGCCATGCCCAGTAATATTTTTTTTTTTTATACCACTAAGGTGGCAATCAAGCATATGGCCCACCTGATGGTAAGCGGTTACCGTAGCCTATGGACGCTTGCAACACCAGGGGTATCACTTGCGCGCCGAATTACACGGGCTCTTGGATTTTACACGTAAGTAGTGCCCATGGCGGTACGAGCTGGCTACTGCTTACCACCAGGAGCGCTTCTTTGCCTCTTTTCGTCTAAAAAATATATTCAATTAGTTTCATAGACATAAGATAATCAACGATCGATGATTGCTATCCTCTGCGTAATGATTCATGAACGCAAACAGATAGACACTTTCACCCGTCTTGCATGTGTAAATATTAATTGCTCACAATCGTAAGGTCGCGCGGTCGCAGATTGCCGGTTACCGCGAAACATCACAATTTATGTGTTTGTTCTTGCGCACGATTCACAACTAGTTTTTTTACTTGAACGTTTTAATGTATGCTATTAATCTGAGCAATTATACAAGTCTGATTCTTCCGAGTCGCGTTTTGGAGGTAAAAAAGTAAAATATTTTCGATTGGCGTCATCGAAAACGTCTGGATAATTACAAGTGTTGAATGTTTGCAATAATTCTAAATGGTTTTCAAATGCTCAGTTAGTTTATGGCATAATTATACGAGTGCAGACTTCCTAGGTTCTATGCAAATATCTTAAACTTTGTTATTATTATATACCTATAATTATTCTTAACACACATTGCTGCTTCTTTGTTCTAGCCAGGCAAATCTATATTTTGAAATATTGACTAGAGAAATGTTTTTATGACCTCTAACCTCTTAATCAGCATACTGGCAGTTGGCTGGCACACCTGACGATAAGTAGTCACAGAAGCTTATAACAACAAAAAATATTAACATAACATAAACTTTTGGTTTATGGATTAATAGTGTTTCAGTATAAATTTTAGATATTCTTTTGTTCTAAAAATAGAACAACATTCAAAAACCTATTTACACGTATTTGTGTTTATCTGTCGCAAATAAAACACCTTTCAATGTGAATGCAATAAAACCGCATTTATATTACTTTATTCCACTTAAAACGCTTACGAAGTAGGTGACTACGGTGAAGGTGGAATTGTTTTAGGGCCTCGGGCCCCTCCCCGCGGCCGTCAATCGTAAAACTTACCCTATTAAAGGTTTACAGTCTCCCCGAAGTTGCACAGAGCGCCCACAGCCAGAGGCGATGACAAAACACTTTGAAAAGTCTTAACTGCCAAAGAATCCCCACTCCCGAGGAGTACCTAAATTAGGAAGTTGGGACATAGCTAGGTATTTTTATGCATACACGGCTTGTTTTATTAACCCTAAGCGTAGTTCGCTGTACTCCGGCAGACGGAAACTTTAGAGTATATGTGTGAGTTGCGCTTGGGCTTATCATGACGTAAATACAAATTATAAAAATATGACTTGAAAATTAATAGAAAAATTAAAAAATGTTCCTGATAAAACACACTGGGTTACTTGGCGAGTATGAACAAGATAGACTTACCCGCGCGCTTGAAGAGAGATTTAATCGCGCTACAAAATTATGTATTTTTACATTTATTTTACGTACTTACAAATACAAATAATTTTACTTCACAGAAATCTGTTACAAAGTGCATTAGTACTAAGTCTAGTTCTGCAATAGGTAAATGAAGCATACAACTACTTATGCAACAAATATACATTTATATTAAAAGTAAGCCAACGAAATCATTATGTTTTGTAAGTAGAAGCAAAGGAATTAAAAATATTAAATAGATCATGAACAAGGAATAAACCATGTGTATATCTATCACAAAAAAGTAACAATGTGATAATGTCTGACTGTTCGTCATATCTGAATTAGTTCTGGTCACCAAATATGAACTACCTGTAGACTCCGAATTATAGCATTAAACCTGTCTTAGATGAGCTTCAGTTCTCTTACAAGAACCTAATTCTACTTGGATTCTGTGGGGAATAAACGGAGCGAGCGGAGGAGGTTATTCATCACAGAATCGAAGTAGAATTACTCATAAACGATGTAAATAACAACGAGGCAAAAGTTTTGTGGCAGCTTATGTGAAGACGACAAAAGCAATGCAATATATGCAATGTGCAATGCAATTGTGTTGTGTGCAATGTGTGTGTGCGGTCTGGGTGATCAAACACTTGAGTCACAAATTCCTAGGCATAGTTCTAACAACTCAACAAGAAATATGTAGTGTAGCGGCTAACGGCATTAAAGGATATGCAACGTTAATCGAGGTCTGGAAGATGAGGGGCTATCCATCTAGCTCTTGGTCGTACTACCTCCCTCCAACTGCTATAACAGACACAATGGTGTTAACATTATTGATATGACGGCAGACTTAGGTAAGAAGTTTGAACAGAAAAATTCAAAATGACTAAACCACAAAGGCGATTTAAACACTTGATGAAAATGAAAATGAAAATATCTTTATTCAATTAGGCCCCCCAAGAAGCACTTTCGAATCGTCAAAAACCCTTATGTCTAACACATAAAATAATATTAACTAACAATGTCATAATGCTTGTTTTTCTGTCTTGTCTGGATCTACGTAAGCTAACAATGTTATAATGTCAGTCTGTCTATCGGTCTGTCTGTCGATCTGTCTGTCGATCTGTCTGTCAGTCCGTCTGTCAGCCTGATAGTCTGTGTCAGTCAGTCTGTCTGTCTATATGTCAGTCTGAACCAACCACAGTCCTAACAAGAATGGGCATAAAACAAAATCTGGCCAATAACATTCTAACAAGAGCCCCACAAGTCGTCCACGCGGTTTCTGGCTGCTTATTGGTCTGGAACACCAAAAGTTCATTTGTAAAAAGCAATAACATGCCGCGGTGAAAACGGCGCACGCTGCCTAACGGCCGCAACATGCTATAGATTGGAGTCAGGGCTGCTACCACTGATATCACTGTGCTCCAAATTAGGTGGCACTAGAATTATTTTTTTTTAACCTTAACGGGGTAACTGTTGGCCTCCATCACACCTGATGGTAAGTGAACATAATGCCCACGATGGAAGCGAGCTACATCTGGATTCCTCAACCACAGAGGAACTGGCAATCTTACCTTTAACTGCCGGAACACAACAATGCTGTTAACATTATTGTTATGGCGGCAGACTTATGTAAGATGGTGGTAGCTAGCCAGGCGGACTTAGAAAAGCCCTACCACCAACCAAACCAAGCAGAAAATTTCTGCCCCCACGGGAGTCGAACCCGGACCTCTAGATCTGAGGCAGGTGGTCTCAACCACTAGACCACAGAGGCGGTAGCGGTTTTTCTGAGGAAATCTTAAGAGATTTAAGGTTTTTCTGTCTTTTCGTGATACCACTAGGTATGTACAAATGACAGTACATCAAGTGTAACAGTTGAACTGTTACGCTTGATGTGCTGTCTACTGTACGTTCACTTTCTGGGGGTGGACTGGTGAAATAGCTTCAGCAGAGCCTGGGCTACCCCTGCGAAGGGCAGTGGAATTACCGAGGAGTATTAGTGTCTATTACCAGTGCATTTACGATCAGACACTATGTCCGTAAGTGGATTCCTCCCGAAACAAAAGAGAGACCTACACACACGCTCGTCGCTTCGCCAGCGGCGGGCAGTTCCGCTAGTGGATTCTTCTCCGAAAATAACAGACATACTTTCTTTACACTATTTAAGGTATTGTCAAACTCAAAAAATTGTACCAGCAAATGTAAAATGGAGCACTTCATAAGATAGTGTTGTTATGCCAAGATTTATATCGTAATAGCGAGCTAGTGTCAGCCCTGCCGTGAGCTAAAGGCTGGAGGCTATATCGAGCGCCAAGGACGGCCGGTTCCCAATGTGACCCATTGCGCTACATACGGCTGCATTCCCGGATTAGCTGCGGAGCGTCCCCTCCTACTTGCATTTGCAATCACTGCCTATATGGGTTGGTAATCTTATAAGAAACTTAAAACGCTTGAAATTGCAACAAAGGATGAAAGGATTTTGGAAACGGCTACAATAAATTAAGGGATTGAACTCTTTGAAGGAGTGTTAATAACACGTAATAACATGTTCGGAATAGCTAGAGACTTACTTCAAATATTTAAAGGTGGCAACACCAGAACAATAATCGATTTGCCTGGTAATAAATAACCAGAGATGAAATGCGATTTCTTATGCCATCTAGGTTGTAAAAGCAAATCTACTTCTGCAACCTGATTCTCTCTGTGATATTTTGTGATAAATAACGTTACTATTATCAATCCAACGTGAAAGTAATTTTCCAATGAGGAGAGTGTTATAATTCTTCCCTATATATTTATTTAATGTAAATTTAGGTTCATTACTTTTTCTAATGGCAACACAAGTCACTAATGTAATTCTTGGATGAAAGATAAAGCATATGTCAAGTGAATCAACAAATAAAATCATAAATATAGTGCTGCCATTGTCAACACGATTGAAAGCCAACACATTTATCAGATCTAATATCAATACTTAAAGGTCACGCTTTTCATATTTCAAAGAACGATAGCGTCAAGCAAATCTCTATCGGTGCAAGAAATATAATTCACAGCACAATCCCCATAATCCCCATTAGTGCACATCGCAAAAGACCCACGCTTATCCTCCATCTCACTTGCACACCAACAAAAAACGAGTACCTAACGCACGAGACGCGCAATCCAGCGCATTCCAAATCCTCACATACACCATCATACAATTTCCGACAAAACAATCGATATTCATCCTTGGCAAATTCAAAATAAGAATCAGAATGAAAACCTCGTAATGATCGTTACTTTTTTTCTAACACCAAGTGCGAAGGGTCCCGGCAATTCGGCCAGTCTTATAAATAACAATAACATGTTGGGTCGGTCGATCTCTAAGAACCTTTTAAAAACATTGAACGCTTTTGACAGATGATCCTGTGCTCTTTGTCTTTGCGGCGCGCTCCTAATTTGAAATTAGAGTTTTTAAATAATTTTATTGCCAGTACTAAAAATTGCTTTTAAAATAAGCAGGTTTTAGCTTTATCACGGCAGATGAGTTGGACAATAAATAATTTGTGTAGAGGTAATAAATTACTATTTTAAATTACATTTAGGAGTTGTTATGGCGGAGCTTAAGTGCAATATAAAGTATTTTCTTAGAAACACAAAATATTGATGCCGCTTTAAGTATTTGAAACACTATTTTCGATGCAAATACAGATATTTGATGGGTCAATAAAAGTACTTACTTACTTAAATTTTTCTTATAAAATTACATAGTATTTCTGTTAAACTAGTCTGTTTTACGTTTCTATGTTTTTGTAGAGTCTTCGGAGTCCCTTTCAAAACGACTAAATAATTCAATTTATAGGACGCATCACGTAAATGAGAGCTTAAGTATTAACTGCAAAATAAGTCAAGTCCTTTATTGATTACTAAACTAGAATAAAAATTCATGTCCTGGGGGCGGAGATTGAACTCGCGACCTTTTAAAACCCGGTGACTGCTATACCTAACCATCTGAGCTACCAAGGACTTACTTCCTTCGTTGATTTTTATACGAAGCAGCTGTCACTTTTGAGACTGACTTGCCAATTTTGCAAATATAATTATAGTTAGTAATTATATTTGCAAAAATTGGCATATTTGCAACAGAATTCACAAAGTTTCTTATAGTATGGATTAATATTATTTTGTATTAAAATAATTGTATCAGAGCCACAGAAAGAAATCAAGTTGGATATTCCTAATAAAACTAGTATCTATGTAGGTGGGTATTTGAAGGATTTCCCAATCGACCCCACTCGCGTCAGGTACTGCTAAAGAAAGGTTTTTCAAACTCATCGTGGGCTGCTACTTAGTTACGCACGCAATGCGTTAACTTATACTTACATTAGTGACTGGATGAATTAAACTTTTTTCAAATTCAAATTCTTTTACATGTCACAAAGTAGAACAAAGTAGTAGTAGGTACTTACATCATAGCAATTGTAAATATTTTACATTGTGACATTCTGTAAAAGTATAGCAAAAATTAAATAAAAAACACTACATAAAAATTAAAAAACTATCAAAGCGTTGTCAAATAATGGATTTACTTATCGTTAAAAAGTAATTTTTGTAATTTAAAATGTATTTTATAAAAAATGTTTATTGCATACAAGAGACAAATTAAGTAATACAAAGTAATAAACACGAAGCAGCACAACAATTGGGCGACCTTAAAACGCTTTTTTTTCCAGGCAACCTAAGGTGATATAAATATAATATTACAATAAATAATGTCTTACTAATCACTTTCCTTCCTTTCCCCTTCGAAAGGAAGGAAAGTGAATAAGTAAGACATTATTTTAATTGTGCTGTAAATGACTTACGTTACTTGTTTTTGCGGAGCTATCAGTATGAGATAATTGTATGTGTTATTTGTCATAGAGAGCCGGCACTATTTCATCAAGTTCTCAGTAATTTAAACCCGCGTAGCTCATGTAACACGCTGGCTCTGCTAGCAAAAACAACGAAAATAATGAACCAGTACAGTACAGACGACAGCACATCAAGTGTAACAGTTGCACTACGAAAGCCGCCTCTATTAAGAACGGAATAAGGGCGGTCTCAAGGTCAAACTGTTACGCTTGATGTGCTGTCGACTGTACATTAGTATAAACGTTAGAATACTCATTTCTGCAAGAATTATTTGTCTGCACATTACTGTCGGGCTGCTCGGGCTGTTATGAGTTCATTTAACTATGTGCCTAGCCCCAAACTTTCTTAGAAATCGTTAATGCAAACAAGACCTAATGAATTCAGTCATAATAACAAATTTGCGCCCGCGCATTTCGTCTTATCATTTATTTGGACAGTACATCTGCAAGCTTTCATCTTAAACTTTATTACGACACTTTAAAGGTGATTTTGGGGAAAAAAATCTAATCGTTCATGATTGTACGCTTCTAATGGCGGTATTAACATAAAATGACGATAATCTGCAACAATTGCTGAGGCGCGATAGGCGTCGCAATCAAAATATCCATTTTTGGAGATTTTAAGTACGTAATACCTATTACACTATTATAGTGGGCATGTTAACAGGTTTCGACTACATAAGCAATACGGTTGTAACGGGCTCGCCTCCGCCTCCGCAAATGCGGAATATCCACAATTTATTTCAGCCGTAAAACAGTTCGCTGTGTTTCGGATTGAAGGAAAAGGTATCCAGTGTAATTACTGGGCATGGACGGCACTTCATCTTAGGCCTCAGGATGACAACGCACCTGCAATATCAAGTGATTTTTCCGTGTTAGAGCAAGTGTCTATAGGCGGCGGTAACCGCTTACGACCAGATGGGCCGTCAGCTTGTTTGTCATCTAGTTGTATAAATGAACATACCTCGCACAGTATTGCAAGGATGCTGGATTTGACTTGGTCTGCGGCAAAGGCAAGAATTGGTATGTTTTAATAACAGAGTCAAATTTAATTCGCAAACCCTTGGAAGGCGACACTTAAAAGGCAACATGTTGCATATACTCATCATCATCATCATCATATCAGCCGAGAGACGCCCACTGCTGGGCATAGGCCTCCCCCAAGGATCTCCAAACCGAATACTGCTTGAGTGCAATTACTGGGCATGGACGGCATTTCATCTTAGGCCCCAGGATGACAACGCACCTGCAATATCAAGTGACTTTTCCTTGTTATTGCAAGTGTCTATAAAAAAACTATTGTTTGTTAAATCTAATGAGCCGCTTGTTAATTTTAGTTACATATTTCTTTCAATAAAAGTCAATTTACGATTTTTTTATACATATCCACCTCCGCGGCCAAATTCTAAATTTCCGCCTCCAACTCCGCCTCGGTTAAACTGACTCCGTTAAAATAATAAACTTTAGGTATACGCTAGAAATACTTGAGTCTGGGTTTTTGTACATCAGATTAGCATTACTATAACCATTGGACTGTTTTGCTTTTACGTTTATTATATTCGCTACCGTTATAGTAAACGCTGCAGGTAAATACTCGATTACGAACGCGATGGACGCCATATTTACACAGGCATATTTCAAAACTAGTTTTTCAAAGATCGCTTCTATTCTTTTTTTATGAAACTAAAAATCATTTATGGAGTCGATTTGATGTTTTAATACAAATAATACAATGCAGCCGTTAAGCAGCGTCCAAAAGACAGGCTATAACAAAACTACACCTCAATTTAATTTGAAAAACCGAGTAGTAAGGCTCGGAAAACGGAAAAGGCAGAGGGATTTTTACATGGCCTTGAAGAATTCTGAGTTGTCACTCCTCAGTAATCCGTAGGTATTTCAAGCGTAACTACTTGTAAAAATTCGCTGGCAAGAACTGGAATGATATTATGTTTAAAATATAAAGAAATATTCTAAAACTTTAAAATACGCATCGACACTATTTTTTATTTATTTATAATCGATATTCGAGACCGTTTATTTTAAAAACAATTCTTCTTAAAACATTTATTTAACTCGCCCTTACGGACCTATAATCATCAATAGACAGAAATACCTAGGCTGAAATAATGGCTAACTAGGTCGTAGGGCCGTATGTAGGGTCGTCTGGGTAGGTACCACCGCCTTTCTTATTTCAGCCGTGAAACAGTTCGCTGTGTTTCGGATTGAAGGGAAAGGTAGCCAGTGTAATTACTGAGCATGACGGCATTTCATCTTAGTCCTCAGGATGACAACGCACCTGCAATATCAAGTGATTTTTCCTTGTTATTGCACGTGTCTATAGGCGACGGCAACCGTTTACCACCAGGTGGGCCGTCAGCCTGTTTGTCATCTAGTTGTATAAAAAAAAAATCAGAGTCCAGGCTACCCCCGCGAATTGCTGTGGAGTTACGAGGAGTTTTAGTGGGTATTTCCAGTGCCTTATAAGCGCTGGGCGACCCACATAAGTAGAAGCCTGTCGTTTAGCCAGTGGTCTGTAGTCGAATTTCTCCCCGAAAAAAAACGGGTGAAATAATGATGGTCAACTGCGACATTTCTTTTCTGAGAAGAAGTCGACGATAGATCACATCCTCATCATTTTTAGCTTATATACATGTCCCACTGCTGGGCAGATAATTTCGTACATACATAAAAGAAATACACACATGAAGAGTATGGAGCACAATTCCTATGAATACAGATAAACTACTAACGGTTGTGTATGAATCACAGTTGAAATCTTGCAAATGTTTGTTTCGAGTCTTAAATTTTTAAATTAGAATGACTAATAGAATTTCAACACACAACAATGTCTATACATGAATTATCACTTCGATTAATATTTCATTCTGAATCTTTAAGAATGTATTATTCTAAAAATCGCTAGTAAGAATTATAAAGATATGATAATCCAATTCGCGACAGTATAAAACCGTTCCTAAACCACGAACTAGTATACCGACGATAAAATATTAAATCACCTTACAGATTTATTCCTAATGCAATAAAGCCTTAATCTATCAAGCGGCGTTATACCTCTGGAGGTCTATGGCAATTGATAAGAAATCAATTGTATCTGGAATCTAATGCTTGACTGGTCAATACTGAAGTAATATAAAATAAACACGATCTCGATATAAGGACCACTTATTAAAATGGCTCTAAATATTGTACTTTATCTAAGAAAAGTGACCACCTTCGGCTTCACCGTTGTAGATGTCGGTTGACGCGCCAAATCGACTAGTGGTTGAGAAGTGAAAATGTAACAGACAGACAGACAAACAGATCAAGTTACTTTCGTATTAACTATGAATAAGCATTTAATTTTTACTAGGTGGTAGGCCCGTATGTAGGGTCGTCTGGGTAGGTACTACCACCACCTTTCTTATTTCAGCCGGAAAGCAGTTCGCTGTATTTCGGATTGAAGGGAAAGGTAGCCAGTGTAATTACTGGCCATGGACGGCATTTATGACAACGCACTTGGAATATCAAGCGATTTTACCTTGTTATTGCAGGTGTCAATAGGTGGCGGTAACCGCTTGCCACCAGGTGGGCCGTCAGCTTGTTTGTCATCTAGTTCTATAAAAAAATAGCTCTGCATATGTTTAACATATACACCTTATGTGTTTCTCTCATGTAGGAAGGCCTGTGCCCAGCAGTAGGACGGTATAGTATAGGCAGGTGATGTTTGAGATGGTTTTAAAAGAAATAATCTGTGACGAAAAGTTTAACTTTCACGTAGACTTTTATACAGCTTAGAAGTACTCCATTGAATTAACATATTCTTGGATTTTAATTAATGTTTATTACCATGTTATAATTAAATACGAACACAAGTAAATACTAGTACTCAATTATGAGTTAATGACTCGCCATCAACATAAACAACTGGTATCTACAGACAGGAAGCATTTACTAATTTTATTGCTAACAGATTCAGAAATCAAATCAAACTATTTACCGTCATGTGCCTTAAAATATTCAGAAACACTTTTCGATAATTTGTTTTGATATGACCGGCTACTTTTACTTCCTCTTTATTTTCACACGGAGCTTAGTATCTATCGTACGTTTAATAATGGTGTGGATTCTACTGGCATTTTCTAAACAAGTCTTAGACTAGGAGAAACCCGTAGGAACAACTGGTCCCAAAATTGCTGCGGACGGCGGCGGCGCTCAGTGGCCTGTTGCCGAACATCGCGGGGCCAGACGTAACGTGCAGGCGTCTATATATGGGAATCGTGCGATCCATGGCGCTTTATAGGGCCCCTGTATGGGCGGATACTCTCAAGAGCCGGGACATCTCTCTGCTGCATAAGCCACAGAGGATGATGGCCACGAGAGTGATACGCGGATACCGCACTATCTCCATTGAGGCTGCCTGAGTGTTAGCGGGATCACTCCCATGGGAGCTCGATGCAAAGGCGTTAGCAGCCGTGTATTTGTGGCGTGGCGAGATGAGGAGGAACGGGAATAGACCGGCACTGGAAGAGGTTGAAGCCTAGCGGCGAGAATTACGCGATGCGGCCATGGAAGTATGGGCGCGAAGGCTGGAGCATCGAAGTGCTGGCTTGCGCACAGTGGAGGCGATCCGTCCTGTTCTGCAGCAATGGTTGACGAGGCGACATGGCAACCCGACACTCCGGCTGTCCCAGATTCTCTCGGGACACGGGTGTTTCCCGAGAGACACCCGTGTCCCGAGTGTGCGCGAGGTAGCTGCCACGTCTGCCATCCGCCAAAGTAGAGTTGGACGCAGGAGGGCGGCAAGGAGGGCGGCCTACGGGCGCCTACTGCATCCCTAGTGAACTTCTATAGGGCTACGGGTGACGGTTGGAGACTGTCGCCCCAATTACTAAGCCAGGGGTAGCTGACGCACGTGGTGTTACCGTGCATCAACCAAGGGTTTTAGTGGGTGCGAGCCCCACACTCCCCCGTCTCTCTACCCCAGGAAGACGGTATAGCGCGTACAGGCGTTTCCCCTGTCAAGAAAAAATAATTCAAATCTGATAATTTAAAAATCACATAAAATATTTCGTTAATAAATAAAAAACATTATTCTTTCGCTAAGGTTTAGATAGCTGTCATTTATTAATAATCATAAACTTGAACTTTAAATTAATAAAACATATATAATTATTAATGTTAGTTTTGGAAAACGGTATAAAATAACCATATCATACGCAGAATAACTCATAGTACCCGCACAAATAGAAGAAATTAACCCCTAATAGTATCGCTTTCGACCAACTTAACATTCTAAATGAACGTTCCGATAATTTAGATCTAATGGATCTGGGTCCAGAGGTTCATTACACATATGTTAACAATCACAATAAAGCAGATTTTGAAATGTTCTCTGTATTTAAAAGCATTAAAATGAACATTAACATTTGAAATCATCGAAGACAGTTCGCTTATTACCCAAACCAGATCTATTCATCTGGACCACGGCCGCATCTTCCGGTATTTCTTTTAATTCAACTGTAATTAAATAGATCTTCATTTAGAGCTACATTAGCATACCCGTCGGTACAATATCGTCTACAGTGGGGTAATGCTAGCCTTACTACGTGTAAAAGAACTTCAGTTCGCTTCGAGTTTAAAGAAACGGCTGGTTTAAAAAAAAATCGCAGATAAAGCGCTTCAGAAAACCTGGTCTAGCCGATAAAGAAAGGAGGGAACACATGTGCTGGCAAAGAATTCTGTTTGGGAACATTTGGGAAGTACGACAAAGAAACGAGTTGATAAATTTCTTTGTGCGTGAAGTTCAGGTAAAGACAGTGAAATGATGTCTCCGAAGACCGGCATCATGATTAAGAAGAAGAAAAGTGGATAAAGGTCAAAAAGCTCTTCAGAGTACCTTTATGACAAAGCCGATAGAGGCACTAAGCAACGCGATCGCAGAAGCTCAAGGTTGTCTGTGACTCTACATTGCCAATCGGAGATGTGCTGCATAAAATGCAACTACGAAAGTCGCCTCTATGACAAACGGAATAAGGGCGGTCTCAAGATCAAACTGTTAATCTTGATGTGCTGTACATTATTAATAAAATATGGAGATAATTTTCAAGTGAGATTACGATGAGTCGAGTTACTATAGTACCAACCCGTTCGTACATTAGACCAATTTAATGTTTATAGTGTCATTCTAGATTTGAGCGGTCGATTAGAAAAGTATTGGTTTCATCACAGATCTCCATTTTTCGATTATTTCACTGCTCATTATCATAATGTGGCAATTACAAAAAAAATATTTCCTTTAGAGTGTAACGTGTGTACTCAATAGCTTTTAGTGGAATGTTATTTATCACGATAACTTTAAGGGTGTATTGTACGGTAAATCTTTGTAAAAAGAGACTTTAAATAGAGAAACATAACATTATTTTTCTAGTTAAGGCATTCTTTCATAAAAAATATGGTCCGCGGGATGCTGAACTCCTCAGAAACAGAGCGTGTTTGGGCTAATAGTAATTCAATGAGAAGGTGCTAGATAGATGATGATTGAGGCCAGCAGTTACCTAAATTTTTGATTTTTATCAGAACTCATCAAAGTACAAGCGTAGTGTATTTTCTTCCTTATGCATGAATCATGCAACAGGGTGTAGTTGCATCATGCAGCATGATGCAACTAGACTCTGTGAAATTCGATCAATATTGTCAATTCTGTTGACATTTCACAGAACTAAGATAATTTATCTGTTCTCTATCCCTTCTTTTCTACTTCATTAAAAAGAGAACAGAACGACTTTTAGTTGACATTATCCGAATAATTCGTTTTTGACTTGTTATCGTTGTTATATTTTAAGATGTGCATTAGGCTATAAATTATCCATTTTATTCATACACCTTAAGGTAGCAAACATGCGCACGGTCCACCTGGTAGTCAGTAGATAATATAGCCTCTATAGGCTATTAACACCTTGCGTGTACACTGATGAATGTATCCACCCTGCAACGGAAAGGAAGTGTCATGTTTACAGCGTTGGAAAACTCCCCTCAAACAACCCTTCCTCAATGTGCTATGGCTTTTGACAGTTTAAACTTTAAATCGTCACGTGACGTCACTTGTCATGTGTCCTATTTCTTGTAATGCAACATAATCAGGTACACTTTCAAAGTTTTAATTGTAATAGTATTCGACGTCGGTAACCCTGTACTTAGACTAATAAGTATCAAAAGTTATTGTCATATAAATGCTGCCCTCACCATGAGTTTTTATAGCACTATCCAATTCGTAGTTCTCCAAAATTTATACAATCAAAATTCGACCCAAATAATAACGTTATAAATTTAGATTTTTCTTTGAACCAAATTTTCAAGTAACATAAACTTATGATTGCTAAAATGCTCATGGTGAGAGGGCAGTACTTAATTGTCATTTTTTTTTATTCAATGTCAATTTTGATAGAGCTAAATACTCCTTACTCATATTGCACTCTATGATTCAAGCAATTAAAAAGTGTGACTGTCATATTTATCTTCAAGTAGGTCGCATTGCGGGGTGTTTTTTCAACGGTGGTATATTTTTTCATGGGCCCAGGAGTGGGCATAGACAATGGACGCCATTATGCCGCGACAGTGCGCTCATTACCGTTTTTGCGCGCGCGTCTGAGTGATATAGGGCTGTCAAAATTATGAAGTCTCTCTCTTGATTCTAGAGTGATCGTAAATTTTTGAAAAGTAACTTTTTTTGTCTTTAGTATTTTGTGAACAAAATATTATTCAGCATTCGGGAAGTGTACGGGAAATGTCACATCTAATCGCGTAATTTTTAATTTTTTTGTCAGTAATAAACAAGGTGAAGGTATTTAGTTGCAAACTATAGCTACAAAACAAAAATAAATTTCGTATGATACGGACTCAACCCTATTTCATTAACTCTCATCTAAGTCGAGTCATGAATCAATGTCAATAGTACTCGTAGCTAAATTACTATTCAATTCTATGCACGTCTGGCAGCCCTGTACAAGCGCATTGTTCGAACGCGTCTACCTGTGCCTGTCGCTACATCGGCCGATTCTCAAATGGGTAATGTGTTTATAACTTTTTATGTTGGCTGCATTGTGCGCTGAGCTTGCTCTAATTCGATTTTTAAATGGTTCGCCCATAATCTGTGGTTTTAGTTTTTCTTCGAATCTGTGATGACTGGTTAAACTCGGCTTCTTTAAAAGGATCATAAAGTCTGGAAGTTCATTCTCTTTTAACCATACTCCTTCGTCAATCAATAGATACTGACCAATTTTGGACAGAGGAACGTATGAGTTTTGAATTGTTGTTTTCGATATCAGCGTTTGGCATCGTAGGACTCTCATAGCTCAAACAAGAGTTGATTGATCCTGAAAAAGAGTAACTGACTCAGCGTCCACCTTTAAATAAAATACATACTAGTGGCCCGCGTCTACGCCTGCGTGGATTTCGGCTATTGCGCTAAAAGGTAGCGTAATGTCCTTTCTCAGGATGATAATCTATCTTCATGCATATTTCATCTAAATCTTCAAAAAAAAAAAAGTTACTTTCGAATTTATAATATATGTATAAGTACCTATGGATTTAGGACATGGATGTTCTGTTACACGTGTTCATGTAGAGCAAGCGAGAAGGTAACACTACGTACTTATGGTAATAACTAATCATAATCAATTACTCACACATAGCCTGCCAATAACTAGAAAACTATTTTACTCAAAACCATAATCTCTGAAGGAAACTTAATTCTAAGTATTCCAAAGTACAAGAGAAAGCGTGTGAAAGAGAGAGAATTATGTGATATTTATACCATAATTTGATAATGTGCTTTAATGTATAATATATACTATGTACTTACAAGATACGTTTTAAAAGCAAGTAATGTTTACCATAACTCTATCGGACGGGTACAGTCAGAAAAAAAGATGTATGCATTCTGTGTCTTATATCAATGCGATAAGGATCAAAATTGTAAGTAAATATTTTTAATGCTGACAGTACACCCAACATAAAAAAGATTTGTAAAGAATAATGTAACCGAGCCCACGCACACACGCACACGGACGAACTAATACGCGTAATAAAATGAATCCCCTTTATAAATTCGGTCGAGTCGTGTTTTTTGTCAATTAAAAATTACTTGTGAGTCTTGTGACTCCCGCGCAGGTACTCGTTCTTTGTAGGCATAAGCACACGATTCGTTGTCCCGCTTCCGTGGTGCAGTTGGAAAGAGATAGTTGCGTTTATGAGTTTTGATACTTCCTTGTTAGATTCCAGTAATATTAATGTGGATGTGCGAAAATACTTTTTTGGAGGCGGCATTAAGGATTCTGAGAGCTTGTTTGGACGAAATACCACAACGACCCAAATAAGACTTACAGAAACACAGATATCATTAAAATAGCAATAAGTAGGTAAAACTACCCCTGTCGTTAGAAAAGGACGCTGTAAGCATTCAGCGCAGCCACCATCAACAGCCATACATATATCCCACTGTTGGGCAACATGAAGAATTTGGGCTACACCAGCAAGATAGCCCAGTGCGTGTTGGTAGATGAAAGTTGTTACAGTAACAACCGGGACCAACGGCTCAACGCGCATGACGCAGCATAGGAGCGAGAGATCGACCCATCTGGAATCAACCATAGCGAAAGTTGCTTTGTTTTAGTAATTGAAACGTAAGCGCTCACACCTTTACGCCATCGAGATCCTTGACCGTGTAGAATTCTCTACTCATCAGTACTTCAGTAGTCTATCGACTTTTTTTTGTCTTTTTTCTGGTAAAGAATCCGCAGTTCATATCCAAATTAAAAATCATATTAAACGGACTCAAAATAAGTTAAAATAAGTTCTTTTTATAAACCCTTTTACAGCTTTGACTAACACTTTAGCTGTCGAAAAGAAGAGGTTCGAGAACTCCTCCAGGTTTATCTGATGCTTGTAATTTCATTAACAAATGTTTTGTACTAATACGTGTCAATATACCTATTATAGATATTACATTTATTGTTTTTAATGGACCTATATTCTTAAGCAGTTTACTCCCACGCTTTAGTATCTTTACGATAATTAGTTATCTTACAGAAAGTTATCCTACATACTGTAGATAAGAAGACATGATTCCTTTTAGGACGAAGTAGCTTTAAGAGACCATTACACTATTTCATTCATTTCACTAATGAATAAAATCGTCTAATTTTGGTCTTTTGTAAGGTATTGTGAGTCTTTTGAGAGGAAAACATGTATAACATTATTTATAAATTCTTGTCTTAATAAAGCAGACGAATTTTCTTATAAGTGTATTGTATTGATTATAACTAAACGTAGCCTAGGTAGGTACCATGATTTTAATGGACTTATCTGTAAAAAATCCGCCTGAGGCGTGCGTGATTATTTTCACACGGAAGAAATAACCGTGTTCAACTATTGCATAAATCACAACGCAATGTATTTATGGCACAGGGTACAAGGATTAAGGCACCACCACACTGGCGTAACGCGGGCTGTTGTGCCTTCCGAAGCATGGCCGACCATAGCGAAAACTGTTTGTTTTCTTAATGTAAACCTGTCACTTTTTATCGCAGTGCGTCAAAGCGAGACGGCATGTGACTTTTCGAATCGAATCCCTGATCCGACAGTTGAGAATAAGGGGGCAGAGCGCTCAAACCACTAAGACACCAAGCTCCTCAATAATTGCTATATCTACTACGATTGTTCATTGTTAGAAAAAGTTAGGGCAAAACTTGGTTAATCGTTGACATTATGTAGTAATTCTGTGATAGTTTGTTCCGCCTTTATATCAAAGTTACTACATACATCTACAGTTTTATCTTATGTTGTATCCAACATGAGATAA
The DNA here is from genome assembly GCA_947347705.1 of Nymphula nitidulata. Taxonomy (NCBI): domain Eukaryota; kingdom Metazoa; phylum Arthropoda; class Insecta; order Lepidoptera; family Crambidae; genus Nymphula; species Nymphula nitidulata. Next base: position 2,243,694 of record OX374618.1, read on the forward strand.
AACTGTAGATGTTTTATCTCATGTTGGATGGTATATGGATTGGTTGGATAGGAGGAACAAACTATCACAGAATTACTACATAATATTACCGATTAACCAAGTTTTGCCCAACTTATCAAGTGATATTAAACAATTGTCAGTCAACTCAAACACTAGATATATTAAGTAATGCCCTACTACCACACCCGTATATATACACTACTTAATCATCCTGGATGTATCGTCCAGTACTCAATTTTTTATTATACATAATAAAATTGGTACATAATAAAAAATTGAGTAATGTTAGAATAAAACTGTCACTTGAGGAATAAATAAAAAATAGCTGGGCGTTACTCTCTGAATTCGTACATCGCACAATGTAGTGGTCCGTCATGTCATACTTGCAAACTCCTGTGAAATGAACTTAGACATAATTATAATAATATGCTTTTTTAAATATAGTAACATTAACTTCGCGTCCTCTCATTTTTAGCCCCCCGACGAAAAAAGACAGGTGTTATTATAAGTCTGACTGTCTATCTGTGTGTTTGTCTATGGCATCGTAGCTCCTAGACCGATAGACCGATTTTGATTTGTTTTTTTTTGAAAGCTGACGTGACTAGAATTTATGAAGTCAGTTCAGGCGTTTGATGGCTATCACCTCATTTTCTAAATGATAAAAGGGTTTTACTAACTTTCGCAGATCCAATTAATTTGTTGGTGTACTGTCATTTCGATGACATTCCTATGACATACTTTTTTTATACAAAGCACGACAAATGACTCGACACCACCTGATGTGAAGCAGTAAGAAGAGTCCAAATGCGAAGACAACTGGTGCAATTCAGACACTACTCTAGCCGTCTCCACCTTGCCGGCCCGAAAGGTGCTTTTTCACGCCTCTTTTGAAGGAAACCATGTTATAGGAAGTAGGGAACACATGCGCATACTAATCTTGAGGTGATCCTATACCATCAAAAAGTCTGCGAAATGCTTAATTCTTCAGAAACTTACAGCAGATATAGCGTCTTTGGGTCATAATAAGAATAGTCTCAAGGAGATGGTGTTAGATAGATGATTAATGAGGCCGAGGGCTACTTATAAGATAAGTACTTATTTTATTTTTTTATTTATTTATAATAGTATAGTTACCAAGTGCTACAAGCGTATACCTCTTGTTCGTCGCTTATTAATAAAACTTAAAAGCAATTTGACATTCTTCTTCTCGCGTGCCTACATTAAATTACATGGCACAATAAATAAAAAGCGAATACCTAATAAAAGTACACATAATCTTCATTTAGACGATTTAAAACGATCGAAGCTCGGTTGTGAGCGGATTGCTCTAAGTTACAGGTAGAAACTTTATGAGCACTGAACATACGAAGCCAATTAACTTGAGGTACCTGCGCGTGCGCGTGTGTGCCGCATGCGCGTATGATATGTGCGCATGAGTGGGTGCCCAGTGTAGGAATGACAGTAGGTTAAGCTAGACAAAATTGCAATATACATTAGTGTTAAAGTATTTCGTTGCCATAAGCGGTTACTGTCACCTATAGACACCTCAAATAACAAGAAAAACATCTACCTAAGGCCTAAGATGAAATGCCGTCCATGCCCAGTAATTACTGGCTACCTTTCCCTTCAACCCGAAACACAGCCCATTACTTTACGGCTGAAATAAGAAACACGGTGGTACCTACCCGGACGACCCTACATACGGGCCTACCACCTACTAAATGTGGTATTTTCCACTGAAATCTCCTCTCCACCACCTTCTCCTTCTCCTTATTCAGGATGGAGGTACCTTTACTTTTAAGCAGATGCAGTATTAGTAGCTGAACCATCTATCGCTTAATTGAAATTTTGTATTCCTGCGGTGAGTTACGTATCAAAGCTCGCTGATCCAAATTCTTTTTTTCTCATAAAAAACGAACGCTGTTTTGGATGGCCTGATATAAGTTAGTGGTTACCGTAGCCTGTAGGCGCTCGTAGCATCACTCTTCTTTTCGAAAGTCAAACCACTTTCGCTATATCGACCTGGGATAGGTCAATCAAAATTTCAAGCGGACGCAGTGTCTGCAGTCTATACCCGCACGGTCGACAGTAAGCAGGAAAGGGGTGCATCGCTGAGGGGCTTAGTGGGTGAGAGCCCCACACACTCCTCCCTCTTCTCCCCAGGGAGAGGGCGGATAGGCTGGTAGAGCTTCCGCTCAGCGAGAAAAAAAAGAGGTCAATCAAAATTTGTAAGGCACATTAAGCCGTTGGTCCCGGATGTTACACCAACCTGCATTGGGCCGGCGTGGTGGTGTTATGACTCAAACTCCTCATCTTACGGGGTCAGACAAGTGTTTAAAATTAATGAAAGATGTTTGGCTTTATTAGGTCTTTGTATATTAATTGTTTACCTTTGTGTATTGTAATACCTATATTGTAATGGTGCATTGTCAGACAGCCTTTAAATACAGTAAATATTCTTATCATTAGGTACGTTAATATACCTTTTTTATACTCTGTGCGACACTGCACTGCTAAATACTATTACTGTGTAATTAAACATTGTAACTTAATAATTGAAAAGAGTGACTACACGAGTTTGTTGCCGGAATCTTCTCGGTAGTTCAACTTTTGGAACCGATGTAAATTCAGACAGATTGACTGACAGACAGACAGACAGACTGACTGACAGACAGACGGACCGACAGACAGACCGATAGGCAGACATTATAACATTGTTAGCTTACGTGGATCCCGATAAGACAGAGAGATAAACATTATGAAATTATTAGTTAGTTAATATTATTTTTATGTGATAGACATAAGGGTTTTTTGTTGACGATTCGAAAGTGCTTCTTGGGGGGCCTAATTGAATAAAGATATTTTCATTTTCATTTTCCTCATTTGCTTCTCCCAAAGGAAGGTCTGTCCAAGCAGCGAGACGTATATATAATAATACCGGTGATTATGATGGATCAACACAAATCTGACCTACTCTCTCTTCCTATACTATGTCGCATAAAGGTGTGCGTTTGCGCAAACACGGGGGTGTAAATGTAGCGTTAGGGTTACCAAGATAAATCGACGCGGTTTAATGGAATTCGGAATTTATGTCGGCTTCCATTTTTTACAGCGCAGGTATTAAGTGATTTCGGTCTCTGATCACTTCACACGTGGAGTACGTATGGTTTTTTACTTTTAAACAAATAAGAAGTAGGTAAACTCTTAAAACCAGTTACAAATAAAGGTCCGAGATATCAAAATGAGCTTTTACTTACCTCACGAAGATGTTTTCTTAAATTTTAACGTTATTATAAATGTTTGAAAGATACTGAGACTGAGACAGATCATAATATTGTTATGTAAGTATACCTAAATATAATAAGTTTGACAATTTGAAAGTAGGCAAAGGGCTTTATGAATCTTAAAACGCAGAAATAGAAAGACTAGAAAACTTAGGTGTATAACAACCAGCCTAAAGGAAAATATTTTTATACGACTAGCATTGCAGTTGCGTTGTCATCCTGAAGCCTAAGATGAAATGCCTTCCATGCCCAGTAATTCCACTGGCTACCTTTCTCTTTGATTTGATACGCAATGCGACTGTTTCACGGCTGAAATAAGAAAGCCGGTGGAACCTACGTAGACAACCCTACACACGGGTGAATAACAAGGTCTACAAAAATACCACTGTTCTTCATCTCTCTCGATTACCGAGATATATTACTTTTCGCTATTATTTACATTTAAATCAATAAATTATCAAACCACGATATGTAACATGCATGAATATATCAAGCTATAAATAAAACATTCAACTTTTTGAACGAAAACGAATAATTACAAAAACGCATTCAAAGCTATTTAAAGCCAAGTCAATCGTGAATTCATAACTCCAAACGCAAAGGATATTACAGTTTAAATGCTAAATTGACCAGACGAAAGTGCTCTCACTTCGTCACAATGCGGCGACGCAAAAAAAAGCGTCTCGAGGGAAATGGCGCAAAAAATGCAATAAATATAGCGCAAAAACTGGCTACCGACACCGCGTGGCGGTATTGTCTTGGGACATGTGCGTAGCATTTGTTACAATACAGTGAATACAGCTATTGGATACGGGTACATTGTTTTAGGCGGGAAGACTGACCAAATAGTACTGTAGCTCTAGCATCAACACTTTTAAATTTCGAATCATTTTTCGCGATTTGAAATTTAAAAGTGTGTGTGCTAGGGGTACTGGACACCCATTGGACTGTTGACCGGGTATTTGTCTTTTTTCTATACTAATTTCAAAATGAAGTTATGCGCTTAAGTAGCAGAAAACAAAAAACTACCTAAAAAAACAAAAAGCTACCTTTATATCAGAAGGCGATGCTGCCACTACCAGAAATCTACGATATCACCAAATTTCCTGATCATAGGTTTGTTCAGTCACGGGTAAAAATATGTACACTTTCGACTGAGATTTCGAAAGTAATAAGACTAATATGGGATGCTAAGATGCATCTTTATCTGAAATAGTTCTACTTAACGTATAAGAGAATCCAAATTTAAATACAACTTATTTACTAATGCAATGTGAATTATGTTCAAATATCTCAAAACTGCGTTGACAAGATTTATGTCAATAAAAGTGAATAGAAAGATGTTTTTCAACACCATATTGACGTATAAATATAAAATTTTACAGTTAGTTACAGTTAAAAACGGCTTAGTTAATAAATCACCACTCTGAAAATAATTAAATTGTAATACTCAAACGTATGAATACATATGAATAATTTTAAATATATCGAGCTAATTTGTAGCCGTAATAAATAATGTGATATCAATATCAAGAATTTACTATTTCTTTAAATCTCCGAAGAAATTCTATGCCACAGCATAAATGTTATCATTTAAAACTAAATAGTTGTTTAGTGCGAATAGCTCAAATATCTTTGCTTTAGTAATTTGCTTTGTAGAGCAACTATTACAGTGAGGATATAAATATTTTACAGATGAGACTTTAAAAATTGCAATAACCGGAGAATAATTGCGCCACCCGCAGCGCGCACGCATCAGTCGTCGACGCACGAGTGACGTAGCATCCGCAGTGGCTCGCAATGACCTCCCTCTATCCACCAATTTAGGCGAACTACGGCCCAAATAATAGGGCGCCAATACTGATTTACGATCTGTTATTCTAAGAAGGAATAAACAAGCCAGGTAAAAAATCCTACTTGTTTTAATGTTATCGCGTGCAGCCTTTGCTAGTGCCGCGTCATGACTCATTTATAGTGTAATCAACATGATTCAGTGACTAGACGCGAAAAAAATTAAAATACAGTGTCGAAGGCCGCGGCGCAGCGTGGCTTGCGCTTGCGGCAATTAAAAATAATTAGGGAGTCATGGCGGCGTCTTCTCGGAAGGATCAGTACATTTACATATGGCGTCCGAATCTAAGTATAAACTAAATCGGCCGCGATTAGGGGCAATAGTGATTGAAAAGGGTAAAGAAACCGGCCTTTTAATATCGACCTCTCGTTTTATTTAACGTTTTAAACTCAAATACCTTTGCACGTTGATTGCGGCCGTCATGCGACCGTCTAATACAATGGCGTTTTGTTTTAAATTACTGTTAATTGGTGGTTAATCAGAATGATCGACCTGTTTGCTGTGTGATGTTGAAGCTCACAAAACCAGATCCAAGCTTAATTGCGTTAGATTTCAGAAAATTACTGTTTTTTTACAAATTTTCTTAATTATAACAACAAAAGCTTTTTTAAACAAAGCTTGATTAACATTAAGTAACACGTCACTTAGAAATTCAGTCTTTAAAAAGTAACGGTACCTATTAGAATTATTTTGAGAATTTAACTATTAGGGGTTTGTATTACCGCATCCAAGGGTTCAATTAATAATGTAATCTGCAATTAATTCAGAAAAATATGAAAATAATTAATTAGAAACATAATAGACTTGTGCGGGACAAGGAAAGGACATCGTATGACAGTTCCCGTTCTTTCTCAACCGGAGCAGACATCACCAGTCTGAGTCACTTGGCCACTGGGTCGCCGCAGACTGCATTCTTATCAGACTGGTTGCACTCGTCGGTCGGCTGTCCACTACCAAAGCTATACAGGAGCGATAGAGATTAAACTGTACTTAAACTTATTATTTGGGCATTAAATTTTGACCCGAAAGAGTAGCTTTTTGGTGTTGGCTATTTCTGTGGCTGATAAACATTATTGTATCATTATTTAAAATTATTGTAAATAAGAACTACAAACTAGATAAAGCATATTAATAGAAAAGTACTGGAAAAATCTTTTCAAACTAAAATGAATATCAAAAAATAGGAATAAATATATTCACGCAGCTGCATTAGCAAAAATAAAGTAATAGATACACCCAGAACAAGCCACGAAAAACGTAAATTAAAGCATACACGATAAAGTTATATACCCCCGGCGTCATTAATCATCTATCTAACACCATCTCATTAAGACTATTCATAAGAGCCCAAACACGCTATATCTGCTGTAAGTTTCTGAAGAATTAAGCATTTCGCAGACTTTTTGATGGTATAGGATCAGCTCAAAGTTAGTATGTCATGGGAATGTCATCGAAGTGACAGTACACGAAATTTGTAATCAATTGGATCTGTAAAAGTTAGTAAAATCCGAATATCATGTAGAAAATGAGCTGATAGTCATCAAACGCCTGAACTGATCTTCATAAATTATAGCTAAGAACCATCGTAGTGACATCAGCTTTCAAAGAAAAAAAAACAAATCAAAATCGGTCCATTCGTTTAGGCGCTACGATGCCACAGACAGACACACAGATACACAGATACACAGACAGACACGTCAAACTTATAACACCCCTCTTTTTTCGTCGGGGGTTAAAATGCATTATCGGAAGAAATAAAAACTCGGATTCATTTTATATTTTTAGGAAAAAACTGACAGATCATATTTTTTAAACAAGACCTATCAGTTTTATAGCGAAACTATCTCATAAGTATGAGATAGTGGTTAGGAGAGCTCTAACATCTGCTCAACCGAAGCAGATACCACTTGAATAGAAAAACATTATAGTTTATTATCAGTGGTGATCACATGCTAGATTATTATTACCTCCTTGTTATTGTATTTTTTTCTAAGTAGATTATAATATTCTTAAATAAATTATATATTTAAACCTATATTCAATAGCAATCTTAAGTATCGCTTAATCACTGGAACGCCAGATTTACAAATTACACGATTCCCACGACAAGATTCATTCATGAGAAGCTTTTATTCGTTAACTTTTCCTCCTTCGTTTGTAAACACACTGACCGAATGAAAACAATATTTGTAACATAACACTTAGGGTTGAAATTAAAACGAAGGAAGATAAGAGCTTTCAATAAAATACCTATCGTATTTCTACGTAAATGAATCATTCGAATCAAAAGCAAACCATTTTCACTGCTTATTGAGATTCTATCACCGTTTTACTCACACGTTGCTCTCGTAATATTCGTGCAAGAAAGAATACCACATATAAACTTAGCTCGCGGTTATTACTGTGATAGAAATTGATTCAATTTCAAGTACAATACTGCGTGAGTGTGTTTTTTATACAACTAGATGACAAGCAAGCTTACGGCCCACTTGATGGCAAGTGGATACCGTCGCCTATAGACACCTGCAATAACAAGGAAAAATCACTTAGTATTGCAGGTGCGTTGTCACCCTGTGGCCGTCCATGCCCAGTAATTACACTGGCTACCTTTCCTTCGATCCGAAACACCGCGAACTATTTTACGGCCGAAATAGGAGAGGCGTTGGTACCTAACCAGACGACTCTACATACGGGCCTACCACCTAGAAAGTATTTTATTTTTGTTTCATGATAATTTTTACAGAACAGTCAATGTATTTTATACAGCATGCAGTGTCATGAAGGTGTCAATGCGGCCTTGTACATAAAGGAAGGAAAGGTAATTATGTCGAGGAGGTATTTCCCACTCGGCTTTTGGACTCGCAACTGGGGAATCATTTGACAGAAGAACGGAATTTCTTTATGGAAAAAACAACTTTGGAAATTGGGCTTTAATACCACCACGCTAGCATAATGCGAGTTGGTAGCTTATACACACACACACACACGCACACACACACACGCACACACACACACGCACACACACACACACGCACACACACACAGCCCGTGCACATACTACGATGTCGACCAACCGTCGGTAACCTCAGAATTCCAAATTCTTTTCCGGTATTCTTAACACCTGGTATAAGACTCATGCAATCATTACTAAGACCATAAATCTTTCTATCTAATATTCTTTAGATATCTATTGCAAGTCGTCAGAAAATATTTGATAATCCTTAAACAGATGCATTGTATCAAATCGAAACCACTACAAGAACGAGACAAAATAATGTGACAAAACTGAATATTTTTGTTCCTACTGAATAATCTTTAATTAGACATCGATTCCACGTCGTTATAGAATATTTGCAAACGGTAAACAGATGCATCGTATCAAAGGCTTTAGAATACTCTAGATACAAGCTAGACACAAGAGAAGGAATACCGTTCAAAGCCTGCCTCGGCGACACATCAGAGCGTCCCTTTGATCGTTCTCGGAAAATTAACAGCCTGGTTTGCACTATTCACTGCTTCTTGCGCTTATCTAGAAGTGCAGTGTGCAGCTGCACTGGTCTGGAAGGGTGTCTTTTTTCTTATAACACCACCCGGTTTTACAATTGGATGGATTGGGGACGTTAAAAAGCTAATAGAGGATAATTTTAAAAATTTTCCAATAGCCACCGAGTTTGCTTTGAACCTTAATGGCTCTGGGGTTAAATTATGATCTCTTATTTTGAGCCTATTTTAAATTTAGATGCGGCATAAACTTTATGGTCCAGGTCAATGACAATAGAAACGTGAAGTTGATGGTCGTGGGTCTTCACAAATTGGGTTTCATTAAAAGACTTTTATTTTAAGTCAGGCGTAATTAAATTCATGTTTTTTTTTTCATTGTTTGCTTGTGCTCATCATTTTGGTTACATTTTGAAACGTCTAAAGACGCTTGCAGTCCTTCATCGAGGACAGTTGCTTCTGTTATTGCTATCCCAGTGCCCACACTATTCGGGTTTTTCTGCTAACCTTTGAACTAAGCCACAACAAAACTGAACAACAAGTTAACTCTTACCAACCCACTGGCAGTCTTTTAAAACTAATATATGACGTTTGGGTCACAGTAACCTCAGAATTAATTGATTCAGTTTGCTACGATTGACTTAAGTCGAGTTAAGTATCTCTACAACTTACAAATTGTCTAAGTCTTATATCAAAACGTATAACGTTGAATTGAATTCAAGATAATAATCTTCATATGACGAATTATAGAGCATTTACAAAACATTCAAAGGTCGCCTGACACAATGAATAACGTTCACATGACTGAAGCTAGTCACGAAAATAAAAAATCGCAAGTAAACACATCACTTAACCAGAACTTCACACTCGGTTTAACAACTGACAAATAAGATTAAGAAATTAAAAACGTGGAACTAACCTACCATAGTATTATTACGATAAGGTTGAAAGTTGGACAAATAAAAATGCAATCTGTGACAGTGTACGGGTGCGTGTACGCATTCTGTAGTAACAAATGTACAGAAGCTCAATAGATATTGTATTGTTGTTGCTAAGTTGCACAATAGTGTACAAATCTTTTATGGTTCGGATTATGTGCGTATGACTGCCAAATACAATATGAAGCTGCCACGGAACATTAATATAGCTACTGAGCTTGGAAATTACAAACTTTAAGTTAAAGGCCTTATTTTGAACACTTCTAGCAGTGGTAGTTTATTTGGAAAACTTAAAAATTTCATTACACATAAAGCCAAGCTCAGTAAAATAAAGCTTCAATCAGCGAAGTTTCCACAGAAAGTTAAAACAAACGTATAATCAATAATAATAATAATAATATACTGTATAAATTAAATGTGGAATTTTGAGTTTTTGGATTTGGAATTTAAATTTAAATTTGTATTTGGATTTTATAGATAGAAATCTCACATTAATATTTATTTAAGTAATGTATAAGCTTATGAGTTTAAGTATTTATCTATATATTTTCGTCTTAATATGTATTGAATATGTATATATGCGTGTGTATATGTGTAATTATACAAATCTATAAATGTATTAAGTACATTGTTTTGTTTCACGTCATATGCAAATGGTATAATGAAGGAAAACCTGTAATTAGCTGTACTCATAGTTATAAGTACCATATAAGAAAATTTGTGTATTGCGCAGTTGGTTTTCTCAATAAAATAAAATAAAAATAAAATAAAATACTAGCTTACAGCTGAGAATTCAAAATACCCTTTTAATAATAATAATATAATATATTGCTGTGGCTCGTGGATATCTTATATATTGATGCATTTACATCAATTGAAAGTAAGACAAAAATAACAATGATAATAATAAACTATAATCTCTAGCCCCAAAAATAGATGACTTTCATAAAAAATAAATGTTTTTAAATTAACACCTATTTATCTAGCGCACATTAAACATTATCAAAAGTTTGTACTAGATACTAGATAGATAAGAAGCGTTGTTTAGGCATCATAAAGTTCCTCTTCAGCAATGTTCAAGGTAAGCTTCCACGTGTGACCGCAAAATATCAGGAGTGTCTATTTATTCATCCATGCCAAGCACCTTCTCGATGCACTGGACTAATTTGAAAGTCGTGCTGCCCATATCATTAAAGTTGAAGAGGTCCCGAACAGCCTTGAGCCTCTACAATTCCGTCGAGACATGGTTTGTCTAGCGTCAACTATCGGGTATGCTATGGATGGTGTTCTGAAGGGTTTTTAGACCTTATCCTACTCTCTGCCTGCACATTCTGAACCGTATCACCATAAAACGTGAAGAATTTGAAAAAATGCACAAACAAAAATCGCAAATTCAAAATTTACTCAATTATGTATTAGAAAAAATGCAAATTATGGGAAACATAAACAGCAAAACGATTTCTGAAAAGAGTAGCTCGTTTAAAAAAAATCTCGTATTTAACAAAGGTGACCCAAGTTCATACACCAGATAAAATTGCGCATTCACTATTGTGACGTCTCATATCGCATTTAAATTCCGCGTCCTCTTACTTATGCACATTTCATAAATAATATAACATTCAAATATCCCTACGCAGCAGCGTTGACACTTGAGGACTATTAGTTCAATGCTTAATATCATGAATAATAACGTCTCCCTCTCCAATACTCTTTAATTATGACGTCTATACGATATGTTGCTTTGGAACGCAGCAATGAATACAAAGTCCTTCAGCATTATCATAGGAGTAACTCAATTAAGGGCAAATTAAGGTTATTATGTCGTTGCAAACCATCCAGTAAGTTCTAATAAGGTCACGGAGTGATCACTTAGGTCTTAAGCCAATGATTCTATTGACTCGCAAACAGGGGGCTTTCGGTTAACGTACTCAAATTTGAAATTACAATCGCGAAATAGACGTTATTATCATAGATCTGATCCGAAATGTTGGCAGCTGATCTTAATATACATTTCAAATGGTAAACTTAAGTAAGTTAGAGACTTGAGCGCAATTTAAATATAACCTCGCCGAACTTATGCAGTGTTCTCAAGTTCAGTGCACTTTAAATTTTGCGGACAGTCGTTGTAAGCAAGAATATTGCCTTGTTTTTTAGTGAGTTCAAGTAGGTTGTTGCCGCTCTGATTTATTATATTGAATCTCAAATAGGTGAGTCTTCATACTTTAGACAGCAAACTCAATATAGGTCTAAGTGGGATCTTGCCTTTTCGCCGTAAATTGTTTGGCCGATTATCACTTGCCAACTAACGTTTCGCAGAATTTTCTCTTTGACAACTTACGATTGTCAAATTTTTGTATGACAAAGTTTCATTTTATTCATTTGTTTCATTTAGAATTATTGTTAAGCTGATTATTATAATGACACAACACGTTCAGGGCACTTATCATTTGTCAAATCCTTCACTAGGCTAGACAACTTTTATAAATGTACGAAAAGGGAACTGTGTAACGGTTCCCTTTTCGTACATTTATATGTATTATGATAAAAAATAAACTAATGGTCTTGAGCATGCCTGAAATAAATATAAATTTTGTAATAAGTATATTAACAGAAATCTACATACACATTTTAAAAAATTCCAAGTGCGAAACGAAGTTTAGGTGAAATCGAAATAAATCGGTGTAGGTTAGGTTAGAACTGAGACCAACAATGCACGAGCCGAGCGAGGCAAGCGAGCGTGCCGCGGCAGCGGCCGGCGAAGTGCCAGAACCAAATCGCTTTTGTTTCACTACACAGGGCACTTGAATATGTGCTACAAACAATATACAAGTACATGAATATTACTCTAACTGAAACATTCGCTATTTGAAAGTTGGCCTTTTGCAAAGTGCAATTATAAAAGGTAGACCAAACGTACAGTTGGCAACTGTAAGGTTGGGAAATAAAACAAAATTATGTGATAAGTTGGCAAATGATTATTCGGCGATAATTCTGCGAAACGTTAGTTGGCAAGTGATAATCTGCCAAACAATTTTCGGCGAAAAGGCAAGGAACCGTCTAAGTTTTCTGCTAATTTTACGGCCGGCGGATTTTTAAAAACGTTTTATAGTTTCAACTTTTATTCGAGCCAATGAAACACTCGATCGAATGTAAACCCTCCATTTTAGCCAAAATAGTTTTAGCACTTTTAGCAAAACCTTTTTAATTTCATGACTGTATTAAGTCACTGCGTATTTTTTTCTTAAAAGTTGCATTATTTTTTGAATCGAATCCGTACACGTAGGTAGGTCCTTATTTGTGTACTTCTTTGTTAATTCTCAGTAATTTTATTACTTCCTTAATTTTCGTTATTAAAAATCTACTCCTTCGATTACGAACGACCTTTTTATAGTATTGCGTATTTTTGCAAGCACTACCCATTTAAAAGAATACCACTTTACTGGATTTAATTTGCGTTTAATTAGAAGTTACATTGTTATTAAACCTATACCCAATAATTTGATTACTTTACAGCGAACATAGTCACGAGAAGACTGAAAATGTCAGGTTGTCATTGATAAGTTTATTGTTAAATACCATCATCCAAGCGAGCAATAGCGCATTCAACTCAGGTTTAATTAGATGTTTGAATATAACACATTCAAACATCTAATGAAACCTGAGTTGAATGCGCTAAAGTGAGAAATATCTAAACTAAAATAAACCATATCTTGGGACGGGAAACGGTAAAATGGTTTTATTTCAAATACGTTCTTAAAATTAAGGTACCATTGAAGCCAGGAATCAAATATCTACGTAATAATCACTAAGATATGATACTGAAACGATAACCAACGTTCTGAAAGATATCAAACCTACATGACATGATATCTCAACAAAATAGAACGTCAGCACAATGAGAGCAAGTTGTATTGGCACAAATGTACGTGTCTGAGTTAGCATCTCTTGGATGTAAAGGCCTTTATGCGGAACTGGGTCGGTAAGAGTAGCTACTGGCGCAGACGGCACTACGAGTGTTTTTTCAAATGGCTAATTTAGGTCATGTGAAAACAGCAATATATTTTTTTATTTAGCAGACAATTTAAAGAGTGATTTTAAAGTTGGATTTGCTTCTTATAAGGAAAAACATAAATGCCATATATTTTGAGACTTGGTAAAGCTGTTCTGTAAATAATGGCCGATATTATTAATCAATTAAAATAGGTTGCTTTGAGTCATAAAATAAGTAAAATATTTTGGATTCTGTTAAGAAAAAGACATAAGGAATAGGGTATTTTCAAATCGAGTTTCCAGAGCGTGACTGGGGTAGCACCGTCCGGACGTGGTTAAGAATTAAGATCGTTGCTAAATACAGAGTTCATTGTGACATAGTTATGTTGTATAAGTCCACAATAACCTCACGGTCCGTCTGATAATAAGCGGTTAACGTAGAGGCACGTAGCACTGTAGCGGATCGTAGCACTGTAGAGGCTCGTAGCACTTTGGGCATTAGTCACTTGCCTACCTTGTTAAAATCAAGAGTAAGCGTTATGTTGACAGGATATTATACGAGTTCCCCTACTCTCAACACAACGCCTTAGTGATGTTTATCAAGGCAAGGCAAGACCCTGTGTTTGGCTACCTTTTTTTCGGGGAGACATCCGATAACAGACCTACCCACCGCTGGCTAAGCGACGGGCGTGTGTGGGGGTGGTCCAGCACTAGCAGCACTGGAAATACCTGCTAAAATTCCTCGGAACAATCCGAAACCAGTCCGAAGAATCCCTGACGTGGCGACCTGTGCAATTTGTTTGACTACCTATCATTTTCATTCTTATTAAATAGCCCGTTCAAAGAAAACTCTCAACAGTCCTACCGCTAAGTAAGTACTAGAGACTACAAAGAATACATTAGGTAAGTACATTTATTATTCGACCTTTAGTAAAGTGAGCTCAATGAGCCTAATGCGACTGAACTCTGTAAGGACGAGTTGTCATCGCCGCTTTCAATTATCATTGAACGCACTCCCATGATAATGTAGGTGAATGTATACCTACTAGGCTGATTTGTTGATACTGTGATTACCAATCAGCATCGGTATTCTTATAGGAACATAGGATCAGTTTTGGACCCTAAAACAACACGCTTGCCCAATGCGTAATAAGTGTAATATCGTGTAGTTGTACAAATAAAAATATTCAATATTTCATTTCATTTCAACCGGTAACAACGGCCTAACGTGCCATTCGAAGCACGGAGATGCTCGAGATTGCAAATTTTGCTTGCCTCATCCCGGGATTGACCATGGCAAAAGTGGCTTTGTTTTCGTAATCGAAACGTGAGCATTTATCCACTACGCCACTGAACTTTCCCAAAATTCAAATGTAGGTGTGTATTATTACTCTTAAGTGTAATAATAAGACATGCGTTTTATAAAAACCAGTTAGTGTCGGTTTAATTATTGTTTTATTGAGCGTTCTTCGCTTTACTCGTAAAGTAAACATAGCAACTTATAATATCGTTACCAAGCAAACAGCGCTAGTTAAACACACCTGCAACTAAAATGGTGGTGTGAAGTGTACAAAATGTCACGAATTATATTCAAATGTTGGGATCCTTGTCACACTCAAATGTTCTTTTTCTCTGCCAGCAAAGATTAAGGAAATAAAATACTGAAGCGACTAGATTAATAAATCACAAGGAGAAAAGTGTTTTGATGAGTATAATTCAAATCTTAACATTGTACCTCCCTAGATGTAACGGACACTTTAGACGACGACACTGGCCGTAGGTTGAAGTCTTTTGATACATATCAATATGACATGAATTGACGGAGGGACGGTGGAAAATTGTGGAAAATTCACTGCTAAGACTCTTAGCTTTCTATCAATTTTATTGTATAGTCGGATAAAAAGTCCAGTTTTAAAGAGGGCGACGCCTATTCCAGTTCACTAAACAAGATGTCTCAACGCAAATCTGAAAATATGTATGACCATTTGAGAGGGGTTGGACACAGAATAAACCACTGGAATTGAGTGTTCGACTACGTTAGCACTTCTGGCTTGCAGAAGGTCGCAGCTAATAACAATACTATTTTTAATATACAAAGCACGGCAAATGACTCAGCACCACCTGATGTGAAGCGGTAAGAAGAGTCTATACGCGAAGACAGCTAGTGCAACTTGAAACACACTGTTCTAGCCGCCTCCACCTTGCCGGCACATAAGTTGCCTCTTCACGCCTCTTTTGAAGGAACCCATGTGCTGGCAAAGAATTCCAAGTTTTGGAAGTCCGACAAAGAGTTGCTAAACTTCTTTGTCGGTGATATTTAACATGACATGATGACAGTAAATTAATGACCCCGAAGACCACCACGCGTGCTTCTGAATAAGAAGGGGCATGGTGGGATAAGTTCGAACAGCTCCTCAGACAGTGATAAACCCGATAGAAGACACTAAGCGATGCAATATCATGAAGAAATTGTAGATGCTTGAGACCGCTCGTGACCTCGGACAGCACGACGCTCGCTGCAATCTGTCGAGTGCACCGAGGAGGTATGAAAAACACTATGAAACATATACAAATGTCATCGTTTTACTCCAATCTATGAACTAAATGATATTCTCCTTTGAGCCTTCTAAAAAAATTCTTACAAGCTCAAAGATATCACAAGGCAGGTAAACCTGCAACAATAAAACCACATTACATTTGCTCGCGATATACGTGGCCGTAGAAAAACACGACTTTTTTCTTTACTATTATTAAAATGGTAGTATAAGGGATATAATTAGGGTAAATAATCCAACTATCAGCACCGCTCGCTCGGTCCTATGCAAACAAATGCGCTACCTAGCAGTCCTATCACCTTTGTTACCGTCGACGTCAAAATTTAAAAAAAATACTGGTCTTGACGACAATTTTATAAAATGCAGTATCTTTTTTAGTCTAATAGATCAATCAGAACTGGATCTGGATTACAACGTAAAGCTAAAACAATAACTAATATATGGAAATCTTGGGGTATTTCATTTACTAACGAAAAAACTTTGCTACTTGTCTCCTATCTGAATAAAATTATATAATTATATAATTAATTATATAATAATATATATAATAGTAGATATTAGTCACCATGATATCCAGGTGCATAAATGTTAATGATGATGGGGAGTGCTCTGAAGAGCTTTTTCAGGAGCACGCGTGCCAGTCTTCGAGAGTCATTAACTTTTTGTTTTCACGTCAACATCACGCCCAAAGAAATTTATTAACTCGTTTCTTTGTCGTAGTTCCAAAACTTGGAGTTCTTTACCAGCCAATGATGCTCCCTCCTTCCTAGAACTTGGTTACTCAGCTTTTTATTTTCTGATCTGAGGTGGGTGTCTTCACACTATCTTAGAGGCCGTCGCTGAAGGCGACTATGTTCATGATGCACTAGGTGCCTTCATAATTATGGACTCTTCTTACCGCTTCACATCAGGTGTTGAATCATTTTCCGTGTTTTGCATTAAAAAAAATGGAAATTGAGCAGCTTGTGAAATTGTAATAATATCTCTTCGATAAAAAATATGATTCGAGACATTCTTTCGAAATCCCGCACGTTTCAATGCAGCTTTGTGAGAAGAATTACTTAATTTATAACATCAATGCAATCATACAAAGGAACCTGACCCCGAGCGAAGATGACAAACGTTATGTCATAAGGATTACACGTGTGTCAGTTACGTACGCCAAACGCGGTACGTTCTCACGTACGGTCCGGCGAAACGGCCGCAAAAAGCGGTGATTTATCGACGGATGGGGACGGTGCCGCCCCCGCTTACCCTAGCGACTACTCCACGGCTCATTTAGATAATTTAAGTAACCATTACTTGAAATTAGGGGACGAATCTTAAACTTTAATCTAAAATTAAGTGAGTTGGGGGCCAGATTTCACTTGGAGGCGTGTTCTGTTTCTAAGAAAATACGTTTTACTTAGAAATGTTTTCAGTAAAAATCAGTACTAGTTGCTGTAAAAACGGTCTTGTACTGTAAAAATACTGAAACATTTTTTTTTACTATTTTTAATTTTTATAAACAGAAAGAGTATATGGTGACAGATAGGCGACAAGTCTTTCTACTCCCAACACAATGCGTCCTAAATTAGTTCTGACGTCCTTACTGGTACACTACAACGAGTGTTATTTGGCTGCTAACTGCTTTAGGTCCTCGAGTGGCGGCCGAGTACCGGGAGACGCAGCGTTGGTAGGTGGACCGACGACCTGGTGAGGGTCGCGGGAAGTTAATAAATGCGGTAGCGGAGGATTGATGGGTTTGGAGATTCTTGGGGGAGACCTATGCCCAGCAATCTGCATAGATCTCTTGGCTTAAATAATGAGCGGTAATTTAATCCCTAGTAACCTTTAAAAACTAGTTTTTATTGCTGTTCCCTTGACTCTATCTGTAATAAACTTAATTCATATTACAATAATAGCAGTAACTCGCGGCTCCACCCATGTCCTTTCTCCGGATTTAATCTATTTCCATACCAAATTTCATTTAAATCTGTGCAGCGGTATAGGGGTGATAACGTGACAGAGTTACTTTTCTATACTAGCTTTTACCCCGATTCACCCGCGTATATGCCGGTTATCACTACAAAAGTATTTTTATACCGTTCCTAAGATCGCAAACTATATCCATACCCAATTTTATCTAAATCGGTTTATTAGCTTAGGCGTGAAACCGCAATAAACAAACAAATTCACTTTCCCATTTATAGGTACTATTAGTTAGGTATGTTTTCATTATGTAGACTTTTGCAATCTTTCTGTATTTTTTTGCATTTATATAATTTTTGCGTATTTATTAGTATACCATATGATAAACAAATAAGTCATCATCACCATTATCAGCCTATATACGTCCCCCTGCTGGGCACAGGCCTTCCTACATGGGAGAAACACATGAGGAGTTTGGACCATAACACCACCACGCTGGCCCAATACGGGTTGGTAATCAAAATAGTAAATATAAATTATAATTAATAAATTTAATCGAATCATACATAAGTGCCAATTCGTGTAATAAATTCTTTTTACAATTATAATTTGAATATGGATTTATATTACAAGTTTTTGCTGTAATAAAAACTCTGTAACCAATAAATTCGCATAAATATATACAGTTAATTACTTTATACCTTATCATGCATTTATTACCACCGACGTTACGTGTAGCCATTAGGTTTTATTGGTAAACTACAAAAAATATAGGTGTAGCTGCGAAACGTAATGTTTTTTGTCCAAACCGTTTTTTATTGAAAGAGTTTTATATAGTAATTAAAATATAATAAAACTAGAAAAATTTCACGTCCTGAGGCAGGAATCGAGACCCGCGACTTTTCGCAATCCGGGCGACTGCTCTGACCACTGAACCACCCAGGACTTGGGATATCCCTGTGAAATTCTTCTAGTCTATCTGTATTTGCGTTTATGAGCTAACGTCCACCCTACAAGTCGAAATATTCTATTTCAACATCCGAAACGAGTATTTTTGCAAACACCTACGATTCGGTTAAGTTGGGGCAGTGCTTTCAAATATTCTTAATTTCAGAAGAATATTTTTATAATAATAGGTACATAATGTTTATATTCTACATTTGGCGGGTTCGATTCCCGGCTCAGTTAATTAACTTTTAATATATATTTGAATGCAATTGTTGTTATTTCTAAAAATAAAGGAATGTTTCCTTTGAGCATAAGTAGCTAACTTCAATATTTAGGATAATTTTCCTCCAGCGGGCATTGGTTGTCTCACCTGTTTATTACTTATTACCTACTCAGGAAGAGCTTATTTCAACTAGCCTTCAAGGGGTCCAAATTTGAAAGTTCTGATAACATTATTATAAATAGGTCTTACAGCCATATTTGCTAAATTTAATTAAGTGAAGCAAAAACTTTATACCCCTTTTTACGAAAACCGCACGGACGAAGGAGTGTGTTATTTCGCACTCTTATAGTTTATATAGACAAGTGGTGCAAAGAGCTAATATTTTTTAAAAATTGTACATAAAAATACATTAAATCAATAATAAAAACATTGCCATGTATTTGCCACACACGCATATAATTGTCAAATTGAGAATATAGATTAATATTTGTTTGTTAATTGTCTAAAGTATTCCTGAATGAAAACATAACCTTAATAAAAAAAACATTTAAAATAGTCTGTCATTATAGAAGTTACAGTCTTTGACAATAGAACCTTAATAATGTTCAAATTTATAATTTAAATTAATTATGGTCGAATTTCAAGCACAAGGTGACCACTAGTTTTTATAAATATGTCTTTAAGCCGTATTTGTTAATTTAATTGCTTAATAAAATTTCACTAGACACAAAATAGAATCTAAAATCACACGGAATTCAAAATGGAATCCAAAATGGAACCATATCTTCACACATGATTTATTTATGTAAGTAATAACGTATTCCATCTACCTGCTGCGTACGAAAAATAATATGAAACAGAAATAATAGACGTGTCATAACGATCCGTAAATATTGAAAAAAAAAAATTACCTGTGAGTGTGACTTTTAGCTTTTAATATTTATACCACGGAACCATTTGCCGTTGCCATTGCATGTGTCAAAGAATTTTAGACTTTATTCCGACTGGACAAAAGCTATAAAAACTCTATCACAAATCGCAATGTTTGCCTTAGAAAAAACAGACACAATGCACGTAAAAGTGAAGTTTTTATTCGTTTACCATTTCGATTTCGCTATGAAACCGTTGTATCGCAAATCCTTCTTTATACTCCACCAATAGGAGTTATTGTCGTACAACGATGATTTAGGTACACGTCATACGCATAATTTTGATGCAAGATAGTAACCTGATGCGGCGCACGATTTACCAAAAAAAATTGTAGACAATAATATAGGTACGTTTTTATTAAAAGGATTTCGTGGTGGCCATAACTGTTTTATCTATCGACTAACGATGCGACGCAAATGGTTGATTCAGGGTTCCGGAGTAGAAATGAAATCGTAGCGAAATTCGTATATTCACTGAGAAATACTTCTTTACGTATAGTCTGGACATATTTTAAGGGTCTCCCCACATTTGTCGACGCAGAATCGGTTTTACCCGTCAAGCATGTCTCATCATCATCATCACCAGCCTTTATACGTCCCACTGCTGGGCACAGGCCTTCCTACATGGGAGAAACACATGAGGAGTTTGGATATAACACCACCACGCTGGCCCAATGCGGGTTGGCAGGTTAAAGCGGTTGTAGTAGCAACCGGGACCAACGGCTTAACGTGCCTTCCGAAGCACAGAGGAGCTCGAGATTTTATTTTGACAAATTTGATTGACCCATCCAGGGACCGACCATGGCGAAAGTTGCTTTGCTTTCGTGATCGAAACCAGAGCGCTTAAACCACTACGCCACCGAGCTCCTCAAGCATGTCTGGAATCTCACAATAGATTTTTCTATTGTCATAGCCCCCCGGTTGTATAACGCCGCTTGACAGATTACGGCGAGTGCGTATCACGACACTTTTCGGCTTAACGCGGTTCAGCTGTTGTGACGGCTGTTCTCGACTCCTGCGAAAGGTCGTCGCGACGGTTGTTTACTTACTTTCGGCGGTCGTGCGTCGATCACCGCCATCGGTATTAATGTAAGGTCGCCATGTAGTTCAAACAGTTCGCTGTGTTTCGGATTGAAGGGAAAGGTAGCTAGTGTAATTACTGGGCATGGACGGCATTTCATCTTAGGCCCCAGGATGGCAACGCACCTGCAATATCAAGTGATTTTTCCTTGTGATTGCAGGTGTCTATAGGCGGCGGTAACCGCTTACCATCAGGCGGCCCATCAGCTTGTTTGTCATCTAGTTTATTAAAAAAAGATGTGTGTGTAAATCATGATATAAATGTATGAGCTAAAACTTCCGACACAATCAATTTTGTTATGGAATAAATAAATTAGGTCGGCTAAGTTCGGTAGAATTCGGAGATGAGATGCGAGCGTCGATTGCTGTCCAGCGCCGATCGGCCGTCTCCAGCGCCGTTTGGCTGTTGCAGGAAACTTAAATACGCCGACACGTGGGCGTTCGGCTACTTCCAGCTCCGTACGGATGCGATCAGCTAATTGGCAAACTGCTCGTTTCGTCGTTCGAGCCGAGCCGATCAGATGAGTAATAGTAACAACCTTATTTCGTAGACATAAAGGTTTTTCTGACCGGCTTTAGCCGATTCCGCGTCAATAAATGTGGGGAGACCCATATAGGACGCTTTATTTTCCAAATTAATCATGAATGACCGAGTAATGATCGCCCGAAAGATTTTTCTACCGAATAATCTTGAAACAATCGTACGTCCAAATAACGTTTACCCAAAGTTATTAAAAATACATTTATTTATTATTATTTGACAATTTATATGCTCGAATAATATAAAAACGAAAAAGACATGAGGAAAAGTTGTACAAAGGTACTGCTATGCGATTCTCTAAAGTTCCCCTGGTGTCTATAGTACCATTGCTTTGTACCATCAATGGTACTAGTGACACTACTATGTGTCCTTAGGTCAATCAATGGTACTACCGACACATTCTAGTAGCAGTAGTACCATTGTGCTAAAGACGGGCAAACATATTACAATAGTAACAAACATGTATAATAGTATTGGATAATTCCATTTATTACCTTAGGCACTACTGCTTGGCACTGCCAGTAGTGTCATGGGAAATTTTATTTTCCCATGACATTTAGATTTTTCAGGATATGAGTAATCTAAAATCGAAAGCTATAAGGGAAAATGCGTTATCTTCCGCGATTTCGCGTAAATACAGACTTCGCGGTAATAGTCTACGATAGTAATATACAGAACCAACATCCCAAAAGCTAATGTCAAATTTTTTAACGTTACCGACATACGTGATTCAAGGGACTCCAGAAAAAAACGTTAAAAGCATTGCTCGCAATACTCAACGTACCTGACTTACACACAAAAAATATGATTAATGTTGCATCGAAATTAGCCGATGCAGGCCAGGTAAGGTGGCTATTTTTTAACCATTGTCCCGTAAGGTATTGTTGCTGGGCCCATTAGAACACAAGTAATTATACATTTTGTGGAATGTTACTGCCGTTTTATTATTAATTTTCATTTTATTTAATTAGCGCGATCTGATTTACTGCTAACTAATAATATGTGCATTAGTTGATAATTATATTATATATACTACCCAGTATAATGTTATAGAATTCAGACCCACCAACCCGCATTGGGCCAGCGTGGTGGTGTTATGGCCCAAACACCTCATGTGTGTCTCCCATGTAGGAAGGAAGGTGATGATAATAGAATTCAGAAATAAAATTTAAAATTCTGGGGTTTGTTTAGGGTCGATATTAATTAATTATATATTTCGACCCCAGTTTTTATTTGATAGTTATATCAAAACAGCTATAAAAGCCTGTTTTTAACCGACTTCAACAACGAGGAGGTTCTCAATTCGGTTGATAAGTATGTATTTTTTCTGTTTTTTTTTTATCTATGTATGAACGCCAATCACGCGGAGATTTCTTATTCGATTTACGTGATTCTTCTTTTGTTCGTTGCGGAATATTTGCTATTTATTCCAATATTTTTTAAAAAATCAATTGGGTAGTTTGGTTTTTATTAAATCAAAGTAATTGGAATAATTAAGTCGTGTATGTATCCAAATTGCGGATTTTTGCTGTCCTATGACTTTTTATTGATTTCGTATGACTTTTTAGTGAAACGATACGACAGTAGAAAACAATATATATGCTGACGGTCACCCATCTAGCTTTGACCTAAGAAAGTTACAAAATTAAGAAATTGTAAAATTAAAAAATGAACAAAACTTAAGACCGACTAAAGTATCCCCTAGAAACATATTTTTTGGAGTTGGTGCTAAGTTGTTTCCAGAAACAATAGAAAGTGAAGCACCGAAAAAATATGTTTCTGGGTGATAAGTACCCACTAAAATTTAATTATTTTAAGTATTTTGAAGTCGATTTTAATTTTGAACATAAATAAATATAAAAATAATGTTTTTACATAATAAACCTATTTCAAAGCGGGTTGCTGCTGAAAGTTTAAAGCATTTTTGTTCTTTAGCAGATAAGTTAAACAAATTGTCCTAATAATCAACGGAACCAAATCAACTGACATAATGTAACAAACATCAATATAAGTTTAGATTTTTACCACACATTTTTATTGTGACGATAACGACTCTTAATAATTACGTTCTGTTTTCAAACAAGCAACGGTTACGATCAAATACTTCGGGTGCTTATAAAATTTTACAATCGCACCTGAACAGAGGGTAATTGCTAGTTGTTATTTCGCCACATGTTTGGCGGGTAGGGCCTACAGTTAACATGTATTCGTTATATAGGTACCTACCTACATACCTCTACTTTTATGAGCTTAGTTTTCATTTCATTGGTGTGAGGTATTCTATTAGAACGATGGCCAAAATGAGCTGTATTAAAATGAATGTAAGCATCAAAGTTGCCATTTTTCTAAGGACATTACAATAGGAAAAAAAATATTTAAACAAAAATTAAAACCGACTCCAAAAAACTGAAAATGATAAAATAATTTAATTTTAGTAGGTACTCATCCCCTAGGAACATATTTTTGGAGTCGGTGCTTCACTATCTATGGCTTCTGGAAACAACTTAGCACCCACTCCAAAAATATGTTCCTAGGGGATGAGTACCTACTAAAATTTAATTATTTTATCCTTTTCAGTTTTTTGGAGTCGGTTTCAATTTTTGTTTAAATATTTTTTTTCACAATTTTTAGTGATAACTTTTGAAGGTCAAAGCTAGATGGGTGACCGTGAGCTTAAATTGATTTCTACTATCGTATCATTTCACTAAAAATTCATAGGAAAGCAAAAATCCGCAATTTCGCATATGTAGACGACTTAATGTTACCAGTTTTTTTCAAAAAAAATTTTATGGGAACTATTCTGCATCGAACAAAAAAAGAATCATCAATATCGGTTCACCCAGTCAAAAGTTCTGAGGTAACAAACATAAAAAAAAACATACAGACGAATTGATAACCTCCTCCTTTTTTTGAAGTCGGTTAACTAAAAGACGAGAAAGACGGTTATATAGTCATAATCTTAAATAACTACATTTCAAGGAATAATAAAAGTGGTCAGTGAACCCTAAGCATGAACATTTTAAATTTCGAATAGTGATCTTACAGTTGACACCCGCTCAAAATAAAGCTAACGTTTTCTCTCGATATGATGACGATTCGAAAATTCAAAATGTTCATTCGTAATATCAAAGGCTGGTTGACCCCATGCATGTATGTCTGACGAGTACGAACATGTTCAAGAGTCGTGAAAAAAAATGTTTTTGAAAAGGACATGCATGGTCGCATCTCAACTTAAGACGTCATTTTCTGGTTTAAACCTATTTCTAAGTAGCATGTAGGGAAGAGTGGGGAAAATGCAATCGCGAGGTAATTTTGAAAGAGGCTGAACATCATCATTTCAAAATTACCCGCGGAAAAGATATTTGATAGTCGCTTTCTATTAACTAAAAGGGAGATACATGCTCAATCAAAATCATAGTAAGCAGACATACACACCAATACTTAAAAATAATTAAAATTGTCCTTCCTTATTTCGGTAAGAGGTAAACGCCTTTCGCATAAGAACATCAGACGGTAAAACAGTACGTAACTTTGAAAAAAAGTTGTCTTGTACCTTGCACCGGAACCGGGCGAGCAAAAACAAAGTGCATTCAAAGTTCATAAAGACATGCGGAGTTCACAGGGGGTCACCGGGGGGCGGGGGGTCACACGGTGTAACGCGACACCTCCAGATGGCACGCTCCGCTCGCTTCCGAGGAGTTGAGATGAAAAAAAAACAAGTGAGCATAGGACTCTAAGACGGAGCGGATTCCACAAAGTATTGGTAGACGAGAATAAGTAACTGGGTTCCATATATTATAAATAAAATTTATATTTGCAACCGCCTCTGTGGTCTAGTGGTTGAGACCACCTGCCTCAGATCTAGAGCTCCGGGGTTCGATTCGCGTGGGAGCAGAATTTTTCGGCTCAGTTTGGTTGGTGGTAGGGCTTTTCTAAGTCCGCCTGGCTAGCTACCACCATCTTACCTAAGTCTACCGCCATAGCAAGAATTCACTTAACTTCAGGTGAGATGAAGGCCAAGATTTACCCCGTTAAGGTTACAAAAGAAAAAAAATATTTAAGTGCATACAAATACAAAGCGAGGAGCTCGGTGGGCTAATGGTTTGAGTGCTCTGGTTTTGAATACGAAAACAAAGCAATTTTCGACGTGGTCGTTCCCGGGATGGGTCAATCAAAATTTGTTATATCAACCTCCTCGTGCTTCGAAGGCACGTTAAGCCATTGGTTCCGGTTATGCAACTGCTATAACCCACCAACCCGCATTGGGCCAGCGTGGTGGTGTTATGGTCCAAACTCCCTATGTGTTTCTCCTACGTAGGAAGGCCTGTGCCCAGCAGTAGAACGTATATAGGATGGTAATGATGATGGCCGACTGCCAAAGATAAGGTATAGACGCTGGCAGCACCCTCGGTACAACTCACGAGTTGGTCCGTAAAAATCAATTGAGTGATTAAAATCAAAGTGTTATGTTAACATCTTACGAGATTAATCCTTCTGCCCCTAACAAAAAGCTTCCTCGATGAGCTCTGGCGACCTTACTCACCGCTGGAACACCACTGCATAGAAGTGTTATCTGTTTTTTTATACCACTAAGGTGGCAATGCATGGCATGGCATGCGCGTTGCCGACCCTTTAAAAACCTTTTCACGCCTTTTTTGAAGAACCCTATGCTGTAGTCATTCGAGAAAACCTCTGCAGGGAGCTCATTCCACAACCTGAGCGTACGCGGGAGAAAATTTCTCTGAAACCGTACAGCACGCGACCACTTTGTTTCCAATTTGTGAGCATGAACCTGCCGGTGGCGAGCGGTGCTATGATAGAAATTTTCCGTAAGGTGGGTCCACCCCAGTCGGACGCTCAAAGTTCTAGTACTTAGTACCTATATAGTGAGTACCGAAGGCTCGAAATAAAATTTAAGGGAGTAATTGTGTTCCTAGTCTCGAGTGACCTCTGAAAGTTTGACAGCTTTCAGGCTACTTTTACTTTCCGATTTAATGAACAAAAACATTGTCCTGCTCGTGAGAACTTGAATTTGATAATTTCGTGACATTTCTATGAAATAATGCAGCCAATGTTATATTATTTCATACAAACGTTATGAAATTATCAAATGAATATTATGTTTTTGAAAGTGGCAAACCATTTCTATGAACTAATATAGCCCATGTTTCAATTTATTGTCGTGTTGACGGCACCACCCTGTATATTATGTATATTCCTGATTTTTCTAATGTACACTGTTTTCTAATACGATTAGGAAAAAGAATTTAAAAATATTGCCTTTGCCAGTCAAATTTTCAATGCCGACCATAAAATTAAATGTTTTCTAAATTCCAATCCACTTGCACTGTGTTCAAGTGGAAGGTATATTGGTACTACAACCGTTTGAATTAATTTATGAAAGTCAAAATTAACATAAATTTATATGAAATAGTATTTTCGTACATAAATTATCAGAAACGTAATAAAATATCGAATTAGCATTAACACGCATGCGTACTCGAACATTTTTATGATTATTTTATTATTTATTAACTATATTCTCTATTAAGTTTTGCTAATGAGTTTTTCTTAATTTTCATTTTTATATCATATATGTTTGAAATATACCTACCGTTAATATATCATCAATACAAACAACTTTTATATTGGACTAACCCTGAAGTCATGGAAAAAATCAGCTGTTCCATAATAACTTAAATACATGATTATAGAGTTGATTCCAATGTTCATATTAGTAATGAAAACTTTGACCCTTTTATAATTTACTTTGTATTTAAAAAAATTCTAGATTAAAAAAAAAATGTTGAATTAAAACGGTAAAGTCGTTCTCAAGTTATGGCATGACCTAGGGAAACAGCTCGTTGTATTAAATAAAATAAACTTTTATAAATTACAACGAGCTGATGAGACACATTGTGTCACCGCTTTCAGGAAAACCGAATCATACCAAAAGCGTTTCGTTTTCTTTTACCTGGCCTCTGACACAGTAGGCGGACTTGGCGGACTTGGCGGACTGTTGCTTTTATATATTTATAGATAAATACTCTTGGTAGATCCAGTGTCTGCTTGCTTGCCACCCTTTGTTCAAAGCATCCAGAACAGTTATTACATATCAGAAAACAGCAACGCTGATCCCTAAATAGGATAACACCAAATGCACTTGACTTGCAAACGAACATTTGGCGTAAGAACATCCGTCCTGCGCGCAATGCAGTCCATCTGTGCGTCCAAAAAAACACTACCTACGAACAGGGTCTATGGAGAAAAACAATTAATTTTGTTGAAGACAGCCAGCGTTATGGCAGACGGAATTCAGAGTCGATACCGTCTTTGATTTAAAATAGATACGTATGTATTACGTGAGCCCTTCTTGTTTATTATAATATCATTGCGTGAGCCTATGTGGGTTTGAATCCTTGAAATTGAAATCACTTTCACTGAGTTTTATTATTGTTAATATTTACCGAAATTTAGTGACAATTAAAATAAAGCCATAACAAATTATAGAATGTCGACGTACACAAGGTGGAGTAATAAATATCTGTTTTATCACGGATAAAACAGATATTTATTACTACCTTCCTAAGGGAGGGTGTAGGATGTTGAAGTATATACAAAATATCCATGCAAAAGCTAAAACACTGGCTTCTTTTATAAGTGGAGCACTCACAAGGTATTTTGCCACTAACCACATGCTTCACAAAATGCAACTATACACCTTTGAGACTCCAGGACCAGTTCTCATTTGAAAACCTGGCTAAAACAAGAATGAGTATTTTAGAAGCAGCCATCGTAGCTAGCCTGTAGTTTTTTGGCATACCCAACTATCCAAAAATAAAGTAATTCTGGACACAGGAAGACCAAGTATATTTACGTCCTCATGGCGCCACGATATGACAAAAAGTATAGAGCGAGTCATACTCTAACCGCCTGGCTACGACCGTGCCGCTATCAGCGACAGCTTAGCGGTGGTGCTGATGGGCAAGAAGAACAAATGTTCGGAGCACGCCACGCGCCGCTGCTGTGAGCGGCAGCGGTTTTCTGCAGCGGCTCGCTGCAAGTCGACCGGCGAGAACAAACGTATGGCGGATGGTGACACCAAACGAAAGTTCAGCAATGAATTTTTAATGTTTAGTTTAAAATCTCTCAAAATAAGCATTGAAGGCACCTTGAACACCTTAGTATATCATTTGACTCAGAACCTCAGACCTCGCGCACAAAAAAGTATGCTTTACCTAAGGTTTTTTGTATATTTTCGCGAGCACTAGACATCTTCGGTCTAGCACTAACATCTTCAGTCTACCCATGACTTGTACATAAAGTAATCCAAACGTATAAAATGATAAAGTACACTGAAAAAAATATTGAACCAAACTACTTCGGTTACATTTGTAATAACCAAAATTCAGCGAGATGTAATCACAGTTTATTTGATTTAACAAAACGGTACATCTATGTACAACTTTATTTTTGACTAAGTGTTAACATTTATGTAGTCACTTTTGTGAGCTACAGATAGTCGAAAGTCCCGTTGTCATTTTGTCAGTGTAGCTCTATACAAATGTCAAGATAGTTTATTCTTAAAGACGGCTAACATCAATATCTAATAAATAAGTATTGACGTTACCTTTATTCGCGTCCTGACATCTCTTCCTAATATAGATGACCCAAGAAAGGCAACATAAAAGCAATCGATGTGAATGTGTCTAGCGTTGCATAATTAAAACTGTTTTGTGTGCAATCTGAATTTATAATTACCGATCGGGGCCAATAAAGTACGTATAATATGGAAACATAAGGCGGTAAATTGTGCCTGTGACTGACGCGTGAAATAACGAGCGTTTAACGATTTTTTTTTTATTGATTACTATAAGAAATCTATAAAAAAGGTACCCTTTTAAAAGTATATAATAATATACTCGCACTTAATTAGATGACGTGTTTCATAGGATGATAGCTGATATAAAATCATTAGTATGCAAGAAGGTATATTTTTGGGAAAGTATATGATGCAACCGAATCGAATGTTATCCGTTAACGAACTGATTAAATTTTTATTATAAATAAAAATGTAGAGCACGTGAATAAATCAAGTGTATAGAGCAGCAATTTACTTGGCTCGATGTGCGGTGTACACCGTAAAAAAACCTTAGACTAATCAACACCCGGCGTCTAACTTTACAATGGAATGTCTATCGGGTTTTTAAGTATTCCTAATTTTTGAGTTTAACATTATTATAAATGTTTGAAAAATTACTTAGTAATTAAAATTTTAATAAAACTAGAAAAATTTGAAATATTTCACGTCCTGAGGCAGGAATCGAACCCGCAATCTTTCGCAATCCGGGCGACTGCTCTCTTTTTATGCATTATAAACTAAAATTAAATAAAACAATTTATAAACTAAACGCAATATACAATAGCAATAGAGTCACTGGTGTCAATTCTGTTCTCATTGTCTAAAACTAAAATTAATTTTTTCATTTCACTGTTAATAAGAAAGGATTGAAATGACATTTAGACACCTCTTTTAAAACGGTTGCTCTTGTAGAGATCCAGCGATAATACCGCCTTTTTGACATATTTTGTTTGTTTGTTGTTGATATTTATGACTGTCAAAATACAAAATTTCTTTTTATCCTTATAATTAGTTCTTATACAGATATAATTGTTGATTCCAACAAACTTCTGTTAAACTGTTTTTTTCCAACTTCACTGCCTTATTTTTCGAGACATTCTTATGTATGTTATGTTAGTAATCCGGTCATAATGCTAAGTTATAACGCCAAACTAAATGGCACCGCCGAAATCAGCATATAAATTAAATGTTAGATGTACATGTTTGATACTAAGATGTCTATCATTGAATTCTAAAGTAGGTAAAGTACACAAGCGTTATAAGTTGGCTGTAAAAGATCTCAAGAGCTAAGTTCTCGCTTGCATACTTGTGTAGGTACATACATTATTCTGATATCTATTTAGTGCAATAAAGAGTATATAAGAGGTACATCAAGCATTGTATAAGGATTTTGATTCTTGTTCCGTACTTTAACATATCTTTGACATACTTATATCAATTAACTAGCACAAACCTAAGACCAAATCTCATTTCAAACTTCATGAGTGTATGGATTCACAATATCGATAACTTACTTTTCTTACTTGAAACGAAACGCAGTACTTTGCAAGTGCTGCATCTAGTACCCTTTCAGCAACCGTCGGATACGCAGCTAAAAACTACGCTCGCAGTTTTTAAAATTAATACTTCGAAATCTAGCACTTTTCCACCAAGATTTGATCTACAGCACTCTCAGCAACCTTACGACACCAGCAAGAACCAGGGCCCCGGTGAAGTCTACGAAGAGAAGACAACCGGTGAGTGCAGCCACACACTTTTTCCAAATCTTTCAAATTTACATGTTCAGGGGACCATTTACTGAAATTCCCCTACAATTCTAGAGATCATACTATTACGTCTTAACTAAAGGTTATGTTTATGTTTGTCTAAGTTTATCATCATCACCAGCGTATATACGTCGTCCTGCTGGGCACAGGCCTTCTGCATGGGAGAAGCACATGAGAAGTTTTGGGCTGTAACGTTATAATAGTTGACAGCACGTCAAGTTTGCCGGCTGTTATCATTTTAAGTGGCAAAGGTTCTTAGCGTGCTGTAACTATAAATATTTTACCAGCATATTTCACCGCAAAAAAAAATCTTTTCAATATTCTCGTAGTACGACATTGTACATTATATTATTACGACATGTAGGTTGTCAAAGAGGCTATATGTCAATATAAGATGCGATTTCAGGGCATACATTATAAAGTTAAAAATCGATTGTTGCTAATCTGGCTAGGTTCTGTATTATGCATTCTACTTTCATTCTACTGATCCTTATGGTAAAAACTATTAGACAAATTCTATATCTGTTTTATTATTAAAAGTAAACTCTTAATTTGTTGAGCTTCGGTTTTGAATTAAAACCTAGCTTTACAATATCTTTCTTAATTACAGATTTGATTTAAATAGCAATGATTAATTGAGATACTAAACATTTACATCAAAAAACAGTATCAAAGTTATCACAGAAAATTGTAACGGTTTTAGAAAACACTATAAAAATCTTTATGACAAAATGCTTCAAAGATATTTAATGAAATGACGTCATGCTGCGGCCCTTTGGGAGCCTTTCACACGTGCCTTTTAAATATTATAATTTTCCGGTTCTGTTTGTTTATGATATTTTGATAGGCTATGTCGAACTGTCATAATTCGTGTTGATCAGTGAAATTGGTTGATTAACGACGATTGGGCTGAAGCGTTGGCTCGTCACGGAAAGTTTTAAAGGAGGCATTTCTCCAGCAGTGGACGTCTTCCGTCTAAATAATGATGATGATGATGATGCGTTGATGTTTAAGTAGATCTACGGAATAACAACGCATGGTTGACGGACTCATGATTGTTCCCGAAACTTTGGTCTGCAACTTAGGAAAACATACACCTACAGGTGCAAAAAATTTTTCAGTTACCGTTTTAGGAGTGAAGGGAGCACTGCTCAATATTGTATCGCCATCATCACCATTACCAGCCTATATGCATCCCACTGCTGGGCACAGGCCTTCCTACGTGGAAGAAACACATGAGGAGCTTGGGCCATAACACCACCACACTGGCCCAATGCGGGTTGGTGGGCTAAAGCGTTTGCAGTAGCAACCGGTACCAAGGGCTCAACGTGCCTTCCGGAGCACGGAGCAGCTCGAGATTAGAAATTTTGGTTGACCCATCCCGGGATCACCATGGCGAAAGTTGCTTTGTTTTCGTAATCGAAACCAGAGCGCTCAAACCACTACGTCACCGAGCTCCTCGCATATTTAAGTGACGATACTTAATCCATTCATAACATGAAACAGCATGAATAATAAAACTGGATCAGTTGACGCCAGAATTGAATATTCAACCGTAGATGTATAACTAATGAAACATGCATATGTTTAGGAATCTATAAGGACGTATTTTTTCCAATAGCAGTCTTATTCCTTCACACGAAAGTCGATTATTATTTTTGGCTATTTTGATGAATTCCATGTTCTTGAAGAGACGTCTTGTCTAGCGAGCTTCGGCGCCCATTGAAGTGCTAAGCCCGATAAATCACAGAGCGCAATGATTAATTTACAACCACAACCGATCATTTGAAGCGGTTCTTGACCTTTAACACTAAGAACTTAAGGTACAAACTTGACTGTGCTTTAATAATAGGGTTCTGTTGATATAGTTTATAGCGCTCAAATAAGACAATAAAATAGGAAAGCGTAAAGTGAAAGGTCGCGAGATATATTGTTTTATTTGAATAATTAATGTAGAAAATGATATCGCCCGTGCCAGCCTATTAAAAATAAATTTACACTTATGGGCATCACTTACAAACGGTTAAGAAACCCATTTTAGTTATCATAAAAAATAAAACTCATGGTTGTGAGCATTTAGTTCCATTTGCCTTTTCAGTTTTAGCATCAACCAAAAGTTTTGAGTAGTTGTTAAAGCTGAAAAGGCAAAGGGAAATATGATTTGATTCTAAATATGTGTATTCTTAATAAAATCACGCTTATTTAAAATCAGATCACATCAAAAAAGGTATTGTCTTATTTATAAGTTTACTTAAATCTTACAGTTTCTTATAAAACAGTACACCACCTCTGCCATTTCGGCGCGAAATAATTATAGCTACGAGTAAGTCTGCGACAATAATAAACCAATTACTATGAAATACAGTCAAATTTAAAGCACTTACATTAATTTTTATTCATATATGCTTATTTTTTTAAAAAAAAACATGCTGTCTCGACTGTTCTCAAAGTAATATTGACATCTAACTCAACCTTTGTTTAGAGTCATTAGTATTCGGACAAAAGCTTCCGACCCACGGCGATCCAATCCTGTCGCCTATTACGGCGTAAATAACAATATTTTATGAGCACTTTGACATATACAATACAAGATAATCATTTTTGGAGTAAGTTACGACATCATGTGACTGTTAAATTAAAATTTACTGCTGTTCGGGAGTCTTCGGCTGTTGTCGAGCGCTGCCGGAGCAGCCGCGGTGAAGTGTAGGCGCAAGGATGTGGACCGATGGCCGACCAGCCCCCTTATTCTCAACTGTCGGATCACGGATTCGATTCGAAAAGTCACATGCCGTCTCGCTTTGACGCAGCGCGATAAAAAGTGACAGGTATAGAGTTTCCGAAACTCGAATTTTTTCCGACAGTTGAGAATAAGGGGGCAGCTTCCACCGAGCCACCGAACGCGACGGACGTACTGTAGCTACTTAGACGTCCCCTACTTATCTCGCGGTCCTCAGTATTACTATTTGTCTAGTACCTAATATAGAGTTTACAGTCCGCTATATCGTTTCCATTCAAGTCCCTTAGGACCCTAACAACTGCGAAGCCATCTTCAATGAAGCTCTGTGCTACTGCTTAGTGAAGGTATGACGAATAGTTTGGTTGAATACATGGTTTACCAAAGGTCATTATGATATTCTCCGTAAAATGTTTGAGCTACTATTGGCATAGCATATTATTATTCTCGCGTATACACCAAAGCTTAGGAGCTCAATGGCGTAGTGGTTTGTGCGCTCCAGTTTCGATTACGGAAACAAAGCAACTATCGAAATGGTCAATCGGGGGATGGGTCATTCAAAATTTGTTATCTCAAGCTCTTCCGTGCTTCGTAAGTGCCTCATGTGTTTCTTCTATGTAGAAAGGGCTGTGCCCAGCTGTGGGACGTATATAGGCTGGTAATGGTGTAAGTACCATAAATAGTTCCACGGTTTTGTCACGAACGTTCCAATTAGATTTTGAGTGTAAACATTGGTAGTAACACACCTTTCCCCATCCGTTTCCTTCTTCTCTTCCCTTCCCCTCCCTTTCCCCCTTCTCACAATTTTCCTAAGACGAAGACATTCAAATGCAATAAACAATTTCTATAGGCCTTAAATATTCAATTAAATTAAATGTTTAATGTAATAAACTACTAAATTAACATAAAGACACGCGTGTATCATTATAGAAAGCAGTTTTTAAATTAAATTAAATTAGAAACAAGCTTTGGGTATTAAAAGCCATTTGTTTGCAAACGACACTTTGGTCTCGTTTAGTACCAAAGGGTCTATACTATAAGGTCGGTTTTAGAACAATAGCTTTTCAAAAAAAACACAAAATTCTAGCCAGCTTTTAGACCTTCTCTTTGTCATGAGTACAGTGTACAGTCAATCATTTTTACACAACATGATTGTTATTACTATAGCAATAAGCGATAGTTTACTTCATAACGATGTGTAATACGAGTTGACTTCAGATGATGTATTCAGTGCCTGCCATCATCATCATCACCAGCCTATATACGTCCCACTGCTGGGCACAGGCCTTCCTAAATGGGAGAAACACATGAGGAGTTTGGGCTATAACACCACCACGCTGGCCCAATGCGGATTGCTGGGTAAACTCGGTTGCAGTAACAACCGGGACCAACGGTTTAACGTGCCTTTCGAAGCACGGAGGAGATCGAGATTACAAACTTCGATTGACCCAGCCCAGGATCGACCTTGGCGAAAGTTATTGATTTTCGTATCGAACGAGTGAAGATCACTAGTGCTGTTTCCGTCGGCATTTAGTATACAAGATTCATAAAATACTACGCAGTTAATGTTGGTATTTACGACTGAGAAACGTAAATATATTATAATCACATTTTTACGACCTCATCATTTAAACAAAATCTTGACTATTTTACAATAACGGTTTCTTTTAAGTAGGTAAAATGGCAAACTCGCTAACATCTCGCTAAAACAATAAGTGTATCTATATTTTGGTCGAATGAATGAATGAATCAATGAATGAACTCGGTAGTTACCGCGGCGGTTACCGCTTTCCATCAGGTAGGCCGTCAGCTTGTTTGTCATCCAATTGTAAAAAAAAAAAAAAAGATCAACTTTTGGAACCGATATAAATTCAGACAAGACAGACAGACAGAGACTATGACGTTGTTAGTTAATATTTTTTTTATGATAAGTAGCTAAAAAAAAGTGTTTTTTGACGATTTCTAAGTGCGTCTTTGTGGCCTATTTAAATAAAACATTTTTTTCGTCCTTTCTTTCTGACGAATTTATTCATTTAGGTACTTTAAATATGGTAATAAAGACCTTTTACGAATATAACAATATACTAATAGGTTTTGTCCGGTTAAACCGTGTAAATAATAGTTACAAATATTTTTTTAATATAATGCAATTTATTCGTATAAACTGTCAATGTATTCAAATTATGAGCTCCGTAACTTTGTTTTAGTTGAGTTTCAATAACTAAAACAAAGCAACTCTCACCATGGTGGGTCTCGAGATGGGTCAATCAAAATTTGTAATATCGAGCTTCGGAAGGCACGTTAAACTGTAAATCTGGTTGTTACTACAACCACTTTGACCCACCAACCTGCATTGGACCAGCGTGGTCGTATTATGATCCAAACTCCTCATGTGTGTTTCTCCCATATAGGAAGGCTTGTTTCCAGCTGTGCGACGTATAGTACTCTAGTGATTATGATACCAATTATAGATGTATAATTACGAGTATATTGACTTAATAATAGTTGTCACTTCTCTTTTTGTTCTCGTGTTATCAAGTTTTGTAGTTTTCTGTGTATTTTATTTTCCTATTCATAAATTCTATTTAAATGTTCTAAGACACTATCATCATACCTGTGATTCTATGTTGGCTAGATAAGACTATGGTATAAGACCTCCAACATATTACACATTAATTTGGTAATCATGTAAAGACATATCTCAGCTGGCCATTTATGTGTAGTGCTTTCGAAACTTTTTAATGACATAGTCAAGTCAAGTCAAGTCAAAGTATTTATTCGTTATCATAGATTACAAAGGTCACAGAATTATTTGAAAGTTTCTTCATGATATGCCATTCAAACGAGTATAGCATACGTAAATATAGTATCTACAAAATCTAAACACTTTTTATTATTATTATTATAAAAGAAATAATCACTTGATTAAAGTAAAAACCACAAACACATAAATTCACTAAATACTTAAATTGATATTGTAAAATATTTTTTACTGAATTATGTTGTTTTTTTAAGGTGTTTTGAGCCTATTTCGTATGTACGAGTACTGAGATGTGTACTCGTTCATACGAAATAGGCTCAATAGCCTTTACGAGGTTTGGATCAAAATACTTCCTAGCTCAAAAAATAATCTGTTCGGAGTAGTTCAGCCACTTTGCCTAAATATTTGTTAGCCCTTTTCACAAATATGCACTATAACGGACATGGTAACGTTGACGTTTACCGTCTAAATAAAGAAGAAAAAGAAGAAGAATGAAAGAAGAAGAAGCAGCAGCTCTCAGCAGTCGAGTTGTCATTGTGAAACTGTTCGGTCGGTGTATGTTAGCTCTCGGTTCGGTTCGGTGCTAGATTTATAATAACTTCGGATTTTGAGTATCTACGGGATATACAGTGTTATTCTATAAGTATATAAATATATGTATTGTGTCATAATATACATAAAACCAACAAACAAAGTGTGTGTGGTGCCTACTGTGAAGAAAACGGGGCGCCCCAAGTGAATTGCGCAAGTACGGATCTACACCAAAGTATTTATTAAATCTATTTATCTGATATTTCAGTATCAGGGCTTAAGGTATTTTATTTGTAGGAGCTCCGTGTAATCGCGGACATGTTTTCTGGTGCTGCTGCTGATGAAGAAGATTTTTAAATAAATGTTTTATCTATCTATCTATCAAATATGCCAATTTGAATTTGAAAGTATTTTGTGGGAGTATTCGTCTTTTTTCTTATATTTATTGAAAAATTTATGGTTGAGGGGGGTGTTAAGAAACAAATCTAGACAAGTGTAACTATCTTGTGAAAATATAATATATTTCGAGGATTTTTGAAAAAAAAGACTAGTTGCTGAGAGGTGAGACAACTCTCCCAGTTTGCGAAAAATCACGGGTTCGGTACTCGCTCCTAGGACATGACTTTTTTACTAGTAATAAATAGAACCAAATATTTTATTATTCGTGGAGTTTCACATTACTCTAATCGTCGTGAAAATCTTCAGAGGAGTCCTTTGTCCAGATTTTGGCCAAAATGATAATGATGATAATTGCTATTACTATGCACTTTCTATATTTCTGTATTTTCATGACTTTGTTTTAGTCCAATCAATGGTATGGATTGAGGACGAGTGTGTTCACCGCTACATCCTAATTATTTTTAGTTTTCAGAACACAATTCTGCATCATTACCGTTTTTCTTTACAAAAACCGTTGAATTTAAATAAATAAGTATATTTATTTTATTTTTTACCAAGCTATTGTACTAGTCCACAAAATCTCATCGTATAAAACTTATCTGCTAACTTTTTCAAATGGTTTACTCCCGTGAGAACCGAATGCTATCTTACGAGCATTAGCAATTACAATAAATTTAAATCAATTTGAAATTGAACAGAAATCGTGCTTGCTTCCAAGAGTAATTAACGATGATCATTGAATACGATAACTCAATGTATTTAAGTAACATGTCCCCATAACATCTAGCATTGTATTACTACGATATTACAATATTATGTTATTGCTGTTGAATGAAAAGGATGACAAAATGATGCACAAAACGGAATAGTTTTGTTTTCATAAGTAAAAAACAAAGAAATCAGTAAGTCGTCTACGTATTTTTTTTCTTTGTATATACACCGATCACGCCGAGATTACTGATCCGATTTACGTAATTATTTTTTGTTCGATGCGGAATAGTTGCCATTTAGTCCCATAAAATTTAAGCAGTTGGGTAGTTTGGTTTTTAAATAAAAAAAAACTGAAACCAGTACGTAGACGACTTACTGGTTTCAGTTTTTTTTTATACGTAATTTTATACGTATGCGAAATTGCGGATTTTTGCATTCCTATGACTTTTTAGTGAAACGATACGATAGTGGGAAACAATAAAAGTTGACGGGCACCCTAGCTTCGACCTTAGAAAGTTACCACTAAAATTTGTAAAAAAATTTTTTACACAAAAATTAAAAGCCACTTCAAAAAACTGAAAAGGATAAAATAACTAAATTTGAGTAGGTATGTACTCTTTCCCTAGAAACATATTTTTTGGAGTTGGTGCTAAGTTGTTTTCAAAAACAATAGTAAGTGAAGCACTGCCTCCAAAAAATATGTTTCTAGAGGATGAGTACTACTCAAATTTAATTATTTTATCCTTTTTAGTTTTTTGTAGTCGGTTTTAATTTTTGTTTAAAATTTTAACTAATATATTTTAACAAAAATCAATAATTCCATGCATGAAT
This sequence comes from Nymphula nitidulata, assembly GCA_947347705.1. Taxonomy (NCBI): domain Eukaryota; kingdom Metazoa; phylum Arthropoda; class Insecta; order Lepidoptera; family Crambidae; genus Nymphula; species Nymphula nitidulata. Next base: position 2,282,818 of record OX374618.1, read on the forward strand.
TTCTGCTTGTACCCATTCTGCACTTTGAATATAAACTGTTCTAAGTTATAATTTATTACATTTAAATTGATTGGGAAAAAATGGCATTGGGAAAGACGACAATTTCATATTTAAAGACCTATTATTAAAACATACCTACCTTGAGAACACTCGGTATTTTTAATAATTAAGGATTTAATCCTATTTACCCTACTACTACTATTATTGTTTTCAAATACGTTAGGGTTGACTAATCATTGCTTAGTGTTAATAAAATCCAAGGATAGTTACTTCTCTTTCTTCTATTGAGGCAATAATTACTCTTGGAATTATTGTCCAAATCATTTTTTTACTCTACTTTTTTAGATACATAAATAAGTTTTTTTTTTGCGTACGATACGCACGCGTGCGCTATTTTTGTCACGGATAAGATTCCAGGACATTTTATTTTATAGTGTCGTAATTTTTCTAAATATTTTTCAGAAATTTATTACCTACAAGAATGAAATTAAAATCAGAAAATATTTCATACGCTATAAAGATATTTTTACCAAACACATTTACTAACATTTTTGGATGCAAATTGACGTGACCTGAGAATTTAATATTAATATCATAATGCTGCTAAACATTCAAATAGAAAGTGCGTTGATCTGTAACTGTACATTTTAAGTATATTCCGGCATTCATTGTATCTAAATTCGAATATATTTTATTGCGCTTAGTGTGTAAATCACAGTTTGTACACCAACGCAATTAAATTAACCGTGGACCGGTTGTGGCGAGAAATCTGTATAATAAAGATACGGTTTCTCATAAACAAGCATATGTCACATGCCTACTTATCAAATTCAATTCTTGCGACGGTACAGATCGAACAGGGAACGCAGACAGGACACTTTCAGATCACATCCTTTGATTGTCCGTGATATAAATACTAATCAAAATAATGAAACTAACAATGACAATATAAGGTACATATATATTACTAGTAATAATTACAAGTATTCCTCCTCTCCGTTACGGAAGACCAGCGCTGGGGCCTTCCAGGTTGCAGCATACGCTGAGTGGTGACCATTTGGTTATAAGATTTTGTTTTAAAATTCATGCTGTTTGGTTACTACTTTTATTTATAACCAATAAATGTTTTTCATTTTCATTTTCATTATTGTTGTGCCCGACAGGGTCCATAGTGATTCCTACTGTGTAATCAAATCAAACATCTATTGTAAATAAATACCTATGGAATGCAATAAACGATTGAGTATTTAGGTATATAAGAAGTTCTCGGTCATCATAATTATGTGATTTTACAAATTCTTCTAAAACGCTACATCACTTTTTTAAACTAAAAAAAACTAAATAAACTAAAATAAAATTTAGAAAGAATAAAAAAGCAACGCCTAATCTAACCGAATCATCAGTATTTGAATTTACTTGATCGTGAGTTTCAACCTAATGTTTCTACATTGTTAATAACGTGAAAGCACAGAGTCTACTAGAAACGCATAGGTTATCATCTCCTTGGTAATTCAGTGGTCAGACCAGTCACCTGGATTCTGAAAGTCGCGGTTTTGGTTCCCGCACCAGGTTATGATTTTATTCTCTCACATTTAGATATCTAGATATCTTTTCAGAAGGAAAATAATAATATTCCTACACTCACACACACCTATTATCTAGCCTAAAGTAAGCATCATTAAGAGCTTATGTTATGGATACTAGATAGCGGATAAACATTGATAATAATATGTATATAAATATTAGAAATAAACATCCATGACTCGTAAACAAATGCTCGTACTCATCATACAAACATTTGCTCCTACCGAACCCGGGACCTCTTGACCGAGTAGCCTGCATAGCAAGGGGAACATACCGCTCGACCAGCCGGTCGTCAGTAAAAAACCAACAATTATAAATAATAATAAATATACCAAAAACTTTATGGTTTATAAACTCTCAATACTTTGATAGGTATCAAAATACGATTGATATATCTTTGTCGAGTCTACGCCACAAGTTGACTATGTCAAGTTTACCGTAGCTAAGTTCACCAATTGCCAGTGTCGCAACCGTAGCTATGTCATTACATATTCATACAATAAAACAGAAATAACGAGATGTTGCCCAAAACCACTCGCCATACATTCCGTGGACACGAGTATCTTTGTAATCGAGATATGTTTGTGAAAGCGGCCATGTGTCTGTATTAAACTCATTTCTTAAATTGATTTGTTAATTAGTTAAATCAATTTTAAAATTAAGGCTATAGGTACCTACTTCGTGAATATTCCGCATTTACAACAATTATTTGATCCTGTATTTTCCCATACCACTTTTCTTATTTCAGCCTTAAAAACTTTGTTGTGTTTTGGATTGAAGGGTAGCCAGTGCAATTACTGGGCATGGAAGGCATTTCATCTTAGGCCTGAAGGTTTTTTTATACAAAGCACGGCAAATGACTCAACACCACCTGATGTGAAGCGGTCCATATGCAAAGACAGCTAAAGTAACTAAAACACACTGCTCGAGCCGCCTCCATTTTGCCTCTTTTAGGAACCCATACCCATGTCATAGGAAGGAGGGAACACATGTTCCAGCAAAAAAATCCATGTTTTGGAAGTACGACAAAGAAAAGAGTAAGTAAACTTCTTTGTGTCTGATGTTGAGGCGGAGATAGTCAGTTGATAAGTTCGAAAATCGGCAAGCGTGCTTCTTATCAGGAAGGGAGAAGGTTGGGTACGTTCAAAAAGCTTCAGAACACTCTCCGTGATAAAGACAATAGATGACGCTAAGTGTCGCAATGTCTCGACGCAGTTGCAGAGGCTTCCAGAGGTTTACAACGCACCTACAATTTCAAGTGATTTTTCCTTGTTATTGTGTATTGTCTATATACCAGGTTTGCTATCGGCTTGCTCCTCATCTAGTTTTATAAAAAAAACTGCAATTGTTCTTGTATTCAAACATGGTAGAGTTGTTAGTAAAAGTCAAATCATGAATAGGCACCATTCTCTTGATAGAAAAGTATCCAAATGGACGAATACTTAAGCTTTCAACTAAGTTTATTATAAAGGCGATAAGTTATTGAAATTATACTCAAATGTGTTTTTTTTTTTCAAATAAAGTTAATAATAATATTTATACACTCACACCTATTATCTAGCCCAAAGTAAGCATCATTAAGAGCTTGTGTTATGGATACTAGATAACGGAGAAATAATGATAATAATATGTATATAAATATTAGAAATATACTAAATAAACATATAAACATCCATGACTCGTAAACAAATGTTCGTACTCATCATACAAACATTTGTTCCTACCGGGATTCGAACCCGGGACCTTTTGACCGAGTAGCCTGGGTTACAGACCACTCGGCCAAGCGGTCGTCGGCAAAGTTAGTTTTTTATTAAATAAATGACATTCAATTTATAGTTACGCGAGGGTGCGATAATCTTGCCTTTTTCCTCGCGCTGAGAATCCGTACCTCCGTCCCTTTCTGTCTCGGCCGAATCATAACCATAAAATGCGACATGTGCCACAGTTTTACTGCAGTATCAAACAGAATCTTGTACTTGACTGTCTGCCTCAATAGTGGTGTTTCCTTGAAGTGAAAATGTAGGTTTTCCAAGTGCATTTCGAAAGTATGACTAATTACAACTAAAAATGTTTTGCAAAGTATATGTTTTTTTTGTATGGTATCAAACATATGTAGCTTAGAAAATTTCAAGAATTGGCGAAGTGTCTAGTATTGGTTTGCTCACTTTTTAAATGCCAACTAGGCGTTTAAACGCACAAATTACAAAGATATCATTAATTTTGTCCATGCGCCCATTTACATTCGGGGGCTACTATTAAGGTGACGTCACTATTCCGCATCATTTTTTACAAAGCATTTTTGACAACTACGAGTATTGTAACCGCACCTTAAACAAATCGCTATATCTAAGAAACTATTGGTTGCAGATATACTATTCGTCTGTGGGCGTGCAAGACCGCTTAAGAGCAGTTTGCAACACCGCGTATTTTTACAAAAGTCGCAAAATTGAAATATCGCGCCAGCGGGCTTCTAGCGCTGATTCGCTTATACTAGATTCTCATTAAAGAACACCATATGTAGAAATATTCAAGATATTGTCTTTTTTCTTCCATCGTGTGAAATAAACAAAAAGCACATACGCGGTATTGCAAACTGCTCTTACGTTGTTGTGCACGCCCACCTGCGTATCGCTTCTGCAAACCACCCAGACGCACGCTGCAATCCTGGCCAGTAAACAATTGACTATATAACACGGCTGTATAGCTCGGTATTGCTATCCCAGTTGTTTACCATACTTAACTTCCCACTCAAATTTATTGACGTCATAACACTGTTAGCCACGATTCTTGAGCGTAAACCGTCCCGATATAAAGATAAACAGATATCGCATCAAAACCAAATAAAACAGTACTGAATACCGGTTATTATACTCCAATAAACTGTTTACGAGAGACCGAGACAATCTATCAGATAGATTGGAACACTCGAATAAAAATTGTTTACTGTGCGATCAGCGGCCACCGAACAAGTGTACCGTAGTACGTGGATCACATAAAGCTCTACCTGTGTTGGGGTTCCGTATTTAGAAGAGTCCCATGTCCTATATCAATAAATTTATTTATTTTGTATAGCCGCGTAATACTATCGGGAACGTATGACTAGAGGTTATGTCTCCAGCAAGACTCCCGGTAATCTTATGACGATAAAGAACCAATTTAGTCTGATGTAATGTGTGGCTTGACAAGTTAAGAAGCTTTGAAAGAAAGAAAAAAATAAAAAATATTTTATAAAAAGAGGCCACAAAGAAGCACTTTTAAATCGTCTATTACAAAAAATATATAAATAACAACGTCATAGTCTCAGTCTGTCTGAATTTACACCAGTTCCAAAAGTTGAACTTTGATTTACCCAATAGTTAAAATAATTAAATTATTGACCTGTAAACTCCTTGTCCGCTCTTTTCAGAACAAGACCCCCGTAGGCTTACGATGGGATATCTTAGAATTGATGTTCATACATTCGTGGGATTTAAATATTTTAGCAAGTTAAGGATTTTCTGGTTTTGTCGATTATAACGGCAAATGAGACGACAGATTGTAAATTATCGACTTTTGTCGTAATAGTTCGTATACATATAATTATTACAACTGATTGCGAATATTCATCACCCTGCTCAACATTGAAATTCCCCGTCTATACGTAAGGTACTGTAATGCAACTTTTTGTTCATTTTATTTCCACGTAAAATTCTGTTTCACTTGCTTTTCCAATTCGGCTGGAATTTATGCAAATAAAATACATAAATACTTAAAGAATTATTCAAATCGTTCCTTACTCTTAAGATCTCTAAATCTAATCTAAGTTTGAAAAAAACGTTTCAATATAAATCTAAATACGTCCTATTTGTTCTTCCTATTAATTGCAGCATTACTTAAAACAAGATTTTTATGACAAAAGACAAATATCGTCTCGACGGAACCCACCATTCAAATCTTCAATTCTGTCTACCATTAGGCTTCCAATCTGACCGGAGTATGGATGCTATGTATCGTGGCTTAATCTTCCCAACTAATTAACAAAACTAGGCAGCCGCTTATAAAACTGCCATAATAAAACGTGCCCGTTAAAATGCACAATAAAACCTTGGTAACGGCTCATCTCCCATAAATACGCTATTAATACAGGGAAGAAATGATCTAACTCCAAACTTACAATAAAATTAATATACGTAGAGTTTTTTACTATCGCAACTGAAATAAAAGTGACGTTTGAAGTTTATAAGAAGGTGAAAAGCGTATGATCTTTTGATGGCTATAACCTGTAAGGAAACAACGCATGCGAACATTTTATTGTCTCTGAACGGTTGAACGAGCGAAAGTTTTTATGTAAAAAACTTCGAAACGAGTAGTTAGCGCGAAAATTGATGAATTTAACGACAAAACTTATTTTTAGTAAATCGGGCAAAAATATATAAATTTACAAAAAGTAGTCCCTTTTTAGGGTTCCACTTTTAGGGTTATTGAAAAAGAAAAGAACGAACAAAGAAAGCTGCGATTTGTTTGTGAAATATTGCATTAGGCAATTGAAATAAAAATATCCTATAATTTCACTCTTGAAATGAGGATGTATTAGATATAAACACTTTTGACAGTATGTGACTCTTATTGCAAAGAGAATAAGACATACGAGATGTCAGTTCATGTCTATACATCTTTTGTGACTGTACTCCGGCATCAGACCCATTGTCTCCATGATATCTTCGATATTTAAATCAAGTATCAAAACCAGTTATAAATACTTTTACTGATTATGGCCGCAAAAATCAGGCTTATATATATTTTTATTGCCACATTAAGAGGCTGATAATTGCTAATTCAGCCTTACTTAAAACTTTTTTTAGCACATTCTGTTGAAATAAACGCAGTGAAAAAAATATATGTTACTCTTGGACATATTCCTAATAATATGCATGTCCCCAAAACACATCATAATCAAAATCTTTCTATAAAAAAAATGCCAAAGTCCCCCATCAAAATTAGCTTGCAGAACAAATTCTGCGTTATATGTCAAAGGTTTTTTTCTGATTTTCAGGGAACAAACTCGTTATATTAAATATTATAATATTGATGTTTTACAATTTCAAATAATTAGCTAGTTTTTTAGTAAATAAATTTATTCTGAATTCTTCAGCCGATCTCAATAGCGACTCGCGCCATTATCCATTCTTCTCTTTCATTCGTAGAGGAAACGACAGTGATCGCCGAGGCGTGCTGCTAGATGGACCTGTGCCGCTTCTTTGCTCGCGGTTCTTATTAAATCAGTCTGCGTCTGTTTTAATTTGCAAATATCAAATAGACAATTAGATTTTAGGTTTTATTGATTACTATGTGAGTGCATTATAGTAGATAGACAAAAATGAGTAAATAATTTCGTAAATTTTTATTGTGAAAATTTTATTTCATTAATAATATTCTTTATGAAATAAAAATTTTATTGTATAAATATTATTTTGAACTATGGAAAACGAAGAAAAAAGTCTAAACAGAGTCAAAAACAACTCGTATAGGGGTAAATAACACAATAATAACCTGATTATTTTTGCTTTAAAAAGCTAATTTTATCTAATTTTAGGAACTATCAAAAACTCCATAATCATCTCGAAAGTTGTACCTATTCAGATTCACAGTCACAGATAGAAGTTGTAAAGTAAGTTTATTTTTACTAGAAGGGAAATGTATAAGTATATTGTAATGTTTAGATAGGTAATTTCGAAATGAAAAACTCTGTCGCGATTGTTTAGGGGTTGAGATGCTCGACTTAGTATCCGAGAGGTAGGGGTTCAAACCTTCAATGGTTCACAACTTTTTTTCCATTTTTTATTTGTATTTTTTAATTCTTATTTGTTTTTTGTTTTTTAAAACAAATAACAAAGTAAAAAAAATATAAAAAACGATTAAACTATAAAGACAAAAAATAATTTTTGTAACTATATTTTTATTACTTTTGTTTTTTTTTTTAATTTTTATTAATGTTTATTTTTAGTCCTTTTTCGTTTATATTTCTTATTTTTTAATTCTTTATTTAAATAATTTCTTTATTTTTATTATTCTTTGTTTATCTAATAATAAATAAGGAAGGAAAAAAAACTTATGTATTTATATGTGTTACATAATACAAAGATAAATTTCAACAAAGTTTTTTTATAGAACCATAAAATAAGTTTGGTAGTTCATCAAGTTTAATAGACCTACGTAATTGTTAGACCCGGCAGTCTTAAAAATAATCAAGATATCGAATGGTTCGTTTCTGTGTTTTTTAATATTAGTTTTTCCGGTTACAAAATGTGATTCATGAAGGGACAACAGGCACAGTAAAATTTTAGATTAATAAATGCATACAACACTAAATTAGCTTAGGCCTAGCCTAGGCTTGAAGGTTCTTTTATATCTAAATTTTAAAACCAGAACTTTTATCATATGCTATAAAAGAGATGTTTCAAAAATGTATGTAGACCCGGCCCGGGTTCTATACACAGTTTACTGAAAAATAGGGAAAAAATTGCAGACCGGTGTTCATTTTATTTTTATTTCCTTTGTTGCGTGGTACAAAACAGGAATTTTTATAGAAATAACTGTAACACAGACAAATATTCATCATGGCGCATATGTCACTTTGGTGACGTTTAATTGAGTATTCTATATTTTTAACTTTTGTACCAGCAAACTTTGCATAATTCAAATATCTCCTCTTTCCACTATATTATTGTAGCAAAGTAAGTACCTTGAGGAGTTGCCAGAGCTCCTCAAGGAGTCCCCATATTGGCAGCTGGTGGACCCGTGGTGCTTTAAGCACTGCCATTTACTTGTGTGGGCGCATCCTGTTGGCGCGGCGGTCAGGGAGACCCAGTGAAACGGCTGTCCGCTGGCCGCCCGCAGGCTGAACGGGTTCCCGAACCCAGGGATTACCTAATCTCCGCCCTGGGAGGCTGAACCGCCAGTCTGTGAAAAATCCCTGTGGTAGTTGCCGTGCCGGAGAAGGAGACCGGAGTGGACCCGGCTTCTGCCACAGGTGGGGACTGGGGGCCCTTCCGCCCGCCGCGCCAGCAGGCTGCAATTCCTGCACAGTACCTTGGCGGGATGTGACTGCATATTTGTCTATCATGCTGCCAATACAGAGACTCCTTCCAAAAACCCTTTTCATCGTCAAAATATGGCCAAAAAAAGTAGAAAGAGAAACGTTTTTTCAGCGGCTTCCCTATCCACATTGAAAGTGGATTTTTGCAACATCAGGGGACTTCACAGTAACATCAACGCAGTCCACCAACACCTTGAGACTGCGCAGCCGACCCTACTTTTCCTAACGGAGACCCAAATCTCCTGCCCGGACGACTCATCGTACTTACTATACCCCGGGTACAAGTTCGAGCACAAATTTGTGCGTCGTGCCGGGGTATGCATGTACGTCCGGGAGGATGTTTGCTGTCGCCGTCTTCATGGCCTAGAAGACAGGGTCCTGTCGATTTTGTGGGTTCGCATCGATCACGGCGGCCACACCCGCATCTACGCGTGCCTTTACAGGTCCCATAGCGGTGACTCAGACACGACTCGACTCTTTGAGCACCTGCAATCGACGACCGACAAAGTTTTCGAGCAGTACCCTACCGCGGAGTTAGTGATATTAGGAGATTTCAATGCGCACCATGTCGAGTGGCTCAGTTTTCGGTCCACTGACTACGCGGGAAGGTCTGCTCACGAATTCGCCCTGGCCTATGGATTCTCGCAACTGGTTAATTCTCCTACGAGAATACCAGATATTGAGAGCCATACGAGCTCTTTACTGGACCTTCTGCTGACTACGCGTCCGGACGGATATACCATCTCAGTGGATGCGCCTCTAGGCTCATCAGACCACTGCCTCGTCCGGACCCAAGTGCACAGTGCGCAGCCTGATGCTCCCCGGCCAGCTGGGTGGCGTCGAGTGTGGCATTACAAGTCAGCAGACTGGGATGGGTTGCGTGAGTTTTACGCATCGTACCCGTGGAAGCAGCTCTGCTTCACATCAGATAATCCTGACACCTGTGCGGCTGCAGTCTCTGAGACGATACTGGCGGGTATGGAATGTTACATTCCTAACCTGCTAGTGGCCGCAGGCGTTAAGAGGCGACCGTGGTTTAATAGGCCATGCAGGGAAGCTCGCGAAAGCAAGCAGGCTGCGTTTGAGGCTTGGACCACGGCCCAAACCAATCAGGATCCCAACATCTCTGACGTGAAGCGGAAGTTAAACGCTGCTTCGAGGTCCTGTAAAAGAGTGATTGCCAGAGCGAAATTCGATTTTGTCGGCAGGATTGGCGATCAACTTGCAAGACACCCCTCCGGGAGTCGCGCTTTCTGGTCGCTCGCCAAAGCTGCCGAGGGAAACTTTTGTAGGTCGTCCTTGCCACCACTACGTAAGCCTGATGGAAACTTGGCCCACAGCGCTAAAGAGAAAGCCGATTTACTGGGTGCTCTCTTTGCCTCGAACTCGACTTTGAATGACGGAGGTGCTGTACCACCTACCATCCCTTGGTGCGGCAACTCTATGCCGGAGATCTCTATTACGCAACGGGAGGTACGGCGTGAGTTGTTATCTCTGGATATTCATAAGTCGAGCGGGCCAGACGGCATACCGGCAGTGGTGCTTAAGCAGTGTGCTCCTGAGTTGTGTCCTGTTCTGACGCGTCTTTTCGCGCTTTCATACTCCACCAGGCAAGTTCCATCTTCATGGAAGACTGCCCATGTGCACCCGGTGCCCAAAAAGGGCGATAGATCAGACCCATCGAATTACAGGCCAATCGCTATAACCTCCCTTCTCTCAAAGGTGATGGAGCGCGTTTTAAATACGCAACTCCTCAGGTACCTAGAGGATCACGACCTTATCAGCGACCGTCAATACGGTTTTCGCCACAGTCGCTCGACGGGTGATCTTCTAGTGTATCTCACGCACCGTTGGTCTCTTGCCATTGAGAGTCATGGTGAGGCATTGGCAGTTAGCCTAGATGTAGCGAAGGCGTTCGATCGGGTCTGGCACAGGGGTCTTCTTTCGAAGTTACCATCTTATGGGCTGCCTGAGGGGTTGTGCAAATGGGTCGCTAGCTTTTTGTCCAGCAGATGCATAAGAGCCGTCGTTGACGGCAGTTGCTCGGATAGCATGGACATTAACGCTGGCGTCCCGCAAGGCTCGGTGCTGTCTCCAACATTGTTCCTGCTGCATATCAATGATATGTTGTCTATTGACGGACTGCATTGTTATGCAGATGACAGTACTGGCGACGCTTACTATACGAGTCGTGCTAATACCCCTCGGTCTACAGTGGAGGAAAGTCGCGGTCGGCTTGTGTCTGAAATCGAGAGGTCTCTAATCAGAGTCTCCGATTGGGGACGACTAAACTTAGTCCAATTCAACCCCACTAAGACACAAGTCTGCGCGTTCACCGCTAAAAAAACCCCATTCGCTGTAGCTCCACAATTCCTCGACACGCCGCTCTCCATCTCTACGAGTATCGGGATCCTTGGTGTTCTCTCTAGTGACGTGCAGTTCCGCAGTCATTTGGAGGATAAAGTCAAGCTGGCATCCAAGAAGCTTGGTGTGCTCAATAGAGCGCGGCGGTATTTCACTTCGGGGCAAAGACTATTACTGTATAAGTCTCAAATCAGGCCCCATATGGAGTACTGCTGCCATTTATGGGCGGGAGCGCCTAGATACCAGCTTGGACCATTTGACGTGCTCCAAAGACGCGCTATGAGAATTGTCGACGATCCTGAGCTCACAAGCGGTATTGAACCATTAAGCCTACGGAGAGATTTTGCCTCCTTGTGTGTGTTCTACCGTTTGTATAATGGGGCGTGTTCTGAGGAATTATTTGACATGATGCCCACGGCTTCTTTTTATCATCGCACCGCTCGCCACCGGCAGGGAGTTCATCCTCACAAATTGGAACCAAAGTGGTCACGTACTGTACGGTTTCAGAGAAACTTTCTCCCGCGTACGCTCAAGTTGTGGAATGAGCTCCCTGCAGAGGTTTTCTCGAATGAGTACAGCATGGGGTTCTTCAAAAAAGGTGTGAAAAGGTTTTTACAGGGTCGGCAACGCGCAAGTGATACCTCTGGTGTTGCAAGCGTCCATAGGCTACGGTAACCGCTTACCATCAGGTGGGCCGTATGCTTGATTGCCACCTTAGTGGTATAAAAAAAAAAAAAAAAAAAAAGCACAAATTAGCTCTCAGCAATAGGGTAGTTGACAACTTTTTTTCTTATTTCATAAATAAAAAGTTTATAACTCATAAAGAAATATTGCAAAAGAAATAGTATGTCTAAGATCAATAGTTTTACAGATATAGTGGCATGTTTGATATGTTGCGGCGCAACGTCCAAAAACGCTCCATAGAAAATCTACGGAACAGGTGACGTCACATGTTCCCATATTACTAAGAAATGTATGGGCATACTGAAAAAATTAATAATAACTATGTATTAAGTATGTTTTTATTAATAGTTGTCATTATAATAGTTGATTTAATTGATGTCAGCAATCTCATATCATTATCATTTGATAAATTATGAAAACAAATATGATCTATTTTTTACTTCCAAAACGGCCTTTTAAGTTTGAATTGTTTTTATGGGTAGTGGTACCATATATTTTCCGATTTTGTGAAAAATAGCGCCAATTTCAAACTTAGACAACATCCCAATTCATGTTTATTATATTTTTTGCTGATGTACTTACCTAATCTGTGGGCAATGTTGTTAGGCTTACATTTAAATGTACTACTTATTTATATTGTTTAGCTTAAACATACTGTAACAGTGTTTATCATCATCATCATCACTAGCCTATATACGTTATATAAGCCTTCCTTCATGGAAGAAACACATGATACACATGATGAGTTTGGGCAATAACACTACCACGCTAGCCCAGTGCGAGTTGGTGGGGTAAAGAGGGGAGGGTCCGGGACGGACTATGGCGAAAGATACTTTATTTTCGTAGTTGAAACCAGAGAGCTCAATCTACTACGCCACCGAAACATAAAATCGTCAAAACATATAGTCTTGAATAAATGAAAAAATCCGTATCAGACCTTCAGATCTTGAGGTAAATATAACATGACCGCTGGCACATTAATAAAGATAATCACATACCTAACCTACAGAAAGAAATCTATAAAAAAATCTAACATGTTCCTAATTTCAATATACTCTATACTGTTTCAGATGAGTATTTATTAGAACACATAATTTTTAAATTTTGTATATCATTTCAAAGATAGTAATCTTTGAAATGATATACAAAATTTATTCCAGAATTTTTACAACTAAATTTCTTGATAAGCGTAATATCTAATCATTACTGTTTGATACAGTCGAATAAAGTTTCATACGTTTCATAGAAAGTATATTTTAATATATCATCAATCATCGCATTCCTGTGATGACTAAACAGCTGTTGTAGTCAGTTCTATATCATTAATACCTTACCGAGATTGAAGTAATAATTGAAATGTTACGGCATTCACTTTTTGTTAAAAAATGAAGTTTGTATTGAAAGCCGTGCAGCGTAAACGCTCTTAACTAAAAAAAAAATACTTACTTGATTAATCTTTCTATTACTTCGAACGGAAATTATTTTTAATGTGATGACACATCCATACTCTTGTAATTGCGAAAGTAACTGTCTCTTTCTGTGTGTTACATTTTCAAGCTGCTTAAACGATTTAGATAAAAAAATAATCTTTTATGGATTCCGAATTCCAAAGAGTAATAGCGAAAAGTACTCAAAAGAGTATCGATTTCGATAAAAACTAAAAGTGCAGCATTAGATTTTTGAGAAATCAAAAATCAAACTAGAAATAGAACCCGTTGATTTTGAAAAAAAAACACTGTATCATTACACGATTCGATAGTATCGCGGTATACAAGGAACAATTCCGGGAAGATATTACATATGGAAAACGGAAGGGAAATGTTGGATTTCTATAAACTGTTACATGTTTGGAAGTAATGTTAAAGGCCACAGTGAAAAAGAAATAAAATTTAAACAAGTGCAAGTAATCCACTTTATGTTTTAATAAGATCGCGCCATTGATTTAGATTTGGTTCGACATTTCGTTGATTTCTAGTAACTTTTTGCATACTGCTTCGTACTTTGTAGTATGATTTATAAAAGCAAAACCTACTTGAAACTTGAATTTTGTAATTTGGAATCTAATCGAATGGTGTAATACACCATGTGAGTTTTTTTAAAACAATAGTTTTGATTCCTAGCTAGGAATATTTTGTAAACATCCAATGATGCAGTTTAGTTTTTCATTACGTTTTCGAGAGTCTCTTGAGTACTTTTCGCTATTTCTCATAGTGTCGGATTGGGCTATTCATGTACTTAAATATTTACAAGGCGTTTCAAAACCAAAATTTATTCAAATCGAGCTCTAATTCATAGAACAGCTGACATGAAAATACGTATGTCAAAACTATTATGATTTGTCTTTTGTAATTGCATCCCTGATTTCATGTTTCGATTTCATAGTAGGACCCTTAATAAAATTTGTTAGTATAAATAAGTATATTGACCGTTTAAAATATTTGCTATTAATTTAAAAATACCACATTTTTTTTTTGTTCATTTCTATTTTTTTTATGTCTATGGAATTAAGAGTGTGGAGCACGCCATCTAGTGGCATACTTTTTTAGCTTGGCGCTTTTGGGGTTGTAGTAGTTACGCGGCTTGACGGTGTAGTATTGTGGAGCCACTCTATCGGAAATATTAGTGGGCGGGGCCTCGAAATTCATTTTGTCAAGGTCATTGGCGTTTATCAGCCTCTTAACAGAATAATGAATGGAATCTACATTAAACAGAGTTGCCGGAATCAAATACATCTGAACACTTAAACAAAAATATTTTCTTCTAAAAGACGGGGCAGATACTCTATAATTACTTACTGAACAATAACGCACTACCTACACATTAAAAGATACGCGTGTGTGGTCCCAATTAAAAATCCTCTTCTAATTTATACGGAGCTCTGTATCCACTATCGAACTGATTATCTTTGACTTTGTTACTAATAATTAATATACGTAATGTGACTACTCTGGGAATATATACTGTGGATTACTGGTACTCTTATTAGGAATTTCATCTTTAGGTTAATGAACTAAAATGGTTTTCAACCAAAGTAATGTGTATAACACAAATACCTTTGTACTTTTAATTTGAATAATCATAATTATTATCAATCATAAATTCACTATACGTACTATCCGTATTCTTAGTGATTTAACAAATAGCTTTTTAAAAATCGAACTTGGAATTCGAACATGTTTTAAAACATTCCCATTCCATAGACCATTTTTATGCTCAACAATAATTATTGTTTTATTTGCAAAATTTATTTGCTTGTTTAACACTTCGCAATTAAACCAACGAAATAAATTGCCATTGCGGTGCCAGACCTCATAGACATAAATCATGTGTAACAAAAGCCGTACGGTAAACCGATTTCGAAGTCCAACGCTAATTGGGCGTCACCATAAACCAGGGCGGCCATATTGAAAAAAAAAACAAAAAGTCAGAGAGTAAAAAGTATAGCCACAGTATAACACAATCTTGTACCGCGAAAGAACATAAAATTTGTTTAGCTATTAGATTCTGCGGCCGGTGCCGGCAAACGAAATATTTATGTTTAAGGCTCTCATGTTGTCGGTTCTAAATAAAGTGGCTTGAAATAGCCATAATTTGGAACTTCGGGTTACTATGACCCGTGTGATTTTATAAGGTAAAAGTACTCGTATAATGTTAAAATATTTGGTAATTCTTATTATTTGACAGCTTTAGGTTAAATGCCATTCCGTTGATTATTTTTCGTTATACATAATATAAAGGACTTTTTTTTATTAATAATCTCAAACAAACGTTATAGAACACCATTAAATTCTTATTCTGCGTCGTCTCAACACCCAAAGCAATAACTTTTAATAATATTTTAATATACAGTATTGGCCTCGTTACTATTTTATTATTATCTATAGAATACATGTAAACGTTCTGCGCCCGCGCACACTCACACACATACGCCGGCAGGTATAAACAAATGTGCTAAGTAAAAAATATTATTATAGCATAATGTGCCATAAAACATAAGTTTCGAAGAACCACACGTGTTTCTCAAACTGTTGATTATTTAATTATTATGTTTATGCTACGGTTGACTACGGCTCGTAGTCACGTAGCATCGTAGCTTTCACATTTCACCGTGTCACTTCTCTTTGATTGATTTGAGACTGACAGCTGGTAAAATACCAAGTTATTAAAAGAATCCAAGGCTGCATTTTTTGTGTAACAATAAATACGACTAATAATTTTTATCAAGCATTTATCATTCGATTTTAAATAAGCGTCATTTAATATACGTGGATTAAGGTGGTTTTCCACCAGAGGGGCGAGACGAGACGAGGCGAGACGAGATTTAAAATTTGTATGGCAACCTTTCAATCCTCGCCTCGCGCATCTTTGGTGGAAATAGTTAGGATTGACGAAGATGTGCGAGAAATATTTGTTTGTGTAAAAATGAACCGTATTGCTTCCAGTATAGAGTATTAATTAACTCTGCAACAGAAACTCGCTTCTCGCGATAGGTTTATTGTTGTGCGATTTCAATCCTCATCACGCCACTCTGGTGGAAAACCACCTTTATATTGGAAAAATGTAAATTAATGCTGTATGAATATGATCACTTAACTAATACAGCGAAAATTGTAAAAGAATTAAGTATTTACAAATTTTATATTTTCAATCATGCCCCTGTAAACAATTTGTTGACGTGTTTGAAATCATTAAAAAACGAATGATGGAACACGTGTTACATAATTATACTTACTACAAATAATATTTAATAGGTTTATTTTTACTGACAGGTTAAATTTAGATTTCATTTGAAATACAGTTTTGCTAAAATGAAATAATTATATTGGTTTAATTTTAATACAATATTTGAGAACCACTTAAAAGTTGGTACTCAAACATAAACAATGTCAGTGATTTCTATTAAAATCGTTCGGCGTTTTCGATATACGAATCGTATTAGAATAACGTCTGGGAACGGCTATCCGAGCAATGTGCAATAAATAAAACGATACGACCTTACGGCATTAACGAATTGATTCTTATCTCCACAGTAATAATGTTTACATTTCCTTGTTGAATCGAATCTTAAATTTGGTAAGTAGGTAGGTAATAAAAATTGTTAGTATTTGGTAACCGGTACGTATCATCTGCTTCAAAGTTTAAGGACGCCGTACGAGATAAACAATTGTCAATGTATGCAAAACAAAACAATAAATTATTATGCGCTAATGCAAAAAAAGGCTAATTGCGTATTGAACTGAGGTCATCGATACAAACAGGTAAAATTGACGAAAAAGACTAAGTACCTATCTAGTTTATAGACGGCTCTACGTTCGCCTAGTTCCAAATGAGACACAAGTGTACAAATTTAACAAAAGTCGAATTTTTAATGAGACGAAGCCAACTGACGTTTACTGGGCTGTCAGGTTTTGATGAAACAAAAATAGTGGTGTGACAAAGAGAATGAATGAAACAATCATATTAGGTATAAAATTGTTATCTTAATAACATGTTTGTAACAAAGTGGCGTAGGTGGCTACCTACCTAGTGAGTGGTAAGAACGCCTGACTGCCGATATGTACCGGGTTCGAACCTAGTCGTTTGATAATTTCATGACATTTCTATGAAATATTGCAGCCAATTTTATATTATTTCATACAAATGTCATGAAATTATCAAATGATTAACATGTTTTTGAAAGTGGCAAACCATTTCTATGAAGTAATATAGCCCATGTTTTAATTTACTGTCGTATTGACAGCTCTACCCTGTATAACAATCATATTGAAAATAAAAAAAAACTACGCTTATTACAATTGTTTTTATTCATCTTCATTAGACATAAAATCATCACTGTCGCTGTCGGTGACATAATTAAAATAGGTAGTAAAAAAAAGTTTATATAATTAATTACCTACTTTCTGTTTATAGTTTCTTTTTTCCTATAGTATGTTATGATTAACAATGTACTCATTTATAACATCATTCATTCCTGTGAATGAACGAAAACTGAATGCATCACTATTACATTGAAGATGGCAACATTATTTCACAAAGTAACATTAGCCGCTGTCAGTTGACTTCGTCTAATTAAAAATTCGGTTTTAATAGATTATCGACTCCAAATATAATGTATCTAGAAACTTTGTAAAGATTAATTTAATCACCTCTATAGAAATTTGGATGTTAATGCCTTATATAGAGTCTTCTTTCCTTTTAAAGAAACTCTATTCTTTCGCTAAGCTTACGAATGTCCTTATTAGTCCAAGTGAAAGGTTCAATATCGAAATAAAATTCATTTTGCTTCGTGTATTGTATTTCAATATTTCTTTAGTGTCCAAAGTTTCCTTTCATTCTGATAAAACTTCGCCATTACCATCAATTGATTTTAAATAATATAAACGCTTGCGCTTTGGCCGTACTATAAAAACTAATTAAAATTATTACAGCAACTGTAGCATTATGAACAGAGCCATCTACAGAAAACAAATCGCTTCCTCCAAGAGTACGCACAGGCAATACAACACTATTTCAGTATGTTACTTGGATGAGATTTGACCCCAAACTTATCATGAGTGTACATACCCAGAAAGTGGTGAGATTCGGCTGGAGACGGCTCTGCAAGTCAGGATCGGAGAGCGCACCGCGGCCGAGCGAGCCAGAAACGGTGGAGGCGCCCGAAGGCCGATGGCTGCGCCCGCGCCGCTCCCCGCCGCCCTGCGCACCCGCCACGGTCACACCCGCCCGACCGATCACACACTTCGACACGGCAATGACCAGGCTAAAACCTGACGAGTATTGGGGCCTGACCTAAGACAATTGGGACCTAGACCTGATGTTAAGGAACGCCTGAGAGACAGTTGGGACTGTATAGGGGGACTGTATTGACACATAAGGCCTAGTAACAAAAGAGTCTGCTTTTATCATGGAGAGGTGTTGCAGACATGCTAACAAACAACGTGGTAATCAGGATTCAAGAGACGCATGCTAATTTTGTTTGACTATTGACATTTCTTTTTGTCCGGGTTCAAGGAATAATAATAACGGTAAACCGGAAAAACAAATGAACATCTAAAACGTAAAGTAGACGTAGAATAATCTAGTTAATAAAAAATCTGACTTAAAACAGAAAAAAAAAACAATTATAATAAAACTGAATTAAACCGTTCGGTAATGGCAATATCTCCGACACACGTGCAAAAGAATCTCAACCCAGATGCGTACACATTAATTTATAATAGTATTTATGAAAAACAATGCAAAAATAAATCATAAATTGCCCAATAACCCCACGAAAAAAACTATGTTTTAGTTAAAATTACCAATACAGTTACTACAAAAAACTAATTATTTCTAAATCACTATTGAGTACTTAATTTTCTAAACTCTATATCTACTAGATACTCTCATTTCAAAAACTATGTAACTAAAACTAACTAAACTATATATTTGGGATTCGGCCACTATATAAACAAATTTTATCAATCAATTTCGTATTCAATATAACATTTCTGCTTCAAGGAATGGACCTGCTACATAACTTTCTGTGAGTATTCAAAATATTTTGGATTGGGATCTATGATATAATTAAGATATAAATTATAGTGAGTTCATTTTAAAAGGAAACTTAAGCCAAAATTTTCGAAAATAATTGGGTAAATAAAATAAAGGCTTTATTACGCTGCATAAATTAATAAGTTCAATTAATTTTGAATTTTATAGTCATAACAAACAACAAAATTTATAGTCATGTTTTTTACTTATTTAACTCCCAATTCAAAAATGAATTCTGCATACTCGCTAAGCAAACCACAAGCATCAGGTTGAGTTATATTGATAACGATTCATAGTGAGAGTGCGTCACATGCATAGAGTTAGAGATTGGTTGGAAAATATGAAAATGGTAGGTTCCAGTTGTCTTTAGCGCCCAACCAGTCAAGCGTCGAAATATGTGATCGTGTGGCGACTAAAAGCATACTAATACTAGGTATATGTCCGTTAGCTATCATATATCTCACTAAACTATGAGATATCTAAAGTAATAGCACGTCATACTTTTACATTAGAATGAGAATCATATTCAATCAAATAACATGGTGAAATTCCTGAATATAATTCTGATTCTAAAACTAAAGTGATGGTTGAAAATGTTGTTGATATTAATTAGTGTCCCGAAGAGTAAGATTGTCAAATGCGAATTAATGGCCTCAACCGATAAAATTATTATTTTATTCATTCTAGAAGATACTAAAGATATCATACGATAAATTAAACGCGAAAATAGGTAGAATCATATTTTTAAAAAATCTCAACTCTTCGGGTAATAGCTTCAAGTTTTATTTTAGTTTTCTATAATGTATCATTTTAGTTTAAAAATACTTTAGTTAAATCTCCCCAAGCAGGACGAAAAACCAAAAACTTCAAGCAATATGACTCTTGATTGAGCATGAGTATGACGTTAGTCACTACAATGGCATGAGCGGTCGTTGGTTGAAGTTCTGGTCTCGTGAAAGATACCTCTTAGTTCTCTTTATAATGTATAAAACTAACGCTTTTCTTTGTTGTGTAGCTTTTTTATGATTATACGTAAATGAGTAGGTGGTTGTGCTATGTATGTATTGAATGTGGAATCGTCTTGGATGACTGGATTTGAATATTGGTACTATAATTAAGTAAATGTTGAATAATTGATATGCGTTACTCTGTTATCTAGTTTAATAATACTTACGTGAACAACAATGGTTAGTTACGTTTATGAAATTCAAAACGTCAGATTCATACAATGACTGTCAATTCGGTGTCATATACGAGGTGGAAAAAATCTATGGGCCCTGGAGGGGAACTTCTTTAAATCCATTAGTTTGCTCATTTTACTGATAGGAAACATTCCTTAATTTTTGAAAAGAAACAAAATTGCATTCAAAGATCTTCTAAAACTCGCTTGTCTCACCCGGGAATCGAATCAACTAAAAATTAAAAAAGTAAACCCTCGCTTTTTACACGATTCAGTAGGATTACTGTTCAGGATAAAATTTGTTTATTAAAAATTTGGTATTTGAAATAAAATAAGTGAAAACTAATATCATTTATGAACGAATAGTAGAAGTTGTCGTTCTAATTTCAAATTTTGCCCCGCGTTGCAATAAAAATGCGTTGCATTTTTAACTTTTCCTCAGATTGCCTAGTGTAAGAACGAATTGTGCATAAATTATATTAAATTTATTATTACAATTTTATGTTAACGAAGTATTCAATAAGGTACTTAAACATAAATAACATTAGAAAACCTGTACCAATATCTTTGGATGTTAGAGAGACAATAAAATTAACGTATCAATGGTTTACTTGTTACAAATGAATATTACAGTACTAGGTACTAGGTAGGTAATAAAAAACTTGTAATTAATATTAAATTTCATAGGTATCTCGTACAACAGATTAGTGTGTTTGTTGGACAAATTTTATCCTGCACAATTATCCTACCGATTTGTTTAATAAAATAGCGAGGGTTAATATTTTTCATTTTTAGTCGGTTTAATTCCCGGGTGAGACAAGCGACTTTTAGAAGATCTTTGTATGCAGTTTTATTTCTTTTCAAAAATAAAGGAATGTTTCTTTTCAGTAAAATGAGCTAACTAAAGGATTTAAAGTAGCTCCCCTCCAGGGCCCATAGATTTTTTCCACTCTGTATAGTATTCTGATTGACTCGTACGAGATCAATGCTTCCGGTCTTTAAGGTTGCTTTGCCTAGGCACTATTCTACGACTAGACTTAATGGATAATAGCTGTTGTCTTATCCTTTCCTTCATAGTTTGACGGTTCTGCCCAGCTTTTTATCAAACAGCCCAGTCGGACAGACAAACAAAAAGGATAGTTTAAGACATTCCAACTGCGTATCGATTTCAAGTAAACGTGTGTGGACACCCGCTTTAATGGCACTGTAAATCTGTGCCCAACCCTCCTCTTTACTGCCCATAAAACGAACTACCAGATACGCATCACTCTTATTCTGTAAACAATAAGAGCCATTTTAGGTGGCCAGCTCCAAGAAGCTTGGTGGTAGCGTTGCAGTGTTTCTAATAGCGTATTACAGACGGAAACGGACGAAAGTGCGTGAGAAACGTTTATCTGGTTGTTATATTGGTTCCGAGTCACTGGGTGTGTACTTAGTTTTTTTTTTTTTTTTTTTTTTTATACAACTGGATGACAAACAAGCTGACGGCCCACCTGATGGTAAGCGGTTACCGCCGCCTATTGACACCTGCAATAACAAGGAAAAGTCACTTCATATTGCAGGTGCGTTGTAATCCTGGGGCCTAAGATGAAATGCCGTCCATGCCCAGTAATTGCACTGGCTACCTTTCCCTTCAATCCGAAACACAGCGAACTGTTTCACGGCTGAAATAAGAAAGGCGGTGGTACCTACCCAGACGACCCTACATACAGGTCTACCACCTAGTAGTTAGTGTTGAAGTTGTATATGAATCTGTACGTTTTTACTTAAATCAGACTAAAGGTCTCTCGCGATGGCCAAAGTGGTCTCCGTCATACCGTACCCTTGGAGCACTGCTTGGATGTGTTGGCTATTTTGAAATGAGGTAGGTAATCGTATCGTATAGTAATTGAGATGTTGCCTAAGTTTGAATATAGCGCTATTTTTCACAAATTCAGTAAATATACGCTACAGTTACCAATTTAAAAGATATGGAATATTGTTGAAATTGTACTGTTAAGAAAATTTAAAAACTTCGTCGTATAATTTTTCCAAAATTTATCAAATATATAAATGATATTAGATTGTTGACATGAATAAAAACTACTTTTTAATATGACAACTATGAATAAAAACATACATGTTACATAGTAATTATCAATTTTGACCGTATACCCATACATATCTAAGTAATATAGGAACATGTGACGTCACCTGTTCCGTAAAATTTATATGGAGTGTTTTTGAACAATGCGCCACAACACATCAAATATACCACTATATCTGTGAAACTATTGATCTTAGACATACTGTTTCTTCTGCAATATTTCTCTATGAGTTTCAAACTTCTTATTCATGAAAGAAAAAACAGCTGTCAACTACCTTATTATGTATATATTTCCTATATAAGGGACAGCCACGACGTAAGTTAGTTTTAGGAAATCTTAGCATTAGTTTCAGATGATACGATGATTTATCGATACAACAAAAAACAAAACCAAAAATAGGTATAAAAAATGTAAAAGGTTGATATCCGTATAAAGATTACATATGTTTGTTTAAAAATGACGTAAATTTAAAAACAAAAGGATTATTAAGTATCGCTTAACCGTTCACGATAGATCATATCGATTTAGTATCCAATGATTCACACCATCACACCACTTCCATAATCGTTTCCGGCAATCGTCACAAAGAAGGCGGTCGATACTTTGTCCTTTTCTGCCATTAACACAAAAAATACGACATAACAACACACGAGCATAATTATTTGAAATACTTAGATAAGTCGTCGTAGGTGGGATCAATTAGATTACAATATACGGATTAATGTAAACATAAATTAAGTTTCTTAATTTTATTTAAAAACATGTTGGGCTTTAAATTTTTATATAGAAAATGTACATTAGCAGAAGGTATAAATTTTTTTTTTATACAAAGCACGGCAATTGACCCAACATCACCTAATGCCGGTTGCCGGAAGCGGTAAGGAGAGTCCATATGCGAAGACAGCTAATGCAGTATAGGCACTGCTCTAGCCGCCTCCGTTTTGCCGGCCCAAAAGGTGATTTTCAAGCCTCTCCTGAAGGACTCCAAGGAGGGAACAGACAGTGTTTTGCCAAAATATTGAAGATCTCCCCTACTGTCTCCTATCTCACTCACGCACACACCTTTTATAGTAAGATATTTTCTTTTATTCGAACCTTGTCCTGGCAATAACGAATACAACAACAAAAATTATCGAATTTAGTTATTTATTCTGTAATTTAGTGCAGGCGTTCGGCAGCTATGCCCATACATACGTTTGGGCGATTCATTTTTATTTATACATTTTCTAGCTATACTGGATATACTTTTCTAGCTATACAGGGTATAGCTATACTTTCAAATACATTTTATTCATTTTATAATTTGACATTTGTGTGAAATAATAAGACATTGGCTGCATTATTTTATAGAAATGTTATAAAATTATCAAATGAATAAGATAAGAAGTGTAATATATTAATTTGACAATTATTTGCTAGTTACAGTAGAGCACCTGTCTCAATAACACCAATAGTTCGATCTTTGGCAACGTATCTGATGTCGTAATATAAATTCAAAACTAAATGACCAGTATAACGACTTTTTCTCAATTCAGAATAACTGATTTAGGGTTATGTGTGAGAATACTTACATAAGTAAGCGCTGTTCTGACGCGACGTACTGAGGTGAAAGTCAGTAGGTTAGTCGATTGGTTTATTATTTAAATTTGAATCATCAAAATCTTATTTGTTTTCACTTAAAAGTTGTAAAAAATATGTAGGACAGTACCTACTTTAATTCATTCACGTCCACCGCAGTAGCTAAACTGCTAGTAACGTCGCGCAATCACACGCACACATACACAGCGCGCGTTTACAGGGGATCTCAGCGGTTTTCATTGTCGCGTCAGTGAAATGCGAAAGTAACTCTGTACGTCGATTTGTTGCGTTTCTAGCTCGAAACAGCTGAATCGATTTAGATGAAATTTGGTATATATTACAAACTAACAAAGAACATAGCCTGACTTTTGACGCGATTACTGACATATATGGTAGTGGAGTCGCAAGTGGCCACTAGTAGATAATTTAAGAAATATAATGAGGTCCTGTATCTGTCATTTGGGTATTTTGTTTTAAAATTTAAACGTTGCTATAAAAACGTTGAAAAAAGGTTAGAAAGCGGTGAAGAAATTAGTAGTATACACCTTGCTCCACTGGCGTAGTGGTAATCGCACCAGGAGACGCGGGTTTGATGCCCGCCTCGAGCATATAACTTTTTCATCGTTTTCTTTCTTTATTTGTAATTGTGACAGTAAAATAGGCGTTATAAACGCACAAAATCAAACTTTAAATGTAATTATCATTATTTTTTATGAAAAATACTTTAAATTATGAAAAATTTTCCTTTTAAAATTGAATAAAGATAAGAAGATTACGGAGAAATTTATGTAATTTACAAGAAAGTGGTGCTTTGTATAATCTTGAAAATCATTGATCTCATCAGACCACTATAATGGTCAATTTCAATGCTAATTTAAGAATAAATGTCTACCTATTATCATTATGTTATTTTGCACACATATTACTCAAACGTTAGAGAACAATTTTAATTAATTTTACATCAAACAAACTTTAAGAACTAAGAATGACGCAAACACAATAAAATAACCAGTACAAGTACGGTACGTAGGTATAATGCGGCAGGACAACGCACTGGTGACATCGCCCCGAACCGGTACCAAATACATAAATTTATTATTTAAAAAAACGGGCCATGCCCACACTTAGCCGAATTGGTTATTATCTCATTCCATAGGTACTCATAAGATTCATTACACACTTATTGGCTAGAGAGCGAATAAAACCATTTTTGTGTGGGACTAGAGACGGGAGCTATGTATATCGATAATCGTCCGACGTCGATATTGCAAAGAAAAAAAATATTTTACGGATCAATTTTTCAATACTCAGATGAAATTGTATCTAGAAATCTAGCTCTTAATTGATTATAATTAATTTGCTAATTGATTTTGTTTACTCAACATTTCTTCTCTACATCCCGCTCCCGCCAGCAGCGTCACACGCCATAGAAAATGTGGATAGTTACAGATTATTTAGTGCTTTGGAAATTAATGACAAGTCACAGTTACGGTTTTTTTTTTGGATCCAATTGTTTTACAGGCCCCAATCTTTCACTGCACAGGTTTTTAATTTGTGAAAATTGTCAAGATGTTTGCCGGGACCTGTATCTAACAATCATTTCGTAAATCATAATCGTAAATCATAATCATGAATCTATATTACTGCCAACACTACCGGGCTGTTCCAAATTTGGGTCACTTTTAAAAATCGTTGTGTTTCTCAAGCCCGGAATAAATGAATAAACTTTATAATTGGAAAAGTCAATGCCATGAAAAAAAATTTTTTTTAATTGTGTAGGTCTCTAGTTTTCTATTGATCGCGACAGGCTATTTTTCTATTCCACTTTTGCTGGTTAAGGTTCTTGTTCTTTTGATTATCCAGCATTATTCTTACACATTACGACCTACGATGCTATGTTCAATAATTCACACAACAAAGATACTTGTCTCAAAAATATTTATTACAAACTATTGTAGGATGAAAAATGTATATTTCTAAACAATCTACTAAGATTGTATGATATTTTCTACGGGCCTTGAGAAACCCGTAAATGTCATATCGACGGTGATATAACTTTGTTTACAATTTTTCTGTGGGAATAAAAATTAGACTTTACTGAAAAAATATCTGAGGCCAAACTACTTCGGTTACATTGATTATAACCAAAATTTAGCGATTGAACAAAACCTACCAATCAAAACCTACCTACCAATTCAACACGCCAAGTCGTTAAACGTTAAGTCAGTCTAGTTCAATTAACTATCGGGTTAGGCATTCAATTGGATGCCGGCGTTTGATCGAAGGGCTAGCCAAACAACTAAGTGGCGAATTTAAACAGACGGCGGCGACATACACATATCTACACTTTAAAAAAAGGTATGATTCATCAAACGTTTTATTGTTATCAATAGTTATATCGACATTATAATTTGGTCTAGTCTATCGATGAAACAGCACATCACCAACGAAACCAGTTGGCGTGTTAATTGCGGTACCAAATTCGTATCGGAATCATTTGAATATCCGTAATTTATGGCAACGGCGGAGACATAACCGAGTATCATCACTACTTGTGGCGAGTATGTGTGTTAATGTACGCATACATTATATGAAATGTCCAAAATGCTGTTTTTTTTATATTCAGACGGAGGTAATGGCTCGACATTTGAGAATAACGATTGGGTTACTTAAGGTGATATATCTGAGTGTGTGTAGGTGAGATGTCGGAATTGTTATTAGAACTACTCATGTGTGAGTAATGTATCATATTCATTACCGTTATTTATATTAAAAATCAAAAATATTACCTTCTCCACTGGATATTCACGCTACGATAGCACTACTGCATATTAAAAATAATATTCTTACAATGACACCCTATTATCTAGCCCATGTCAGCCATCATTAAGAGCTTGTGCTATGGATACTAAAAGGGAGAAATTTAGATAATGACAAATAAGGAAAATCAAAAGGAACTGGATACTATGGATTTATATAATTAGTCATCACTAATAAAATAGACTCTTAATACTTAAAATTTATCTTTTAATTTCAGATCAACCTGTGGTCCTCTGTATATTTTTACTGCGTAATGCAGGCGTCTTTAATGTACACACAACAACACATCAGGTGTAACAGTTGAACTACGAACGCCGCCTCTGTCACAACTAGGTGGCAGACCCGTATGTAGGGTCGTCTGGGTAGTACCACCGCCTTTCTTATTTCAGCCGTGAAACAGTTCGCTGTGTTTCGGATTGAAGGGAAAAGTAGCCAGTGTAATTACTGGGCATGGACGGCATTTCATCATTAGCCTCAGGATGACAACGCACCTGCAATATCAAGTGATTTTTCCTTGTTATTGGCAGGTGTCTATAGGCGGCGGTAGCCGCTTACCATCGGGTGGGCCGTCAGCTTGTTTCTCATCTAGTTGTATAAAAAAAACGTAATAACGGCGATCTCAAGGTCAAACTGTTACGCTTGATGTGCTGTAATCTCGAAAAATAAAAATAAAGTCACCTAAAATCAATCCCCCAATATTCCAGTCGTAAAAATTAACATCGTAATGGCACGGTAAAATAATTTATTTAAAGTAAAATCGTAAAAGAAAACACCAAATAGGCCAAACGCCTCTCGTCTATGAGTACGTACAGACTTAAACGGCAGTTAATTTCCTTGACGTTTATGATTTCGTGTAACTGTTAACTCGTTTTTAATAAGAATTTAGTTTCTCACTAGCTGTATTTTTTGTTACTAGCATATTATCTGATCACAGACGGCCATTATTCTGAAAATTGGGAAGCTCAGTTGAACGCCTTTTAGCGATCGTAAACAGAACTCTTCAGAAATATTTTTGTTTAGCTCACTTTTTAAGCTTTTTTAACTAAATTGTGATAGGGATGTGTTTCAATGATAATTTTATGTGCCTTCCAAAGCACGATGGTTTTGGTCACACATCCAGGCCTAGACAAGATGCCATTTGACAATCGCTATCGCTATTGCTAATTGCAGTATTTGACATTTGCAAGCGAAAGTCGATCGAGGGCATATGACAAACCCCAAACACTTTCTGCTTAGCGATTATCGAAACGCATCTTTTCTGGGCCCTTAGACTCTAATATGGAAAAACTTTGCATAACCTTCATCGCTCAATGAAAAAGATTAGTATGCATCAATCCTTACTTTTTTTATTAACCTTTTAGATGGTAGTGAAGATTTATTGTTAGCTTAGAATTTCATCAAACATTGAAAAGCAAATTATAAACTCAAATCGAAATAACGATTTTATTTCACCACCAAAATCCTTTCATTACCATAACGCAAAATCGAGAAACAACAATGGCGGGATTTACAAAAGCATGCGACGGGTCACGGACGCGTGGTAGGTACATATCGCACCATAAAATAGGAA
This sequence comes from Nymphula nitidulata, assembly GCA_947347705.1. NCBI lineage: Eukaryota > Metazoa > Arthropoda > Insecta > Lepidoptera > Crambidae > Nymphula > Nymphula nitidulata. The sequence goes on from OX374618.1 coordinate 2,311,293, forward strand.
AAAAAACTACATTTTGAATCTAACTTTTTTCCCGTGACTTTTCGGCCAGTTGCAGCGCGGTAACTTTTTTATACGTATTTACGCCTGGCACAATGCATAGGATCATGACCGTAGAGATAAATGAAACGTGCCTTTTATAAAAAAAAAGCTCCGATCGTGGGTTTCGACGTCCGATTTAAGTGGATATGGCCCTGTATAGAAACGAAAGTGCATCAGACTTACATTGTTAGTATAGAAGACGAATTGGATGTGAGAAATTAAACTGGATGTGGTATACAGTGTAGAAAACTTAAAGATAGAAGATAACTTTCATTTGTTTTGTGATGTCTTAAAATCAGTGATATCTTAATAATAAATCATTCCTTATTACTAAATGCCATTACAACATACAAGAATTTATTGGTGATAAAGAAAATGATAAATAAAAATAAAACATCCTTCAACGTCTCATAAAAAATCGAATAATGTTTACACATCCTACGGGAAGCCGTAGCTACTGGCGTCTGGCCAAAGCCGTGCAGTCCAACTTCTGTCAACCCTCGCTGCCCCCGTTGAGATGTTCTGACGGCTCGCTAGCTCACAAGCCGCAAGAGAAAGCCGATCTCTTGGTAAAACTCTTTGCTGCTCACTCCCGAATCGATGACTGCAACTCACAGCCACCAACACTCTCCCACTGTGGCCACACAATGCCCGATATTCGTATTAGGCAATGTGATGTACGTGCGGAGCTTCAGTCAATCGACGTCCGGAAAGCTAGTGGACCTGATGGCATTCCAGCGATAGTACTGAAAAACTGCGCAGCGGAGTTGTATCCTGTCTTAACGCGGCTATACCGTCTTTCTCTCTCTTCTGGGTGTGTTCCGGAGAATCTTGGAGAGAGGCCAATGTGCAACCGGTCCCCAAAAAGGGAGACCGATCAGACCCAGCTAACTATCGCCCAATAGCTGTCACCTCAGTACTTTGCAAGGTCATGGAACGGATCATAAACCACCAGCTGATCAGATACCTAGAAGATCACTCATTAATTAATGATCGACAGTACGGGTTTCGGCCGAAACGGTCAACGGGTGATCTTCTAGCGCACTTTATGCATGTCTGGGGTGAAGCTATTGACAAACGTGGTGAGTCAGTGGCAGTTCGCCTTGATATTGCCAAAGCGTTTGATCGGGTCTGGCACAGGGCTCTTCTCTCCAAGCTCCCGGCATACGGTCTGCCCGCTCAGCTCTGTAACTGGATTTCCGGCTTTCTGCATGAGCGAAGAATCCGTGTCCTCGCAGATGGATGCGCTTCGCGGTTCATGTCAGTGAATGCTGGTGTACCACAAGGCTCTGTTCTATCCCCCACACTCTTTCTTCTTCATATCAATGACATGCTTCCGTTAGGAAGCATTCATTGCTATGCGGATGACAGTACAGTGCATCGGGGATATTACGGTCGCCCAGGGGCTGGGCGCGCTGAAACCGAGAGAGAGAGAGAGAATCTTACCATTGAGCTCAACAGGGTGTTGAACCTCGTATCTGAATGGGGCTCTAACAATCTTGTTGAGTTCAATGCTAAGAAAACACAGGTGTGCGCGTTTACAGCTAAAATGTCGCCGTTCCTTCCCCTTCCGTCTTTTCAGGGCACGACTCTTTCGGCACAGGGCTCCCTAAACTTGCTAGGCATGGAGATATGTTGCGATCTGAATTCCAGGAACTACATCGAAACCGTGATCAAAACAGCTTCACGGAAGCTCGGTGTCCTAAACAAGGTGCGTCGATTTTTCACGCCTGACCAATTATGCCTGCTTTATAAAACTCAGGTCCGGTCTTGCGTGGAATATTGCTCGCACTTGTGGGATGGCTCCGCCAAGTACCTACTCGATGCCCTGGACAGATTGCAGCGTCGTGCTGTCCGTATCGTGGGCGATGTAGAGGTCACGAACAACCTTGAGCCTCTGCAATTGCGTCGAGACATTGCGTCGCTTAGCGCCTTCTATCGGTTATATCACGGAGAGTGCTCTGAAGAGCTATTTGACCTTATCCCACCTTCCCCCTTCCTACTCAGGAGCACGCGTGCCGGTCTTCGGAGTCATCAATTCACTGTCTCCACCTCAACATCACGTACAAAGAAATTTAGTAGCTCTTTTCTTTGTCGTACTTCCAGGACTTGGAATTTTTTGCCAGCACATGTGTTCCCTCCTTCTTATAACATGGGGTCCTTCAAAAGAGGCGTGAAAAAGCACCTTTCGGGCCGGCAAGGTGGAGGCGGCTAGAGCAGTGTCTGAACTGCACTAGCTGTCTTCGCATATGGACTTTTCTTACCGCTTCACATCAGGTGGTGTTGAGTCATTTGTCGTGCTTTGTATAAAAATAAATAAAATAAAAAAGTTTTATATCATAAGTGTTAAATTGATAATGTTTATTTAATTGTTGTAGTTTATAATTTGAGATTTATTTAATAACATAAAATGTAATTGTTATCTATTATAGTTTGTCCTCATAAATTGCAATGCCCTTGCAGGGCGTCACATGTAGACCTATCTTATACCTTCCACCGTATTGTATATATGTAATGTGACTAGCAATAAATGATTTTGAATTGAATTGAATTGAATAATAATGAATTTTAATATAAAGATAGAAAATTGACCAGTTACAATTAGGATTATGTGATGACTTACGGAACTGAGACGTGGCCGCTTACAATGGGCCTCGTAAGAAGGTTCAATGTCACCCAAAGGGCAATGGAGAGGGCTATGCTCGGGGTTTCTCTGCGTGATCGAATCAGAAATGATGAGATCCGCAGGAGAACTAAGGTCACCGACATAGCCCGAAGAATTGCGAAACTCAAGTGGCAGTGGGCAGGCCACATTGCAAGGAGGACTGACGGCCGTTGGAGCGGAAAGGTCCTCGAGTGGCGGCCGCGTACCGGGAGACGCAGCGTTGGTAGGCCTCTCACAAGGTGGACCGACGATCTGGTGAGGGTCGCGGAAGCCGATGGATGCGGACAACGCAGAACCGATCGGTATGGAGATCTTTGGGGAAGGCCTATGCCCAGCAGTGGGCGTCTCTCGGCTGAAATGATGATGATGATGAATTTGGATTAATATTTATTAATTTAACACTTAATGAGAAGTACTTAATGTAGTGACGACAGCACATCAAGTGTAACAGTTGCATTACGAAAGCCGCCTCTATTACCGACGGAGTTAAGGCGGTCTCAAGGTGAAACTGTTACGGTCTGCTGTCGATTGTACATCTACTAAAATATCGATATCCATATTTAGCGTTGACGCCAATAAGGTACATCACTAATAGGCAAGAAAAACAAATTCATAATTCTTTAGGTTTCTAACTATAATCAAAGTTTTACAAAAGTTCGAATTTTTATGAAAAATAAATACATTAAATAATTATACCATATCCATAATCGGATTGGTGGATCTGTCTGGAGCGACAGCAACAAAAGATAGATTCGGTAACAAGATATGATATTACTTTTTTGGCGGCCATACGCATGGTTGGGGGATCGCGGGGAAGAGGGAGGGGGTCACCCTAACTCCGCAGTCAGGTGAATTCCACATCGCAGTTCCCATACTTTTAATGCATCTGTATATAATCGAAGGCTAATAATTTATGAAGGTTGCACTATTACGTGAAAATTTTGTAAGGAACCTCTTATATTCTACATTATTGGAATCTATATAATAAGAAATTAAATGAAATAGACGACGAAAAAATATATGAAATAGATGATGATTCGACTGCTAGATAACATAAAAAACAACAAATATAGGTATAGGTAATACTAATAAGACCTTAATAAAATCCATACAAACCATCATCTATTACTTACAGTCAGTGACCCTATAAAACCTACTACTGGTATATGAATAATAATAAAGATCAACAAATTACAGAATAACTGTCAATATTCATTAATTACTATCGATTAATTGGGCTGTCTACGAGTGGAGTGTTAATTTGTAGTAGGTTTTTTTATTGTTATTTATAGATTTAAAACTTTTAATTAAAGTGAAATTGCAATTTAAATATGGGTGATAAGTATGACATAGTATTTTTTTCTAGTTGAGCGCCGGATTGAAGAAGAATTGGCATCTCCAACTTACGAAATATCGCTGCTAAATGTTTAGTTCATGCAGTAAGTAAGACGACCGGCAACCCAACCCTGTATAGGGATAGGATAGATTAAAATCGGTACCTATTCTACCTGTTCCTATATTTAAAAATAACTTATCCAATTACCTATACCTGTTCCTAATATATATTGAAGAAATTTCAGGATAAGCAGTAGATATCATTGGTGTAAGAAACGATAGTAATCTTTTGTATATGATTTGAATGAATTTAAGTCTTACTTTTCGTAAACATGAAAATAGACCATGAATAGAAAGATAAGAATAAATGACTACAAAAGAGTAAAAAAAAAATATAAGCCCAGTTATTCATTTCTTGCCACTTACTATCAACTGAGTTATTGAGTTACAGATATAAGTGATATATAACATATCCGTCGATCTGAAAGATTTCATTATGTTACTGATGTGTAAAATTTATGTAGTATATTTCATATTTATATATTTAGTTTATTTTATATGTATGTATTGGTATTTTAACTTTGTTTAGTTGAGTTTGTTCAAAAATTTTCTTTTTTATTGCTGTGCACCGCTTTTTGAGTTTTCTGCTTAGCCCCTGGTTGACTAGAAGAGAATGCCATCAGGCGTTAAGTCCGACATTAGTAAAATTTAAATAAATAAACATTCACTCTTTTTTTCTAAGTATACATTCTGCGCAACTCTGTCGGAATGAAGCTTACACTTACAGATTTGTTTGTCGGAGCCAACGACGTCCAACAAGTATTATTAATAATCGTGTCGGCCCGACCACCTTCCGATTTGCTCGTGACCTTGAGGTTACCCGCTAAAGTCGGAACGTCTGTTACGGGTTTTACGCTTTCTGTAGAATTTACAGGGTAGACAACGCGTGAATAGTGTCCAAAGTGCTACGAGCGTCTAAAGCCTGCGTAACCGCCTTAACATCAGGCGGGCCGTACGCTATTTTGCCATCCATATACCTCACGTTACCCAAAAAAATCACCCATATATTATAATATTTATTTTCTATTTCGTTGGGTTATTTGAATATAAAAAAGGTGAAGTAGCGACAGCCCTGAAGAGTACTTACAGGTGCTTATCGCGCTCTTACCGCGCGAGCTGCTTATTTCCTTCAATCTCAAACCAACTTACTACTACCTACTTATCAGTCGTACGACTATAACTCTTATCACACAAGATATAGAATTCAATTGCTATCACAATAAGTTAGTCGGATACTGTAAGAATCTCCATCTTTGTCGCGCGGGTGTCGTTTCATTAGAGCTCCAAGATTAACTTATTAAATTGCGGGAGATTTGTTGGTTTTTAACCGACTTCAAAAACGAGGAGGTTCTCAATTCGGCCGGTATGTTTTTTTTTTTTTTTTTTTTTTTTCTATGTATGTACACCGATTACGCCGAGATTACTGATCCGATTTACGTGATTCTTTTTTTGTTCGATGCGAAATAGCTGCCATTTGGTCCCATAAAAATTTTTTCAAAAACAGTTCGGTACTTTGGTTTTAAATTAAAAAAAACTGAAATTATTAAGTCGTCTACATATGCGAAATTGCGAATTTTTGCTTTTCAAATGACTTTTTAGTGAAACGATACGATAGTAGGAAACAATATAAGTTTACGGTCACCCATCTAGCTTCGACCGTAGAAAGTTACCACTAAAAATTGTGAAACAAAAATTTTAAACAAAAATTAAAACCGACTTCAAAAAACTGAAAAGGATAAAATAATTAAATTTGAGTAGGTATTCATCCTCTACAAACATATTTTTGGAGTTGGTGCTAAGTGGTTTCCAAAAACAATAGAAAGTGAAGCACCGACTCCAAAAATATGTTTGTAGAGGATGAATACCTACTCAAATTTAATTATTTTATCCTTTTCAGTTTTTTGAAGTCGGTTTTAATTTTTGTTTAAAATTTTATTGTTAAAGAAAAACAGCTACTACTAGAATTGTTAACTTATTTTATTCAATCATATTTGAATTTTTTAATAAATATTTTTTTATTTGTAATTGTAATTTTATTTATTTAGTGCTCGTGTACCGAAGACAGCACGTCAAATTTCACAGTTTATCAGACAAATGCTCGTTACGTGCTTGTCTATTTTTTTCCTATATGTTTTATTGACTATCTACGCGCTCTTTTACCATGCTACCCCCATATCTACACTACGCAATGCATTTTTCACAGTTTGCGTATCGAGCATTTCACAAGTTGTGACGTGTGGGTGTGGGTGTAACAGCATTTATAAATAATAATCCACAATAATAGCTTAAATAAACCACAAAATTTTAAAATTTTCAAGCATAGTTTCCTATAATGCTTGCATTGACGGTGTTTAATTATTTCTACTGGGATGAACCAAGGCAAATATCTAACCCAAAGTAAGCGTTGTATATTTTCAGAAAATAAAAATAGTTATTTTTCAGTAATTAAAAATGTGACAATAAAAACATTAAAATAGTACTATTATTAATCTGTGACTTAAGTAAAAAAAAAATCAATAAATACGGAAGCTCCTTGATTTTTTAAACTAAGTTCAAACCAGAGTTTATAATAGTATCGCGATAAGGTAAAGAATAATCATCTCAAAAGAACTGAAATACGCAGACAACGAACGATTGAATATAATACATGAATAAAACATCGCCTTCGTAGTAGTAATCAGATAAGTCTTTAAAATGTTTGCAAATCCTTCCAAATACCACCTTGAGCTTTATGAAAAACTTAATGCACTTTAATTTTAAACAATCGACAGTGATTATGCATCACAATTCAGTAAAAACAGACTAAATAATAGCGGGGGAGTAGAATCGCGCGGACGATGCGCGGGCGCACCTGCCGGCAAGCCTTTGATGGCTAATCATAACAATTATCGCGTGCGCCGCCGCGCCGCGGGGAAGGTGACCTCTGGGTTGCCATACTCAACACTCCATATGTATTTACCCATTCATTGGCTTAGACATCATCCTTGAATAGCATAACTATTGTCGAAAGCTGATTTTGATGACATCAAACAAACGTTTCCTAAAGAAATCTCTTACACAATCATTTTATAAAATAAAAATTCCGTCACATTTACTTAAAGGTAAGTACTAATATAACACACAGTTACGTTAGTTGGTGTTGTGTATATATTTTGTGTACTTAGACGACACTATAAATGAAATGCAATTAACACCGACGCTAATTGATACTTATTTGTTCAATTAACCTTGATAGATATTTCTCACAATTAATCAAAAATCTATATTTCATATAGATTTCAACAAATAACTATCTGATTGTTCAAATGACAACTTAAAAAGAATTAATAAATACATTCTATTGAAGGAAAATATCATTACTGTTTGTAATAATGTGCAAATATCATATAGCGCTTTAAATTGCAATGATATTATTTGAATAAGCTTAAGAAAATTATAATCATTTTAACTTGAACTTGAACCCATGATCAACACCATCCCTCAGTACATTTCAAACATTTACTATACCATTAAAAATAAAATCAAGAACTGGTAGTACTATTTTGGATGTATTATATGTAGTACTGTAGTGGTGTAATATATTATTTTTTTACTGAGAAATTCGCACCAAACCTTAACATGGCAACACTAACACAATTGCATCGACCAAGGCCGTGGGCGGCGCCTGCGCAATGTCAAGGACGCCATGACCCACTTCCCGGCAGGCTGCGGCGCGCGCTCACGTGCACTGATGCGAGCTTTGTGATACAGTATAAAAGCTTTAGCTTTATATGAAACTAGTGTTCTCTCGCGGCTACGCCCGCTGTTATCGCTGCGAAAAGTATCCTATGTCCTTCCCAGGGTCTCAAACTATCTCCGTAACAATTTTCATGAAAATCGGCTTATGTTTGTAAAGGTAGTGTTATGGATACTTATCCTAATTTCAAGAACAGATCCTGAATTCCTTCCAAGCTGCACCTTCGGGTAATCCCGCTACATTGTCGACCCGGTTTTAATTTTTAAAAAACACGCGATAAGTAATTTTCATAACAAACTATCAACATAAAATTGGTCTACACACGATATCATTAGCGGAGGTGCAGCATGCGGGGCTACAGATGGGAAATATATTTAAAAAACCAATTAGCACACTGTTTCTGCTATTATCCTATCTCATTCCTATCCTGCGATAGGAATACGGGATAGTAATAGGATAGGCGTAATGGTTTGGGCGCTCTGGTTTCGATTACGAAAACGAAGCAACTTTCGCCATGGTCGATCCTGGGTCAGGTCGATCATAAATTTATAATCTCGAACTCCTCCGTGCTTCGGAAGGCACGTTAAGCCGCTGGTCCCGATTGTTACTGCAACCGCTTTAACCCACCCACCCGCATTGGGCTAGCGTGGTGGTGTAATGGCTCTAGCTTATCTTTTGTTTCTCCTAAGTAGGAAGGCCAGTGCCCAGCAGTGGGACGTATATAGGCTCGTGATGATGATGATGTTGATTCCTATCGCAGGTCTACTGGTAGAGCTTTCACTCATAATCATCATTTATTCATAAAAAATAAGCAGTGCCTTTGTACTCAATAGTTTTTGTATTCTCACTGATTTGTCTGTATTCTCACTAATTTGTCTTTTGATTAGAAATTTAGACTATACAAAACATTGAAGCCGCCGTTAAAAAGACATTAACGCGTTTTCTTTGAAAATTTTTGAAATTAAAATTAACCTAAACAATAAGACTCAAGTATTCATTCCTTACAAAAATTCTACAGAGAAGCTTTCACGGACTGCTTTATTGACTTGTGAGTATGCTTGTGAATTTCAAGGAATATATGTAAATGTATCAAAGTCATAAGATCATCAATAATGTGGGTACGATGACTCCACATCCTTTTTTATATAGTATAAGCTATCCACATCAAAATTCAGCTACCTCAGTGACCACAGAAAGCAGTGATAGTTACCCAACGTTGATTTACTGATACGACAAAATCACATATTAATAAAGTAAGTTTTATTTTGAAATTAAATAATTAATAAATAGCAGCACCAACAGTTCGCACCTAGCTATAAACGTTTTAACACACCATAAGTCAAATATGACGCGGCAGTAAAGCAGAAAGCTAAGCCATAACACGCGGCGCGGCTCACGTAGGAGAGTGGCTGGAGCAATAAAAAATGGGACCGCTATAAGGCAATAGGTTCTATTCCTTTATTACAATAAGGCTCTTGCATCATCGTGGAACAAACACATTAAAATTTTGACCATCATATATTAAAATGCGCTCAGACCATTTCGTAATGTCTAAGAGCGCCTTCACATTAGCGTTTGTCCAGCGTAGGCGTTCGATGAACTTATACGCAGTGCAGACGACGCGACAACGTAACGCGCGCGTCGCGTTTTCGCAGTCTTTCAACTTCAGTTAATTCAACGCAACGCAACGGGGGAACAGCTCGGGCGCACCCTCTCTGTTCACTTGTCAAAAGAAACTTGTTCGCATTATAGTAAACATTAAACCTACAGAAAGCTGTAAACCATTTTTTCAAAAATATAAAATACTTTCACTGCCTTGCATATACATTTTTGAGATTTGCAAATTTGTTCGGAAATATAGTGAGTTTTATTTAAGGCGTGAGGATCTACCTACAAAATATTCTATAAGGCATAAAAATAAGCTGATTGTTCCATCTGCTCGGCTAAATCTATGTTCATCTTGTACCTATAATATGTCCATCAAGATCTATAACAGACTACCAGATAAACTACGTCAAGAAAAACACGATAAAATATTTATAAAATGCTTAAAAGAAATTTTATCACGTAAATGCTATTACAGTCTCCAAGAGTACCTAAATGACAAAATAAATTAAATTATAAGAGTGTCTAGTTATTATTTATCTGTTAACTGTTATACACAAATGCATGTACACATAAATAAATTTAAATAATTGGAAATTTTTTGTTAAATGAGTAAGACGTCGTCCTCTCCTCTACCCATTGCGATGCCCGACAGGGTCCATAATCTGATCTATATAATTATGTGTAACACCTATGTACTATATTATGGTTGCAATAAATGATTGAGTATTGAGTATTGAGTATTGAAACGCTGCGCTATCGCGGCGCAGACGTCACACAATTTCGTGTACTTACGTAAGTTACGCGGCGCATGCGTCGCGCACGTGCGACGCTAGCGCAGCGTACTCATGTGCCGCAGCAGAGACGTCGCGACAACACGACGGGTGCGTTACGTTGTCGCGGCGTCTGCGCTGCGCATACGTTCATCGAACGCCTGCGCTGGACAAACGCTAATGTGAAGGCGCTCTTAGGGAAGTCATTTTATCACCGTGGATAGTTTCTTATTCTGCCTTTATAGTTACACAATAGTTATAGTTACATCAACAAATAAATGAGTACACGTAAGTACTCGTCTAATAAATTTATTTGATGTTGACCTTAAAGTCAACGTATCTGTAAGATAAGTTGACTTCAAGCAAGCCTCAAGTAGCAGTGGGTGGAAAAGTCTTCGAGTGGCGGCCGCGTACCGGGAGACGCGTTGGTCCCCCACAAAGTGGACCGACCTTCTGGTGAGGGTCGCGAGAAGCCGATGTATGCGGGGAGCGCAGGACTGCTTGGTTTCGAGATCCTTGGGGGAGGCTATGCCCAGCAGTGGGGCGTCTTTCGGCTGATATGAGGACGATGATGATGACATATAAAAACACTGCTGCTTCTGCTACTGCTGGTAGAAATTTCAATAGAAATAAGCAGTGTCTTTGTACTCAACTGTTTTATGATAGTTCTTTTGAAACTTTTGTGTGAACATAAAAAGACAAAATCATAATAAAATAAACACACAATACAATAAAATATTATGCAAATCGAAAAAACCTGTCACAACTATTCCGTCTTAATTTTCATTTTAAATCGGCATAGCCTCGCCCATCTTTAATCCACACAACTCGAAACATTCACATTCATATAAATCTAGAGCAAGTCGCAATTAAATACCTATTTCTTATTATTTGATACACAGAGCGACAAAATCCGTTGCGCAAATGATGCCACAAATTTCCATATCGGCTACAAGATATTGATCACGAAATTCTACAGAAATAACGGGACTGGCGATACACATGCGCCAGCGGACGACGGAACTAACTTTTAAACGTATTACTATTTAGAATATTATAGGAAATTGAACTTTAATGTCATTGGTGATCTGTGCTGCGAACCCGCGCCTTATGCATCGAAAAATTTGTCGTTATGTAGCGACAATCTCTGTTTACATCGACACAATAAAAACCTAGCTGCACACATAGACCGACGGATTTACATTATAAAGTAATACTCATCTTTATATTACTTCGTACAGATTCAAAGTAGTTTTGTAATATTCAATTTATGTGATAGCATGCGATAGTACGAGCTTCAATATTGGAATACATTTGGAAATAATTTGCAAAATACTAAAAGGAAAACTTATATCTAGGAAAAACCTCGTTGAATTATCAAGGAAATATTTATAAGAATTTAATTATCTTTCCGTGATCATAAACCAGAGTTACTTAGATCCAAAATACCCAGCTTAGTGTATGTAGGTGTAATATGGTTATATAATAAACCTGTTTTTTTATTTTTATTTTAGATGGGTTTGAATAGAACATGCTAAAAGGGTAAAAGTATTTTTTTATGATTGTTGTATTATTTATTTCATTTTTTATTTCTTAAATTTTACCTTATTTGTGCCAATCTCAATATTTATTGCACACCATAGAGTAACAGATATTACAATTAAATCATTATAGACCCTGCGCGTACAAATATCCATAGTCAAAGAGAGGACAATAATACTTGTATGCATGGAATCTACCTATAAGATGATATTAATAATTATTTTATTCTGTTTTCTAGCTAATAAACTTCATCATAAAGGGTTAATCTATGTTGTTTTGTAAAGTACATCTAAACAATAATAAGAAAACTACATACATACAAACTGACGGTCTGACGACACGTGCCACAAGATGTGCGCTCACAGCGAAAGTAAACGCGAAAAAGTGTAAGTCGAAAAATCTGTGCAAATTGTATATAGCATCTACGAGAGGTACAGTCAGCAGAAGAAGTGCACACTTTAACACCTTTTCATTATTACATATTGGAATATTCTTGGCAGTTTGTATGAATATAGTGAATAACATTGTACTAGTATTAATCAACTTCTGCTGTCCGTACTTATTGTTATAGCTACCGATCCCTATTTAGAAAAGTCTGTCTATGTTGTTAATGGGATTATGTTTGTAATGTTATCAGTATTGTCACTGTAACATTACATAAATGCAGTCATGTCTCATCAAATGTCGACCAAAAAACATTGGCGGCCAACATGACTATCGCTTCGTTCTAATTCATAATTCATAGGCACACGCCAAACACAAACGTTTGCCTGTACGCTTTATTATATCTTGCCGAGATTTATACATCCGCCAATGTTTGCCACACCTGCTGTTTTTGAGCAACAAAAAGTTTTAGGTGTATACTAAATCTCATTTTTGCAAAATAAAATTGCAAATGATAGAAAGGGAAGCGCTGTCGTGTGCCCATATTAATGCTTTTAAATTAGTATGTTAGGTAACAAATTTCAAGCTATTGGCCCTTTGGCCACTACCTCGCGAGTGATACCTATGTCACATAAGTGGCCAAGATTGCGTCCGATACAAATTAATGAAAGAAGGTGTACATCTTTATTTTAGTTCGAGATTAGAAAAAAACAACCAGAGGGCTGCATAAAGCGTGCCAAGAGTCGGCGCGCCGCGACTTGAGGAGGCTACCGGGTTCGATAGTTATCTTGGCCATTGCGCTACTGTACTACAGTGAAAATAACTGCAACATTAAGGGACCTACAAATAGGTCGCACTTAAAGAGGTATACCACTTACCCAGTGTCTCAGATAACCAGTTATAAATAAAAATCTATTTCATTTACAGAGAGTCATAGAGGTGAGAATAGGGGTTATTTCAGTTAGAGAGGTGCGATTTTTATATAAAAAAGCATTATTCATAAGTTGTAATCTTTATTAGTACGAAATGGAACTAGAAAAGGTAATACACAAAAATAATTAAGCACGTTTTTTATAAACAGTACAGTCTGTGACACTGGGTAAGTGGAATACCTCTTTAAGTGAGACCAATTCGCAGGTTCCTTAATGTTCCAGTTATCCGGGTTTTAGTATACAAAATAAATTGTATAAACTAGACAGTTACAAGAAACACGAACAACGATCATAAACAGTAGCTCTTTACTTTTAGAACAGCGTGAACAAGACCCCAACTGATGGTATTTTTCAGACGTCGAGAAAAACATTTCTACACAAAGAAATATCGACATTTTCTTCCTTATTTGAAAATATTCGGGAACTCACTGTAAATGTATAAATAACCTAGATAAACTAAACCTGTTCCGTTCGCAAAACATATTCAGATTGAAACATATGTAAGTACTTGCTTGTATGAAAGCATCAATTTGATATGTTAAAGCATTAATAAAAGCTTTAGTACAAGCTTTTATTAATGCTTTAACATATCAAATTGCACTCAATTGAACAATAAAGCCACGCCAAGTTAAAAGTAAAGAAAACTATATCTAATTCACTCAGCAAAGATATAAATTAGAAGACGGCAAACGCTGCCTTTGCATATAAAGGGAGAGAAGTATAAAACAAACGGTACAACAGGAAAAAGGCTGTTGAATCCCGTCGACATTGGGATCCACTTTCCCCGAAGGTGTGTGCAAAAAAACAGACGCACGCACCACACACGGTCCCGTTGCGTACCTGCGTATGCGCAGCCTATATGGCCAATGGCCAACGGAAAACTGACGCTTAGATAAGAAAGAAAATTGTTAGGAGTAGAGAGAAGATAAGACAATTATTATGAATTCAAAGGATACTATTAGTACCCACGCTGCACTGTCATCGTGAATCTAAAAAGAATAGTTAGTAAAACATTTTTATATACAACTAGATGACAAACAAGCTGACGGCCCACCTGATGGTAAGCGGTTACCGCCGCCTATAGACACCTGCAATAACAAGAAAAAATCACTTAATATTTCAGGTGCGTTGTCATCCTGATGCCTAAGTTGAAATGCCGTCCATGCCTAGTAATTACACTAGCTACCTTTCCCTTCAATCCGAAACACAGCGAACTGTTTCACGGCTGAAATAAGAAAGGCGGTGGTACCGATACCCAGACGACCCTACATACGGGCCTACCACCTATTCAAACATGGTATATTCGTGAAGACAACAAATTAAATAAATAAGTTTTGAGAAACATTTAATTAGACAAAATAATAAAAGCTTGTATTGTACCTATTTATTTCAGTGAATTAAAATAAAATACAAAGCATAAAAAATACATCTATTCGTTATATGCACCTAAAGCAAATCTAAACAGAACATCCGTGCATTTTTCTGTTGCAGACATTTCGCATGGAAGGAAAAGGTAGCCAGTGTAGTTACTGGGCATGGAAGGCATTTCATCTTAGGCTCCATGATTACAACGCCAAGTACCAAGTGATTTTTCCTTGTTATTGTATGGCTCTATAGGTGGCGACAGCCAAGTGGCTAGCTGTCGGCCCACCTGGTAGGAAGCACCAGACGATCATCAAGTTGACTAAAAAAATTGTAAATGAATTTTAATACGCGTGTAAAGCGGAAATTTTTGAGTCCATTAGGTCATAAGATTTCTTTTATTAATGTAGTGAAATCATTAGCGAAAATTATCTCGCGTTATTTATCGGTATTATACGTACTTATCTAAGTTACAAATTCAGATTTTTATTCCGTAGTGTAATATATTCTTTGGTCTAACTTTATACTCTTTTGAATGTTCATATGGCATCGCTTTTGTTAATTAAGATTTTTTTACAACAAACGTGAATAAGCAAACTTTATCTGTACAGAGTTATTTCGATGCGGTTGCATTCGCTCAGCAAACGGCGCGACACATTTAACTTCGTCTTTGAAGTTAATTAAATCTCCCTTTGATTTACTGTTAATTTTAATTAGGATCAGTCTTTGTAAATCGTGGAAGGGAACCGTGATTACGGCACTTTATAGGGCGGAAAGGTAAATACATAATTATTCTATTTAAAACTGTCAATGAAATCAAAAAGTAAGCGTGTGCTTTAGGATTGCCTTAACGTGTTAAAAACATTTTGTGTTTAAAGACATTGAATTTCAGTTGATTGATAACAGAGTTAATTAAAAACCATAAAGATAATTTTGAAGACAGTGACTTCCGATTTGTATTTACAGAGATACATTACTGGGCGCCCGCAGCTCTACCCGCGTAGATGTCAGTTAGACAAGGGTAGCCTTGTCCATTATTAGGTTGTAATGTATAAATGTTTTTTTAAACGGTGCAGCGTATAGGAGTAAAAATGAAAGTAATGTAACAAGCAGACAGATATAGTTATTTTCGCATTTACATTATTAGTAGATATGGATTAAGAATTTAGAAAACCGTTTCCTTTTTCAAAACAGTATTTTTTATACAAAAAACAGCTAAACACTGACAAATATTCATCATCACGCTAGTATCTCTTTGGTGACGTTTCGGTTACTTATATTTCGACCGCCATATTGCTATATTGAATAATAGTCAAATTGATAAATCATTTTGAATTTCGAACTTGTAAACTATACATGAAAACGAATTATTAGTAGTTTTCCCGGATACTGGATTTTTGGGATATTGTACACCAGGCCGAATATAACAAGTCTTTTATAAAGTTAATAAAAAATTAACGCTGTGTGATTTCCCAAAGTATTTATTAAATTGAAACCACAAACTAAAGCGTACGTGTCATTGACCATCAAAAGTAATTTTGTTTTTTTAGGTCTGACATCGAATATATCATCTGTACCTAATCTTTTATCCTCTTATTACTTACTTGTTGTATCAATTATACTCAGCTAAATGTGGGATTCAAGTGAGACAACAGTAAAAGATCTTAAGGAAATCTTAAAAACCGACGTGAGTCAGAATCACGTTATTCACGCCTAAGTACTGCGAATTAATTTGGGCATATAGCAATAAAGTCATTCTGTATGTACCGCGAGTTCGAGGACCTTGTCGGTCCACAATGCAAGAATGAACAGTAGAATACCTCTTTAAACGTCGCACTGCTAGACACAGGCCGTCCTATATGAGAGAAACACATGAGGATTTTGGGCCCTAACACCACCAGGCTGGCCCAACTGCCGGGATCAACAGCTTAACGTACCTTCCGAAGCACGGAGGAGCTCGAGATAACAAACTTTGATTGTCCCCTCCCAGGATCGACCATGGCGAAAGTTGCTTTGTTTTTCGTATCGAAACCAGAGCGCTCAAACCAATACGCCACCGAGCTCCCTCGCTAATGATTATACTGTGGCGACAAATTCTAGAATCAATGATAAAGTGTCTTGAGACTGTGTCTGAGCACCAACGAGGTTAGGTTTTATTAAAAATTAAACATGAACTGCGAGCATAATTTGGACTTAAAAATCAGAAAAAATATTTAGCTTTCAGGGTATCTTTTATCAGTTCTAGCACTCAAAATAATAAATATTTTTCTAAACAATATGATAGCATACTGTGTAATACATATATTCAATACATACAGTTTCATAGCTCTAGGATCTGTATTTTGTGTTACTACCTAATTATCATGCTAATGGCCTGAATATACACATCCACATTTGCTATTATCCCAAGCCATTATCACCTTTACTGTTATCTAAATAAAAACCGCGATTCTTACTCAATACTAAACTTCGTGTGGACGTCTTAATTATAAATAAATATTTTTACTTTACGACAGCCGATTGCTGTCTGGCATTCTAGCTCTTGTTCTAATGCTCGTTTTCACTAGCATTTGCTCTGCGTAAGTATTTTAGTGATTTTTATCTCAGTCTATTTAGAGGAGATAGAAAGAGACAATTGTCGTTTAGAGTCTCCTAAGTGTTTACGGTTAGTAAAAGTTTATTTTATTTTAGGTTTGCAGCTTACGGTAAACTAAATCTGTTGGATTTACACTCAGTCGCACTTTAAGACTATTTACACTAAGACTATTGATTATCTAATCTGTGGTATAAGTCTAACACGTCATTTCTAAATTGATTCTTTACAAAGGACTCCCAACTAAGTCAGGCTAAACACATAAGTGTGAGGTGTGGGTTGCGTGTTTTAGGTTACGGGTTGGTTGTTTTTGGTTGTTGAGTTATTGAGTTGTGTCGAGGGTTCAGTCCCCGCCTGAGAGACATAATATTTTTTAACCGACTTCAAAAACGAGGAGGTTCTCAATTCGGCCGGTATGTTTTTTTTTCTATGTATGTACACCGATTACGCCGAGATTACTGATCCGATTTACGTGATTCTTTTTTTGTGCGATGCGGAATAGCTGCCATTTGGTCCCATAAAATTTTTTTCAAAAACAGTTGGGCACTTTAGTTTTAAATATAAAAAAACTGAAATTATGAAGTCGTCTACATATGCGTAATTGAGAACTTTTGCTTTTCCAATGACTTTTTAGTGAAACGATATGATAGTAGGAAACAATATAAGTTGACGGTCACCTATCTAGCTTTGAACGTAGAAAGTTATCACAAAAAATTGTGAAAAAAAAATTTTAAACAAAAATTAAAACCGACTTCAAAAAACTGAAAAGGATAAAATAATTAAATTTAAGTAGGTATTCATCCCCTAGAAACATATTTTTGGAGTTGGTGCTAAGTGGTTTCCAAAAACAATAGAAAGTGCAGCACCGACTCCAAAAATATGTTTCTAGGGGATGAATACCTACTTAAATTTAATTATTTTATCCTTTTCAGTTTTTTGAAGTCGGTTTTAATTTTTGTTTAAAAATTTTTCTAATTTACTTAGTCTGGCCATAATTATTGATAAAATTTAAAATAAACAAAATATTACATTTGAATTTGGAATCTGTCATTTTTATATGAATGTTCATAGAGTTTTTTCATTTTGGCGCCAATACATAGTACAATATTTTGCGGCATTAAAATAGAGTGGGGTGATAAAGAGAACCGAATCGCTGTGGTTGCATTACACAAAGTAGGTATGGAGCCAAATGCAATTTTTAAAACTATCCATAAGCTTGGTATTAGTAAAATGTTTGTGTACCGGGCTATTAATAGGTACAATGAGACCTTCTCTGTTTGTGACAGAAAAAGATCTGGCCGTCCACGTATTGTTCGTACGAAAAAGGTGGCCAAAGTAGTAAGGGAAAGAATTTGAAGAAATCCTGTCCGAAAGCAAAAGATTTTATCTCGGGAGATGAAGATAGCACCTAGAACCATGTCGCGTATTTTAAAAGATGACTTAGGACTTGCAGCCTATAAGAGACGTACTGGTAATTTCCTAACTGATAATTTAAAAATAATAGGGTGGTAAAATCGAAACAACTACTGAGGCAGTACGCAAAGGGAGGTCACAGCAAATTTTTGTTTACGGATGAGAAAATTTTTACAATTGAGCAACATTTTAGCAAACAAAATGACCATATTTATGCTCAAAGCTCTAAGGAAGCTTTCCAATTAGTCGACAGAGTGCAACGTGGGCACTATCCGACTTCAGTGATGGTTTGGTGAGGTATTAGCTATGAAGAAGTGACTGAGCCATACTTTTGTGAAAAAGGTATCAAAACATCGGCACAAGTGTATCAAGATACCATTCTTGACAAGGTAGTGAAGCCCCTTAACAACACCATGTTCAATAACCAAGAATGGTCGTGCCAGCAAGACTCGGCGCCGGGTCATAAAGCTCGGTCTACGCAGTCTTGGTTTGAAACGAACGTTTCGGACTTCAACAGAGCTGAAGACTGGCCGTCGTCTAGTCCCGATCTTAATCCCCAGCAATCACACAAATTATGAAAAAACTTAGCTAAATCAAAAACCGACTTCAAAACCCTAAAAAAATAATACCATTTAAGTACATAACTAAGAAAAATGTATGCCACCGTTTCCAGACACATTGGAAAGTGAAAGCACCTAAGTAATTACTTAGAAGTGCCTATCTTTACCATTTCACATAACAATAAAAATAGTTCCCCGAACTTTTTAATGCCCTGTTCACACAGAGTACACGCATTTGGTCATTACATGTAAGTAACATTATTTATTGGCCGTAAATCTGCGCCGGCTCATTAGCCGCGTGGGCACCTTTATGGTCCCGCGCCCAAAATGGTATTTACTCTTTATTCTTAGACGCCATGTTGGTCAAGCAATGAACACCGCCATAGATCATCGATTTATTTCATTCGGAAACTTTTTTAATGGTGGTAACATTTGCAGCCACTGTTATTCAGATAGATAAAACTATCGTAAACATTGTGAGATTTGCTTTGTTTTCTTACTTAATACAAACCAGTAGGCTTTAAACTTCTACACCACCGAGTTGGTCAGTGTATTCATAATTTAATATAGTTATAATTAACTACATAATTAGGATGTAGCCTTTGTTAGAATATGGCGCTATTTTTCACATATTAGGAAAATATACGCTCCTGTTACTCATAAAAACAATTCAAACTTAAAAGATATGAAATTATACTGTTTATAATATTAATCATTTTTTTTCCAGAATTTATCAAAAATGCTGAAGGTATTAGATTGCTTACATCAATTAAAACGACTATTATTATGACCACTTCGAATAAAAACATACAAAATAGATAGTCATTATTGATTTTGTCAATATGCCCATACATTTGGTAGTTATAAAGGAACATATAACGTCACATGTTCCGTAGATTTTCTATGGAGCGTTTTTGGACGATATGCGCCGCTAAACATGAAACATACCACTATATCTCTGAAACTATTGATCTTAAACATAATATTTCTTCTGCAATATTTTTTTATGGGTTATAAACTTCTTATCTATGAAATAAAAAAAAGTTGTCAACTACCCTTTACAAAAACATTATCAAAACCAGAGCACTCCACCGAGCTCCCCGCGATAAGTGTTTTACAGGTTGGTGACGACAATAAACATGGGCTATATTAGTTCATAGAAATGTTTCGCAACTTTTAAATACATCTTCTCCATTTGATAATTTCATGACATTTCTATAAAATTATGCAGCCATGAGCCAATGTTACAATGTTATTTCATAGAAATGTCATGAAATTATCAAATGCATAAGATGTATTTAAAAGTTGCAAAATATTTCTATGAACTAATATAGCCCATTTTTTTATTTATTGTCGTATTATCTGAGATTATCTGAGATTTTTACACAGCAAATAAAAAACTCAAGCTATTCCTCATAGGTATACAAACAATCTAAGGATATCGTACTATCCCGCTAGCATTAATAACAGTAAAACATTTAAATCGGCAAAAAAGCATTTGACTCACGAACGCCATTTTGGGTGCGGGGCCGAATTTAATTGACTTAGAAAATGTCCGAAATAATGGTTGGTTTAGTTTTGTTGCCCGTCGCGTCGCGATTGTCGCAGCGGTAAACGTCGCTATGTTTCCGCGTCGATTGCGACTAAGAATATAAAAGATGTGGAGATGACTAGCTTAGAATTTTTCATGAGTTTTATTTCATAAAAATTAAATTTGCTAAGTACCGGAAAGCAAAAAAATATATATATTATATTATTTTATGTTAAAAGTGGTCGAGAAAATTATTGCTTTACTGAAAATTAAGGATTATTTTATGTAACAGTGTAGGAAGAATTTCATACACATTAGTCTTATTTTGAATTTCTAAAAAGGCAACAGGTGTGAGAGATAATAGGTACGATTATTGACAATATTTGCATTAGTAACAAGTTACTTAGGTAAGTACATAGAAGTACTTTACCTAAAATAAAGTGCTTAGTTACTTACATACTTAAGGAATACAAACAGAACTTTAAGAAAGCTAAAGGTTTGCAGGTTTTGTTGGATTAAAATGATAGGTATTATTATTTTATTAAATTTTATTTCAAGGTTATCCAGTAAATGCTATACAAATATTAGGAAAATGATAAGATATAAGAGATAATGGGTATAAGATAATATAAGTAGACTTGAAAATCAATTTCCTGGGGCGGGATTTTTACTTAATATTATTTTTCATTCCAGACACTAAATTTGAAAATTACTATCAAACATAAAATAACGTGTGGTGGAGCAGTAAGGCAGGGGGTGGTATATTATTATTGGTATTTGAACTCCGCCCAATTGAGCTTCAGAAATGTGAGAGAAATCTAATTAGAGAAACACAAATTCATCATCATCATCACCAGCCTATATACGTCCCACTGCTGGGCACAGGCCTTCCTACATGGAAGAAACACATGAGGAGTTTGGGCCATAACACCACCACGCTGGCCCAATGCGGGTTGGTTCGGCAAACACAAATTAAATATGTTTATTTAATATAATAGATTACTCTTACAGTTTTCTTCCCGATTTTTTTTTATTTGACATATACGTTCTTGGACCCTCGTCGTCTTGAATTAAATAAAAACTACAAAAGCTCTATTATGAAGCTTCTATCTATCCATCTTTTATATAAATAAAATTCAATGTTTGTATATATGTTTGTCCCCTATGCGCTCTGAAACTTTTGATCAGATTATGATAAAACTTTGGTAAGTGTTCTGGAAACGCCCAACATGATTCCTGGATTGTAAAAACATTTTTTTTTTCATTGTAAACCAAATACTGTGTAAAATTTGTAAGTAGGTTATTTTGGAACATGAACTTTACTTGACTGTAGTCAAATAAAGTTAAGAAAACCTACAGCAAATCACTAATCGTAGATTTGATTTTAATCATATCAAATCAAGTCCAAATAAATTGTAATTTTAAATATGGTAATTACATTAAATTTCTAATTGTTGACTTTGAGCATAAACATGAATTTATAAAATTTTCTTGATAGAAAAAGTTCACAAAGCTACCTCTAACTTTTAACGAATTTCAATTTATTGTCAAAATTATATTACTTTACTATAGGGAAAATTGATAAATATGTGAGTCACTATATAGCCAAGAGCTGCTACTAGCGATTTTACTATTTATGTTATGTTCCAAAATAATCTGTAGATTTAAAGTACAATTTTTAGTCATACTTTAGCGTGAGTGCGTCTCCTCCCAACCGGTCCTAATCTTTAATCGTTAAAACAATAGTCAGAAAGCGAACTTTTTACCGCGCAGTAAGGCCGCGGAATGTAGGCTGGCATAATGAGCGGTCAGATTTACTGCGCGCGCGTTGCTTCTCGGAACCCCTGAATATTCGGCGGCGGTATGCCAGTTCGGTTCCCGTGCACAGTTATGTTCGCTATTCTTACGTAACTAAAGCCGAAATAAAACACATTAAACTTTTGCAAGACGGAATTCGTTGCGGTCCTTATTTGGCGAGTGTTTTATTTAACTAGCTCGGGCTTAGCGTGTTCAATTTCCAGTGAAAAATTACAATAGGGCTCAAAATAAATGTATGATGAAAAGAAACAGCTTGCGGCAAACTGGTGCTCTTCTATCTTTGCAAAAAAGATTGTGGCAAAAATACTATTGGAAAGACAATGCCCACTACTGATTAATGTATTGGTAGTCCGGAAACTTAACCAATATAGGTTTGCATTCATTCTTCTATTCCTTTTTAGGGTTCCGTACCTCAAAAGGAAAAAACGGAACGCTTATAGGATCACTTTGTTGTCCGTCTAGCTGTCCGTCATACCACCCTCTAGTTGTACAAAAAAACAGGTAACGCGAGTATTTATGGATACCTAAGTCCATTCATTCGATGCATTCATTGATTGCAGTGCATAGAACTGTTAGAACTATACAGGTTTGTAAGCTGCAAGTCATGATCAAGGTGTTGGTAATTGGTGTATCATCATCTTCTGCGATGCGATTGGTGAGATAGGACAGTTATATATACGTAGGCACCTCCTACCTCAGTTCAGACTCAATAGTTCAATAACTTGCCACTGTATAAATAGTTCAATAACTTGCCATTTTTAAGCTGTTCTCAAATTTGCAAGTCACATCAACATTGAATGACACATATGCAATATACTCTGGTCTGGGAGACGAAACTTCAAAAACAAATACACTATATTGTTTACTGTTTTATATGTCTACTATTGCAATTTTCAAATACAGGGCGGTGCCGTCAATGCGACAATAAATTGAAACATAGGCTATATTCTATGGACTATTATTGCCCATGTTTTGACTCATTGTCGTATTGACGGCACGACCCTCTATAACTAGATATAGGTATTGTTTACTTCCACACTAATTGCAATTATACAAACAAGCAGAATGATATTAAACGAGACCAGTAATTATATATTTAAGTATGTCCAGAGAAAGCTAAAAAGCTCACTCCAGATTGCTCCAGCAAATACCACAATCGGTGTACCAGAAACGGTAAAAGGCAAACCACAGTAAGTTTTTTTTTGGTAGTCAATGTGTATTTTTTACTGCCCACAAGATAATATAAACAAGCATAAAATAAATAAAAATACTTTATTAATGACTGACAATATTGATCTGAGGGAATCATTCAACACGCCCACTACCGGCTGCGCTTCTTACTAAATGACGAGAGGATTTTGTTATTGAAATACTTAGTTGGTAATAACTAAACTTAATGGACGACAATTAATAATAATAAAGTAAGTATAATAAATAAAGTGTATGTTAAACATTAATTAGAGGCCATGATCACAGACCCGATAAGTTATAAACATTACCGAAACGTGATCTACTTTATGAAACTTAATTCAACAAAATATTAATTAATAAATTTTCTGTATAAATTTTACTAAACTTTAAACGTTATAAAAAAGTTATTAAATTATAAATCAACCTAATTATCCTCTGAATGATTTTGCATTTATAAAAAACTCAATAGCTTCAAAACAGCGGATTCTTTGAAAGTTGAGAATGAAAAGCATTAACATATTTGAATATAAATGTAAATTCAATTATGTGATAATAGTTATTATTTTATTTTAAAAGTTAATTATTAGAAAGTATTTATTTATTTTATTCTAAATATCATTTGAAAAAATTAAATCAACATTTAAAAAAGACTGTATTTTTCAGTAATATTTAAAGGAATCATCTCATCCTGATTTTATGCTGGTTTCGATCTTAATTAATTAGGTAAGCGCGATTCAGGATTTTATGAAGAGACGCCACCGTATTTAATCACCATTTCACTTTCAAGTCAATTTTATTATAATTTATCTTATCATCACATGAAGATTATTTACATAGTTAACTGTATTAAATATTCATAATATAATAAATTTGAAAAAACATCCAAAACTTACATTTATTTAAACTGTTAGACTCGTAAAATCAACGCGTAGGCAGCGTAATGGCCGATGCTTTCGAGGTAAATCGGTTTATTTGCTAATTACGAGGCACCAGTGCTATCGCGTGCTGTACAAAATTTTGGCGGTTTTTTCGCTGACGCTGAGGTCACCAGCTATTCTAGAAAGTCATCATTGACTATCAACAACTTACCACTTTGGTAAGCGGTGCCGTTTGAACGGTACTTAATTTACATACGTAGTACGAATATATGGAATTTATTTTAGCGTTCAAGAATTTTACCGTCGGTTCATATTGGAAGACATTTAGGAATGTTCTTGTAAGGGTAAAATACACGCTGGATTGCTATGCGAGTAAAGAATAGTCTTGCTCGTGCTTCAATTAGGTTTAGGGTACTGTTTGCTGCAACTGATGCGTAATTTGTAAGGCTGCCAAAAGCAAACAATAAAATGAGATCTGCCTTATGTCGAAGACAACTGCAAAACCAACAATATCACTAAATACTGCAGTGCCTCCCATTCTCTGTAATTAGGTACAGCTTCAAAGCACTGCTTTACTCCCGAAATTCTAATGATGCATTTGCCTAAGTATAAGTTTTCGTGACTACCACAGGCACCTCAAATGTAAGTTTTCATAAAACGCAAGTTCCGCTTTTATCGGGTAGTCTTGAAAAATGTGGTAGAAAAGGGTTGTTACCAATACTTCACAACTCAGGCGCAGCTACCGTTTTCATGCGATTAGACAGGTGCACGCAACCGCGATCGAGATGTTTCGATTTGATTGGAACTTACAGCAGGGGTTGGCCTTTTATCCAACCCGAAATCAACGATTATTACATTTTAATCATAAATCAGTACAAAAATTCAGTTTTTTCTGCTAACTACACCCCATCGTCACAGACTCGACGTAACGAGATTTTTTCACTACTAAGCGCGGAGGCTACGTAGCGAGACTCGACGTAAGGAGAGTCCCGTCAAGACGTTTTGTTTCATACAAATTTTAATATTACTAATCGATATAACGGTTTATATTATACAAACTTTGCCATTACAAATCGACATTATGGCTTATATCATACACATCAACATGAACTACTAATACTAGGTGGTAGGCTCGTATGTAGGGTCGTCTGGGTAGGCACCACAGCCTATCCTATTTAAGCCTTGAAACAGTTCGCTGTGTTTCGGATTGAAGGGAAAGGTAGCCAGTGTATACTGGGCATGGACGGCATTTCATCTTGGGCCTCAAGATGACAACGCACCTGCAATACCAAGTGACATTTTCCTTGTTTTTGCAGGTGTCTATAGGCGGCGGAAACCGCTTACCATCAGGCGGGCCGTCAGCTTGTTTGTCATTAGTTGTACGTCTAGTTGTGTGCGGAGGGTATAATTCGGCCTACCTACCTAGTCCCGCAATGCTGTAGGTACGTTTTTGTTAGTAATTCAACTTTATAATTCAGTGGTATGTATCTTTATTTAGCACAAACTCCTAAAATTTATAATATAGATAATATAGACGCTTACTGAACCCGTCAAACATCAGGTTCCAGACACAATTGATTTTTCAATTGTCATAGACGGAGGTCTAGGTACAAAGCCACTTGACAGATTAATAACAGAATAATAATTATAAAAAGAAGTATTACATTTAAGTAAACATCGTTAAATCGAGATCTCTGCCAATCCGGAAGGTTGGTTACATTTTATGTTTACTTTTAAAAAATATAGCTTACCAACAAAAACCAAACTTAATACCAGTTATTTAATTAGATTTAGTTTAGCAAAGCAGTTTTTTAATTAGCTTTCTAAACATTAACATATTAAACTTAGCAGATACTAATATAAAAGTACCGCATTCCATGGTATGGGAACGTCACGCTCCTCATTTTTTAATTTTATTTTCTTTATTCACTATTGGTTCCATTACGCAACATACGCACATCATACATAATAAATAGGCAATAAAGTTAACTAGAGTCAACTAAATTAACAAAAGATTAGAAATCAAACAAAATCCTAATATTTAAGACTTTTTTAGCTATTACTCTGCCACACACATTTTATTATAAGATACTATTTTTAGCGATACTATTTTTCTACGTTTTTTTACCTATAAAACAATATTTTTTTATTGTTTTATTAATATTATTATTATACTTAATATTTAAAGTCGTTACCAAAATGCAAAAAACGATGTAGCATCCAATAGAACAACTAGAAAAATTAAAACACTTGAATCAGTTTAGATTAATTTGACTTTTTAACTTAAAATTTCATTTAAATTACTTTAAGTTGATCTATTTAAAAATCTATTTCCATTAAAGTTGGTTGATTAGGTAAATTTTCAAATCATAATTACATGGATAATGAGTAACCGGTAACCGCTTACCATCAGGTGGGCCGTCAGTTTGTTTGCCATCTAATAGTATAAAAAAATAAAAAATGAGAATTGTCAAAATTGCGAATTTGCTAATAATTTTAGCAATAGTAATTATACCATAAATCCTTGAATAAATTCAAACAAACACAATTTTAAAATATTTAAATACCTACCTACAGATAAAAAACACGATAATTTAGTACATGAATTATCAATAATTTTATCTGGATTATTGGAAAAAATTGTTGAGGACAAAAAGCCGGCACCATATCAATTATGAGCACGCACACACCTACACGATTTCATACCAACTTAAACGGACATTTACGTTGGTTTGATTTAAAATCGACGTTCGTATGTGTGGGTGCGCCTATTTTATCGTCAAACCTACTGTCACATCTGAAAAAATGGGTATCCTCAAAGCTTCAAGATATGCATACAGGGCTATTATTAAAACTCCAAAAACCTCAAAACCATTTGAAGATCTCATCAATACAAACCACTCTTACTATAGAACCAACTCTGATATCGTGAATAAATCAGCTGTTCCATACAAATTTCCAAAGGAACTCATCTGAAATGTATGAAACAGCTGATTTTTTTTTCGCTATTTCAGAGTAAAAGTTCTTTATATCGATGACATCTTCAAATGGTTTTGATGTTTTGGGTGTTTAAAAAACAACCCTGCATAAGAGGGTACCTATTTTTCAAGCATTTAAAGTGATAATGGCATCAATTCTGAAAGTTTATACATCAAAAACAATAATGTTGTTTCCTTTACTTTCAAGTAAGTTTTCAATCAGGAGACTCTCCCTGAATCATCACAATCAATACCTAATTGTGATTCAGACCTATGCTTGGATATCTGTTTTGAGACATGCCTACCAGAGACTTTTTTATTTATATTATAACTCAGGTAATGAGCCCTTAAGAATCAAAATTGTAAGTTTTAGGCACTAAAATATGATTGGGCCACATTTTTGGCGCCATCAAATTTTCAAGGCCAAAAGCTTCTCGCAAAAATCTTTTGGTTCATTAGCTACCAAGATTAAAATGGTGTAGTGTAGTGATGTACGGTGTAATGTGTGTTGTGTTCGTTACCTGTTGCGGGTTAGCGCGTTGCTGGCGCGGGGGGTCACGGGGCTCGGGCGCGCGCGCCGCGCTCATGCCTTAGCGCCGCCGGCGCATGCCCCCCACGACACTCGCGCCGTGCTGTACACACAAAATTAAATCATTTAGACACCACCCACTATCGCTATATTCCGTTTAAGTGTGGCTATGAATTTCCTCAGTCGCTTGCTAGCGTCGCTAGAACGAAACGCGTAAAAATCAGCTTAGAACCTTTGATGGTCGCGAATATACCACATCCTATCGTTTCAAAATAAGACTTATACAGGATGGTGCCGTCAATACGACAATAAATTAAAACATGGGCTATATTAGTTCATAGAAATGGTGTGCCACTTTCAAAAACGTCTTATTCCTTTGATAATTTTATGACATTTCTATGAAATAATGCAGACAATGTTACCTATATTATTTCATACAAATGTCATGAAATTATCAACTGAATGACATGTTTTTTAAAGTAGCAAACCATTTCTATGAACCAATAAAGCCCATGTTTCAATTTATTGTCGTATTGACGGCACCACCCTGTATACGCAATGTTTTCTGTATACTTTTTATCTTAATGAGTCAAATAGAAAATCTGGAGAATTGACTACTTGGCACAGGTCTTTCTGCATGGGAAAACATATAGAGAATAGAGAGGTAGCTGAGGGCGTCCTGGCATTATTCAGTGTTATTTTTATCCTAAATCGGACGTCTAATTAGTTATGTGTTCCTGCGTTGTATGAAGGCACCTGAGCTGATTTAGCAAGCGTTATGGGGGGAGTTCTTGATTTTCATAGCAAGCGTACGGCCCGCCCGGTAAGCGGCTACTACTTCTGCGTTGCCTTCCCCATTAAAATCCAGAGATTTCTATTCTTAATTTGAATGCTTATGATATTGTTATTTTGATTGAAAATAAAATTTGACATAATGTATTTCTGTAATTATTTTATTAACTTCATGTGACTTTTAGAGATTTCATCGTGTATTTTTATTTGGAACCCATCGTGGATTTTTAGTTACAATAGAAAAAATAGATACACAGAAAATAATACATAAATCAATTAAGTGTCTAAAGGCATTCTGCCACAGTATAAAGTATATACGCATCCATAAAGACTTTATGAACTTATTTATTTGTATGTATGTTTCCGAAGTTGACTATAATTGATTGATTTACTTTTGTTAATAGAAACGATAGCTTTGTCAACCATTTTTATGTTTTAAAAACAAAAACATTGAAACAACTTTGCATGCTGGATACGTACATACTCCAACCATTTCTATTCTATCTCTGTAGCAACATTTAAAGCAAAATAAATTTATTCAATAGATAATATAATTAATATCTTAAACGTCAGCAAATATACGTTACAAACACGACTATTCTACCTTTCACCAACTACAATCGTTGAAAGTGGGTATAATAAAACAAAAACGGCTATAAACAATTTAAAGGCGACATATTGGCCGGGCATCGAACCGGCACAAAGGTTAACTGCTAGTTCGAAAGTTGTTTGTCCGCGTAATGTCTCTTGTCGCACTGCCGCACTATCCCGGTAACGAGGTCACGTATTAGGACTAGGGCTGACCATTGAACAACGTCGGTACATAAGGTCGCTTTTCACCTGCAAAACATCTTTTTATTTTTAAGACAGAAGCAAGCTACATCCGGACCCCTCATCCACAGAGGAACTCCAGCTGCCGGAATTTCTCGTACTCGTACAACAATGCTGTTAACATTATTGTTATGGCGGCAGATTTAGGTAACATGGTAGCAGGAAGCCTGGCGGACTTAGGAAAGTGCTAGCAAAAGCCCACCTGGACAAATCCTGTCCCCACGGGAATGGAACCCCGGACTAGATCTGAGGCATGTGATCTTAACCACTAGGTCACAGTGGAGGTCAAAGCGTAAATTCAAATTTAACACTAGTGAGGTGCTCTACTGTATTTTGTTTAGTTTACTCGTCTCTCTTGTCAACAGCGATTCTTCTTGACGTTATTGGGAGTAAGCAATGACAGCGGTGGCAATATCACATCATCACCAGCCTATACAGGGTGGTGTTATCAATACGACAATAAATTAAAACATGGGCTAATACTTCATAGAAATGGTCTACCACTTTCAAAAACAACTTATTCATTTGATAATTTTATGACATTTCTATGAAATAATGCAGTCAATGTTATTATATTCCATACAAATATCATGAAATTATCAAATGAATAAGATGCTGAACCCTCTACACCACCGGGCTCCTCCAACCAGGGTAGCAACTAAGCCAAATAAACGGGCCCCCTGATGGTAAGCTGTTACCGTAGCTTTCAGGCGCCCTTAGCATCTAGGGCAATGCTCATGCGCCGTCCACCATATAAAAATCAGGAAAAACCGTTGTGCTGATAGCATAAAAGACGAGTAGGGAGACTCGTCTTTTATACTGCCTACATAAGGCTCAATCTTATGGAGCTCTGGCCACCTTACTAATCGTGGGAACACAGCACTATACCTTGAAAAAATATTTAACCAAACTACTTTGGTAACATTTGTAATAACCAACATTTGGCGAAGTGTAAAGCGCTGCAAACTTTATTTTTAGCTAGGTGTTACCCTAAGTTGTGTAGTCACTTTCTTGAGCTACAGGTAGTCGAAATTTAGTTGTAGCTTTTTTCTGTTTAACTGCTACCTTCTATAAGGTGGAGTTGCTACCACTATATTTCTTTTATACAACTAGATGACAAACAGGCTGACGGCTCACCTGGTGGTAAGCGGTTAAAGCTACCTATAGACACCTGCAGTAACAAGGAAAAATCCCTTGATAATGCAGGTCCGTTGTCATCCTGAGACCTGAGATGAAATTCCATCCATGCTCAGTAATGCCGATTATACTGGCTACCTTTCCCTTCAATCCGAAATGTTTCACGGTTGAAATAAGAAAAGGGGTGGTACCCACCCAGATGACCCTACAAACGGACCTACACCTAGTAAAATACCGTACGTCTCCTAAAACAAACTAACTGCACACAAGCAGCAATGTACGGCGCTACTACATTTTCTGCTTATACTCGCATTTGATTTCTAACCGACTTCAAAAGAAGGAGGTTTCGGTTGGTATGGTTTTTTTACGTATCATAAACTATTCTTAATTTTTGATTTTAACATTATTATAAATGTTTGAAAACATGTTTGTTTTATTATATTTTAATTACTAAGTATCATAAACTGTTCTTAATTTTATTTTAACGTTGCTACAGATGTTTGAAAAATACTTGTCCTTGTAGTCCTTAGTAGCTCAGATGATTAGAGCAGTCGCCCGGATTGTGAAAGGTCTTGGGTTCGATCTCAGCCCCAGGACGTAAAAGTTAGTTTAGATATTTTTCCTATGTATCATAACGGTATACCTAATGTGGAGTAAAATCATTGTTCAATCATTCGGTTGTATCAATTCAAGCCCTCCGCCGTATTAGTATCACTATCAGACTATCATATCTCTATAATACTATTCATATTCCATAATGCATCATGTTGTATTATTTATAGAGGTCTTAAAGCTGAGTTAAGCACAGAACATGAACCTGCCAGGGCATTGCTAATTTTATACTTAAACGTAGTCACAATTATTTCTTGAGATCATTTAATTATTAGGAATATTTATTATCAAAAAAATATTTTATATCATATTTTTTTAATAAGAACTGTTTTAACGCGTAAAAAATATATTCTTTTCTAGAATTTTTATTAATAAATGGTATTTTATTATATATTTTAAGCACATTATGATGTGTCTCTGGGCTAAGTGTAATGTAGTGAATGATAAGGCCTTTTTTTCCTAAGCTAAGTGTCATCTAAGAGTAGGTCTAGGCGTAGATAAAACTATGGCATAAAATATGTGTCATTTAAAAGTAGACATAAAACTATGACCTAAAATATGTGCCATCTAAGAGTAGGCATAAAACACTACATAAGTATTATGAATAAGTGCCTCTACTGCTGTTTCGGTAATTAGGGAGACCTTTTACTTAAAATAAATAATAGTCACATATTTTCTTGCCTCTTACGTTCAGTATTATTTTCAAGCCTACTTATTATAACACTTCTAGTGATAATTCTAGTTTCACATTCACTCCCCCACCTGTCACATTGGCATAACGCATGACCAATTTTCTCAGACATCTGCATCCTCCACTCTGGACTTAAACTGCAAGGCATAAGGCTGACCTGCGCAGTATCAGAGGTCAACTTAAACTGGTGCAGTTTCAAGCACTGCAGCGGATGTAACTTGGTCAAGGTCATGAGAATCCTAAAAAAAGCTGTCTGGTTAGTCGACAAAGCTTATTAAGTTTGAATAATGAACATCAATTGTTTTTATTCCTTAAAAAATTTATATAGTGACCAAAATATACCTTAAAATATACCCATATATTTTTCGGGTAGCATATTCAAGCTTAACCTACCAACTGTAATAAGATTTATATGAATGCTACAAAATAATTTTTTTAGATATGAATAAAAAATACTAGAAATTTGTCATGAAAACGGATCAAAACACTAATTTATGACGCAGGTCGACTGTATTGACATGCGCAGAAGTGACGTCCCTTTAATTTTATTAAAACCTTTTTTTTATGCAGTTTTTTTACACATTTAAGCTTTATTTGTGAAAAATACGTCGATATCATTTAGAGACATAGAAATAACTAGTCAAAGTAAGCTTAAGGAGTCTAATATGTCCTGAAAATTTTCCCAACAATACGGCAATGTCATTGTCATTTTTTGTAAAGGGTTTAACGCCTAAGTAAATGTGTATCTAGCTGCAATCCATTAAGCACATTACACTTTAAAATGAATTGGGGTCTAACAAAAGAAATGATAAGGACAGGTACAAAAGTTGACATATGGATCACCAACAGGTACCATACTTACATTGTCGCCGGCGTCACGGACAACTTGCGCGAGCCAATCCACAATGTCACCTACAGCACACTGTAACACAATTGTTCCTGATGCACTTCTCCCGTTTATCACCGTTTTCAGGCAAGGCCTGAAGGCTGCGGAGCCGTATCGCGGTGACACTTGTCATGTGCGGCCGCTCGGCGCAGGTCGGCTTGCTTCGGGAAAAGTCCAGTTTCGTCGGAGCTGCTCGGGAAAGTTCGGGGGTATTGATCAGTCGGAGGCTAGCGGCGCCCGGCCGTCGGTCGCCGCTGGCGCCCCCTCTCGGTGCTAATGAGAGCTGATGGGTGTCCATTATTTAGCAGTCTCTAAGACTGAGCGATACACGAAAATTAATGGCGATTTTATTGATTTATTGCAAGCGAAATTAAAGATTAATTGGGTTGGGCTACTTTATAGATAACGATTATCACGATTAGGTTTTTGTTGGTTAGTAGCTAAATTGACCTACGCTGTAACTTTATTATCACTATTTACTAGGATAATATCGATACTACGCAGGGTTTTAAATGTCACCGAGCCACTATATAACAATACCTACTATTACGAATAATTGGTAATAGTATCTTAAATATACTAGCTAAAAATCTTCATCATAGTCAACATAGCTCTGCGCTCAAGTGGCATGTTTCGAACAAAATATGAATGGGTAAGGTTTATCCCAGACAACATGGTGTAGGTACTACATTATGTTATAGCCAGACTAAGTTCGCCGGCTGTCACGTCGGGGCCGTAAATCTCGCGACAGAAAGTCGATGTACACAATGATATTACCCGATAAAACACTGACACTCGTTTATTCGATAGATACGAGGAGAAATCCTACATTAATATATACGTAACGGGTTAAGGAAAAAATATACTGTCACTAAAAGAGAATCATTCTATCGGAGCCCTTTCGCGTGCAATAGTAATGTTGTCTGATATTTTATATAGAACTATACAAAATATTTTACTTAAGTTTAATTTCATAAAACATAAAACAACACTAGGTGCTATTTTAAATTACACCAATTTACCGGATTTAACTCGCGTTTAGTTCCGAGTTAATTCCGGTAAATTGGTTTTATTTATTTTATTATAATAATGCAACATCTAATTGTGCATGGATACTTTTAACCAACTTCAAAAACGAGGAGGTTCTCAATTCGGCCGGTATGTTTTTTTTTCTATGTATGTACACCGATTACGCCTAGATTACTGATCCCATTTACGTGATTCTTTTTTTGTTCAATGCGGAATAGTTGCCATTTGGTCCCATAATTATTTTTTTTAAATCAGTTGGGTAGTTTTGTTTTAAATAAAAAAAAAACTGAAATCATTAAGTCATCTACGTATGCGAAATTGCGAATTTTTGCTCTCCTATGACTTTTTAGTGAAACGATACGATAGTAGGAAACATTGTAAGTTGACGGTCCATCTAGCTTCGACATTAGAAAGTTATCACTAAAAATTGTGAAACAAATTTTAAACAAAAATTTAATACCGACTTCAAAAAAACTGAAATATTTTATTCTTTTCAGTTATTTGAAGTCGGTTTTAATTTTTTATTTTTATTTTATACACCTTTCACCTTGACACACCCATTTCCATCTCTAAGACTATCGGGATCCTTGGTGTTGAGCTGACATCTCTAGTGATATGCAGTTCCGCAGTCATTTATAGGATGAAGTCAAGCTGGCATCCAAGAAGTTTGGTGTGCTCAATAGAGGTAGGTACTTTCCTTTGGGGCAAAGACTGTTACTGTATTGTAACAAGCCCTGCAGGGACTACTGCTGCCACCTATGGGTGGGAGCACCTAGATACCAGCTTGGTCCATTTGAAGCGATTCAAAGCTGATCTATGAGACTTGTCGACGACCCTGAGCTCACAAGCGGTATTTGATATTGAACCTAAGGAGAGATTTTGCCTTCTTATGTGTGTTCTACCGTTTGTATAACGGGGTGTGTGTTGTGAGGAATTGTTTGACAAGATGCCCACGGCCTCTTTCTGTCATCTTTCGTTGGATACAAATTTGTCGCGTACTGTAGGGTTTTAAAGAAACTTGCTCCCGCGTACGCTCAGGTTCTGGAATGAGCTCCCTTCAGAGGCTTTCTCAAACGATTACAGCATTGGGTTCTTCAAAAAGATCTTGAATTTTAGGGTCGACAACACACTACTAATACCCCTGATGTTGTAAGCGTCCATAGGCTACGGTAACCACTTTACCATCAGGTGGGCCGCATGCCTTAGTGATATAAAAATGACCTAGTTCAATATATTTTAAGGAAAGGACGTGCAAAAAAGAAAAACAATAACAAACTTTTTGCATTCAATATAACGAATGTCACCTGCAAATGTAAATTGAGCGGATGACGAAATGTAGGTCACGCCCAGGTGACCTGCAATATCTAAATGATATATACTGTATATAACATTATTGACAGCGGCGACCACGCTGCTGCTACTAAAATAAGCTGACCTACAAATTTCCTCCTTTACTCTGTACAAATTAGACCCATTTTATTATGTCAAGCTCATTCACCGACAGAAAGAAAGTTGCACGTTAGCATTGAAAAGCTTTTCAGCCTTCAGCACTGAGAATACTAAGATAATGACAGATCGAGGTCTCGCAGTGATTGTTTACTTTTTAATGCCACAGAGGCAGCCTATCAGAGCATTTTTTTTCATAAAGGATCCATAAACCGAGGAGATTGAATCATTGATACCTACGTGAAGGAATTAGTACTTAATTAAATTAAAAATGACTAATTATTTACGTAATAGTTTTATGTGTAATTATACTCTCAAGAGAGTTTACAGTATAGGATACCTCAGATCATATGATCTGAGATTTACACATACCTATACTGTGGAAGATGTACATAATAAAATTAAGTAGAAAAATCTAGAAATTTCAGGTCTTACTGTTTTGTTGGTACGAGAAGAATAACATAAGCAAAGAGTGACGGTCCGGCGATTGGACAGTTAAGTTTGCCTCTATTTATACGTACGTTCACACACCATAGAAAATCTATTGTCTATGGTACGTAGGAATTCCACCGATTAAATTTATTTACATTAATTTTTATTTTAAAGGGACTTTTGAATTTAATTCATCATGTCACTTTCATCGCGCCTTTTTAAAAGTTAAACTTAATAATTGACAGCCTGAATTAAGGTAAACTAATATATCATAAATATACTAAATAAACATACAAACATCCATTAGCAAATTCTTGTACTTTTCATAGAAACGTCTCTCCCTACCGGGATTTGAACTCGGGACCCCTGACCAAGTAGCCTGTATAGTAAGGGGTGAAGACCACTCGACCAGCCAGTTCTCATTCATAACTAAGGAATCCTTATTTTTAATACCATATAATCATCCCAGCCTATTTGAATATAGGACTATGTCATTTCTGTACAGTACCCCTAACACGAACATTTTTAAATTTCGAATCGTAATCGTATCGTCCACGCACGCTTGAAATAATAATAATGGTTTATTTCAGGGGATACCCATCATCGGGACCGGGCGCGGCTAACGCCGCGACCGGCCCGGGGTGAGGCCTGGTGCCCCGCCCTAGGATTGGCTCTGGTCGGTTCTAGGGTCGGGCTGCCCGGAGGCGGCTCGGTGAAATGCTTCGGCAAACCCCGGGTCGTCACCATTATGGGCATGGGGAAACCGGAGTGGTTTAGCAGGTATTCCGAATGCCACTATGATCAGGCGCTGGGCGACCCCTGCACAGGCCCACGTCTAGCCGACGGTCCGCTGGTCCACCTAACCAGCGGTTTAGGGTATCGTCCGTAAGCGGATTCCACTCCGAAAAAAAAAGGGGTAATGCCCATAATAGTTAGTATAACAAATTACACTTAATTCTATGTTAGTTCTGAGCAATTTACTTAATAATAATAAACATTTTATTTAATTGAATAATAATGATATGACTTAAAACTATGTTAAAGTGGTAGTGACAAAAAATTACATTTATTAGTTTTATGAATCGTTCTTCAGACCAAAATTATCCTTTAAACATAGATATTGAAATTCCAAACAAAAGCCAGACAAAAGCTAACGTAACTACTCGATACGATGGCAGTTCGAAATTCAAAAGTGTTCGTGCTAGAGGCACTGATCATGATTGGAGGAAACTGTATTTTTCTCAGCCTTTATAATTAAATGACATCATCATTACCAGCCTTTAAGCGTCCCACTGCTGGGCACAGGCCTTCCTACATAGGAGAAACACATTCACGAATAGCTTGGACCATAACGCCATCGCACTGGACCAATGGGGGTTGGTGGGTTAAAGCGTTTGTAGTTATAACTGTGACCAACGGCTTAACGTGCCATCAGAAGCACGGAGGAGCTCAAGATTACAAAGTATGATTGACCCATCCCGGGACCGACCATCGCGAAAGTTGCTTTGTTTTCGTAATCGAAACCAGAGCGCTCAAACCACTACGTCACCAAACTCCTCGATTTTTTTTTATACAGCTAGATGACAAACAAGCTGACGGCCCACCTGGTGGTAAGCGGTCACCGCTGCCTATAGACACCTGCAATAACAAGGAAAAGCACTTGATATTGCAGGTGCGTTGTCATCCTGAGGCCTAAGATGAAATGCCGTCCATGCCCAATAATTACACTGGCTACCTTTCCCTTCAATCCGAAACACAGCGAACTGTTTCACGGCTGAAATAAGAAAGGCGGTGGTACCTACCCAGGCGACCTTACATATGAGTCTACCACCTAGTGAATGTATATGATATTACGTGGTTTTTAAAAAATGACCTCAAATAAATCTAGTTTACTCTTAAGCCTGATTTCCAGGTGACCTAGATAAATATAGCCAACCTGGATATTCTGGAAATAGTCAGGCTCATCTCTAAATAGCCGGGAGGTATCGATAACTTACCGACTGGCCAATGTAGGCCGACGCAACTAACATACCCACGTCATAAAAGCTATACAATTAATGCAGTACTCAAAGTCATCAATACACAATTTCAAGGCAACTATAATGAGCAATCAGCATATTTATGCAGGAACATATAATTATTATCAACTGAAAACAAAAAGGGGATACTTTCGAGGCGCTCGGTGGCGTAGTGGTCTGCGCGCTCTGGTTTCGATTACAAAAGCAAAGCAACTTTCGCCATGGTCGGTCCCGGGATGGGTCAATCAAATATTATCTGGAGCTCCTCCGTGCTTGGGAAGGCACGTTAAGCCGTTGGTCCTGGTTGATACTGCAACCGCTTTAACTCACCAACCCGCATTGGGCCGGTGTGGTGGTGTTATGCCCGAGCTCCCCATGTGTTTCTTCTATGTAAGAAGGCCTGTGCCCAGCAGTGGGACGTATATAGGCTGATGATGATGATGAATACAAAAAGGGGGAGGTTCTATATTCATATGTACTAGGTCTGGCCATAAGTACCTACTGTTACAATTAAAAATAAACAAAATATTACATTTGAATTTGGAATCTGTCGTTTTTAAATGATTGTTCATTGAGTTTTCTCATTTTGGGAAACTAGGGCTTTCAAATCGCTACGCCGCCGGGCTCTTCTTTTTACGTATAGCCCGGACATTTTCTACACTTGTGGACCAAATTTGAAAAAATATTTATCTTTTAAAAGAAGAGGTTCCCTTTTAATTTATTTACTGCTCTAATAAGATATTTGGACTTAGAGTACGAAACCCCTCAACAAACCACAGTCAACCTGTAATTTATTGAGCACAATGTTTGTTTTTCAACCAGTGACTGACAGACAGACTAGCAAATAATGCTGCTGGAACAGTTGCTGATCTGTATCCCTCCAACATCATCGGCTGGTCTTCATCTTCACTTTTTTCTAGGGTAGGATAACTACGAAGACTACGCAGTTACTCAGAACGAGGTCGTTTCTATCATCATCAGACTATATAGGGTGGTGCCGTCAATACGACAATAAATTAAAACATGGGTTTAATAAGTCATAAAAATGATTTGCCACTTTCAAAAACATCTTATTTATTTGACAATTTCATGACATTTGTATGAAATTATACCTAACGTTGACTGCATTGTTTCATAGAAATGTCATGAAAGTAACATAGCCCATGTTTTAATTTATTGTCGTATTGACGGCACCATCCTGTATAAGTCCTACTGCTGGGCACAGGCCTTCCTAGATAGGAGAAACACATGAGGATCTTCTATTATAATAGAAAGGAAAAAAGAATCCAAGCTGAGTTCGTAAACATGGGTCTCCCTCTCAGCCAACAGAAAGAGACATGTCAACTATTATTTTCGAGTACAACATAATGTGCACGGCCTATTCAAAAATACTCCTCGTTCGTAATCACCCCACTCTCCCCTAATGATTACGTTACATTAGTAATGTGATGAAATGAATTTAATTTATTTTATTCTAAAGGCATATCATCGTTTACGTAATTCCCCAAGGACACATCAGTATGTATTTGGCGGATATAATAATGTCAGAAGTGATGCAATATGTGACTTACCTACATGGAGAACAATATGTAGACTAGAAAACTGTTCACGATTGAAAGCTCTGATTCACCGAGGACTTCATCGCGGAACTTTCCCGCCGCAGAACATGAATTTTTACTAGTGTAGTTATTTTTTAAATCTTTCAAAAACTATTATAATGTTAAAATAAAGAAGATGTCTCATATCCAGGTATATGTATACTAGGTGGTAGACCCATATGTAGGGTCACCTGGGTAGGTACCACCGCCTGTATTTCAGCCGTGAAACAGTTCGCTGTGTTTCGGATTGAAGGGAAAGGTAGCCAGTGTAATTACTGGGCATGGACGGCATTTCATCTTAGGCCCCAGGATGACAACGCACCTGCAATATCAAGTGACTTTTCCTTGTTATTGCAGGTGTCATTAGGCGTCGGTAACCACTTACCATCAGGTGGGCCGTCAGCTTGTTTGTCATCTAGTTGTATAAAAAAAAAACCATTATTCAATATGGTAATGTGAGCGACATAGAACCACTAAACGTCACCAAGTGACAAGCGCCATGATGAATGTGCCTTACTGTTAAACAGTCTTCAGCTTAAATCACTTTCACCTTTATTGCTTTCGATTTAGAGATCATAAATAATTATCAATCGGTAACTTACTTTTTCTATATAAATGCAAAATATAAAGCCAGGACTGATATAAGCGGGTAGCATACTTAGTATATCTTTGTTGGTTGCAACACACAATACGTTAGATATCATTTTGTATCATTTGTACACAATTGGGATGTTGCCTAAGTTTGAATATGGCGTTATTTTTTACAAATTCGGAAAGTATACGTAATTATTACCCATAAAAACAATTCAAACTTAAAAAAAATGAAATATTGTTGAAGTTGTACTGTTTTGAAAAGTAAAAAAATGGTTATATTATTTTTTTCCAAAATTCATCAAAACTGTTAATGATATTAGATTGCTGACATCAATTAAAATAACTATTATTATGCCAACTATTAATAAAAACATAGTTAATACGTAGTTATTATTAATTTTGTCAGTATGCCCATACATTTCTTAGTAATATGGGAACATGTGACGTCACCTGTTCCGTAGATTTTCTATGGAGCGTTTTTTTTGGACGATGCGCCGCAACACATTAAACATACCACTATATCTGTGAAACTATTGATCTTAAACAAACAATTTTTTTTGCAATATTTCTTTATGAGTTATATACTTCTTATTTATGAAATAAAAAAAAGTTGTCAACTGCCCTATTCAATTGGTATCAATTTTACGCCACATCCAAATCCAATACGCTATGTCACTAAATGCCTTACAAAATAAACATTTTACGGCGCACGCGCACACGTACCCAATTTAGTTCCTCATGGGGAGAAGGGGATAATAAGGGGCAGCGCACATTGGTGGAAAATACAAAACTGACAAGACTATTCCAAGTGTACATTACCGACAATAATGAGTTTTTGGCATGAATAGATCCCAATACAATTTTCCGTATCCCATAATTTTTCACGTACACGTAATTGACTATCTCGCTCGGCGATATTTGTTATGGTTGGGAGAGTTAGGTAAGGTATCAAGCCAGGCGGCCTCATAAAAAGCCTCACCGTGGCGTGGCAACCACCTAACTTTAGGGTTACGAATATTGGTATTGTTTATGATGTCATATTGAACTCAATCATGACCTTCACACATCAGAGAATGTCATAATTGTAGGCGAATATGACATTCAAACGTCATTGATTGCTAAAATTGAATTAATTTGACAAATTTCACTAAACCAATTTTCATGCCAATAAAGTTAGGCAGTCACCCCTCAGCGGCAGAAATTTCTGTCCCTACAGGGAATTGAACCCCAATTGAAGTGATCTCACCCACTACATCACAAAAGCGGTTAAAACTATAAAAAAATATATAATGTTCACGCTCTGATAACTTAATATAACCATTCAAATAACGTTAATTCGTTATTCCCCTTTCTCCCCGAATAAGGTAAATCATACATGACTTGCAAGTTGCAGTTCTACTTTCTGCTTCCTAGTAGGTATGTAATTTTAGGTTTTTAAATAACTCAATAATTTTATCATTACACAAAACATTGGTTGGGACCTAAGGAAAAACATTTTTATGAAAAGATAATTTGATCTTGTATTCTCAGAACTGAATTCTTACGAAACGAATTTTCCCGTTATGTTATTTACCGCCATATTATTCTGTATACATTTTTTTTTATACAACTAGATGACAAAAAAGCTGACGGCCCACCTGATGGTAAGCGGTTACCGCCGCCTATACACACCTGCAATAACAAGGGAAAATCATTTGAATTTGCAGGTGCGTTATCATCCTGGGGCCTAAGATGAAATGCCGTCCATGCCCAGTAATTACACTGGCTACCTTTCCCTTCAATCCGAATCACAGCGTACTGTCACGGCTGAAATAATAAAGGCGGTGGTACCTACCCAGACTTTATATCAAACGGGGTATTAGTGCGCGCTTGCTCGCTTTTCCGGAGGCTCCGGGCGTTGAACAAATCTGGTTAGGTTTGACGGTGAACGGTTTGAGAACGGCGATTGGGACTGCATACTGTCCTCCATGGCAGAGTGTTGACTTGTTTCCGGACGCTTTAACAGATACTGTAACTTCGCTGTCTAATTTTGATCACATCGTACTAACTGGCGATTTTAATATTAATGTAATGCAGAGTGAAGACTTAAATACAAAAAAAATATTAGAATTTTTAAATAGTGTTAATTTGAGACAGTTTATTTCGGTTCCAACTCATTTTACTAGTCATAGTGAGACATTAATTGATTTGATGTGCTCTGACATGAGCCTTATTGACATTGGCGTGGCCCACATTCCGGATTTGAGTTATCATGTATTCCTGTCATGTAAGCTTCGTATCAAAAAAGAAAAGCCAGTCCCTAAATTTCTTATTTATAGACCGCTTAAAAATATCGATTTCGATCTTTTTTACTTTGAGGTAAATGCTTTTGAATGGAACAGTATAATAGGCGGTAATATCGATTCTACGGTGGATCGATTTACTGCTAGTGTTATAAGTTTATACGATCGTCATGCACCCTATAAAAAAGTAACTGTAAATGAAAGGTCTCATCCTTGGATCACGTACAATGTTAAGAAAATGATGAAATTAAGAGATAAAGCGTACAGTCGCAGTCGCTCCTCGGGGTCGGAGGCACATATTAAATATTATAAAGAGCTCAAAAGTATTGTTTCCACGGCTCTTTATGCTGAAAAGAAAGCATATTTTGAACATCATGTCAATTATAATATTCGTAACCCACGTATTTTGTGGAAAGAACTCAAGCGCAACGTTGGTAATTTTAAACCAAAACACGATGAGCTTCCACCCTACTTTCAGGATCCAAATTTACTTAATAATCATTTTTTATCTTTACCTGGGAAAAATGAAGTGAAACTGTCAACCTTAACGTTTTTTGAGTTCCAGAGGCATGGACGGTCGGTCTTTTGTCTGCACACAGTTAGTGAAAATACAATTGGTAAAACTATCAGATCATTTAGTACAAATGCAATGGGGGTGGATGGTGTTGGAATGGATATGATTTCTTTGATCCTGCCTCAAACTTTAAAACTAATTACAGCAATTGTGAATAAATCAATTGAAACTGGATCCTTCCCGAGCGCTTGGAAAACTGCTGTGGTCAGGCCGTTGCCTAAAACTGCCAGTCTGTCTCTACTGAGTGATCTACGTCCGATTAGCATTCTGCCTTTTTTGTCCAAAGTTTTGGAAAAAGTGGTATGTCTGCAACTAACTGAATATTTAGAGTGTAACAACATCTTGCCTAAAAAATAATCCGGATTTAGAAAGGGTCATAGCACTTCAACGGCGCTTCTGGACGTTATTGATAACATTCTGGAAGCACAAGATGAGGGCAAGGGAACCATTTTAACGCTCCTCGACTTTTCTCGCGCTTTTGACACCATAAATATATCCCTGCTTCTATCTAAACTCTCCTACTATGGTTTTGATATTTCGGCCGTAAAGTGGTTTGCAAGCTACCTAGGTGAACGTTTGCAAATGGTGGAGCTTACTGACAGTGATGGCACCAAATCTGTTTCCCATATCATGCCTGTGATAAGGGGTGTTCCTCAAGGTAGTATACTCGGTCCTATACTTTTCGCTATATATTGTGCCGACATTGTACGTGAGTTCGAAAATCTTCACCATCACATTTACGCTGACGATCTCCAGCTATATATCTCATTTAAGCCAAATAAAATAATACAAACATTGCCATTAACAACATGTATCAGGTTCTTAATCGTGTGTCTGGCTGGTGTGAAGATAATAATTTGGTCTTAAACCCGTCGAAATCTAAATTTCTTATTATTGGGTCTAAACTTGTTGTGAATCGGATTATTTCTTTTAATCCAACTGTAAAGATTAGGGGAATTGCTTTGGACCGTGTTCGGGAAGCTCGTAATTTGGGACTTTTATTTGATGACTCACTACGATTTGAAGCCTATTTGCTGCAAACTGTTCGAAACTGTTTTTATAGATTGTCTGTACTATATAAACTGCGCGATTATCTCAGTATATCTATTAGAGTCAAACTGTGTGATTCACTGATCCTCTCTAAGTTGAACTACGTGGATACGGTCTTCGGTGCCCGCTTGTTGGTACGTTCTAAGGAATTACTTCAACGTGTTCAGAACGCCTGCATTAGATTTTGCTATCCTATCCCACGACGAGCACATATTTCACCCTATATAAATTACTTTGGATTCCTTAATATGGAATCCCGGCGCACTCTTCATTTTGCCACGTTACTGTTTGGGATTATAAAGAATAGGAAGCCAGTATATCTCTATGAAAAATTATCTTTTTCGACTCGGAAGGTCCGCCTTGCTACGCGCTTGGTTTTCAAACAATATAGGACTGCTGCCTTTCGTGGCAGCTTTCGCTACGCTGCCACGAAATGTTGGAACAACTTGCCACCCCCCATTAAAAACTCAGCATCAATTTTCTGCTTTAAAAGATCGCTTTCTAAGCATCTACTAGACCTCCAAAAGATGTATC
The DNA here is from genome assembly GCA_947347705.1 of Nymphula nitidulata. Lineage (NCBI taxonomy): Eukaryota > Metazoa > Arthropoda > Insecta > Lepidoptera > Crambidae > Nymphula > Nymphula nitidulata. Next base: position 2,355,723 of record OX374618.1, read on the forward strand.
CGTAGGTAGTCGTCCTGTGTTGTTTGATTGTTATTTTGAAATTTTAAACGAAAATTAATTTAGTATTTTAATTTACTGTGATTAATTTGTGATTATTGGTTATGATGTTATTTTATTTATATATACTCGTTACTAAATTTGTGTTGTACTGTTTGGGCACTTTTCACTATGCATATAGTTTTTCAAATAGTTTTTATAATAATTTTATTGCGGAACAACCTTGAGGTTTGACGGTATGCGCGCGTTGCGCTCTCAGTTGGCACCACGGAAGACCAGCGCTGTGGCCTTCCAGGTTGCAGCATACGCTGAGTGGTGACCATTTGGTTATAAGATTTTGTTTTAAAATTCATGCTGTTTTGTTACTACTTTTATTTATAACCAATAAATGCTTTTCATTTTCATTTCATTTTCATTTTCATTTCAGACGACCCTACATACGGGACGCTCGTAGCACCCTGAGCACTACACACGCGTTGGTACCATAGCCTATAGACGCTCGTAGCACCTTGGGCACAACTCACGCTCTGTTGCCGTAGCCTGTAGACGCTCGTAGCACCTTGAGCACTACACACGCGTAATTACCGTAGCCTATAGACGCTCGTAGCACCTCGGGCACTACTCACGCGATGTTACCGTAGCCTATAGACGCTCGTAGCACCTTGGGCACTACTCACGAGTAGCCCACCCTGTCAAGACAAGACAAGTACCTTGTTCCCAATTTAACGCTTCTTCGATGAGCTCTGGCGACCTTACTCACCACAGGATAGCAACACTACCGTCTTCTGTAAGGTGGAGGTACTATACCCCAATCAGATGCTATATGTATATTCAGACGAAAAATACATCTATGCTCTAAGTCTCTTATATTTTAGTATATACCTACTTAATTACCAAACAAAATCGCACACATTAAAAAACAATTGAGTAATGATGTTTTGATGTTCCAAAGACCCATCATAATCCCGTATATTTGACATCATGCCCCTCCTCTTTCTATTGTCGCACGGCTTGCCGTCGTCGGCAGGGAGTTCCTCCTCACAAATTGGAACCAAAGTGGTCGCGTACTGTCTCCCGCGAAAGCTTTCTCCCGCGCACGCTCGTTGTAGAATGAGCCTGCAGAGGTTTTCTCACAAGTACAGCGTGGGGTTCTTCAAAAAGGGAGTGAAAAGATTTTTACAGGGTCGGCTACGCGCAAGTAATACCCCTGATGTAGCAAGCATTCATATGCTACGGTAACCGCTTATGGCCGTATGTGCCACCTTAGTGGTATAAAAAATACATTTGCCTTCAATACGCGCGATTATTCCCGCTGTCCACCTCCTGCTTGTCCCCCGCGGGTGGACAGAGACACAACTGTTTAAAAAACCTCTCGCTGTCCACCCCTGGGGGACAGTGATGATGGTTGAAATATCTAAGTATCTCATTGATTGAAAAAACGCGTAACACGGTACGTATCAAAATAAATCCAGTAAACCAATCCATGAAAAACCTTAATCGAGCATTTAAACATCGATTACGGTAAACGAAAAGTCGCGAGCAACGTCGGGGGCATCCCTATCAGGTTATCGATGAGTTAGCGCCGATGTCGGCCGGCAGATCGAGTGCACTTGTTTTTCACTGTCTGCGCGGCTAATTGCGCTATTTTTCATTTGCGGCCCTCCCCCCTGCCCCCCGCCCGCGCCCCTCGTGGGGGCCGCCCGCCCTGCCCGTGACCAGACTAGGCTATTCTTGCGCGTTTGACAGACCGGCCGTTTAATTAAGCAAAACGTGTCGGAAACTAAGGTTTTGTTTTTAGTTAGTTTTGATTCTTTAAAGAATGAAGTGTGGGTTTTTGAACTCGATTTTATAACGTAGAAGAATGACACTGTAAATTTCGAAAATTCAAATTACTTCCATAAATTATAGAATTTAATTTAAAGTAGTGTCTGCCCGCGGCTCCGTTCGCGTGGTTGTAGGATATCGCACCAAAAGGTAGACTATGTGCTTACTCTACATAAACTAACTGCATGGACATCTACCTGCACGAGCTATGTTAGGTGTTTTTCTGCGAGATAGAATCAGAAATGATGACATCTGTAAGAGAAACAAAGTCACTGACATAGCTCATAGGATTAGTAAGTTGAAGTAGCAGTGGGCAGGGCACATAGCACGTAGAACAGACAGCCGGTGGGGCGTTAAAGTTCTAGATTGGCGACCACGTACCGGAATGCGCAAAGAAGGACGGCCTCCCACTAGATGAACAGACGACCTGGTCAGGGTCGCGGAGAGCCGCTGTATGCAGGCTGCGCAGAACCGTTCCATTTGGAAATCGGCGGGGGAGGCCTTTGGTCAGCAGTGGACATCATAGGCTGGTATGATGAATCTATCTGCATGCCAGGTTTCATCTATGTATCGTTTCATATAAATTATCCAGTTTTGCATATGCACTTCGAGAACTAAAAAAAAAACAAGTGACCTAAATACCGCATTGGTCACTTATTATGCGTATGCGTATTCTTGGCTTAATTATGGAGTCATACTTTGGGGGACCAGCTCGGGCGCACCCTCCCTGTTAAATTGTCAAAAGAAACTTTTTCGTATTATAGTAAACATTGAACCTACAGAAAGCTGTAAACCATTTTAAAAAAAATATAAAATACTTTCTCTGCTTTGCATATACATTTTTGAGATTTGCAAATTTGTTCGGAAATATAGTGAGTTTTATATGAGGCGTGAGGATCTACCTACAAAATATTCTATAAGGCATAAAAATAAGCTGATTGTTCCATCTGCTCGGCTAAATCTATGTTCATCTAGTACTTATAATATGTCCATCAAGATCTATAACAAACTACTAGATAAACTACGTCAAGAAAAACACGATAAAATATTCATAAAATGCTTAAAAGAAATTTTATCACGTAAATGCTATTACAGTCTCCAAGAGTACCTAAACAACAAAATAAATTAAACTATAAGAGTGTCTAGTTATTATTTATCTGTTAACTGTTATACACAAATGCATGTACACCACATAAATAAATTTAAATAATTGGTAATTGTTAAATGAGTAAGACGTCGTCCTCCCCTCTACCCATTGCGATGCCCGACAGGGTCCAAAATCTGATCTATATAATTATGTGTAACACCTATGTACTACATTATGGTTGTAATAAATGATTGATTGAGTATTAAACCGGTTCAGTGGCATTAGGTTGAAAACTAGCAGACTGACCGCGTTACTATTTGTCGTATTTATAATGTCAGTATGGATTGTGGATTACAGATTGCGATCGATATTTTGATGTTACATGTTAGTGAAAATGAAAATGAAAATATCTTCATTCAATTAGGCCCCCCAAGAACCACTTTCGAATCGTCAACAAAAAAACCCTTATGTCTATCACATAAAAATAATATTAACTAACTAACAATTTCATAATGTTTGTCTCTCTCTCTTATCTGGATCTACGTAAGCTAAGAATGTTATAATGTCAGTCTGTCTATCGGTCTTTCTGTGGGTCCGTCTATCCGTCAGTCAGTCTGTCTGTCTGTCCGTCAGTCAGTCTGTCTGTCAGTCTGTCTGAATTTACACCGGTTCCAAAAGTTGAACTACCGAGAAGATTCCGGCAACAAACTCGTGTAGTCACTCTTTTCAAGTGCAGTGTCGCACAGAGTATAAAAAAAGGTATATTAACGTACCAATAAGTACCTAATGACAAGAATATTTACTGTATTAAAGGCTGTCCGACAATGCACCATCACAATATAGGTATTTCAATACACAAAGGTCAACAATTAATGTACAAAGACCTAATAAAGCTAAACATCTTTCATTAATTTTAAACACTTGTCTGACCCCGTCATTACAATAATAATTGTATTGTTTTATATATAATATCCTATAGTGCCATATACCTCAAAAATCCCTCAAAAATGATACTATTGATGAATATGTAGGTAAATTATTACATAGGTACTGTGTATCGACACTTAGTTTAACAAATAAATTATTTTGAAATTCAAATATTGTTCTAACGATTTCAAATAGAACAGAAATTCGTGTCATAGAACATAACGTTGCCTATATTTTTTAGAGGGTAGTCAGCGCGTGAGTACTGTGCTACGAGAGCGTCTTTAAGTTATGCTAACCGCTGACCATCAAGGGGGCCGTATGCGCAGTTTAGTTTAAACTTCCATCCCTTACCAGCCCTCCGGAAACACGTATTTAAAAACTTGCTAAGTATGTCTGATATATATGCTGCTGAAACAGACTTGCTTCTGTCATTTCAAGTTTCAATAGACCGACCTATACACAGGTTCTCAATTAACTTTTCGTAGAAATTCTTCTGATTCCTTGGTTCCTGTATATAAAAGTCTTATTATTTTAAACTCATTTCCATTAAACACCTAAAATAGAACAAACAACAAGCTTAAAAATATATCTAGCTAATGTATTTCGACACGAGATAATAATTCTTCGTGTGTGATTAATGTTTGTCAAACATCCAAGCTTTCTTGAATACATAAAAAAAAATGAATGAAATATATCACAACAAAAGATACATGTGTAGAATCGTGTATAGGAATGAATGCAAATCAGTAGCCATGTCCGTCGTTTATACGCAGATCGGACACTTAACAGAATTAATTAAATATAGAGGTAATTAGTCCCCGTTCGGACAATTAGACAAATGTCCAGCGATGTTGGAAAGTAACGGTGCCGCTTGTCCAAACCTGTTGTGTTTGACAGAACTCGCGGGCTAATATTGTTAGTTTCCAGAAGCATCACGAATCACGAACGAGGTAAAATTAGTACCTAGGTATTTTTTAACATGAATTCTGCCGAAGCAAATTCACCAGACCTCCTCATGACAACTTCGAGCTCGAATGGTTGTAGCCTCGACCCCGAGGTGTCATATCAGCCTATGATGTCCACTGCTGAACAAAGGCCTTCCCCATCGATCTCCAAATAAAACGGTTTTGCGCAGCCTGCATCCAACGGCTCCCCGCGACCCTGACCAGGTCGTCTGTCCATCTAGTGGGGGGCCGTCCTACTTTGCGCTTTCCGGTACGCGGTCGCCACTCCAGAACCTTAACGCCCCACCGGCCGTCCGTTTTGCGTGCTATGTGCCCTGCCCACTGCCACTTCAATTTGCTAATTCTAAGAGCTATGTCAGTGACTTTGGTTCTCTTACGGATGTCCTCATTTCTGATTCTATTTTGCAGAGAAACACCTAACATAGCTCGTTACATAGCTCGTTGTGCGACTGCGAACTTGCACAGAAGGCCCTTAGTGAGCGACCACGTTTCACAGCCGTATGTCATCACTGGCAACACACACTGGTCGAAGACTTTCGACTTCAAGCACAGAGGAATTTGGGACGAGAAGATCTTACGCAATTTCCCGAACGCTGCCCATCCGAGTTGGATTCGTCGATCGACCTCTTTCTCGAAGTTGGACCTACCCAGCTGGACCACTTGTCCGAGGTAGACGTACTCGTCAACAACTTCGAGAACAGAACTCCCAACTGAAAGAACAGAACTCCCAACTGAATGTGTGGTGTTACCTACTCCTAACGGCCTGGCCACGACATTACCGCACGCGCGTCCTGCGTCTCGCGTCTCGGCAACCACTGCGCGCTGTCTCGATGTCGGCCTCGCAGCGCGTCGTCGTGACCGCGCACTGGTTGCCGAGACGCCGCCACCGCCGCCCGTCCCCAGTTGCATAGAGCCACTGAATCTGTGATAGAGCGCTTATTATAACGCCTACGTCTCGCTTTCTATCTCTTGCTCTCTCACTCTCTTTTTCTGAGTTGCAAGTTGAGCGACTTCCCATAGGTGATCGGTGAAAAACGAAGAAAGCAAGAATGAAATTGAAATTTTGAACTGTAAATTGAGCCTTTCTTTAGCACTTTTATTGCATTCAGAATTTTCTTACACAACTAGATGACAAACAAGCTGAGGGTCCACCTGGTGGTAAGCGGTTACCGCCGCCTAATATAAATTTTAGCTGTAGCTAGATATTTGTTGAAAAAATACAACGATTACTTTGGGTTGGATATTTCTCTTGGTTCATCCCAGTAAAAATAGATATACACAGTCAATTTAAGCATTATATGAAACTATGCTTGGACGACCTTTAGACGACCGCCTGGCCGAGTGGTCTGTACCCCAGGCTACTCGGTCAAGAGGTCCCGGGTTCGAATCCCGGTAGGAAAAAATGTTTGTATGATGAGTACGAACATTTGTTTACGAGTCATGGATGTTTACATGTTTATTTAGTATATTTCTAATATTTATATACATATTATTAGTCCGTTATCTAGTATCCATAACACAAGCTCTTAAAGATGCTTACTTTGGGCTAGATAATAGGTGTGAGTGTATAAATATTATTATTATGCTTGAAAAGTTAAAAATTTAGGTGTTTTAATTAAGCTGTTATTGTGATATATTATTCATAACTGCTGTTACACCCACACGTCTGCTAATGCTACGATTTTTCAGTACCCGTATATTTTTTTTATACAACTAGATGACAAACAAGCTGACGGCCCACTTGGTGGTAAACGATTACCACCGCCTATTGACACCTGCAATGCCATAACAAGGAAAAATCACTTGATATTGCAGGAGCGTTGTCATCCTGAGGCCTAAGATGAAATGCCGTCCATGCCCAGTTATTACACTGGCTACCTTTTCCTTCAATCCGAAACACGGCGAACTGTTTCACGGCTGAAATTAGAAAGATGACCCTACATACGGGCCTACCACCTAGTGAAATTAAGCAAACATTCCTCTTATGCCACAGTCAAAACGAATCTGCTTTACCATACCAGTTATGTATCATTATCAGTATTATCGGATACAGTTTAAAGTGACAATAAAATTACTCTTAGTAATTGTATGGATGAATGGCAGGCTATAACCGTGAGCTGAGGTATGTTTCCGGTGCGATATGACAGCGTTTCACTCCAACTACGCGATTATCGAGTTAGAATGAATTATCGGGTTAGAAGTAATACGACGAAGTTTGCCCCGTTTGAAGAGTCCATGTCAGTTTTTGAACAGAATCATTTCTACAACTTCTATAGTCTGTGAGTATTGTATACCATGCTAAGAATATTAACGGCTAGCTAAAGTTTTATGTGAGTGTTTATGTGTAAGAGACGGTGAATGAACGGATTTCGCAGAAATTGCCTTTGTCTTGTATAAATTAAAATTAAGATAAGATAAAATCTATTATTCAGAAAGAATCTATCACTTTTACAATTTTCATTAAATTCCTAACAAATAAGTGTAGATGCAAAGTTGAAACTGCCAATTAAATCTAGAAATAAACGACTGTATATTCAAACCTAATGTATCATTGACGTTGGACTAAAATGAAGATTAAGAAACAGCCATCAAATTTTGTTACCGCAATTAATTTCTCAAAAACAAGACTAGAGAAATGTCAGTAGGTAAATGATTATTATAACTATTAATTAGTAGCAGATGAAATTAACATCTGTTCATTTATACAGAGATGAATCTCGACAATATCTAATGAGCCGGCCATTTTGGAACCGGTCTCGACATAGCATTGTCGTTAATTGAACAATGTGATTTGTAACAGAGGTCAGCGATTAGTTATGTGATCCAAATGTCCGCACGCACACGACCATGTTTGGAGTGGACTTAGGGGTCTTCAAGGGAAATAAATAGGGTATGCAGGTGCCTACCAGTTAGTGTTCGCCAAATTTAATACGGGCACGACCTATCCTACAGTATAAGATAGAAGAGACGTTAGCTTATTAACGCAAATACAGATAGACTAGAAGAATTTCACAGGGATATCCCAAGTCCTGGGTGGCTCAGTGGTCAGAGCAGTCGCCCGGATGGCGAAAGGTCGTGAACTCGATTCCCGCCTCAGGACGTGAAATTTTTCTAGTTTTATTATATTTTAATTATCTTAGTAATTAAATTCAGAAGAGATGAAAAAATTCGTCACCACTTTACGTTTAGGCAAAGTACGCAAAAAAACCCAAGTTTTATTCCACTACTTCATCGGCATGATTATTAAGTATCAACCATGCCAAATACAGCTGTTTAGGAAAGAGTCTCTCAGCTAAGCCGCATAGACGGGCAGACGGACAGACGGATGGACATGGTGAAACGGGTTCCTGTTAGAGGACCTTAAAACGGAGCGTTCGATGAAAACCCTGAGATTATATGTAGACGCGGGCTGTGCATGTGTGTGTGTGCCCCGCATCGCTTCTATGAAGTTTTGCTACACGTCCCATCGGCTGTTCGTGCTATATGCCCTGCCTATTGCCCCTTCAACTTGCTTATCCTATGAGCTATTTACTAATAAAAATATCTAAACTAGAAAAAAAATCACGTTCTGAGGCGGGGATAGAACCGGCAACCTTTCACAATCCGGGCGATGGCTCAAACCATCGGAGCTACCCAGGACTTGGGATAGCCCTGTGAAATTCTTCTAGTCTATCTGTATTTGCGTGTCCTATGAGCTATGTCAGTGACTCTGGTCACTTACGGACGCATCATTTTTTAATCCATCTCGTAGGGAAATACCTAACGGCTCGTTCTATAGCTTGTTAGGTGTCTAAAGGATCACAGCTGTATACCTAGTATTACTTTTAAAAAACCTCAGCGAAAGTATTTAAAGACGAGTTTTACCCCTATCGACATATTACGTACTTACGATGTTATCTTCAGACTATGTAGAGTCCATACCCTTTTGATGCAAGGCAAATTCTCCTGGCGGAATGGTCAGAACCCTGTCAAGTTTCTACTAAGCCTGGTCCCGAACTCGAGTTCCGGTAGGGACAGTGCTGCTTATGTGACGATATGAGGTGTAATTAGTGTTTTATATATTAAAGACTTATTTATAATATTAGGTATTTATATATGAAATTGCCGTCTTTTGTGTATTTAGTGCAAAATAAAATCTGGTTTGACCGATTTTTTTGGAATTTTGTGAATATATTTATTCACAAAATTCCAAAAAAATCGGTCAAATATAGATATTCATTGTTCAGTAAATTTATGCAGTGGAAAAACCCTTGTTACTCGTACATTACCAGCAACAGTAAAAGGAAAAAATATTCTTCGCACAAAACCGGGTAATGTATTAAGAAATATTTTTGCACATTACCAATTACATTTCCAGTTTTATACAAGAATTTTTTTTTTTAAAAAGTTACTACGAAAATCTTAACATTGAAATCGGCTACATATTTTACAAGCTCTAGTTGAACCTCATTTTCAATTAACTTTTACCTAAAAAAATATAATTACATTCATAATATCCTGTTTGTATACTGCTCTTTGATTGTAAACCGATATATTTTAGGTAGACACACATTCATTTAAAAATAATTATGAAAAATAAGGAATTGGAAAGAAACGGCAATTCCAATACCTAAAATATTTAGTTAAGATTATTTGTTAAGTATTAGGCAAGCTCCTAATGTAGCTGTTACCCCTAGCATGAACATTTTAAATTTCGAATCGCAATTCGTTCACGCACGCTTAAAATTTCAAACAAAAGCCAGACAAAAGCTAACGTGACAACTCTCGTATAAAAGTGTTCGACTGAAGTTGGAAGATGATCGGTGAGCATGAAAAATACTTCCGAGTACCTACTTATGGCATGATTTGATATCTATTTCCCACTTATGTAACACATTAAAATACCAATCGAAATCTTCGAAAATCCTTACTTATTGATAAAATATTTAAAACAATTCAAATCATTTACTCGCATCCGCTTACAAATTCTCAGTACTGTTACTTTTATAATAGTTTTATGTGTTCAAACAGCGAGATCGTGCGTCACACTGGTTATGTATTCGTATATTAACATGTTTCGGAGATATTATATTGAAGTGTGCATAAATATTGGCTGCGTGGGCAGAGTTGGCTAGATAATTAAGCAGGTAATGGGTGTATTAGAATCATATTTCGAAGTATTTTGTTATTAATTTGAGATAAATTCATATGTACTGGTTTGCGATTTATTAAGGAAATTAATGCTGATTTGATGATTATCATTCTTGATTTGATATTTACTAATATTAATTTCATTTCCATTCAGTAGAATTATATTACTGGACATTAAATAAAATGGAGAATAGACCAGAGATTAAAAGATAAAAGGAGAGGAGATGAGCTGGTGACCTGGACGCCATAGCTGGGTTAACTGGTCTGGTTGGAGAAGAAAATGAAGAGATAAACTTATTTTGAGGTTTATCGAAGAGGCCTGTGTCTTTGGATCAGCTGAAAGGTTAGCAGTATAACCATGATGTAGACATAAGTTTAACTTTTCAGCAATAACGCTTAAAGAATATATATTCTATGATTGTTTTCTTTGTAAAGCAAATCCCGTGATAAAACAAAATGCAATGGAATCAATTGTATCGCGATGTATTGTTCTTTGTTATGTCAACTCAACCATCACAGTTCAATATGGCGAACATGGAAAACATTACACGCCTACTTACTGAAAAGCAGACCGTCATTTTAATGCCATGTCAATTAACTTTTCCGGCCGTAACCCGGCACTTAGCAAATAAAACACAGGAGGTACGAACGATAACTCGCTAGATGCCGTGACGGCGCCGCATTATGCCGAAGACAACGGTAGGTGCGGCCGAGGGCCTATTGACCGCGGCTTACGCGTAAACACAACCCTCCACCAAATCTGGCAACGAACCGCCGCGGAAATGCCACTTCGAGTGTCCGCTCATACATTGCTGGCTTAACACCAAGCGCAAAGCTGTAGGGCCGGCGAATCACAGCAATGGACTCGGTACAGCTGCATCGCGCAGTCAATGAACTCCAGCGAAGCAGCCGCAAGCTAACCTCTAGATGAGTGCGTACAAATCACGTTTCGCGCGAATCAATACTGAAGTTGAGGCGATCGTCCCCCTGCAATAAACAGTGGGAGTAGTTAGGGTCGGGGGGTATCGACCCGGCCCACCTGACCGTCACTAATCAAGGCTCATCCACGGACACCTAGAGTAATTGTACGCACTTTATTACGCGAACGCACGCGTGTGTGTGAGGGCCGTTTGATCCGGATATCCGGGCAGATATTTTAGTAGTTCGCGGTTCGCTGGTTCTTTCTTATGTTGTAACGAGGACCGGTTTTGTTATTAAATACAATGTTTAGGAGGAAAAATTTAAGGAAAAACGTTATGATCGTAGAAATACAATTGTTGTTTTATAATGCTTTATGATATATTTGCAGACACTTACGCCAAAAAGAGTTGGCATGATGATTTCGATTTGAAAAGTCTTCGTCATATTTCAATAGATTTTATAATAAAATTCCCACAAATATCACTGTATTGACTGATTTTAAATTTTAAACTCATATCAAAACGAAACTTTTGAAAAAGGCCTACTATAAAATAAAATAAGTGATTACGTTGACGATAATGATGCGTGGAAATAACAGTTTTGATCTGCAATGGCGCTGGCTGCTCTATGATTTGTTACACTTTGTCTTTTGTGAATTTTGAATGGAGAGTAATTATGGACACCAACCAGGGGTAGATTTTAACGTTCATAGGAGTATAATTTATACCTAAATTGAAAAAGAAAACAAATAAATAAAAAATAAAAATAAATCATCAGTTATTGCATAACTATGCCTTCATACTCATGTTTCATAAATTAATAAATAATTATCTACCTATATGTAACATATTGCGAGCTGGTGCCAATTTTCATTAACTATTCATAAGCTTCAAGTGTCTCTTAGCGTTGACAGAGATTTTCATTTACTTATTCTTGCGGACTGTTTTGCGTCAGAGGAAGATGAGCTATAGGATTTTCGATCCATCTCAGCTTCTCCAAGGTAAGTCTCTCAGCACTTTAACGCTGTTAAACACCTCTCGGAGACTACCCGGGTTTTCAAGGTAGTGTCACAAGCCGACGGCATGATTGATGAAAACAGGCATCAGTTGGGGTAACTTTCTTAAAAACTACAACGTGAAAGTGAATATTAACTAAGGATCTGAATCAAGTGATTGTCTTGGTTTGATTTTATTATGTATACAGAGTGGTGACATAAGACAATAAATGAAAACATGGGCTATAATAGTTCATATAAATGTTTTGCAACTTTCCAATACATCTAACTCATTTGATAATTTCATGACATTTGAATGACATAATATTTGGCTGCATTATTTCATACAAATGTTATAAGATGTATTTGGTCATATTTGGTTTGTCGTATAGTCGTCACCACTCCGTATATCCATCATTCTTTGACGACCGGCAGGTCGAGCGGTCTGTACCCCTTGCTATGCAGGCTACTCGGTCAAGAGGTCCCGGGTTTGAATCCCGTTAGGAGCAAATGTTTGTATGATAAGTACGAGCATTTGTTTATATGTTTATTTAGTATATTTCTAATATTTATATGCACATTATTATCAATATTTATTCGTTATCTAGTATCTCTCTCAAGCTCTTAATGATGCTTCCTTTGGGCTAGATAATAGGTGTGAGTGTATAAACATTATAATTATTCTAAACATATACCTAAATGGGAAACTAACTGAGTCTGTCTGTTTGTCACGTTTTCTTTTTTATGTCGCTGAACCTATTAACATTGATTTCAACTTGAAGATAGATTACTGCATGAGAAAAGACCTAGGTTACCTTTACATAGGCGAAGCCTCAAGTGGCCACTTGTATAAAAATTCCTCTCCCTTCAAAAGAGGTCATAATCTAAAATGGCTGAAACAACAATTTCCCGTGAAGGCAGAGGGCGTGACATGGAGCCCACTGTTAGATTTTACCACAACTAATTCCTGGAGCAATTTGGGCGCGAGCAAACACGAGCCAAGTTGAGCCAATCGAGGGGCACGCGAGCTTGTAATACCCTCACTTGCATGTTGGCTTCATGATCAATAATGTGCCAACTCAAGCTACATGAGTTACTGAGGGATTTATTTGAAGAAATTCATTTGTTGACTTTTGATTTTTTTATATTTAACTAGATGACCAGAACGGCCCACCTTGTGCTAAGTGGCTACCGTAGCTTAAAGACACCCGCAATATCAAAGAAAAATCACTTGGTATTGCAAGTGCGTTGTCGCCCTGAGGCCTGAGGGTAAATTGCCTTGCGTGACCAGTAATTAGGAGGAGCTCGGTGGCGTATTGGTTTGAGCGCTCTGGTTTCGATACGAAAAACAAAGCAACTTTCGCCATGGTCGATCCTGGGATGGGTCAATCAAAGTTTGTTATTTCGAGCTCCTCCGTGTTTCGGAAGGCGCGTTAAGCCGTTGGTCCCGGCTGTTCCTGCAACCGCTTTAGCCCACCAACCCGCATTGGGCCCGCGTGGTGGTGTTATGGCCCAAACTCCTCATGTGTTTCTCCCATGTAGGAAGGCCTGTGCCCAGCAGTGGGACGTATATAGGCTGGCGATGATGATGATGATGACCAGTAATTACACTAGCTACCTTTCCCTTTCATGAATCTATCATATACTTACCTACGTATTTTTCAAAACAAAGCCATTCTCATAACTTGAACTCCAGGAATCAATATAAGCTTGCTGTTCAAAGCTTTATGCTTCGAAAGCCAAATCGCTCATCCTAGAGGCAATGTATATGTCACAGCCATCTGGATAAATTATCCAGTTGATTAAATACCTGGGCAGATCGTCTAGTCGTCGTCCTTAATGATATCTTTGTAATTAATGTGTTTATATTATCTAACTGGTTACATGAATGGTTAGTTTATTAAAATATGTTACATTTATTGTGAGTAAACGTAAATAGTATAAATCATCATCATCATACCAGCCAGATCGGGTCGATTTCCAAATGGAACGGTTCTTCGCAGCAGGTGCAATGGAATAGTATAAATGATATTGGCATGAATTTCTATGCCACATATGATCTTATGCATACAAAGAAAAATATACTTTTAAATCTTTATAAATATAAAGTAATTCATATTTTCAAAATAATCGTAGAAAAACTACTTTTTACTTATCATAATATGAGCCAGTTTAAAACCAGAGACCCGACAATTCTAACATGATGCTGTACCGGTATCCTGTTCCGGCAACCGTGTGACACAAATACGGATCGCATTGAAGGTTTAATTTCCTTTATTTAAATCTGTTAGCCGTTTAAGTTCTCTATAGTTGTAATGCTTGTCACGTTTTTGTTTTATTAATTATTGTTACAAACGCCTCGTTTAGAAATAAGAGGAGATGGGACCCCTCCTTGTGTAGACCCGCCAGTCTATGTGCACTATACAAAAAAAAATGGCAAAAATATGCAGAACTATTTTTAATGGTCTTTTTTTTCATTTGCTTTGCGTCGTCGTTCAAACAAAGAATTTTTGTCAAAAAATCAGCAACACAGCCGAAATAATATTCATTTTTTCTCTTTTGTCACTTCACACATATTGCCATAGTAAATAATAGTGAAAATGACGAACAATTTTGGACTTTCAACGAGTAAATTAGACATGACGAATTATTTGCATTTTTCATAATAAAGCTGTCTAAGTCACCGAAAAACGCTCCATAGAAATTTATGCTGAATAGTGACGTCACATGCCAGAAAGACGACTTACTGGAAATGCATTTTAATTGTGGACGATTTGCTCCCTGGTCCTTCTTCCATGCTGCTTCCATTCCATCCATTTTCGTTCAGAGCTAAATAGATGTAAGGGCGGTTTGCTCTGAGAACCACCTGCTCCATAGTTCTGTTTGATAATGTGAAAAAACTAATTTTACGAGTGTTTAAATGAACTTTGTAATTTTGTAGGTTTTTTTTTATACAACTAGATAACAAACAAGCTGACGGCCCACCTGGTGGTAAGCGGTTACCGCCGCCTACAGACACCTGCAATAACAAGGAAAAGCACTTGATATTCTAAGCTTCGATCTAATGCCGTCCATGCCCAGTAATTACACTGGCTACCTTTCCATTCAATCCGAAACACAGCAAACTGTTTCACGGCTGAAATAAGAAAGGCGGTGGTACCTACCCAGGCGACCCTACATATGGGTGTACCACCTAGAAATTATATATTTCGCCATTAGGTATTTATTTCGCCATGCTTGAAAATATTTAGGTCACATAATTTCGATATACGAAAAAAAACTATACTTTTGTTACTCATATTTTCGAAAATAATCTTGCGAATTTGTAAGAAAAATCTACATTTTCACTTGTTGGTACATACGACCTCGGAATTGAGAAAATTTTGACCCACCATAGCAGAAAGATGAATGAATTATGATGAAGCTTGAATTTTAATGAAGGCTTGGCTGGGGTACGCGTGTTTCTAGTTTCAACCATTATTATCTATTGCTAATCAGATTAATAGCCAACACGTAACGATACATCTTCGACAGTAATGTAGGTTTATATTTTTTATATTCTAATTTTAGTTGCATAAGCTAGGAGCAACTTCTCCCAGACATGGTTACCTAACAGTACCTATCCTTATATTGCGTTACTTAGGTTTAGTTTGCTTTTTGTAATATACTTAGAATGTTTTTTTTTTAATCATCATAAAATTTGTGACCTGCCCCCTTATTCTCAACTGTCGGAAAGTATTCGAATTTCGGAAACTCTATACCTGTCACTTTTTATCGCGCTGCGTCAAAGCTAGACGGCATGTGACTTTTCGAATCAAATCCGTGATCCGACAGTTGAGAATAAAGGGGCTGGGGGCGAGGACTGTCAGTGGAAGCGACAGTCACGGGTTCAAGGATTATGATAGTCTATGACAGGTCGCGGGTTCGGCCCGCGCCCCAGGATATGTTTTTTTCGAGTTTAGTTATTTTTCTAAGTACCCACTTATCTGTCAAACATTTATCATAAATGTAATAATAAAATTTAGAAAAATAAACAACCGTAAACCTAAATATATTATTTGTGCAATTAACATTAACATCTGTCAAACCCAAACTACTTAACAAATTTATTAAGTTTCGAAGAATATAAGTACAAACCTATTAGAATCGGCTCTAAAAATACAGACATCAATAGACCATTGTCTGAGTACACGTGTATCTGCTATGTTTACTATATTTATATAGCAGCTCTACTTCTAACTATTCTATAAGTTGGTACCGCCCCGCCCGCCGCCTTTCCGTGATTACTGCGTGACTGTGTTGCAATTACATGTTATAAGTATATACTACGTGATACCACGAGTAAAACTCAATTTTCCTCGGAACTTTGTTTCATTGGCGGTTAGCGAACATTGCTGTAGGTGGAAGTCGAAGCGTGCTTCTGTGCGTAATGGGTACGTTCACTGTTTAGCTGTTATCGGAAAATTGGATATTACATCTTTACTGCGTAGTACGCTCCGCATGTACACTCATTGAGAAATAGCCGATTTTTCATAACATAGACAATAGGGTAGTTGACTACTTTTTTTTATTTCATAAATAAGAAGTTTATAACTCATAAAGAAATATTGCAAAAGAAATAGTATGTCTAAGATCAATAGTTTCACAGATATAGTGGTATGTTTGATGTGTTGCGGCGCATCGTCCAAAAACGCTCCATAGAAAATCTACGGAACTGGTGACGTCACATGTTCCCATATTACTAAGAAATGTATGGGCATACTGACAAAATTGATAATAACTATGTATTAAGTAGGTTTTTATTGATAGTTGTCATAATAATAGTTGTTTTAATTGATGTCAGCAATCTAATATCATTAACATTTTTGACAATTTTTTTTAAAAAAATATCACCTTTTTTTTAATTTTCAAAACAGTACAACTTCAACAATATTCCATTTCTTTTAAGTTTGAATTGTTTTTATGGGTAAAAGTAGCGTATATTTTCCGAATTTGTGAAAAATATCTCCAAATTCAAACTTAGGCAACATCCCAATTGGCCGGGCCGGAGGTGGGCCGTCAGCTTGTTTGTCATCTAGTTGTATAAAAAAAAATTGGCTGACGATTTTTTGATGCTTTATCAAAAATCGATATAATATTACTAATATTAGTATATTATATAATATTACTATTTTCCTACCGGGCCAGCCGCGGCTGGCCCGGTAGGAAAATAGACCGTTTGAAAAACTGCGCCAGTGCAGAGTTCTCACAAATAGTGTGCGGTATGCACTTGAAATAAATGGATAATAATAAATACAGCAACTAAAAATACTAAGTGAGTGATGGGAATTATGAAATGGGTGACTAATCGTTGAAAAGTCGCCAAATCAGTTTTTTGTATTTACAAGGTTAGGTTAGAAAGAAAGAAAAAATATTTTATTTAAATAGGCCACAAAGAAGCACTTTCAAATCGTCAAAAAACACATTCTTACAACTATCACAAAAAATATATTAACTAACAACGTCATAGTCTCTGTCTGTCTGTCATGTCTGAATTTACACCGGTTCCAAAAGTTGAACTACCGAGAAGATTCGAGAGAAGAGTTAGTAATCTCCCGTCACACCGGCAGAAGCCAGCAGGAGCATCGCTGACGATTTTTGGGTGAGATTTTGGAGGAGGGGAAGGGAGTACCCTTCTCCTCCTCCCCGGGAGTTAAGGGGATGTTCAGTTAAATACTTAAATACAACCCAAAAAAATCAGAACTGTAAGGAGAGTCAGCGGGCAGCCGTAAGTATATTTGCGTTAGCAAATAGTCTGCGAAGGGTAAGACTAAACGACACTTATGTCATTATAGAATCCTTTGCGGCTAGTCATTTAGGTGTTCAGACTACATTAGAAATCGAGTGTGTATGCTACACGTCTGACGCTCTCACTTCGCATATGTTTTGATCCTACCTCTACCAGATACCGTAGAGATTTTGAGCTATCCTTAATATATCTCTTGATAAAATGTAAATTTTTGACATAAGCCTTCAAATCTCATTACTTATATACTAAAATAAAGGACCTTTTGTTGTAGGGACTCTACTATTAAGCGTAGTGATAACATTCCTTTTTTTTTTAATTTTAAATATTTATTTGCTAAGGAAAAGTAATAACATTAACTTAATCCTTATAACACTAACCTAATATTTACAAACCTGAAAACGTGCCTTTTATTCTTTTAGTCTACTACTCACTGGATAGAAGGCTTGTAAAGCATTATGACTTAGAACTTTCTCTTGTCTAAAAAAAATATTAAGAGCTCTGAAGAAACTGAAGAAGGAGTAGTTTGTTATTTGGCTGTGATAAGATAGAGTTTTTGTTTAATATATTGATATTTTCCACTTTAATGGTTTTGTCTCAGCAAACAACACCTACTCGTGTTATTATATTTATTTGATGATATGTTTTCTTTATTGAATACTTAATAATAAAATTATTAGTTAAATTATTAATTTTCTTCTAAAAAAACAATCGTATTTGACATAGAATTACATATTTTCTTGTACCCATTACAAGTTTTTTTCCTAGTTAATATGTTATTCTGATTATTTATTAAAATTTTATAATGGTGTTTTTGTTATTCCTCCGCCCTTGTCCGTCCCTGTTTACCTACTCGCTAGTATATTACCGCGGGTGCTGGTTAGCCGCGTAAACAAGCCAATTTGTCGCAATAATCGTAAATAAATCGGGGTTGCGGTTATGTTTCCCTCTTCATTTTCCTGTTTCGCGCCTCGCCTGTGACCCGTAGTCATCGGAGCCACTGCCGCCTCTGGATGCCGGCTGCGTTTGGTAATGGTCTTCGATTTTTGTCTGTAGTTCTCGTGACATTTTTAATGCATTTTTTATATAACATAGCCCTTAATAGTTTTGTCACTATTTTTTATATGGCATTCGTCACATGCGAGAATAAGACAACAACACGAAATAACTTCCGAAAATTATCAAAGTGAAATTTTTATTAAAAAGACTACTATAGTAAAACAGCCTAGAAACGCATTTAAGACTATTAGAGGGCCTCATCACCAGTGATCGGAGTAGATAGATTGATTTTTCGTACTTGCATCATAAATACTCATAGTTAACATAACATAGATAGGTCATGTTTCTTCGAAATTTAAAGTAGCAAAACGATTTTAAAAGATCTTTATTATTCTGTTGAACGATAAATAAAACTTCAGTTTTCTTGGGCCCAATAACAATTGACGTAAATATTTTCACTAATTTAATTGGTCATAGGATATCCTATAATAATAATATGTCAATTATTGATTATGTAAAAAAAAACTGAAAAAAATTCCAAATCCTACAATTAACTTTAAGTGTAGAATCTCGAAAAAAACAGCTGTTCTATACAAACAGGTCGTGTAGATATTGCAATTTGTATGAAACAGAAGATTTTTTTCGCCCTTTCAAATTTATTTTCTAATAGATCCTGTTTGGGGTGACCTGTACTGCCGTCTGCCTTCGTTTCCGAGAGCGGCCCCCTAACACCCTGTATGTGTTTTACATTAATTGTTGTAAAATAACAGACTGAGACACATAGACCTGTAGGCACACACATCTTACGTACAGTTCTAGTAAGTTCTAAAAATATGAGCCAATCAATTCCTTGAAACGGAAGCGAGCCAAATTTATTTCCGAAACCACCTTTTCGCCCTTGCTAAAAATGATCAATCCAATTATAGGGCAGAACTGTAAATTGCCATTAGGTACTCCTCCCCCCTCCGCCCCTATCACCTGCTGTCTGCGCCGCTGAGGGGGCGCCAGAACTAAACCAAATAGCCTTCAATATTTTACAAACATGTGAAGTTTTTATGCATAAATTTTTTGACTGATACTAATTGAATATACTATTCCCTTTTCTATCTCTTTTAAATTAAAAATCAGACTTTACTCATATTTAAATTGTTTAATTTTTGCAACATTGATATTTTTATTTCAAGTAACACACGTTTTTGTGATTGGCTTACCTATGTACTGTTTAATCATAATTACACATAAGAAGGATAAATAAACATTTTTAATAATAAATCAACAAACTAATTTTAAATTATATTCTTCATTCGTTGAGACTTTTCTTCCATAATTGCAAAGCGTAGCGGTCATTTCTACTTGATAACTGAGAAGCACCACAGAACCGAACCATACAGAAGATCGCAGACATACAACGCCACTGAGGAAGCGTAGTAGGAATCAGGGGAACCCATCTCCTATGCTGTCCTCACTGGGTAGATTAACATAGGCAGCGAATGAATAGTGTCCAAGGTGCTACGAGCGTCTATACGCTACGTAACAACGCGTGAGTAGTGCCCAAGGTGCTACGAGCGTCTATTGGCTACGGTGACAACGCCTTAATAGTGCTCGAGGTGCTACGAGTGTCTATAGGCTACGTAAACAACGCGTGAGTAATGCCCGAGGTGCTACGAGAGTTTATAGGCTACGGGAACAACGCGTAAGTAGTGCCCGAGGTGCTACGAGAGTCTATAGGCTACGGTTACCATGCTATCCTTGTTGTGAGTATAAACAAAACTTTTTCTTTCAGAATCACATTATTTTAGAGCAATAGATGCTGTTTGCTATAACACACTTCGTCGCAGGTTGATGACTCTATAACTGTAGTGTGTTGTACGTACAATACGCTAAACCACCCCCTCAAATTGTATTTCGGACTTCTGTAAATGTAATACACTGTATATAAATCAAACAAGTGTGCGAGTATGTTTATATCACTATCCGAGTTTATAAGAAACATTCAGAAAGCCAAAGTTTATCACATGACAGTGTTCATTTCAGAATATGTAGAGTTCCTGAGGGATATGATCCTTGTTCCGCGTGACACAAAACTAAACTAGTGTGTGGTGTGTAAAAGTGACCTATACAGTTTTGTATAGTATACACCTACCATACCAAGTTTGACATTTTTATGAATACCTAAGTATTGCGATTAATTTGACATGTAGCTATTAATATCCAATTTGAATTTGAATTACTATACCCTAGAATAGGGCTTACAAGGAATTTTTTTAATAATATACTTAGAATTACGGTGTTTGTTCCTCTCTGAATATTTACTGTATTACAAAATTGTAATACTTATTCCGAAAACTTATTCTTGTCTTTTTTTTCTTCTCAAATTTGCATGCCATTGAGGTCGAACATGTAAAGGGCTTTATTTATTGTAACCACTACGTTTTAAGTAGCCACATGCTAAGCAAATAAAAATCTTATCTTATCTACGCAGAAGGCCAATATGTATAGATAGAGCTAAAAGAATTGGTACTGATTTATACTGCTAGTACCCATATAATTATTAGAAAGAAGAACACTCCGTTCCCTATGATATGGTTGAGCGGAGCGATGGCTGGCACATGCGTCATACTTGTGAACAGGTGCCACTAGTGGAAATGGTCATCTTTAAGCTTCCTTGATTTTGTAATAATTTACCTACATATTCATCAATAGTATAATTTTTGAGGGATTTTTGAGGTATATGGCATTATAGGATATTATATATAAAACAATACAATTATTATTGTAATGACGTGCTCAGACAAGTGTTTAAAATTAATGAAAGATGTTTAGCTTTATTAGGTCTTTGTATATTAATTGTTGACCTTTGTGTATTGTAATACCTATATTGTGATGGTGCATTGTCGGACAGCCTTTAAATACAGTAAATATTCTTATCATTAGGTACTTATTGGTACTTTAATATACCTTTTTTATACTCTGTGCGACACTGCGCTGCTAAATACTATTACTGTGTAATTAAACATTGTAACTTAATGATTGAAAAGAGTGACTACACGAGTTTGTTGCCGGAGTCTTCTCGGTAGTTCAACTTTTGGAACCGGTGTAAATTCAGACAGACTGACAGACAGACTGACTGACGGACAGACAGACAGACTGACTGACGGACAGACGGACCGACAGGCAGACGGACCGACAGGCAGACCGATAGACAGACTGACATAACATTCTTAGCTTACGTAGATGCAGATAAGACAGAGAGACAAACATTATGAAATTTTTAGTTAGTTAATATTATTTTTATGTGATAGACTTAAGGGTTTTTTTGTTGACGATTCGAAAGTGCTTCTTGGGGGCCTAATTGAATAAAGATATTTTCATTTTCATTTTTCAACATATGAACAATCGACAGGTCAATAATTACATTTCTTAACATTTGAATATTTTCGGACGGGTAGAGAGAAATACTCGACATTTTTATTTTGATATTTATTTGGTTTATCACCACCTATTCACATTATTTCACACGTTGTGTCGATAGAAAGTTATGCAATTTTGTAATTTCCGACTCGCACTTACCTGGTATTCTACCTTCCTTAAATAGTTTTTGTAATTTTATGTTATATTTAAGTTAGTTCTTTAGCTTGCATCTTTCTTAATTTTTCTTACAGATTTCAGCTTAAATCGCCTGTACTTACATATTTTGGCGCATAGCTTTTGTTGTATAATATTCTCACACATCTCACACTCTGGCCCGACATAAGCTTCATTAATAGTTTTTGTTATGGATACTAGATATCGTAGAATTAAAGATAATTAGTGCTAATAAATATCGGAAATGTACTAAATAATCATAAAAACATCCATGCCTCGTAAACAAATGTTCGTAGTCATCATACTGGGATTCAAACCCGAAACCTCCGGCTTAGTACATTGTACTGACCACTCGAACTTAATATGGCCGATATTTAATACAGTCAAACGTAAAAATAGATAGAACAAAGTTCTAATAAGTAAAACTAGTCCAAGGATGGCCCACGATACGTCTTGTGGCGTGCAAGCGGATCGTGAAGCAAAGTCATTTATTCCCCAAAAATAGCCCTAACTGCGTTACCGTCGCATAGCAAATATAAATGGTCAATCCAATTATACATCGTTATTACATAAGAGGGTCTTTATCGATGTCACGTCACACGTCAGACCGGCAGCGGAAAATTGGATAACTGCGCGGATGCTTTGCATTCAGTGCAATTAAGTTTTATTTTGTGTCAAGTAGTTTGTGTCAAATGGGTATAAGAAATTAAAATAAGAATGTTTGGACTCTACTTGATTTTAATTTGCAGTTTGATCTTAATTATAATTTTATTTGACAATAATTTGATTGATAAGAAAAATTCTAATTTATAATTTAAAATTTGAAGATCCTTTTTTTACAACTGAATCGTAATTTTAATGTTAATTAACAAATATTAAATTGTTATGACATATTTTAATTTGAGCACAATATAAAATTTTATTTAATTTGTAATATTTGTATAATTTATTTCTAGAATTATGTATGTTCATAACTTGTAATAAATTTGTTAGAAAATGTAAAATTTATGTATGTAAGTAATTTATACCTCTAGCACTACATTAATTGTCATGCCCTTGCAGGGCGTCACATGTAAACCTTTTCTAATGTACCACCTCATATTTATGTAATGTGACATGCAATAAATAATTTGATTTGATTTAATTTGGTTGCATTACTTGGGGTAAAACTTTGCTAGGCAGGAGTTTGGCTGATTTAAACACTAACGTTTAATGCCTTTGAGGTAGACAGCGTCTAGGCTGACCAAAAACCTTCCGAAGCAAAAAAAAATTAAAAACTTGTAAAAAATATGCAAAAAAAAAAATGTATTGCACGCGCAAAGAAATTTAGTGCCGCGTTTCTTTGTCTTACTTTCAGAACTTGGAATTCTTTGCCCTTCCTATAACAAGGGTTCCTTCAAGAGAGGCGTGATAGAGCACCTTTCAGGGCGGGAAGGTGGAGGCGGCTAGAGCAGTTTCTAAACTGCACTAGCTGTCTTCGCATATGGACTCTTCTTACCGCTTCACATCAGGTGATGCTGGATCAATGCCGTGCTTCGAATAAAAAAAAGGGAAAGAAATACGAAAAAATATTAGATTAACCCATCTGGGATCGAACTATGCCAGCGAACTCCTCGGAAAAAGGTACACTTGTATAAATGTTTTAATATCTACAAGTAGAAAGACTAGATAGGTGCAGTCGACAGCGCATCAAGCGTAACAGTTTGATCTTGAGACGGCCCTTACGGCGTTCGTAATAGAGGCTGTTTTTGTTGTGCAACTGGTACACTTGATGTGCTGTCCTGTGTACTAGTAAATGGCCTAGTTAGAATTGAATACTGTAAAGCTGTATTCGCAATCGACAGTAAGGAGCTGATACTCTGCTTCATCCCGAGAGCTAGTTCTCTCTCTCTCTTCTACTTTTACTTTTGACTGTATTAAATGCGCTAAATGAATCCGTTTATAATAAAAATAGTAGAATGAGTTTAAAAACATTAACCATAGTGTGTGTGCGTTTCTGCGTGGGTATTTGAAAAACAATTTAAAAATGTAGATATACTTAAATTATATTAGACTATGCCTAAGACAATAAGGAAAAAAAAAACTACACGTAGGTACTACTTAGTACAGTTCACCACCAATGCTGTATATACAGGGTGGTGCCGTCAATCCGACAATAAATTAAAACATGGGATATATTATTTCATAGAAATGGTTTGCCACTTACAAACACAAGTTATTCATTAGAAAATTTCCTGACATTTGTATGAAGTAATGCAGCAAATGTTGTATTATTTCATTCAAATGTCATGAAGTTATCAAATGAATAATATGTATATACAAGTTGCAAAACATTTAAAATTTTTCTACGTCAATACAACAATTCATTGAAACATGAGCTATATTAGTTCATGGAAATGGTTCGCCACTTTCAAACACAAGTTATTCATTTGATAATTTACCGACTTTTCTATGAAGTGATGCAGCGTTGTTATATTATTTCATAGAAATGTCATGAAATTATCAAATGAACAACATGTATATGAAAGTTGCAAAACTTTTCTAATTATTTCTAATTTATTGTCGCATTGCCATAACCATCCTGTATACATAGTATAGTTAGCAGTAGGTAAAGTTGTATATCATGCTACAATGCCGTTTTACTGTCGTAAAGCTTATACTTAAGAAAAAAAATCTCTCCCTAGGAAATATTGTAGTGTTGTATTCTTATGGAGAATAGACACAATCACTAGTTTTTCTTGTTGTAGCTAGCTATAGCCACGTACTTACTTACCACCAGGCAAGCCGTATTCTTGTCGCCCTAAAATAAAATTCGAAGAACCCTTACCGTCAAATTTAAGAATCACGCTTGGCCGCGTTTTCAATTATAAATGAGTCATAAGATAGAAATGGGGAAGTAATGATTCACAACTCCCCCTTCTACCCCCTCAAATATTACGGAATCATAATCACGAAGCAATATAATGAAAACTTCTTTGTACAAACTACAGCGCAAAATCATTAATTTTTAAAGGCTCTACAATAAAAATTGAAGTTTCTAGATCGCTTTATCATACATATATATTTATATAGAAAAAAAGTAGACTAGAAAAAATGATGTCATGGGACGATAACATAACAATTATTGTGAAGAAAAATTCACAATATTTTTCTTTATATATTAGATAATAAAATATTATGTTTATTTATACTTGTCTTTACTTTTAAAAACTTTGTAGGAAAATATTATAATTTGTGGTAAAAGAAAACTTTTGGTAAGATTGTTTTTACTAAGTATCACAAAGAAAAGTTCGATGAAGGAAATGACAGAACTTTCATAATTATCGAGGCACTGAATAGAATTGTAAATAAATAAGAAGACGGAGGGCGAGGGTATGCGTCAAAACTACGAAACGGTATACGGTAATACGAATGGCAGTGTTTACGGTGGGGGCGCGAATTGTGCGGCAGCGGGGGCGGGGGCGGGGGCGGGGGCGGGGGTCAGTGCAAACGTTATTGATGTTTAGTGGTTATGATGAGGTGCCCTCGCCAAATAGAACCTCTCCAATGCCCTTTTGCTGCTCGATAGTTTTATTGTAGCGAAAATTTTTCTATTGTAAAAAAAAGTTTTCGTTTAGGATCGAAACAAATAGTTCAAAGATAGTTAAGGACTAATTAATTCAACGTTGTCTGATTATTATGATAACCTCACGGACATTAGAACTAAAGATGTCGAGGTGAACGTGACTAAATTTTCAAGTGTCTAGTGCTCGTGCAAATATTGTCAAAATCTTTACACATGCAAACAAGAGCGTAGTTAGACATAGTCTGCTAATCAAGTGGTTCGAAAGATCAGTTACTCTAAAAATAGCTAGGTGATTGACCATTTCCGGAAATCCAATTGTAAGAAAAATCAATAAGTACTTTCATTTGGGTATAAAAGTAATAAATGCAACGTAAATCAATAAACCCAATCCAGACTAGGGTGACTGTGAAAGTGGCAATTTTTAATATGCCCTAATGAAGTGTCCCGAGGAAGGCGTTTGTCAACTCCACCAGCCACGGTGACGGATGAGCCGGCGATGACGCGGGCGGGGGCGGGGGTCGGGTGGCCCCCTGCCGCCCCCCCGTGCGAAGATTTGCGGCAGCGCGCCACGCGGTCAAACGTATTTGCTCTCTTAATGCTTCGACGCTTTTTGCTGGAATTCTTTTTGAGACAGTTTGCGTATTTATACAATGACGCACATGTCGGTGAGTTTATGGTCTTTTTAGGGTAGAACTCTCTCCTATAACTAATACTCTTGTCGATTGTAATAATTACAGTGGAAGTACAAATCGTTTATTTAAATATATCTCAGTTTAAAGTTATTTTTTTATATCAAGTATGTTTTATTGCCTTTTAAGGACTTAAAGCTTTCGCCGTTACTAATATACTTCTTGGCGATCCTATTTAATATAGAGGAGGTTAACACAACTTAAAATCATCTATAATTTTGATTTTGTACTTTCAACGTTAGTATCAGGTTTTTTATGTCAATAATGCCAAACAAGCAGATTAATCAAGTGGCGATAAGAGGTAACCATTTTCTATATAAACCTTGATATTTCAGGTCATGTGCGTTTTGATTCTGGAAACTAAAACCTTTCATCCAATGCCAGCTTCCGGCGCCAACTCACATTGAAAAATCAGTCACATTGTCCCCGGTGAGCCTACCCCCGTACCATGTGATGGAGTTCATTAGCAGTTAGGTCTCTCAAAAATTGGTTATTAAAGTTAGGTTAGAAATGCGACCTGAAAAATAAGAAAATAAAATGAGCCAAGAAACGTGCCCACATACACAAAAAAAACGATCAGTTCTTCCTGCCTCGCTGCGTATCGACGCGATCACACCGGAAACTTGGTAGCCGCATAACCGCCAACAGAAGTATAGGAATATCCCAGAAGAGTTCACAGCTCTACCTTTTTTTGTGGCAGGGGAAACGCGTTATGCGCTGTCCTCTCTTCTGGGGAACGAAGAGAGGGATGTGTGGGACTCGCGGCCACTAAAACCCCTGCCATACACCTTCAGTTTTCTGCCAGCTGGTGGTATTGTGGGCAGCCTGTGGTGACATGCCATCCATTTCCACCACCAGAGCAGGTGACTGTTGCGCATTCCTAACTCCCGGAGGCCGTAATGTCCTCCTTCCTTCTACGTTGACCAGCGGGTGTTACACACAGCTCTACCTAACCTAACATCAGGGGCAGGCTCACCGGGGACGATGAGACAAAATGTGAAATCAACTGTGGCTTATTTAGTAGGTAGGTAGGGCAGAGTGGTTTAGTTACTAATGCAAAAGAATCTGAACGCTGGGTAACTCTGATCGAGGCCACTCTCGTTCAACATCTCCTGTTATTGAGGATCTCTCTCTCTTCTTCTCTGTCAGCAGAAACAGACTAATCATCTATCTCTTAGTAATTAAAATATAAAACTAGAAAAATTTCACGTCCTGAGGCGGAAATCGAACCCGCGACCAGTCCGTCTCAGTTGGTTAGAGCAGTCGCCCGGACTGCGAAAGGTCGCGGGTTCGATTCTCGCCTCAGGACGTGAAATTTTTCTAGTTTTATATTTTAATTACTAAGTAATTTTTCGAACATTTATAATAATGTTAAAATCAAAAATTAAGAACATCTATCTTTTTTTATCATAATTTTACAAGGACTAGTTCGAACTAACCTTGTGTTCAGACTTACCCCGCTCTCCCCTACTACCCAGATTACTGCTTGCCGTGCCGTATAATTTAATTATACTGGCTACCTTTCCTTTTATACCGAGACTCAGCGAACTGATTCGCGACAAAAGTAGGAAAGACGATGGTAGGGGAGAGAAGGGGAAATCAGAACCCAGAGTAACTCCAAACGAAACCATTTTCATCATGCTGGGTGTCCTTATCAGTAGGTGAGTAAAATGAAGTTATCAACAACCATATTTATCATAATATAAAGAGCTTGTTTTATGTTACTTTGTGTTCTAGATTACCCCACTCTCCCCTACCTATCGACGACCCTGCAAAAGGGAGTACCGCCAAGATTTTTATCCATTAAAATAAATAAATAAAGTCAATCAATTTCACAGCACGGGAGTGGTTGACTATTGATTGAAGTATTTAAAATATGAAAAGTCTAGGTATTTTATGTCGTCTTACTCAACTGGTGCATAATTTTTATATCAATTGAATCAGAAAAGTTATAAAGTTATACATAAAAAAACACAAAACGGACAGCTGAATAATGTTATATTTGACAGAATCAAAGTCACTTATCAGACAAAATCGATTTCTACTGTGTGTGGGGACAGCCACACAATTATTGGCATAAAATCGCCTTGAGCTGGTCTTGGAGAGTTAAATAAAAAAAAAATATCACTGAAAAATATTACAATTTAACAAATCATCATGAAAGCGGTTGGCTTTTATGATGATTTGATAAATTGTAATATTTTTCTGTGATAAAAACTCTTTGAAAGTGAAAGTAGCCTAATAGCCGCAAAAAATATCACAGCGCCCGCCCCCGCGCGGCGCTCATCTGAAAACAATCGCGCATCGCACTCAGCGCAACAACGATTAAGATACAACTATCATTACGGGCGCACTATTGATTCCTAATCCGCACTTCCGGATGTTACGTAAGCGCCCCCACCCTTCCACCGCCGCCCCGCCGGCCCCCAAGATTTACAGCGGCCGCGCGTTCCGTTTGACGAATGATTGGCCGGTCAAAAGGCTCCGGCTATTGTATTGTTTTGCCGGTGCGTATAAATAGAACGGCTTGCTTTCAGGGTAATGTAACTAATACATTACGGGGTTTTCCGTGAATAATGAGCCTCGGAATCAAGACACTAGTCAAGTAGATAGGGAGAATTCGTGCTTTAGCAAGAAAACTGTAAATTTTATAGAAGCGAAATGGAGAATAGGACTATGTAATAGAAATTACTTTGCTTCGTTATCAATTTTTTTTTAATTTTTATGTAATGCTCTGTAATTGCCTAAGAGTATACAGAGTGGTGACAAGAATACGACAATAAATTAAAACATGGGCTATTTTAGTTTATAGAAATGGTTTGCAACTTTCAAATTTGATAATAATTTCATTACCTACATTTCTATGAGATATAAGATTTGCTGCATTATTGCAAAGAAATGTCTTGAAATTATCAAATGATTAAGAGGTGTAGTTGAAAGTTGAAAAACATTTTATGAACTAACAAACCCCTTGTTTTAATTTAATGTCGTACTGTCTCACCACCCTGTAAAGCATGGTTGTTGGAAAACCACTGTAGAGTTTCCTAGTAAATCTTTATCTGATAAAATCTACACTAATATTATAAATTCGAAAGTAACTCTGTCTGTAACGATTCCATTCCTAAATGATTTTTTTGGCATGGAGATAGATTATACCATGATAAAGTCAACGAGTCCACTTTTTGGAGCGATAACTGACATCCGCTATAGAGTCGCGGGCGGACAGTAGTATGTAAGACTGGAGACAGATAATTTCCCAAAAGAATATGCTTTTAAAACAATCTATTTTAAATTTATAATTTTTAGTATTGATCACTGTAGGTTTTCTATTGTTGAGGAG
Source organism: Nymphula nitidulata (assembly GCA_947347705.1). Taxonomy (NCBI): domain Eukaryota; kingdom Metazoa; phylum Arthropoda; class Insecta; order Lepidoptera; family Crambidae; genus Nymphula; species Nymphula nitidulata. The sequence continues at coordinate 2,385,531 of OX374618.1, forward strand.
ACGGAGGGTAGCAAGGAATGAATGGTTAATAGCAAAGAAATAGTAAATAATATAGCAAAAGATCGAAAGGCTGGATTGAATTTTCACTACACTATCGCGTCCAAAGATCTAATCAATTAACTTACGTTTGAAACCAACTTTATCCTCAAATCGTCGTCACTTGTCTTCAATGTACAGAAATAGTAAAAAGGAGGTCATTGGGGCACAGGACTATTTGGAGAAGTCCCTTAATCACACCCAACCCTCTTCCATGCACCCTATAAGAAGCGCCATGTTCCTGGGGAACTCAGAAGAAACTAAAAGGGATGAATTTTGTAGGAGTTTGATGAGAATTTACTATGAATATTTCCAATCATCAAAAGACTCTACACTTTGATATGGAGTGGGGTGATTCCGAACGCGGTGTAACTCAGAAAGACGCTCTTTACATCATTATAAAAAATGAAAAGCCCCATGCCTAGTGCCGGTCTATAAGCTTATATTCTCAGCCAACTAAAATAGATTTCTTTTATTATATTAACTGTCCTTTTTAGGGTTCCGTACCCAAAGGGTAAAACGGGACCCTATTACTAAGACTCCACTGTCCGTCCGTCCGTCCGTCTGTCACCAGGCTGTATTATGAACCGTGAACCGTGATAGTTACATAGTTGAAATTTTAATCATAGGTATACAGTTTTTAAGAGTTCCGTACCCAAGGATAAAATGGGACCCTATTACTTAGACTCCGCTATCCGTCCGTCCGTCTGTCATCAGGATGTATCTCATGAACCGTGATAGTTAGACAGTTGAAATTTTCACAGATGATGTATTTCTATTGCCGCTAGAACAACAAATACTAATAAACAGAATAAAATAAATATTTAAGCGGGCTTCCTTACCCCAACAAACGTGATTTTTTTGCTTGTTTTTGCTCGATATTAATAACGGCAACAGGTAGACGCTTGTTTATAGATAATGGTACCTAACTCTTCGTGCACGAGTCCGACTCGCACTTGGCCGGTTTTTTATTATAATAAAAACGGTCTTTTATTTCAGGGTAACCCCGCATTCTTAAATACCTCACTCTCGCCTAATTAAATTATGGTTAATAACTTAAACCTATAAAAAAATGTTTTTTTGGAAGCGGTTTCTAACTCTCTTTTTTTAACCCTTGACTATTTTTATTGAAAATACTTTGGTTCAAAGAGTGTCAAAGAGAGTTTCTTAAAAAATATTTTTTTTACTAAAAGGTAGAGTCTACACTCTAGTTATGCTATTTTGTATCAATTTATGGTAAATATTCTTTTCAAAGTAACATTATCTAATCAAGATCGCCTATAGATCATCCTATCCGTATGAACTGAACTGACAGTCAAGGCATGGCGCATTAATTTGGAACACGTAACTAAAATACTTAGCAAACCGAGTGTAAAGTTATAGACTCTTAATTCACTATAATTATCATGCTGTACAGTTTTAAGTGTTTTTATAAGCTTTACTGATCAGTAATTTGATACGCGATCAAGAAGCTATTTTAACCACTCCTTGTAAAATAAATTAGCCTCGAATTTAATTAAACCTCTTATGTTGAAAATGCTTCTAGTTTAAATTTTGAATTATTTCATAAGTATACACTTATGAGTATACACTTATTAAGTAGCCCTGTCAAACAAACATGTCAATAAATCTTTATGTTTTTCCTTGAAGAACGTTGCAGTTGACTCTACATTGTCACTTGCCAATATATCCGACCAATCCTAACTCGCTACCTTGTCCGCCTTTCTCCAATTCCGCTGGGGACCAATATCTTTGAAAAGCTGAGAACTACTAGAGACTGACCGTCTCGACTGACTGCCACGCAAACCTAAGCATATATCGTGAGCAAGGTATCCTTCGATAGGTAACAAGGACTATACTGTTATCGATATCACTCAGCACGACATCCAACATACTACCACGATTAATGCATTTAATAAGCACCTGTTAACATTACCTACTCATAAATAAAGCCTACTATTCAGTTCAGGAATTTTTGGATGACAAAACCTTAAAATAATTGGACATGTTTTGAATATTATTACGTACCTACTTATTACTGATTTGATAAATGTTGCATAAATAATTCAATTTTTATTTACTGACTCATTTTTATTTGACATTAATATTATAATTTATTATTGATTATTTTTATTTACTAACACATTTGACATTGATTCTATAGATAGGCACTTTGAAATTTATTTGGGACTTTTTATGACTAATTATTTGAATTATGTATTATTATCATTATTATTATTATGTTTATTTTTATTGTAGACATTAATATTATTTCTTTAAAATTATATTTGTATACCTTGACGAAAATGGAAATGTAGTGTATAGACAATGTAATAAGCCTACACTTATCACAACACAATATTATAACTGGCAATTCACAAATGAATAAATGAATTGAGAATTGAGATTATTTGATAAGTGTTATTGTTGGTCTAATTTACATAAATCACAAAAACAATCAAAGTATATTCTTACATTAGTACCTACTACAAGATATATCTCATTGGTTCGAGAATTCACATCAGACCACAGGTCCAAGTATAATTTTTAAAATACAAAAGTATTTTAAAAATTATACTAACCTATTTTCTCTACATAATGAAATCTTTGGTGTGATTTTTACTGTATTAAATAAAATAAAGAAGATGGAGAGATGTTTTTTTTGTGGGCACGTTGTTATGGTCTAAGTAGCAATAGTTTACTTTTTTCGAAAGCAAATAAGATAGATAGATCAACCGTTTATTAGGTTTAACAATAATTACAATATTTTACAAGAAATACTCATAATATTACCATCAGAGAGAGTACCTATACGATGATGAAACCTTAATTAGGTATTGAATTCAGGACATGACGCACGTAAGTACAACTCCGTCTCTACTCGCTAGTTGTCGGTGAGTCAGTAATTGGAATGAGTCAGCAGAAAAGCCTACATTTTGATCAAATTAAACAGCCTATGTTGGTATTTAATAAGGTGTTTTGAGTGCCACAATTATAATATCATCTACGGTGCGTTTGGACCATTCGAGATCTTTAGTGGCTTCCCAGTCTTTTTACTTTTCTCGTCTCCAGAATGTAAAACCGATTTTTATATTAATTTTATTTCTCCTATATGTTGTAATATTTAGTTATACCCAAAAAATTACAACCAACTTCAAAAAACTGAAAAGGATAAAATAATTAAATTTATGGAACTCATCACCTAGAAACATATTTCTTGGAGTCGGTGCTTCAAGTTCTATTATTTCTGCAAACATCTTGAAGGTGATGAGTACCTTCATAATTTTAATTATTTTATCCTTTTCAGTTTTTTGAAGTCGGTTTTAATTTATGTTTAATTTTTTTTTATCACAATTTTTAGTGATAACTTTCTAAGTCTAAGGTCAAAGCTAGATGGATGACCGCCAGCTTATATTGTTGACTAGTATCGTATCGTTTCATTAAAAAGTGATAGGAAAGCATAAATTCGCAAACGTAGACGACTTACTGATTTAAATTTTTTTGATTTAAAAACCAAACTATCCACATTATTTGAAAAAAAATTATGGGACCAAATGGCAACTATTCCGAACTAAAAGAATAAGAATCGAACTAAAAAGAATCATGTAAATCGGATCAGAAATCTCGGCGTAATCAGTGTACTTACATACCGACGAATTGAGAACCTCCTCGTTTTTGAAGTCGGTTAAAAAGAAGAGATCTTAGGTCTCAAGATATTGCTTTCAGTATGATGGCATTATACAATAAATACTTTAAATATTTTTTTCTCCACTCTCGCTAAGCCATACTCATAATCTATGCTATACCTACCATTCAAATCTTCCCTGCATGTAATCTTTCTTCTCAAATTAATAGTAGATACACATACAGTAAAGCGTCGCTCAACTGATATGACAGTACAATCAGATTTAAATTTTAAAAGTGTATTTTCGCGCGCTTTCCCCAAGGACCACCGGGGGTGGAGAGGGGCCGCTATTAATCTTTGTTCCTCTACCCCTCTTTCGCACACTTGTCTTTCGTCTTCTGATATCGCTTAACCAATGCGATTTCTAGGGAGATACTGGAAGCTTTTTTGTTAGTGTTATGTCTTGCGAAAATATTTTTTCGAATGAACGCTATCTATGAAATTATTTTATATCACATCATTCGTAAACATTGTTAACACTGCATTGTATATATGAAATCTAAGACAAGTGCTAAAATTAGAAAATATGATAAACGCTTTCCAAAAGTATAATTTGATTATCAATCAGCTGACGCTCATGTCGTTCATATGTCACCCCTTTCCGAGCACAAAAATAAGCAACGCCATCGAGAGCAATGACACGCAGCGGGTGCGACACGCGGTGACGAGCGAAGCCGAGCCTGAAAAAGCGGGCGTCCGGCGGCGCGTGTCCGGCGGGCGTCCGGCGCGTGCGGCGTCCGGCGGCGGGCCCGGCGTCCGGTGCCGGGGGCGGCCGCTGTGGGCGTGCAGGCGCTGCACCGCCCCGCCCCCCGCGCCCCACGCTGTTTATTCTCGGCCCGACTGGCGGGGCGCCAGTCGCCCGCGTGACGCGCAACCGTACGCACGCGTACGTCAGGTACACGCTCCAAACGAACGGACCGAGCGGTGCATCCGATACCGGACATTGCAAAAATTCACTCTCATCGAAATTTTCGGGTAAACGTCACCGGACGTTCGGGTTTCGGACGCGGAAGGGTGCAGGGCGGCGGCGCCGCGGAAAATGCATTTCCCGGCGGGTGCAAGGCGCAGGCGGTGGTGCGCGGGGGGAGGGTGCATGCGATGATGGACATCGTATTGATTTCTATCTGGCCGCTCCTCCCTTATTGTGGCGGTGCAGGGCGCGACATCGATCGTTGCACCGGCCCTCTAAATTAACAGCCACCGAGCGCACGCCGCCCGCAATCAATGCAGTGACGTGCGTGAACATTTGTGCTAATTGAACATTTTTAACATCGCGTCACGTGGCTTTAGGTACGTGACATATTACAGTTGGAGAAACGGCTGCACAACTATTGTTTTTGTGGAAATAACAATTAATACAGAGCAATAATACTTGTTCAACGAGTGCAATTGAATTCTAATTATCTGCTGTCTTTAATTAACAAGTGCGAACTAAGTGCAACGTGACTTTAAACTATACATCTATTCAAAACTTTACTGGACCCTGGAACGTTTTAAAAATTGAAAATAAGTAGTTAAAGTCAAATTAAGTGCAAGTGCAATAATTGGTAAATATTTTTCATTTTTAGGTAAATTAGTTACCAATATCAAACTAAGTTTGAATAGATAGGCGTTTAAGTGTTTAATAATCTAAAATTTTTAATATTTTCATAATATTAGCTCTCAGATTTAAATATTGAAGGAACAATTTTGATAAATTTTTAATCGGGTAAAATGGTTTTAAACATTTTTTTTTATTCTACTATTAATTTTTTTTTAACGACGAACAGTATTTTTAACAAAATTTCCTTTAAGACAATAAATTCCTACAATATCTAATAACTAATAGGTAACTATTCTTTTCATTTTATGATATATTTCAATCAAGTTTATCTTTATTGGATTTGTATAGAATTCTTATTAATTAGTACACATTAAAAAAAAGTATTATTACATAATAAGTAAAATAACTCAAAAATAAATTTAAATCTTCGCAAAAACATTGTGTGCAGTCGTCGTTACTCTCGTTACATCACCGCCCGCCCATCGCCCTTCCCTCGTTAATCGAAAGAAAACAAAATACATGGAAACGCACCGCCCGATCCGGTTAAATTAAATAACTAAATCAACTATTAACCGCCACTTCCATCCAACAGATACAAAATCAAAATTTCCGTACGGCTTAAAAGAAGCACGCGTCAAGGAATTGTAAACGAGCAGGCTGCATAGCGTGAAAAAAAAAAAGAAAAACTAACAAGGAGGTTTCAGCGTTGAACGGAAGTGCTCGGCGCGAAAGTGGCGGCGACAGTCGGCGCGCGCTTGGAATGCGCGGGAGTGGACACGTATAGCGCGCGCGCACGCCCCGCCACAGTGCCGCCCTCAGAACTCCCGGCCATGGCGACCGAAACCGGTGAGTAAACACAGTAATCATTTACAAATTTCGCTGAAAATATAATGTGGAAATCGTTACGGTTTTTTAGCAGCAATAACACAGACATTGAGAATATTTTGACGGATTGTAACATAAATCATGATACCTACTTGGTTGTTTGATGAACGTCACGAATTAGCTTTTATTTTGCACGTTATCGTATATCAAAACAAAGTTTTTAACGACTATATTCCCGACACAATTGATTTTTCAATTGTCATAGACCTCCAGGTGTATCACGCCATTTGACGGATTGGACGTTGTAATTAACTTTTGATAAAGAAGAAATACATACTTACAACATTTTTTATAACGGCATATTTTTACAAAACAAGTTAAATATAACGCATATTCAAATAAATTGAGGGCGTAACTAAGTATGTGTTTGACGTAGGTACTCTACTACCTAAATTGTAACGAAAACACGAAAATCAAGTACAAATATCGTTAACGATTATTTAATTTTGTTTACATAATTTTCCTGTTACAAAGCCAGTGTTATCCATTTAATTAAATAAGATTATAAATTAAAGATGCGATAAATATGTGCTGTAGTGGTATACCTACCTACATATAATAGATTTCTACATCAATACTGAATTTTGAGACGCATAAAATACCTATCACGCGCTTAGAATTTCTTTGACTGCGTAGTTTTATCTAAATAACATCTTCAATTTTTTTTAATTACTTAAGTAGTGTGTTTTTGTTATTTGTTAATTGTATACCATTAGTTTTTCTATATTTTGGATCTAGTTAATAAATTACAGCTACAGCTACATTTATTGCGTTTCAAATTTGGTGAGCTTCAAGGAATACCTCAATCGGCATCAAAATAATCTAAGCATCTTGTTTTAGTTTTTCAACAAATGGTATGAGCAACCAGCAGCACCTACTTACCTTATACCTAAAATAAATTATCGTTCTATAGTTTGAATCATTGTAATAAAATATAAGGCAAATAATGCATAACCGTACCCAAGGCAACTTGAAATAGGACACGCTTCTGACCATTCGAGTACAGCATCGCAATTCCGCAACACCCGGTCCCCAGCGACGAAAAGAGCCAAAGGGAAGCAGAAATAAAAACGGACGGTTTACAATATTTACGTAAAACAAGCCCGAATTGTTTACCAACAGAATCTATACGCGTACGTACGCGTGTCGTCCACCCGTCACACGATCACCCGATCCGCACATGAGTTCGTTGATATTCCTCCCCCTGCACCCCACCCGCTCCTGGAGGGAGATCATCCCCAAGGATCGGGCGGAATGGCCGCGGCGCTTGTTTAATGATGTTTCTGTCGTTTACCCAAGATTAGGGAGTGCGTTTTATTTTGTTTCTTCGGCACGCTTCGTTATTTTATTTGAAATTAAAAAGATAATAGTTTGTTCAACCACTGAAGATTGTTTGCGAGCCGTGGAAATTCTTCCCTATCGACCAACGCCGCAACGTCTAAGATATTTATATACTTAGATTATTATTGTATGTTGTAGTATAAAAGTTTCGCAAAAACAGAATAAGCTTACACTTTCTGTTGTTTCAGTAGGTATTGTGAAATTAACAACTCTATCAAAATAAACAACTCAAATTAAATAATTCAAAAACTACACTGAAAGGGTCGGTAAAATAATCGCTAAAAATGCTAAAACATAAAAAAAATATCTTGTAATTTACAAGTTAAGTTGTTAGTTAAGGTATTTTACGACTCTTCTTTTTTTTTCAAGACGTGATTTTCGACTCTACATTCACCTAATTTTTTTTTCGATGATTTGTAATAATTGTAACGTTGAAATAAAATAATAAAAAATGTACTATAATTCTTCCTCCACCATTAGCTTGCACTAAACCGTCCTTGCAGCACAAACATTATTTATCACATGACATTAAATGAGCAGAATCATTCATACGAGGTAGGACGATTTATAATGTTGAGATAATAAATCACTGCTAGTAAAAATGTGGAAGTCGGCCGCTCGTCCTCCGAGGGGAGGCCGGGTGGACATTGCCTTATATTTCACTCCCGCAATCTTGTAATAATTTCCGTGCGTTTTTTATCGCAATATCGACGTTAGACTGACGTATTTTTCGACAAATATAACTACGAGTACACTCAATGGAATTTTCGGGAAGTATTCTTATATTCTCGCGTGTGATAAACAGAGGTGATAAACAAGTCAATAAATGCATACAAAAACTTAATTACGTCAGTTATAATAAAACAACAATAACAAAGTTTTACAATAGAAACTTGTAAATAAAACAACTTACCTACAATATTGTTTTCAAATGGACATTTGATAGAAAATGAAACAGTAAGTCATAAAGTCACTCATTATAGTTAACGCAGTTAGCACCTCCTCGCAAAGATCTACAATAACAAAGTGCCTGTGAAGGACAAATCAATGTTTATTGAAAATATTCCCAATTATGTTCAATATGCAAACACGTCGAGAAAGACGGAAAGTTGTACGGTATTACACTTGCAAATTCCAAAACTCTGCATTGATTTTGTGAATGTTCCTTGCCTTTGCATTTTCATTTTTACTTCGACTAAAAATACCGAATTTTATAGGATAAAGTAGCAAAACATTGTTTTGGCATGGAATAAATATAATTTTCATCTTGTACCTATACCTGCAAGTTAAAGTTTTGTTTTATATTTTGCTTGGAATAAAGATTATCAATTTTAGGAATACGTTTTTCTGAAAAAAAAAATACCACCTTTGCATTTTTTTTAAAGTGGCGCATTTATTTTAAAGACTTCGCAAGTTAATACCTTGTGATGAAATAACAATAGTATAAAAAAGCATTATGTCGAAAATCAATTTAAAAAGAGTTCGTTAACTACATCGAGTCGAAGAATTAATAATTTATTCTTATTTTTTTTTTAAGTTAACAAAATATATTTTGAACTGTATACTACAAAAAAGAAAGAAAAATCATAATTACAAAACAATAAAAAAATAATTAATAAATTGAGAACCTCCTCGTTTTTGAATTCGGTTAAAAAGTCATGTCTTACGGCTGCGCTAACCATTGCGCTATGCGACGTATTGGGAGAATTCTATGAATTATTTTTACGCTATTAAAGCTAAAGTCTACATTATCAAAATCGTTACAATTTCAACCAGCGAACGAGTATTTTCATAAATACTTAGTAGGTATTCAGTAAAATATTCGTTTCAAATATTACTAATGATATAATCTTAATTTTTATTTTTCACATTATTGTATGTATCAATATACATATAGACGCGTCCCCTAAGATTGTATCTATCAAGAGGAAATGTATTTCTTTATTTTTTTTATACAATAATTTGTCAAAAAAAATGAAGAGATGGCGATGTAGACTGTCGACAGTCAATAACACAAATAGCTACTCCAATTTACAGTCGAAAAATGCACTGCGATAGCTAATAAGCATGAAACATCGTTCGCAGTGTGTGCGTAGCTAATAGGGTAGTTGACGACTTTTTTTATTTCATAAATATAAAGTATATAACTCGTTAATAAATATTGCAAAAGAAATAAGATCAACGGTTTTGCAGATATAGTGGTATGTTTGATATGTTGCGGCGCATCGTCTGAAAACGCTCTACAGAAAATCTACGATGGAGTCAGATATTCCTATCTTACTGAGAAATGTATAGACATACTGCCAAATTAATATTATCTATGTAATGTATGTTTTTATTCATAGTTGTAATAATAACAGTTGTTTTAATTGATGTCAGCAATCTAATAACATAAACATTTTTGAGAAATTTTGGGAAATAATTACCATTTTTGTTTTTTCTAATCAGGACAACTTCAACAGTATTTCATATCGTATATTTTCCGGATTTGTAAAAAATAGAGCCGTATTCAAACTTAGGCAACCTCCCAAATTGAGGGAGCGAGAGGGACTCTACGACGTAGCTGAACGTGAAACGTGTATGCAATTCCACTATACTTAAACGTCACTTAAATTTTATTATTTCAAATGCGTTGACGTCGCACTGCTTTTCACACTAACTTTTACATATTGGAATCGAACAAACGGATTCTAATAAGACTTTACATGCAAGCAATTCAGGTTAGTCTAAACAGTTATCACAGGATATATAAAAATAGTTTTTTGTTATACAAGAGTGAAAAGTTGCTTTTTAACCGCGTGCTCAATTTTGATGACCGAGCAAGCGAAGGATTCTAAAATTAGAATCCTGAGCGTTGGCGAGGGAATCAAAAGAGCACGAGGTGAAAAATCTTTGCACTCGAGTGCAACAGGTAACTTTTCATCCCACCTCAACGAGGAAATGACTCAATGCAAAAAAAAAACATTTGCGCATTATTAACAGTTTCAGTAAATTCTGTTGGCGTCAAATAAACTTCTTCGACTCTAGAATCACTCATTTTAGGTTTTTTACTTGTTTTCAAGTTTTTTGTTTTAAACCTATGGTTTTAACTTTGGTTTTAACAAATATGCCGTTAAAAGAAAATGGCGCGCGCAAAGCAAATTAAACAAAAAGTACACGAAGAAGGAGCCGAGTCTGAGTTTTTAAAAAGTAAAAAAAGGTTGTATGATTAATTCGGCACTATGGAGGTAGAAGTAAAGAGGTTTAATGATGTTTTGAATTCACAAACTTAGTGCACACGATGTTCTAAATTAAATTTTACTTTACCCTCTAGCGGATAAAAACGGCGTTTGCACTCAGATATCGAAGAGCAAAAATACTCTTTCCGAGATGGGGGGATGAAATCGCAAAAATACAATTTAAAATAATTAAAAAGGCCTCAAATTTAACAAGCATTTGAAATCTATAATCATTAACCTTTGTATTTAGAGAATAAATAATTATTTATGAGCACAAATGGTACATTCCAATAAAACTTGCGGTGCACTAAAGGGTGAACTGACATATTTTGTCTTCTGATATCAATGCCATTGCATTAAGTATCAAGTTTTCATAATGTTGCAGGTGTCTAAACATAATTAATTTTCACCCTACGTGCTTTAGTTATAGAAAATGATTTACCAATAGGGTACAGCTGGATAGCTTTCCTTGATTTTTAAAGGGAATGCAGCGCGTGAGTAGTGGCCGAGGTGCTACGAGCGTCTATCATGTTGCTACGAGCGTTTATTAAGCTACGGTGTTTAAGGTGCTACGAGCGTCTTCATGCTACGATAACCACTTACCATCAGACGGATTTTTATTTTACTTTTTTATTTTTTCGGGAAGAATCCGCTTACGGACCTATGCTACCCGCCGCTGGCTAAGCGATAGACGTGTGAGGGTCGCCCAGTGTCTACGCTTGTAATATTTCTGATATCTTCGTAGTAGGTATTCAAACTAATAAACAAGCAATACCTGGAAATAATACAGAACTTTTCATAACAATTTTAATAAATGAAAACGAGGCTAATAGTTGAAAGACAGCCTGCGCGGCGAGCAATCCGCTAAAAATTTCGAAAACTACATCTTGTTTCTTTCGAATTTTTTTATCTTTCCTGTAAAATATTTTTCCATTGTCTTAGTGATAGAGCTAAGTACAAACGTCTTAGATTTGGGAGACATCGAAAGCGTTACGTAAATTAATTGCATGCGAATAATTATGCGCAAAAGACACCGCAAAATACGTGTAAGATAATCAAATATGAGAAATATTCAGGAGAGCAAGGAAAGTTTCTGTATTTTGTTGAAAAATATAGGGGTAAATAAAACATTAACTTTACATTTTGAATACTGCTCGGAACACACGACCTTTTACGATCCGGGTGACTACTCTGACCAATAAGCTTTAGTCTTTCTTTTTTTGATAGTTAAAAAAAATCTCTATAAAAAGTTATTCAATAATATAAAATTGAAAATTTTAAGTAACCCCATCTATCTAGCACCATCTCATTGAGACTGGTCTCATGAGCACAAACACGCTATATCTCCTGTAAGTTTCTGAAGAATTGAGTATCTCGCAGACTATCTCACAGCGCAAAAATATTGACGTGTCCGTTATCTGTGTCTGTGGAATCGTAGCTCCTAAACGAAGGGACCTATTTTGATTCGTTTTGTTTGGAAGCTGACGTGATTCGGATGGTTCTTAGTTATAATCTATAAAGAGCTGTTCAGGCGTTGATTACTTGAAAAAAGAGTTTTACTAACTTTCACACATCCGATTGATTTGAAATTTCGTTAATCCTAAGGCCGGTGGTATTCCCAGGACAAACTAACCCTTAGTCAGAAGCTGTACTATGAAATAGTCTGCGGGATACTCAATTCTTCAGAAACTTCCAGCAGATCTATAGCGTGTTTGGGTTCATAAAAATAGTCTCAATGAGATGGTGTTAGATAAACGATAAATGAGGTAGGGGTACTTAAAATTTAAATTTTATATTATTAAAATAAAAGCCAACTTAACCATTTCTGTGCTATCACCGCCTTACAGAAAATACATGGATAACAGTTCGACTTAAATGAATTTCCTGAGATTAATTGGGTTTCTAAATCTTCGTAGGCGAACCGCGACAACCCGCCAAAGTTTGTAACGGGGAGTTAATTTAAAACTTCTCCGTCTGACTGCCCTCACGGCCCTGCGCGGTGTTGCCGGCTCTTCAGTGAAACCAAAAGCGGCGCTAAGAGGCAGGCTTAAACAAATTTGGGCTTAAACGCTTTTCAATCCGAAGATACCTTCATTTGTTTGCGTTTCAATGTTTTCAATGAAGCTGCTTTATTTTGTTAAATAATATGCAGAAGCTTTCATCCCTTACCAGCCAGCCGGTGTCTGCTAAAGAATAGAACATCCATATTTTCTGGTATGTGGATCTTAGGGTCCTAGCCTAAGGGACTATATACTACTAAGGGGATATTAGGTACTGAATAAATTATATTATAGATCACGAAGTAAGTTAGGGAACGGTTGTTGTCGGCTGACTGTGAAATCGACTGGTTGTGCGCATCCACAGCCACCTGACAGCATCCATTTTGTTTTATCGGGCCGGCGTCCACGTTTTCTTCGGAAAACGAATTCGTCTTGCCCAATCACCGTACAACGTTGCCGCAAGTTATTTGCACATTATTTTACTTGACATTGCCAAAATTCGTAATAACGAGAAGCCATTAAATAAAGAAGAAGAAGTTAGGGAACGTCTAAGTCGCTACAGTACGTCCGTCGCGTACGGTGGCCCGGTGGAAGCTGGTAGGCCCGTGTTCATTCGCCCACACATCACCGCGGTTCTCACGGCGGCGCTCGACGACAGCCGAAGACTCCTGAACAGTGGATACCTACTCCACAAATTAGGTACACTAGTTTTACCGTACCCAAAGGGTGAAACCATTATTAAGAATAGGGTCCCATTACTAAGACTCCGCTGTCCGTCTGTCCGTCCATCTCCAGGCTGTATGAGCTGTATCTCATGAACCGTGATAGTTAGACAGTTGAAATTTTCACAGATGATGTATTTCTGTTGCCGCTATAACAACAAATACTAATAAACTGAATAAAATAAATATTTAAGGGGGCTCTCATACAACAAAACTTGATTTTTTGCTCGATATTGATAAGGGCAACAGGTAGACGCTTGTTTATAGATAATGGCACGGAACCCTTCGTGCGCGAGTCCGACTTACACTTGTCCGGTTTTTTAAACACCTACATCATCTGCAATACCAAGCGATTTCTTCCTTGTTATTGCAGGTGCTTATAAGCGACTAGCCTTACCACCAGGTGGCCTGTCAGCTTGTTTGTCATCTAGTTGTATAAAAAAGCCACTAGTAAGTGTTGACTACGATTTTTTTAAGGTGCTTCGACAGTCGAGTGCGAATTCGATTGGAAAACACTAATATACACTACTCTAATGAAAATCTGGGTAAAACTTCGACGATACAGATACATCAATTTGTGAATGGCACTTGGAGCGAATGGTTCTTTTGAGTTTATGTAGAGTCGCTGTCGATGGCTAAAAAAATCTTTTGTTTACGACAGCGACTCTACGTACTCTCGGTACGGTACTTACCAGCTCTACACTAGTGCGGCAATACCTACCAAGTTTAGGCAGACGCTAGCTTTCAGCCATGTTAACCTATACGGCGTGTCCCAGTAATTTTAGTCCCAGTAGTTTCACACGAAGGGAAATTGATTGACGATAGGACATTTTACTGAAAACTTCATTTAATTTTTACAACTAAGCATAGGCAAATTTTAAGAATATGTAGTTGTTTAAAAATAAAAGACCGTTGATGTTTTTAACAAAAATATCAAACAAGCTTCACACACACAAAATATCAGCTCAGTGGTAATTATACCCTGTTCGCTACTTAACTACTTTTCCCTAAGTGTATCCGTGTTTGAAAAATTTTCTGCCTGACCCAGACTCAGCTAAAAAAAATCTTCATTTTTTTATATTTATATTGAATACTTGAGGTTAACGTAATCAAAGCTTACATCTCTTATTTATAGTACACCTTATTAAATCACGTTGGCGACAAATAGTTTTTCCACACTTTTTGTCATAATTTTTACTCACTTGGTGATATATTTAGTGGAGTCTCCGTACCGACTTTATGAATTTATCATTACTGGCGTACCTATTAATAAAACCGGCCAGGAGAAGAGTGTTGGACGTGGAATCCGAAGAAACTTTGAGATAAAAACATCTTTGGAATATCTATTTAGGTACCTAGGCACTTTTTGACACTGTTTTTCGCTTTGTTTTGCAAACCGGTGTAAATTCAGGCATGAGATGAGATAATGACGACAGACATTGACATAATGACTATCGTAGATACATTTATGATTAATCTGTGATAATGACATTGTTATGTTTTTTTTATAGAAACGCAGATGAGATTTTTAACGATACGAAAGAAGCTTAGCTACTGGAATAAACAACTACCTTTATTTTAATTTAATTACTTTTTTTTGAAGGGTTCCATCAGTTGCAACCAATGGTCAAATAGAGCCATGTGAACGTGGATCTATTGACTGATATTAAAGTTGTCGATTCAACTCGTCATGGCGGCTTTTATCGTGAAAGTAGATCCTTATTTTATTTTCAAAATACATTCTTAAAACATTTCGTAGAAATCAATTCATGCAAGTGTTTTTAGATATGGGTACCTATCAAGTCTAAATAGGTTTTTAGTGAATACCTTCCTTCAAAATGACAAACATTGTATAAAGCGGATACAAATTGATTATTCATACATGTACCAACATAGCTATAGAATTAAATATAAACAAACCAACTGTCATATTGTATAGGTTTGTCCCTTTCACTCGCTACCTTCTTGCTAAACACTCATACAAAAATGACAGTGGTTTGTTTACATTTATTATTTATCTAAGTTGGGTGAAGTTGGTTGACTAGGCTTTTCTATGCAGAAAGGGTGGCAAACAAGCGTAGGGCCTTATGGCGGTAAACGGTTTCCGTAGCCCGTAGACGCTCGTAAGCCTGTAGACGATCGTATCTTAGCCTATAGACGCTCGTATCGTAGCCTAGACGCTCGTATCTTAGCCTATAGACTTTAGCACATTGAGACACTTTTTTGCCAACTCTGCAAAAATCAAGATAAATCCCCTACTTAAATTACCTAAGTATCTGTATGGAACAATTACCTAAGTATCTGTATGGAACAATTCGGTTTTTTGCGAAACAGCATCTAAGTAAAGTATATGTATTGTCGGTCGAATTGCCAGATTGGTAGGACATGTAAAGTTATTGACATATGCAAAGCATTGACATAAATAATGTATGCCGATCTTTCAACTCGCTACACGCAATTTTAATTTTAAAACCCCGCTCCCGTTGTTTCTGGGATGCCATTAGCATCGCGCACGCTCGTGCTAAAATTTGTAATCGTATACACAAAATCGAACCACTGCCTTTAAGTTTATAAATACGTCAAATAACTAAGGTATCTTAGAATATAAATAGTGCTTAGAAGTTCTTTAATAAAGATTTTAGTTTTTCTAAAAGCAAAAGTAAATAAAGATTTTCTAAGAGCATAATAGGTACGCTAGATAATTATTCAATTAAATGATGAGTTAGGAAACATACTTGGTGACAATATTGGTACCCACCTAATACTACCTATTAACCTTAATAAAATTAAAACTACCCAAATACCTGCTAGACATAATAATATTATAGATAAATTTCAGTGATTTCCAAAGACATAATCAATACAACTTGTGTAAACTTTTCCTTAATGGACGTCATTAAATTACCTAAGTAAGTATATTATTTTCATTATTGTATTGGTGAGCTAGGTGGCGTAGTGAATTAAGCGCTCTGGTTTCGATAACGAAAACAAAGCAACTTTCGCCATGGTCGATTTCGGATGGATCAATCAAAATTTGTAATCTCGATCTCTTCCGTGCTTCGGATGGCACATCATATACCGTTGGTCCCGGTTGTTACTGAAACTTTAACCAAATCACGTTGGATCAGCGGTAGTGGTGTTGTGGTCCAAACTCCTCGTGTGTGGCTGGCCAAGATGATGATTATTTAGATAAGCTGCAATTTGTAGAAGTTGTGTTTTGGCATTGGGCTTTTTAGGCATTTTAGCCCCGGCTGTAGATACCACAATGGGAATTGCCTATATCGAGACAGCGTGTGTTGTGGCTTAAACTCTTCCATGTTCCTTAAGTTACTTTTAAGCGGGAATGGATGTGCCCAGCAGCTGCAGATAGCTGAGTAAAGATTTTTTTGTAGATTTCAATTCTATTAGTTGCAAGTTCCAATCAAATACAAATCCAATTCCAAAAAATAATTCAGCAAACCAAAACGTCAAACCGGCAACTTTCCCATATCTAAAGAAACGTGAACAAAAGAGACGTTGTTTTCCAGCTCTTTCTATTTTGAGAGATTATTATACCTAACATAAATTACGTGAAACATTTAAATCAAATTCATTCAAATCTTTAATATTACCGCTAATTTGATAGTCACAAATGACTGTTTCACATCCTTGACATTTACAAATAGTAAGTAGCAGTCGTCCCTGCTCATCCTACTGCATAAAAATTATTGCGTTTACTTTATATATTTGGTATTACTGACTTTTTATTAATATCTAAATGTATAGTGGTAGATGTCTAATTTATATCAGCAGGAAACGGCGAATTGTTCACACCTTACCTTCGATATTATTATTATTATTTAAACAGAGGCTGTTTCAGCGCAATCTAATAAAAATAAGTAGGTACCCTACTCAGTTCGATATTTGGCGACTCATTTTAAAAGAAATTAGTGTTAAGGATATTAATTAAGTCGATACGATGAATACCAAAGACTCATGTTGAAAGCATTCTAAAATACACCTAATAAGTATTCATATAAGGGCGCATCGGAAGCCTTGATACCTGTTCAAGGCCTTTAATATGACTTATTTTTGAAATGCTTGTCTATCTGCGCAGGCGGCGCCGCGGCCGGCGGCGAACAGCAGTACTCCCTGCGGTGGAACGATTTCCACTCAGCAATGGTTTCGTCCTTCCGGCGCCTGCGCGACGAGGAGGACTTCGTTGACGTCACGCTGGCCTGCGCCGGCGCTACCTTCACCGCGCACAAGGTAACCTGTCTTCTGATCTACTCATACAAGGTGTTTGGTACAAGCGAGCACGTTCCCATGTTAACATAGTGAATTTTGTAATTTTCTATACATTATGTTATATTGACTGAACTATTTGTATGAAGAAGTTCAAAATTTATTTTATGATTTTGAATTTTGGATAATACCATAGTAGGTATTTATATGACTATGCTAACCTGGCTATGTACCAAACACCCAGTATTATATTTAAAAGTAGGTAGGTACTCTGCTTGTCTCTTTGTTGATTTTTGGTAGGTATCGAGAAACTGAATGAAATTTAGAAAAATGCTAGACAAGAAAAAGTTATGTCCAGTTATTATTAGGTATTAAGTGAAAGTGTATACAATTATTAGAATTAACCACATCATTGCTAATGATAATTGAGAAATGTGCAGTTCACATAACAACAGTTCGCGGTTTAGTTTTAAATCATAACTTATTCCGATTTAATTGACCTTTCGTCCCGTTATTTGCTCGCCGGCGAGCTCACGCATAATAGAAAATCTACTGTGTCTGTCATGTCACCTACTTCACAATACCCCTTTATCGCTTACCAGCCCGCCAGCTTTCCCAACAATAGAATATCAGGTAGAAAGATATATAGGTATGATTGGATAAGATAACAGTAAATATAAATATAATAAATTCATAGAGTTGGTGTGAATTTTCATGTGAGCCACTTTACTTTAAATTTCTATAATAACATAACATTGATTGCCTACAGGTGGTGCTATCAGCGTGTAGTCCCTACTTCAGAAGGCTGCTAAAAGCGAATCCTTGTCAACATCCCATCGTGATCCTGAGGGACGTTCACGATAAAGACATGGAGAGCTTATTGAGGTATGAAAATTTCATACAACCAAACTAAATTCAAAACTAAACTCGATCAAGCATTTACCATTTATTTTTCTCGCTTTCAGATTCATGTATCAAGGGGAAGTCCATATTGGCCAAGAGCAACTGAAGGAGTTCCTAAGAGCGGCTCAGTTACTACAAGTACGGGGGTTGACTGATGTGCCTGCGCCCGCGCCGGTCCCAACGCTGGACCAGAAGGCTTCACCGGTAAGGTTTTTGTTGAAGGTGAAAAACTTGTAGCTTTGAATTTGGATTGGTGCCACGTCAATAGCAAAACTGAACCTTGAATAGTTTAAATTTCACATGCAGGAAACCAAAGATTTCTCGTGGTTAGTTTAAAAGAAAATCCTTTAGGTATTGAGATGACACCCGATGAAGCACAGTATTACCAGTAGTAGATACGTACAGCATAAACAAAACGGAGTTTATCTATGTAGACAGTCAGGTATTGCTCTTATTCCACAGAACCCGGAATTTAGGGAGAAAATCTGAGCTAGCATGTTATAACAATATATTTTTTAGTAGAATCTCTCATCTCTAAATTCATATTTGAACGAAAATGTATCCTTTAGCAGTCAGCATCATCGTGGACGGAAACAGGCAGTGGCGGTTCACGTGAGGGTAGGGAATCTCAGCGGGAAGGCCGAAGATCAAGAAGACCAGAAGAAGGCGCTAACAGTACTCCACCACCGAAACGAGCAAGGTCCTCGGACTTATACCAAGCACAAATGAAATCCAGGTAAAAGAATCGTTTTGATACTTTGTGCAGTATTTTTAAAAATGTGGACCATTTTTATAACACGCGTTCCATGAATATGCTATATTAGCATACATTTCAACAGAACGGAACAGTTACTGGCGGTGCAAGGGGGGAGCCCGGAGCGGTTAGGGACCAACGGTCACGAACTCTCCCTCTTCAGCCAAGCTCTGGACAGCGCTCCAAACGCACACATGACTGGAGTAACCAACAACTTGGTGAGATATAAGACTTTCTTTATTAAAACAAATTTTTAGTAGGAATAAGATAGATTGATAGTTTTTTTTTTATACAACTAGATGACAAACAAGCTGACGGCCCACCTAATGGTAAGCGGTTACCGCCGCCTATACACACCTGCAATAACAAGGAAAAATCACTTAATATTGCAGGAGCGTTGTCATCCTGGGGCCTAAGATGCCGTCCATGCCCAGTAATTACACTGGCTACCTTTCCCTTCAATCCGAAACACAGCGAACTGTTTCACGGCTGAAATAAGAAAGGCGGTTGTACCTACCCAGACGACCCTACATACGGGTCTACCACCTAGATGATCTGATTAATGTACCTATAGTAGGGAATTTCGAGACGACAGCAGATCAAATGGAATATTTGCACTCCACTAAATACTTCTATTAGTACTGTTTAAGATGAGAAATTGTTGCTGGGCTATTTAAACCAACTATTTTACGTTCTTTTTAATTATTATTTTTAATGTTTTTCTTATGTGTATAGTGGACATCCTGTATTGCATAACTCATTGGTGCTAAGAATGATGTATTTGCTGTCAAATGTCAGATATACAGTTTAAGAGTTTTATTTCGTAACCCGAGTTTGCCGGTTCAGTCAGGAGAGGGCGAGGAGTCGTCTTCGGACGCGGGCGCGAGCGACACGGAGGGCGAGCCGCGCGCCAAGCAGGAGCCGCTGGACTACGACGACCCCGCCACCATGGCCAACACCAACGGCGCGCTGCCGCACAGCTTCCCCGGCCTCCTCAACCTGCCAGGTCTACCGCTCGCTTCCTACCTAAGTTTTCTTCTCTCAATTCAGAACCAAGCTACTTTGTTGTAAAATCATTTTGTACAATCAGTTACTCATATGCGACTTTCACTTGTAGGTTTCCCTGGGCTACCAGGACCATCAGGGATGCCAGATAATTACGGTAAGTCCAATACAATCACTACTAACACCTAATATTATTATATGACTCGATAAATAGTAATACGCCCTTCCTTAATAATACGCAAGTGGCGCAATGAAAAATCAATTAGATATTACGAGAAATATTCGAGAAATAGTCAACAAAAGCCGGCGTATCATTAATTGTACATTATTGAGTCATGCAGCATGCCGTCAATAACACTAACAATTAAGTAACGAGAACAACACCTAAGCGCTTAATTAGTCCATTAATACCGTTAGATAAACTCACGCTGTCTATGTGAATAGTACCTACTAGAAACGCGAATAGAAATATAGCAACAATGGAAGTTACGCACGCTATTATCTCGAATGCGGGGGAACCGTAGGGTCAGGCGTCGTACCGCTCGGCGAGTAGGTCGCGAAGGTCTAGAAGCGAGCACTGAACGAGACCTCGTCTGCCCCAGGAGCCACGTGGGCGGGTGGCGAGCCCAAGGCGGGGGGCGCGGCCGACGAGCGCTACCCGGCGTACGGCGCGCCCGCCTACGCTAACGGTGAGCCGGCCAGGCCCGCCTGCCCCGAGTGCGGCAAGCGCTACAGCAACAACAGCAACCTCAAGCAGCACATCCTCAACGTGCACGCCGCGCACGGGCTCGCGCACCGCTGCCCCGTCTGCGCCAAGGGCTTCAAGACGCGCCAGTACATGCAGATACACATGAACTCCATACACGGCGTCAAACAGAGAAGGCGCGACCCCGCCCCGTCCGCCGAACATTGCGAACGATACACTCACAATAGCGCTTAAACGAACTTGTAATCGGATCAATGTGTCTAACCGCCGCCTCTGTGTTACAGGGGCGGCTCTCGCGGGCGGGGCGGCGATGGGCTACCGGCCGCAGTGTCCCCTGTGCGGCCGCGTGTACTCCTCCACGTCCAACCTGCGCCAGCATATGCTCAATGTGCACTCGCAGACCGACCGCGACCAGTGGTTCCCCTGCCAGCACTGCGGGAAGAAGTGCAAAACCAAGCACTACCTCATCAACCACCAACTGCAAGCGCACGGCATCCGCCAGCGGCAGAACTCTTAGAGACGGCGCTCGGCCGAGGGCCGGCCGCCCGCCGCGCCGCTCGCCGCCTGGTGGTGACCGCCAGCGACTCCTGTGCCAACGACCTTCGGGACGAGGATCGGACGGAAGCGTCCACCGATATACTACTATATATTTGACACAACGTAATATTTTTAGAGAGTTTATTGCGGTCGCGGTCGTTAGGGGGTTCCGGGGCCGTCGGGTTTGCCAACCGCTATAAGGCTAGAGTAACGAGGTGGTGTCGGCATTGCAGATGCCGCGTTGGCAAGCCCGTCGGTCGCGGCGGGGTCGGGGGTCGCGGCGTGCCCGCTGTGCGGTGCTCGGCTGTCGGGCGCGGCGGCGGCGCGGCGTCACCTGGCGCGGCACTACCCTCGCGACAGCCCCGTGTGCCCGGTGGCGTCGTGCGCGCGCTACTTCGCGCACCCTAACTCCGTGCGCAACCACATGCGCATCAAGCACCGCCGCCAGTGGGAGGACATGAAGACGCTCAAGTGGAGCTGCGGCTGAGGCTCGCCCGCGCTCCCGGCCCCCTAGCGGAGCATGTAATTTGTTGAAAACGGCTGTGAAAAGGAACCACGAGTTGGGCGTCCAATTCGTCGTGTGAAATCAGAGAAATAATGATCTCCAGGATGCATTTTCATATTTCTGTGTTACGTTCGTAAGTAATGTATAAAGCGGTAGAATAAATCGACTGAAAATTATTTTTGTAGTAGAATAGACTGATATTGTTTAGGTAAGGTTTATATAATGTAAGCGCATTATGACATGTGATGATTGGTGCCATTGATAGATTACGAAGTGCAACTAAGAAGATCGTTCTCGTGACTTCCCGGATGTATCTGTAACTTCCATTGTTGCTTCGACTTGTATTTCCCTCCCTCCTTTGGTCTACCTACATGTGATGTCCTGAACCCTCTCGTTTGATGTGACTATCCCCATGAAAAGCTTTAAGGTGACGGATGTGTTCAATAATATTTGGCCGGGACATCAGCTCATGCATCATTTAATCACTTCCAGTAGGTGCAATGGTTTTCATACAAACTACCTTTATTAATAAGAGTATATAGAGTCGTATCATTTAAGAACCCCGTAGTCTTCGTGTATAAATACGTTTGTATTGTACTGACACTGGCAGGCTAGAAAACCATCGTACCGACTTTTCTTTTTGTCTCTATACTTTCGACCATAGATAAGACAATACGAAATAGAGTAACAAATTGTAATGCCTTTAAACGCAATAGTTAAGGATACGTTCTCTTCCAATAATAGAGTATTTATTTTCTAAAAGTTGTTCATGATGCCATAAATGCAAATGCACAATCTAAAACATATCTAGTCAATGTAGGCAAACATACGAAAATACAAGATGGATTTATTTAACTTTATGTAAATAGACAATTCCATTCGCATATATTTTCGTATTGAGAACACCAAGTAAGATATATTTTATTCTATTATACATTTTGTTGGAAACAACGATATAAATTAAAATATTAGATACTAATAGACTGGAATCAGTTTTTAAACATTTATATTTATAGTGATACGTAATATCAGTAGTAATATATACAAATATATAATAAAATTCCAATGCAATAATGAAAATTAAGCCTTAAATGTAACGCGCTCAAATCAACTTTCATAACATTGTTTACGTAAACATCAAATATTCATAGAAAGGAGATGTAAGTAAACGAACATCAATATCCACACAATAATAATACCTAATGAGAAAGATTTCCTCATCAATAGTCAAATAAGGTTCGGAATGAGAGCGTTTAAAAAACTTTTACGTAAGTTGAAATAAAACTGATTTATACAAACGCTATTGCTCGTCTAAATATTGAAAGCGATTACAAAAGAGTATTTAAAGAAACAGGAAAAGTAACATGTAATGTAATATAGACTGTATATATAGGAGGTATAGCTCAGTTTCATTTCAACGTTTAGTAACTCTGCGTAAATAAAAAAGAAAACAAGAAATACGTAGTTCAGTCGAAGTTGCCTTTAAAATATATGCGATAGGAACCGCGTTGATAGATCTCCAAAAAATTAATAATATTGGTTAATAAACTTAGCGTGTAGATGAAATTGTTCCTGACGCCTGTGAGGCAATCTCGTATATCTTATATTATAATAATGTTAAGCGTACAATGTAAATTAGTCATTTCAATAACCAAATGTTCAATGTGAGTAAACGACACTAGTTGCGATTGTATTAGTGATACGATATATACGTAATAATTTAATTTTTACCCGAAGAAAAGTGTCTGCTTATATAAATACATAAATAATAAAACTACCAAGTAGAACACCACGCGTTTCAATTTTAACACTTATGCATATAACACCATAAGAAAGGTAAGGATTAACATACTGGTATCAACTGTGAGACACCTCTCAACAATTAGACTTAAATAACTAAAAACAAAGCCTAGCCTTATCGAACCAACACCAGAAATACCCGTACATATCAAATATATTGATGAAATACAAATATTTTCAACTAATAACCCATTTCACACTGACAATATTATCTCTGATTCTCTGCTATACATCTCAAAGAAAAGTCACAACCATTTGGAAATCCTAGTTTAAGAGAAGTGTCTCAGAATTGATACCAAACGATATACGAATTCCATTATAAGCAAATGCGATATTTCCTAAGAGCAACTTTAATAATGAACTCGTTTATTTCATAAGCCTCGCTTGTTTCATAATTTCATTCAAAGGTTTCATGGTAGAATTTCACAAGAAATTTTGTTCTTTAAAAATATCGTATATGGATCCAATAGTTACCCAACGCACTAGTTACGAATGACGATGTTCTATTTAGGAGGTTGCCGGCGGACGCAAGATCTGCTGCGCGTGCGAGCGACGGACCCCAGACCCTGCCCCAAGTGCGGGAAGATCTATCGGTCTGCGCATACGCTGCGGACGCATCTCGAGGACAAGCACACCGTCTGTCCGGGCTACCGGTCAGTAATGGACAAAATTTACAAACCTACGGGTGTGCTCTCGAAACCCAAGGCAAATGGCAGTATTGATAAATTGTTGTAAAAGAAATTTAAAATCGCGAAAAGACATGAGGTGTTTCATAAAAATTATACTAATACCTACAAGATCTATTTGTATGGCAAATTGCTTTAGCTTTCGAGGGCGTCCCTATGTGAATGAAATCAAGTTTTGAATTAAGAGAACGTGCCGTTAGGATAGCAGTTCTTGGTTCATTTAGAAAATGTAGAATCAGAACCAGACAACTTACCGGTAGCTAATTAAAGATACAATTTAAAAAAGAAGTACGTTTTACTTGACTGTATAGATATAAGCAAGCAAAAAATGTTTCCTGCAGGAAGAAATAAATCTGCCCTCAATTGAGTAGCTCCAATGGCTCATCTGAAGTGTGTTTTAGTTGAGTTTAAAGGTCAAAGTTAGTTAACTTTTGCTGTTGACCGCCCCAGAAGTCAATAGCTTCACATAACATAATGTAGATATACCATACATAACATGAAATGTTTGTAGCAATACAACTTTTTAACAGGTGCGTGCTTTGCGGTACGGTCGCCAAGTCTCGCAACTCACTACACTCGCATATGTCGCGGCAACACCGCGGCATATCCACGAAGGACCTCCCCGTGCTGCAGATGCCAACACGATTTGACCCTGAGCTGGCGAGCCAGTGAGTATTAACTAAGTTTTATACAATTAACGAATTGATGCAAGTTAGTAGCCGTTCAGTGCTCTTAGAAAGTAGTTGTAAAAGAACTCACTTGTTTAGGCGTAAAAGAGGATTATATTCTAAGATCAGTTTGATAAGTGTCCCTGAGACCAGTTGACAAAAATACAAAAAGCGACACAACCATGAATAACTATTGACACGAAGAACCTTTGATACCCAGGTTACTAGCCAAAGCGGGTGTGAAGGTATCCCCGGAGCAGTTACGGGCACGTGCGTCGCCGACGGGCCCGCGACGCTCTGACATCAAACTAGATGCCAAGTCCGCAGCCTCGGAGACCAGCTCCGTCTGCGGCGACAACGACAACGACGACCTCAGCCAGTCGCGCTACCAGGACAGCGTCACCGTCTCCCCGCCACGTAAGTCACATTTGGAACTGGCTTTTTAAACCTTTGTACGTCACCGGCGCACCTGGTAATATTTAATACCAAGATATCAGAATGATCAGAATGACGATATAGTAAGGTTGCAGTGAATTTGCTATTTAGACCATTTTAGCTATCGTTACTGGCTTGGATGGACTCTATCCAGTGACGTAATCAACTTGTGATTTCATCATCATCACCAGCCTATAATGTCCACTGCTGAACAAAGGTTTTCCCCATCGATTTCCAAATGGAATGGTCCTGCGCAGCCTGCGTCTAACGGCTCCCCGCGACCCTGACGAGGTCGTCTGTCCATCTAGTGGAAGGCCGTCCTACTTTGAGCTTTCCGGTACGTGGTCGCCATCCTCGATTTGCCGATGATATAGTAGTCATAGCAGAATCCCTGAAGGAAATTGAGCATAATGCTCGTCGACCTAGACAGAAGTTCAAGACAGGTGGGTCAAAAAATGAACATATAGTAGTAGACAAGACAAAAGATGAACGACGAAATCCATGTCGCACTGGTATAGACCAGCTACAGTTGGAAGTCTGTTCTCCGAAGTTGTTGACGAGTACATTTACCTCGGGCAAATGGTCCAGCTTGGTAGGGTTAACTACGAGAGAGAGGTTAATCGACAAATCCAACTCGAATGGGCAGCGTTCGGGAAATTGCGTTAGATATTCTCGTCCAAAATTCCACAGTGCTTGAACTCGAAAGTCTTCGACCAGTGTTTGTTGCCAGTGATGACATACGACTGTGAAACGTGGTTACTTAGTAAGGGCCTTCTGTGCAAGTTCGCAGTTACACAACGAGCTATGGAACGACCTATGCTAGATGTTTCTCTGCGAGATAGAATCAGAAATGAGGACATCCTTAAGAGAACCAAAGTCACAGACATAGCTCAAAGGATCAACAAATTGAAGTTGCAGTGGGCAGGGCACATAGCACGCAGAACAGACGGCTAGAGGTGCGTTAAAGTTCTATAATGGCGACTTGTGAATTATCAAAACATAATTGTTACAGATCTAAATAGCCTGGCGAACACAACAATCACCAAAGTGCCGGCCGTGCGCGCGGTAACCGCCAAGGCCGTGGAGAGTCTACCTCACGGCCTCAAGCACGACGACTACCCGCCGCCCTACGGGAACTCCGCCATACTCGACACCTACATGCAGTACTTCGGGGAAAATCTCTTTGGTAAGTTTATTTTACTAGCTCTGCAATTAATCTGACATTATACTGATTCTATTTATAAATTGTCTCAAGCTTTACTTCAATGCTCTTCTTGCTTTTCACTTCACAAGAAAAATATAGATGATACAGACTTCATTCCACATTTTGAACCTTATTTCCACGTTCCAACATCTCCAAATTATGACGAAACTCTATGGGTCTCTTGTCTTTTTAATTATCTTCTATTTATAACTAGCGACCCGCCCCGGCTTTGCACGGGTGCAATGCTTATGTAAATATTATGCATGTATTATACATATAAACCTTCCTTAAGAATCACTCTATCTATTTAAAAAAAAAAACCGCATCAAAATCCGTTGCGTAGTTTTAAAGATCTAAGCATACATAGGGACAGACAGACGGCGGATAGCGACTTTGTTTATACTATGTAGTGAAGTGATAGTGATAGCATTGGACAATTAAGAGGGCAGTGAACTTAAATTTGGTTTTAGACACACTACAAGCAAGACCTACATTTGCCTAGAACATACTTCTTCAATATAAAAAAATCAATATAGGTGTTTCTTTTCTCCAGGAATGAACGCAGCGAAACTAGCACAAATGACAGCCATAAACATGGATAGGAAAACGTACGACGAGCCTTCACCACAGATGGGTTCCCTCCCCCCCACTCACACGCACACCCTCGCCCACCAGCGCTTCCTGAAGCAGATGCAGCGGCAGTACACGGAGAACATGGGCAAGCCGGACATCATGCGCGGCGCCGACGAGCCGCTCGACCTGGGCAAGGAGCGGCAGCGGGCCGACAGCGTGACCGACATGGACAGCGACAAG
Organism: Nymphula nitidulata; assembly: GCA_947347705.1. Lineage (NCBI taxonomy): Eukaryota > Metazoa > Arthropoda > Insecta > Lepidoptera > Crambidae > Nymphula > Nymphula nitidulata. The sequence goes on from OX374618.1 coordinate 2,413,201, forward strand.
CACGACGTGACGGACAAGGAGAACAGCAAGGACTACAGCAAGGACTACAGCGACGAGCGCGCGCGGCCCGGCTCCGAGCAGAGCGGCCACGACGACGGCGACTACTCCGACGACGACAAGAACGCCTCATGAAAGAGCGACGCCGCTCGCGCGGGCGACTAGTCGGTGCGCTCCGCCAAAGACAGGACTATGTTTTGTTGAAGGTATTTCAAACGGTGCTTGAGTGTTATGTTTTGTAGTCATAGCTGATTCGTTTTGCGGTTTAACTGTTGACCCGTGGAATGTCGTTGGTGCCATTTCCAATAATATAATGTAAATTAAAGTTTAGGATTAAAAGAATGAGTGCGGGTGACAGTCGCGGCCGGGAGTTCCGGCCCCGCGGCCGTGCTCGGTGCCGAAGTCGTCGACGATACTTTGTTGGTCTACGCTAAATTACTTTTATAAAATGGTCGTATCGGCCTGGGAGCTGGCGCTCCTCTCAGTATATTATTTTACCTATCGATCCCGATGTGATGTAGAACCATATTGCCACTGTAGATACCCGTACACTAGGTCGTGTCGTCGGCTCGCGACTCGTCCGTGAGATTGTTTAGTAGTTAAAGATACTAGCGAGTAGTATTTTGTATTGTGTATGTAAGGTCCCTGTCACGTAGTAGGGCCTCTTACATAGTAATTCCATCCATCTACCTCAGCATTTGGGCCAATGCGGCGACGTTATAAATAAAAATAATATCCACACAAATTGTGAAATTCCATCCATCTACCTCACTTCAATAGATTTTATTTAATATTTTATACAATTTATAGATATAAATAACTGTTGTTTTATGCATTTTGCAGATAGCATTTATATATACTATATAGAGTATATTGTAGGTAATTATATGCAAGTCATTAGGTCATTGTTAGTTCTGCCCGTAGATACTCGTTAACCGTTTATTTTGTATAGACTACGCACTCACTAGACAATGTTAGACTGTGTCACAACTGTAGCAAGTAAAGAATATAAATTCTCTGTATCGACAAGCACACTAACTAATTATATAAAATATCTTTGTATACGAAAGAACATAACAGAGCTTAATGTTGAATATTATTAAATTTATGCGTTTGTTAACGCATTACAAATTATACCACAATAATAAAATATAGCGATAATAGAGAATGAAAATAAAATTTTAGATCGTGTTTTGACATTACAAATATATCTTCAACTACCTTGAGACTGATTTATAGATTCCAAGGAGTTAATAATTAGCGCGCAGACGCGCGCGCACCGCGCACTCACTAGCGAGTAAAGTTCAAATTTGGCAGTTGAGAAATTGTATAACATATATGTAACAATGTATATATAAACTGAGGTGATATGTATAGTACATAATAATAAATATAAAGAAACAGAAACAAAAGCAATAAATAAAGTATACCTTGATGTTGCCTTCGGATATGTGTAAATAGTATATTATGGGTAGTGAACGGTTTGTGTTGGTTTGCGGACAAATATGAACCTGTCATAGTCACAGAAGGTTTATTTTGTGGTAATGATGTGGGCTCGTTACTTAAATAACAATTACTGTGATTACAATCTCATGTTAGCCTTCAATACTTATACATATTTTTTAGAGTACAATGTTATAGTTATTTAGTATATTGTAAGGTTATTTGTAAGTGAGTCACAAGATTATATTTACTTCCCTAAACATTAGAGTTCACATTATTTAAGTACTTAGAGCAATAGGAGAAGCATTTAACCTTTTATATGAGAGATGCAGATATCTATGAATTTATTGAGGCTCAACATATACGCCTGTATCTCCTAAATGTGACAGTTTAAGTTTTATTATACAGTAGAATGGTGCTTTCGTAATATTCAATCGAATGCACCATTCAGAACAATTTAGTCTTCCATAAAAATTTGCTTAATTTGTAAATGTTTGTGGTATTATAAATACATAAATCTATTTTATTTTTTTAATGTTGCCAATTATTGTTTATTTTGATTTTGTCTTTGATTCCCCATACTACAATAATTGAAAACCGACCTTATTAATATGTTTATAAGGACGGTTAGGGGTAGGTTAGCAATAAAAACTGTCAGGCTATGATATATTCCACAGTAAACTTTGGTCGCAATAAATTCATAGACATGTTAGAATAAGCGCTATGGGTTGATTGATAACTTTTTGTTTAGTGTGTTAGCGACGAGTTTAGTCTGTTTGGTTTGCGTACAATATAACAGTTGTTGACAGTTGACAGTGTTGCCCTAGTTATGACTGTATATAAGTTTGGATTGTTTAGAGAAGAGTGCTTTATACATTATTAGTTATATACACTTTGTTTAGACTACTCTCAGAATACTTTCTAAGGGCCGTTGCTCGCCGCTGGCTCGGTCGACCGCTGCGTTTCAGTCTTCTTGCCAATGTTATCGAATCTGAATAACGGGAGCGAGTCGGACCGCGTGCAACCAATCAATCATACAAATACAGAACTATCAGATAGATATATGCACGTTATACATTAATATTAACCAATAGTCAGTTACCAGAATGTGATTAAGAAATAAATACTTATATATTTTTGCAGAACACTCATAGCTACAGATAAAGTTACAGTGCCAAAGTAAAAGTTGCATCGACATGTTCCTTACAAGCAATATTGTGTTTTACGTCGTTTACGATCGAGCCTATTCTAGCTTAATCGCGATACTCGATGTGACTGGAGCCGCACTGTGCTGTTGTTGAACCTATGTACAAGATATTATTATACCAGTGGAACTTAGGACTTTAAGTCGACGGTTATTTCTTTGCATTTGTATAAATAAACTTATTTTTAGTTACCTAATGAACTTTGGAAGTTCGCATTTAGTGTCTTTTTATTTTTACTATGACTTTACCTCATTAGCATGGCCGCTCATGTAAAACTCATTTAATTATTTTTCTTGTAATATAATTATTCTTTAATACTATTTGTTACCGTCATGTTTGATATGGCAACTTTACAGATAATTGTATGTTTACTCACAGCATTAAAGTTGAAATGAGAATATTTTTTATTTGTTTATCAGTAAAAGATTATAAGCTCCCCGAATCAACCACGACAGTAACAAAGACGAACTAAGCTAGTTCCGTTTCCGTTAGTGAGCACAAATAATATTAACTGGATGGAGTACGCGAGTAATTGTTAGTTGATTTGAGAAATTTATTTGATTTAATTAACCACCGGCATAGAGTAAGATATGTAATTTTGACTTTTTTCTGTTTCAAATAGGAAATGTATGAATAGGACTAAATTGAGATGTCGTTGGGTAGTTTTAGGACTCTAAATTTAGTTTTATTTCATGATCTCGTTATGTTTTCGGTATTGTTATAACATATTCAATCAGTGGTGGTTTCACCGTATAGCGCTGGTCTTCCGCTACAAATTACAATGGAGGACTTTCTCGTTACGTCATAAGGCAACTTTGAGCGCAGTTACAAATTAAACACTAAGCGGAAGGTATTAAGTTGCAATTTTATTTAAAGCATTTACGCACGATAAACGACCCTAGACATCACACGAAGGTAGATGTGTTATGTTTGAACTGTCTACTATTCACAAACATTCGAATAGTGAAAACTATACTCAATCTCTTTTTGTTGTAATATATCGAAGGGAGACAGAGTACGTCTCAACGGAAAACTTTTTACGTATGTTTGTGAGTACTGGATGAGACCGCCTTCTCCATTTTGTACATTAGTGTACTAGACATACGCCGCTTCACTTCATTATTATATACAAGAATAATAAAAATAATTGTTTTAAAAGTATGTCGTTTGATTTATCTTGAATCATCAACTTACTTCCCTCAGGGTTCCCAAGCAGGCGTACAAAAAGATCTAACTAAAACAAAAACAATTTTATTTAATGGAATCGTAATGACATTTTATGATAATTAATCATGCTCTTAAATTACATAGTAGTGCCTAAAGCTAGAGGAATAAATACATTCACTTATATCACAAATACTAAATTATCAATAAATAAAGATACAATTGCTATAGCTATCGACAGAAACAACTTCGGTTTTTTATGAAGTGTTTTTTTTTTCATGACTTAAATATATTTGTACAAAATCGTCTAATTACAAGCCCAGTACTGAATGAAAATGTCGAGGGTAGTGCAAGTTCAACTGAAACACCCCCTAGTCCTGTTTAGTATTATTCTTCTTGGCGAGGAGGTAATGAACGCCTAACAGAGCGTTCACTCTGGAACACAAAGTTAATTTGTCAACCAACTGGGGACTTACCATGGACTCCCAGAGCAATCTTAAATTCGTTGTACTCCCAAATTCGGTTCATAGAAAAATCAACTTAATTACTATCCAAAGGTAGTTCTCCAAAAGTGTCATTTTCAGGGACGAATTTAAGAATGCTATGAGAGCTTATAGGTTTCATGTCTGCCCATTACACTGTCTCAAACTATCGCCGCAACCGTACTATCACAAAATAAAACATATTATGTATGTACTGCTATAAAAATAAGAAAAGCATGAGTCAGCGCCATATTGTGACGACACAGACATGAAACTTACTTCACTTTAGTGACTTGGGAATATTTTTATTGGCTTTCCTTTGCGAAGTGAAGTTAGTAAATTAACGGCGCTTCCTATTCTTATTTCAATAGTGACGTATTTATGAATTGATACGAAATAAAGTTTACTTTATACAGGTCCGATACGGACCGCAGTTAATTTACATACAGGATGGCCGGTACATAGACGTCCAAAAAAAAATTGGGTACCTCGTACCGTGGGGTATCCGAATAATTCTTTTGTATGTTCCGCGACTTTTTATAGTTATCGAGTTAATTTTTTTTTCTGAATTTTCGACTCACCTCGCTGTTTTTGAAGCCCGATTTTAGCGAAAGTAGCCCCTTAAGTACTATTTTTTTTTAATGATTAATAAAGCTGAGAGTATGGCGCATTCTAAAGGGCTACTTAGGAACCATGAAGTCACCTGTTTAGATTTTTAATTTAAAGTTGATAATTTAAGTCACAATTCAACGAACGTAAATTTTTCACTTTGGATCAATATTTTCATAACTTTTATCAAAGTTACAAAGCTAATTATTTTATGCATAAAAGTACAACTCATGAGAATTCAGTTGCAAAAAAAATTACGAAAAAGTCTTTTTTTTAGAATTTTTTTATGTTGGTCAGGTCGTAAAATCCTGTAAATTCAGAAAAAAATCATAAATCGAAAACTATAAAAAGTCGCGGAACATACCTACATGGGGGTGATTTGGATACCAAACGATACGAGGGACCTAAACTTTTTTTTTGGACGTCAATGTTCCGGCCATCCTGTATAATAATAATTAAAATCACAGTTAGATGTTCACAGAGTGGTAATTGTTTGTCACCGTCAAATGGGCAGAGATCTCAAAGGTACCGTCTCATTTAATTAATATTAGGTATTTAAGTATGAAATTGCCGTTTTGTGTGAAGTATTTTGTGCAAACTGGAATTACCATACTATGTTTTTGTATTTCATTCGAAATTGGCTAGACCAATTTTGAAATTTTGCGGTTTTTTCCTTGGAATTTGTTTATTTTTGACTAAATGCAGAGAAAAATTATATTTTTAAATAATAGATAATTTATTAATTTAATTTATAATAGAAATCGGCTACATATTCTACAAGCTCTAATCAACCCTCATTTTCAAATAAAAAATCGTAAATTCCTGCTTTTGTATAGTGCACTTTGAATATAAAATGTTATATTAACATTGAAAAAAAAAGGAAAATAAATTTGGTACCTATTTAAAGACCGTTGCTATAAATCACTTTAAAATATTACTTTTAGATATCTACTTTCTGTAGATTTTGTAGGCACTATGACGTTTCTAAAGTGGCAATCTAAAATCACTTCGGTGAACATGGAGCTAACTTCATGTTCACCAAATCAACGCCAATGGCTCTCTTACATTAAGAAAAAAATGTTTGTATTAGAAAACTTGGTTTAGTACAGTCGACAGCACAACAAGCGTAACAGTTTGACCTTGAGACCGCCCTTACTCCGTTCGTAATAAAGACGGCTTTCGTATTGCAACTGTTACACTTGATGTGTTGTCGTCTGTACATTGCTATCAAAGTGCTAGTACTTACAGGAAGGTCAAATGCTATTTCTTGTGGGTAGCTAGAGCTATACCTAGCCCGACGAGTCCTCCGAGTCCTAGCACGAGGCCGCCAGCCACCGCCATCCCAATCAGTCCCTCTTTCTCCATACGCTTGTTTATTTGGCGCTAGAATTCACATAAGAGATAATTTTATAACAACAAAAATCAGTGATTCCACAATCTATACTAATACTAGCTATGCCCGCGACTTCGTCCGCGTGGAATATTGACTTTTTCCATACAAACTTTCATCCCCTATTTCAACCTTTTAGAGCCCTTTTTTTCATTAAAAATTAGCCTATGTCCTTTCTTGGACTTTAGACTATATCTGTACCAAATTCCATTAAAATCTGTTCAGTAGTTTAGGCGTAATTGCGTAACACACCGACAGACAGAGTTACTTTCGCATTTATAATATTATTAAGAGTAAGATTACGAAAGCGAAAATAACTTTGTCTGCAACAGTTTCAATCCTAAGTATCTTTTTTTCAATACAAAACACGACAAATGACTCGACACCATCTGATGTGAAGCGGTAAGAAGAGACCACATTATGTGAAGACAGCTAGTGCAGCTTGTAACAAGCTGTTCTAGCCGCCTCCACCTTGCCGGCCCATAAGGTGCCTTTTCACACCTCTTATGAAAGAACCCGTGTTATACGCAGGAGCACAATCATGTGCTGGCAAAGCATTCCAAGTTTTTGAAGTACGACAAAGAAACGAGTTAATAAACTTCTTTGCGCGTGGAGACAATGAATTGATGACTCCGAGGACCGGCACGCGTGAGCCTGAGCAGGGGCGAAGGTAGGATAAGGAACCCTCCCAGGGTGGAATTTAGATGAAATTTGGCATGCAGATAGATAACATCCTGACTATCCTGAGATAAGACATAAGATTTTTGGCGCAATAACGGAGCCGCGGGCGACAACTGGGCAGTTTAATAATAAATGATAGGTATGCTATAGACAAATGTACATACTATGCAAAGAAGAGACTTCCAAAATTTTTAAGGCATGCTTTGCAATGCCCGTAAAAAAAAAGCCTTTCGGCCACCATGGTAACTGTGTTTGCTATCCAGTTACTTGGGAAGAAATTGTCTTGCCTTGTCTGGTAACCATTCTGTCTTTTCTCGTAACTTTACCAGGCTACCATAAGTAATCAGAGGTTATTTATTATATCAGAAATATTTATATTCATATTAGAGTATATAATTAGTAAACACTATGTTAGCATAACTGAAGCAACATGCAAGCATGCTTAGGCATCTCATAGGATCAATAGTTTCTCAGATGTGTTTGATGAAGTTGCGGAGCATTGTCCAAAAACACTCTCCATACATAGAAAAATGTATGGGCATACTGACAAAATTAAAAATAACTATTAATATGCATGTTTTTATTTATAGTTGTCATAATAATAGTAGTTCTTATTGATGACAGCAATCATTAAACTTTTTTGATAAATTTTGGATAAAAATTGACCATTTTTATGAATTTTCTAAATTTTAATAATATTCCATATCTTTTAAGTTTGAATTGTTTTTATGAGTAACAGTAGCATATATTTTGGGCAACATCCCAATTCTCCGATCACTAATTATGAAATTTGAAAATACCTAACAGGTGTAGCTCATTTCAATGACTGAAGAGAAACTAGATGGTAAAAGTTTGTACAGGATTGGGAGTTAGGAGTAGCTCAAAATCATGATTGTGATGACTCTTTTCTCTTTCTTTTGAATAGGCGATTTCTTATTGTAATTAGCCACATTAAGGTGCTTAAAAGCTATTATTCCTGCTACTAATATTAAAAATATAAGTTACCTCTAAGGCCAACACCTGCTGGTTAGCAGGCTCTATTTCTAGGAAGGCCTTAACATAATGAAGTGCCTTATTGTACTCCTTGATTCTGGCATTGCCAATGGCAAGGTAGAACAGGTAATCCCTTTTTCCTTCTGAGTGTGAGTTGAACAGTTCTTTTAGAAGAAGTATACCCTGAAAAATTTAAACAATGAAATTGTTTAATTTACTCCGTAATATATAGCATAGTACCACCATAGAAAACTACCCACATATGCTAAACATTAACTATGTTTAGTTTTGTAAAGTCTTGTTAGTTCTTGTGGGTAGTTTGAAAAATTGTTCAAACCACAAACGGGAAAAATTGAATTACAAGTGAATTATGTTCCTGATTCATTGTAGGTATTTTTTGATAGCTTTCTAGTGATAATATTTTTCGATGGCTTTTTTTACTACAAATTTGCTTAGTTGCTACAAATAATCTCTAGAAATAAGTAAAACATACACATTGTTTTCTGAGAATTACATTTGTAAACCTAGATGATTGAATATTCATAAAAATTCAATTTATAGCAAAACAATTAATTACATAAAAAAAACAAACAAAACCAAACCAAGTTAGATTTTTTGAAATACATACAAAAAAAATCAATTCAAAAGAAACTTATTTTTTAAGTCTATTGGTAATTATTATGTAAGAATTTCATCAGGAGAACACCTAAAATAATTTTATGTATTAGGTGACTTATACCTACAGGTGACAAATCAACATTGTGATGTGAGCTATGTACAAACCTTCCTGATGTCTGTGGGGTATTTGCTCCGGACCAAGCACCAGGCGTATTCAAATTGCGCCTTATGCGTTACATTTTCTTGGTGTAGTTGTTCGTGGAAAATTTTCTCGAACTTCTGTTCAAAGAAACAGAGAAAAAGGGTGTAACAATGACAAGGTTCATAACAACGCATATGACTCACAAATCTTGCACAAGTCATTACATACTTGCAAATCCTCTGAGGATACGACTTCATCAAGTACATCCTCCATGGCAACTATTCTGCTACTCAGCGTTTGAAGTAGAGATGTGTAACTCGTGAGTGATTGGTTACAAAGATGTACATCCGTAAAAAAGATTTAATAAATCACTAAATCACTTGGCTTCCAAATACATCTTTAAATCTTTTAGATCTTAGATTCATTTCATTCTCTGATTCATTCAACCATGATTCAACCAATGAGCAAAGAGGATATAAACATTACGCCAATGAGTGAAAGAAAGAATGGAGTGATAATTTTGTATTTTTAAGTTATCTCTATTACAGAGAAGGCAAGGGAAACAAATGCCTATACAGCCATATCTTAAGTATTTTTGTTTAATTCTGTAAATATTGTATCGAAATGCTAACGTGAGAGTTTCGCGCGAAATATATGATGACAGTCTCCATGATAATACTTTGATGAGGTAGATAACCAGGATAAAACTCTCAACGTCTTTCACATCAATTTCACTTATATTACAATGATCTTCCAATTTCACGTCACCATAAACACTTGCTTCACAAAACAATTTTGCGAGTCATTATCATCATCATCACCACCACCAGCCTACATATCTCCTACTGCTGGGCCTTCCTACATGGGAGAAACAGATGAAGAGTTTGGGCCATAGCACCACCACGCCCCGGCCCAGTGCCGGTTGGTGGGTTAAAGCGGTTTCAGTAACAACCGGGACCAATAGATTAACGTACTTCCGAAACACGAAGGAGCTGTAGATAATAAATTTTGATCGACCCATCCCGGGATCGACCATGGCGAAAGTTGCTTTGTTTCCGTAATCGAAATCAGAGCGCTCCAAACTACTACGCCAACGAGCAATTTTCAACTTATTTAACACCAAATAAACGTTTACTTCAATGATTGAACCAATGTTATGACAATATCCAACCCAAAAAAATCTAATCATTTTTATATATACCTAAAATGTTACAGTATCTCATTAAAAAACTTTACTTAAAAATATATAAAATTCACTAAATTTTGTTGTCACTCAAGGGTATGATCAGGACCCGTGATATAATAAATCTTTCACAACACAATTCAGTGAAATAGATGATTGAAAATATTGTCTTGATAAACTGAGTTGCAAAAGATTGAAAGATTTAAAAGAGTGATTTGAAGATAAATGGATATGATGTGTCTTGATTAACTGAGTTACTAATGATTGAAAGATTTAAAAGAGTTAATCTAAAGGTGATTTAAATTACGTGTCTTGATCAACTGAGTTACAGAAGATTTAAAGAGTTAATCTAAAGGTGATTTAAATTACGTGTCTTGATCAACTGAGTTACAAAAGATTTAAAAGAGTGATTTAAATCTTTTCATCAAAAGATTTATATAAATCTTTTCTTTTGAAAGATGTATACTGCGCATCTCTGGTTTGAAGCAAAAAGCATAAATTTAGTACGTGCCGACGTGTAAAAAGTTAAAACTCGGCAAATGAAACACAGTTTGTGATTTTCACTTTTGAAATGAAAATGAATGAAAAGTATTTTGACTTTTGACTTTGACATTGACGTGACTTAACAAACAGTTTTCTTTTTAAAAAATGACAAAGGAAAATATTCTGTATTTTGAAGCGATAGGTGTGTATGAAGAAATAAAGAAATGGCATTAGTCCTCTGTGCCTTACCATTACAGGGAAAATGAACTAAAAAAAACTAATTTATAAACGAAGTGTTTGTGTTGACGTAAAACTAAAAGATTATTAGAATAAAAGTGATTATATTGTGAAAGACGATGAGAATTTTTTGGTGGTTATCCACCTCATCAAATAGAGTCTGGCCAGTGAATCGTGTCACTGAGAAAGAGCGGCAATTTTAAAAAATCTTTAGCTGTAAACACTTATTTCGCAAGGAATAAATAGTCTTGATACTTCGTTTTTTAAGTATGTAAATTATTTATTTATAAATGGATGCCTACCTTATTAAATACATAATATTCTAATTACTATTCTAAAACAAAACTGTTTTGATTGACCCATCCTGGGATAGGTCATGGCGACAGTTGCATTGTTTCCGTAATCGAAACCAGAGTGCTCAAACCACTAGGCCACGAGTATTTAAAGTTATTAGGGTTTTAAAAACCGTCGGGTATCAGATACTCGGCCACAATGACGCCGAGTAAAACCTATTTTAGCTTTAAACATTTTATACATGGTGAAACGCGCGTGCATTAGGAATGTTCTATTTAAAAAAAAAAGAATTCAATATTAAAAACAAATAAACATTTATAATTTTAATACTCTTTTAGATGTTCTAATGGTTATTAAAACACAAGGTGATATCTTTTTCATAAACTTGAGTAGACTTAATATATAATGGGTATAGATCATGGATATATCATCCTTGGTACCTATAGATAAAATAAATTTGATGAGCATTGATGAGTTAGACCATATGATAGACCAAGTGGGGCTGTAGGTAGGCAAGCTATCACAACATTAAAGTTTTTATCTCAGCTCATTTATTAGCTTGCCTTAAAATACTCGAATTGTTGTATGATTTAGTGCTAAATAGAACTTCAAATTCTATTCCACTTGTCTATTCTCTATGTAATTATAAAAAGAAAAGTGTGATATTGAACTTGACGTAAATTTCATCATCATCATATCAGCTGACAGATGCCTACTACTGGGCATAGGCCGATGATACTTTAAAAATAAATAAATTATAAAAATATTATCCTTCACTTTAATTTGTTAACATAAAATAATGGACTGGAAAAAATCAAATAAAATCTATACTACATAACACAAATTTTAATTTTGAATCTCAATTTTTTCAATCATAATGTTTACTTACTTCACTTTCTTAAAGGCTATTTTTATGTTATAAATAGCATACCTAATTGTAATTAATTACCAGCTATTCACTTACTACTAGTCATTATAGACGCTTACAGGCTGAATATCAAAATAGGGGAAAAAAGAGGATAAAAAGTAATGGGCGGGTATAAAATAAAATTTGAAATAAGGCATATTTAATAAGTTGTTCAGGATGATTCATAATCAAAGTCAGAATCTAAATACATCTGTTGTCATGAACAAAGCACAATAACATTTGTATGGGTACTCTTGGAATGTTACATTATTTTCTATTAACCATTTCCGAATATCACCTTTGCTATTAGACATTGTGGGAGGTTTGTTTGTTAGTTTCACAGGGTAACTTGCATTGCATTATACATAAAAATAACACAATATGGCTTTGTTAGGATAGGTAGATATTCCCTTATCCATTTCAAGAAGTTTTATGCATTCATGTCACCTTGGTATTCAGCTGATTTGGATTTTGCACTGAAAACTATTAAAGCACCAGGCAGAAAACCTTCTTTAGATCTTGCATGCAACATTTCAGGCTTCTCTAAGTTTTAAGTGAATTAATATTTTGAGATTTAATTCTTCATATACACTTTCTGAAAATATCCGATAAACATGAATATTCTAAAATATTGGATTTTATTAGGTAGGTGATGTGGGCAGAAAACAGAAAAGTATCAAGGCATAACGCCCTGAAAACAATAAACTAACCTGTAGCGAACGTATTTCCTCCAAATGTCGAATTTTCTCTATAGATTTCCGATTAAATTCACTTTATACATCTTTGTATTTATGTATCATAGTGTATACAAGCTTTCGAATAGTACTTTTTATTGATTTCGACATTATTTTACAGTAAAACTACAAAATAAACTCAATACAAGAATGAGAAATCAAACGTCAATATGACGAGTGACACGATTCATTGGCCAGAGTCTAGCATCTTATGGAGATTGTCATTATATGTTTCGCGTCAAATTCACCCAAGGTGCATTGAAATGTGTAATACCGCATTTCAATGCAATTAATGAAAGGGCACTAAATTCCTTTGCCTTCTTTTATGGGGAGATGTTTTTTAAAAAAAACAAGAGTGTTTGGCGGGTTTTTGTGGTGTCAGTCAAGATTTTTATTACAATAATTAAAAAATGTGTCGGAGCAATCTTTGTGCTGTAAAAGTAGTGTTATAAAACGAACAACTGTAAGATTATTTGAATAAAAGTGATTTTGGTGTGAAAGACGATGAGAACTCTTTTGTGGTTATCCATCTCATCAAGTAGCATCATATGAAGACTGTCATCGTGTACTTCGCATCAAATACTCCCAAGATGTGATTCGCCAGTATTTTAATGCAATAAACGAAGAAATAAATAAATACTGAAGAAATGGCTGTATGGACATTAATTTCCGTTGCCTTCCCAATAAAGGGAGAATGAACCAAAAAAAGGGGTGTTTGGCGGGTTTTTGTGGCGTCAGTGAAGATTTTTATTACAATAATTAAAAATTGTGTTGGCGCGAACATTGTAAAAGCGGCGTAGTTTTATTATTCAAGTTGACGTGCAACTAAAAGATTATTAGAATAAAAGAGATTATGGTTGGAAATACGATGAGAAGTTTTTTGTGGTTTAATTATCCACCTCATCAAGTAGCAAATAAAGTGACTATCATCATATATTTCGTGTCAAATAGTCCCAAGAAGCATTGAAATGTGTTAAGCCAGCATTTTAATGCAATAAAAGAAGAAATACTTTAGACAAGGCTGTTTGGGCATTAGTTTCCTTTGCCTACTCTTTATAGGGAGAATTACCAAAAAAAAAACATTCGTTGTCTGTCAAATTGTCAATGTCAATCAATTTGTCAATATTTTATCAACAAACCTATTGTATTTTTGAACTTCTACTCTGAAAGTTTATTAAATTATTTAAATTTTTGACTTTGTTACTCCCTGAAATACTACTTTCAGCGCAATACTGTGCTAAGTTGTAAATTAAAATGCAAAGCGTAATAAATACAGTCAAAGGCACTGCATTAGGAGTAGCTGGTTATCTGACGCCTGTGCTTAAGGTAGGTGGAAACCTTTATAGTTTTATCGTTGTGTACAATTATCAAACTGAACAAATTTTAAGCACGAATTAATTTAACCTTTTCTCCCTTACCAGCCCACAGGCGCTCACACAAAAGAAATCTGTCTGATTATTAGATACTTCACAGATTTGAGATAAAAAATTATTCTTTATTGAACAAATGTATTTATTATTGATATATTTTGATTATAATGCATGCTACCTAGCAGAATATATTAAAAATATTTTAATTTGTGATATAAAATAATAATCCATAAATACCAACATAATAGATTTTATATTGTGTGTGAGCCTGACTGTGTAAGGGACGAAGGATTAAATCATTGTACTGTTTGCAAAATTGTACATAATAATAATAAAGCCTTTTATTACTGTTAGCATTACAATCTTAAAAATATAACACAACAAATACAACAGTAACCTTAGCCAACACTTTGTCTTTCAACAAAGGCCTCCTCCAAGGCTTTCCACTCCTTCCTGTCCCTAGCAATCCTGGCCCACAGCAATCCTGCAGTCAGTTTTAGATTGCCCTTCCACCTAGCATTTTTTCGACCTCTGCTTCTCCTTTGGTCTCTGGGCCGCCACTCAGTAATGGTCTTTGTCCATTTTGGTTGGTTCTCTCATACAATATGTTGTGCCCAATCCATTTATGGGTTCCATTGAGTTTTGACAAATTTTTGATTACTTATTCATTTTGTCAGTGAGAGACCAGGTCTGGCATCCATATGATTGGTTAGGCAAAACAAAGAGTTGTAAACTTTTATTTTATCTTTATGTGCTATATCTTTGTTTTTCATTACTTCTTTCAGAGACCAGAATCTTTTCCATAAGTTATTGACTCTTCTATCTATTTCTTTGTGCATTGTATCTTTTGTAGCTATAGTTTGACCCAAGTATATGTATTCCTCTACATAATCGATTTCTTCTTGTTTCACATAAGTTTTAGATTTTTCATAATTAGTCATTACTTTTGTTTTTTATGAATTTATAATGAAAATGAAAATGAAAATATCTTTATTCAATTAGACCCCCAAGAAGCACTTTCGAATCGTCAACAAAAAGACCCTTAAGTCTATCACATAAAACTAATATTAACTAACTAACAATTTCATAATGTTTGTCTCTCTGTCTTATCTGGATCTACGTAAGCTAAGAATGTTATGTCAGTATGTCTATCGGTCTGCCTGTCGGTCCGTCTGCCTGTCGGTCCGTCTGTCCGTCTGTCCGTCAGTCAGTCTGTCTGTCTGTCTGTCAGTCTGTCTGAATTTACACCGGTTCCAAAAGTTGAACTACCAAGAAGATTCTGGCAACAAACTCGTGTAGTTACTCTTTTCAATCATTAAGTTACAATGTTTAATTACACAGTAATAGTATTTAGCAGCGCAGTGTCGCACAGAGTATAAAAAAAGGTATATTAAAGTACCAATAAGTACCTAATGATAAGAATATTTACTGTATTTAAAGGCTGTCCGACAATGCACCATCACAATATAGGTATTACAATACACAAAGGTCAACAATTAATATACAAAGACCTAATAAAGCTAAACATCTTTCATTAATTTTAAACACTTGTCTGAGCACGTCATTACAATAATAATTGTATTGTTTTATATATAATATCCTATAATGCCATATACCTCAAAAATCCCTCAAAAATTATACTATTGATGAATATGTAGGTAAATTATTACAAAATCAAGGAAGCTTAGAGATGACCATTTCCACTAGTGGCACCTGTTCACAAGTATGACGCATGTGCCAGCCATGGCTCCGCTCAACCATATCATAGGGAACGGAGCCATCGCTCCGCTCAACCATATATAGATAGTCCAATTTTATTGCTTTTGATCGGCAAGATGCTGAAGCAATGTTTCCAATCCTTCATTGTAAAACAGAGATGGTGTAGGATTTCTCTATTTATTCTCAGGCCATATTCGTTTCAATCCATTTTGCGGAAAACAAACATGTCAGAGAACAACTTTGGTTGGATTGGGTCACCTTGTCAACCCCAACCTTGGGAATTCTTTGCTTGTTTTATCTAGCTTAATAACTGCAGTACTATTTGAATATATTTGCGTTAGGATGCGAATGTATTTGCTGTGTATTCCTTGTTGCTGCAGTGCTTTCCATATAGCAGTGTGAGCCAATGAATCAAATGCTTGGTGGTAGTCAACAAAACCTATGTTATGTAGTAGTATTTTTGATACTCTTCGTATTTCTGGAAAACTTGTTTCACAACCAGGATATGATCTAAGGTGGAAAAATTTGTCCTAAATCCTTCTTGCTCTTTAGGTTGATTTTCTTCTAGAGTGTTGTTGATTCTTGACAATAGTATTTTAGAGAAAAAAGTATACAGATTAGACATGAGGCTGATTGGTTTATAGGTTCCTATTTCTTTCTTATTACCTTTAATGTGTAGGAATAATAATTTAGATGTAGACCATTCTAATGGTATGTCTTCTAAATGCAAAATATTATTAAAAATGTTTATTAGTCTCAGTGCAGCAATTCATTTGTGATAAGATCTTCACCAGGTGCTTTATCGTCTTTTTGAGTTTGGATAGCTTTACGACTTTCAGATAGTAATATTGTTGGTGTGGGCTCTTCTTCCTCTTCTGAATAGTCATTATTAAAATTCCTTGTGTCCATTCCATCTCTGCATCTATATATTTTTTTGTAGTATGCTGCTGTGATGTTGGCTATATCATCTCTATTCCTTACTTCCTTATTTGTTTTATCCTTAATACTTGGCATCCAATCATTTGTATCAGATAATTCTTTGAAAACTAAAAATGTTTATTTTATTAATATTTCTCTTTGTTTATAAAGGAGTCAAAATTTCAAGAAACGGGAGTGCTAACTCCAGAAGAGTTTGTTGCGGCAGGCGACCATCTAGTTCATCACTGCCCTACATGGCAGTGGGCCAAGGGTGAGGAGTCGAAGGTGCGCTCATACCTGCCTGCTGATAAACAATTCCTCATCACTAGGAATGTCCCATGTTACCGGCGATGCAAACAGGTAAACAATATAAAACATTTCATGTACTTTAATTATATGTTTTGTTATATTTCTTTGGGATATAGGTTGTTTAAGCTTAGTTACACACATAAAAATATTATAGACTAGTGGCCGCCCGCGTCTCTGCCCAGGTGGATATCGGTTACCACGCCAAAAACTATCGTATGTACTTTCCTGGGACTCAAAGTACATATCTCTATACCAAATCTCATAAATCGGTTCAGCGGTTTAAGCATCAATAGACATTAGACAATGTATGTTTGCGTATTCATGTAAATGTGTGTGACCTACATTACCTACAAGCAGGGATATTGTGTATATCAATAATGCAAATAAATACACCAAAATGAAATCATGTCAAAGACAGACCTATCTATATATTAATATTCAAAACTACCTATATCTGAATGAGGATTTAACAACCTTGTTGAGTTCAAAGTGAACGCGCATATCTGTGTTGTCTTAAAACAGGTGTCCACGTTCACAGCCAAAATGTCGCCGTTCCTTCCCCTTCCCTCTCTTCAGGGCACTATTCTTTCGGCATAGGGCTCGATCAACTTGCTCGGTATGGAAATATGCTGCGATCTAAATCAGAGGAATCACATCGAAACCGTGATCAAAACAGCCTCACGGAAGTTCGGTGTCCTGAACAAGGTGCGTCGATTTTTCACTCCTGACAAATTATACCTGCTTTACAAAACTCAGATCCAGTCTTGCGTGGAATATTGCTCGCACCTGTAGAGTGGCTCCTCCAAGTATCTCCTCGTTGCACTGGACAGATTGCAGCGTCGTACTGTCCGTATCATTGGCGATGTAGAGGTCACGAACAGCCTAGAGCCTTTACAATTGCGTTGTGTCATTGCGTCACTCAGCGCCGACCTTATCCCAACTTACCCCATCCTACTCGGAGCACGCGTGCCGGTCTTCTTCACTCAGATGGGGACCTCAACATCACACACAAAGAAGTTTAGTAACTTTTTTAGCTCTTTTTTAGCACATGGCTCCCTCCTATAACATGGGTTCGTTCAAAAGAGACGTGAAAAGGCACCTGGGGCATGGGCTGGCAAGGTGGAGGCGGCTAGAACAGAGTGTGTCAAGCTGCACTAGCTTTCTTAGCATATGGACATTTCTTACCGGTTCACGACAGGTGGTGATGAGTCATATACCGTGCTTTGTATAAAAAAATATTTATAATTATTACTAAAATTGCAGATTGAATATTGTGATGATAAGGAAAAAATAATAGAAGATGAGCATGACGCAGACGGTGGCTGGGTGGACACACACCACTATGATAGTGCTGGTTCACCTTCAGTAGAAGAAAAGGTAAGACAATAGATATGTATAAATGGAATGTTATTCTAAAATGAGTAATGTGTAGATGACTGCTACACATGACTCATTTTAGAGTAACATCGGTTGAATGTTCAGTAGTGTCAGTACTTGGTCTACTAAACCAGAAAGCCCTGAATTGATTACAGATAGGGGCTGATGTTGGTGTGATTGTATAGGTACATTAGTTTACGAGTTTCGCATGTTTGTATGTTTGCTTAGTATATTTGTACAGTTTGTCTCTGGATAAAATGCAATCCCGAAAGAAGGTGAAACTAGAGCAAAAAAACAGTATTTTTTTAAAAATAATAGTGCATTTTTAGGGAACCATAGTCAAAAAGGGCCCCTTATTATTTCGCCATCTGCATCCCTGCCTGTCTGCGACAAAAATAAAATAAAATCTTGAAATAAAATTCTTTAGGTGTACGTCTTTGCGCTGTTTGTAAAATCTTGACATTTCTTTTTCTGCACAAATGACTTGTCTAAAAAAGAATTATTTCAGGTATGTGAGATGACTCTGGAGGCTGCGGACACGGGCGACAGCGAGGAGGAGCGTGCGGCGGGCGATCGCGACGACGACGAGGATGAAGGGGACGATGATGAGGCCGAGGACATGGAGCAGTTCCAGGAGTCCGGCCTCTTGGATGAAGTCGATCCAGTAAGTCGCTCCACTGCTGTATTTT
Source organism: Nymphula nitidulata (assembly GCA_947347705.1). NCBI lineage: Eukaryota > Metazoa > Arthropoda > Insecta > Lepidoptera > Crambidae > Nymphula > Nymphula nitidulata. The sequence goes on from OX374618.1 coordinate 2,432,145, forward strand.
TATAATTGGATCACCGACGAAATTAACCCCGGGTCAACACTGGTTAACCAGAATCTCAATGTATATTTTATATTGGCCTACATTCTTATTATAATTCTATCCTCTCTGGTAACAAAGTGAGAATCCGTAATTGGCTAATGTTTTGTGTACATATCTTACTAAATAAGAGTTTTAACACTGTAAGCTGTGGATTTTTTGTAAAGTAAATAAATAACCAAAATAAATAAAAAATTAAGAAAAACCTTACAGCGTTATTATCCAAACAAAAACAAAATAACAGCAATAAGCCCATATAAAGAGCCAATGAACATTCATGGAAACTATTTTATTAACCGACTTCAAAAACGAGGAGGTTCTCAATTCGGCCGGTATGTTTTTTTTTTTCTATGTATGTACACCGATTACGCCGAGATTACTGATCCGATTTACGTGATTCTTTTTTTGATTGATGCGGAATAGCTGCCATTTGGTCCCATAAAAATTTTTTCAAAATCAGTTGGGTACTTTGGTTTTAAATATAAAAAAACTGAAATTATGAAGTCGTCTACATATGCGTAATTGCGAATTTTTGCTTTTCCAATGACTTTTTAGTGAAACGATACGATAATAGGAAACAATATAAGTTGACGGTCACCCATCTTAGCTTTGACCGTAGAAAGTTATCACTAAAAATTGTGAAAAAAAAATTTAAAACGAAAATTAAAACCGACTTCAAAAAACTGAAAAGGATAAAATAATTACACTTTCTATTGTTTTTGGAAACCACTTAGCACCAACTCCAAAAATATATTTCTAGGGGATGAATACCTACTTAAATTTAATTATTTTATCCTTTTCAGTTTTATGAAGTCGGTTTTAATTTTTTTCTTATACAAGTAGAGTGAAAAACTACGGGTTCTCAAGTAATGCTCTCTTTATGCTATACTATAGACTATCTCGAAATATTAGGTTGGGGAAAAAGTCTTTTCGCATTATAGTATGTATGAACTTGTAATAAAATCTCTTTGGCTGTACTATTTGTATCTGGCTGGTTTTGGTATCATTAAAAGTTTAGATTTTAAAAAAGATAATTCCAAATTCAAATTAGGAAAATGTGTGTTTTTCATTTGTTTTTCGTACTGTCAAGATGAGTCAATCTAATGAAGAAATTCGATACATTTTAAAATTTTACTACAAAAAAAGGTAAAAATGCAACGCAAGCCGCGAAAAAAATTTGCGATGTTTTTGGAAATAGTGCAGTGTCTGTGAGAGTAGCACAAATTTGGTTTAAGCGTTTTCAATCCGGAAATTTTGATGTCAAAGATGCACGTCGCTCTGGTCGCCCTATTACGGATCAAATTAATGCCATTTTTGAAAAACAGGAGCAAGATCGGCATATCAGTAGTTACGACGTAGCTGAAGAACTGGGAATAAACCACAAAACAGTTTTGGCGCATTTAAAAAAAAATGGGTTACACAAAAAAGCTCGATATTTGGGTACCCCACGAGCTCACTGAAAGAAACCTAATGAACCGTGTACTCATTTGTGATTCTTTATTACGACGTAATGAAACCGAACCACTTTTGAAGAAGCTTATAACTGGTGATGAAAAGTGGATCACGTACGACAAGAACGTGCGAAAAAGGTCGTCGTCAAAGGTCGGTCAGGCTTCACAGACTGTGGCGAAACCCGGGCTAACTCGCAACAAGGTGATGCTGTGCTTGTGCTAGGATTGGAAGGGCATTATTCATTATGAGCTGTTACCACCAGGCAGGACCATCGATTCTGAACTCCACTGCGAACAACTGATGAGATTAAAGCAAGAAGTTGAGAGAAAGCGGCCGGAATTAATCAACAGAAGGGGTGTGGTTTTTCATCATGATAACGCTAGACCTCACACATATTTAGCCACTCAGCAAAAATTAAGAGAGTATGGCTGGGAGGTGTTAATGCATCCGCCGTATAGTCCTGACCTTGCACCTTCAGATTTCCACCTGTTTCGCTCTCTTCAGAATTCTCTAGGCAGTGTCAGGTTAACATCACGAGAGGACTGCCAAAACCACTTGTCGCGGTATTTTGATCAGAAGCCCCAAAATTTCTATAGCAATGGGATCATGTCCCTACGTATACATATGAGTCATTTTGTTCGATAACTTTTTGCCATCTTGTAGGTAGCTACAAGATGGCAAAAAGTTATCGAACTAAATGTTACCTACAGACTTTAGTTAAATGTAAATAAACTATATTAAAAAATGTTTTGATTTTTATTAAAAAATGCGAAGAAACTTTTCCCCAACCTATTATATCAATATTATTATCATTGATTTTGTCTGCCGCAACGCTAGCCCTGATGAGAAAAGTCTGTAGTTAGTGTGGGCAAAGAGGACATTAAAAAGCTTAAATTATAATTGCGAGTTGTGCGTGATTATCATCAATTTATTATTATCAAATTCAAATTAAATGTTTTATTATTTTTTAAAGTGAAACTCGCTGCATTATACTATCGCCGTTATTATTAAAATTAATTTAGTGTTTTATTTTACTATTCTAGAATGAACTACTGAATATTTACTTGCTAACAACATTCAATATGTCATAGTCAACTGACCTCGCGCCTCGCAAGGAACCCAAGCCAAAGGGGGAGCAAAAGCAGAAGAGTGGGGACGGCGACGAGATCCTGCGCACGCGCACCTACGACTTGCACATCACCTACGACAAGTACTACCAGACGCCGCGGCTCTGGCTCATCGGGTACGACGAGGTGGGTAGATAATCCATAAAGCTCTACTATGCGATTCTCTAAAGTCAGCAGCTTTGAATTCATGGCTGTCGGCAGCGCTGCATACCTTTTGGCGTTTGTTTGATAACCGTTGGCGACACCAGCGATCCGACGACGAGCACAGCGTGATGTTTTATGTAAAAATTAATCAAATATTGAATGAAGTCAATGCGATACATTTTGAACACAAGAAAAACGAAGTAAAAAAAAATCGATTGTACTTTATGTCGTATATCCAAAACAGCGACAATTATACACAGCCCTAAGATCGACGCGACGTAGAGATTAGTGAATACGCTTACGCGCAGCGCCGTGCACAAACGTCAACATCAATGGCAGCTCGTCGTCTTGTCAGATGTCAAGCTCGATGTCGAATATTTCTGTTTGTGAATCACACTACTGCGCTTATAAGAATCATACGCAACGCATTACCGACTATGTCCGGTCGACAGCACATCAGGCGTAACGGTTTTTGTGTTGTAAGTAGTTTGACCTAGAGGCGGTTTTTGTAGAGCAACTGTCATACTAAATGTCCTGTCGACTGTATAACAGACAGTGCATCAGCGACGCTTTAATGCGAAATCATGCCAATGGATAAAAGTTTGTGCTAATTTTGTGTGAATCAATCAGTGTTTGACGACTACTGTAGGATAGTATTATGGTTTTAGAAAGCTAATACAGTAAATTTATAGCGGTTGAAGGTAATATGAGTTGTTGATTTAATCAAATTAACGAACCCGGCCCAATGCGTCACTGTAGAATATTTCAAAGCATTTGTTTTGGATGTTTTGGTTTTCACAACGTTAATTAGACTCAATTGCATTCAATCAGACTGTTTAAAATTGATATTAAGAAAGGAAACTATGATTTGATTGTTATAAAAATGCTTACGCTTAAGGCTATAATTGCTTGCACAATAGCGTTTCGTAAGGTTGATTTACACGATAACAGAAAAAGAGATGGAGCAGCATAATTATTACATTAACAAAGGTGGGACTGTATAGGCTAATATCATATAACTGGAGACCATTTTAATTTGGGTGAGTTATATGATAGTGATTTATCATTTTATTGACATATAAGTTTCTGGTATCGCCGTATTGATGTCAGACAATATTTGTTGTTATCACAATACAATGCAAAGATGTTAAAACTATAAGTTAATTTAATCAAGAAATGCTTTGTAACAAATTATAAAATAAATGTCTTTACTGTTTGAAAGTCGACAAGTGACACATTGTTAAGGAATATTTCAGTAGATAGTTGCCAGCGCCATCTAGCCCATAAGTGCCGAACTTTTTAAGTTTAACATTATAATAAATGTTTAAAAAATGTAATTGCACGTTAAATTCAACTTTACAAAATATGTAAAATCAATGTCTGAATTTATAACGCAAAACCAGAAAGATATCCCAAGTCCTCGGTAGCTAACGGTCGGCAGATTAGCCGCCCGCATTAATAAGTCGCGGGTTCAAGTCCCACATGAAAACTTTTCTAGAATATGCTGTGTTGTGCTGTTTTATCTAGTTATTCATGAATTAAACTAGAGTTCAGTGCCATTATATAACGCAATTTTTTTCGTAATAATGCATGTTTTATTTACCCACGTTTTTTCATGCGATGCACAAGTATGTATTTATAATTTTATTACTTAAAGTATATTATTATTACTTATTTATTTGTAAGTATTGTTCGTTTTGTATTTTTTTTTCTCTTTTTATTAATACCTGACTGTGGGCTTTTGTGTCGCCACCTTACTACATTACATTTCCAACACATGCGTGGGAGATATGCCCACCCTTGCAGACAAGTATAATTATGTATTTTTGAACCTATGTTACAAAAAAATATCATAAAATTGTGTATGTTTGCATCAGAACCGCTCGCTGCTGAGCGTGGAGCAGATGTACGAGGACGTCTCCCAGGACCACGCCAAGAAGACCGTCACCATGGAGGCCCACCCGCACCTCTCTGGGCCCAGCATGGCCTCCGTGCACCCCTGCCGGTAACACAACTACTATCACTCTATGTTACTTTTTACCCCTTTTCAAGAGTGTGAGATTTGGCATAATCAAAGTTCATATGTATAAAGAAAAAGTGGAATAAAAATATCTTATAGGTCTCATTAGTATGTAGATTGCATTTTCCAAGTGTGAGCGTGTATTCGTGCGTGCGTACGTGTATTCGTGCGTGCGTGCGTGCGTGTGTGTATGCGTGAAAAGAGTGTTTGGGTTGTAAATACCACTATAACTGAGAATTTCACTATATGAAGTCGCAAGACATTATTGTAAACTGAACACAAATAATCTGAAGGTAGCAGACACATACATAGTGATAGATAATTCTCACAATAGTGTAGCACTGTGTTGCAAATGTCTTACCGGTTAATCTGCCTTTATCATACACGACCTTTAGGGAACAAACAAATAATACTAATAACAATAATCTTTATTGTACTAAACAAGTTATAAAAATAAATTGCAGCCCTGACTCCTAAACTAGTATAAACTGTATTTCTTTAGCTAATGAATTAGAATGATAATTTTTGTAGGTGACCAACAAGCACACATCCCGCCTGATAGTAAGTGGTACCCGTACCCTATAGGCGCTTGTTACACCATCTACCTACACTACTCTCGCGCAGGGTTACAAAATCACCCAATATTCCAAATTCCTTGATACATATATCATCAAGGAATTTGGAATATTGGGTAAATCATAGCAAAAATGAACTGCTAAGTGTTAATTGACTATAATCTTCTGAAAGCCCCCCTTTACAACCCCCTTCTCCATCTTTTGTAAAGAGGAGCTTTACTATTAATGGGGAAAGGGGGGTTCACAAAAGTATTAATTATAGTCGCACCAGTTTCCCGATAAGTAAATCAGAATACCTAGTTGTTTGTTGATTTTCCTACATTATTATCGAACAGTAAAGATCCGTGCTCTCAATTATTAATCGTGTGGTATTGCGCCGTGCCAACCTCGGAAATGTAAAATTATTTAGCGCGAACAATAAATGCTTTTGTGTTTTATTATCCACTAACAGTTGAAGCTTTTTGCAAAAAAGTTTACAGGCTACTCGGTCAGGTGTCCCGAGTTCGAATCCCGGTAGGAGCAAATGTTTGCATGATGAATACGAGCATTTGTTCACGAGTCATGGATGTTTACTTGTTTATTTAGTTTACATCTAATATTCATATACATCATATTATCAATGACCCTAATTCCGGAGAACACATGCTAAGTATAAATTTAAGTTCAGTGCATCTCTTTCTCTCAAAATGAATACGAAAAGGATGGCAGTCATATAATTGGACATTTAGAAACGTGCGTTCAAATTTCGACCTTATATAACGTGATAAAATGCAGTGTTTAGAAAGCACCTCCGTACATACCATCTAAAATGGTCTATGGTTTCTTTGAAATCTATCTAAATTTATGTGACTTTTCACTATAAATATTGCGAGTAAGAGATATACTGTACGTAAATTTAGAATTAAAGTGTGTCTTCAGAATTAGGCCCAATGTTTCTTTTTATCTAGTAGCCATAACACAAGCTCTTAATGATGCTTATTTTGGGCTAGATAATAGGTGTCAGTGTAAAAATATTGTCATACTTATCTAATTTACCGATTAAAATGTTTCATTCGCTACCAGGCACGCAGAAGTAATGAAGAAGATAATTGAGACCGTGACCGAGAGCGGCGGCGAGATGGGCGTGCACTCGTACCTGATAGTGTTCCTCAAGTTCGTGCAGACGGTCATCCCCACCATCGAGTACGACTTCACGCAGAATTTCTCCATCAACTAGGATGATCAGTTTACTCCGGCCCAGTGACGCGTCGCGTCGGTAACCCTACAACTATCCATACACCTGACCGATAGAGATCCATATGAAGGAGTAGTGAAGCATCATAACCAGTGATCGGAATAGGCTGAGTATATTTACCTACAGTTTGTAGAACAGAGATAAAAATTGGAGACTTCCCTGCAATTTTTTTTACCGATAAATTCACCTGTTCTTTAATTAAGTGAATTTAAACATTTACCGCGTAACAAACGTACAAAAAAAAGATCAAAATAGTCGAATAGAAAACCTTTTTTTTTTTTAGTTTTTAAAAAAAAGGATCAAATCAAATCAAATCAAAATATTTATTGCAAGCCACATTGGTGTACATAGTAAACTACAAATCAGTAGGTACATGAGTTGTTAACATATACAATGTAGCGCCCTGTAAGGGCATAGCAATTTGGTTTGCAGAGGGCTTTGTACATTAATTAATAAATACATCAGTGCTTTAGTATTAAAGCTTATCATAAAGGCCTATGGTTACTGTTATTTGAATATCGGAGACCATGTGAAAAATTTTATAAGGAAGAATATTTACGCAAGAGAAATTTCTATTTAATTAATTTGATGTTTGAATTTACGTAGTTAAATCCCGGTAAATTATCGGTAACGTAAATAATTTGTTTTAAGGAAGTCTCCGATTTTTATCTCTGTCCTACAAACTCTAGGTAAATATACTCACCCAATTCCGATCACTGATCATAACTGATGTTTCTCTCCTCCTTCATATAGACCTTTCTATAGTAGTAGTGTATGGAAAGTTTTACTCTTGTAAGGAGATGGTTATACCAGGCAATGTTCTAAAGTGGTGCTTTAATATCTGATATTCTGAATAGGCAGCAATATTATTCCTTTATTTTGGTTTGTATGATAGATAAAAAAGTTATATACAGAGTTCCATAGTTGTAAATAGCCTAAGAGAAAAAGATTGATTTTTTACATTAATACAATGAAAACTACGTGATAAGAAACATATTCTTTAATCTCAAAATGAGAATTGGTAATGTTTGTACTCTTATAGTTCACATGTATCGTATGGGAAGGGAAGCCACGTTTGAGATTTTCCAAGGAGACAGCATTTATTTAGAGTTCTCGCTGGGCGCATTTTTGTTAGGCCAGTTACGCACTGTCGCCACACGCTTCTGTATTTATAGCCTACAGTGTACGCCTGCTAAGGTCGCCAGTGTGACCTAATGCTACAAATGTTGGTACAAAATGTTTACATTTTTGTGTCCTTATATTGCCATATAATGTTAGCGAGTAAAATATATCATCCTAAATACCAAATATTAATGTACGATGTCAATATTCTTTCTAAAGTGATATATATTCCATGTATAACTTGGATGTAAGTTCCTTAGCTGTGCATTAGGTTTATTGTTTAATTGTTTGCACAAATGCATGTTACAATAGGAGATAAGACTGGCCAGTACAATATCGGGAACATTCCTGGAAGATATCCATAGGATATTTGTCATAAGTTTGGTTGTAAAGTTGGCAACACATCAGAGAGAGAAACCTCTTACATAAATTTACTATTACAGTCATTTTTATACACCTAACTCGTCTGAGAGACAATGAATAATAATTACGAAAGTTATAATAGCGATGTGCTGTTGACTACAATCAACTCTCCCGATCTTGCTGTGTTTTTGTTTTTAATTTTCATTTAATACTCTCCAAATGTATATTATTTTTATCATTTAAACATTTACGATTCTATTCTTGTATAAGATTAATTTAATATAAACTATGTATTTTGATTATTGTGTTGTTTTATTGTATCAAAATCAGTTCTTTATATTACTTCGTTAAATATATTGGATGTAAATAAAATAAAATATCTTTAATATCCCTTTATTCATATACATATTATCACTTCAATTATGTACAAATCATTTTCCATATTAAAATATAAGAATATAATCATTACATCATTAGAAAGCCCGCTACATTGTAACAAATCTCAATTACATATAGCAATATTCAAAATAATACACTACAGTTGCAACTCAACTGGTAATTTTTTTTATTTATAACCAACACAACAACAACAACAACACGATTCAGTATCCATCACTGTCAATCTAATTATATCGCATTTATATTCGCTGATTCCTTATATACCAACAAGTTGTCGCGCGTTGTGAGAATACGATTACATAATCCGATAAACATAATCCGATAAAATCCTATCCCTACTGTATAGAAGGAATCGGCGTATATTATTTATTGATTCAATACATTACAGATATAGTTTTTGGAGGAATGTAGGCGCAGGTTTCATATTCCAATGACAGCTCCTAATCTTTGAGAACCTTACAATATTGATAGCACCATTGTTGCTTAGCGGTCGGTTCCATTTTATTTGAGAAGCTGCCGTAAAAAAATATTACGCATAAAATTAATATCGAAAAGGTTAACTTATTTAATGATCACAGAACACTTTCATCACAAATTATGTAAACACTATAAAAATTCAGTTACCGCTTACAGTGATCCAATTTTGATGACATACAAAAAATACTCCATATACCTAATACAATGGGCCTAATTCTGCAGACACAATCTAAATTTAAATACAGTATATCTCTTTCTCGCAATACGTAATAGGGAAAAGGTATCAAGAATTTGAATAGAGCTGTCTATTAAATTGTCTGTTTCTTTGAAATCTATCAAAAACCATTTTTGGAGGCATGAGCTTTCTAAATACTGCATTTTATCACGTTCATTATGGTCGAAAATTGAACGCACGTTTCCCGCCATCCTTTTTGTATTCATATTGAGAACAGGATGCACAGAACTTAAATTTAGATTTAGCATGTGTTCTCCAGAATTAGGGCCAATAAGATAGGGAGCACCCATACAACAACAAACACAAAAATACACGGAAATAAATAAATTACTTCACACAAGGACTCGATGTAAGTAATACTTATTAATAACTGGCAGACAATAATATAGGAATAAACTCAATCATTTTTGGTACAAGACAATTTTCTAAATGAAAAGGAGCGTTCAGGCTGCCTTACATAACGTTCAATTTATTTTGACACTTAAGAGCCGTTCGCACGGCTTTTCATAAGAATTTTCGAAGCCAAAAGGTCCATTTACACAATTAAATTGAAGCAGGAAATGACTCTCATAGTCTAAACTACACATTAGACTATGAAAGTCATTTCATGCTTCAATTTAATTGTATGCTACAGGCAAGAAACTTGCATCGTGAAAATAAATGAGTGTTAGTAATAAAAAAAATTATTGGAGAGTTGGCTTGTATGAATAGCTAAAAATTGTTTCAACTCGATTATTTAGACTATCCGGACTTGCTCATGCATGTGTCTTATTATAATCGGTTAGATAGTTACTGATATTTTTGACTTGAAAGTTTATATGAAAAGTCATGCGACTTAAACGCACTGTTATTATTATTGTTATATTTAAATAATTAAATATATGAGATATTTAATTATATAAATCAGTTCCGAACGCACGCCGAACCTCTTACTCTATCAAATAAATAAAATAATTTAGGCTTTTTGGCATGTAGAGCAGCAATATTTCAGGGTGTTGTGAACATTCAAGGACTTAATAATTAAGACTTGTAATTTATACAACAGCCCTGACGTTTTAAAATGGAATAGTAATACTAGAGAAAATCATATTTATCTTACACAAACTACCACCTTCCATTCACCTATATACAAAATGTAATTATAAATGACTATAACCACCTGCTCTGATATGCAAGAAGGCCGAAGTGCAAAACTAACCAGAGATAAACTCAAAAATGTGCGGATTAACCCTCGTGTTTAGTTAAGTAAGCTTTTATTCATATCACTACAGTATAAGGTAGGGGAGGGGTGATTCTGAACTGAGGTATAAGAGAATAATCTAATCTGCTGGATGAGTCCATCTCATCCAGCAGAATATAGAATCCAGCCCGAGCAAAGGCTCTACCCATTTGTATCATAAAAGAAAAATAATAGATATCTTTTGTATCATGATATAATCAGCGTCGTTCAGAGTCACCTCGCCTTCTTGATTAACCCACTCCTCTACTACGCACAACAGCTAGCACGTATCCCTGCGAGATAATAATTGGAATTTGTATTACGTTAAGAATGATACAGTTCCCGGCAAGCAGCTTGAACAATTTTACAGATTAAAAAACCTGCGCACTAAAAGATTTTGTACTAAATATTGCAATTGCGCATGTCTTTTATCTGTGTTCAATATTGTTCAAGATGTTTGCCGGGACCTGTGTCATTATTAGACTATGCATGCTGCCATTTTCGAACGCACTGCTATAAGTCTTGGCTATTTTAAATATACTGTTGCGGTTAAGTGCTAGTCGTTAGAGCACATGAAAAATTAATATCATGTCTGAAACTCGACACAAGTAATGATAAAACAAAGTCCTGTTGAAAAGGGCAAGGTACAAGTGCCTATATTTTGTTTACATCGATCATAATCTTGTGTCGTTGTGGAGATGTTCCAAAATGGTACTAGAAAGCCTTCCAAATTAAGTTATTTATCGTTTATGTATTTGTATACCCCTGCGTTTTTGTTTAAATTAGAAAATAGGGTAAGCATAAAGTAAAAATTTAAGAGAACTTTCTAGGTTTAAAAAACAGTTAAAAACCTAAATCGTGGCTGACAAATAATCATTCTAGCTGAATCGTACCAAACTGATTTGTCAGTGTTGTCAGTTTCAGTATTTTTTTTTTGTTTGACAGACAGATTTACGAAAACAATATTGTGTTGTTTTTGTTAACTTTTAAAATATTTCAAAACAATTGAGTAATATTTTTATTATATTCTATTATTTTTTATAATAATTTCAGGGATTTATAATTATTTGCTTTTTTATATGTATGTACTTGGAAGTACCCACCATACATTTTTGAAACAACTCCTGCGATGTAAATTGAACAATTACAAAATGATCCACTACTGTATTATTGATTAGATGATTTATAAATTAAATTTATTTTATTTTAGGGCAGTGAACTCGGGCCTGCCTGTCATGGTCCATTCGTATGATTCTTCATATCAACATTTTATTTGCTAAAGATTTATATTATTTTTCAATATTAAATTTCACTAATTATATAGCTAATTTTATAACACTCTCAAACAACATTTTACTCATTTGGTATGTAACATTTTCGTCTATATGGTTTTTTTTTCTATCTAAAAGTATGCATTTTAATAACTACCCCATTAATATATTAAATCAAAACCCAGAAAGTTGCCAATATGATACACTTACCATGTAATGCGAGAAATAGTTATAAATTGAGATGTTTTTGATATATTTTCCAATCACTTTAAGCAGTAGTTTTAAATTTATTTTCTATCTTACATTATGGATAATGATTCAAGTATAGTTTAATAACTATTTATTTATTATTATTTTAAATTGACAGTCCAGTTAAAACTGTACGAGCAGTACAAGGTACATCTATCAGGGTCGCCGCCACATGAATGTGTAACGATTTGTCGTGGAATACTTTTGTTTGCTTAGTCTTATTTTTATAACAAGTTTGTTATATTTAAACAATTTTCCAATACTTTCAAAGTTAATGCCATTCAACCTCAAAAGTAAATATTAATTTTAGAATGGTCTATATATATTTCTGGCAGCGTAGTACATAAAATAATGATTACTATTTTCGCTGTCGCAACAAGCGTATATAAAATACGTTGTAATATTCTACGCTGTTCAGTTGTCATCGCGCGGAGGGAATACCCACCGGAAATCGTTCTGTGATGTCGTTCATTCCCGCACTCAAAGTCTTGCAGTGCGGCGTCACAACGCACCTTAGCCGTGTGGTGTCACCCTGAAATTATAAATTGCATCATACTTTGATGGCATAATGAATTCAAATAACGGATTAAAAAGGTACCCAATAGTTCTGGTATTTTAATTCAAAATTAAAATAACTACTTGAATTTTGTACAAAAAAGTTATGAGGAATTTAGTTTTGCGCGGGACACACAAATTCAATGTTATTTAACTTAAGTACATATATGTATTTCTACACTTATTGAATGTCAATACTAAGCCATCCATTCGGAAATCTATCAGGGGGTCTTGCTCTAAGAAGAACGGGCAAAAAACATCCGAAGGTTAATCCCTCTGGGTTAGGTGCCACACGTACCTGGGCAGGGTGGAGCACTAGCGCAGGGCGGGTGCAACACGTACCTAGTGCTGGTGCAACACGTACTTGACCCGGGTGCAGCACTAGCGCGGGCCGGGTGCAACGCGTACCTGGGCGGGTGCAGCACGTACTTGACCCGGGTGCAGCACTAGCGCGGGCCGGGTGCAACGCGAACCTGGGCGGGTGCAGCACGTACTTGACCCGGGTGCAGCACTAGCGCGGGCCGGGTGCAACGCGTACCTGGGCGGGTGCAGCACGTACTTGACCCGGGTGCAGCACTAGCGCGGGCCGGGTGCAACGCGTACCTGGGCGGGTGCAGCACGTACTTGACCCGGGTGCAGCACTAGCGCGGGCCGGGTGCAACGCGTACCTGGGCGGGTGCAGCACGTACTTGACCCGGGTGCAGCACTAGCGCGGGCCGGGTGCAACGCGTACCTGGGCGGGTGCAGCACGTACTTGACCCGGGTGCAGCACTAGCGCGGGCCGGGTGCAACGCGTACCTGGGCGGGTGCAGCACGTACTTGACCCGGGTGCAGCACTAGCGCGGGCCGGGTGCAACGCGTACCCGGGCGGGTGCAGCACGTACTTGACCCGGGTGCAGCACTAGCGCGGGCCGGGTGCAACGCGTACCTGGGCGGGTGCAGCACGTACTTGACCCGGGTGCAGCACTAGCGCGGGCCGGGTGCAACGCGTACCTGGGCGGGTGCAGCACGTACTTGACCCGGGTGCAGCACTAGCGCGGGCCGGGTGCAACGCGTACCTGGGCGGGTGCAGCACGTACTTGACCCGGGTGCAGCACTAGCGCGGGCCGGGTGCAACGCGAACCTGGGCGGGTGCAGCACGTACTTGACCCGGGTGCAGCACTAGCGCGGGCCGGGTGCAACGCGTACCTGGGCGGGTGCAGCACGTACTTGACCCGGGTGCAGCACTAGCGCGGGCCGGGTGCAACGCGTACCTGGGCGGGTGCAGCACGTACTTGACCCGGGTGCAGCACTAGCGCGGGCCGGGTGCAACGCGTACCTGGGCGGGTGCAGCACGTACTTGACCCGGGTGCAGCACTAGCGCGGGCCGGGTGCAACGCGTACCCGGGCGGGTGCAGCACGTACTTGACCCGGGTGCAGCACTAGCGCGGGCCGGGTGCAACGCGTACCTGGGCGGGTGCAGCACGTACTTGACCCGGGTGCAGCACTAGCGCGGGCCGGGTGCAACGCGTACCTGGGCGGGTGCAGCACGTACTTGACCCGGGTGCAGCACTAGCGCGGGCCGGGTGCAACGCGTACCTGGGCGGGTGCAGCACGTACTTGACCCGGGTGCAGCACTAGCGCGGGCCGGGTGCAACGCGAACCTGGGCGGGTGCAGCACGTACTTGACCCGGGTGCAGCACTAGCGCGGGCCGGGTGCAACGCGTACCTGGGCGGGTGCAGCACGTACTTGACCCGGGTGCAGCACTAGCGCGGGCCGGGTGCAACGCGTACCTGGGCGGGTGCAGCACGTACTTGGCACGGGTGCAGCACTAGCGCGGGGCGGGGGCGGGTGCGTGGGCGGGGGCGGGTGCGGGGGCGGTGGCGGGCGGGCGGCGCGGCACTAGCGCGACGAGGCGTCGCAGCGCGAGCGCCAGCAGCGAGTCGAGCGGGTCGAGCGCGCCGCGCTGCAGCCACTTGGGGATGGTGGTGCGCGCGTGACGGAACCCCAGCTTCTGCAGGATGTAGTCCACGCCGTACGGCTCGATCGAGTTGCCCGCCCACGACAGCAGCCTGTGGGCCGTTTTAGATACACTGCATTATTTACTGTTCTAAAACATACTATGTATTTAAGCAACATATCGTATAATTTGTGAGTAACGGGAAACTCATCTAATTTAAGTATTTCAATAAGCATCTCTAATGAAAACTCTTTCAGCTTTATTAGCCAAATTTTTTCACAATGATTACAAACATCGTGTCGAAGTAGTTATCAATTTTATGTTATAAAATTTAAAGTTTAGAGTTTTGAGAGTGAGACTGTCATCATATATTGGCCGCGTAACTCTCCTTAAATGCATTGAAATGTCTGTTTTTTTATTTAATTCGTGTCTGTCTTACGGCCACATTTCAATGCAATAACTGCAGAAATATAGATAATACTTCAGAGATGACTCTGTCCGTCTTATTACAAAAAACTACTTAGTACTTGGTTTAAACTAGGACTAAGTGGTCCAGGTTTAATACGGTATTAAAGTTAGTACTAGGATTGTTATTACAAATCCTAGACTTACTGCGGATCAAATAGTACCAGAGTTAGTTCATGGATTAGTAAATAATTCACAGATTATAAATAAAAACGGCATTAATCATTCATTCATTCTCGAACCGTTCAGTGGACCGTTTCGTTTCTCTAATTGTTACTATTTTAAATGCTGATTTTATAGTCATTTAGTAACTTATCAAAGTAAAAATATTTAAATATTTAATTATTTGTTATTGTTCGATTTATACAATAAGTATGATTAATAATTTTGATGCACTTTTTCAAATTTTATAATATTTTGAACACCTCTAGCGTGAAAAGGAGTGTGGGGTTGTAGTTTTTTCCTACAAGCATCTTAGTACCTAGTTACCTACTGAATGTCAGAAATCACAATTATTTTTATTTATCTTTCCGTAAAGTTCTTAATAGATTTCCACTAGCCAAAATAAATTGACTTTAAATCGATAAATAAATATTTTTCATAAACTTACCTAACATGGAACAACAAAAGAAAAAAATGGAGTGAAAATTATGGGAATGATGAAAACAAAATAAAGCTGCAATATTTTCAACATTGATATGCAATGCTAATCTTCAATGAAAATAATACCGAATGCTCTTATTATCCAAGGAAATATTACGTCAACTTATTGCTCAGTCGACGCACATAATAGAGGACAAGTCGACTAAAACTACAATAAATATGTTAAAAATAAAAGAGCAAAAAAATATAATGATCAAGTACTTAGTTGAATTTTGCTTTTTTCATACTTTAGTGTAACAGAATAGACTACAGATTCGATATGCTGAAATAAATATTGTCTTATTGTATTTGTGTAGGTAATGTACCTACATAAATAGGTACAAATAACTTACAATTACATAATCCTCTTATCTCTATATTATATCCCCTTTGGAATGAGTTTATGTGTATGATGTATATTGATTGTTGGATAAATAAATAAAAGAAAAAAGTCATCATAACTATAATTTAATACTAAATCCATCCAAAATACATTTGATTTCAATTTACAGATGTGAAGAAATGTGTCAGGCTATTGTAAAAAGCAATACAGAATTCAAAGAAAAGCAAAGAAAATGTTACAAGTAGAGCACACTTATAATAACAAATTACTTGTAATGCCGATGTACTTGTAAACAATCTCAAAAAATGAAGAAAAAATAAATGAATCTAGGAAATGTACAACTAAATATAAACAACTACTAATGTATAGTTTTTTGGCTTAAAACCAATAGAACTTCTTAGTTCACTTTTGATATGGGAACTATAGATAACATATCACAATAAAGAAATAAGCTGAAGTATTCCGAATTGCTGTTTTGGCACATACAAAGTCAGTACTACACACACATTACCCCGTGAAAATAGTATGATGTTGAGCAAATTATGAAATAATCATTTGTGTATAAATGAAATATGCCCAACAATTAAAATATATCACATAGATATTTAAATGTTTTGTCAACTTGTTGGAAAGAAAATATTATGAGTTATTATTGCAACTGCATATCAGGACAACATACAGTAGGTTGCTGTCTCTGCACTATGACCAATGTCTGGTACCTACTTAGGTTAGCAATTATTGCTGCTCCGGCCTCGCTTCTTGGATAATATACTTGTAATGAAAGATAAATAAAATAATTTATTACTAATGATGTTTTATTGAAATATCTCAGACTACAAAATAATAATCAGCAAGAATTTGTTCAATCTGGTTCTCCTTTGGCTTGTATTAAGTTACAAGCCCAGTGATACACATAGTTTTAGTTCTCAGGTACGATTCATGTGAAGTACATGACCAGTTAAAAGATCTGCGTTATATGTAGTTGTAGTTCTCAGCATAGGTATGATTCAGCTGAAGTACATGACCTGTTGAAAGATTGTGTTATTTATATGTAGTTGTATTTGAGTCATGCACACTATATAATTTTGAAATCAGCATCATAAACCACCTAAAATATGGTTGCTTATTAGTCTTACTTTTCTAGGTATCATAAAAACAATTTTTACTAGGTTTAATACCAAATATCAACTTTATTAAATCGTAACTATTAATATTCATTACCTACCTATATAATAACACAAAAGAAATGTATCTTTTTTTTAGTTTAGATGAATATTTGAACTAGAAAAAAAGTTCATATCCCCAGGTGTGATCCGAACCCACGGCCTTTCACGATCCGGGTGCGCTAACCCGAGCTGCCGAGGACTTGAGACCTCTATGAATTTCCTTTAGTCCATCTGTATTTGCATTACAGTAAAGATACGCCATGTATACAATCAGTTGTATCATCTTGGATCTGTGAATAAAATAACATATGTACCTTTATTAGTAGGTACTCGCAAACTATCTGCAATTAATATAGCTATTCATAAAAATCAGTGTTGATTGAAAAATATTAAAAACACTTACTTCGTGGCCATCCCAGTTGCGTAATGCACAAACCACTTCCATTTAAGGGCTCAAAGAACCTCCTCGAGGATCGTGGGCCAAATCTCTTCTCTTAATAAATCGACTATTTTCTGACCAAAACATTTAGTAAACCTATATTTATGCTTGAAATTTTCGTCAGTCAAGTCGAAGGGGTTGACTTGTTGACGATGTATATTAGGATGACGACTAGACATCTCCAGTAAGTCAAAGTTTATTCAATCATTAAAATTGTTGTCATTTTTTAATAACAGTAATATTACTATTATTCCAAATTATTCTAACCTGACTACAAACTTCTAGTTCGCTCTGAACACGCGTCGACTGATATGCGCACGGCGGAATGGCGCGGTAGGCGAGAAGCTGCGCAATACAGCGCGGTGCAACTTCAGAGCGAACTAGATGTTTGGCCCGAGCCCGCGAGCGTACTTACTTAGTACCTTAGTACCAAAGATAAACTAGGGGTCACGGCGGTTTATCTTTAGTACCATAGTTAGTCCATGGTTTAGCGTTAGTCTTCGTTTTATAATAACGATTTTGTTTAGTCCTCGTTTAAACCCAGTTTAGTTCTAGTACTAAAGTTAGTCCTCGTTTTCTAATAAGACGGTATGGGCTTGCCATCCCTTTTATGCGAACTTAACAAAAAAAAATAGTTTGTCTGCGCGCACAAGCCGTTGCTTGTGTGTGCTTCTGTGACCACGACTGTATGCAGACTTGATGTGAGTGCAGGGTGTGTGAGCACTGACCGCACGGTGGGCTCCAGGTGCCAGGTGGGGCAGCGGTAGTCGCGGTAGTCGGTGTATGTGTGTGCAGGGTGTGTGAGCACTGACCGCACGGTGGGCTCCAGGTGCCAGGTGGGGCAGCGGTAGTCGCGGTAGTCGGTGTATGTGTGTGCAGGGTGTGTGAGCACTGACCGCACGGTGGGCTCCAGGTGCCAGGTGGGGCAGCGGTAGTCGCGGTAGTCGGTGTATGTGTGTGCAGGGTGTGTGAGCACTGACCGCACGGTGGGCTCCAGGTGCCAGGTGGGGCAGCGGTAGTCGCGGTAGTCGGTGTATGTGTGTGCAGGGTGTGTGAGCACTGACCGCACGGTGGGCTCCAGGTGCCAGGTGGGGCAGCGGTAGTCGCGGTAGTCGGTGTATGTGTGTGCAGGGTGTGTGAGCACTGACCGCACGGTGGGCTCCAGGTGCCAGGTGGGGCAGCGGTAGTCGCGGTAGTCGGTGTATGTGTGTGCAGGGTGTGTGAGCACTGACCGCACGGTGGGCTCCAGGTGCCAGGTGGGGCAGCGGTAGTCGCGGTAGTCGGTGTATGTGTGTGCAGGGTGTGTGAGCACTGACCGCACGGTGGGCTCCAGGTGCCAGGTGGGGCAGCGGTAGTCGCGGTAGTCGGTGTATGTGTGTGCAGGGTGTGTGAGCACTGACCGCACGGTGGGCTCCAGGTGCCAGGTGGGGCAGCGGTAGTCGCGGTAGTCGGTGTATGTGTGTGCAGGGTGTGTGAGCACTGACCGCACGGTGGGCTCCAGGTGCCAGGTGGGGCAGCGGTAGTCGCGGTAGTCGGTGTATGTGTGTGCAGGGTGTGTGAGCACTGACCGCACGGTGGGCTCCAGGTGCCAGGTGGGGCAGCGGTAGTCGCGGTAGTCGGTGTATGTGTGTGCAGGGTGTGTGAGCACTGACCGCACGGTGGGCTCCAGGTGCCAGGTGGGGCAGCGGTAGTCGCGGTAGTCGGTGTATGTGTGTGCAGGGTGTGTGAGCACTGACCGCACGGTGGGCTCCAGGTGCCAGGTGGGGCAGCGGTAGTCGCGGTAGTCGGTGGGCGCGCCGCCCCCGCCCGCCCCGACCACGCCGCCCGCCGCCCGCCCGCCCGCGGACATCTGAACACACGAAACTTATTGATCAATAGGGATGTTAGCTGCGTTTGAATATAGCGCTCTTTTTCACAAATTCTACGCTACTGTTACCCTAACAACAAATCAAACTTAAAATTTATGGAATATTGTTGAAGTTGTACTGTTTAGAAAAATTATAAAACGGTAATTTTTGTCCAAAACTTATCAAAAATGATAATGTTATTAGATTGCTGACATCAATCAAAACAACCATTATTATGACAACTATGAATAAAAACATACATATGTATAACATACTTTTTATTATTAATTTCGTCTATAATATAAACTCATACCTTTCTTAGTAATATAGGAACATGTGACGTCACCTGTTGCGTATATTTTCTTTGTAGCATTTTTGGACGATGCGCCGCAACACATCAAACATACCACTATATCTGTGTAACTATTGATCTTAAACATACTATGCCTTTTGCAATATTTCTTTATGGGTTATATGCTACCTATTTGTGAAATAATAAAAAAATATCAACTACCCTATTCCTGCATTATTACAATGACGAAATACGACATAGTTATAGATGGATTTTGACATAAGTTGTACATCGTTACATGATTTGGGTAAAAACTATAGATCTTCTTTAATTACGTACTATAATAATGATATACGTTACATACATATATTCACTTAAAACCCACGGCCGTGTCCACTACACAGCCACACCCTAACTTTTTTGCGACTAATTATAATCAAAATGACTTCGGCTTGTAAATCATCATGTAATTTAATATTATCGTTTCATTCAAACACAGTCTTTTGGAATCAGTATTTTACAGTGATAACTTACGACTCGATCTTTCTCGCTGATGTAGGAGGAGATGAGGTCGTGCAGGAACAGGAACGCCTCCGCGTCCACCGACACGAAGATGTGGTCCTTGAACTCAGTGATGAAGCTGCACTCCACCACGGGCTTCGGGTCTGCGACAGTTATTATTTAGTATAAAATACGCATGTTATGAAAATTTATGAAAATTACATGCACAATAACAAGCCTGAGGTCAGATAAACGTAGTTCACTGCGTACTAAAGTACACTATATCTGGTTTAAACTAGAGATATGCGAACTCGGAAAAAACACAACTCGATTTAATTCGAGTTGAAATTCACGTAAGTCGAGTTAAGTAACTCGAGTTAACCCGTGAAGCATCAGATTCCAGACACAATAGAATTTTCGATTGTTATAGATTTCCAGAGGGATAACGACGCTTGACAGATTAACTAGATGAAAGTGAATAATTTGTTTTGTTTTTACCAATATAGAAAGATATAAAAAATTATAATTGAAAAACAGATTCGGCTTAAATATGTATTATGACAGTGATAATTAATGGAGTTATTTATTTTTAGATTAAATCGTCTTTTATAAAGTCTTTATTAAAGCACAACAAAATTAGTTTTGTAACATTCTTCACAGAATAATATCAGTCTAATTATGGTTTAGGTACGTACGTATCACATGATAATAATTATATATTTATTAATAAATATTAATCCGAGTCAGAGTGAGTTCAACTCGAGTTCGAAGTAAGCTCAATTTGAGTTCGAAGTAAGCTCAATTCGAGTTCGAACTAAGCTCAATCCGAGTTCGAAGTAAGCTCAATTGGAGTTGGAGTTGTCAGATGAGTAGGGTAGCCCTGGTGTGCGGGGCGGGGTTCCGGGCACGCACCGTGGTCGGTGGGCGGGCGGCGCGGCTGCCGGTGCTGCGTGCGCAGGTGCAGCTGCAGCGCGGGCAGCGCGAAGATCACCTCGCGCCCGTGCCGCCCGCCGCCCGCCGCCGCCCGCTCTCGCTCCCGCTCCCGCTCCCGCTCGCGCTCCGTGCTGTTGGTGTTGCTGCCGCCGCCGCCGCCGCCCTCGCGCTCCAGCGACGGGAACAGGTCGATCGCTGTACCCACACACATACACATCTTTAGATCACAACCAATCAATAGTGTAGACTATGACGACCATTTTGTGTTAATTTAAGTTTAATATGTATCGTACAAGAAATATACTTCTTTATCAAATCATATATGTATTATGGTATGATTCCATTGTTTTTTTAATGTTTTTTTTTGTGGATGTAGGATCGGTGTCCTAGCATATGATGTTAAGATGTAAGTTATAATACGTTAAATGTTGAAAGAATGAAAAAATGATGTTTGTTGGTTGAGAGATTGAATGACACAAGTGTTGCGTTAGAGCGTTTAATGGTCACTAAAAATAATACATAATTAATTAATTAAAATACAATGTACAAAGTCAGCGAAATGTTAGTAATGTAGGAGCTCGCTCGTACATACTGCCGAATTTAAGAAAACATCTCAAAAATGAAAATAATATTTGTTACACATTTTGAGCTATAACCACCACGCCATCAAGGCGAAGTTTGTCTATTAACTCGTCTTGTTGATTGCTGGTCGAACGCGCGCAGAGCACCTTGCGGTTGTGGCTCGTCGTTTGGCGAGTTGCAGCGGACGCTCTGCAGCTCCAGGTCCGGAGTAACGACGTGTCTCTCTCTGTTTTCAGCTCTTTTCTTTATTGTACGGTACGCACAAATGCCAGTGATGATAATGCCAATCAGTCCTATAACGGTATAGGTAGTGTAGTGATGAGTATCATGGGAGATGTTCAGTGTGTTTAATTCATTTTGTGGTGCCTTCACTGTGTTTATCTGACTCTGAAGTACTTTGAACTGTTTTTCATGGGTCTCAGGAGTGTAGGTGAAGTTTAGTCCTTTTAGAATGTTATTTAGACTCTCCATATAAATTTCGTCATCGTTGATGGTCAATTCCGTGCGATATGTCTTCGGGGAATGTATGACGAAGGTGCCCTTGAGTGTTTCTGTAGCAACAGTAGCGTCGGGGCAGAAAATGCGCACAGTGCATTCCTGGCAACAAGTAAACAACCATTCGGCGCGGCTGTGTAACATGATCCAGTCACTGCGGCAACGTGTTGTAATAGTATTACAACTTGATAATTGTTTATTGTTAATTACTTGTGCTTCACACAATATAGATGATTCCCTTGTAGTTGTATGTATAGGTAAATTTAGTCTGCAAATCAGTTTGTTCTCTTTGAATGATATGCATCCTGTTTGAATGTCTTCTTCCGTAATAGGTATGATCATGTCCTTCTTGAGAGTCAGGCCAGAATACTTAGTTGTAGGTTGTATATATGTTGACGTATGCTGATTAATTTGAGGAATAGATATGATTCGATTCAATTCAAAGTGTTCGCTGCTGATGAGGGGCAATTTGATTTCAAATATTAAGTTTTCAGTTAATCTGACATGCACCCTCGAAAGCTTGTACATTTCTCGTATGCAATCTTGTTGACTGCTAATGCAAGGTAATGATACATCGGAGGGAATTTGAGCCGTGATAATGTTGAGCTGGTTTTCAAATTCCTCTGGTTTTAACAGATGTGTGTCCATTCTTCCACTACGTACGTCCGTCACAAGGTCAAGTAGCTGTTGTTGCAGTCGACGTAAGTTATTAATAATAAGGTTAGCCGTGAGCACCGCCGCAGTAATGTACACCGTTTTGTTATGTTCATTTATTATCAGGTTGTTCAGTTTTGACATTTGTCGACTGATGCTGGTGAATTGTTTGACCATTATCTCTTCATTCCGTTTCAGTAAGTTGTGTTCACCTTTTATTATAGAGATTTGCTGCTTGTAAAGGCTATTTAGATGGTTTTCGTTATCCTGTATAGTTTTTATATCTTCATCATATTTCGCTGCAAATCGTTCGTCGAGTACTCCAAACAGTGAATTGGCTACGTAGCCGATTCCATTGATCAGGCCCCGTTTGTAGCGTCTGCCGTGTTCAGTTTTCAGGATCACGTTGTTGTGTCGAAGTTCCGCTATTTCGTGTTGTAGCTGTGTCGTGAGAATACTGAAAGCAGGTTCCTCCTTACTTAGATCTCCGAGTAGTCCGATGTGATAATCGATGTTTGCTAAACTATGCCAATATGTCGTAAGGTTATAATACACGATCATCTTCCACTCGTCCTGTACTATACGCATATCTGCGACCTTATCAAAGTATAGCGGTAGATTTTCATGTAGGGTTGTCACTTCGGCTTGTCTTGTTTGTTCTCCAAATACAGTTGTACACATTAATGTGAGTATTAGAAATACGAAGTTTATTAATTTGTTACTTGATGTTCTTGTTTTCTTACATTTGTTTTCTTTTTTATTGCTACTTATGTTGATATTTGATGTTTCAGGTTGCTGTTCAGGTGATGACTGCGGAGGTGAAGCTTGTTCTGATTCAATAGGTAATCGTATTAACTTACTAATGGGCCTTTTAACGCCATTACTATTTTTTGTTCGCAGGGTCACCACGCGTACGTGCCCGTCATTTCCAGGATGAGTCAGTATGACTCATCCTGGAAATGACGGAATGACGAAATGACTTCGGAGTTCCACGGCGTCCACAGAGGCGTTTAAATGCAGCTAGAAATGTTATTGAGCTGAGGTCAGATACTAACTCCAGGTGGATTGCTTTAGTTGACAAGCATATAAATATGGCAATATAGCCCTTAGTTGTTGCAATTCCTCTTCCTTTGTTAGATTTTACGTCTACAGGTCCAGCCATATCTACCCCAGTGTGTGTGAACGGCCTTGATGGCGTAACTCTCGACTTAGGCAGGTCAGCCATAATCTGGTTCTTATTGGACGTTTTAAAGCGTAAACATTTGACGCATTTCTGCAATTCTCGTTTTACAGCGGTCATGCCGCCTATTATCCAGTACTTAGTTCGTAGGAAGGTTAGTGTTAACCTTGCACCACCATGCAATGTAATGTTATGTGCCCAGCTTATTAAGAGAATACTCAGTCTGTCATTGCTGGGTAATATAACGGGATGTTTATGTTGACTAGTCAAGTTGGAATGTTCAAGTCTGCCCCCCACTCTAAGGATTCCGTCATCATCAATCCAGGGGTTCAAACTTAAAAGTTGACTTTTTCTTTGCAACTTGTTTTTATTCAAAAGTTGTTCAATGTCTTGTTTGTAATATTTTTGTTGCACAGCCCTGATTATCGAGTTATGTGCCTTTATTATTTCATTTGTTTTCAAGTTCAATGTTAACCTGTTATCTTTGCTCCGTAAGTTGTAAATGAAACGTGATATCCACGCTACTATGCGCGTAACTCGTTCCATAGAGCTGTGTTGTATAAGAAGTGTTTCTATAATTGATGTTTCAGTGTGACTTGTGACACATATTTTCAGCTTCTTCTCCTCATCTGGGACTAGGATGCTGGGAGTTTCAGATTGTTGCGGCGTGATGTTATTTTTCAGCCATTTTGGGCCCTCCCACCACAAGGAATGAGTGAGTAGTTGCGATGGTAATAGTCCTCGACTAGCACAGTCTGCGGCATTGTCTTCGGACTTCACGTGCTTCCAACAAGATGATGGCATATTTTCTAAAATGCTTGTTACGCGGTTTGCCACAAACGTCTTCCAGCGTCCGATGTCACCTTGCAACCAACCCAAAACGACCATTGAGTCAGTCCAACCATTAATAGTGACTGTTCTTGTCTGAATGTTTGTTGTGTCTATGACTTTCTTCATTAGTTTAGACAGTAGTAATGCACCACACAGTTCAAGCCGGGGCAGTGACACGACCTTGCTGAGTGGTGCAAGTTTTGTTTTGCCTGCTACAAGCTTTATGACAGGTTGTTGGTTATTGTTCAAGGACTTGCAGTAGATTACGCAGCCATATGCTCTCTCTGACGCGTCGCAGAACCCATGAAGCTCGATAGGTTTTTCAGTGTTGCCGATCCATCTCGAAATTTTTATTTTGCTATGTTGTGAAGGTCGCTTTCTAATTCCAGCCACTCTTGTTGCAAGTTTTGAGGAAGTTTGTCATCCCAATTTAAATTCATGGCCCACACCTTTTGGAAAAGTAGCTTGCCTTTTATTGTAACCGGAGATAACCATCCGAGCGGGTCGAAAATCTTTGAGATATTGGACAATAATGTTCGTTTTGTTATGGCTGATAAATGTGTAGTATCAGCTGTTTGAGTGGCGTTCAGGAACGAAAAATTATCGTTACAGGGATTCCATGACAAGCCAAGTGTTTTGTTTGTCTCAGCGTGTTTAAAGTCGAACATATTTTGACTGATTAAATCACTTGATAATTCTTCAAGCAGCCTTGTATCGTTGCTAGCCCACTTTCGTAATTTGAAGCCACCGCCATTTAATATATTTATTATTTGGTGTTGCACCTCCTTGGCTTCTTTAATGTTGTTGTGACCCCCAAGAAGGTCATCGACATATAGTTGGTTGTTAAGGATGTTAATCGCGAGAGGATACTTGTGGCCATCGTCTTGGATTAGTTGTTTTATTGTTCGCATAGCAAGATAGGGCGCGGCCTTAGTGCCATAGGTTACTGTGCACAGCAGGCCACACTATCTTTTGGAGATGTTGATCTTCGTCCTTGATAAGTATTTGACGATAAAATTTTTCAAAATCAGCTGTGTAGACGAATTGAAAAGTCCTCCACAATAATATCAAGCCTTGCAGATCCTGTTGCAAGTTTGGGCCGCACTCCATTAAATCATTTAGTGTGTAGCCTGTTTTTAGTTTACTGGACGCGTTGAATACAGTTCTTAATTTCGTGGTAAGTGAATCCAATCGGATGACCCCGTGGTGTGGAAGAAAACAGCTTGGTTCTCGCGGGACACTGCACAGCTTCATGTGCCCTAGCTGTAGGTATTCGTTAATAAACTTTTTATAGTTTTCTGCTAGCATCGCATCCTTGTTGAATTTTTTCTCTAGCTGTTTAAACTGAGCTATAGCTTGTCCCTTAGATGGTGCCAAATGTTCTTCAAAATTTTGCTTCATTGGCAGTTTGACGACGTAGCGGCCATCAGACTGTCTTGTTGTGGTTTTTTGGTAAAGAGTTTCACAATATTCCTGGACCGGTGTCATGTTGCTGCTATGTTCTGTTATTTCTTCCAGCTCCCAATAGTGTGAAATCTCTTCCAAGTTGTTTAAAACAGCATGGCAGTTAAATGTTTTGACATTTCCGACTAATATCCAGCCTAATTTAGTTTGCTGGGCTATCGGCGCGTTGGTGGGCCCTCGTAGTATTCCATCCATCAGGATCTCCGCGTAGACCTTTGCGTCCAAAAGAATGTCTACTTTTCTTGAGATGTTATATTCTGGGTCGGCTAGGTTTATGTTGTGTAAATGCGGCCATGGTTGTTTCTCGAATGTAAAGTTTGGTAAATGACCGACCACTTTTGGCATTACCAAAGCGTCTGTCACGAATGCGTAGTTATCAAAGCGAGATTCGCATATCAGTTTGACTGCTCCTCTACTATGTGCGGCGGTCGTTCCGACCCCAAAAACTGAAGCGTTTTGATTGCATCTTTGGAGGTCTAATCGCTGGGCAGCCGCTTCTGTTATTAAATTAATTTGAGACCCCTGATCCAGCAGACATCTCATGGTCATGAATGTGCCATCTCTAGCTCGTATTTTGAGTTCTACAGTAGAGAGTAACACCTCGTCATATCTGCCGGCCACGTGGTTTGATTTACGCGGTGTGTACGTTGCAATTTTCGATGTTGAAGGCTGCGGCTCACTATTCGATGATGTTTTCTCGCTTAAAATCTCATGTAGGATTGTATGATGAGCGTTGTTACATATCTTGCATTTCTTACTTGAAGTGCATTTATTTTTATGGTAAAACAAACAGTTTTCACACACCGGTAATGAGTGTATTGAATTCACCTTAGCTTCGGGTGTCATGTTCAAAAACCTTTTGCATGTAATTAGAACATGATCGTTAGTATTGCACAATGGACAAACGCGCTCCATGTGGCTTTTAAATGTTTTAGGAAATCTGTGTTTGAAGTCCATAACATTTTCCTTATGTTTAGGTTCACTTTCCTTTGCAGGAGGACTTTGTTTGTTCTGTTTGCCTTTTTTGTTCAGAGGCTCTAATGCGGTAAATTTTTCTTCGAGAATATTAATTAATTCTTCGAATGAAGGAAGGTCACGCTTGTTTTTTCGGGTGTCCATATAGGCAGTGGCCCTAATTCTGGAAAACACATGCTAAGTTTAAATTTAAGTTCAGTCTATTTCTTTCTTTCAAGACGAATACGAAAGGGATGGCCATCATATAAATTGTCATTTAGAAAGGTGCGTTCAATTTTCGACCTTATTGAACGTGCTAAAATGCAGTGTTTAGGAGGCACCTCCGTACATGCCGTTTAAAATCGTCTATGGTTTCTATGAAATCTATCTAAATTTAATTGACAGCTCTAAACAGATTCTTGCTATCTTTTTCCTATGACTTATGGCGAGAAAGAGATATACTGTACTTAAATTTAGAATTAAAGTGTGTTCCCAGAATTAGGCCCAGTATATGTTTCAGGGTCCATCTTCTCAGTCATGATATGCACTAGGATCGGATCCCAAGTTGAGGTGTCCACCCCAAGGTTATGTATTGCGTGAACGGTTTCTACACTTACATCGTGAAGTCGTTTGATCTCATAAGATGAATGTTTTTGCATCGTAGGTTGGTTCATGAAGGTTTGCATTTGTTTCGTGAATAGAAGTTGAATGTTGTTGTACCTGCGGTTCAGTATTTCCCAACAGGTGTTATAGTTTTCTGCCGAGATGGTTAGATGCTGCACGAGGCGTTCAGCTTCACCCTTAAGCTTCCCTTTAAGGTGCTGCATCTTTTGGGTCTTACTCAGCGTAGAGTTGTTATGGATTGCCTCACAATAAAGGTCTGAAAATGCTGGCCAGTTCATATAATTTCCAGAGAAAGTCGGCAACTCAATTTTTGGTGTATTTTCTTGTTGGTGTTTAACAGAGTTCAACTTTCGG
Organism: Nymphula nitidulata; assembly: GCA_947347705.1. Taxonomy (NCBI): domain Eukaryota; kingdom Metazoa; phylum Arthropoda; class Insecta; order Lepidoptera; family Crambidae; genus Nymphula; species Nymphula nitidulata. Next base: position 2,460,329 of record OX374618.1, read on the forward strand.
CACAGTTTTGTTTTTATTTGTTCATAGGTTTCTTCGTACTGACAAAAATCTTCTTCGTAGCTGTCGTCCGTTCCCTCCAACAAATTGTCAATCTGCCAGTGTAATTCGTCGACAGCATTCCAGCGGGTCTGAAGAGTTTTTAGTTTATCTTCAATTTCCCACTTTTCAGATAAAATATCTATGTTAATGTTTTTAACAGCTCTGTTTGATGCTCGAAAATTCGTTTTCTGTTGGCACAGCAGCTCGTCGCTCTTCGATGAAGATCCTGTTGTTTCTTTATTTTTAGAAAGTGCTTTGCTCTCTCCCTGAGAGATCTCAGTGCTCGCACTGTCCTTTGTTGTTTTAGTGTACGGCTTTGTGTTTGAAATGAGCTGAAGGCCATCTGAATAGATCTGTTTTAGATGTTGAAATTCGTTCTTGGTGAAGTATTCATCTGACTTGTCCTCTTCTAGTTGCAGAAGAGTGTTATTGGAGACGTACTCACCCCACAGGTTGTTTAAAGTATCCACTCTTGTTTTGAGATACTCAGATGTTTTCCGACTTGCAGCATCTTTCTTGAAGTTTCCGATTATCCTCTCGATACTGGTTGCAATTTCTATTTGCCTGTTCAAAATTGTCTCCATTTTAAAGATAATAGTTTAGCTTCTAGAATGTTCTAGTTGATGTTCACAATAATAGCTCTACGGCGCGCCTATGGATGTAAATAAGCGCCAGGTACAAGTAAAACTCACGTGTATGTACTTTATCTGCTTCTGAAGTGCGCCGTCTCAATTCAACAGGTGAGACCCGCTTGTGGGAGGCCTGCTAAACCGATCGCATAAATCACAGTTAAAGCACAAAACACAAGAACTTCACTTAATAACTCGAAGGACCAATATGTAGGATCGGTGTCCTAGCATATGATGTTAAGATGTAAGTTATAATACGTTAAATGTTGAAAGAATGAAAAAATGATGTTTGTTGGTTGAGAGATTGAATGACACAAGTGTTGCGTTAGAGCGTTTAATGGTCACTAAAAATAATACATAATTAATTAATTAAAATACAATGTACAAAGTCAGCGAAATGTTAGTAATGTAGGAGCTCGCTCGTACAGTGGAAGATGACCTTTACTGAACTGAATATTTTTTTATTTATAAGTTAGATTAGAATGGAGTATGTCCTACATCTTTAGAACATTCATTTATTACATTCACACCTCGTGATAAAAACTATAAAAAGTTGCAGTTAGAGACTAAAACCGCCAGCTGCAAACTTGGTTGCGATAATCCTGAAACGGCCCAGTATAAAGCTAAGCACGTACCGTCTATCTCGCTGTTGGCGAAGGCGTAGGCGAACCACTCGCGCAGCGTCTTGTACTGCGGCGGGAAGATGAGCGCGCGCGTCATACGGCACACCGTGCCCATGGACTGGTGGCCGCCCGCGCCGCCGCCGCCTCCACCGCCGCCGCCGCCCAGCGACGCGCGCAGCGACTGCACCACCGTCACGCCGCGATCGCCCTCACCCGTATCCACACCCGCCTCCGTCTCCGCGCCCGCCTCCGCTTCTGCATTGCAGTATATGCCTAAACTCTAACTTACACCGCAACTAAGCTAACATCGCGCTGCAACAGTGACGTGTATTGGTTGACCCAAATTAGTATAATAAAACTTAGGTATTAAGCATGCGTTGTGACTTTTCTACTCTGTAACGACAGTTCAGACAATACACGCGTGAACAACATCAAGATGGTTTAATTACATCCCCTACAACACCCTCTACTAGCAACATATCTCAGCATAACTCACGCCATCACTCGCCTCTTCCAACGCATAAGAAGTTTTTGACGCCACTCAATAGTGTCAGTCAAGATTTTTATTACGAGTACAATAATTAGAAATATTGTGTCTGAGCAAACGGAGTGTAATAAAACTGGTATAGTTTTTTGAAGCAAGAGTTTGTGTTGACGTGCCATTGGAAGATCATTGTAATAAAAGTGATATTGATGTGAAAAACGTCGAGAATTTTATCGTGGTATCAAACTAGCATCAAAGTAAATCCGTCCATATATTTTATTAAATTCACAACCCTATGACATCAGTTCATTTTTACATTATTGTATTAGGCATAGACTTAAGTAGTTGAAGTATATTTTTCAATAATTTAATAATATCTTTTTATAATATCTTTTCAGACACACACACGCACAAACGCTACAGTTAATGTTTTAAAAATGTGTAATTCAAGTGACTTAACAATCTTAGACGTGGTGAACAATATGCACGAAGTAACACTAATATTAAATGAGTTGTATTTTATTGTTAATATTGTTCCCTAAACTACATTTTACTGTATTATTGTCCATATGTATTTACTTACTTGTGGGCGAACAAAAGACTACAAGATTGTCCACGGAAATGATTTACATGATGAAGAAGAAGAACATAATTGCTAATCTCGTGGCGACACTACTAGTAGTGTTTGCTCAATATGATAAAGAAGTTCCATGTTTCTAAAATGTTACCTTGTTCATTAGTCATCTGCTGTGCCTCCGTGGCGAAGCTAATGCAGGGATCCTTGAGGCTGAAGAGCGCCCAGGACTTGACCTTGAAGCTGTTCCCGTGGAAGCAGGCCAGCGAGATGTGCGTGCCGTGCAGCTCCATCGTGCCGCCCAGCACGATGTCTGGACATACATATCTTTCATTTTTATACGATACTCGTAAGGGGCAAACAAGTACAAGGTCCGCCAGAGCGGTTGCCGAAGTCTTAAGACGTATAATGTACGATCTATGACGTTAATTAACTATATTCTTGCGTCAGCATTTGTCGCGCGGTCAAAATATTTTATTATTATTTATTATTTTAATTTAGTGTTCATCAGATCGCCTTACCAATCGCGCGGTTTGACTCGTTACCATTCACCATAACCATTTTAGACTTACGTCCATCTGTAACTTGCTCCGATAATAAACTTTATATTTTGTTAGTAATAATGCTTTCTTTCTACTCAGCCTAGTGTACATACCATACCGTACATATACGTTATGTCTTGTAACAGGAAAGATACCTTAACATATTACCTTTAGACTGTATACCTGTATGTATACCTTTAGACTGATATAAGTCAGCCCGAACTGTGTTTACGATAAAAGACTTCATATATATTTTTTTTATAAAACTAAATTACAAACAAGCGGACGGCTCACCTAGTGGTAAGCAGTTACCGCCGCCTATAGAATCCTGCAATAACAAGGAAAAATCACTTGTTAGGTGCGTTATCATCCTGAGGCCTAAGATGAAATGCTTTCCATGCCCAGAAATTACTCTGGTTACCTTTCCCGAAACACAGCAAACTGTTTCACGGCTGAAATAAGAAAGGCGGTGGTACCTAACCAGACGATCCTAAATACGGGCCTACCACCTAGTAACCAAATTTATCATTTTTTATATTATTCTTCGGGGTGCAGGCCGGCCACGTGTCGCAGCCGCGGCCAGTGTAGTGTTAGTGCGTGGTCACCGTGCGTGGGCAGCGGCGCGGGCAGCGTGGACGGGTGCAGGCCGGCCACGTGTCGCAGCCGCGGCCAGTGTAGTGTTAGTGCGTGGTCACCGTGCGTGGGCAGCGGCGCGGGCAGCGTGGACGGGTGCAGGCCGGCCACGTGTCGCAGCCGCGGCCAGTGTAGTGTTAGTGCGTGGTCACCGTGCGTGGGCAGCGGCGCGGGCAGCGTGGACGGGTGCAGGCCGGCCACGTGTCGCAGCCGCGGCCAGTGTAGTGTTAGTGCGTGGTCACCGTGCGTGGGCAGCGGCGCGGGCAGCGTGGACGGGTGCAGGCCGGCCACGTGTCGCAGCCGCGGCCAGTGTAGTGTTAGTGCGTGGTCACCGTGCGTGGGCAGCGGCGCGGGCAGCGTGGACGGGTGCAGGCCGGCCACGTGTCGCAGCCGCGGCCAGTGTAGTGTTAGTGCGTGGTCACCGTGCGTGGGCAGCGGCGCGGGCAGCGTGGACGGGTGCAGGCCGGCCACGTGTCGCAGCCGCGGCCAGTGTAGTGTTAGTGCGTGGTCACCGTGCGTGGGCAGCGGCGCGGGCAGCGTGGACGGGTGGAGGCCGGCCACGTGTCGCAGCCGCGGCCAGTGTAGTGTTAGTGCGTGGTCACCGTGCGTGGGCAGCGGCGCGGGCAGCGTGGACGGGTGGAGGCCGGCCACGTGTCGCAGCCGCGGCCAGTGTAGTGTTAGTGCGTGGTCACCGTGCGTGGGCAGCGGCGCGGGCAGCGTGGACGGGTGCAGGCCGGCCACGTGTCGCAGCCGCGGCCAGTGTAGTGTTAGTGCGTGGTCACCGTGCGTGGGCAGCGGCGCGGGCAGCGTGGACGGGTGCAGGCCGGCCACGTGTCGCAGCCGCGGCCAGTGTAGTGTTAGTGCGTGGTCACCGTGCGTGGGCAGCGGCGCGGGCAGCGTGGACGGGTGCAGGCCGGCCACGTGTCGCAGCCGCGGCCAGTGTAGTGTTAGTGCGTGGTCACCGTGCGTGGGCAGCGGCGCGGGCAGCGTGGACGGGTGGAGGCCGGCCACGTGTCGCAGCACGCGCTGCCAGTGCCGGTGGTGCCGCAGCTCGGCGCCCGCCTCGGGCCCGCCCGGCGCCGCCGGCGACCACGCTGGGAGACAAGCACACGTTCTTGCAGACTCCTTATGATGTTACTCACACTCGATACCCAGCTATACTGGTTACCTCGGAGACAGTGCGCATTTTTCTTTCACATAATCAGGATCCTCAATATAACTTATTGCAATATATATTTTTTTATTTTATTATATCGAAATAAAGATTAATTGGTACTTTTCAAGTTGATCTCATAGGAAATTTATTAGTGCATTTGATGAAGTGCAAAGTGAAAGGCTTTTGTCTGTATATTTTGTATGTATTATTTTTTAAAAGCAGTTGTTTTTAGTATTGTCTTGTTACCGGTGTGCTGTGGAGATTTTTGAGTAAAGCATTTTGTTAGAAACATCTCAAACAAAAATATACGTCTTTTAATTTTCAACGAACTCAATACACGTAAAATTTGCGCAGTCTCCGAAGTAACCCTGTATAAATGATAAAAAAAAATGAAAACACTCACGTTCTCGTTCACGTTTATTCCTTCGTGTATTAGTATAGTTGGGGTGTAGAGAGCTGAACACTCGTTTGCTGGATTTAAACTGCTGCGTGAAGAACTCTTCCAGTTTAAGCTGCATCTTGAGCAGGTCGGGCGTGGTGCTGCGGCTCATCAGGATCTGTAGCTGGTGCCAGCTCAGCGTGCCGTGCGTCAGGATTATCGCAGGCCTGCTAATGGACGAAATGAAAATACAGTTGTAGATAGTAATACAATCGCGCTGGCGGGCCCTGATGGCGCCAGTGGTCGCGTGTGTACCTGTCGCGGTCAGGCGGGCGCCAGTGGTCGCGCAGCCTGGCCCGCAGGCGGGACACGCGCGCCATCAGCACGGGCGTGCCCATGTACTCCAGCCTCAGTGGTCGCGTGTGTACCTGTCGCGGTCAGGCGGGCGCCAGTGGTCGCGCAGCCTGGCCCGCAGGCGGGACACGCGCGCCATCAGCACGGGCGTGCCCATGTACTCCAGCCTCAGTGGTCGCGTGTGTACCTGTCGCGGTCAGGCGGGCGCCAGTGGTCGCGCAGCCTGGCCCGCAGGCGGGACACGCGCGCCATCAGCACGGGCGTGCCCATGTACTCCAGCCTCAGTGGTCGCGTGTGTACCTGTCGCGGTCAGGCGGGCGCCAGTGGTCGCGCAGCCTGGCCCGCAGGCGGGACACGCGCGCCATCAGCACGGGCGTGCCCATGTACTCCAGCCTCAGTGGTCGCGTGTGTACCTGTCGCGGTCAGGCGGGCGCCAGTGGTCGCGCAGCCTGGCCCGCAGGCGGGACACGCGCGCCATCAGCACGGGCGTGCCCATGTACTCCAGCCTCAGTGGTCGCGTGTGTACCTGTCGCGGTCAGGCGGGCGCCAGTGGTCGCGCAGCCTGGCCCGCAGGCGGGACACGCGCGCCATCAGCACGGGCGTGCCCATGTACTCCAGCCTCAGTGGTCGCGTGTGTACCTGTCGCGGTCAGGCGGGCGCCAGTGGTCGCGCAGCCTGGCCCGCAGGCGGGACACGCGCGCCATCAGCACGGGCGTGCCCATGTACTCCAGCCTCAGCTCCAGCGCCGCCAGCCGCACGCCGCACACGTGCCCGGGGCTGCAGTCCGTCTCCTCCTCTATGTGCACTGCCACACGCATCATAAACAGATACAAATTATAGGTAGACCAAAAAAGGTGAACTGACTTCCTTGATCAGGAATTCAAATTCAAAAACTGAAGTTCACGCCTCTACATAGAAAATGAGCCTAATTCTGAAGACACACTCTAAGTTTAAATTTAAAAACAGTATATCTCTTTCTCGCAATATGTAACAGAAAAAAGATAGCAAGAAGGACCCATAGACAATTTTAGACGGCATGTGCGGAAGTGCTTTCTAAACACTGCATTTTATCACGTTCAATAAGGTCGAAAATTGAACGCACGTTTCAAAATGTCAAACATCATAATGACAGCCACCCTTTTCGTATTCATATGGAGAGAAAGAAAAGCACTGAACTTAAATGTAGACTTAGCATGTGTTCGCTGGAATTAGGGCCAACGTGTGCGGTACCGTAGGTGTCGATGGAGGCGAGCGAGATGGCGCCGCCGACGATGCCGCCGCGCGCGTCCAGCGCCGAGCCGGCCAACGCCACGCCCAGCAGCATGTTGCGGCGCCCCGTGCTGCCGATGCTCAGCCGCCCCGAGCAACGGAAGTCGCGGCTCTGCCAGCTGAACACACATACGCATTAATACCTACTAAGTGGACAAATGTCGAATGACGGCGAACTACATGCAGCTACGGAACTTCGGGCGTAGATGGCATAAAATCTGGATGAGAGACAGCGGTAACTCCTAGTGTGGGAACGAACGACCTGGAAGACACCGAAGGCAATTCCACCTTAGAAGGGAGACAGGGATTATAGGAATATGGCGAATGATTCATAATTTGTAGGACGGCAAAAAAGTGCGCAATAACAGACATAAATCTGAGTGGAATAAAATACCGGTATTAAAACACTCCAAATCCTTCCTTGGGGAGGAGGTAGGAGGATGGAGTAAATACATCTATGCAAACGGTAGAACAAAAGCTCGCTTCTTGATTGGGGCGCTTACAGAACATTTTGCTACTAACCACATGCTAGATAAAATGCAACTCTCCCCAACACAACTTTGTCGAGCATGTGGTGAATGCCAGGAATCAATGATGCATCTCTTGTGTCATTGTGATGCCCTGGCTAGAATGAGTCTTCTGGAAATGGCATATCCAAAGCCAGAAGACTACAGGCTCTTGTTGCCTAAAGATATAGTAAGGCTAAGTGCATCTATATTCTGGACACAGGAAGTGCACTGTGACTTAGCATGGCCCCACTATAAGATAAGATGCACTTCTTATCATATAATAGGAGTACTCCGATTTCAAACACAAGCGGTTATCAGAAATCACAGCAGGGTAGTGTATAGCTGCAGAGATAAAGTGAGACCTGACGTTCCCCATGACGTTGCCCATGTTCATGTGCACGTTGAGCCGTGTGAAGTTGACCGCGAACAGCACCAGCGTCTCCCACGCCGCGCCGCCCTTGCTATCTGCAACCACATTTTTGTTCTTATTTCTAAAGAAAAAATCGATATTTCTTATCTGGGAGATTGGGATAAGACGTAGGAATTGAGCATAATACTCGATGATCTAGATTCTAGACAGAACTTCTCGACTGGTGGGTCTAAAGATAAACATAGACAACACAGAGTGTATAAAGCTCACCTTTAATTTTTTGATGATCAACAGTCTTTGTTTTCTCTCTCTGAGGTAGCACCGGTGATACAGGTACATTATTGGTTGAAGAACTGAAAACAAGACTTAAATTGATTAGTTTACTCCTGCGATAAATAAACGAACCTTAGTGCAATTATTTCAAGAATATTCACAAAGAGATATCTGCTGCGTACTAAACAGATAGTGACCTTTTGAAAGAAACCTCACACGATTCGGACTGTACACACAGTAGCAAACTTCAAAATTTTATGCTTTGCAACGTGAACAAGTATTTAGTAATGGAACAATACAACTTATATTTATGACCGCCTCTGTGGAATAACAATGATTTATTATGGTTGCAGATAAGATAGCCAGCACCGCTGTAGTTGCGGAATCCGGGTGTAACTAGCTTTCATCGTCGGGCCTATCATGCCTCACCATCAGTTGTGATGACGGCCAGGAGCTAGCCCGTTACGAATACATAATAAGACGTGAGGCATACGGACCGGTGGTGGTCGAGGCTGAGGTCCCCCAGGAACATGCGTCGCACGATGGTGCGGCGGTACCAGGCGCGCGGGAACGCCAGGATCTCGCTGAGGCGGCGCATGTCGTACTTGAACGACGCCGAGCCCACGTCCACGATCGCTGCGGGCACACGCACGCCTCATACACTACACAATACTCAATACGCACACGCGCTACCTACGCAATTATAACCTTACTAATCGCGTCTTTTTTCGTTTAATTAGGTGATTAATTTATTTATAGCACACATTTACAACTCCACCAAGCTAAGTTTGCACCTCGCTGGAATGCGGAATATTTTAATGTACCTATGTATAATACAATGTTAAACACAATAAATGAAAAGTGAAATCTAACACACACTTGTTTACTTTTTTAAAGACATAGCGAATCCTTTCTTGGAAACCGTACCGTCAGTGTGACGTAATCGACGCGAGGTGCAAACTTAGTTTGGTCGAGCTATACACATAAGCTATGATATGCTAATTATTTAAAGAAAACATTTAATAGGCTATTTTATAATCATTTTGTATTAGGTAAATAGACGCCGTCTTAAACCAGGTGGAACGAAACGCATAGCACAGTGAGTATGTTCATAATGGCAACATTTAAAACGAATACTCGAAGTATAGCTCGATTAGTGGTGAGAATAGGAGATTCGAAAACGATCTCGATTACGAGATTTTACGGTCGAGAAAGGTATCGAAGAGAAAACTCGAATTCGAAAGGCTGAAAATAGATCGAGATTTTAATATTATTCATAGATTGCAGTGACTTATCATACAATATAGTCACCTCTAATGCTTAGTGCGGACAATGAAAAGTGCAAGCTTACTTGAGAACCGAACAGTGGCCTTGGACTGGTCCTGGTCCGCGTGGAAGTCGAGCTTCCTGGAGCGCGACAGGTGGAACTTGACGAACTCGACGTTGATGCTGAGCGAGTCCTTGCGCTCGGAGTCGGCCAGCGGCGACCACTGCGCCTCCTTCAGGCTGGACTTCTTGCCGCCGTACGGGTGGAACACGTACACGGAGAAGTCCGCCAGGCACCCCGTCACGCTCAGACCGCCCACGGCACCCATCGCGCCCATGGCACCCATAGCACCCATGGCACCCATAGCGCCCATAGCGCCCGCCACATCTGGCATCTCCCTGTTCACAAATGCTTTAATTACTACCAAGAGCCAAATTGAAGTGTGTAATAGCGTAATTCACCTCCGATATTAATAATAATAATAATAATCGTTTATTTCTCACCATAATCATTACAGTTTTAGAATAACATAGGTATGCTAAATACACAAAAATTTTACTAAACTAATAATTATGGCGGGCTGATACCTGAACTAGGTAAGACCTGTATCTCAAGTTATCAACCCTCCACCTCTTAAATTATATTAGATACACTACGTATCGTAAATAACTCTTGAAGAAAATTAGGATAATGCTTATAAAGTCGTTGAAGTAATTCCAGCTTTATGTAACTATATTTTACACGAAAAACAAAATTTCCAACATAATGATGAGTAAGTGAATAATGCTTGCTTGTGGACAAATAAATGTTCGTAGTTATTGTACAGTCGACAACATATCAAGCGTAACAGTTTGACCTTGAGAACGCCCTTATTCCGTTCGTAATGGAGGCCACTTTACTTAAAAATATTTACGCGGCTGACGATAACTTGTGTATTATTGTTGCTTGTTTTAAAAAATTGCTATGGTTTAATCACACTTTTAAAGTTAAAATAAATGTTTGAAGGACGTTTACAAAAATATTTGAACTCATATTGTCATCGTGTTCAAATTGTTGTTTCGTGTCGCTTACGAAAGCAGTATCACTTTCGAACGTAGTAAATGGACGAAGACAATTTTTAAGGAAATGAAAATATCAAGTGCCGATGTAGTCGACGGTGCTGTGTTTACTGAGAAAGATCCTATTCGATTGCCTTGAAGAGATCCAAATTGATAAGACAGTGTCATTAAAATAATGAATTTAGTTATTGCCAGGTGAGTAATAGGCGTACGTGACAACGTTAGACGGTCTTGTAGCCGTTATACAAAGTGTTATAAAAAGGTGTAGTCATATTTTAAGAGCTTATTCTACCCATCAATACAAACAACTTTTAATATGAGAACATTTACAAAATCTCAAAAAAAGACATCAGCTGTTTCATACATTGCGTCGAGTAAGTACATTGACCTTACTATGGAACAGCTGATTTCTTTCTCGCGATTTCGTAGTTGTCCTCATAGTAAAAGTTGCTTGTATTGATGGACACAATAAGCCCTTAACATATGACTACACCTTTTTATAACACCTTGTATAAGTGTAGCGGGGGATACTGACTCGTCGGCGGCGCGCTTGGAGCTGAAGACGATCTGCAGGCTGGGCAGCTGCAGCAGGCACTCGACGCGCGACGCGGGCAGGCAGCTGAACCGGAACGTGGACGGCTGCATGTGGAAGTGCACGATCACGTCCACCGGGAACGACGCGTACACGTCCGCGCCGCCCGCCGCCACACCCGCCACTGACACGCTAGCCGCGCCCGACGCCGACGCCGACGCCGACGCCGACGCCGCCCGCAAGCGAGCGCCGCTCTCAGCTTCTACGACGGTCAACACAAGTTACACATCAAAATGGATCCTAGAATTCCCAGCATTTTATCAATTGTGTCTCGAATCTGATGCTTGACGGGTTAAGGGTTATTCAACATAATAAAGGGCCACGCTGTGATGACGTCAAAGTCGACCGTAAGCAATTAACAATATTTTCTATTTTTAGATTTAAAAAAATGTCTTCCATAAATAATTATTTTTATGGAAGTCATTAAAACCACCTGTCAATGTATCGTCAAACTACTTTAAATACGTATATTTTTTTTTATCACGTACTCTGTTTTTTTTGAGAATGGAAATACGCAAAGCATAATTTCTTTTCCATCGAACAATAGCTTGCAATCACATCGCCGGTTCCAAATTTTTCAAATAATATAAAAATTTGTTTATATAGAAATATCGTTTATCTCAATAAAATATCGCACCCTTAAAAAATATTTTTCTAAAATTATTAAGCTTTGTATTTCATAGACACCTACCCTGTCCTTTTCATAGGTACCACGATCGTGTTTTGTCACGAGTGCCCTATGTACGATCGTATTTTTCCCTATAGGTAATTTGCCTTACAGCATGTTGTCCGATTAGCTTTTTGGTCTATTAATAATTTGCCTAACAGCATAGTCTTATATGCTTTTTACTGTTGAAATCTGTAATACCAAATAATCCTTTACAAAATTTGGGGCAAATGACCAAGCAGAGACAGAATCGTTAAGATTCATCCCCATCCAGTTCTAAAAATCAAATGTCGCTCGTAAATAAGAGACAAGGAATTTCTTCAATGTTCCAAATGAGGTCAAGTTACCCGGCGCGGGCGCGGGCGCAGGCGTGGGCGTGGGCGTGGAGAAGGAGGCCTTGGTGGGGATGGGCTCGAGCGTCTGCTCCAGGAACTCGAGGATGTGCGGGCTGATGACGGTCTCCTCGGGGATGCTCTGCAGCGTGATCCAGGCGAACAGCGCCGCCTTCTTGGACGCCACCTTGCGGGGAGCGCCGCCCGCCTGCGGGGACGACACCTCCTCAGGCAGCGTCCGCGACTCGTAGTGCACCTACCATCACACACACATTTTAGGGATACAACCCCCATCTAGTTTGGAATAAACGATCCCAAATATTTCATAACGGACTTGCGTAATATACCTCGCAATGAAAATAACTTGGTACAAGTAACATCTAAACTAACATTGCACAGTTCAGGACCCTACCCAATGTCAATAAAAATATACAATAAACTACCAACTTACATTAAAAATGAAAAAGTTTATTCAAAATTCATAAAACTCGTTAAAGATTTGTTCATTAATAAGACATATTATTCTGTTAAGGAATATTTAGATGATATAGGTAGCAAAATTTAATTATGGATAATATTGGAGTCAAATATTAGGTTGTTATAGAGAAATGTAAAAGTTTTGGTTGTTTTTGGGAGATATCTGCGCTCTCTTTTATGTTGCAATGCCCTCCAAGGCGCATATGTTTGTAATTGATATTGTAATTTGTGATATTAGTTAACTTTCATATGTAAAGCAATTATATCAATAAATAAATAAATAAAAGAGATGTTTAAAATCGGCTCGTTCTATGTTCACTATAGTATATTTAAAAATAGGTAAAAGTATGCAGAACAGTGTTCAATTGTCCTTTTTCCTTTTATTTGCTTTGTTGCGTGATACATAACAAGAATTTTTACAGAAAAAACTGCAACACAGCCAAATATTGATCATGGCGCGTATGTCACTTTTGTGACGTTTAGTTGAATTCTATGTCGTCCGCCATATTGCCTTAGTGAATAACGGTAAAATCGACGAAAAATTTCAACTTTCGTTCGTACAAACAAATTATGTATCGAAACAAATTAATACTATTTTTCCCGGATTCTGGAGATATTTCCTGATTTTTTGAGATACTATACATAAACCTGGCCGGATCATATTTAACTGAGTCTTGTCTGAAAGGCAGGAAGTTAGCATTATCAAACAAATAATGTATCACATTGGTTCAATTGGCCACTTAATTGGATGCCTAGGCTGTTGATTTAAAGCCGACATCCAGTTGAAGACCTAAGCGGGTAGATAATTGAACTAAAATCATTCAACGTTAAACACCGGGGCGTATTAAAAGTCACTTCAGTTGGATGCCTAGGCGGAATCTCTTGTACTGATGAGTTATGGTGTGGTTGGTAGATTCAATTTTATTTTAGATAACCACATATAACACATCAGCCACATAATATGACAGCCTCTTATCATCTGTGGGTCGTACATATAGTTGCCAGCCTATTCGTATAAAAGAATGTGAACAAGCTCACCATATTCTAATTGCGATTAATCGTCGCAGATAATAATGTCGATGTAATTCTTTTTTCAGCCGTACAACAGTTCGCTGTGTTTCGGATTGAAGGGAAAGGTAGCCAGTGTAATTACTGCGCATGGACGGCATTTCATCTTAGGCCTCAGGATGACAACGCACCTGCAATATCAAGTGCTTTTCCTTGTTATTGCAGGTGTCTATAGGCGGCGGTAACCCCTTACCACCAAGTGGGCCATCAGCTTGTTTGTCATCTAGTTGTATATAAAAAAAAAAGTTTACGGAATGGATTAATTCTAACTAATATTATAAATGCGACATAGTTCGTTTGAAACGCTTTTACGCCTAAATCACTAAACTGATTTAGATGAAACGGAAATAGGTTGAGAACATGGGAAGAACACAGAATACTTGCGAAGCGATAATTTGCGGGCAAAGTGAAATAACCCTTTAAGTACAGATAATGATGAAAGGCAATGGGGCTGCGTAAGCGCAATCATTCCGCTCTTAACATATAGATGGTGGGTATACCTTAAGGTCTAGCCCGGGCACCCTGAACACGGTGAGGTCCAGCGCCGGCTGGTGCCGCGCCGCGTGCGCCGCGCCCTTGCGCCGCCCGCCCCCACCGCCGCCCCCCGCGCCCCCGCCGCCCCCCGCGCCCACGCCCCCACCCGGCGGGGAGCCGCCCGCCCCGGCCGCCCCCGCCTCGCCCAGCCCGCCGGACGCCGAGCGGTTCACGCGCATGCGACTGCCACTGTAACAACACTCAAGTAGTTCAGGAAACATACGACACATCGTAGCACGCGTCACATGTTTGTATAGCAGACACGGTTTATAACATTTTGGAGGGCGGTACTGCGAATGATGCAGGTACAAAAATATAAATTGTATACCGGGGTGGTGGGCAATATTAGTTCATAGAATTGACTTGCTACTTCCAAATGCATCTTATTCATTTGATAATTTCATGATATTTCTATGAAATAATATAGCATTGTTTCATAAAAATGTTTTAAAATTGTCAAATGAAATTTGGAAATCAAATATAGGTGCAAAATAACCTTGCACAGTTTTATAAATGCGAAACTCATAAATTTTATACAAGGAAAATATTCTTAATTATTGATTTTAACATTATTATAAATGTTTGAAAAATTACTTAGTAATTAAAATAGAATAAAACTAGAAAAATTTCACGTCCTGAGGCAGGAAACGAACCCGCCTCTGCCTCAGGACGTGAAATTTTTCTAGTTTTATTCTATTTTAATTACAAGGAAAATAATCATAAATCTCGTTGTATCACTACCCGATACAACACAATGAACAATTCTTTTAAGAGGCAATGTATACGTTTTTACAAAAAGTTTCCAAACGGAACTAACCTACTAGTAAATATATTTAAAACTATATAGATAAAACTGTCTGGAAAGCTTATACTACAGCGCGAGAATAAATTGCTCAAAGACATTAAATTAAAAGTAATAATTGGAATGCCTATAATATACTGCCATAAACCATTTGTAAATGTCATTACAAACTAAAAGCTGGATGTCGCCTGCCTCTAAGGTATTAACAGAAAATTGCACTAGGTACAAACTAACATCTTGTGGTCGTCGTCCCTGGGCTCCTTGGTGTGCAGCACGCACTTGCCGCTGTTGATGTGCACCTTCACGTCCAGCTCGAAGTCTATGTTCGGCTCCGCGGTCTTGGCCTTGCTCTGCTTGCCCTCCCCGCCTTGGCCATCGCCCGAACTGTGGCTAAACATACAATAATCAGTATTATAATAACACTCTAATATACTTCAGCGCCCTTATTAACAACACAACAGAACACTGTTTCGTTTCGAAAACTCAAATTCCGTTTCGCCTTGAATCACCGCAATAAAAGTGTCTGGAATAGAGCTCCTTCTATTCAGTTTTTTCCTGACACTTTTGTATACACCTGACAATTTTGATATTGCATAGATACTGTGACTTAACACGTTGAAAGGTACGTAGTTAGCCCATTCGTCACATTTTAGATGTGTGTGCGCCCTAGTAAATGTATGTCATTGTATCTACTGACGCAATGGATATTTGTACTACAAATATAATGTAGTGTTTCACATTTTTATAGCCTTTTCCTACAAAACAGACAGCAAATATATCCCCGAAACCAATAGGTCTGAACAAATACTATAATTAGTTTGTTGAATTTATCAAATTTTTAATAATTTATAACTTTGAGGTTAACCTCATCTAAGTTAGTCACCTCATGTAGGTTAATCTCATCAATGAGTTTCAATACTAATTCAAATCTGTTTACTATAAAAAGGTCCGTAAGCCGCAGCGACCAGATACGGAAGCTACCTGTGCCTGAGCTGCACGGCGTCGGCGGGGTCCAGCGTGAGCGGCCAGTGGTCGGGGTGGGCGGGGTGGGCGGGACCAGCGTGACGGGAGCTACCTGTGCCTGAGCTGCACGGCGTCGGCGGGGTCCAGCGTGAGCGGCCAGTGGTCGGGGTGGGCGGGCAGCGAGCTCTGCCGCTGCACGGGCGGCGGGCCCCCCGCGCCCCGCAGCGACGCCGACCGCGACGGGCCCCCGCCCCCTTCAGCCGCCTTCAGCTCCGAGCCTGCAAATGGTTGAGGTATTAACAAGAGTTTTTGGGCCGGATTTCATTCTTTATTAAAATAATCCTAAAATTGTATCTGAGCGAACGTTGTGTTATAAAATTGGTGTACTGTAGTAAAACAAGTGTTTGCGTTGATGTACAATTGGTAGATCAATGTAATAAAAGTAAATTTGAATGAAAGACATTGATAATTTTGTCGTGGGCATCCACCTCATTAAAGCAGCATCATGGGACTGTCATCATATATTTCACGAGACTGTCATCATATACTCGTATTTCGCACTAAACTCTCCCAAGATACATTAAAATGCGACGGAGCTCCAGCCGCCGCCGTGATGACGTCAGCTCTATGGCGGCGGTACCTGGGCGCGGCTCGCTGTCGACGGAGCTCCAGCCGCCGCCGTGATGACGTCAGCTCTATGGCGGCGGTACCTGGGCGCGGCTCGCTGTCGACGGAGCTCCAGCCGCCGCCGTGATGACGTCAGCTCTATGGCGGCGGTACCTGGGCGCGGCTCGCTGTCGACGGAGCTCCAGCCGCCGCCGTGATGACGTCAGCTCTATGGCGGCGGTACCTGGGCGCGGCTCGCTGTCGACGGAGCTCCAGCCGCCGCCGTGATGACGTCAGCTCTATGGCGGCGGTACCTGGGCGCGGCTCGCTGTCGACGGAGCTCCAGCTGCCGCCCTCGATGATGTCGGCGAGGCGGTCGTGCTCGTCGCCCAGCAGGAGGGTCTCGCCGGAGTCTCCGACGGCACCAACCACGCCTAGACCGGGCTCGGTACTACTTGGGCCTTCGCTGTAAGGATTCCAATATAAGTCTTGATTCTAATAACAACAGGACAAAGTTTTGCAAAGAAAATACTTTCGAATCCCGCGCATTTGGAAGTTTGTATGTGAAAAAGTTTGTATACGACTTGACACCTTGTGTGTAATTATTAGAGATCGGATATTCGAATGGATATTTACCTAAAGTTGGTCAGTTTTTTTTTAGAATTACAGGTTTTGATAACAGATCGAATTTACTTAGTTTTCATTCCTGCCGTCTCACTCGCGAACCACTGACTACAAAAGTAAGAAAAATCTTATTACGTTGTAACAAGGCACTTTCATCTTAAAATCTTTTACTTTCTTTGTCAAATCAGGCTTATCACATCTTAGGTAGTATTCTCTTAAATTCGTTGATCCCAAAATTGTGGGACATTTGTCCCAAAAAGCCCACATCTAACTTAGGTAAAAATGCATCGGAATATCCGATCACTAGCAATCACCAGCTTAAGTAAGTGGTTACGTCCCAGTGCTGGGCACAGGCAGGAGAAGCACACGAGGAGTTTGGGCTATACCAACACGATGGCCCAATGTGGGTCGGGGGTTAAAGCGGCTGCAGTAACAGCGTATGTGTAGTAATAAGACAAGTATATTACGAGGTGTACGCTTGCGGCGCGGCCGCGTCCCGTGAGTCCCTGGGGTCCCGCGAGTCCCGGGGGTCCCGGGGGTCCCGTGAGTCCCGGGGGTCCCGGGGCTCGGGCTCGGCGGCCACGAAGGAGCGCGAGCGGTTGGAGCCGAGGCCCAGCTTGCCCTTGGTGATGGAGCTGGCGCGCACGCTCTGCCGCCGCAGCTTCTGGATCATGTCCCTGCACACCGTGGATGTATTCATACTTTATTCGTGTACCCTAGTATTTAAGATTAATCTTAGAACGATTAGGAACTTTGTTCAAGGCACACCAGTTATCATGTAAGTAGTATATACTACGGTTTTCAATTGAAAAATATGAGATGTCAAAACTTTTTTTATTAAAGAATATTGTTCTTGAAAATAACAAATCTTTGACTTTTTTTTGCAGCTAATAATTTGAGTGCTCTTAAATTTTATTACGGCTAAGACAGAAAAGAAAAGAGAATATATGAGTTCTTAGCACGAGATAAAAGAAGAATAGCAGCGCAGCACGCGTAGTTATTGAAAAAACTCTTTGACAATAATTCTAATAGTTTATTGCGTTTTTAATAAGCTTAGTTTGGATTTTAAATATTCAGTTTGCTTATAAAATGGAAAGAAGCTTTATCTTTGGATTTACTTCCTATCTAACGTATTTGAAAACAAGATCAACAGCAGTAGAAGAAGTATTAATGTGTTACCGCCTGAACGTCTTTTTGTTTCATTAATTTTCTAGATGTTTGTGTTGGCTACCTGCGGAAGTCCTTGAAGACGAGCGCCTCAAGGTCGTGGAGCCGCTTGACCTCGTCCTCGATGGTGGCGTGCGAGGCGCCCAGCGTCCGCAGCACGTTGATGATCTTGGCCTGCTCGTTCATCTCCTTCTCGATCAGCATCGACCGCTTCTTCGCGTCCAGGCTCGTGTCGAACACGAACGCGGGCAAGTGGTCCGCGCCTTTGCGGCGGAACGTTATACTTTCCTACAATCAAAATAGGGTTGAAAACACGACATTAGATTCCGCCAGCACAAATCTTCCTAGCATCCAAATCCACTAAAACAGATGTTACGAAGGTCGTACCTGTGAATCTTTACTGTTGTCTGCTTCGTCGTCAAAATCGCTTTCGTAATCCATTTTAAGAGGATCTTCCTCTTCGAAACCTTTCAAAACAAAACAAAATCAGTGTCAGTATTATACCATGGGTATTATAAGATTTTTTTATACAGCAGGGGGATACAAGCATATGGTTCCTCTGCTGGTACGCAGACACCGTAGCCTACAGACGCTTGTAGCACTATTCATGCTATGCCTATCCTATAAAAATCAAGAGAAAGCATTATGTTGACAGGATACAAGACGAGTCCTTTAGCTCAGTTGCGTAATTTCTCAAGCCACGTAAGACCCCGAGGGGTATTATGACAACAATAATAATAATTTATTTCCATAACACATGGATGGGACAAGTAGTCCAACTTGGTAAGTCCAACTTCCAGAAAGAGGTCAATCGATCCATCTCGGCTCGTTCAATAAGCTTCACATCATATTCGAAACACAACTTCCGCAGTGTTTCAAGACGAAAGTCTTTAATTCGTGTGTGTTTCCAGTGATGACATACGAGACCGAAACGTGGCCGCGTACAACGGGTCTCATAAGTAGGCTCAAAGTCACCCAGAGGGCAATGGAAAGGGCTTTGCTCGGGGTTTTCCTGCGTGATCTAATCAGAAAAGATGAGATCCTCAGGAAAACTAAGGTAGGCTGACATAGACCAAAGAATTGCGAGCCTAAATTGGCAGTGGGCCTACATTGCAAGGACTGACGGCCGTTGGGGCGGAAAGGTCCTCGAGTGGCAGCCGCGTACAGGGAGACGCAGCGTTGGTAGACCCACAAGGTGGCCGACGAAATGGCCGATCGCGGGAAGCCGATGGATGCGGGCAGCGCAAGACCGATCGATTTGGAGGCCTATGCCCAGCAATGGGCGGCTTTCGGCTGATATGATGATGATGATGATAACACATGGTTACTGTTGGAACCTAAACTAGACTTAGGCCTGAGTCTTGGGTTACGTGATTGTAATTGACAGTCTTTTTAACACACGCTGAGTCTAGGCCAATGGGAACAATTTCAGCAAAATCCAATTATTTTTCTAATCTGTGGCTTGACAGGTTAAAGTCGGAATTATAAATATCACTTTTTCTCGTAAATAGGCAATAATAACATATATGGTTGGGGAAAAAGTCTTTTCGCATTATAGTATGTATGAACTTGTAATAAAATCTCTTTGGCTGTACTATTTGTATCTGACTGGTTTTGGTATCATTAAAAGTTTAGATTTTTTAAAAAGATAATTCCAAATTCAAAATAAGAAAATGTGTGTTTTTCATTTGTTTTTCGTACTGTCAAGATGAGTGAATCTAATGAAGAAATTCGATACATTTTAAAATTTTACTACAAATAGGTAAAAATGCAACGCAAGCCGCAAAAAAAATTTGCGATGTTTATGGACCTAGTGCAGTGTCTGTGAGAGTAGCACAAATTTGGTTTAAGCGTTTTCAATCCGGAAATTTTGATGTCAAAGATGCACGTCGCTCTGGTCGCCCTATTGCGGATAAAATTGATGCCATTTTTGAAAAACTGGAGCAAAATCGGAATATTAGTAGTTACGACGTAGCTGAAGAACTGGGAATTGACCACAAAACAGTTTTGGCGCATTTAAAAAAAAATGGGTACACAAAAAAGCTCGATATTTGGGTAACCCACGAGCTCACTGAAAGAAACCTAATGAACCGTGTACTCATTTGTGATTCTTTATTACGACGTAATGAAACCGAACCATTTTTGAAGAAGCTGATAACTGGTGATGAAAAGTGGATCACGTATGTCAAGAACGTGCGCAAAAGGTCGTCGTCAAAGGCCGGTCAGGCTTCACAGACTGTGGCGAGTGACAAGGTGATGCTGTGTGTGAGGTGGGATTGGAAGGGCATTATTCATTATGAGCTGTTACCACCAGGCAGGACAATCGATTCTGAACTCTACTGCGAACAACTGATAAGATTAAAGCAAGAAGTTGAGAGAAAGCCGTCGGAATTGATCAACAGAGGGGTGTGGTTTTCCATCATGATAACGCTAGACCTCACACATCTTTAGCCACTTAGCAAAAATTAAGAGAGTTTGGCTGGGAGGTGTTAATGCATCTGCCGTATAGTCCTAACCTTGCACCTTCAGATTTCCACCTGTTTCGCTCTCTTCAGAATTCTCTAGGCAGTGTCAGGTTAACATCACGAGAGGACTGCCAAAACCACTTGTCGCGGTATTTTGATCAGAAGTCCCAAAATTTCTATAGCAATGGGATCATGTCCCTACCTACAAGATGGCATAAAGTTATCGAAGAAAATGGTACCTACATATTTTAGTTAAATGTAAATAAACTATATTAAAAAATGTTTTGAATTTTCTTAAAAAATGCGAAGAAACTTTTGCCGCAACCTATTAGTTTAAAGTATTATGAAATGTATAAACAGTGACCGGTTAGCATAGTTAGCGTGTGTCCGAGCGCGGACAGCTGCTTGCCCACGTTCACGTCCAGGTGGATGTCCACGCCCTCCATCTGCCACGACACGTTCAGGAACCACTTCGCGTTCTCTGCAACAAGACCATGACGCCCATATAGAGGTTGCTACTGAGACGACAACATTTATAACCTGTTTGGCAGCTTCGAAATTTATTTATTTAGGCATAACTAGGAAGCTTGCATTCTCCAAATGAATAGAATAGACATTTATATTGCTGCGTTTTACGAATTGATGAGCAACTATTAACTGGCTCAGATAAAGTTGTACTATAGAATCAGTGATAAAAATCTAAATTCAAACCGTGGTTCTTAGCGGCGGTGGTGCGGCTGCAGACCTCGTAGGTGCCCTCGGAGACGCAGCAGACGTTGACGCTGGGCTCGTCGGGCGCGGGCTTCCAGTCGTCGAGCGAGGGGTCGAAGTCGTCGGCGAACCGCAGGCACAGCCCCACGAAGCGGCCCTTGCTGACGAGCGCGCCCGAGCTGGCCGCGCCCACGCTCGTGCTGTCCAGCGTCACCACCACCCCGCCGCGACCCTCCGCCTCGCCGCGCACCCACCCCGCCTGCACACACCCTCATATTTACTACTCCTATTTATAATCGCCGACTGCAACTCCACAGAAGTTCGCAGCAGTAAATTAGATCGCAATTTTCACCAAAGAAAATTCTCGTTGGAAGCAGGGGCATCGTCTCCTATTCTGCGACATAATGCTGCGCAAGAGCATAGAATACATAAAAAATAAAGTTAGACTGGCCACTGTCCACCTCGCATCTATTTCATATCAATTTAATATTGTACACAGCACCTATTTTTTCAATAAACATTTTATTATTATTATTATTATTATTATTATTTATTTTCCGCACCCCCGCATGCCCCCGGCATAGATTTGAGAGCGAGCACCGACGAGGACTCTTGGAGGTCTCCACTTGCGCGCAGGCTATGCCTAAAGTTCGATGGTCGCACACAAACAATTAACTATTTACAAGCGCTGCGACTGTATTGATTTTTCACAGCGTAGGCAACATACTGGTGTAAGTTTAGCCTTACAAGCGCCATAGGCTACGGTAATTGTTGATAACAGAACTTGCACAGTTTTTACCTACCCCACCACCGGATTTTGGTGCAGGGTTTAGGGTGGAGAATCAAAGGGGATGGGGGCCGCGCCGAGCACTCTCGCAATACCTGCGCCCGTGTTATGTTCAGACATTTAAAGGAATCCCTTTAAATATCAAAAAAACTACATTTTTAAAAGGAAAAGTTATAGATCTCACCATGGGGGGCTGGTTGAGCGGCAGACAGATGCCGATGTCGTCCACGTTGAGTTGTAGGAACAGCGTGCTCAAGTGCGGCGTCGTTATCTGTGACGTCAGCTGGACCTACCGAAACATTACACTAACATTAAACACACACTCACTCAGTAAAAAACACATAGTGTGTAAAGCGTGAATACACTAAATCAAAAATGTACTTTATCAAAAAACATTTTACGAAAAATTAACTAATGCTTCCTGAATTTCCAGTATCTTCTACGGTTTCGGATTATCATGTGTTATGTACTAGTATCAAATGTTCAGTGTTTTTTTTTGGAATAGTATGCTGTCCCGTTTCGTTTCCAAAAGCAAACACACGTTATCCCCTACTGCCGTTTTGTCGAACTCGAATACCGGCAGGAACAAATGTTTGTATGATTACTATGGACAGTTGAGGAGTCATTGATGGTCATACATCTATTTAGGTACTTACTAGTGGCCACCCGAGTGGATTTCGGTTATTGCACCAAAAGGTAGCTTAACTCCTATCTCAGGATATAATATATTCCATGCCAAATTTCATCTATATCGGCTCAGAAGTTTAGAAGTTAAAACGAAATAGAGTGACTTTCGCATTTTTAATATTATACATGGAAATTTCAGTATCCCACTGACCAGTCTATTGGACGGTCAAACGTCTAGCGCGTACCTTCTCGAAGACTTGCTGCGTGGCCGTGAGGACCTCCTTGTTGAGGCTGAGCCGCTTCTCGTTCCAGTACTCGTAGGCGTTCTTGTAGTTGAGCCACACGAGGATGGCCTTGTCCACGGCCACCGGCTGGATGTAGATCAGCGGCCGCTTCAGCGTGATCAGCACCATCTCCTTATCCTCGCCCGCTACCATCTCGTCTTGGAATGCGTTGCGCATTGCTGGTGGAATACCAAGTTTTATTTTTGATTGAGTTGGTTTCAAATACATTTTGGAATAAAGAAGGATGACAATTTTTGCCCCAACCCAAGTCTAATATTCAACATAACAATATTTCTAATAATACCTCATAAATAGAAAGGTTATTTTTGGAAATAGTTTGAGTAAATATAAAGCTAAGGTTTTGTCGACAACATATAAAATCTTTAGAAATCTTTTATTCCGTAATTGTAATATTTTGTTTATGAAGACTATTGGACCAGTGTGTTTTGTTTCATAGAAAACAAATTCTTTTTTATGTTTTGAAAACCATAAAAGGTATTTTAATGTATTTATTGTTACCTTAAGATATTTTGTCTTAATAATACCTAATTGCGCCCTTAGTCTACTTTTGGACGTGTCAGTTTTTGGGTAGGGCAAGGGTTCATACTAAGATTAGCATCCTCCTTTAATTATGATACGAAATGTAACTATTAAATTAAATTGCTTATTATTGTAGTGTCGAATAAGTTTGTGAAGCTCAGATGCAGAGTCAGTCAAAATTTCTAGTATTACAGTATAATAAAAATGTTTACAAAAGTATTCATAAAATCATGGTGGTTGATAATCTTTTCTGCTGTGACCAATGCTTCATATTCGAAATCTGTTCTGTTTTATTATCTCTAAAAATTAAATTAAGTTATGTCGGGAATACGCGCGATAGCGACTAACATTAATACTTACTCGACCTGAGCACGTTACAAGTCGAAATTTCGGCATGGCAACGATCGTTAAGTACCCGAGCGCGCTCCACCAAGAGGTCGGTTTAAGACGAAACATTTTTGATGTTACTTTACAACTCCCTAGCGCGAGCATCGTTTCGCTGTTATTGTTCAGTTTGTGTTGTATTTCTCATTTTGAAAAGATTTTTCGTTCAAATAAGCTTTTTTTTTAAATAGCAATGACGGACAAACAATTGTGCAGCATACACTTCCTCTACTTACGCCATTTCGAAAACAACTGGTGGAGATGTGCCTATTTTTGTTATATATGTCGCGAAAATTCTGGGGTCATAACCATTTTTTCACATCGAACAAGGGCTCTTGTCAGTCAGCACCTTTAGAACTACATCTATATATAAATACAATCAACATAATATCTGCGGTAATATGTTGTATGTTCGTCTTAGAATCATTCCGCAACCATTGATCAGATTGTAACCTATCCTAACAGTTTTCACTTTACGAGCATAAGTATGCCGGGCGCAGCTAGGGGCAAAGGAAAGCGAGCCTCACCGATCCTGGTCTTGAAGAAGGCGTACTGCTGGAACTCGGGCTCGGCCTCGTCGAAGACGGCGTTGCGGATGAGCTGGCCCAGGCTGAGGTCGAGCGCGACGCGGGCGCGCGCGAACAGGCGCGGCTGGCGCACGTTCTGCACGCGGTTGGACACGCAGAACTCCACCGCGCCAGTCTCCAGCCGCAGCGCGCTGCTGCTCGGCGTCGTCGCCGTCAGCTGGATGCGCTGCACACACCACACCACAAGGGTCACACGACTGGGCCTGCCTCGCACGACTTCTCATACCCACTTCAAGCCGAAAATATTGGAACCGACAGAATCTTGTAATAATTACACATTATATGTAACTCGTGGTAAACGGTGTCGGTGACAGCAGCTAATAAGTTTGAAATAACCACTTTACCACGCACTTGAGCCGAAACTTCGGAAAACTTTTTATGGTAAACCAACAGTTCACCCGAAGCGCTTATAAGGTACAAATTTAAATTCAACAAAAACAGTTGCAGCTACTTTTGGGAAATGTCTTTTGACTAGGAAGCTATTTATGTCCTTGTTTGCCCACATATACTTACATAAATCGGTTTTTTGCTTTATTTATTTATTTATTTATTTATTGAGAAAACCAACAGCGTTACAAAATGCATCTACAACTAGACATTTAATATAATAAGGCCAATTACAGGTTTCCCTTTAAATAATCAAAATTACACTGATCAATTAACAATATTATACTTAATGAAACATAAATCACTTTACCCACTTTATGTAACTTTTTAATGTTTTTATATAAAACTATTGAAATAAATACTAAATTATATACATACATATGCACATACATGAAAGAACAAAATCACAGAAACATTAATAAAATAAGAGATATGAATAGTACACTTTAATAATAAGTACTCTTTGACCAAATTTAAAAAAAAGTTAAAGAGACTTGTGTAAGGGACCGGCTACAACCACTGATGGGGGCAGGTGTTCCGCTAGATAGTTAGCGATGCGTTTTTGTAATACACTGTTAGTTGCTTCCAGCGTCGGGTGTGGTCGGTCTCAATCTTCAATCTTAGCTCAACTTAAATGTGTCAAATTAATTTATAAATTATTACTTTAGTCATTTTTTTTTAAAGTGTATGTTAGCTGGTTAAGTTACCTATAATATAGGTTCATATTATGATATGTATAGACAACGTAGATAATCTTTGTTAATTTAATATTTAAAATTACCAATAATATGTTAAATTGGTTCCTTTTTTTAAGCATGTCGTGGCAACTTGTAAATAAGGCAACACTACCGCACGAGTTAGAATAATGTACCATTATAATAGATAAAGTGTATGTTTTGTAAGTTGTTATAATAAATAAATAAAAAAAAAAAAAAAAAAAAGTAAACAATATTCAGACATATATATATACATACACACACATATATATACACACATACATACACATATATACATATACCTATATACAAATACATACACATATTCAACTAAATGTATTATATTTAAACATATAACGTGATATGTAGTGTACCTACTTCAATTAATACATTAATAACATAAAATAATAATTATGACTTACTAAACAGTTGATATATTATAGAATTCTTGAAAACTGGCTTTGACATTAAGAAGATGTCGTGCTTGCTAAATAGTTTGTTATATGTTTGAGGAAGGCGAACCAACACACTATTCTGAGCATAATTAGTAACACACCGCGGTACGTGAAATAATTGAGTGTGTCGCGTACGACGCACAGGTGCGCAATAGGAGAGACCGGCAACTAGTTCAGCACAGTTCAAACGACCATTAACAATGTCGTGGAGGAAGCACATGTCTAACATTTGTCTTCGCTCCTCTAGAGTCAAAAATTTATATTTGCGACATGCCTCCAAATAAGTATTGGCAGAGTTACGGTATCGGAAGTTGAGATGATTAATGAACTTTCCCTGTACACGTTCTAAGCTGTCAATGTAAACTGAATATTGAGGTGACCAGATTGGACTTGCGTATTCCAGTAAACTACGAACGTAGGCACAATAAACGACTTTCAAAGAAGATAAGTCTTTGAAAGGTTTGCAGGCTCTCAGGACGAAACCCAGATTTTTTAACGCTTTAGCAGTGATGCCATGTATGTGGTTATCGTATAGCATCTTATTATCAAGGATGACACCCAGATCGCGAACAACATTATTATGAGTAATTATTATTCCATTGAAATTATAGTTATATTTTAAAGGATTTGGTTTACGACTAAAATTCATGTACATGCATTTGCTTACATTGACAGTGATTCTATTTTCCTCGTAAAATTTACTTAGATTATTTAGATCACGTTGAACGTTCACACAATCTTGTAGGGTCTTTATTCGATAAAATATCTTTTTATCATCTGCATACAACAAATGCTCTGTGTGTCTAAAACACTTGCCTATATCGTATATATATGCGTTATACAGTAATGGGCCAAGGTGTGATCCTTGTGGCACACCGCTGGTTATATTCACAAAGTCCGACCGATATCCTCCCAAAACTACTGCCTGGGAGCGATTGGTAAGATATGATTGCAACGATCTCAGCAGATCGCCACGAATACCGAGTGACAGGAGCTTGTTTAACAAGATGATGTGATCCACACGATCGAAAGCTTTCTCGAAGTCAGTGTAAATCACATCAACCTGCCCTCCGCCATCCATGTTCCTCAACACATAATTTGTAAAACAAGCCAAATTGGTGATTGTCGAGCGTTTCCTCAAAAACCCGTGCTGATTGCCTGAGATCCCGCGAGCCACAATGGAATAGATGCAATCATAAACTAACTTTTCAAAAATTTTTGCAATAGTACAAAGTATTGAGATTCCCCTATAATTTTCAACCTTGGTTTTCGATTCCTTTTTATGTAACGGCAAAATATGAGCTTTTTCCAAATAGAAGGAAAAATGCCCACTTTAAGTGAACTATTAAAAATAATCTGTATCGGAACGGACACAGTTTTGGCACAATTTAACCAAAATATTGGTGGTATCCCATCATAACCCGCTCCTTTGTTAATATCTAACTTTTCTAATGATTTTTCAATTTCGGAAAGGGGTAAATATATATTGCTAATAGAGTCTGTACTAATATCAGGAAAAGGTGATGCAAGTTCACCAGTTGAGATATCACTGAAGACACTACGGAAAAAGTTATTGAAGGCATCACAAATTGGTTTACCTTCAGTGTAGGTTACGTCACAAAATGAAACTTTTTTTGGGTAATTTGAAGTGCCTTTCATAGATTTTAAATATGACCAGAAAACTTTTGGTGATGATTTCAATGCTGTTTCAGTTAAAGATATATATTTTTTAAAGCATTCATCTTGTACTCGACGTTGTCTTTTGCGCAACAGCGAGAACTCGTCATAGTCCACTTCATTTTTGTATTTTTTCCAACGTGAATGGGCCTTCATTTTCTCCTTTATTATTTTAATAAGTGGCTTACTATACCATACTGGATAGTTAGATCTATTTTTGCAGCTCAATGGTATGTATTTATCTACACAATAATTAATAGACTCATATAATGTATTAGTGGCCTTATCAGGATCACTCTGATCCAAAGCTGAATTCCAATCAATGCTACTTAAGTGCTTATTTATATCATCGTATCTTCCTTTCCTGAAATTAGGCTTTGGGCATCGGCTTTCACATAGTGGCGCAACAGAAATATCTATGACCTCAATCAACAATGCGGGATGACATCTATCCAATTTACTAAGGGGTGTTAAGAAATTACTTACTGATAACGGGCAATTAGCAAATGCCAAATCAAGTGTGTTACCATGGAAATTTTTTATCGAGTTGTATTGAGTAAAGCCGGCCATATTAAGATAATCGATAAATTTTAAAGCTGAATTTTGAATATCGACAGGGCCACTTTTAATAAATGTTGGTGTATTATTGTGCCATGCTATACAAGGCAAGTTAAAATCACCTATGAGTAAATAATTGTCATTTGATTTAAAGTTCACTCTTGAAGTTAATGCCTGGATAATAACCTCCGTATCAATGGGCAAACGATGACAATCAGGGGGTACATAAGCAACGCTAATATGTAAATCATGTGCCGAGGCGAGAGCACGCGCAGGCAATGTAACCATCAACATCTCAGTCGGTGCGCGTACGACTAAATCGCTGCGCGACGCGCAGAGATCGCGGCGAGTTATAATTAATACACCGCCTCCTGTCTTTTTGCCGCTAACTTCCAGGTTACGGTCGCAGCGAAATATTTCATAACTACTGTCGCAAATTTCTCCGTCATAAATGCCGTCATGTAGCCAAGTTTCCGTCAAAATAATGACATCAAAATTCGTCGACAGCAAGCTTTGCTTAAACTCTAAGCATTTAGTGCGTAATCCCCTTACATTTTGGTAATATATATTCAGATTCCGTGAGTCCATTATAGTATAAATGAGTTAACTGCTGTACCTAAATATCTCCTGTATATAACATACCTATAAATTAGTTGAAATTGTAAAGTCGACAGAAATAAGATGCCAGAAAGTTTAAGACACAAGGCCTGGATAACGACGGCAAATACTTTTAATGTGTAATAAAAAGTTGAAACAAACCTACAAAGTGTGCGGCAGTATATTAGCGTGCTAGTCAGCGTTCCATTAACGGATTCATAATAGTAAAATAGCCAGTCGATTAAGCACTTTAAAATGTTTAAAAATTGTAAAAATATAAAGTTAACATTTCTTATATTTATGTGTTTAAACTGCATGTGACATGTAGCATTTATTTTAAAATTATACTTTATTATGTAAGCAAATTGAGGATAAATAGCAATGACTATCAAAGAAATTGTGTAAGATACATGATTTTTTTCTATATACCAATTGCAATTTGGTAAAGAACTACCAAATAAATAAATATATACATATATTGATAGCAATATTTGACTAAAATAGATAACGAACCAATTATTTCTATAGATTTGACATATAGACAACAATAAACACACAAACAATAAGCACTTTAAAAATTGAAAAAATATAACGTTAACATTTCTTGTATTTATAAGTTTAAAATGCATGTGAAATGTAACATTTATTTTAAAATTATACTTAATTATGTACGCAAATTGAGGATAAATAGCAATAATAATCAGAGAAATTGTGTAAGATACATCGTTTTTTTCTGTATACCAATTGCAATTTGATAAATAACTACCTAATAAATATATATATACTACATAATAAATATATGCATATATTGATAACAATATTTCACTAAAAAAGATAAGGAAACAAATATTTCTATAGTTTTGACATTTAAACAACAACAAAATAAAAAAGTGTTTACACAAAAGTATCAGTGAGTGATTTATTATTATTACATTGCCAGTATCGGCCAAATAATCGCCATGAACATGAGCAATATATGAGCTCACAAACAATTTAATTTTGAAAAAAATTATTAGCAGACATAGATATTTAAAGAATGTTTGCATATTATTATCTGATTTAAAAATTAATACTAATGCAAAATAACAGAGCATACCTCCACAAAACTGTTTACCTTTTTGCAAACAAAATTCTGAGTCATTGTTAACAGTCATTGTTATCATGTAAGATAAATAATTCTAAATAAATTTTGATAAATCTTCTTCGTTGATTATTGGTACTTTACATTCGGCAGTCCGATTAATATGAATTATATTATTCATTTATTATATTATTCTAAGACCTTAGAAATTTATTTCTGAAAACATTTAGCTAACAAAAAAGGGATAATCTAGGGTCTATCAAATCATCTAGCTATCGAATTATTGCGGCTTGGAGGAATCCTTGGAAGAATTCCTTCTAGTTCTCCTGTGGTGAGAACAGTCATGAAATGGTTTGCGTCAATTCGCATGTTTTTTCTAGTTTAAATAGATATATGTGTTATACGTTATGTGTATGTGATAACCGCAGAACTAACGAAACACGCTACAGCGAAAGTCACGCTTGTCGAACGCTTTGTCTCAGAAAGTCTTTAAACTCTCCCCTTGCGTAATTGACTTGTGCATACTTAACCAGTGTCCTTTAACTTATAATCCCCTATAAAATAGGAGACGTTAGAAGCCGGCATTTTTTTTTGAAAGAGCTTAATTTTCTTTCACTGCATTAGTCCGGTCCGGTAACTATATTTCTGGCTTCTCCAATTACATTAAGTGAACAAGTAAATAATTAGATACAATTATGAATTACTTACTTTTATTCTAATTATGAGTGAAAATAATATCCTGTTAAGAGCTGATGTAGAAACTTCTTCTTCGTTCCATAGCGGTACCGGCTTCTCACCGCCATATACTTTTTGAACTACTTCGTTCACCTCCTGCAATAATACGGAATATTGAGGACAAATAAAATATTGTTTTAAGCTGAATCATTTAAAAATCTTATCTCAAATTAATAAACTTAAGAAATATAGCAATAAAATTTCCAGTTGGTATCCTATATTTATGGAACGGATATATTACCTACATACAGGACTAAAAATAAGTAACAATTGTAGAGGAAGAGTAACTAAAAAGCGGAAAAATGACAAAAAACGATACATCTTAGACTTTTTCATTAAATAGTACTTTCACTGTAATAGGGATTGACAATTGGCATTTGTCAGTTGCGACGGCCACGAGAAAAGGCGCAGCCTGTAGTCATCAAAAGGAGCAAGGTTGGGTACTCTATGGTCTTCCTTTGTATTATGAAGAAATCAAATAATCTTAAATTTGCTATCAAAACTCACCTTCATAAAAACCTTCTGTACGAAGACGAGATGGTTCAGGAGGTCCGTGGAGAGCGTGTGCTCGAACAGGCCGATGTCGGCAGTGGCCGCCAAGTACCGGCCGGCGCGCAGTACGGCGCCGTCGGGCGCGCTCGGGCCGCCGTCGGGCGCATTCGGGCCGCCGTCGGCTGCGGCCAGCCCGCCGTCGGCTGCGCTCGGCTCGCCGTCGGCCGCGCCCGCCGCGTGCTCGGCCACTCGCCCGCGGACTTGCACTCCGGGCAGCGCCACCGACGCCGCCGCCGGGATCTTGGCTTCGCTCACCTGCTTTTATAGTATACACATTTGACGTCTTTTATCTGTTTTTGTAATAGGATATTGAAGTGTAGTGTTGTTGTCTATTGATAACAGTTATTATTGAAATGTTTGTGATTACGGGTGCAGAATTATTATTTTTTTTAAATTAGACTAGTTTTTGTCCGCGGCTTCAATCGCGTTAAATTCGGGGTAGGGAGGAACTTTGCAGAAAAATTATGTAAAACCTCAATTATTGTCTAGAATTGAAGTGTTATGGCCGGTAAACAGATTACTTAACGATAGTGGAATAACCGGAACGAAAGTTTGCCAAAAAGTAATGTCGCAACAGAGACTGCCGTGACTTAGGAATTGAAATAGTTTCCCAGTGTGGGGTACCTGCAGCCTGGTGACGAAGCTGAGCGAGTGGTGCGGCAGGTCGAGCGTGAAGTGTGCGTGGGAGCCGGTGACGCCGGCGCTGTGCACGCGCTCCATGCGGTACTGCGCCTGCAGCGACGGCAGCAACGCCGCCGTCATGCTCAGGCTCTGGCCGGGCAGAGGACACATTACGTTGGGACGCTTGGACGCTTGGATGCTTGTTGCACGGTACGAACCATATTACCTACTCAGTATTATAAAAATTGATTCAAAGTACGGAAAACTTTAAATAAAAAATTCAGATATTTTTAAGTCTGCTTTCTCGCACTTTAGCAATGAAATAGTAGTTCAGTAAAACCTCTTTAATATTTTTTTAATATTCTATTCGACATTCGTAAAGCTGTACACCGCGCTGAACAATGTGATTCGTATGGCGGTATTGACTAAGAAGAACAGAAATCAATAAGAAGTAACACTCCAGCCAACACTAACCGGCGAGCCGATTAGTGGCAAGACGAGCAAACGCGTCACCGCGGTGGCTCGTGTGCGCGGAACCATAGATCATGTAGCGATACCTGAAGTACGATGGAGAACTGCAAATGTAGCGGGTGCAGCAAGGGGTCGGGCGGACGAGTGGGCGGCGGGGGGCGCGGGGGCGCCGCCCCGACCGCCGCGGGCTCCTCCGCTCCCGCGCCCGCCCCCGCCGCCGCCCCCGCCGCGCCCGGCCCCGCGCCCGGCTCCGGCGGCCCGCGCGACAGCCGCGACGACGTGCGCGTCACGCCCAGCTCCTGTAACGAGCGCACGATTCGTTGGTTTCGCGCATTCAGTCTACTGATCGAAAACACGTCTATTTCGTAATATGTTCAGTTCGCGTTTCGTACGCATTAGTCTTAACTTCGACATAACTAGTAAAATTGCTCTAATATCAAGAGTTGACCAAATGCGAATTAGACTGATAGCGAAAATAACGTTACTCAAATGGACCAGGTACACCCAATGCAAAGTTGACGAAGTGCATTGAAACTTACATTAACGCCAGAAACACTTAACGTTGCCAATCTAGAGAACACCTGCTACGAAAATACTTCATAAAGAGAACATATAGTCAGTACCGTGTGAGCTTGTGACTTCTCAGAGTAAACAATAGTAGATTGTATCACAAGGGAGCAAAGTAATATTCAGTAATTAAAATATAATAAAACTAGAAAAATTTCACGTCCTGAGGCAGGAATCGAACCCGCGACCTTTCGCGATCCGGGCGACTGCTCTGACCACTGAGCCACCCAGGACTTGGGATATCCCTGTGAAATTCTTCTAGTCTATTTGTATTTCATAAACGCAAATAACGATTCCTGCCTCAGGACGTGAAATTTTTCTAGTTTTATTATATTTTAATTACTAAGTAATTTTTCAAACATTTATGATAATGTTAAAATCAAAAATTAAGAATATTTCAAAGTAATATTTTTACGACGAGGGCGAGAGAATGCAGAGTGAAACGAAGGATTCTAGAGTACAGCGCCACGAGGGATTCAATGTAGATATCGTGATACCTGCAGCGTGGAGGAGAGCTGTCGGCTGGAGCGCGTCATGACGCCGTGCAGCGCCACCGGGTGCTGCGGCAGGTCGACGCGCACGCCGCCCACGCTCAGCGAGCCCGCCGCGCCCGCCCCGCCCGCCCCACCCGCCCCACCCGCCTCCCACGAGTACCGCGCCTGCGACTTGCCCACGTTCACGCGCACCACCGTCCTGCGCACACGCAACATTTATGTTACATCTAAAAACCTCATATGGCCTAAATTAAGAAAACACAAGTGCATTAAGAGGTAAGAGAACTGCATTCAGATATTGAAGAAATTAACATTCAGCCTGTCGATCCTATTTCATATGGGGATCAAAAGACTATGGAAGTGTAGGATCGTGGTGTGGTAATCAAAAAAAAAATCAAAAAATCAAAAATATATTTATTCAAGTAGGCTTGACTAGGTGGTAGACCCATATGTAGGATCGCCTGGGTAGGTACCACCGCCTTTCTTAATTCAGCCGTAAAACAGTTCGCTGTATTTCGGATTGAAGGGAAAGGTAGCCAGTGTAATTACTGGGCATGGACGGCATTTCATCTTAGGCCTCAGGATGACAACGCACCTGCAATATCAAGTGTTTTTCCTTGTTATTGCAGGTGTCTATAGGCGGCGGTAACCGCTTACCACCAGGTGGGCCGTCAGCTTGTTTGTCATCTAGTTGTATAAAAAAAAGGCTCCTAAGAAGCTCTTTCGAATCGTCAAAAATCAAAAATTATGTATATCTATTTAAGAAATGGTCTCACAATGTCTTATTGTAAATCTGTCTATCATGTCTAAATTTACACCGGTTCCAAAAGTTGAACTACCGAGAAGACTCCGGCAACAATTAAAACTACTAATCGTATATCGTATAGTAATAATTTATTGAATTGGAGGCCTATACGAGTATATTTCATAAATAACATTCGAGACTAGCGCATATTTAAACGAGTAATTCACAAACTCATGATCTTGCCGCGGCCGCGAGGGAGCTCCACCTACGGCGTGTGACGTCCAGTTGCAAGAGTGTGCTGGTGTGCGTCTACATAAATATGGCGCGTCTCGCATACCATCTTCAGTTCCACATGGGCTGTCTAGACGTGAGTCTATGTCGCTTGTTCGAGCGAAGTTGGAGCTCCTCATATAAATATGGATCGATGCGCGCGCGCCGTCCAGCATGCTACGGTGCGCTAAGAACGACAGATGTGTCCAAGCTCTCAAATATGTACGTCACTACAGAACCATTTGAGGTATGAGTACTAGAAATGATAAACATCGCCCAAAACTTTTTCCATGCATTTTGTACGGAAAAACAATAAATCAATAACACACAAAATTAATGTACTTTGTGTTACGTTAAAAAATCAAAAATAGTGAATCAACCTCACTAGCCAATAAATGGTCAACTTTTCGTCGTTTACTTTTCAATATTTCCATACTGGCGCTACTTGAAGGGATGCTTGAACACAGATCTCACATACACACCTTACTTCGCTCGTGTTTCGGACGGCACTGAGAGTTCCTATGCTTACCCACACATTCGCAACGTGTTTGTATACTAGAGCAAGCGTCGCGTTCGTGAGATTAAAGTAATGTACTAAATAAACATATAAATATCAATGACTCGTGAACAAATGCTCGTATTTATTATACATACAAGCAACATTCGAATTACTATATAGCCTGTATAGAGTAGCCTGTATAGCAAGGTGTACAGACCACTCGATCAGCCTTATTAAATAAAGATAATAATGTTTAATTATTTAACCCATTGCTTGATACCATATTATTGAAGAGTTGTAATATTTATTATCTATCAACTTTTGATGAAGTACTTGACTGCAATCTTGTGTTCTGAAATTACAAAAGGTGGTACCGCCAAAAAGGGGGCACTAGACCGATCGAGTTTCCTAACGCCTCAGTGACGATATATAGGGATGAGGAGCGAGTGCACCTACCTTGACAATGCTGTCTTGGTGTGAGGACCGTGGTCTACGGGTTTCACGAGGTGTGGAGCAAGTCGCACGCTCTTCTCGCCGGCCGGCTTCTTCTTCAACGGTGCCGTTTAGCGTTGGTGTTATGTTACAAGGACACAATGTCACTGCTATTATGCACACGAATGTTGATTATTCGCGGGAGAGTTTATATGTACCCTGGACGAATCACAAGCACTTATTTATCTAGTGGATTTCAAGTTCCAGGGGGATCACTTATTCAGTGCGCGGTAAGTAGCAAGAAAGACGCCATACTACTACTGGCGCTGAGATCGCGCGCGGAGCAGAGGTGAAACAAAATTAGGTGCACTCAATGGATAGTGGGCGGGAAAGAATGAGGCGTTAGTTCGTCTATCCTTCGTTCGATGGCGCTAACAAAAGGACTCGCTTTATTTTTTCCTGTTTAATCGTGATCTCAAAATTTTTACCACCTTATGGTTTCTAATTGCCATGAATCTATGTCACAGGGTCGATGGTATAATTTGATAAGACACAGGGCATGAATTTTTTCACTCACGAAATCGGTCGCATTAGGATGGTTATCTGGGATAAAGAAAACCTTTTTCGTAAAAAAATTTCAAAATATTATCTTTCATAGAAACGAGACCAAAAATATATTATAATATGAACAATAAACATGAATCTATTTTGTTTGTATTTGTGTTTCAATACAAATATTTTTATATATGATCAAACGAACTTACCAAGTGAAGTTCGATCCATATTATATGAGTTGCTTCATTCGAAGATATAGACATAACCAGGTAGTCCTCTTATCCTACAAGGCAACGTCGCTTATTAAGAGTATTTACACTGATTTCCGGTCCGTGCCGGAACTACGAGTATTTAAAAATTTCTTATTTTTACACACAGGAAATAAGGAAATTTACAATTTTAAAAGTACATTTTTGACTAGCCGTTACTCGTTACCCGCGCTCCGATGTCACCTCATTTTTTCAGAGAGCCTAAGCAAAACTCTGGGTAATTAAGGGTGGGGCGGGTGTCTATATCTTCGAATGAAGCAACTCATATAATATGGATCGAACTTCACTTGGTAAGTTCGTTTGATCATATATTATATTTCGTTGCTTCATTCGAAGATATAGACATAACCAGGTAGATGTTCAGAGACGTCAATGAAAGAGTTTTGCTATATTTTTAATATCAAGATAAGGAATTTGTTAAATAAAGTTAAAATGTATATTTAATTAAACTACATTTAATCAAATCAATGTTCTATTACTCATATTGGCTACCGCGATACATTCACTGGGACGCCCGCCTTGGCGTTGACGGATGACGTCACTGGTAAAGGACCGCCTCGGCGGCGGAAGACTTCACTAAGACACCGGTCTCGTCGGTGGCCGTTGACGACACTGGTAAAGGCCCGCCTCGGTTGCGGCTGACGTCAGTAAGACGCCCGCCTCGGCAGTAGCACTTGACGTCGCTGGTAAAGGCACGCCTCGGTGTCAGTGACGTCACTGAGACGCCCTGCCTCGGTGGCGGCAGACATGGCGGCTGCTATGAGCGCCGAACATCGCCGCATCAACGCCGCACTCGCCAGGGCGTGATTGATCCAACGGCCAATGCAACGCCAAGTGGCAGCTTTGTGTGCTTGTCTGGAATAAACAAATTTTTTAATAACATTTGACCTCAACTTTGAGTTTATCTGTTCCTTGAAAGAATTCTTAATGGGGCCTGATCCTTTAAAGTTTTAGCCGAGCATATACCGGGCTTTTCTTTACAAATAAATTGAACCCCTATAGGTTTTGAAGAAGTTGACATTCAATATAATATATGAAAAGTTTGTAATTTATGTGCCGTGCACAAAATTTTATATTTGGGTACCTGTGTTACTTCTTTTACAATATCCTTAATTATATTTTAGTGATAGTATATATGTATATAGATATTTTGTTAGAATAGTTTGTGATCTATTAAAGAAACAGTATGTGTCTCAGGTGTGGTACCTATCTTTCAGTTAGCAATAGCATGTGTACGGTCGGTTAAAATTATTGGAACCGCATGGTCGGAATGAGTATGGAGTAAAAGCGGCACTATGGATCCAGGACTGGTCTACAAAATTATCATTACAACTTAAAAGAGACATGATACTGTCTGTGTGTGCGGCCTGCCGGGACAACTGTAAGCCGGCCCGGTGCTTGCTCTACAGGCCTGAGTCAACAAACACTCATTATTTTCACAGTCAGAAGCATTTTATTCGGCAATGTAATCCAAGGATGTGAGGGTCAGTAAGGGAATATTGAAATTCCCGATGATTTATCAGCTATGATTTTCTCTATACTTTGACCCGTGAAGGGGCAGGCCTCCTTCGGGTACTCGATTTTTTGTACTTTCGTTTGAAAATCCTCTCAAGACAATTCCAGTTCTGGATTATGTCTTCCACATTTAAAGACTGCTTCAGTGTTATCCCAAGTGATAAAGTAAGATGCGAACAACTAGATGTTATGCTCTTTACCATTGCCAAATAATTATTTATAAATATTGGTACCCTCACACCTATTATCTAGCCCAAAGTAAGCATCATTAAGAGATTGTGTCAAGGATACTAGATAACGGAGAAATAATAATATGTAAATAAATATTAAATATTAGAAATATACTAAATGGGTTGGCTGGAAGAGATCTCTTTTAGAGATAAGTCCATCCAAGTAAACTTCCTATTACATGTAACTTACTGTGTAAGTACATCTAAAGTGCAATAAATAGTATTTATTATAAATAAACATAAAAATTGTTAAATAAACATTAACTATTTAAATTGCGTGGAATAGCTGTGGCGGTATTATCAATACGTAATAGTATAGCAGTGATTTTTATTTACATAGAAAAATATCAAAATAAGAAAAATTTCACGTCCTGGGGCGGGAACATAGACATCATTATCTGTTTTTCACACATTTATAGTGATGTTAAAAAAATTAAGAATAGTTATTTTACGTTTAAATTTAGTACCGAAAGACACTTCTAACGGCTCTAAATGATTTACGTGAAACGCTTACTTATTCAGTACCTATCTTTCCAAAGTCTATTCGCAATTAGCTTGTGACACCATTCCTCAGCCTGAGCGTGATGTGCCAGTAAAAAACATGTAATTCTTAATAAGTTTTTGTATCATAATTTGACTAATATTTATGACCTAGCTTTAAGACATTTATAATATAATACAACATGAGGCGACAGAGAATATGAATATTTTAAAGAGCTGAATGTTTTAGTCTCTCGAAACTTTTTATATAAAACCATCCGTTATTGTATGGCAGAGCAGGCTGCGCCAAGTGCGCGAATATACGAATAGCACACACGGGCAATTTTTTATTGACCAACTGTGTTACATATAGTATTACGTTTCTTTTCGGATAGTGACAATGTCATGTCTACAAGTGTCAATGACAAAACCTTACAAATTACAAATGTGTTGCGGTTGTATGTCCCTTTTATCGTTAGTTATTATGAAACTAGACATTCTAGGACTTGGTACAGTGCAGCGTACATTTTTTACCCATTCTTAGAAATCGGTCCCTATACACAAAATAACATCTAGATAGATGACAGAGGTAAATCCGCGTGAATGGAAAAGAATAATCAATTCTGTCCTTACTTTTCAAAATATTCTTGGACCTATCGATAATCAGTGATGTATTAAAATCATACGTGAGAATTCGCGATATTCCTTTTCTTATGGCAAATATTAAATATTTTGCGAGGGTGTTTTGCTATCAATATATAAAAGATATGATTTTTCTAGTCAATCACTGCTTGAAAACCGGTTTGGTTTTTGTTCTGGTCTGTGGTCCTCCATTTTTAAAATGTGACAACTTTACAAATTTGATAAAATTCTTTGTTTAGGACAAATTTAACAATTTTTTGTTCGGCGAAGGTGCCAAGAATATGTTCGAAATGTACTGATTATCACGGGACTCGCATAGCGATATCGTCCCCAATGTTACAGTTCATAAGCTACCTGCATCAGCTCCGTTTCCAACGGACTACATTTTGGTGTCGAAAATTGTTCGACTCGTGTCGACAAAGGTATAGGGACTCGTCGCGAATTCACTCTAGTACTTGTGTATTGAGTGAATGTTGCCCAGCAATAGTAAAATACATATTATAAATCTGGCGGCGTGTACCTGCGGTAGCGTCGCTGCTGGGCACGTGGCTGGCGGGGAGCGAGCCGGCGCGTGTGGCGGCGGGCGGCGGCCGCGGCGGCTGTGGCGGCGGCTCGGCCCTGGTCGTGCCCCCCCCTGGTCGCTTCGGACCGGGTAGGGCCGGAGAACTTTATTGAAACCTGCGGGCAGATATGGCCGTTATTGACGAGTTTTTTATTTTCAATTATTATGGCTTGGTTCCTATGACCTTCGAGCTATTGTTGGGTTTCGTTTTTCTTTATACCATAGGATATACTATGGTATTAACCAAAAGCAGTGGCAGCCATCTTGACATAAAATCTGGTTTAATAAGTATTGGGTCAATACTGCGAAATTTTGAGGAGCGCTTTGGTTTCGATTATGAAAACAAAGCAACTTTCGCCAAAGTCGATGCTGGGAGGGGCCAATCAAAAGTTTGTAATCTCGAGTATCTCCGTGCTTCGGAGGCACGTTAAGCAGTTGGTCCCGGTGGTTCCTGCGACCGCTTGAAACCACCAACCCGCCATGGGGCAGTGTGACAAACTCCTCATGTGTGGGAAGGCCCGTGTCCAGCAGGGAGGCGTATGAAGGCTGGTGATGACTGTAGGATCACGGCCGCGGAGAGCCTGCCAGGTTCGCCGGGCTTAGGTAAGGCACGTGGTCCCCCGCCCCGACGGCCGTGACTCTGGCTCGGGCGGCTGCGGCCGCGTGGCTAGCTCGGGCGACCAGCCGCGTGGATGGCTCGGGCGACCTCGACCGCGTGGCTCGCTCGGGCGACCGGCGGGCGGCGTGGATGGCTCGGGCGACCGGCCGCGTGGCCGAGGTGAGGTCGGCGGTCTCGTCGGCCCCACGAGGCTCGGCATCCACGGCGGGTGGGCATCCACGGGGGTGGGCATCCACGTTGGGTGGGCACGGATGGTCTGGGCCATCAAGTGATCGACTCACGGTCGAGCCTCGAATTTGACTCACGGCCAACTTTCGAGGTCTTACTGTTTTGTTTAACACTTGGTTAAACCGCAGGAAAATGCCACATTCAGTTGATAAGATTCGACTCACGGTCGAGCCTCGAATTTGACTCACGGCCAACTTTCGAGGTCTTATTGTTTCGAATAAACCGAAGTTTAGTCGTAGGAAAAAAGGCCACATTAAGTTGATATACTCACTCGTTTTTCCTAAGTCGGGGGTATCTGAATACACTATGACTCAGCGACGCTTTGGCGGCAGCTTATTCTTCAATCTTCCGATTGTTCCTCGTAGTATTACTATACTCTCTTCTTTTTTCTATTAGATATTATCACAACTTGGTACGTTTGAGTACAAGGAATTAAAAATTTAAAAATAACTAACTAAAAAACTAATATTTGATACGCAAGAGAGAGGGTACGAACGTTGCCTCGCTTGACAAAAGAATGAGGTGACATCGGAGCGCGGGTAACGAGTAACGGCTAGTCAAAAATGTACTTTTAAAATTGTAAATTTCCTTATTTCCTGTGTGTAAAAATAAGAAATTTTTAAATACTCGTAGTTCCGGCACGGACCGGAAATCAGTGTAAATACTCTTAATAAGCGACGTTGCCTTGTAGGATAAGAGGACTACCTGGTTATGTCTATATCTTCGAATGAAGCAACGAAATATAATTAAATGTCACTGTATCAGATTATATTTTAAATGTGCTAATTTTAAATTATTTACGAGGACGATCAACAAAAAATCAGAAACACTCTTTTAGTGAGCAGAGTTTCACAAAAAATATTAAAAATACAATGTATCTAGACTAAGACTAGACTAGAGAATCTAATTTGAATACTGATAAACATTTTTAGACTGCGATTGTACATCCTCTGGACTTATAGAGCTTAATAAAGAGAGTCCCCGGCTTAGTTAATGTCCCGGCCGAGGTTGTAGGGGCTGGGGTGTGTGTGGTGTGTGTGTATACTGACTGGTGTGTGGGCGCGGCGCCCTCGAGCAGCACGATGGTGGTGCGGCCGAGGTTGTAGGGGCTGGGGTGTGTGTGGTGTGTGTGTATACTGACTGGTGTGTGGGCGCGGCGCCCTCGAGCAGCACGATGGTGGTGCGGCCGAGGTTGTAGGGGCTGGGGTGTGTGTGGTGTGTGTGTATACTGACTGGTGTGTGGGCGCGGCGCCCTCGAGCAGCACGATGGTGGTGCGGCCGAGGTTGTAGGGGCTGGGGTGTGTGTGGTGTGTGTGTATACTGACTGGTGTGTGGGCGCGGCGCCCTCGAGCAGCACGATGGTGGTGCGGCCGAGGTTGTAGGGGCTGGGGTGTGTGTGGTGTGTGTGTATACTGACTGGTGTGTGGGCGCGGCGCCCTCGAGCAGCACGATGGTGGTGCGGCCGAGGTTGCCGGTGAGCGCCCACTGGTTGGCGCGCGAGGCGGACAGCGCGGCGTGCAGCGACGTGATCTCTGCCTCCAGCTTGAGCCCCGACAGCGAGGCCAGCAGCCGCGTGCGGTGGATGCGCGCCGCGCCCACCAGCACGAGCGCGCCGCCCGCCCGCGACCGCGCCGACGCCGACGCCGCCCCGCCGGCAACCACCCCACCACCGCCGCCCCCGCCCCCGCCCCCGCCCCAGCCGCCCGCCACGGAGAACCTGCGCAACAGACACACCGCTCACTACGCTAGTCGATGTGAAGAGTTGAAAGAGAGTTGAGTTGTGAGAGTTGAGTTGTTGAGTTGAGTGATGTTGAAAGTTGAAAGTTGAAGAGGAAAGCGTACAGCATTCCATGTTCTCATAAAGAGGCTGCACGCTCTTCATAGATTTTCTTATGTCATGTTGACATTGGTGTTGTAGAAAAATAAGTGTGGTTCTTGTCAAGTGTGAATAAAACAAATAATTTATATATTCCCAAGTTTACTTATTAAATATCAATCACCTTTCCGATCTCTTAAAACTTAACAGTCGACTCCTCCCCGCCCGCTCCCACCTAATGGTCCATTTACACGCAATAAAATCAACTAAAAGAATCCAATGTTGGCATCACTTACATAGGAATTGCATAAACCCAATGCAGTGAATTGTCACTATTTCACCATCATCATCATATCAGGCGAAAGATGCCAACTACTGGACATGGGCTTCCCCCAAAGGATCTTGAAACCAATCGATCCTGCGATAGCCGCATCTATCGACTTCCGCGACTCTCAGCGACGATCTAGTGAGGGCTACCAACGCTGCGTCTCCCGGTACGCGGCCGCCACTCGATGATTTTGCGCTCTAACCTTAGGCAGTCCTTCTTGCAACATGGCCTGGCCTGCCACTTAAGGCTCCCAATTCTTTGGGTTATATAGGCGACCTTCATTCTTCTACAGATCTCATAATTTCTAATTCGTTTACACACTATTTGTCACTTGATTGCTTCGCGTGTAAATGGTCAATAAGTCTGCCGCCATAATAATAACGTTAACAAATTAATAGTTGCTAAGTCCCAGCAGCTCGAGGTAAGATAGCCAGTTCCTGTGTGGTTGAGAAATCCGTGTTTAGCTCGCTTCCATCTTCAGCCTTGTCATCACTTACCATCAGATAAGATGAAGGCCAAGAGCTACCTCATTCAAAATAAAAAAAGAACATTGATTGCTATTTGTAAGCAATCACACACCAGCAAATATTTATTGGGTGTGAAAAGCTTCAACATCGAAGACAAAAAATGCAATTTCTGGGTCATAAATCGCAATCAGGTGTCGCTTAATTTACTTAGTATTTGATTTTATATGTAACCACGAGACTACTATGCACAGTGTGAAAATTATCTCTTAACTAACTTAACCTAAAACGAATGCATTACCAAAAAATCGTTTTGCTGTCAGCAAATCAACTTTTAAAAAAACTTTTCAAACCACAATAGAAAAAAAACTTGATCCAATCTTAATTTTCCTTTTTCCTCTCCTTTTTGCAGATTTCTCATTTTAATATCATTCAACAACAAAATAAATAAGTTCCAGCTACAATACCTGTGCGTGATGGTCTCGGCGTCGGGCATGTTGGCGTACAGATCCAACAGTTGGTACACGGTGCGCCAGCAGCGCGGGGCTAGAACCTTGTCATCGGCGGAGGCGGGGCCGGGGGCGGGGCCAGCGGCGGGGGCGGGGCCAGCGACGGGGGCGGGGGGCGGGGTCACGCCCGCCGGGAACATCGGCGTGTGCGCGCCCTCGTTCAGGGAGCTGTAGCCTACGACATATAACCAAACTGTCGTTCAAGCTCTGTTATAGCTCCGCACAAAGAAAGTAAAAATATCAGAACAGTATTGTCAAACTCTTACCATAAATATGGAACATCATTCAATATTGTTTTAAATAAAAATGTATTCTAAAGATTATAAAATTCTTTATAAATCACTGCCAAGTATCTGATATTAGTTGAATCAATTGCTTTTAGCATGAATAAATTCCATCATCATACCTATCCTGATTTACAAAATTCTTTTTTAGATATTCATTTTGTAAAAAGCAATGAAAAGGCTTCTCTTATAACTAATAAAATGGACTATGTCGACTTTCGTACAGGAAATATTTATTAACAAATTATGCAGTCTTGTGGGATGGTGGTATTATTTGTCCACCACTAATATGGGGCCACTAAAAATCATTACTGTTACCATGACATTAAGCTGAGCGATTGCCATTTTAGTTGCAGATTGCTAAATCTTATTTCATGGTTTTTTTTTTTTTATTTTTGTTATATCTTTGCACTTAGTAAACGTTATGAAAGTGATGATATCATTAAGAAACGGACATATGATACACATTTAGTAAAGGAGGATTCCATACCAAGCTTTCCCTTGACGCTTTTCCCCGTGGACCTGAGCTTCTGCGCGAAGGACTGCGGGCGCGGGCGGGGCGCGGGGGCGGCCGGACCTACGGGCCCCACAGAACCCGCGGGCCCCACAGACCCCGCGGGCCCCACAGACCCCGCCAGCCCCGTCCCTACGGCCTCGACAGGCAGCGGCTCCCACTTGGGCTCTAGAGTGCTGTACTGCGAGTCCTTGTCCAAGGACGTCACACTCACTAAATTCTCTCTAAAGTCTGACACTGAAACAATAATTATATTGAAGAAAATTTGAGCTTCACGATGGAAAATATGGCCCTCGAGGGCAAAGAAGAATTAACAAAACGAAGAATATTTTACCTGACGAAGAAGTGTGCTTGTTTTGCCGATGCGATATCTTCGTTTGACTGCGTAGTTCGATTTGCGTGTCCTTCACGTTCTGATACATATTACTGATCTGATGCAGTAGTCGCAGCAGCGGCATGTTAACCTAAACAACATTTTTAATTACCATTTAAACCATTTAGACATTAAGAATTATGAAAGCTGAATATTTAAACTTGTAATGATACCTGTTGTGATATGAACCGCACGCTAATGTTAAAGTTGATCATGGTACTGATATGTTTCTTGAGCTGTCCGCGCGAAATGTACAGAACGTTCTGCCGCTGGATGAGGTCGTCGACGGCCATGTCGGCCACCTTCTT
Organism: Nymphula nitidulata; assembly: GCA_947347705.1. Taxonomy (NCBI): domain Eukaryota; kingdom Metazoa; phylum Arthropoda; class Insecta; order Lepidoptera; family Crambidae; genus Nymphula; species Nymphula nitidulata. The sequence goes on from OX374618.1 coordinate 2,505,258, forward strand.
CAGGTCCACGTCGATGGAAACCTTCTCGCACAGGAACGCAGGGGTCTCGGACGGGATGTCCATGTGGGTGGGGTTACCTACACCAAATCATATTTTATTGGTTACAAATCATGAAATGTTTACGTATGTTTTAAGTTACAATAAATTGTCAAACTTACTTAGATTCAGACGATAGTAGCTAACACTTAATTTGAATAGCGCTAAATCTAAATTAAAATTCAGTGTATCTGGTTCTCTCAATATGAATACAAAAGGGCTGGCTGTCATTGTTTGACATTTAGAAAAGAGCGTTCAGCTTACGACCTAATTGAACGAGAGAAAATGCATGGTTGTTTATGGTTTTCATATAAGCTATCTAAATTAATTTGACGGTTCTTATTGAATTATTGCTATCTTTTTCCTACACATATTGAGAGAAAGGGATAGAGTTAGATAGTGTGATAGTGATAGAGTCTAATTCATTATTATTTGTTGAAATAAAACCACTCTACCGGATTCAACTCGTTTCATAGCAGAAGACTGAAGATGAACTATTATCCGAATAAGTTATTTTCTCCTTTCAGTTCAGAATATGTCAACTTTTTTAAATATTACCAGAAATCTTAAGGTCCAGAGTAATCTAGAGCGTCATTACATTCGGAGAGCTCAACCTTCGGACGAGATGGTAAAGCCATCCAATAAAAATGGAGGAAGTTATTAAATATAATAGATGAATTTAGGGGAAATATTTTGTTGGACGGTATGGGGCCATTGGATCCGTGGGGGAGGCTTATGCCCAGCAGTGGGCGTCTCTCGGCTGAAATGATGTTGATGATGATGATGATGGGGCCATTGATAGAATTAGGAAAATTTCTAGAGAGCTATTTTAGAAGAGAGAGAGAGAATGTATTAGTATAAAGAATGTTAAAATCAAATGATAGCATAGATATCGAGCGTCATTGAAAAGAGCCCAATAAAAAAAATACAAGCAGCTTTGCAAGTCTCGTTGGTGTTCCCTGCTGTCACATAGTACTCGCTAGAAGAAGTGAGAGCAATGATGGTGTACCGTTTGCCTTCCGTCACAAGATAGTACTCGCTAGAAGTGAGAGCAATAATGGTGTACCTTTTGCCTTCCGTCACAAGATAGTACTCGCTAGAAGAAGTGAGAGCAATGTTGGTGTACCTTTTGCCTTCCGTCACAAGATAGTACTCGCTAGAAGAAGTGAGAGAAATGATGGTGTACCTTTTGCCTTCCGTCACAAGATAGTACTCGCTAGAAGAATGAAGAGCAATGATGGTGTACCTTTTGCCTTCCGTCACAAGATAGTACTCGCTGGAAGAAGTGAGAGCAATGATGGTGTACCTTTTGGCTTCCGTCACAAGATAGTACTCGCTAGAAGTGAGAGCAATGATTGTGTGTTGTACCTTTGGCCTTCTGCGCGTGATGGCGGCGCTCCCTGGCGGCCAGGTCGGACACGACGATGTCGATGCGGAACGCGTCCAGCCACGCCAGCAGCGACAGCTTGGAGCCCAGCGACTCCAGCGCCGGAGCCACCCCGCCCGCGCCCTGAGACTCGCCTGCACAACAACATCACAATACTCCTTACGCGTTAACGCAAACTCCAACATTTAATGCAACCCCTAACGTTATAAACGAGATTATACAAGCGAAAATGTTCTGGTATTATACCAAAATGATTCCTTTCAAATTCAAACTTATTAAACGCTGGTTTGACTTGACTCCCTAAAACCACTGCATCGTCCTTTTAAACTTTTTGTTAAAATTGTATGAATTGTAATTAGTGTAGAAGAAACCAATTTTCTTGATACCCTTTAAGTGAAAACTTCAATAGTATTTTGTTATTTTTCAGATTATGTAAGTTTTCCAAATAAAATAAAATCATAAGTTTATCAAACCGCGTCAAGCTCCCGAAAATCTTATGACAATCAAAAACCAATTTTGTCTGAAATCTGTGGCTTGACAGGCTATAGAACCCGTTGGGCACAGCGAAGACAAATGAGAGGGTAATCATAAACATAATGTAGGCTTCGCTAGAGCAAAGGCGTTTGTATAAAGTATTTTCATTATAATTTTCACAAATTATGCAACCTAAACAGGAGTCTAACAATGCAATATTTTAGGTGACAAATTTTTACATTTTGTTTTCATAGGGATGGTGACTGGATTGAAATTAAAATGTTGACGCAATGTAATAGTTTTTATGATACGAATCCTAAAAAACACAACTGTATTATTACGGAATTCTAAAAATACAAGTCAAGTGACAACGAACACCTATCTCAGTGTATGGCGTCAATTATTATTAGCATCAGACGCTGTCTTTTGACCAAAACCATCTTAATCACCATAGCAACCTTTCAGTGCTTGTTAACAAGTGACGTCACATGTACTGGCGTTTTGGAGCGAAATTTGAAACGGAATTTAGGATAAGTACAGGATTTTTTAAACATTCATCATATTAAAATATATATATAACTATTTCGGGCCATAATTGGTACTTTCACACGAAAAGAAACACTTTCCCAAAATTTGTCAATATCCCTATTGCAAAGTATATTAAAGAGTATATAGAGGTTGACATTCCGTAGAGCGTACCTTGCGTGACCTGGTGCGGAGACACGCCGAGCGCGGCCAGGAAGGGCTGGAACACGAGGTGCGCGTCCAGCAGCATCAGCGAGCCCTGCAGCGGGTACAGGCTGCACGCCGGCATCGCCGCCGCCACCAAGCGCGGGTTCAGCTTCGACGCCGGCATCATCGGCTTCTTGCTCTTCGACTCCTAAACAAACATCTCTAACATTAAATGCAGTTCTTCCCGGCACAACTTTGCCGAGCATGTGGAGCCAGGAATCGTTGGAACACCTTTTGTGTCAAGCTCATGCCCTGGGTAGAACCGGAATGAATATTGTGGCATTGGCCTATCTAAAGAGCACTACAGACTATTTTTGCCCAGAAATATATTGAGGCTTATGGCAGCTATACATATCCTAGACACGGGAAGAGTGAAAAGGCAGAAGAGGCATATAAGTCTCTGAAAGATCGAGGTGCACCGCGACATTGGTCATGGCCCCACTTTGTGATAAGATAAATATCGCATTAAAAGCAAAACAGTGATACATTGGGATTAAAAATTATGACTACTTATCTAATTAAATTTTTAAAACTGATCATCATTTTGATAGCTGTTGATCTGAAACGCGGAATACACCAAATACTACCAAAAAACTAATAGTCTGACAACTTTGCATGCACTATTAGTTTAAATTAAAACTATTTAGAAAGATGAATACATACCAGTTTAATCGGATCCTGCTTGGCCATCCACTGATAAAGATCCTCCCTGGCGCGATCGTTTCTGACGTTTTCGTCACTGCCATGTGGGGAGTAGAGCGATGGGTTTGATCCTACAGTCGGCAGTTCTTCCTTCAAGGTTCCGTAGTCTAAACATTTAAAAGTAATTCTGTAAATAAACTTCATATAACCAGGTAGTACATTTTACAAGTGATTACAACAAAAATTAGTTACAACACAGCAGCAATTCTTAGGTGAAATTACAAATTAAAATACGTTCGAATCGGTTGAAAGGCATCGTGAGCGCGTTCATAAATCCAGTCAGAGTGCAAGCACTATAAATCGCAGAGCTTGTAACAGAACGGACTCTAAATGAGCGTGATTGTGTTGTTCTATGTTATCCTGTGAAGTGTTAGCGTACAGGGGCAGTACTCACTAGCAATGGCGTCATCCTGGAAGGGCGTCTTGCGTGTCGAGAATGGCAGCGAAGGGAACACTAGGCTCGCGCGACTGCTCTGCGCGCCGCGAACTACATGACATGATACCAGGCTATTACCGGGGAACTTAGTGCGGACGGGTGCTCGGTATTAATAACATAATCCAATGAGTAAAATAAACTAAGTGCGTCTGCTTAGTATTTTAATAACAACAACCAGTTTTAATCCCCGTTAAATAAAAATATTTTGATCTGGTCTACCTGCGGGCCCGCCTAACTGCATTGGTATTGTTTATGACGTCACGTTGTAATTTTGAAAGAGATATTGGCATAATTTATAGAAATAACAGTCTGTTTTTTACAAATTACTCATTGACTATCCTCTTCGTGACTTTATTAACGTGCGGTCAATGCCATATCGCTTTCAAAATGACAATGTGACGTCATAAACAATACAATTGTTCATACCAATGCAGTTAGGCGCGAAACACATAGAAAAGGCGTAAGGCGAAGACATGGCGCAGACAAATTGCCGCTTCAAGACGTTTCAATACAAAATGTAGGTAGGCGACACGTTGTGAATTATAGTCAAGCGGCGTGGCGCAGGCGCGTCGTTACGTCGCCTGTTCCGCGTCGCTAGCAGTCGCGACTGCTAGCGATGCGCAAGCAGCACATCGTTTGATATACAGTAAGAGCAGAAAAATGCGTGACGATATTGAATTTAATTTACAGTTTTGCGAGATAATTGAACAATATCCAGCTCTTTACGATCATACTAAGCCGGAGTACAGTAATAAAAATGAACAAGATAAAATATGGAGAGAAATAGGATTAAAAGTCGGTGCAACAGATAAGTACTATATTTTAATTTATTAATTATGTCTATTTTGAAATGGAATCGGAGATTGAGTTGTCATGTATGTTGTAAGATATTCTCTGATGATTTTTGGATCGTCCATTGTTTGTTGCACGTTAATGTTTGTTCCTATTAAACAGTTATTAAAACGTGGAAATCGTGGAATTAGCCTGCGTAATGACTCTTTGTGGCGTGTCTCTTTGATTTAATTTAAATCGCGTCCGTGCCTTATCTGTTCCACGCCTGCTCTGCGCCTGCGCCGTGCCTTCGCCTTACGCCGTTTCTGTGTTTCGCGCCTTAGGCAGTCACACCGCTGGTAACGCTGCTCAATAAATTTTTGATACTTTAGTCAGAATAGACTAACCGTAAAAAATACAAAAAAAACGATATCTCATGATAATATTAATTAAAATTCTACATACTTATTATGTAAACTACATAGTGAACGATAGTTTACTGAATAAGTACAACGGCGAAACCAGCAATACGTAACATTATTTTGCATTGGATAGAAGTCGACAAAAATTTATTTAGGTAAAATAGGGATAGTAAATCACACAGTAGGAATACAACAATGAACTACACACACAGTACACAAACAACACCATGCATTAAATAAATAAAATGTAACCACACATTCACATTTTTTTTTAAATTATAGCACAAGAGTTGATAACCATTATTTAATGTTGATAGGATTTAACTCGTGATGCTCGTCAAACAGGCAATATATAAAATACAAATATATAAGTCGTAGCATTCCTTTGGAACTTGAAAGTGAATATGCAACAGTAACAAACAGATGAACCACCTAATGGTGATACCTACCCCGACGCACGCAAGAGGGTCTACCACCAAGTTATAAGTAAAGTGAGAAAGAAATATTATGAAGATCGCTTTTATAAGACACGAAACAACTAAAGGGATTGCTAAAATAAAGTAATATAAGCAGGTTTATAGTACCACCACGTTTGATTAGTTATATCGAGCAAACGCGGAAAAATAATAATGAAGTAATAAATAGCATTCGGTCTATCGACTTATTTTAAGAAGATTCAATGAATAACGTGGTCGCACCTTACAGGGTGGCACATTTAAATCGGTCAGTATGGGAAAGTCTGAATCTATAAGACATAATAAAATATAAAAAAAATAATAAGATTCCCGAGTTTATTCGTAACAATACTGAAATATCAACTTTCAAAAAGGGTCTCCATTGTTTTCTGGTCCAAAAATCTTATTACACTATTAATGAGTTCTTAACTGACACATCGATATAGATTCAATTAAAGACATAGTAGTACATCGTAGCATTGTTCGATTTGTTAAAGGCCAATAAATGTAGGAAACTGTTGTGTATTAAAATTCAATGGTTATAAATTATATATTGCAGTGCCCTCACAGGCCTCATGTGGCGAACGAAACATATGTATGTAAGTACACTGTAAGATCATTGTAACGACATGAGCAATAAATGAATAAATGAAATAAATGAAAAATCTACTCTTAGGAACCATGTCATCGATTTTAGTAATAATAAAAACTAAAAACTGCATACATTTAAAAAAAACGTGTACTCAGCTCGGGAATCGAATCCGGACTTTTTGAAAAATAAAACTAACTATTTCTGTTTAGATATCGATTGTGTAAGTCTTAAGCAGTAAACGTTACTATGAAACATGATGTCTAAAATGAATAAAATGCATTGTTTTCATATCCTTTAATTTATTTTAGTTTATAAACAGAAATATTTAGTTTTATTTTTCAAAAAGTCTGGGTCCGATTCCCGAGCTATGTACAAGTTTTTTCAAAAATGTATGAATGTAGTTTTTATTGTTACTAATATCGATAACATGGTTCCTAAGAAGAGATTTTCGTATGTCTTATAGTTTCAGACTTTCCCATACTGACCGATCTAAATGTGCCACCCTGTATATTCAAGCAGTTTGTATACAAGGCTCACACGTTCCAAGAGCGTCAACACATAAACAGTTTATGTACGAACCGGACGGCGGCGTGGATGGGAACGAGTGCGGACGATGACTAGCGACCGCCGGCGCTTCACCACAAACGAAAAACGTTATTACAGTACCCAATTAATATTTTTGCGTCTATATTGTGTCATATTATATCAATAAAGTTCGGAGTCGAATAAACGGAAGGAAAGGCAAGTAAACCCTAGAGCCATCAGATGAACTTATTTCTACATCTCGATTTATAATTACTTGGAATGGAAGCATTAGATTTTCGAGTTAAATTAATTCATCATGCTACAGTCGCTGTAGAAAGCGTGTAGATTCATGTCAATATTAGAAGATTACAATTCATTTTGGATAACATAATATTTTTCAATAGAAAAACCATGAAAAGAAAGTGTTAAATATTTTTTTAAAGATATTTAGAATAATTTATGAACTATAAAATAGACTTGTCCTAGTGTAGGATCCGCTTTTACAAATAGAAAGAGTATTTTTACAAATACCGCCATTATGGTTTAGTTATGCTATACTTTTTAAATATATTGTTAAACCACTCGCAATACAATATATTTATTTTCTACTCTTGGGTTTTTCTAAATAAAAGTGATCCAGCGTTATGAATGGACAAAGTTTATATGACACCAAAATTATTTACGAAAAAATAAGTTCACAACTAACCGGTACAACATACAGACTGGACTAGTAACAATATAAATAAAATATAACCATCAACGTAACAAAATTAATATGAAAGGTAAGCGTTTTGCGGCAAATTGACAAAACAAATATATTGTGCAGATAAAAAAAAATCGTGTACATACGTCGATAAGATTGTAAATATTTTTTTTATTAAATTATGTAATTTTATAAAAGGACTCACACACACACAAACACACATTCAAATGTTATATTCATCCTTCAGAGACTTATCCGATATGCATTGTACTGACGATAAAACTCTCATTTGCTTTATTTCATACATTTCATCGACGGCCGAATTAGTGTCAACTTACCAGGAATATTCATTTTATCAGAGTTCATATCTAGCAGCAGACAGTTCTCATCTAACGCTTCGCTGTCTAGTGGGTACTCCTGCCATCCTTCTACCGAATCCTAAAAAAGAAAGTTTTCATATGAAGAACTATTATCAAGAGATGAAACACTGTATCTGCATCAAAGCAAACAAACTCGTACCTCAAGTAAGTCGGGTAGCGCAAAAGTCACGTTGAGAGGTTTCATCACTTTGCTCTTATAGTTATGTTCAAGCAGAAGCGGCGTGTAGAGTATGTTCTTCCATTGACGACTGAGGACAATCACTCCCTGGAAAAAAAATTAGATAAAGAGCACATCAAAAAAAGCGTTAGGTTTCTGATGAAGCAGCTGTCAGTCACTAAAGAAGATAACATTATTATCAAGCAGATTTCACATCTTGCTTATAGTGTCAGATAGTTCTGTGCCTCAAGTGTAAGGTTTACGTCAAACGTAATGACCATCTCAATCGTATGGACTTCATGATAAAAACCGTGTTTCCAATACCTCACAACAGAGATGCTGTTGTTGTTTTCATATGATTTGACAGCTGAACAAAAGCCTGATCTAACTTTATAAACGTTATAAACAAGTCACAATCACAATTAGGGCCTCGGATCTAAACGACAGATATTTCTAAATGTCGCAAATGGTAAAATTGGCGTGTAAGAGGGCGAAAGTACTATCTAATGTATTTTTATTGCACTTTATGCTGCCTGCTTGTCTCTCTCATCTACGGATTGGCTGGAAGGTATCACTTTTAGAGATAACACCACCCTTTCGAATTTCCTATTACATTTAATTTAGTATGAATATGCGTGTGAAGTGTAATAAAAAGTATGTCGACGGCGAAGTGCCATTACCTTCTAGATGTCATGGACAACATTTCACGCAAAGTGATAAAAAACCGTTGAATTGACGTAAAATAGAATTTAGTTAAACGTAATAGGAAGTGTAAGGTGGTGTGTGTGTAGAGTACGGCGGACTTGTCTGAGCGTGGACAGCGAGGGCAGGTGTCGCTGGGCGAGGTCGGCCTGCACGGCGGCGGCGTCGGCGTCGGCGTGTGACGTAAGCCGTATACGTGACAGCATGTAAGGTGGTGTGTGTGTAGAGTGCGGCGGACCTGTCTGAGCGTGGACAGCGAGGGCAGGTGTCGCTGGGCGAGGTCGGCCTGCACGGCGGCGGCGTCGGCGTCGGCGTGTGACGTAAGCCGTATACGTGACAGCATGTAAGGTGGTGTGTGTGTAGAGTGCGGCGGACCTGTCTGAGCGTGGACAGCGAGGGCAGGTGTCGCTGGGCGAGGTCGGCCTGCACGGCGGCGGCGTCGGCGTCGGCGTGTGACGTAAGCCGTATACGTGACAGCATGTAAGGTGGTGTGTGTGTAGAGTGCGGCGGACCTGTCTGAGCGTGGACAGCGAGGGCAGGTGTCGCTGGGCGAGGTCGGCCTGCACGGCGGCGGCGTCGGCGTCGGCGTGTGACGTAAGCCGTATACGTGACAGCATGTAAGGTGGTGTGTGTGTAGAGTGCGGCGGACCTGTCGGAGCGTGGACAGCGAGGGCAGGTGTCGCTGGGCGAGGTCGGCCTGCACGGCGGCGGCGTCGGCGTCGGCGTGTGACGTAAGCCGTATACGTGACAGCATGTAAGGTGGTGTGTGTGTAGAGTGCGGCGGACCTGTCTGAGCGTGGACAGCGAGGGCAGGTGTCGCTGGGCGAGGTCGGCCTGCACGGCGGCGGCGTCGGCGTCGGCGTGTGACGTAAGCCGTATACGTGACAGCATGTAAGGTGGTGTGTGTGTAGAGTGCGGCGGACCTGTCTGAGCGTGGACAGCGAGGGCAGGTGTCGCTGGGCGAGGTCGGCCTGCACGGCGGCGGCGTCGGCCTGCAGCGCGTGTCTCAGCAGGACGCCGCACAGCTGCAGCGACGGCTCCTCGCGCAGCTGCCGCGCCATCGGCGTGTGCCGCCCGTACCGACTCTGCACAGTACAACATATGTTGATTTCAAAATCATATAATAATTAAATTAATATAAGGTAATTTAATGTTATAGTCCCATTGCTAGGCAGTGGGCACAGGCCTTCCTACATTGGCAAAACACATGATCAGCTTGTTTTTTAAAACCAGAGCGCTCAATCCACTGTGTTACCTAGCTCCTCCATCATCAATGTTACAAAGATCGGTGATAATTTATTAGTCTCGCTGCATCCAATGATAACACAATCATCATCATCATCTATACAATAATAACACAATACACAATTTTAATCGGATATAAAAAAAATTACAACTGGTGAGTAGTTGATCATTTCCCATTGCTTATGGTGTTGTTAGCGCCATAAAAGATCCTGAAAAATGGTACTTCTACTTGAAGCAACTTAAATAAAGAATAAATGGAAGCAAATCACTGTTATGTTAGAACGAGTGATGAGCAAGAAAGGTAACGAGTGTAAGGAATATACCTATACAAAATGACATCATGTATTCTTTATCTAATTTGGCTCAAGTATATGTGCGTTATCTAAGTCTATGTACATAATACGTGATTGGGGCCGTCTAAGATCAAAGTCGCATTATGCTGTGGGCACGCTAACATTTTGTCGTGCTGAAGATGTACTCCTGAGCCCTGCCGGCGCCGGCGTTACCTTGGGCAGCGTGTGGTGCGGCGCGAGTCCAGCGCGGCGGCCATGAGGCTGGCGGCGGTGGCGGTGAGGCGGTACCTTGGGCGGTGGGGGTGAGGCGGTACCTTGGGCGGTGGCGGTGAGGCGGTACCTTGGGCGGTGGGGGTGAGGCGGTACCTTGGGCAGCGTGTGGTGCGGCGCAAGTCCAGCGCGGCGGCCATGAGGCTGGCGGCGGTGGCGGTGAGGCGGTACCTTGGGCGGTGGGGGTGAGGCGGTACCTTGGGCGGTGGCGGTGAGGCGGTACCTTGGGCGGTGGGGGTGAGGCGGTACCTTGGGCAGCGTGTGGTGCGGCGCAAGTCCAGCGCGGCGGCCATGAGGCTGGCGGCGGTGGCGGTGAGGCGGTACCTTGGGCGGTGGGGGTGAGGCGGTACCTTGGGCGGTGGCGGTGAGGCGGTACCTTGGGCGGTGGGGGTGAGGCGGTACCTTGGGCGGTGGGGGTGAGGCGGTACCTTGGGCGGTGGCGGTGAGGCGGTACCTTGGGCGGTGGGGGTGAGGCGGTACCTTGGGCGGTGGGGGTGAGGCGGTACCTTGGGCGGTGGCGGTGAGGCGGTACCTTGGGCGGTGGGGGTGAGGCGGTACCTTGGGCAGCGTGTGGTGCGGCGCAAGTCCAGCGCGGCGGCCATGAGGCTGGCGGCGGTGGCGGTGAGGCGGTACCTTGGGCGGTGGGGGTGAGGCGGTACCTTGGGCGGTGGCGGTGAGGCGGTACCTTGGGCGGTGGGGGTGAGGCGGTACCTTGGGCAGCGTGTGGTGCGGCGCAAGTCCAGCGCGGCGGCCATGAGGCTGGCGGCGGTGGCGGTGAGGCGGTACCTTGGGCGGTGGGGGTGAGGCGGTACCTTGGGCGGTGGCGGTGAGGCGGTACCTTGGGCGGTGGGGGTGAGGCGGTACCTTGGGCGGTGGGGGTGAGGCGGTACCTTGGGCGGTGGCGGTGAGGCGGTACCTTGGGCGGTGGGGGTGAGGCGGTACCTTGGGCGGTGGGGGTGAGGCGGTACCTTGGGCGGTGGCGGTGAGGCGGTACCTTGGGCGGTGGGGGTGAGGCGGTACCTTGGGCAGCGTGTGGTGCGGCGCAAGTCCAGCGCGGCGGCCATGAGGCTGGCGGCGGTGGCGGTGAGGCGGTACCTTGGGCGGTGGGGGTGAGGCGGTACCTTGGGCGGTGGCGGTGAGGCGGTACCTTGGGCGGTGGGGGTGAGGCGGTACCTTGGGCAGCGTGTGGTGCGGCGCAAGTCCAGCGCGGCGGCCATGAGGCTGGCGGCGGTGGCGGTGAGGCGGTACCTTGGGCGGTGGGGGTGAGGCGGTACCTTGGGCAGTGGGGGTGAGGCGGTACCTTGGGCAGCGTGTGGTGCGGCGCGAGTCCAGCGCGGCGGCCATGAGGCTGGCGGCGGTGGCGGTGAGGCGGTACCTTGGGCGGTGGGGGTGAGGCGGTACCTTGGGCGGTGGGGGTGAGGCGGTACCTTGGGCAGCGTGTGGTGCGGCGCAAGTCCAGCGCGGCGGCCATGAGGCTGGCGGCGGTGGCGGTGAGGCGGTACCTTGGGCGGTGGGGGTGAGGCGGTACCTTGGGCGGTGGCGGTGAGGCGGTACCTTGGGCGGTGGGGGTGAGGCGGTACCTTGGGCGGTGGGGGTGAGGCGGTACCTTGGGCGGTGGCGGTGAGGCGGTACCTTGGGCGGTGGGGGTGAGGCGGTACCTTGGGCAGCGTGTGGTGCGGCGCAAGTCCAGCGCGGCGGCCATGAGGCTGGCGGCGGTGGCGGTGAGGCGGTACCTTGGGCGGTGGGGGTGAGGCGGTACCTTGGGCGGTGGGGGTGAGGCGGTACCTTGGGCGGTGGGGGTGAGGCGGTACCTTGGGCGGTGGGGGTGAGGCGGTACCTTGGGCGGTGGCGGTGAGGCGGTACCTTGGGCGGTGGGGGTGAGGCGGTACCTTGGGCAGTGGGGGTGAGGCGGTACCTTGGGCAGCGTGTGGTGCGGCGCGAGTCCAGCGCGGCGGCCATGAGGCTGGCGGCGGTGGCGGTGAGGCGGTACCTTGGGCGGTGGGGGTGAGGCGGTACCTTGGGCGGTGGGGGTGAGGCGGTACCTTGGGCAGTGGGGGTGAGGCGGTACCTTGGGCAGCGTGTGGTGCGGCGCGAGTCCAGCGCGGCGGCCATGAGGCTGGCGGCGGTGGCGGTGAGGCGGTACCTTGGGCGGTGGGGGTGAGGCGGTACCTTGGGCGGTGGGGGTGAGGCGGTACCTTGGGCGGTGGGGGTGAGGCGGTACCTTGGGCGGTGGGGGTGAGGCGGTACCTTGGGCGGTGGCGGTGAGGCGGTACCTTGGGCGGTGGGGGTGAGGCGGTACCTTGGGCGGTGGGGGTGAGGCGGTACCTTGGGCGGTGGGGGTGAGGCGGTACCTTGGGCAGCGTGTGGTGCGGCGCGAGTCCAGCGCGGCGGCCATGAGGCTGGCGGCGGTGGCGGTGAGGCGGTACCTTGGGCGGTGGGGGTGAGGCGGTACCTTGGGCGGTGGGGGTGAGGCGGTACCTTGGGCGGTGGGGGTGAGGCGGTACCTTGGGCGGTGGGGGTGAGGCGGTACCTTGGGCGGTGGCGGTGAGGCGGTACCTTGGGCGGTGGGGGTGAGGCGGTACCTTGGGCGGTGGGGGTGAGGCGGTACCTTGGGCGGTGGCGGTGAGGCGGTACCTTGGGCGGTGGGGGTGAGGCGGTACCTTGGGCAGTGGGGGTGAGGCGGTACCTTGGGCAGCGTGTGGTGCGGCGCGAGTCCAGCGCGGCGGCCATGAGGCTGGCGGCGGTGGCGGTGAGGCGGTACCTTGGGCGGTGGGGGTGAGGCGGTACCTTGGGCGGTGGGGGTGAGGCGGTACCTTGGGCAGTGGGGGTGAGGCGGTACCTTGGGCAGCGTGTGGTGCGGCGCGAGGTCCAGCGCGGCGGCCATGAGGCTGGCGGCGGTGGCGGTGAGGCGGTACCTTGGGCGGTGGGGGTGAGGCGGTACCTTGGGCGGTGGGGGTGAGGCGGTACCTTGGGCGGTGGCGGTGAGGCGGTACCTTGGGCGGTGGGGGTGAGGCGGTACCTTGGGCAGTGGGGGTGAGGCGGTACCTTGGGCAGCGTGTGGTGCGGCGCGAGTCCAGCGCGGCGGCCATGAGGCTGGCGGCGGTGGCGGTGAGGCGGTACCTTGGGCGGTGGGGGTGAGGCGGTACCTTGGGCGGTGGGGGTGAGGCGGTACCTTGGGCAGTGGGGGTGAGGCGGTACCTTGGGCAGCGTGTGGTGCGGCGCGAGGTCCAGCGCGGCGGCCATGAGGCTGGCGGCGGTGGCGGTGAGGCGGTACCTTGGGCGGTGGGGGTGAGGCGGTACCTTGGGCGGTGGGGGTGAGGCGGTACCTTGGGCGGTGGCGGTGAGGCGGTACCTTGGGCGGTGGGGGTGAGGCGGTACCTTGGGCGGTGGGGGTGAGGCGGTACCTTGGGCGGTGGCGGTGAGGCGGTACCTTGGGCGGTGGGGGTGAGGCGGTACCTTGGGCAGTGGGGGTGAGGCGGTACCTTGGGCAGCGTGTGGTGCGGCGCGAGGTCCAGCGCGGCGGCCATGAGGCTGGCGGCGGTGGCGGTGAGGCGGTACCTTGGGCGGTGGGGGTGAGGCGGTACCTTGGGCGGTGGGGGTGAGGCGGTACCTTGGGCGGTGGGGGTGAGGCGGTACCTTGGGCAGCGTGTGGTGCGGCGCGAGTCCAGCGCGGCGGCCATGAGGCTGGCGGCGGTGGCGGTGAGGCGGTACCTTGGGCGGTGGGGGTGAGGCGGTACCTTGGGCAGTGGGGGTGAGGCGGTACCTTGGGCAGCGTGTGGTGCGGCGCTAGGTCCAGGGCAGCGGCCATGAGGCTGGCGGCGGTGGCGGTGAGGCGGCGTGCATGCGCGCGGTACAGGGACACCACGCGGATGCCGAGCCGGTTGCACGGGTTCATCCACGCGTTGATCGCCGGGGACGCCGTGCTCAGCAGGTTCCAGTCCAACCTGATTTCAATACGTATTCATTTTAAAATTCAAATTAAAATTACAAAGTTAAACGTATTGTTACGGCGATGTAGCCTTGCGCAACTTTGCAGTCAATTTTCGCGGACTAAGAAGTGCTGTCAGCAGGCTAAAATACATTTTCAGGTCATTTCGGGAGCCAACAAATCCGATGCCACCATTTCCACCCCTTTCCAGGCGCTTCCAGGCCTACCCTTATGGCTATTTAACGCCCTTATGTAAAATTCCAGAAGAATGAGTGAGATAGAGCTAATGCTATAGACAAGGACAGAAGAAGAACCTTCTGGAACGATCGCGAAAAGAACCGTGCGCTATACTACACAAGAACAGACAAAGAAACTTCGAGATAGTAGTGAGGGGGAGCAGCATGTTATTCCATCTAAGGAACATTCTAGCATTCTCGATGAAACAAAGTCCTATTGTGGATGCTTCGAAAATTGTCTAGTAGTATTCGGCAGCTATATAAACACTTGTGTCGCAGCAAGTAATGGCATATAAGGTAAATTCTAGCATTCTCGATTAAACGAGATAATGTTGTGGAGGCTTCGGTTCGGCGGATATTCACACGGGCATTGTTTTATTTGGAATTGCGAAACGATATCAGAGCGAGTTTTTCAGTGATAAGAGATTAGTTAGTTGGTGTTGTGTTTAGTGACGTGTTTGTTTTAGTAAAGTTTTCCCTGTTTTTCACCAGCTTGTGTTTAAATAACCTCTATTATATTTCGTTGCTTCATTCGAAGATATAGACATAACCAGGTAGTCCTCTTATCCTACAAGGCAACGTCGCTTATTAAGAGTATTTAAACTGATTTCCGGTCCGTGCCGGAAATATGAGTATTTTAAAATTTCTTATTTTTACACACAGGAAATAAGGAAATTTACAATTTTAAAAGTACATTTTTGACTAGCCGTTACTCGTTACCCGCGCTCCGATGTCACCTCATTCTTTTGTCAAGCGAGGCAACGTTCGTACCCTCTCTTCTCACACGCCGTGGATGCCCACCCGCCGTGGATGCCGAGCCTCGTGGGGCCGACGAGACCGCCGACCTCACCTCGGCCACGCGGCCGAGTGAGGCCGAAGGCTCGACGGCCGACACACATGAGGAGTTTGTCACACTGACCCATGGCGGGTTGGTGGTTTCAAGCGGTCACAGGAACCACCGGGACCAACGGCTTAACGTGCCTCCGAAGCACGGAGGTACTCGAGGTTACAAACTTTTGATTGGCCCCTCCCAGCATCGACTTTGGCGAAAGTTGCTTTGTTTTCATAATCGAAACCAAAGCGCTCCTCAAAATTTCGCAGTATTGACCCAATACTTATTAAACCAGATTTTATGTCAAGATGGCGGTCACTGCTTTTGGTTAATACCATAGTATATCCTATGGTATAAGGAAAAACGAAACCCAACAATAACTCGAAGGAACCAAGCCATAATAATTGAAAATAAAAAACTCGTCAATAACTGCCATATCTGCCCCCAGGTTTCAATAAACTTCTGCCCTAACCGGTCCGAAGCGACCAGGGGGGGGCACGACCAGGGCCGAGCCGCCGCCTAACGCGCCGGCTCGCTGCCCGCCAGCCACGTGCCCAGCAGCGACGCTACCGCAGGTACACGCCGCCAGATTGATAATATGTATTTTACTATTGCTGGGCAACATTCACTCAATACACAAGTACTAGAGTGAATTCGCGACGAGTCCCTATACCTTTGTCGACACGAGTCGAACAATTTTCGACACCAAAATGTAGTCCGTTGGAAACGGAGCTGATGCAGGTAGCTTATGAACTGTAACATTGGGGACGATATCGCTAAGCGAGTCCCGTGATAATCAGTACATTTCGAACATATTCTTGGCACCGTCCCCGAACAAAAAATTGTTAAATTTGTCCTAAACAAAGAGTTTTATCAAATTTGTAAAGTTGGCACATTTTAAAAATGGCGGACCACAGACCGAAACAAAAACCAAACCGGTTTTCAAGCAGTGATTGACTAGAAAAATCATATCTTTTATGTATTGATAGCTTATTATATCTTAATTATTTGCATGCCACATTTGGTGAAATATGAGATACTCAATGTTTTGTTATAAGATCCCATGTACCGTATTTTTGGCGAATAAATTATTGATTGATTGATAGCAAAACACCATCGCAAAATATTTAATATTTGCCATAAGAAAAGGAATATCGCGAATTCTCACGTATGATTTTAACGGAATACATCACGGATTATCGATAGGTCCAAGAATATTTTGAAAAGTAAGGACAGAATTGATTATTCTTTTCCATTCACGCGGATTTACCTCTGTCATCTATCTAGATGTTATTTTGTGTATAGGGACCGATTTCGAAGAATGCGTAAAAAATGTACGCTACACTGTACCAAGTCCTAGAATGTCTAGTTTCATAATAACTAACGATAAAAGGGACATACAACCGCAACACATTTGTAATTTGTAAGGTTTTGTCATTGACACTTGTAGACATGACATTGTCACTATCCGGATAGAAACTCAACACAGTTGGTCAATAAAAAATTGCCCGTGTGTGCTATTCGTATATTCGCGCACTTGGCGCAGCCTGCTCTGCCATACGATAACGGATGGTTTTATATAAAAAGTTTCGAGAGACTAAAACATTCAGCTCTTAAAAATATTCATATTCTCTGTCGCCTCATGTTGTATTATTATATTCTAAATGTCTTAAAGCTAGGTCATAAATATTAGTCAAATTATGATACAAAAACTTATTAAGAATTACATGTTTTTTACTGACACATCACGCTCAGGCTGAGGAATGGTGTCACAAGCTAATTGCGAATAGACTTTGGAAAGATAGGTACTGAATAAGTAAGCGTTTCACGTAAATCATTTAGAGCTGTTAGCAGTGTCTTTCGGTACTAAATTTAAACGTAAAATAACTATTCTTAATTTTTTTAACATAATTATAAATGTGTGAAAAACAGATAATGATATCTATGTTCCCGCCCCAGGACGTGAAATTTTTCTAATTTTGATATCTTTCTATGTAAATAAAAATCACTGCTATACTATTACGTATCGATAATACCGCCACAGCTATTTCACGCAATTTAAATAGTTAATGTTTATTTAACAATTTTTATGTTTATTTATATAATAAATACTATTTATTGCACTTTAGATGGACTTACACAGTAAGTTACATGTAATAGGAAGTTTACATGGATGGACTTATCTCTAAAAGAGATCTCTTCCAGCCAACCCATTTAGTATATTTCTAATATTTAATATTTATTTACATTATTTACATATTATTATTTCTCCGTTATCTAGTATCCTTAACACAAGCTCTTAATGATGCTTACTTTGGGCTAGATAATAGGTGTGAGGGTACCAATATTTATAAATAATTATTTGGCAATGGTAAAGAGCATAACATCTAGTTGTTCGCATCTTACTTTATCACTTAGGATAACACTGAGGCAGTCTTTGAATGTGGAAGACATAATCCAGAACTGGAATTGTCTCGAGAGGATTTTCAAACGAAAGTACAAAAAATCGATTTCCCGAAGGAGGCCTGCCCCTTCACGGGTCAAAGTATAGAGAAAATCATAGCTGATAAATCATCGGGAATTTCAATATACCCTCACATTCTTGGATTACATTGCCGAACAAAATGCTTCTGACTGTGAAAATAATGAGTGTTTGTTGACTCAGGCCTGTAGAGAAAGCACCGGGCCTGCTCAGTTGTCCCGGCAGGCCGCACAAACAGACAGTATCATGTCTCTTTTAAGTTGTAATGATAATTTTGTAGACCAGTCCTGGATCCATAGTACCCCCTTTTGCTCCATACTCATTCCGACCATGCGGTTCCAATATTTTTAACCGACCGTACGCATGCTGTTGCTAACTGAAAGATAGGTACTACACCTGAGACACATACTGTTTCTTTAATAGATCACAAACTATTCTAACAAAATATCTACATACATATATACAATCACTAAAATATAATTAAGGATATTATAAAAAAAAAAAAAAAAAGTAACAGGTACCCAAATATAAAATTTTGTGCACGGCACATAAATTACAAACTTTTCATATATTACATTGAAAGTCAACTTCTTCAAAACCTATAGGGATTAAATTTATTTGTAAAGAAAAGCCCGGTATGCTCGGCTAAAACTTTAAAGGATTAGGACCCTTTAAGAATTCTTTCAAGGAACAGATAAACTCAAAGTTGAGGTCAAATGTTATTAAAAAATTTGTTTATTCCAGACAAGCACACAAAGCTGCCACTTGCCGTTGCATTAGCCGTTGGATCAAATACGCCCTGGCGAGTGCGGCGTTGACGCGGCGATATTCGGCGCTCATAGCGGCCGCCATGTCCGCCGCCACCGAGGCAGGGCGTCTCAGTGACGTCACTGCCACCGAGGCGTGCCTTTACCAGCGAAGTCAACTGCCACCGCCGAGGCGGGCGTCTTACTGGCGCCAGCCGCAGCCGAGGCGGGCCTTTACCAGTGTCGTCAACGGCCACCGACGAGACCGGTGTCTTAGTGAAGTCTTCCGCCGCCGAGGCGGTCCTTTACCAGTGACGTCATCCGTCAACGCCAAGGCGGGCGTCCCAGTGAATGTATCGCGGTAGCCAATATGAGTAATAGAACATTGATTTGATTAAATGTAGTTTAATTAAATATACATTTTAACTTTATTTAACAAATTCCTTATCTTGATAATAATAATATAGCAAAACTCGTTCGATCCATATTATATGAGTTGCTTCATTCGAAGATATAGACACCCGCCCCACCCTAAATTACCCAGAGAGTTTTGCTTAGGCTCTCTGAAAAAATGAGGTGACATCGGAGCGCGGGTAACGAGTAAAGGCTAGTCAAAAATGTACTTTTAAAATTGTAAATTTCCTTATTTCCTGTGTGTAAAAATAAGAAATTTTAAAATACTCATATTTCCGTCACGGACCGGAAATCAGTTTAAATACTCTTAATAAGCGACGTTGCCTTGTAGGATAAGAGGACTACCTGGTTATGTCTATATCTTCGAATGAAGCAACTCATATAATATATGATCAAACGAACTTACCAAGTGAAGTTCGATCCATATTATATGAGTTGCTTCATTCGAAGATATAGACATAACCAGGTAGTCCTCTTATCCTACAAGGCAACGTCGCTTATTAAGAGTATTTACACTGATTTCCGGTCCGTGCCGGAACTACGAGTATTTAAAAATTTCTTATTTTTACACACAGGAAATAAGGAAATTTACAATTTTAAAAGTACATTTTTGACTAGCCGTTACTCGTTACCCGCGCTCCGATGTCACCTCATTTTTTCAGAGAGCCTAAGCAAAACTCTGGGTAATTAAGGGTGGGGCGGGTGTCTATATCTTCGAATGAAGCAACTCATATAATATGGATCGAACTTCACTTGGTAAGTTCGTTTGATCATATATTATATTTCGTTGCTTCATTCGAAGATATAGACATAACCAGGTAGATGTTCAGAGACGTCAATGAAAGAGTTTTGCTATATTTTTAATATCAAGATAAGGAATTTGTTAAATAAAGTTAAAATGTATATTTAATTAAACTACATTTAATCAAATCAATGTTCTATTACTCATATTGGCTACCGCGATACATTCACTGGGACGCCCGCCTTGGCGTTGACGGATGACGTCACTGGTAAAGGACCGCCTCGGCGGCGGAAGACTTCACTAAGACACCGGTCTCGTCGGTGGCCGTTGACGACACTGGTAAAGGCCCGCCTCGGTTGCGGCTGACGTCAGTAAGACGCCCGCCTCGGCAGTAGCACTTGACGTCGCTGGTAAAGGCACGCCTCGGTGTCAGTGACGTCACTGAGACGCCCTGCCTCGGTGGCGGCAGACATGGCGGCTGCTATGAGCGCCGAACATCGCCGCATCAACGCCGCACTCGCCAGGGCGTGATTGATCCAACGGCCAATGCAACGCCAAGTGGCAGCTTTGTGTGCTTGTCTGGAATAAACAAATTTTTTAATAACATTTGACCTCAACTTTGAGTTTATCTGTTCCTTGAAAGAATTCTTAATGGGGCCTGATCCTTTAAAGTTTTAGCCGAGCATATACCGGGCTTTTCTTTACAAATAAATTGAACCCCTATAGGTTTTGAAGAAGTTGACATTCAATATAATATATGAAAAGTTTGTAATTTATGTGCCGTGCACAAAATTTTATATTTGGGTACCTGTGTTACTTCTTTTACAATATCCTTAATTATATTTTAGTGATAGTATATATGTATATAGATATTTTGTTAGAATAGTTTGTGATCTATTAAAGAAACAGTATGTGTCTCAGGTGTGGTACCTATCTTTCAGTTAGCAATAGCATGTGTACGGTCGGTTAAAATTATTGGAACCGCATGGTCGGAATGAGTATGGAGTAAAAGCGGCACTATGGATCCAGGACTGGTCTACAAAATTATCATTACAACTTAAAAGAGACATGATACTGTCTGTGTGTGCGGCCTGCCGGGACAACTGTAAGCCGGCCCGGTGCTTGCTCTACAGGCCTGAGTCAACAAACACTCATTATTTTCACAGTCAGAAGCATTTTATTCGGCAATGTAATCCAAGGATGTGAGGGTCAGTAAGGGAATATTGAAATTCCCGATGATTTATCAGCTATGATTTTCTCTATACTTTGACCCGTGAAGGGGCAGGCCTCCTTCGGGTACTCGATTTTTTGTACTTTCGTTTGAAAATCCTCTCGAGACAATTCCAGTTCTGGATTATGTCTTCCACATTTAAAGACTGCTTCAGTGTTATCCCAAGTGATAAAGTAAGATGCGAACAACTAGATGTTATGCTCTTTACCATTGCCAAATAATTATTTATAAATATTGGTACCCTCACACCTATTATCTAGCCCAAAGTAAGCATCATTAAGAGATTGTGTCAAGGATACTAGATAACGGAGAAATAATAATATGTAAATAAATATTAAATATTAGAAATATACTAAATGGGTTGGCTGGAAGAGATCTCTTTTAGAGATAAGTCCATCCAAGTAAACTTCCTATTACATGTAACTTACTGTGTAAGTACATCTAAAGTGCAATAAATAGTATTTATTATAAATAAACATAAAAATTGTTAAATAAACATTAACTATTTAAATTGCGTGGAATAGCTGTGGCGGTATTATCAATACGTAATAGTATAGCAGTGATTTTTATTTACATAGAAAAATATCAAAATAAGAAAAATTTCACGTCCTGGGGCGGGAACATAGACATCATTATCTGTTTTTCACACATTTATAGTGATGTTAAAAAAATTAAGAATAGTTATTTTACGTTTAAATTTAGTACCGAAAGACACTTCTAACGGCTCTAAATGATTTACGTGAAACGCTTACTTATTCAGTACCTATCTTTCCAAAGTCTATTCGCAATTAGCTTGTGACACCATTCCTCAGCCTGAGCGTGATGTGCCAGTAAAAAACATGTAATTCTTAATAAGTTTTTGTATCATAATTTGACTAATATTTATGACCTAGCTTTAAGACATTTATAATATAATACAACATGAGGCGACAGAGAATATGAATATTTTAAAGAGCTGAATGTTTTAGTCTCTCGAAACTTTTTATATAAAACCATCCGTTATTGTATGGCAGAGCAGGCTGCGCCAAGTGCGCGAATATACGAATAGCACACACGGGCAATTTTTTATTGACCAACTGTGTTACATATAGTATTACGTTTCTTTTCGGATAGTGACAATGTCATGTCTACAAGTGTCAATGACAAAACCTTACAAATTACAAATGTGTTGCGGTTGTATGTCCCTTTTATCGTTAGTTATTATGAAACTAGACATTCTAGGACTTGGTACAGTGCAGCGTACATTTTTTACCCATTCTTAGAAATCGGTCCCTATACACAAAATAACATCTAGATAGATGACAGAGGTAAATCCGCGTGAATGGAAAAGAATAATCAATTCTGTCCTTACTTTTCAAAATATTCTTGGACCTATCGATAATCAGTGATGTATTAAAATCATACGTGACAATTCGCGATATTCCTTTTCTTATGGCAAATATTAAATATTTTGCGAGGGTGTTTTGCTATCAATACATAAAAGATATGATTTTTCTAGTCAATCACTGCTTGAAAACCGGTTTGGTTTTTGTTCTGGTCTGTGGTCCTCCATTTTTAAAATGTGACAACTTTACAAATTTGATAAAATTCTTTGTTTAGGACAAATTTAACAATTTTTTGTTCGGCGAAGGTGCCAAGAATATGTTCGAAATGTACTGATTATCACGGGACTCGCATAGCGATATCGTCCCCAATGTTACAGTTCATAAGCTACCTGCATCAGCTCCGTTTCCAACGGACTACATTTTGGTGTCGAAAATTGTTCGACTCGTGTCGACAAAGGTATAGGGACTCGTCGCGAATTCACTCTAGTACTTGTGTATTGAGTGAATGTTGCCCAGCAATAGTAAAATACATATTATAAATCTGGCGGCGTGTACCTGCGGTAGCGTCGCTGCTGGGCACGTGGCTGGCGGGGAGCGAGCCGGCGCGTGTGGCGGCGGGCGGCGGCCGCGGCGGCTGTGGCGGCGGCTCGGCCCTGGTCGTGCCCCCCCCTGGTCGCTTCGGACCGGGTAGGGCCGGAGAACTTTATTGAAACCTGCGGGCAGATATGGCCGTTATTGACGAGTTTTTTATTTTCAATTATTATGGCTTGGTTCCTATGACCTTCGAGCTATTGTTGGGTTTCGTTTTTCTTTATACCATAGGATATACTATGGTATTAACCAAAAGCAGTGGCAGCCATCTTGACATAAAATCTGGTTTAATAAGTATTGGGTCAATACTGCGAAATTTTGAGGAGCGCTTTGGTTTCGATTATGAAAACAAAGCAACTTTCGCCAAAGTCGATGCTGGGAGGGGCCAATCAAAAGTTTGTAATCTCGAGTATCTCCGTGCTTCGGAGGCACGTTAAGCAGTTGGTCCCGGTGGTTCCTGCGACCGCTTGAAACCACCAACCCGCCATGGGGCAGTGTGACAAACTCCTCATGTGTGGGAAGGCCCGTGTCCAGCAGGGAGGCGTATGAAGGCTGGTGATGACTGTAGGATCACGGCCGCGGAGAGCCTGCCAGGTTCGCCGGGCTTAGGTAAGGCACGTGGTCCCCCGCCCCGACGGCCGTGACTCTGGCTCGGGCGGCTGCGGCCGCGTGGCTAGCTCGGGCGACCAGCCGCGTGGATGGCTCGGGCGACCTCGACCGCGTGGCTCGCTCGGGCGACCGGCGGGCGGCGTGGATGGCTCGGGCGACCGGCCGCGTGGCCGAGGTGAGGTCGGCGGTCTCGTCGGCCCCACGAGGCTCGGCATCCACGGCGGGTGGGCATCCACGGGGGTGGGCATCCACGTTGGGTGGGCACGGATGGTCTGGGCCATCAAGTGATCGACTCACGGTCGAGCCTCGAATTTGACTCACGGCCAACTTTCGAGGTCTTACTGTTTTGTTTAACACTTGGTTAAACCGCAGGAAAATGCCACATTCAGTTGATAAGATTCGACTCACGGTCGAGCCTCGAATTTGACTCACGGCCAACTTTCGAGGTCTTATTGTTTCGAATAAACCGAAGTTTAGTCGTAGGAAAAAAGGCCACATTAAGTTGATATACTCACTCGTTTTTCCTAAGTCGGGGGTATCTGAATACACTATGACTCAGCGACGCTTTGGCGGCAGCTTATTCTTCAATCTTCCGATTGTTCCTCGTAGTATTACTATACTCTCTTCTTTTTTCTATTAGATATTATCACAACTTGGTACGTTTGAGTACAAGGAATTAAAAATTTAAAAATAACTAACTAAAAAACTAATATTTGATACGCAAGAGAGAGGGTACGAACGTTGCCTCGCTTGACAAAAGAATGAGGTGACATCGGAGCGCGGGTAACGAGTAACGGCTAGTCAAAAATGTACTTTTAAAATTGTAAATTTCCTTATTTCCTGTGTGTAAAAATAAGAAATTTTTAAATACTCGTAGTTCCGGCACGGACCGGAAATCAGTGTAAATACTCTTAATAAGCGACGTTGCCTTGTAGGATAAGAGGACTACCTGGTTATGTCTATATCTTCGAATGAAGCAACGAAATATAATATGGATCGAACTTCACTTGGTAAGTTCGTTTGATCATATATTATCACAGGTACATATACTACTATTTATGTACACTACTTAGGTACTATATCGATTCATCTAACTTTGTAAACTCCATACCTGGTATAGTCAATCTTCTTAGTGATCGGAGTCCGAGGAGGCGCCGCGAAGTTGAACCACACCACTTTCAAATCGATAGAGCACGATGACATATTGCCGTGGTCCTTCGCCGGCACCATGGCGGAGTAGCTATCGTTGCTGGCGGGCTCGTCGGGGCCCGGTGTAGAGGGCTCGGGCGGCACCGGAGGCACCGGAGGCACCGGCGGCGGCTGCGAGCTGCCTAAGTTGGGAGTGCTCGGCTTTGAATTAGATTCCCTTTTCCTGAACAAATCCTCGATCCCTGAAGTCCTACTTTTGGTACTTTTCTCCTTGTCTGGTTTTAACTCCTCCGCGGACTTCACTGATTCCCTGCAACTTTCGTTGTCAGTTCGTGTCGGCTTTTTGTCTTCTTTGGGTTTTTGGGATTGAGAAATTTTGGAGACTTTAATAGACGTGCCTTCGAGTCCACACTCAAACATAATATAGCCGATTGCATTGTCTTTTTGACCATCACCTATTCCGTTCTGGCAACACTAAAATTAAAAATTAATATCAACAAAATATTAGAAATATAATTTATGATTATTTAATTTGTTAAAGCACTTACCACAGATTCACAACCTTTCGCGCAAGCGTCAACCTTAATGAATTTAAAAGAAACTTTAGAATGTTGACATGGAATTCCCGTAATAGTCGCATCCTTCAATTGTGACAATTCGTTTCGAATGCGACGTAATTGACCATGCACTTTGCCTATAAATCAGAAGAGATTGAAAAATTAAATCATGAAGTAAAATACAATTTTGTTACAAATAAGGCTCATTTTATACACACCTATATTCAAAGTAATGGTTGTATCTTCAGATTGCTGTTGAGAAGTTTCTATATAGACAGGCTCTCCTTTTTCAGGCCCTCTTTTCCTTCCCGAAGATTGTGTTGAGATAAGTGCTCTGGGCCCTTTCATGATTCCGAATGTCTTTTTACTGCCAAGAGCTCTCAGTGTCGGTCGATAATATAATTGCACTGATTCTAGCGTTTTCTTTGTACTGACATATTTAGCCACTATGTCTTCAACAGAAACTCCGAAGAGAGATACACATGTCAAGTCCTGAATATTGTCTAGTGCCGAAAAAGATATCATATCTTCAACGACCGACGATTGGATAAAAATCAAATTCACTTTCGGCACAGTTACTGTTGCCTGAAATTGATCACTAATGGTTTCTTCGTATATATTTGAGTGAGGAATGGTTGCAAGTTTGCACTTGTCATCTTTGTCTGATATCACGTTAGACTGATTACGTGCTTGCATCTGGGGCAGCCAATGATGGACGTACTGTTTTTGTTTTAAAATATTAGCGCTTTCCACCGACGAAATGCATAGTAGCCGCAAATGGTTAATAACTGTTATAGGATGAATGTTCGCCAAAACGGGCGTCAACGACTCTACAAACTTTTGTGTACTTTCCAAAACTAAAGGTGTTAGCATAATATCAATTTCTCCTCTCAATTTCACAAAAACACCAGTTTTGCTATCACTAGTGGTATTTGCTGTAAAAGATGTATTTTTATCTGCTGTATTTTCTTGATTATCTTGCACGTTTTGTTGGATATCCCACCAACCTTGAGGGTAAGGATGTGCCTTAACCTGGCTGTTGAAATGTGGGGTCAAATTCGAATATGGCCCATGCTGGTTCTGACTATTATGACCATCTTTTTTCGGTATCAGTTTCAATATATTCACTTTTCCAGTTTGTTCAAAATTTGGTAAATATTTTTGTCCAACGTATACCAGAGTGCCATTGTCAGCTCTTTTGAAAAGGGGTAATGTGAATACGTCACTGCCACTGGGCAAGGAGCATGTAGACCAATTCGAACACTTGTACTGTGGCAAATTTTGAATATAACTCGCCATGAGGAGAGGAGAGTCAACTATTGGTTTGTTGGTCTGCATATGAAGATTGACTAAAGTCATGTCTTCTTGTGATGAAATGGCCGAAATGAATGAGGTCGATGATACTGAGCCGCTCTCAGAGTCAGGTTGAACACCGGTGCTCAGATTACTTATGGTGTCAGGTACATCAATAACTTCCGATCTCGGCATAGAGTTGGTCCATTTCTCATTAGTAATATCATTAATGCCCAAAGAACTTTTATCTCTATGATTGCTGTGACGGCTTCCAAACGAATGTTTTAAGCTCGAAGATCGGCTCGGAAACATATCTTCGTCAGCAGAGAAGAAAGCTTCAGAGTGGTTTTCACTCGTAATTGACATTGTTCTCTGAACTTCTTGTTGTAGGTTATCTTCGTGGGGCATTTGGGAGTTCAATGAGTAATGAGATTCGGACACTCCTACGCTTCTCATTGGTACTTTTGGTACAGCAAAAGCGTCCACTTCTCCATGAACCGGTTTTCTAATTGTCACATGTGAATTATCTTTCACTACACAACTTAGTGCCAACTTAGAATCGGAGACACTGCTTTCCATTTGAGGAACATTTAATATGCTTTTGTTAAGCTTAGAATCACTATCTATCTTTGAATTTCCCAAAGGTACTGTTGAATCTACAAGACGAGCGTACGGAACATCGCTCTTTGTACTTGAAACTAAAATGTTGTTGCTGCCTTTGCTCATACTTGTATATGAAAATCTACGAGTCAAGCTTCGCCTTTCTGTGCTTTGTGGGGATTTATTAAAGTTCTGCGGTAGGGGAGAAGGTATTAATGTCGTGACATTAGTTGGCTGTAAGCAAACATTTAAACTGTTGTACGGCGGAGTGTGGAATACAAGCTGGCCGGCATGCAATAAACTCTGCCCATACCCATATTCTCCAGGAGCAGTTTCAATTACGTTAAACATGGCTATATTAATACCTTCATTAAGGTCAGAGGAATTTGGTTTTAAGAAGTTTGGTCCATTTCTATTGGATCCAAAGAAAGCACACCCTCCAGTGCATCCACATTGAGAGCTTTTGCCTTCATTAGGCCATAAAAACCATAATCTTTTTGTTTTATCGTCGTGGAGTTTCAAAAACTTTTGTTGGACTAAATGGAGATTTTTAGGACTCTGGGGCAAAGATGAAGCTGCTTCTATCAAAAGGGGGCCTAGCGACGCAGAACCCACTCCTACCCAGTTCTCACTTTCTGGCAACTTGCTTTGACAGTTACTACTACCGTTGGAATGATGGTGAGTATTGGTCTGCATATTAGTTTGAGTGTATAAAGCAAGTTTTAGATTAGGCAATAGGCCGGTCACACCCGTACCAAAACCAGTTCCATGTAGATTGCAGAAACTCAATCTGACAGGTGACAACCATGTCTGAAGCGTAGTATTTGTGTCTGCAATGTATATATCAATTAGATCTATTGCTACCCGTATCATTTTGTATTTTATTTCATTTGTAGTCGGACAGCGATATTTTAGCGTGACATCTGATTCTGGACACATTACTGTATTCATGCCGTGGTGGCACTGTTTTACTGGATTTGGGGGAACCAATTCATTTTCACTGTCACAAATCAGCAACAAAAAAGTCTCTAGCGATGAAATAATCTGGTAAAGCTGAGGAAGAGTCAAGCGCCCAGTGAGCTGGCCCAACTGGAGCTCCATCATCCAAGCATATTCAATTGTATCTTCTTGCACAGATCTATTAGTATCACTAAAAAATCCATTTCCTCGCAATTGAAATGAGGATAGCATCAAATGTCCTTGATATAAGGCTCCGGAATTTGTAGGATTTGTTCTAGATAAATTATTGGAGGACACCAAAATTGAAGGACTCAATAGAAGTTGTAACTTTGTTTCTCTAAAGCTTTTATCCATTTCGAAACCGAATCTTTCTATCAAAATCACAGGACACGGTGGCTCGTTTTCACTACAATTTTTTACTAAATGTGCTTGAATATCGTGAATAATAATTGACACGGTGACATCCAAGGGTCTACAGTGCCGTGGATCAAATGGACTTTTACTTGTATCTATGGAATCGTCGAAAGATATGTCTGTGTTTTGGTTTACGCTACTTTTGTCGTTTAACTTTGAAGAGTGTTCAGTAGTCCAATGAAATATCTCCG
Organism: Nymphula nitidulata; assembly: GCA_947347705.1. Taxonomy (NCBI): domain Eukaryota; kingdom Metazoa; phylum Arthropoda; class Insecta; order Lepidoptera; family Crambidae; genus Nymphula; species Nymphula nitidulata. The sequence continues at coordinate 2,533,840 of OX374618.1, forward strand.
TGTTGGGTGTCTTTTGCATGTCTGTAAAAGTTTGATCCTCACCAAATATATTTTCTAATAAATTCATGAAACTCGTAATTATGGTTCCATATGCAAGGAGTATTGATGGCCCAACTTCAAGTTCCACACTCACTTTATCTGGTGGAAGAGAGGTTCTATCAAATTTGTTGCCATCCATCGTCCAGTTCATTTGTGGTTGTTTTCTCATTCTCGGTATTCTCATAGGAGATAAAAGTATCTCTTCCTTCTCAGGTGTTGTAATGTCAGCCTGGGGCTCAGGTCCTAAAGGGGGGATGGGGTGGTAATTGTATCTTACACTTAAGGCCACAATAGGAACTGACCAACAATCCACCCAACCCTGCGACTTCACACATTTTCTTCGCCACTTGGAGGCTTTTAATCTGCAAGGGACTAATTTCATATTTTTGTCAATGGATAACAGAAGTAATCGTGAAGTATTCACTTCTGGCAAATACAGACTCATATCGACAGCTTCACCTTGGATCCATATCTTAAGAGGTATCACGTCAGGTAAGAAATCAACGAAAGGCAAATCAAATGACACATCCAAAAGATCACCACAAAAGGCTACATGATTGTTTTCTTGGTTGGTTGAACTACAATCGATCCAGTTATACTGGTTACTCACAGTTACCACTTCACATTCCTTCAACAACAATGATATTTTCCATGTATAGGGCACAAAATGTAAGATATCTGGACGCGCTTTGCTTGACCAATCGTTAATTAAGTCTTGGAAAAAGTCTATATGAGTGTACACAAGATGGGTTGTCGCCTTGCATCCCGTCAAGCTTAATTGCCAGCACTGATGTAGATTCCATACAAGGGGATAGTGACATTTAACTGTGTATTCTAATGTTTCACTTTCTGCTAAGCTTCTGTACTGAAGACTAGTCGTAGCTTCGAGATGTAATAGCTGGCCAGTAATTTTAGTTGTATACCCATCTTGCAGCACTATCCATGGCAATGTCACTTCAAGATATGACCCTGCTCCAATGTTTATGTGTACTGCATTAGTTTCTTTATTTTTTGTAAATAGAATATCTATTGTAGCTTCGTTTAGTGTCGATAGTCGTATGTCAAATGATTGCATTTGTCTCCTGTCACCGGGTTTCGGCTGTGGTGTTATTTCTAAATTTTTATAATCAGGTGGAAAAAAGAATTTGAATAAGTGGTCTCTTTGTCTATCCGCCCATGGGCCATAACTAAAATCTGTTCCTTTTCCACATTTAATATCTACACCCCAAATCGGCGGAGCTGACTCCACAATATCACCATTAGCAAGTTGCAGAAGAACAGGTTGGTCAGGAACAAGACCTGGTTCATCCATGTAGAAATAGACTTCAATATAATTGGAGCTCATTACAACAAACCCTTCGCCCATGTACCTTGGAGGTTCATCGACCATTGCTGTGTAATTGGGACTTGGTGCTAGAATAACTTTACAATTTTCTGCTTTGACTTTGACAAAGTGCATCAGGTGATCCAGGCTTGATGCTGGTGGTTTCGTACTGTAGACGAGATGAGCTTCTTCAACACTTATTGACAAGGTGGTCGGAACCAGACGGTTTCCAAAGACGACTCGCCCAGAGCAGATGTCTATTTTAATAACGGGTATGAGGTCCCGCCACGTCCTCGCCATAGCTGCCTCTGATCTGACAGTGTCCTGCGCCCGTCTTCGTTTCTCATTAGCGTCATTCATAGCTTTATCTCGATCAGTAGAGTCGTCGTCATTTTGCTGCTTTATCACAGGCTCAAGGCCAAACGTTTTTTCAAGCTCATTATAAAGGTCGCACCTGTTATAGAAGTGTAATTCGAAACCATTTAGCATGATGGAGAGTCTGGTGTCCGAATGTGATAAGTCTGTAAAAATAATTTAATTTGCACTATCATAATAATTGTTGTCACAGTAGCCAAAAAATGTAAATCTATATAACTTTAACCTGTCAAGCCACAGATTCCAGACACAATTGGATTTTAAGTGTCATAAAACTTGAACTTGACAAAATACAGATATACCTACAAATTATTCTTCAAACTCCCAGATGGCTAGATTAATACTTAAAGTTTAATAGATTTTTTTCTAAAAGTCCTTTTGATAAAAATCAACATATAATTTAGTAAAATTAAAAAGTTGAAATATCATATTATTTTGCTATCAGATAACCAATGTATCTAGCTTATATTATGTTGTTGGAAGAATTATCTTTTTGATAAGTAGCTCTATATATTATTATTATTAGTAATAAAACATTTCAAGATCAGAATCCAATGTATTACATTATATACTTGTGTTAGTAAGTTTAATTAATGCATAAAAAGGGTTTAATTGGTTACATAGTTACTTTTAGTATATTGAACAGTTTAAAATTGTAAACAAACATATTTCCTGTCTTTAAAAAATAATAGGTTTATTAATTTGTTATGTTAAATTAGCAAGCAAAGGCCTTATGATAATTAAAAAGCAATTGTCTGGAAACTGTGGCTTGACAGATTAATTTGTCCAAACCGCTAAAAAATTTCTTTAGCTGTGTTAATAATGTTATAGTATTTGTTTACATCCTAGACATAAATCAAAAACATGGGTGATATTTCATATTGTTGTATATCAATTTAAAAAGAAAGGTAAGAAGGGTTGTTTGATTTAATTGATAAATCGTGATTTAACTAGGGCAGTAATAAATAGAGAAAGTTTTTGCAGTTTTACTGTATCATCACCATGCATAACAATAAATTTTAAAAAGAGTGCTCTGCTTGATAAAGAGACTAAATGACTTCAATATAATATTATTTTAAAAGAATATGCAATATGTTCGATAATATTAATATGAAGATATTTATGTTAGTACATAGATCATTGAATTAATAGTGTATGTGATTTTTTTAATTTAAATTTAATTTTTTTTTTTGAAATTGATTTGACTGTTGTAAATTGTATTAATTAATAATATTTACAATTCTGATTCTTATTTATTGTGATAACTATAATTACAGAGGCTTGCTGTCCTCAAATTTGCTACACCTCGCGGTAGCTAAGTTTAAAGTGCCTATATAAATTTATACAAAGATCCAATGTACACTTAGTGAGCAAATAAAAAAACTTTGAAACTTTGAAACTTTGAAACATATTAATGTGGAGAATTACCTTCAGAAACATCTTTGGGCACATAGGCACGCCACCACCTGAATATCAAGTAGCCGTCTTGGATGCGCAGTGTGTAGTCATAGTTGATGTACACAATATCTTGGAACATGATTTTTCCTGACAATGCATTAAGAGTAAATGAACCTGTAATATTAATTATAATTAATTAATTTTAACAATTCAGTACAAAACAGATTTTAACATTCACAACATAAAATATGTTACATTGGTACCATATACAGAGTGGTTGCTACATAGCGTAGCAACCTAAACATGTTAACATAGTCATAAAAATACAATAGTGTTATCAAAAATTAAAAATTGTAAAATAAATTTTAACTTTTTTCATACAAATAGTTTGGTCAGACAAAATGAATAAGAAATTTTAAAATTTAAGTTAACAATTTCAAACTTTTGACAAGACCTAAGACATTTTCATAAAAAAGGACCTTAGTATTTATTTACATGACTATGTTAACATGGTTAGGTGACCGTTTATTATACCGTGTATCAAAATCTTGTAAGTATATAAAAAACATATTATAAAATTTGAAAACGATTACATTGAGTAAAATAAAATACAATAAATGTATTATATATTCTCATACAACAAATACATTTTAAATTATTATTTTTATTAAAGATTTACTAAAAATACATGTTAAGTTAAGCATTAGATCACTGATAACAACAAATACTAGTTTATGTTGACTTTATAATTGACTTTCTAAAGGAGATGTTCGATATTGGTACTCGAAAGCCCCCCACGATAAATTATATATTATGCCAAAGCTTATGCTCAGAGGATCTTGAATATACCCTTTTTTCATTTTAATATCCCTGCATTTTTGAGTAATTTTGAAAAGTGTATGCAAGAATTCTAAGCTTCTTATCCAAGTTTCTCTGACAAAATACAGTAAAAAATAAATTGAAATCATTATTATTAGTCAGAAACAAGTGCAGAAACTAATTTGCCATGTTCTTCTAGCATTAACAATAAAATATAATTGCAAAATAGTCGTAGGCTGAACCGAATCAACTCCATGCCTAGTTATTAAAAAAATATTTGACCAGACAATAGACGACATTGACGTTATAAACTATGTCTGGGATGAGTCACATTTTTTAAAATGGAATTTTACATCTCTGGATAACAGTTTTTTGACCAGAATATAATGTTATTTTTTATTTTTAAGCAGGCATTTAAAATTATAGTTTTTATATCATAATATTCTTTAATATATACTCTTTCTTCCCATATAACTTTTGTCTTGGGGGGTAGCTGAGTACCAGCCCCCATACATTTTCAGAACATGTCCTTTATTTGTATTTGAATTTTTTACTCATTACTTGTAGTAAGCAATTAATAAAAATATTAATTAGAATTTTGTCTCTAACAACAAATACTTGTTTAGGTTTACTTTATATTTGACTTTTTGATTAGTATAAAGATAAGTTGGTGAGTAAAAATTTTGACCACCACAGTCAGCTATAGCGAACTAAGCCACCAGGCCCTTTACGCCAATGATGGCTGTGCTCAACAATATTTATGGTTTACTCAAATACTAATTAAAGATTTTCAATGATTTTGGAGTCCATATTTTCTTTGCAATTTTTTTACTTTGGATTGAAGGCTCCAGGTTGTGCCCCTGAGAGGCATTTATGGTGTGGCAGTCAAAAGGTTAATGTACTGTGGTGTTATTATGTTTTCAAGTTTATTTTTCTGGAGTCATTTGTGTTTGACATGCTGCCATAAATTTCATGACTAAAATGTGAAATAAAATTGTGAACAACTGTGATGATTGTTTTACCCATCAGTTTCTTAACAGTTTGCTTAGGACTAAGCACCTGCACTTACACTAATCAAAATCCAAACAGGCACTTCAGAACAGGAATAATCAATAAGAATACGAACGACCGATTGCCTTAATTTAAAAAAGTGAAGTGATCAATAAGAGTGAAAATACATCTCAGGACAAAAGAAACAGAATTCAGGACAAAAGAAACAGAATTCAGGACAAAAGAAACAGAATTCAAATTATTATTTCTTATAATGACCAGATACTTATCAGTAATGAGGAGCTTGGTGGCGTAATGGTTTGAGCGCTCTGGTTTCGATACGAAAAACAAAGCAACTTTCGCCATGGTCGATCCTGGGATGGGTTAATCAAAGTTTGTTATCTCGAGCTCCTCCGTGCTTCGGAAGGCACGTTAAGCCGTTGGTCCCGGTTGTTACTGCAACCGCTTTAACCCACCAACCCGCATTGGGCCAGCGGGGTGGTGTTATGGCCCAAACTCCTCATGTGTTTCTCCCATGTAGGAAGGCCTCTGCCCAGCAGTGGGACGTATATAGGCTGGTGATGATGACTTATCAGTAATTGCTTACTGAAAGTGCTTAGGTATGAAAATATATGAAACCTAGGAATCATACAGATTTGATAAACACACAAAGGATTCTTGCAGTGCCAATCATCAGGTACAAAATGAGCCGTAGGTGGGGCTTACTGACTGAAAAAAATCAGTCAGTAAGCCCCACCTACGGCTCGGTTTGCTGACGGGCAGCCTGCAGAGTGATGTCTTTTGTGCCAGTATGTGAGAAAAATAAGGTTCACTCTATTTATTATTTCTATGTAACATAATATCTATTGTTTTCATTATGTAAAATAACACTGGTATTATACTGTTTAAATGAAATTCTAAATTTTACGTTGTAATACAGAATTAAAGTACTCACCAACTTTAAAATTTTCATCTTGAAAGTAGAACTTGTTAATTAATCTCGTCAATATATAGCCAAGTACACGACTATTGTAGTACGTTATATAAACTATCCATAGCATCGCTGATATGAGAGACACCAGCAATAGGGCGAAGTTCTGATCAATCGTTATTTCGGCGAAATCCAGAGATGAAGAGTTCCATCTCTGGGCCACCGGATCGTCGAAAGATCCGGTGACATTATCCCTAAACATAAAGACAGAGACTTAGTATACAAAACAATAATCCTTGTGATTAAATCAGTACTGAATACATAAACAATATCAAGGTAATAGCTACGCAAATCCAAAAACTCACATTTTGAAAAGATTGTAAAGCTCACTGATATATTTCACATTGTAAGGAATGACATAGAACTAATAATTTCACTTTAATTCTCATTTGAACTAGGTTTTCATTGTTTCATTTCTTATCAATTAATCATCAATCAAGTACGGACTACCGTCCACAGTCTTTTTTGACGTTGACGTTTCTTTTCCTTCTAGTGTTACGTTACGTACTATTCAAGTTCCAGATTGTCAAATTGTTAATTTTAACATAATTTTAATTGAAAATATCCACCTTCTTCTTCCACTAAGATATGAATTAGCTTTATAGTGAATTTACTTTAAAATGACATAGTAAAAATATTTTAATAGCCCAAAATCGTAAGTTCTGTATGAATACTTGTTGCGTGCACAGAAACTATGCATGACATTAACCTTACGGTCCTTAATACACAAACATTACCAACGTTACGAACAGAGCAAACGCCTTGGACCGAAAGGGATATGGTGCTACATGTGCACTGTTTGGGTGCAATCAATCCCACCACTCATTGCTATAAAAACGTTGAAAAAAGTCGAAAACAAAGTAATAAGGGTAACGAATTAAAATGACTTTAGTTTGCGCTCTCAGCGCTGTGGAACCAATGAGCCTGGTGATTCAGAATGTATACCCCAATTTGGTTTGTTGTAAGCGCGGTATGTGCGCAAATTGTTTATTACGGACCATAGGGCTACTGAAATCTTTTTCGGTGTTCAAAATCTTTAAAAACTTTCAACTTGTTTTGTTTGTTTGGTTGCTAAGATCTTTTACAATAATTTTCTGATCCAAAGCCAAAGTGCCTGATTGTTTTAAGTACTCCGCGATGTTTTTCGTCTTTTTCTTATTTTGATTTTAATTTCTTGTATTAAGCAGCGAAACATAATTTAAGTAACTTTATCAAGAGAATAAAGCCTGTTTATTGGCGTTAATAAAATGACTGAAACTGAAAGCACTAATCATGTTTCAACTGCTGAAACAACATACAATGCGAAAGTCAGGTTTGTTGTAAGAAATGCTCTTTGATTATTTGCTATAATTATTAAATTGTACTAAAAAAACATATTTAAAACTCCACCTGTTTTCAAATAGCTAAGATATATAAGTATAGGTAGGTACAGGATAAGTACCTATAATTCTAATCTTAAAAAAATCCCATTATTCCCTATTTTCGTTATTCATTCATTGTTTGAAATAAAGTTTTCTGTTAACTATGTGGACATCACTTTAGCAGTTAAATTATGCTAGGTAATATGCCCGCAGAACAGACAAGCAGTGACTTCAAATATACCTTCAAATTAAGTAAACTTAATATAGTTATTACTGTACGATATTAAATTGGGTCTTTCCCTGTCCTCTGATTGGAACTCTGATTGGAAGGAGAAGCGAGATTTTTTTTTACATGCCTAGCGGAATTTAAAATGAGTCATCTAAATATAATGTATATCTATATAAATAAAAATCCCAACCAACCTTTTAACCCTCATTGGGCCAGTGTGTTGGTGTTGTGGCCAAAACTCTGCATGTGTTTCTCCCATGTAGGAAGTTAAGTGTACCTGTTATCAACATTGGGCATATATAGGCTAGTCATCATCATCATAACCAGCCTATACCTATATGTTCCTCTGCTGGGCACAGTCCTTCTTACATGAGAAAAACACATGAGGGGCTTGGGCCATAACACCACCATGCTGACCCAATGGCTGGTGACAATAAATTAAATTCAAAGTTTGTATGTTTTCCCCCTATGCACTCCAAAATTATTGATCAGATTGTGAAACTTTGGTAAGGTGCTCTAGGGATGCCTGTGAAGGTTCCTGGATTATATATTTTTTATTATTATTATAAAACTTACAGTTTTCTCTATATGAGCATTGCAAAGCAGGTGCAGCTAGTATTTTATAATTTCAGGTGGGTGATACCTCAACGAGTGGAATTCCTAACTTTTGTTGGAAGGGATATTTTTGTCATTGCACATGATATTTATATCATATTCTTCAATTTCAAAACAAATACTGAACTTGTATATGTTGCAAATAATGAAGAGACTGGTGATGGAGTGGATGCTGTTGCAGGTATAATATTTGATATACTCAATAATAAATTGTAAAACCACACAGCACACAGGTTTGTCTGCTTGGACTTTGTCTGGTTGTAAGTGTTCTGTAGCAAAACAATAAAACCTAACCAAATCTGTCACACTCTCTCTCCATTGAACAATTATAACAAGTATATATTTGAAAACAAGTATGTACTAGCAAGGGCGTCGCCAGCCCATGGCCTAGGGGGGGGCAAGTTGCTAATATGGAGAACTTTTTTTAATACAACTAGAGGACAAACTTGCTGACGGCCCACCTGGTGGTAAGTGGTTATCGTTGCCTATAGATACCTGCACCAAAATAAAAAAAAGAGAGATGAAAAAAAGAAAGATGAAATGAGTATGAGAAAAATATGAACTAATTAGCGACCGTCAACAATACGGCATTCGCAGTAGTCAATCTACTGGTGATCTTCTAATATAGGTACTTCACACACCGTTGGGCCCTTGCCATTGAAAGTCAAGGTGAGACATCTTATCTTATCATTGGGCCGTGACTGTGCCACGATGCACTTCGACCCTTCGGGATCTTTTATGCCACCCCTGCCGTTACTCCTCCCACGTCCTGAATATAGCTGCCATAAGCTTCACTATATCTTTGGGGTGAAAGAGCTTTTAGTCTTCTGGCCTTGGATACGCCACTTCCGGAAGACTTATTCTGATCCTAGCCAGGGCATCGCATTGACACAACAGATGTTTTCATCTCGATTCCTGGCCGTCACCACATGCCCGACAAGGTTGTGCAGGGAAAATTTGCATTTTGTGGAGCATGTAATTTGTGGCAAAATGTCCTGTGAGTGCTCCATTGAGGAAGCGAGCCTGTGTTCATTGTTAGCCTAGATATAGCAAAGGCACATAGCTACCAACTTACGGGCTGCCTGAGGGCTTGTGCAAATAATAAAGTTGCGATCGACTTGTGTCTGAAATCGACAGTTCTCTAATCAGAGTCTCTAATTGGGTGCGACTAGGTATAGTTGATTAAAACCCCACTTAAGTCTGCGCGTTTACCGTTAAATAAGCCCCATTAATTGTGGCTCCACATTTTTTTAGCACACCCCTTTCGATGTCTAAGAGTATTGGGAATTCGGGATATCCGTAGAGACGTTTAGTTCCGCAGTCATTTAGAGGATAAAGTCAAGCTGACATCCGAGAAGCTTGGTGTGCTATATGTCTCAAGTTAAGCGCCATATGAAATAGGAGACAGCGGAGCCGGTCAGAGAGGGGTGGCCCTTACCTGACCCGATCAGTCGCAGACGGCCACGGGTAAGAAGAAGGCGTTACGTCCACTTGCTTCTCCTGTTGTAGTGGTGCCGTAGGTGGAATATAATGGGGGCTCACCGCCGTATAACGCTGTTGGAAGAGGCTCGCAGTTGTGCGGGATGACCGCAGAGTGGCAGGGTTGACTGCTTGTTTGTTCGCGTGTCGCCCCATAATGATGGAAGAGGGTTTTAGCGGTAGATTGGAGTGGGAAGAGCGGAATTGTTTGCCCGGGAGTCCCACAAAATCGTCAGAGTCCCCCCGGGCTCAGCGATAGGCGTAATCGCCCCACTCATTGTTAATCAAAGGAGAGATTTTGCGTCCTTATGTGCGTTCTGCCGTTTGCATAACGAGTTGTGTTCTGAGGAATTATTCGACATGATGCCCAAGGCCTCATTCTGTCCTCGCACCGCTCGCCCTTGGCAGAGAATTTCATCCTCACACGTTTGGGACCACAGTGGTCGCGTACTTATACGGTTTCAGAGAAACTTTCTCTCGATTACCCCACTCAGGCTGTGGAATGAGCTCCCTACAGAGGTTTTCTCGAACAAGTACCACCGCCTTTCTTATTTCAGCCATGAAACAGTTCGCTGTGTTTCGGATTGAAGGGAGAGGTAGCCAGTGTAGATACTGGGCTTGGAAGGCGTTTGATCTTTGGCCTCCGGATGGCAACGCACCTGGAATAACAAGTGATTCTTTTTCCTTGTTGTTGCAGGTTTCTATAGGCGGCGGGAACCACTTACCACCAGGTGGGCTGTCAGCTTGTTTGTCATCCAGTTGAATAATAAAACGTGTGTATGGGGTTCTTCAAAAAGGGCTTGAAAAGGTTTTAATACGACAACGCGAAAGTGATACCTATATACCCCTGCTGTTACAATTGCAACCGTCAATAGGCTACGGTTACCGCTTACTCAAAGCAAAGACTCAAGAGCATGATCGAAGCTTTACATTTATAGCGAGAGTAACCGCGCATTACCTCTACTGTATGGTGATTGTAATAAGAACGGTTCAAAGTTCAATGTATAAAGCGTCAGGAGCTCTTGACGGCTATAGAGCGTCACCATTGTTATTAAAATATTAGAAATATCGAACAAAAATAATTTACAACAGTTAATAAAAACATAAGTTCCGGGGGTTTCTTAATTTTCTAGACCACAATAACATGAAATTCTTGTAAGATTTATTTTAAAACCGTCTATAAAATATTACTTTCTGATACTTTGTGAATTTGTTGGAGTTTTGTTGGCTACATTTTTTGATTTTTGGTTCTCTAGGGGGGGGGCAGCTGCCCCCCCCTGCCCCCCCTTGGCGACGCCCTTGTGTACTAGACAAATTGTAGTTGGAAAGGGTATATGAAATTATTATAGGTTTAAATTTTTTCGAATTTAATATAATAAATGAAAGTTGAGCGATATGTATGTTCCATTTTAGGTCTTTGTAACAACATGAGCAATAAGTAAATAAAAAAATGAAATTATCCTTCTTTATTGATATATTAATACTTATCTACAGTCGACAGCTCATCAAGTGTACGTAATAGTTTGACCTTGAGACCACCCTTACTATGTTCGTCATAGAGGCGGCTTTCGTTGTGCAACGTGTGTCGTCCCTATCTAAAAGACTTAGTTCAGCTGCTTATGCTGTTAAAAAAATTAGGTCTTTGTGTGATGTTGAAACAGCAAGACTTGTTTACTTTGGTTACTTCCACAGTGTCATGTCATATGGCTTGTTATTGTGGGGCACAGCAGCCGACATTGAAGACATTTTTATTTTACAAAAAAGGGCTGTGCGTGCTATTTACGGACTCAAGCCACGTGATTCACTAAAAGATTTATTTAAAGAAATTAATATTTTGACCATTGCTTCTCAATATATATATGAGAACATAATTTATGTTCACAAATATAAACATACCTTTTCAAAACATAGTGATATTCATAACTTAAACACTAGATATAAAAATAAACTTGCTGTTCCAAGTTTTAGACTTCACAAGACAAGTCGCTCATTCATGGGGAAATGTATACACATTTATAACAAAGTCCCGCCAAATGTAACTGAACTGCCTTTTCACAAACTTAAGTTATATGTCAAACAAACTTTAATGAAAAAAGGCTACTATAAGGTCCAAGAATATTTAGATGATAAGAATGCGTAGAAACATTAAAATTCCAAAATGTTTTTAAGTTTATTTACGTGTAAGTATTATGACTATTAACCTCTGTATACCTATTTTGTGATTGTGCATTGTCAGATAGCTTGAAAATAACGATAATACTTTTGACATTGGGTACCTACTTTGTCGGTACGATGATATAGATTCTCTTCTAATTTTAATTATTTTTATCGCTGGGCGGCACTGCACTGCTAAAAGTTATATTTCTTTTAACTACAAACATTGTATTTGAATGTTTATTTTGAAAAGAGTGACTACACGAGTTTGTTGCCGGTATCTTCTCGATAGTTCAACTTTTGGAACCGGTGTAAATTCAGACATGACAGACAGACAGAGACTATGACGTTGTTAGTTAATATTTTTTTTGTGATAGTTGTAAAAATGTGTTTTTTTGACGATTTAAAAGTGCTTCTTTGTGGCCTATTTAAATAAAATATTTTTTCTTTCTTTCTTTCTTTCTTTCAACTGTTACACTTGATGTGCTGCCGTTTGTACACACACCTGCAGATTGAACTGAACACTTAAATAAAAATGGGTGAAGTTCGATACTGGTTGAGTATCAAACTCGACCCATTTTTTGTGTACATTAATGAAATCCATTAGTTAAAGAATTTATTTGTTTTCTTCTTTTTTTCAGGACACAGAACCAACACTTTTGCATTTGCAGAAAAAGTTAATCATGGAAGAATTTTTATTATGAACTACCCAAATTTTAATATTGTGGCTGAATTAAGAGGTAACTATGGCGACTTTTATTCGAACCTGTATAACACAGTAGATTTTATATTGTACGCACGACAGATAATCAAGTGTAACAGTGGCACTATGATAGCCTCCTTTATTACGAATGCACTAAGGGCGGTCTCAACTCAAGTTCAAACTGTTACGCTTGATGTACTCTCGACTGTACTTGGCGACCAGTGGTCTGGTAAGAGACAAAAGAAAGTGAGAAGTCTGGTGATGAACTTAATTATACCAATATAATCGTAGCATGTTACAGTATCATTACTCACAGTATAATTACTCACCCTACCATCCTTGTATATATATGAGATATGTATATTTACTTACAAAAATATTGGACAATTTACAAAAATAAAAGATACCCACAGCCTAAACACAAGACATAGAGACAGGCTTCACCTGCCAAAATCTAGAATCAAAATGTTGAACACCAGCCCTTACTATATGGCGGTTAAAATTTACAATAAATTACCAATCACTTTAAAAAATGAACAAAACTTTAAATCGTTTTCAAAAAACCTTAAATGCTACTTGATTACCAAGTGTTTCTACTCTGTATCTGAATACTTAAGTGAAAAAACTTAACAATAAATTTTAAAAAGAGTGCTCTGCTTGATAAAGAGACTAAATGACTTCAATATAATATTATTTTAAAGGAATATGCAATATGTTCGATAATATTAATAAGAAGATATTTATGTTAGTACATAGATCATTGAATTAATAGTGTTTTAATTTAAATTTAATTTTTTTTTGAAATTGATTTGACTGTTGTAAATTGTATTAATTAATAATATTTACAATTCTGATTCTTATTTATTGTGATAACTATAATTACAGAGGCTTGCTGTCCTCAAATTTGCTACACCTCGCGGTAGCTAAGTTTAAAGTGCCTATATAAATTTATACAAAGATCCAATGTACACTTAGTGAGCAAATAAAAAAACTTTGAAACTTTGAAACTTTCTAACAATTATAATTAACAATTTAATAATAATATTTTTGAAATAATAATAATAATAAAAAAATGTGTAATATCATATTCTAAATAAGTGTTCCTCTCGCCTAAGTTGCCGTGCCCGACAGGGTCCATAATGATCTAATTATAATAATGTAACACCTACTATACATTGTGGAGTGCAATAAATATATTGAGTATTGAGTACTTTTATCTCACGTAGCAACGCGCGCTATAGTTGTGTGGTAACTTAGTATACACACACGCTGCGAATGTGTGGGTTAGCACGGGAGCTCTTACTCACGCTCTCAGTGCCATCTGCCGTCCGAGACATGGGCGAAGTAAGACGTACCTACACGTATATGGAATCTATACTCAAGCGTCGCTTCAAGTAGCGTCAGTATGAAAAGATTGTTAAATCAATGTCGAAAAGTCGACCATCCATTGTCATAGTGAAGCTGAATTAACCTCACTATGACAATGGATGGTCGACGACTTTAACTATTTTTAATTTTTTGTTTAGATTTATTTTTATTAATCTTTACCTAAAATAAAATAAATTAATCTTGTGACAATAAGTTTTATAATTATTTATTGCCTTATTATTAATTTTATTTTATTAACAAAATAAAGCATAGAAAATATCCAAGACGAGACGTTGTAGAGAAAACTTTCCAAAGTGCAAAAAGAAAAGAACAACAATATGATTTATAACTTTCTATAAAATTACCATAGTCTTCAGACGACACTGATAATTATTCGACTTATTCTGATTGATTTAATTAAATATTGCACAAGTAACACAGTCTTATTTTATTCTGCTCTTAATTTGTAAAAACCTTCAAAATATCATGATTCATATTTTATTTACCTATCTATTTATTTCATATATTATTTTGTTACTAAACTTAAATAAAATAAATCATACAGAATCACATTCACATTTGATATTAATTAAATTATAATACCTATTTCCATCTGTTAAAATTCTTAAGCTAACGCCATTCCACTCGTATTCACGCATACATTCGCAGCGTGTTTGCCATTGGTTACCACAAGAAAAGCGCTTATCTATGCGTGTCGCTTCGTGAGACAAAAGTAATGCATTTAGTAAAGCTATTCTGATCAAATCACCTATTTTTGGTGCAGCTACTATTGCTAATGTTTACTTTTTGTCATAGATCACAATGTGAACCGGTATAAGGGTTTATGTATGATGGAGTTCGAGCTGGTGGCTGGATTCAGCGGGTTTCCCAACTACCTGGTGACAGTTTGGAATTGGCGCACACAGCATCAGCTCATCTCCATACCTACTGGCGTCATTCGCCGTCAGCAATTGTACATGTTAGTCTTACATAATAATGTTTATTTATTTTTCACCATAATCTCGTCCTTCATGTTGCGGAATGCACATTAGATCCCACAAACCAGACACAAATGATATTTTATGGAATGTAGCGATACTGAATTGCTAATTGATCATCGGAACTGGGCATAGAAGCGAAGGACTAATCGAACCATCTAGTAGCTGATTCATTCGATAAAGCGAAAGATTAGAGGCGAGGCGGGGTCGAAACGACCTCAAGCTTTCAGTTCAGTAAAACAAGCCACCTCAAAGTCCTACACAGTGAAGCTTCTGAGATTCAAGGTGGTTCACCACATAACAGTTGTGAGAGCTCACCATGGCCCTAGAGCAGCCTGAGCTAGTTCATCCGCCAGCCCGAGTTGAGGCAAAACCAGAACAGAACAAGCCCAGTGGCTTGACCAGTGTCTTGAATGGCATTTCCGAGTCTTAGTAGTACACCATACGCCAAAGAAAATTAGTGTAGGTTTCTACATGCTGCATTATTTCAATTACATATATGACACGCGAAATTTTAAGAAGTTCGCTTTGTAGGGCGAGCCGCACACATCTGTTGATCTGCCAGTGCTGGGGCACCGGGCTGGCGGTGTGGGAGGTGGCGCAGGTATACAAGAAAAGCTTGATGCTACGACGAGCCAAGGAGGAGGCGAAGGGCTGGGAGGTGTCGGAGCCGGCGCTGGTAGCCGTGGCCTGGTCCAGCGAGGGGCAGTTGTACGCCATCGACGCCGACGCTCACTTGTATAGTGTGAGTGCACTTTATACATAACCTCTTTCTTTTTAATATTTAATCTGCTGTTACTTCTTAAAAGTGTTTAACAGTTGTTTCACATACTCGGATACTCTGATATCATTTTGTAGATGTAAACGATAGACTTTGGTTGTAACGATATATTCAAAAGTTTAGTAAATATTTGCAGGTGCTCTCGGACGGAATCGGTATGGTTACCCATCTGGAGTGGTCTGAAAATTTGAAGGGTCGACAGAAACCTTGCTTATGTGCTTTTGGTTCCGGGTTCCTCATCTACGGGCCTGACAAGTTACTTCGGGTAAGATTCTGAGGTGATTTAAGCACTTCCATCGATTTCACAATCTGATATGTATATCGAACAAGCGGATTTGTTAACTTAAAAATAAATTCTTACTGAAAAGTGTTGTTGTTTTTAAAGAAACTGAGTATATTCGGGTATGTTCCAGAATCATACGTCTCGTGTTTTATATTTTTCTAAGAAGTTTAGGTGTTTCAGAAGGAAACAGGTCAACTCAAACGTGCGTGTTAGTTGATTTTGATTTGATTTTGACTGATGGTGAGCGGATACCGTAGCGTATAAACGCTCGTAGCACCTTGGGCAGCAAGTACTCACGACTGGCCTACCCTGTAAAAATCTATAGAAAGTGTTATATTGAAAGCACATCAGACTTGTCACCCTGCTCCCTATACAGTGCCTTCTTAATGATTTTTGCAGGTATACCCTAAGCTATGTGTTTTGTATTTCACTATTTTGTTCGCTTCTGAAGCTTCGACTAGATTTGTTCATGGTAGCCCTCTGGTCACTTTACTCACCGCTGGAACAATTTAGCTACGATCTTCTGTAAGATGAATGTTCTGCCCTAGAGGGTCGTCCTATCTCTCAGCATATTTGCCTTTTCCTACGCTTTAAGTTTGTAACTAATACAGGTATAGGTAATTTTTCAAAACAGTCCCTAAAGAAGTGCGAAACCAAATGGTCGGTGGTGTGGAGCTTCAAGCCGCTGGACGTGGTGATCGCGTTAGTGGCCAACGCCACGTGTGACGCGGCCGCCGCCGCCACGCGCGTCGGATGCCTCTACCGGCTCACCGGCGAGTCAGAGGAGAACATCGATGTCAGGATATTGACCTTTAAGCAGAGGTAACTCACCTAAAATATTCTCTAATTATTTTCAATCTATATAAAGTCTATGTTTGAATGTTTGCCCCCTATGCGTTCCGAAACTATTGATCAGATTGTGATGAAACTTTGGTGGGTTTTCTGGGGACGCCCGCGAATGTTCCCGAATTATAAAACTTAACAGTTTTTTTACGTTCTCTGTTAGTGCTCTGAAGAGCTTTTTGAACTTATCCCTCTCCCCTTCCTACTCAGAAGCATGTGTACCAGTCTTTGCAGTCACCAATTCACTGTCTCCTCCTCAACATCACGCACAAAGAAGTTTTGTTACTCGTTTTTTTGTTTCCAAGACTTAGAATACTTTTCCAGCTCATGTGTCTCCTCCTTCCTGTAATAGAGACGTGAAAACCAACTTTTGTGCCGGTAAGATCGAGGCGGCTAGTGTATAAAGCTGCTCTTGGTGTCTCCGTATACTATAGACTCTTCTTACCGCTTCACATCAAGTGGTGTTGAGGCATTTTCTGTACCTTTTATTAAAAAATATATATTATATCCAAACTATTCAGCCTAATTAATGCATGTTCGGAAATTGGCGCACAGACCGCATTGTCCAAAGGATCGCGCACTCTGCTCTGATTGACCGCACTACGGTTCCTCAATCGCTTGACACTGTTTTTTATGTGCAGGTACGCGATGTATAGAAACAAATTTTTATTATTTTACTCCTGTTTTTAGGTATTCGGTATTGAGCTGAATAATAGCTAGTTTTCGGCCGAATACCGATGGATACTCTAAAAAGTATATACTACAAAATGGGTCTCAATAAGTGAAATTGACCGAAAACCGATTAATAAACTAATATTCGTTTATCTATAATAATTTTCTTTTATTAAATCTTTATTTTTTAGATCACTTTTTATAATTTTGCTTTTTTTTTACAGAAATATCACAAAAATACAGCTCATTGCACCTGAGTACAAATATGTAGCGACTATAAACGACTCGGGTGTCATATGTATCTACGATATCTTCTCTGCAAACCTCGTGAGTATTTAACCTGTCAAGCCACACATTCCGGACACAATCTCCCTTATTACAAGATGCGGAGTAAAGTTAGTTGTTTTTAAAACTGATGCTATCTCTATTTTTCTTTTCACTAATAAAAGTGACAACATCATCGTTTTAAACCAACGTGATATAAGACACGAATTAAAGTCTTCGAAAGAAAGAAAGAAAAAATATTTTATTTAAATAGGCCACAAAGAAACACTTTTAAATCGTCGAATAAAAAACACATTCTTACAACTATCACAAATAACTTTTAGTACCTATCTTGTAAAGAATATGGTCCATCAATAGTCGAACGCCAGTTGATTTGAATAATAGATTTAGTTACCAATGGAAAAAATGCTGTGATAATATTTTTTTTCAAATCAGTTGGCTGTAGAGTACATGGAAGGCTACGAGGTGTCGTTCCAGGCGAGTCCCGTGGACCCGGTGCTCGCGGTGTTCGGCAAGGTAGGCCAGAACTACGGCCTGATGATGGCCGTGGTGGAGACCACGCCCGAGGGCCAGGTGACTCTGAGGAAGGCCTGCAACTACTGCCTCACGCACCAGGTCGTCTCCTTGGTTACGTTCTCGCTCACCGGCAGGGAGATCGTTGCTGCGGCTATGTCGGCCGGGCATATCTTTATTATGAAGGTAAGTTTTATGCACAAATGTGAATTCAAAGTAAAAAAATAGAACATTTTGGAATGACATGAGTGAGAATCTTTATCTTTGTAACGTCTTTAATTTTTTTACTTGCGACAATAGCTTTAAAAATTAGTTCTATCAGTTGTATTCTTTAATCGAAAATCGTGCTTGTGGAGGAGCTCATTAGCATTGCGATTTGAAGTTGATGTATTAACCGACTAAGTATCACCAAAAAACCGTCATAATCAGACAAAACTCCAAAAGAATTTTTTTTTTGACTTGTCACAAAATGGATAGATACACAAGGGTGTCTATACAGGCGCACACGCACACACGTGTACGTACAGCGATCTCAAATCCAGTCTAAACGAATCGCTCATTTGTATTTGAAATAGTGAAAGTGTTTCAACGTAATATTATAAAAATCAGAGTGAGTGTAGGTATCTCTGACAACAGTCTATGATGTTTTGTAGGTACTTCAATTAGCTCTCCTCATAATTTTACTGTGTAAGCACGTACTATTAGTTTTTTCCTTTATTTTCATTTGATGATGAAGATTTATTTCCAACAAAGTTCCATTCATTACGAGTCGTGCTTGCCAAATAAGAGGTTATCACGGTGTCCACAATTGCTGGCCAGCTGTCCGAGGAGTACCAGGTGTCGCTGGTCCGGTACAGCGAGCAGGGCCGCGGGCTGGTGGACTGCCTGCTGCTGCGCGTGGGGGACGCCATGCGCTGCCTCAGCCTCGTGCTGTTCTCAGACAAGTACGCCATAGGTACGGACCAATTTATGTGGTTACCTGTGATCGGGTTTTGAGTTTCAATATCTTCTCTATTGTACATTTAACAAATTCTATATGCAACTTTGTTTTTGGCTAAGTGTGACCCTAAGTTATATAGTCACTTTCTTGAGCTACAGGTAGTCGAAAGTTGAGTTGTAATTTTTTTCAGTCTAAGTGTAAGATTATAAGGCCGAAGATGAAAGCGAGCTATGGATTCCTCAACCAAAGTAGAACGGGCTATTTTACCTCCCAACTTTAATCACCTTTGAATGGTTTTCTCGATAGGAAAACGTTCTCACTTTTATAAGTAAACTGACGAATATTTAAAACCCAAATTAAGTTTACTAAAAAGGTACCTGATAAAGTATTGGACTCAAAAGAGTTTTTTCACCAATTTGACATTTTTTTCTTCGGCCGAAACACAGTTCACGAGGTATTCCTTTAAATTGTTAAACGTTTTTCAATTCTTAGTTATGCACCTTATGGACGAACACTGGAAAGTTTCTTAAATTAAAGCCCACTCAAATGCTGTAAGTATCTACGGTCAAAGTAACAACCCCTTAAAAAATGGCGTTAAGTATTCGGCCTATTGTCTTGACTAAACGCTTTGCCAAACAGAACGCGTACTTAGCGCGCGTCAGAGCGCTAGTCTGACGCCGCGCTATAGCGTCGAATTGTGTTGTACTATGAACGGTATTAAGGCTTTTCCAAACAGAACGCGTACTTAGCGCGCGTCAGAGCGCTAGTCTGACGCCGCGCTATAGCGTCGAATTGTGTTGTACTATGATCGGTATTAAGGCTTTTCCAAACAGAACGCGTACTTAGCGCGCGTCAGAGCGCTAGTCTGACGCCGCGCTATAGCGTCGAATTGTGTTGTACTATGAACGGTATTAAGGCTTTTCCAAACAGAACGCGTACTTAGCGCGCGTCAGAGCGCTAGTCTGGCGCCGCGCTAAGTACGCGTACTGCTAGCAGTACGCAACGCCCGGCGCTCTGTTGACGGCTAATACCGTTCATAGTACAACACAATTCGACGCTATAGCGCGGCGTCAGACTAGCGCTCTGACGCGCGCCAAGTACGCGTTCTGTTTGGCAATGCCTTAATTCTGAGTGACGTTAACAAGGTGAGCGCATAATCTGCATGAACGCGGACACGGGCAAGGACAACAAGTTGACTGGCAAGATGCAGGGTCCGTACGCGCGGCTGCTGCCACTGAGCGCGCCCGGCACCGTGCTGGCCGTGCCGCACCTCAGCACGCAGGCCCACGTGCTGCGGCTGGGCGGCGAGGTGAGCTCCGCGCTATACACCACACCACATTGGCCCTAATTCTGGCGAACACATTCTAAGTCTAAATTTAAGTTCAGTGCATCTCTTTCTCTCAAAATGAATACGGGGAGGATGGCTGTCATATAATTTGACATTTAGAAATGTGCGTTCAATTGTCGACCTTATTGAACGTGATAAAATGCAGTGTTTAGGACGCATCTCCGTACATGCCGTCTAAAATTGTCTATGGTTTCTTTGAAATCTATCTAAATTTAAGTGACAGCTCTAAACAGATTCTTGCTATCTTTTTCCTATGACTTATTGCGAGAAAGAGATATACTGTACTTAAATTTAGAATTAAAGTGTGTTCCCAGAATTAGGCCCATTTTCTAGTTTCGCAGCGCTCAACTCTAATAAAACTAAAATGGTGTTAATAAAAAATAATATTAAAATGGTGTTACAGATAGTCGTCTTAAAATACGCGAATGTTGATCAAACATCACGTTCATATAGTATACTGGGTCTTTGGTACAAATTTCTTCATACAAATAATTTGGTCCGTAACACAAAATGTATAGGAAATTTCAAAAATAATTATACTGTTTTTAATTTTTGATCATCATTATCATCACCAGCCTATATACGTCCCACTGCTGGGCTCAGGCCTACCTACATGGGAGAAACACATGAGGAGTTTGGGCCATAACACCACCACGCTGGTCCAATGCGGGTTGGTGGGTTAAACCGGGGTGGGGTGGTTTAAAGTGGGTTTAATTTTTGATACTACCACAGTATTCTTAATTTTTGATTTTAACATTATTATAAATGTTTGAAAAATTACTTAGTAATTAATAGTACATTATGGTACAAGTGTGTAATGTTGGTGATTACCGCTGAGGCGCATTGAGGCCCGAGCCGTCAGGCGAGGGTCTTAAGGAGCCGAGGACGGTAATCATCAATACACACGTGTATCATACAACGTTTTTCAACACACTTCTGAATAAAATAATACTTAAATACAAAACCATTTTACATAGTAGATAAAAAGTTTATTTAGAGAAACAATTAGTAAATGTGCAGTTAGTAAAATTATAATTAACTATTTTTGATGATATAGCGGTCTCATCAGATAGATTATTTACTGAAATACTTTCATGTTCTATTGTTATTTGTGATGGTTCATTATTCGTGTAGGTAGGTGAAATCCAATCATTGGATGTACTTGGTATTTCGCTAGTAGGATGCGTCTCAGAATCAAGTTTAATTCTTTTTGTGATTTTCGCACAAATTTCCTTCTTGTTTTGTATGGAATCTTCTACGTATGATTCTGCTACATTTCTAGATCGCCACCCGCCATGTCGCTTCAAAGTCATTATATCAGCTCCTGAATTTGCCAGCAATGTAGCTGAAGTTCTTCTGAAACTATGTCCAGTGTAGCTCTCAGCATCTACTAAACCCAAAAACTTAGCGATTTCTTTAGGCATATAACCAAATTTGTTTATACCTATAGGCTGACAGGTACATTTACCATTCTGGTAATTTAGAAAGAAACGGTCATTTTTTGTTTTTGGTGAACGCAAACTTTCATACTTCTTAACAATATCATAGAATGGACCGTGTATGGTGAATGACCTAGGTATTTTATTTTTCGTGATAGGTATCTTCACTAAAAGCATCTGGCCATGGTTTTCTATATCTTTTACAGTTATATTTGTTAATTCTTGTATCCTACAGGCACCAGTTACACCAAATATTAAAGCAACCTGAAACAAAAGAAACAATAATTAAAGTCAACAAGCTGCTATTAAATATTTAATTAAAATTAATTTAACTAACCTTTGTAGCCAAATATTGGTTATCTGGAGCATCTTTAATAAATTTTTCAATATCGTCAGATGATAAAACCTTTGATTTTTTGCTTCTAAATCCATCAGATAGTCTCTTTAGATAAGCTGACAAATTCGAGTATGTTTTTAAGTCCACTCCATTCTTTGTTCGGACTGTACTTTTTAACATTGAGTAAATACACCACAAAGAGCTAGGTTTGTACTTAGAAGATAATTCTTTAAAGTACGCCATGAACACATTTTCTGAAAAAGACTGCGTATTCTTGTTGTTCTGCCATTGTATGAAATTTTGGTACGCTAATAGATATGTTTCCTTTGAGTTTTCTGGTAGTAAACTTTCCATAACGTTCTGGGCTTCACATCTTATATCGGGCGGTGTACAACATAAATCATTTTCTTCATAAATTGTATTTGCAGACATCTTAATTAATAACTAACTAAATAACTTCAAAAGAGAAAACGAGACGAGTTGTGAAAAATGTTTCGTAATGGCGGGAAAAATTAATCAGTTATCCTATGCGCGCGCATCGGCCATAGACTAAAAAATGAGGTTTCTTTTTTTTGGGCTTTTCGCGGATAGCTTTTTAGCGCAAATGTAAGCGTAACTCAACCAATAATATTAAAGAAAGAAAGAAAGAAAGAAAAATATTTTTATTTGACATGCACATAACAAACAACAACAAGAAGCTTAAACAATAAAAAAAAATAAAAAAAAAATAGACAAATACAAACAGTTTATACTTAACAATAAGTGCAGTCAACAAGGCCCTATCTCAGCATAAAACTTTTGCTGTTATGATAGGGCCTTGGGCGTGACTTTGGATTTTAAACTACATATACTTACACATATACATAAATACAAAAAAATACATATACTTACACATATACATATAGATAAGTGACATAAACTCAATCACATCAGACATGGCTGTATGGGCATTAGTTCCTTTTGCCTTCCCATTACAGGGAGATTTAACAACAAAAAAAGAAAAAAAGTATATATTGGCAATTTTAATTATTAAAAAAAAACTATTACTCACTAGTGAGTAATAGTAATTAAAAAGTCACAATTTGATTATAGGTGTCATTATGTGCCTAATTGCCATGGGATTAGAGCCACTTTATGAGGAAGTGTGTTGAAAAATATATAATAGTCATTATAAATACTACCACAGTATTTATAATGACTATTTTAACATGAGTAGGTGCCCGCTTGTTATACCATGTACCAAACACTATTAGTATAGCCCGATTTCAATCCTATTTCTTTATTTAAGTAGAATACGCCCTAAGGACAGTACATGAAAAAAATCTTTATAATAACAGAAATTAAAAAAATCTTTATAATAACAGAAAGGCGTGACAGTGTCCGTGAAGATAGGCGCCATAATAGAGACCGGGCACCAGCTGCGACAGTACGACGCGTTCTTTAACTTCGGCGCGCTGCTCACCTTTGGCTTCGACGGCGCGGTCATACTGCGGAAGCCTGAAGCACCTGACGAATATGGTACTGTGCTAAAGGCTTTTAAAATAACTATTATAGATATAATATTTTCAACAATACTTTGATATTCATGGCCACCATGGCCCCACTTGAACTGGACCGAAAATATTACAAACGAAATGAAGTATCATATAACATAGGGTTCTGATTTATTAGATGAACTGACGAACAGGTCTCTAACCATGACCCTAAAAGCATTCTTAATATCATGCTACTTGAAAATTTAGTTCATCAAAAAGCAGTCTTCACGAAGATAAGAATTAGATCGGTTTTCTCAATAAACAAAATTTAGAAAGATTATGAATTTAATTTTTAAACCATTACCATAATATATCTATTTATTTGTGTTGGGTCTGAGGGCATATACCTAGGTACTTCACAAGTTACGAATTGTATTAGAGCTCCATGGTAATCTCCTGACCTGTCCTCACGGAAATTTACCACAGGGTCATGTGGCTAATAATCATGATGTGAGCCCAGAAATCGGCCCAGATTAATATCGCATTTCTACAAGAAATCAATGAACGTAGCTGACAGATGAGTTTTGTTATACACCATTTAGTGGTGGTTGCAAAAAAATTTTCTAGTCCGTGCAATCGGTTCCGCAGGCAGTAAAATGTTTTTGTCATTTCAGAGTTGTTGTTTATTTCGAAGGTCTCAAACAACACCTATTAACATCTTATTTTGGCTTTTATCATTTCTTATAGAATACAAGTTCCAAGTGACGCACCGGTACGAGTCGGGCATCCGTCAGGCGGTGATCGACGCCAACAACACGTGCGTCCTGCATCTGGGCGCCAACAGGACCGTGGCGTGCTCGCTGCTTGGCGCGCCGCCCGCCCACCAGCCCCGCCCCCGCCCCCGCCCGCCCCCGCCCCCGCCCGCCCTGCTGGACGAGGGGCAGCACTCGCGACCCATCATCAGCACTCAGGACAGTGAGTCACTCACACAACAGGACCGTGGCGTGCTCGCTGCTGGGCGCGCCGCCCGCCCACCAGCCCCGCCCCCGCCCCCGCCCGCCCCCGCCCGCCCTGCTGGACGAGGGGCAGCACTCGCGACCCATCATCAGCACTCAGGACAGTGAGTCACTCACACAACAGGACCGTGGCGTGCTCGCTGCTGGGCGCGCCGCCCGCCCACCAGCCCCGCCCCCGCCCCCGCCCGCCCCCGCCCCCGCCCGCCCTGCTGGACGAGGGGCAGCACTCGCGACCCATCATCAGCACTCAGGACAGTGAGTCACTCACACAACAGGACCGTGGCGTGCTCGCTGCTGGGCGCGCCGCCCGCCCACCAGCCCCGCCCCCGCCCCCGCCCGCCCCCGCCCGCCCTGCTGGACGAGGGGCAGCACTCGCGACCCATCATCAGCACTCAGGACAGTGAGTCACTCACACAACAGGACCGTGGCGTGCTCGCTGCTGGGCGCGCCGCCCGCCCACCAGCCCCGCCCCCGCCCCCGCCCGCCCCCGCCCGCCCTGCTGGACGAGGGGCAGCACTCGCGACCCATCATCAGCACTCAGGACAGTGAGTCACTCACACAACAGGACCGTGGCGTGCTCGCTGCTGGGCGCGCCGCCCGCCCACCAGCCCCGCCCCCGCCCCCGCCCGCCCCCGCCCCCGCCCGCCCTGCTGGACGAGGGGCAGCACTCGCGACCCATCATCAGCACTCAGGACAGTGAGTCACTCACACAACAGGACCGTGGCGTGCTCGCTGCTGGGCGCGCCGCCCGCCCACCAGCCCCGCCCCCGCCCCCGCCCGCCCCCGCCCCCGCCCGCCCTGCTGGACGAGGGGCAGCACTCGCGACCCATCATCAGCACTCAGGACAGTGAGTCACTCAAACAACAAGAATGGCATTCGCACCAATATAAATATCACTTATCAGTATTTAAAAATGACCCTCATTTTTAAAGACAAAATTGGAACCCCCTGTTTTTTTTCTCTTAAATAAGGAAACTGCAGCTTTTACAGTACATTGAATTTGAAAACAATTAAGGAGTAAATTAGCAAATAATTGTTTCCCCTGTTAGTTACACAAGATTCACGATAAGACATACATAACTTAATTTTCTTTACACAGTATTTTTCCAAGCGATCATACACGTATCGAATTAAATGGTTATTTTGTGTATTGATGACCTTATAAATATTAGATTTGCTTGGAGGTTCCCACGTCCCAGGTTATTAAAAATATGTTAGAATGAAAGCATGGGGTTGCATTCTTCTTTAAGCTGGAGATGTAGTTGATTCATTTTGAATTTGATATTAAAAATAAATCCTTAAAATTTTTTAAACTTTGACGTATTATGGCCGATGTTGAGGTGTGGATTTACTATTGCAGAAAATTACCTGGATTTACAAGAGGAAAAGAAAGTGCGAGAGGAGGCGATGGACTACAAGCACGCCCGCGAGGAGGTTGTGCGGAGCTTCGAGCTGGTCCGCGCGCAGCTGGTGCGGCTTCTGGAGGACAACCTGGCCGAGCCGCCGCTGCACCAACTATCGCTGGCCGAGTACGACCTGCACCACGAGCGACGCCGCGACCGACGCAAGCAGGTGCCGCCTCCACAGACACCCGGCCGAGGACGACCTGCACCACGAGCGACGCCGCGACCGACGCAAGCAGGTGCCGCCTCCACAGACACCCGGCCGAGGACGAGCGGCACCACGAGCGACGCCGCGACCGACGCAAGCAGGTGCCGCCTCCACAGACACCCGGCCGAGGACGAGCGGCACCACGAGCGACGCCGCGACCGACGCAAGCAGGTGCCGCCTCCACAGACACCCGGCCGAGGACGAGCGGCACCACGAGCGACGCCGCGACCGACGCAAGCAGGTGCCGCCTCCACAGACACCCGGCCGAGGACGACCGGCACCACGAGCGACGCCGCGACCGACGCAAGCAGGTGCCGCCTCCACAGACACCCGGCCGAGGACGAGCGGCACCACGAGCGACGCCGCGACCGACGCAAGCAGGTGCCGCCTCCACAGACACCCGGCCGAGGACGACCGGCACCACGAGCGACGCCGCGACCGACGCAAGCAGGTGCCGCCTCCACAGACACCCGGCCGAGGACGAGCGGCACCACGAGCGACGCCGCGACCGACGCAAGCAGGTGCCGCCTCCACAGACACCCGGCCGAGGACGACCGGCACCACGAGCGACGCCGCGACCGACGCAAGCAGGTGCCGCCTCCACACACACCCGGCCGAGGACGAGCGGCACCACGAGCGACGCCGCGACCGACGCAAGCAGGTGCCGCCTCCACACACACCCGGCCGAGGACGAGCTCAGCTAACTAGTTCACTTCGCTGCCCACAGCTGAAATAGTTCCATCTTTTTTATTCTTGATGGAGTAGCTCTTAGCCTTCATGTTACCTAAAGGTAATTGATGACAAGGCTGAAGATGAAAGCGTGCCTAAGACGGAAGATGAAATCGACCCCCACCCGTTTTGAGGAAAACGGGTGAGGGTCTATCAAAATTATTATGGCGACAGACTTAGGTAAGATGGTGGTAGCTAGCCAGGTGGGCTTAGTAAAACCACCGACCAAAGCCCCCCATGGGAATTGAATCGCGGCACTTTAGATCTGAGTTAGGTGGTGTCTACTACTAGACCACAGAACCCGTAAGCACTAACCTAGCAATATTCACACATTTTCTTATCGTCTTCTTCATAAAACTTTATACAATATGTTGAGATATTAATGTGGAGAGAAAAATAAAACTTGTTTCAATCGTGAGATAGAAAAATGTAATAAAATTATAAGACAATGACATTTAAAAAAAAAAAAGACTGTTAACTTTCGAACACTTTTTAGTCGCGCGAGTAATGTTTTGCATGAAGGTTTTATTCTAAACATGCCCCCGGGCGTTGAAAGCTGGCCTTTCAACCCCTTTCTTCTATAGCTCTTCCAATAAAGGGCAAATCTTGCAAAATGCTCGCCTCACCAATCCAGTAGCAGTTTTAACATCCGCCACTCTGTTGATGCCATCTCGACCAGGGTAAAGTGCCACTATTCGACCAAGTCTCCATTTCATAAGAGGGAGGTTGTCATCCTTCAAAACGACTAGGGTATCCAACTTCAGCTGGCCATCCGTTGTTCGCCATTTAACTCGCTGCTGCAACTGTGCAACGAATTCCTTGCTCCAACGCCTCCAAAAATGCTGACGTAACTGCTCGATTCTTTGATATCGAGATAATCGGGAGGTAGAGCAATCTTCATAATTATTCGTCGGCAAAGAGGTAAGCGGACGTCCGATGAGGAAATGGGCGAGCGTTAAGGGTAAAAGGTCGTCGGGATCCGATGATAGAGAAGTGAGTGGCTGCGAGTGCAGCAAAGCTTCAATTTGCACCACTACAGTGTTAAGCTCTTCGTAAGTTAAGTTACAATTGCCCAATACTCTTTGTAAATGATATTTTGTGGACTTAACACCCGCCTCCCAGAGACCACCGAAATGAGGAGTGTAAGGCGGAGTAAAATGAAAGGTAATACATTCGTTCGCGGTACTTTCAGATAGTGAACCACAATTAGATTTTAAAAACTTACCAATATCATTATACGCTCCGACAAATGAAGTACCATTATCAGAGAAGATATTTTTTGGTTTTCCTCGTCGAGATATAAACCTACGTAGGGCTGACAAAAAGTTATTACTCGTTAAATCACCTACTAATTCAATGTGTATAGCCTTAGTAGTAAAGCATATGAAAATGGCAATGTAAACTTTTACCAGTCTGCAGCCTCTACCGGTACGGTTAGCTGCCAAAACAGGGCCTGCGTA
The DNA here is from genome assembly GCA_947347705.1 of Nymphula nitidulata. Classification (NCBI taxonomy): domain Eukaryota; kingdom Metazoa; phylum Arthropoda; class Insecta; order Lepidoptera; family Crambidae; genus Nymphula; species Nymphula nitidulata. Next base: position 2,562,415 of record OX374618.1, read on the forward strand.
ATCTACCCCTACACTTTCAAACGGGTAACTGGGTGCAAGTCGCTGCTTTGGTAAGTCGCCCATTATTGGAGTAATAACCTTTCCTCGCATACGATTACACAAAACACATTGACGATAGCATAATTTAGCTAAGTTACGACCTCCAATTGGCCAGAACTGTTCCCTTATAGTGGCCAAAAGTAGTTGAGGTGCCGCATGCATTCATTTTTTATGCTCATAAGTAAATAATAATTTTGTAAAGGGATGAGTGGACTGTATTAACAAAGGGTATTTTTTCTCGTAATTATAATCAGAATTACTTAGCCGACCACCAACACGCATTAGATTATAATTGTCAAGAAAGACATTAAATTTAATTAAGGTGCTCTTTTTGGGTATTGATTCACCTCTAATTAAAATCTCATATTCTAGAAATGATTTCATTTGACAAAATCTGACCAATGAATTTAAAACATTTTGTAATTCATCTTTATTCAAATGTTGAGTTCTAATTTGTTGCTTTTTACAAGCAGCAATAAATCGCAAAACGTAAGCTACAGACCGTCTTAACCTCAAAAATTTAGAGAAACGGTTAAATTCGATTAAGTTATTATGAATATTAGTAGCGACATATAGTGAGACTTCGGGCTTAACTTCTGGAAGTTTATCTATGGATTCTAATAGTATAGACGGGTCATCGCGCCAGAGAATTTGTTGAATTTGTTTTTGAAGATGCCGCTCATTAGGATTCACGCGTACTTGTCTATAAATTTTCTCTATGTCGGCAGCTAAAATGTATTTATGCTGCCTAAAACGTATAAGTATAGACAATAGGTCATCTTGAATTGTTGGCCCCACCATTTGAATACTATTTAAGGATACACCAGAAGTAGTTGGCGCACTAGCATTGAAGACTACCCTAAATTTGGTTGTCAGACTGCTCTCCCGAAAAACACCATGATGAGGAATGAAATACGCGACCTCATTTGGATTTAATTCACATTCAGACATGTGACCAAGTGATATGTATTCTTTCATAAAATCGACATAACTCTTTTTAAATAAAGGTTGACTTTTTGTTCTACGTTCTAGAGATAGTAGACAGTGTTTAGAACGTTGAAAAGAATCACCTAAGACGTTTTGTGATTGCTTTAAAGGTATACGTACACAAAAACGACCGTTCTTTAAACGAACTGTATTATGAATAAAATGATTCTCACACATTTGCTCCTCTTCAGAATAATACGATGACTTACGGCTAACCTCCTCAAGCTGCCAAAATCGCGTTAACTGGATTTGAGTGTCATCGTTAGGAAGCTGATTATTATTATTATTATCACTGTGAGTACTAAAATTACATTTGATAGTATGGGACGAGCTTGATAAGCAGCCACTACTGATAGGCCCAGAAACTAACCAACCTAATTTTGTTTCACAAAGAATTGGGTTGCCTTCTCCTAACTTTATATTGCGAGATCCTAATAAATCCCAAAAAACATCAGCACCTATTATTAAGGCTATTGCAGAAGGTGTATGGAAATTATGATCAGCCAAACAAATATCTGTGGGAATCTTAATACGTGATATGTTTATTTGTCGATTAGGAATACTATCAGTTATAGAAGGGAGAATAAAACAAAGCAATTTATTTGAATAAACCTCATCCAAAGATTTCATCTGAACACGAACCATTTTACCTACACTTGAAACTGAATTATTAACTCCAAGAAGAGATTTTTCTACTTTATTTGTAGGTAAATTTAACTTTTTGCACATTGTTTCTGTCATAAGGCAAGACGTACTACCGCTGTCAAGTACAGCACGAGCAATGTGCTGCCGATTATCACTATCGTACGATTTGACTAAAGCCGTAGACAAAAGAACATCCTCGCCAGAACGCGTAGATGATATGCATGATAGAGTTACGGTGGCAGCCGCAGTGCTAACCTCCTGGACAGAAGTGGTCAGTTTCTCTCCATTTGTACGAGAGGACAAATTGGGTCTGTTTTTTGGGTCTGACACATGAATAAGAGTGTTGTGTTTACGTTTGCATATTTTACAACCACTTTTTTTGCAATGGTTTGCATAATGTCCAGCTTTAAAACAATTAAAACACACCTTGTAGCTGGGTAATAGTATCAACCTATTTTCATTACTTAATGCTAAAAATTGAGGACATGTTTGTAAACCATGCTCACCATTACATTTAGGACAAGGCTTAATAGGCGTTTCATTATTAAAAGTAGGTAAATCAGGTTGTTGTTGCGGTTTAGCAACTGAAACCATACTTTTTAACTTCAGAGCTTTATTGTTTGACGTTTGATTGCTGCTGCGCGCTAATTCTAGTGTCTCGAGCAAATCTGACCTACTACGCATAAAATCAAGAAACATTGTTAATGTTACAACTTTATCTTTTTCTAACTTACTCTTAAGTTCTTCCCACTCGCGGTAAGTCTTTGCATCTAACTTTTGAGTGACCATGTGTATGAGCAATGTATCCCAATGTTTTGTAGGTTCACCTAATGATTCTAAGGATCTTAAATTTTTATTTAACTGATCAATCAAACGTTTTATACTACTGGAAGATTCCTTAGTTAAAGACTCAATACTAAATAAAGCTGTTACGTGGTTTTGTATAAGCAAACGTTTATTATCAAAACGTTCACATAACAAATTCCAAGCTACATCATAATTGTGTGCAGAAAACTCAATTGACTGAATTACCAATGCGGCTGTACCCTCCAACGATGCTCTAAGATAATGGAATTTGTTTATGTTGTCAATTTCATCATTAGATTGTATTAAGCTACAGAATGTATCGTGGAATTCGAGCCAGTTTTCATATGCCCCACTAAATTTAGGCAGTTGAATAGTAGGCAACTTAACGAGTTTATGGTTACCAGTGGACAAGGAACACTTCTCATTTTCACGGTCATTATTTCCTGTATTTTGTGCTAACATACACCGTGCTTCCGCGAGGCACTTATAATAGGAAGATTCAAAGTCATTCCTTTCAGTCAACTGCATTTCCATGTCTTCAGAAACACACTCTAACTTTAATTGTACCTCATCATATTGGCCGTACATTATTTCCAATCTATTAATACGTAATTGTAGTTCACATACCTCAGATGAGCTCAATGTTTTACCCAATCCGTTCAGGTATGAGGAAAAAACAGTCAAACGACCTTTATATATACCGCATTTTCTGATCAAATCCTTTACCTCCTCCTTTTCAGTCATTCTGGAAGACGAGTATTAGATCTAAAAAGTGAAACAATATTATTAACAACTGCTTACTGCAATTATAGTACAAACCCTTATTCAGATGACAAAAACTAATCGACTCAAATATTTTTGTATTTATAAGAAAGGTTTGATATTAATTAACATTTAAAGATATTACTCAATAAATAATGTATTATCTCTTTATAAACAGATTAGTACTAATTCTCAATATAAAAATACCTACCACATATATGAAATATATGAAATAATACGTAAATACCAAATTAACTGTCTAAACTAACAATAATACAATCGACTTGGTGGTTTTAAAATTACGTTCTAATATCATAACATTATTCATAAAAAATAGTTGGTGGTATCTATACATATAATGTACAGAGAATTTTAACAATAATGTACTAACCTTTTTAATCGACGAAACAAGTTAAATACTACCTGATTATTATGAGTAATGGGTGAATTAATTAGGATATTAATTGCTTAACACCGTAAACCTTAGTCATATAGCTTTATTTTCACGGCGCCAACCATTTGAATCACCCTCGTGAGTTTTCTTCAAAAATCCCGTATAATTCACTTTTTTGATCAAGTACTATTGATTTTCCGCTATGTTCTATTATAACCTTTAAAGTCCGGCTCGAAGGACCATGTTGAGATATTAATGTGGAGAGAAAAATAAAACTTGTTTCAATCGTGAGATAGAAAATGTAATTAAATTATAAGACAATGACATTTTAAAAAACAAAAGACTGTTAACATTCGAACACTTTTTAGTCGCGCGAGTAATGTTTTGCATGAAGGTTTTATTCTAAACATGCCCCCGGGCGTTGAAAGCTGGCCTTTCAACCCCTTTCTTCTATTGCTCTTCCAATAAAGGGCAAATCTTGCAAAATGCTCGCCTCACCAATCCAGTAGCAGTTTTAACAAATATGTTCCAAAGGCTGAATGATCAAGTAACCCAGTGGCTTATTATGACACCTAGTGACCAATAATTGCTTAACTTGATAACGCATTACGACCAATACGCATATCGTACAATAATCAATACGCATATTAACCTATACGCTTAAGCTATACGCTAATAATACGCATAAGGAACAATACGGAAAAGGATTGAAACGCAAAATGAAGTAGGTTGTAACACCTTGCGCTATTGCCTAGCAAAATATCAAATTACATTCGCTTAGTAACTCATCGTTTTGAAGTCTGTTTTTTATACCTTAGTCTGCAGTTTCAATAGTATGCTAAACGACTCCTCCATATTATTATGTATGGTAGACTAGTACTTTAGGTTGGAACGGAAACATACATGTATTTGTGTTATTGTGCATATGCCATTCTTGCCGCGCGGCATTTCACACAAACCAAAAATCGTGATGGCCTAGAAGTTATAAAATGCCCATTTATTTGAGGCGGAACGTGAACGCGAGGAGCTCCGCCTGACGACTGAAGCCCGCATCCGCGCGCAGGACGCGGTGACGGCGTGGATCAAGGAGCGCTGCTGGGACACCATGCTCGCGCCCAGGGTCAAACTCTTCGCCATCTTCAGTCATTACCAGGTACTTAGCGAAAGAAACTTTAATTTTACAGAATGGACGTTGAAGATATACGAATAATAGGGACGTTGACATCGTATTTTGGGTGTACAAGTACCTAAAGTTTTAAAAATCATCGGTCTTAAATTTCGCTCCAATACGCCAATATACGTCACGTGACCGGTGTGACGTCACCTGTTACTAAACACTGATAGATTTTTTTCTCATTTAGATAATTAGATTTTTGACAGAGTAGCCTCATACTCTGTCAAATATCTAATTATCTAAATCAAAACAAGAAGTGACGTCATTCACCCGAGGATTTGTTTTCGCTGTCACGTGACCTGAGAGTGATTTATTTGCATTTTGATTATTGAATATTGATCGGTCAAAACTAGCTATACATTTTTATTCTATATACAGATTGAAAAAGAAAAATATCACTATGCCATACCTACTACTACTACTACCTATCAGGCGGATTGTACATGCGCGTTTGACATCCTTGTATGAAAAAGTTATTTTTTTCGCAACATATTTTTATTAGTTAAGATTTAGTATTGTACACAGCAACCTATTTTTTGAATAAACATTTTTTATTTTATTTTTTAATATCCTTATGATGTTAAAAAAATATAAGTTTTAAGAAATCAAACTAGGAATAGTTATGATCAAATATAATACCCAAGCAGACAAATAAAAGTTTGTGATATAGTGCGACGAAATAGCAAAAATTCTTGACCATATCATACCGTGTTCCACTAGACGTAGTACGATGGGGCAGCGGCGTTCTAAATGAATAGACGACATAGCAGAGTTTGCAGATAGTTTTACTAGAAAGTAGACCCTTATTTCGTTGTCAGGGTAGGCACCTCACGTTTTCCTATTTCGGACAGTTCGCATTTCATCTCAGGGACAGGCTAACAATACCAAGTATTTTTTTTATATCAACGAAAAATTTGTTTTCGCAGAGTTTCAGACCGTGTCCACGCAGACAAATTAAAGTTTCTAATATGGCGCAACGAAATAGCAAAGGGTTTTAGTGTACACTGTGCTGTAGTTAATTTTTGTCGCTTGTACCCAAGATGTATCATGAGGCAGCGTCTAGATGGACGACATGGTTCATATCGCAGAAAGATTTACTAGGTGGTAGGCTCGTTTGTATCTGGAACTTGCACAAAATACTTTTTTATGACAAATTATCTGACGGTGCTGACACCTGCATTATCAAGAAAAAAATCCCTCGGTGTCATCCTACGGCCTAAGGTGAAACTGCCTTCCATGCCTAGTAATTACACTGGCTACCTTTCCCTTCAATCTGAAATACAGCGAACAGTTTTACGGCCGAAATAGTAAAGGCGGTGGTACCTACCAAGACGACCGTACATACGGGCCTACCGCTTAGAGCGCCTTCACACTAGCGTTTGTTCAGCGTAGGCGTTCGACGAACGTATGCGCAACGCAGACGCCGCGACAACGTAACGCACGCGTCGCGTTGTCGCAACGTCTCTGCTGGGGCACATGAGTACGCTGTGCTAGCGTCGCAGGTGCGCGACGTATGCGCCGCGTTACTTTACATAAACGAAATTGTGTGACGTCAGCGCCGCGTTAGCGCACCGTTGAATGAACTGCGAAAACGCGACGCGTGCGTTACGTTGTCGCGGTGTCTGCGCTGCGCATACTTTCATCGAACGCCTACGCTGGACAAACGCTAATGTGAAGACTCTCTTAGCAAGTGGGTGGGTCGCAGGTGGAGAACTACGGCGTGGTGCCGTCGCAGAGCGATCAGTGGCCGGGACTGATGCGGGCGGCTGGTCTGCGCGCGCTGGAGGCCGAGCATGACCACGACCTGTTCCGACCCTGGGAGGAGCCCTGCGCCGCCGCCACTGAACACCCGCTCACAGAACAGTACTTGTGCATGCTATTCTCATTCTTTTCCTAGTCCCATTTGGATGCCCAAATATGGCATGCTGAACGAACAGCTCAGATTTATTTTTAATTCCTTTGGCCATATTTGCCATTACTATTATGACCATTTTAATTTATCTTTCTCTAATTTTAATTCGGCAATCCGCGTAAAATTTCCGGAGGTCTTATGTCAGTTAAAAACCATTTGTGTCTGGAATCTGAGGCTTGACATGTTCAATAGGGTAGTTGACAACTTTTTTTTATTTCATAAATGGGAAGTTTATAACTCATAAAGAAATATTGCAAAAGAAATAGTATGTCTAAGATCAATAGTTTCACAGATGTTTGATGTGTTGCGGCGCATCGTCCAAAAACGCTCCATAGAAAATCTACGGAACAGGTGACGTCACATGTTCCCATATTACTAAGGAATGTATGGGCATACTGACCAAATTGATAATAACTATGTATTAAGTATGTTTTTATTAATAGTTGTTATAATAATAGTTGTGAATAAAACTCCAAATCCAAGACAAGAATATATATTTCTAAAATAAGCTTATTACTTAACTAAATTAACAATAGAAACGATGGTGTGATTCAGGATGGTACAACGCCATCTAGTGATATTTTTGAAAACTAAACAAATCATTATGTTAAGCGAACGTACTAAATTTATAGCGTGATGCGGAATGGCTTAACGCCATCTATGGAGTGATATCTAAACTAAATAATTCATAAAGTGAATTATACATTCCGCCCACCATGGACAGATTGTTCATTATTTCCGCCCACCATGATCCAACTGTATGAGAGCAATGGACTGTATTAGGTTAAAAACAAATAGCTTACTACTGTAGTTAGATCACAGAGGTTAGAGAGTTATAATCAAACTTATATGTATAATCTAACAACTAGACAAAGTGCACAAAATCAATGACCTACAGTTAAGGTGTGTGCTAGGTAATACATAAAGGCAATAGTAGTAAAACTTAGGTGCTTAAATTAAACTTAACAATATTATTCAAACAAATTAACGACGATAGTTTGGCTAATCAGTAATAGGTAACACACATATTTTTGTTATAGGACGTTTAATGGTAATATTTTTACATTTCAAGCTAACAACTCTTGTGACATTGTCCAAACCTGGGTGTTTTTTTGTGATAATTCCTAGAAGCCATCTGGCAGGAGGAAGGCCGTCCTCTTTAATTAATACAACATCGCCAATCTGGGGTTCGGGATTTTTGTTTGCCCATTTATAGCGGTGCATAAATTGAGTCAAGTACTCTTTAGACCACCTTCGCCAAAAATCTTGCAGCATTTTTTGAGTTAACTGCCAGCGCTTGAGACTAGAAATGTTGGATCTCTCAAAGTTATTCTCCGGTATGAGCATAAGTGGTTCTCCCACTAAAAAATGGCCTGGAGTGAGGGGAATGGGATCCTCTGAATTTAGAGTAACTCGAGATAATGGCCTAGAATTAAGACAACCTTCGATTTGACATAGTAGAGTTGTTATCTCTTCAAAGGTAAGTGTGGCATTGCCTATAACTCGTTTTAGATGGTGTTTGGTGGACTTTATACCGGCTTCCCATAGTCCTCCAAAATGCGGTGCATGTGGTGGAATGAAATGCCAAGTGGTTCCGTTGTTTGCCAAACACTCGGCGATTTCCAAAGTCAACGACGACCGTTCTTGGGTAAACATAAGTTTAAGTTCGCGAGCAGCACCTACAAAATTAGTCCCATTGTCGCTGAAAACATCTGCGCAATGACCCCGCCTGGCAACAAATCGTTTAAACGCTGCGAGAAACCCTTGTGACGTGAGGTCACTGACAGCCTCGAGATGAACAGCTCTCGTTGCCATGCACACAAAAAGACAAATATATCCCTTATAGGCACGCTGGCCTCTCCCTCTCGACGTTCTTATTTGTATGGGTCCAGCGTAATCAACCCCACTTTGGTAAAATGGTCGAATTGGCGTTACTCGTTCTGAAGGTAACTGTCCCATTAGTTGTTCTCTTGTTCGAGCAGCGTGTCGTACGCATACCACACATTTTCGTACAAACCATTTCACGCGATTCTTTGCATTTATAATCCAGTATTTAGATCGAAGATAATTGATCATGAGTTGTAGTCCACCGTGCAAAGTTTGGTAGTGAGAATCGGCTATGACAAGATCGGTAAAGTGAGATCTTGATGGTAGTATGATAGGGTGTTTTGTATCATAATTAATTCCCGCAGTTTCCAGACGACCACCGACTCTCATTATACTAGCATTATCTAAGAATGGATTCAGTGAGGTAAGTTTACTTTTCTTATGAACCATTCCCTTAACCATAATGTCTTCAATCTCCCGCATAAAAGTCGTGCCTTGACACTGTTTGATGCAGATGTCTAAAGCATCGCTTAATTCCTTGCTGCTTAACCACATAGGTAGGGACCCGTTTGATTGTTTTGCCTTGTAAATAAATCTTTTACAATAGGCCACAATCCGAACTAATTTGAGCAAAGATGAATACCTTGTCCATAATTTAAATTCACTCTCCTCCACAATGTGATAAACTTTCTTTGACCTCTCCTCTAAGTTGGTATCTGGTATGTGTTTTCTACTATATTGTATAATTTTGTTTTTTAACCAAGACGGGCCTGCCTTCCATAAATGAAGTTTATGACATTCTGAAGGGTCAACCCCACGAGATGCACAATCTGCTGGGTTGTCGGCTGAAGATACATGCGACCATTGATCTGCGTCTAGAACACTTAAAATTTCAGACACTCGATTGCCTATAAACGTCTTCCAACGACTTGGATGACTACCCAGCCAAGCCAACACAACTGTAGAGTCTGTCCAAGCGTGAATGTTGTCATTGGAAATGTTTAATACCTTGGATACTTCTTGCAAGAGCCTGGTCAACATAACAGCTCCACACAATTCCAACCTCGGTATAGAAACCTGTTGAATGGGTGCTACCCTTGTTTTAGAAGTAATCAAGTGAACATGAATTTCACCATCTCTACTCACCACTCGTATGTAAACAACAGCAGCATATGCTTCACAGGATGCATCGCTAAATCCGTGAAGTTCTAAAGCAACGCACTCATCATTGGTGTTTATCCACCGCGGAAGTCGAAATTGGGTAAGTTCTATTAGCCTTTTACGGTAGGTTAGCCAATCGGTTCTTAGTTTGGTTGGAAGTTCCTCGTCCCAGGCTAACCCTGCGAGCCACAGCTTTTGTATGAATATCTTTGCCTTTACGATTGCAGGAGCTATCCAACCCATAGGATCGAATAACTTTGCGATATCTGAAATTACTTTCCTTTTTGTTATAGGTTCGGAGGTTGGGGGTAATTCTACTGAGTAGACGAAGTCGTCGGCATTCTTATTCCAGGTAAGACCCAATATCTTGATGATTTCATCCATTTTAAATTCAACACTATTCTCCCTGGCTCTGTTATCAATGCCCAGTTCTGAAAATATTTCTTCATAGTTGCTTGACCACTTTTGCAGTTCAAACCCTCCTTTAGCCAATAAAGTGTTCAAATCTTTAATTATTTGTTTTCCGTCTGTTATTGTTTGGCATCCAGTTAGGAGGTCATCCACGTAAAAATCATTTAAGATTCTCTCGGATGCCTGTGGGAATTGGGGTCCGTCGTCATGTGCTAATTGATGCAGAGTTCTCACTGACAAGTATGGCGCCGATGCGACACCGAAAGTCACTCGAGTTAGACGAAGATGCCGAACATTTTTTGCAGGGTCGGATCGCCATATTAAACGTTGGCAGTCCTTGTCATTTTCATCAATTTTAATTTGGCGATACATTTTTACGATATCGGCTACCAGACATATTGGATGAAGCCTCCATCTCATGATTATATGACGTAAGTCCGACTGTAAAGTAGGACCCACCATTAAATCGCTGTTAAGTGATGAACCGTTATTATCCTGACAAGATGCATCAAATACAACTCTTAATTTTGTGGTAACTTTATCTGACCTGATCACTGCATGATGGGGTAAGTAAACGCTTCCCTTTTTATGTACTTCTCTAGCTGGCACCACCTCCATATGACCGAGCTCTAGATATTCAGATATTACATTTGAATATTGCAACTTTAATTCTGGTGACTTAGATAATCGTTTCTCTAACAAGAAAAATCGCTTGGTTGCTATTTCCATTGAATTACCGCTTTTGCAATGTGGTGAGAAATCCCTAAATGGTAACTTGACAATATACCGACCTAATTCGTCGCGTTCTGTAGTGGTTTCATATAACTCTTCACACCTTTGTTCTTCAGGGGACAATTGCCTTTTATTACAAAAACCGATTTCAGATTCTAGTTCCCAAAACTTTTTAAGATTAAATTCATCATTATTAATATAAGTGTGCAGAGTTATAATATTGTCTGTATTTTGATGAGTATTGCTGTTCGCTGAAACCACGCCAGACAGTATCCAACCGAGCTTAGTGTTCTGAGCTATTAGGGTACCGGGGGGTCCTCTAACTAAACCTTCCGATAAAATACGGCAATAGACTTCAGCCCCCAGCAACATATCAATTTTATTTGGTGTATTAAAACCCTCGTCTGCCAGCTTCATTGCCGGAAAGCCAGGCCACATTTGAACGACTAATTTCTTATCTGGAAGAAAAGATGTTAACTTGTTTAGAACGTGAGCTCTAACGTGAACGGTAAACGTTGGGTCATGAAGAGATTGTAACCTTACATAGACCATGAATCTTGATTTCAGTGGTGCATTTGCATCACTCCCCACTCCAGATATGACACTTTTAGTTTTGATTTTCTTTAGCCCAAGCATTTGGACTGCAGTTTCCGTAATAAAGGAGGCCTGCGATCCTTGGTCCAATAAAGACCTAAGTGTCATAGAAGTACCTGAAGACCCTTCTGCCTTCACTAAGGCAGTTGCCAATAAGACTTGGCTTCTCATACTCGAGAAGCAAGAGGTAATTGTTTCTTCTTCACTCTCCTCTTGTGGTGTTGTTGTTACTGTCGCAACAACATTAATGTCATTGACTGATTGACTATTTGTTGCCGTATTATTCGCTGTTGTGTTATAGTTATTTGAATGTAGTAGAGAGTGATGTTTTCTGTTACAAATTTTACATCTAGTTGGTAAGCGGCAAGATGTGACGGAATGATTTGCACCTAAGCAGTTGTAACACAACGCAGAGTTTTGGACAAAATCACGACGAGCTATTAGACTTTCCCTAGAAAACTTCTTACAAGTTCCCAACTTATGATCACAACCAGAACAAAATACACATAACGCGGATATATTATCGTTATTAGTTACGACATGATGTGAGATTGTACCTTTGAGAACTTTAGTATTTAAGAATTCTAAAGACCTGAACCTATGTTCTAAAAACTCTAAAAATTGTTTTAAGGTAGGTAACTCATCAGATAAATCACAAATCTTGGCCTCCCATTGTTTACGGGACTCATTATCTATTTTCTGACAAACAATATAAATAATTATAATATCCCAGTTTTCAATGTTAATACCCAAATTTTTCAACGCGTTTAAGCTTTCATTTGTAGTATCGAAAATTTCCTTTATAGCATTTGAAGATGTTATATCTGGTATTCTTAAGAGTACGAGAGTAATTAATTAATACTCAGGATAATTTGGAAAACGTATTTAATAATCTTCTTGACTTAACATAAACCACAGACAGATCACCACAGAGTATATAATGGCACAGCTTATGCGAGTTACACACTACTATAACACTCTCCCCCACTTATAAATGAAATAAATTTATATACTTACATATATTATACATTATGAAATAAATTTACCTATATATTTTTGAACAAAATGTGGCCTATTCTGGCTAACAAAATTAATAACATTCCTTTAACTTATAAATAAATGTTAAAAATTAAAGCATAAAAGTTTTAAATCTAATCAAAATTCATGGTTTGCCCACACTGTAATAGTTGATTGACATGTCGTTTCCATCGCAACCCATCAACTTCAACTACATATGTAGCTCCTGCAACTAGAACTTCTACTACCTTTCCTAAAGACCATTTCTTTTTATTTTTTCTATAGTCCCTGACCATAACCTTTTCATCAATCAAAAATGTTTTTATGATGTTCTTACTATTAAGTGTTTGTTTTATTAGGTCAATATCAATTTTATTGCAGAGCGGATTTGGTCTAAGTAATGAAAAACGACATCTCAATTCCCGGCCCAACATTGCTTTTGCTGGACTTAGGCCAGTAGATTTGTGTGCAGTACCTCTATAATCAAAAAGAAACAAGTTACATGCATATTCAACTGTATGCCCACTTTGAACAATTTTTGAGATATGGGATTTGAATGATTCTACAAATCGTTCAGCTAAACCATTTGTAGCTGGGTAATATGTAGGTGTAAAACTTTGTTTTACTCCTACTGTTTTACAAAAAGATTTAAATTCTGAACTGGTCCATGTTGGACCATTATCAGTAACTAAGTGCAATGGGTATCCATATCGAACAAAAATACTTTTAAATATTTGTATAGTTTTGTGTGCTGTTATATTATTCATTACAAATGCTTCTGGCCATTTTGAGTATGCATCTACAATAACTAGGTACATTTTGTTGTACAGTGGCCCTAAAAAATCTGCATGTAATCTATGCCAGACCGTTGGTGGTTGTGGCCAAACAGTTAATTTAGCTTTTTCTGGATTTTTATGATTCTGCAAACAAACTAAACAATTTTTTGTAATATTTTCTATATCTGTGTCTACACCAGGCCACCAAAAATAAGATCTAGCTATTTCTTTCATTCGAGTAATTCCTAAATGGCTGGCATGCAACTCACCCATAACTTTGTCTTTGATTTTCTGTGGTATTATTACCCTATATCCCCATAATAAACATTCTTTTTCTAATGTAATTTCATTCCTTCTGACATAATATGGTTCATACAATATACCTAAAATATTTTTTTCTGGCCAACCATCTCTACAGAATCTGAAAATACTAGACAAAATTTCATCTTTTTTTATTTCATTTTGTATAGTTTGCCAATTTAATGAACTGAAATTTGATTCATTAATATAGTTGATGGTATTCAATTCAAAAGATTTTTCAGTAATGTCAGTGTTTTTTAAATTATCCCTTTTTTCATGTTCTGAAACTACACGCGATAAATAGTCAGCTGGGTTGTTTTTGGATTTAATGTGTTGTATTTCATAATCAAATGCACTAAGAAATATTGACCAATATTGTAGCCTTTTTGCTGCCATTTTCGGTATTCCATATTTTGGCCCTAATATTTTTGTGAGTGCTTCATTATCTGTTTGTAATATAAATTTAATTCCATATAGGTAATTATAAAACTTATTGACACCAAAAATTATTGCATAGGCTTCTTTTTCTAAAATTGGATATTTCATTTGTGTGCTATTTAGCTTTTTGCTAGCAAACGCTACAGGTTTTATTACATTATTTTTATTTTTTACTGAAAGTACAGCTGCTACCCCACTGTCAGCAGAATCACAAGTTAAAATAATTGTAGAATTAATATCAAAGTGCGCTAATGGCCTTGTGTTTGCTAATGTTTTCTTTATACGCTTAAATGCTTCTTCACATTCAAAAGTCCAGTTTAATTTTTTACATTTTAAACATTCGTATAAAGGTTTTAATGTTACTGCCATATTTTGTAAAAATCTGTTATAATAATTAACCTTTCCAAGGAATGATTTGAGCATTTTTAAATTTTCAGGGCGTGGTAATGACAGCAATGGTTCTATTTTACTTTGATTAATTTTTACACCACACTTATCTATTTGTAATCCAAAAACATCCAGCTTTTCTTCAAAAAATTTGCATTTATTTACTTTTAGTTTAAGTCCTGCTTCTTGCAATTTATGGAGTACGTCTATTAACATTTTATTTGTTTCTGACAATGTATTCCCATAAATATAAATATTATCAATATATATTACTATATCTAATCCACTTAATTTTTGTGTAATCAAACGTTGGAAGGAGCCAGGACCTGTGCTTACTCCAAAAGGCAGGTACAAATATTTGAAAATTCCCTCTTCACTGACAATAGTTACAAGTTTTTGTGATTCTTCATCTAATGGTGCCTGCAAGTATGCTTCACATAAATCTAACTCACAATAATAACTGTTACCCTGCAATTTCATTATGATATTGTCTAATGTTGGTAATGGGTAATGGTCAATTTTCAAATATTTGTTTATTGTGATACGATAATCACCACATAGCCGAACTGTTCCATCGGCCTTTAGAATGGGCACTACGGGGGTACCCCATTCGGAATATTCAACTGGTTCTATGCGTCTATTCTGTAATAGTCTTTTAATTTCAGCTTTCACTTTATCTTTCATGGCATATGGAACAGCTCGTACGGGCATAAATATCGGTTTTACACCTGGTTCAATACATAAATGGATTGGTTCCCCTTTGAATTTACCTATAGTAGAGTCAAAGATGTCTTTAAATTTATTTTTTACATTTTCTATCATTTGAAATTTTGACATTGTCTGACAATTTTTTTGTTCGAACTTTGGTGGCCATAATTGTAACAAAGAGAGCCAATCTTTTCCAATAATTTTTGGTAAACCATCTTTTACAACAAACAATCTTTGATTAAAAATATTAACAGATTTATAGTTAATTTCTAAGTTTTCAATTACACCTAGTGGAGTTGTAATTGTTTGGTCAAAATTTGTGAAAATAATATTTTTTTCCTTTATCTTTAATTCTGGAAAATATAATTGCTTCTCACTCAAAGTTATTGTACTTACATCGGCCCCAGTATCTACTTCAAACTCTAGTATCTTCCCATTTACAGACACTTTCAAAATAACAGGTGGCACTTTCTGTTTGTCACAAAAATAAAAAATATCAAATACTTCACATTCTTTGCTACTATCATTGTCCTTATCATCCTGTATTTCTACACTATTTGTACTATCACTTTTCACTATATTCACATTTTTCATTTTAAATTGCTTATTTTTACCACACACTTTAAATATGTGACCTTTAATGCCACATTCACTACAAAACTTATTTCTTAAAGTACACTCTGCCTTCATGTGGCCTATTTTCCCGCAGCAATAACACGATAAGTTGTTTGATGGTACTTCCTTTTGTTGCATGTCATTAGAAGCATTCCTTGTATAAAATTTTTTTCTTTGTACTTTAAACATCTGAGATTGTTCGTGTTCTTTCTCTTGGTTAAATGTAAGGTTGTAAGCAGCTTCAACTGTTTTTCCAATTATTGTCAACACTTCTAGGCTTTGATCTGCCTGTTTTAGTAATTCAAACCTTACCGAATCACGATAGGTACCATTTAACAGCCTTTCTTTTATTTCTTCATTCAAATTTTTAAAATTACAGTTTTTTGACAATTTCTTTAAAGCTAATAAATATTCTTCTACTGTCTCATCTTGTTTTTGAGATCTCTGCCTAAATTCTGCTTGATGGATGGCATAATTTTTTATTGGGTGGTAATGTTTTTGCAATTTTTCACAAAGGTTTTCATATGTTTCTTTCATGGGAGATGTTGGCGTACACAAAGTGATAAGTAGATCATAAACAGCGGTACTTAATTTAGTGATAAGCAATGCAACTTTTTTTTCTTCAGGAATGTCATTTAGGAGAATGAAACATTCTAACTGCTGTTCATAAGCATTCCAGTTTTCACCACTAAACACTTCCAAGCTCGTAATAGAACTTTGATTACCAGCCATCGATACAGAGTGCCTTTCGTCGACGTATTTTCTTAGGAAGCTGCGTAAGTCTTCGATCGTATTTTTGTTAGAGAAACGGTTGTCTCTGACGAGTTCGTTTGCAATATTTATAAGTTCGTCTTTGGATTTTTCTTGAATCCAATACTTTTTACCTTGTTGGATTAATTGTCTAATTAAATCCATCTATTGATAAGTTTATTGTTTCGATTGATTGGATAATGACGCGTGGCGCGACACGCGAGATCATTTGGAGGTTACTTTGCTTTCAAGTGTGGTACTTTTTAATTTAATGTTTATAAATGAACACTTACGAATTATTAAACTGGTTCGTCTCGTCGCCAATGTTATATCTGGTATTCTTAAGAGTACGAGAGTAATTAATTAATACTCAGGATAATTTGGAAAACGTATTTAATAATCTTCTTGACTTAACATAAACCACAGACAGATCACCACAGAGTATATAATGGCACAGCTTATGCGAGTTACACACTACTATAACAGAAGATTCGTTAATAATGTTTTTCTGACCAAAAAATCGTTTAAAAATACAAGTAGTTAAATATCTCTTATTATTAAACCTATGTTCTAAAAGATTCCAACAAGTTAAATAATTTTCGTTTGTTATTGGAAGGTGACGCAGCAGCTGCTCAGCCTCGCCTGTGAGATAGCTTTTTAAATAGTGTAATTTCTGTACATCTTGCAATGAAGAGTTTTTGTGTATTAAAGACAAAAATAGATCACGGAATGTAGTCCATTCAGAATATTTTCCAGTGAATGTCGGTATTGCAATTCTAGGTAATTTCACATTTATCTGGTTGCTATCAATCTGAGTATCACAATTAGATTTCTTATCTGTAGACTTAGGTTTTAACCTTGCAAGATTAACCTTTAGTTCTACTTTATAATCGGTATATAAATCTTCGGTTTTGTCATAAATATTTTTTAAAATATATTCAGATTCGTCGATCTCCTGGCTATCAAAATTACTTATTAGTTTCTGATGAGTATCTTCAAATGCAAGCCACTGTTTTTCTAAGGTCTCAAGTCTAGTTTCTATATAAAGTTCCGTAAGCCTTTCCTTTGGCGATTTTTTAAAATTAACGTAACCTCTGTTCATTTTTTTATTTACATCTTCTTGTACTCTTATTAGGGAATCCATTTTATAACAGTATTTTAAAGTGGTGTACTATGAAACTTTTCTAAGTCCTGTTTTGTGTAATAATTTTCTAAGTGTTTGAATCTTACTTAGTCAAAATTCGGCATGGATTCCTCGTCCCAACCACTATTAGGCGTAAAATTTTACAAGTCCAAGTTCTACTTTATCAATCTTCAAAGTAAATAATTTAATGTACTCACAGTTTGTATTCTTCGATCACTTATTTAGATATTGTTCTTACGATTCTGTCTTGTGGTAAATTACTTCCTTTGGTTTCCTGGTATACTGGTGCTGTTTACATTTGTATCCGGCTTCGATGGTCCATGAATAAAACTCCAAATCCAAGACAAGAATATATATTTCTAAAATAAGCTTATTACTTAACTAAATTAACAATAGAAACGATGGTGTGATTCAGGATGGTACAACGCCATCTAGTGATATTTTTGAAAACTAAACAAATCATTATGTTAAGCGAACGTACTAAATTTATAGCGTGATGCGGAATGGCTTAACGCCATCTATGGAGTGATATCTAAACTAAATAATTCATAAAGTGAATTATACAAGTTGTTTTAATTGATGCCAGCAATCTATTTTCATTAACATTTTTGATAAATATTCTTAATTTTTGATTTTAACATTATAATAAATGTTTGAAAAATTACTTAGTAATTAAAATACAATAACATACAATAATAATGTTGAAATAGAATATTTCGACATTGTAGGGTGGACGTTAGCTCATAAACGCAAATAAAAATAGACTAGAAGAATTTCACAGGGTTATCCCAAGTCCTGGGTGGCTCAGTGGTCAGAGCAGTCGCCCGGATTGCGAAAGGTTGCGGGTTCGATTCCTGCCTCAGGACGTGAAATTTTTGATAAATTTTGAAAAAAAAATGGCCATTTTTAAATTTTCAAAACAGTACAACTTCAATAATTTTGCATATCTTTTAAATTTGAACTGTTTTTATGGGTAACAGTAGCGTATATTTTCCGAATTTGTGAAAAATAGCGCCATATTCAAACTTAGGCAACATCCCAATTATTTCATGTGGCCTTTTATGACCTATCTTTTTATTATGAACCTATAACGCATTAAGCCTTTCGGTAGCAATTTCAGATATCGTGAGGAGCTCGGTGGCGTAGTGGTTTGAGCGCTTTGGTTGCGATTATGAAAACAAAGCAACTTTCACTATGCTCGATCCTAGGATGGGTCAATCAAAATTTGCTACTTCGAGCTCCTCTGTGCTTCGGAAGGCACGTTAAGCCGTTGGTCCCGGTTGTTACTGCAACCGCTTTAACCCACCAATCCGCATTGGGCCAGCGTAGTGATGTTACGGCCCAAGCTCCTCATGTGTTTCTCCCATGTAGCGTCTCACATAGCGTCAGTTAGTCCTAGTTTTATTGAAACACGCGTTGAGCGTGGATATCGTATCTTCTCTTTTTATTTCTATTTATGTGTGTGTAATAGTTAGCCAGTCTCTCAGTAACGCAGCGGGTCATTAAAATCGGTGTAGGTCCGTGGAGCTGTCGGCGATATCTATGCAGGAACCGCGGGGCAGCGCGGACGGGGCGGCGGCGGGGGCGGGGGCGAGGGCGGAGGCGGAAGCGGGCAGCGGCTGCCCCAACGCGCTGGCGGCGTCGGACGCGCACCGCTACGTGGGCGTGGTGGCGGCCATGGTGCCGCAGACGCTGGCCCACACCTACCTGCACATGGCCTGGCTGCACCACATAGTCAAGGTACGTACCACGTGGACGCGCACCGCTACGTGGGCGTGGTGGCGGCCATGGTGCCGCAGACGCTGGCCCACACCTACCTGCACATGGCCTGGCTGCACCACATAGTCAAGGTACGTACCACGTGGACGCGCACCGCTACGTGGGCGTGGTGGCGGCCATGGTGCCGCAGACGCTGGCCCACACCTACCTGCACATGGCCTGGCTGCACCACATAGTCAAGGTACGTACCACGTGGACGCGCACCGCTACGTGGGCGTGGTGGCGGCCATGGTGCCGCAGACGCTGGCCCACACCTACCTGCACATGGCCTGGCTGCACCACATAGTCAAGGTACGTACCACGTGGACGCGCACCGCTACGTGGGCGTGGTGGCGGCCATGGTGCCGCAGACGCTGGCCCACACCTACCTGCACATGGCCTGGCTGCACCACATAGTCAAGGTACCGCGCTTCGTGTCTCTCTTTATCTACGTACACATTTTTACTTATTTACACAAAGTAACATCTGACCGAAAAAAAGTGTTACATTCAGCGTGTTACCAGCCAAAATCAGACATATTTCGTGAGATTACAGATGTTAATTAGGTAACACTATTCTTTCGTTTACCATTCAAATAGTCTATTAAAATAGTCTCTATATAAAAAGAAGGTTCTGAATTAAAGCAATCTTATTGGTATGTTCGTATTTTGTATTTTATTATTCTGTTCGTAGTATATTTTCGCGAGCACTATTCACTTTACTAGATTTAACTCACGTTTAATTAGATGATACATTATTATTATATACTCAACGACCTTTCGATTACTTTAAAGCGATCGTGATAACGCGAAAACTAAAAATATTTGTAGTCTTTGATAACTATGTAAGTTAAATACCGTCACTTTGAGTGGTCCGATTCACACATACGGAGCTCGCGGTGTCAATTTGTCAGACAGAGTAAGGGCAGAGTTGGGTCTTTATTATTCACATGCTGGGATTCCAAGCTGGTACGTCTTCGAAATAGCGGATAGATTTTATCAAAATAGCCCCACAGATTCGTTAAAGAAGAACAAAATACACGTAAATCTTTACCTATACTAACTTTATATAATTTACTGTCTCCACCTACAAATAAATTCAGTACTTCGTTATTTGCCTTACTCCCAAAATATAGAATTCTTTGCTATCATATGTATTCCCTCCTTCCTGTAATATGGGTGCCTTTAAAGAGACGCGAAGACCCACCTTTTGGGCCAGCAAGGTGGCGGCGTTTTTCGGCTACAGCGTGTTCAGACTGCACTAGCTATCTTTGCTTATGGCCTCTTCTTAGCGCCACTCATCACACGTGGTTTTCGTATAAATACAATATAGCAACAATAAAATTTTTAGCTAACCGTCCAAAACATGCGGCTCTGGTTCAACAAGCAGTTCGACGAGCTGATGAACCAGAAGAAGCGGGAGGTGGCCCTCGTCGAGGACAGGAATGCCAGGCTCAGATTTATTGTTGAAGGTGCTACTGGGCCTGATACTGGAATCACACGCTAGATCTAAATTGTACACTGTCCCGTTCTCTCAAAATGCTTAGGAAAAGGATAGCGGTAATTTTAACTGTAAAATTAGATAGCTTTAAAAAATAGAAATAAATTAAATTTTAGAGGGCATGTTTTATGGTATTTTCATGTTATTAAGGTCGAAAATTGAACACAGCTTTCTAAATGTAAAATGGATCTAAATGTCTTTCGGAATTGGATTTCTAAGTGTCTTTTTTGTATCCTTAGTAAGCGTGAAGGATCGCTGCAGTTTAGATCTAACGTATCGTACTCTAGAATGATGCTCATTGATTTACCACGAGGACTACCTTTGATGCACTGTCGGCACTAGTGGTTGTGTAGTTAGGAGTCACTAGTATTTGACGCACAGTAATATACTATTTGTTGTTGAGACTTGTTAAGTAAGTAGACGGCATATTACTGCACCTACTTTATAGCACTATACTCCATTTTTGTAAGTAAGTATTATGTGATTTAGTATTTTGAGTATAACATATTATATCGGTATGCTGCATCATAGTTATTTTTGTAAACTACATGTAAGACCTAAATAAGTAATAATTTATTTGTCAAAATAAAAGTTTTCACATTTTTATAATCTAGATACATCACATTTTTAAATAGTAATGTTGAATGAAGCTATAAATAAAGAACATCATCACAGATTAGTGATCATACTTTGCTTTCACCCTTAGTTAGAGTGTTAAGGCCAACTTATGTCAAGTATTTTTTTTAGTCTACGAAAGTGCAATTATTGCGTATAAACAAACCCAAAAGCTACTAAGTGATCGTTTAGAACAAAGCTGTATGAAGGCCTTTAATGACTGAAAATTGTTTATTGCTAACAAATATACAGACGTTAGCACATCAAATGTAACAGTTGCACTACGAAAGCCGCCTCTATTACGTATACAGTAAAGGCGGTCTCAATGTCAAACTGTTACGGTTGATGTGTTGTCGACTGTACATAGAAATGAGTTTGTAAATAGGACATAAGGTCATAGTCGACCCTGTCGGGCACCACTAGAAGAAATAAGTTTTTATAAAACAAGCTGCGCTCATGTTTAGAACTGAACAAGCTGTCGGACCTGCGCGGCAGCTTCCATCACCTGATGATAGAGATCAAGGACCCCGTGTGGCGCCAGGAAGAGCAGCCGGAGAAACTCATCAAAGTCGAGCCCGAGGAGGTAGCTACCAAACATTTTATATACCAAAAATATTGGCTTTTGTACCGTTTTCAAGAACAGTGCAATTTTCCTCCCAACTCATGCGTTGCTTATCCTGTACAAATCTAGACGAAGCGTTAAGTCGACAGCAGAGTAGACAAGTCTCCCTTTGCCAAATACAGCGCTTCTTGGATGGCTAACCAAATGAGCTCTCTGGCGACATTTTTCCCCTCTGAAACAACACCACAAAGTAGTATTTGGCTGCGTTCTTCTGTATAGTGGTCATCTGCCCCCTAGTTCAGAAACTGTCGGATCACGGATACGATTCGATAAGTCACATGCCGTCTCGCTTTGACGCACCGTGATAAAAAGTGACAGGTGTAGAGTTTCCGAAATTCGAATCTTTTCCGACAATTGGGAATAAGGGGGCTGATGTTCAAAATTCGAGTGAATAAGTCCATCGATAATTTGATAACTTATTTTGTAAGTCTAGCTGATCCTGATTATATACCCATCGCGTACATTCATGCCAACACCGTATTGGCTACGTACGCGCTCCTCACTCCTGCTTAGATTGATATTCACCGTTCACACCACCTCCAATGGCTTCACGTTAAAATAGTCTAACTAAAGTGACCGGTTAATTGCAAATTCACTGTAGTTTTAATATACTTAACCTCATTGTGATGTATTTATTTCTATCGAAACAAGATAGACCAGCTTTAATCCCACACGCAAATAGGTAGTGACTTTTTGTATGTGTCAGTTTTTCAAATGTCCTATATTGGAATGTGTGAAGTTGATGAGTATATTGTGTGTGGGTCCAGTGCAGCATCATGCCGTATATCAGCCCGAGCCAGATCGTGGTGGCGGCGCCGGACCCGGGCCCCAAGGACGACTTCCGCGAGCGCGCGCTGCTCGACATGATGGACGGCGTGCTGGAGAAGCTCTGGCACGAGGAGATCAAGAAGCCTATCCCCAAGCCACAGTGCATGGTACACGCTTACAATGACAACGTTTACAGTCAAAGTTCCATAACTATTAACCTTAGATACCGTTGAAAGTTAAGCTGAAAATCGATTCAGTATAGATCTCGTATTGACGCGTACCTAAGGATATAAATTATGTTGCCAGTTAAAATGACATTTCCCTAAAAGTAATTAAAACTGTTTTTCTACTCGATATGGAATTAAGTGACGACTGTCTAATTTTTTATTAGATGCTAAATGAGCCGATATGGCTTGGTTTTAGTGCCTTCATACTTGGAACAGTTGGTTTCTAATTGTTATTAACTATTATAGGGGTAAGTATCAAAATAGAAACAGTAAATTGATTGCGTACCAGTAGACGCAGTGTTCGTAAACCCATAAGGTGGACAAACGATCTAGTGAGGGTTGCGGAAAGCCGATGGATTCGGGCAGCGCAGGACCGATCGGCCTGAAGATACTTGGGGGAGGCCTATGCTCAGCAGTAAGCGTCTCTCGGCTGATATGATGATGACTATTGCTATGTTGATGGTCTTTCATTTTAACTCTATGTCCCTTACCAATCCGCCGGCGTCTTATCGGCAGTAGAATGTCCGTTGTGTCTGGTCGGTGGGTACTTCACAAATTAGGCGAGTACATTGGAGTTTTCAAATCCACGACAACATGACTTCCGTAGCAGTTGTAAAGCAATATTCTTCCACAGCTGGAGAAGGACCCCGAGCACTTCAACGAGGACGACTTGCGGCTAGTTTTCGACTACGAGGCCAAGGTGCGGTTCCGCGAGGAAGAGCGCGACAAGTACCGCAAGATGCTGCACGCAGAGTACGCCAAGCTGGCGCAGGTGCTCAGCGACGGCGTTCTCAAGTTCAACCTTAAGGTATGAACTGGCTCTAACACGTGAACATAGGGAACATTCCACAAACCTGAACGTTTTTTTTATGCAAAGCTCAGCAAATGACTCAACACCGCCTGATGTGAAGCAGTAAGAAGAGTCCATATGCGGAGACAGCTAGTGCAGCTTGAAGCAACACTGTTCTAGCCGCCTCCACATTGCCGGCCCATAAGGTGCCTTTTCACGCCTCTTTTGAAGGAACTCATATTATAGGAAGGAGGGAACACATGTGCTGGCAAAGAAAAGCTTTGGAAGTCCGACAAAGAAACGTGTTGCTAAACTTCTTTGTGCGCGATGTTGAGGTGGAAAAAGTAAATTGATGACTCCCAAGACCGGCACGCGTGCTCCTGAGTAGGAAGGGGGAAGGTGGGATAAGGTACGTATCTTAAGTATTTTTTTATTTCGTCAGTTCCCACATTGAAATTTAGGTGTAACACATTTTATTAAAATAGTCGTCGTTTCTGCTAAATCGGTGTAAATTTATTGGAAAAAAGAAGAAAATTCCACTTGGAAAAATAGACTTCCTTTATTCTACGATTACATTGACAATATTGACAAGTCCGTGCGGTGACGGATTAAGAATACAATTCACCGCCCCATTTCTTCCCGTGGGTGTCGTAAGAGGCGACTAAGGGATTACCGAGCTACCAACTGCTCGACTGGTGGTAGGGTCTGAACACCCGTCTGGTTAGTGACCACCGTACGCATGGCGTAAAACCCGCCAAGTGACCACTTGTGGTCGCGTTCCGGGATCAGTCAGCGTACAACCAGAGCTTGGGGAGACGTTGCGGCGATGGATGCGGTCAGTGACGGCTTCCGTCTAACCAGAGCCAGGTGGACTGCATTGACCCGCCGACCAGGGAGACCCGAAGAAACGGCTGTTCCGCTGGCCGCCCGTGGTACAGTACAGGGGCCCAAGCGAACCTAACCAGTTCGTGAGGCTGCCCTATCATGCCACGCATAATCTTGGGGTGGTCCGTCGTGCCGGTTGGTGACCGGGTGGTGGGGTCCCGGCGGCCATTCCCGGGGAGGTTCGGGGGCCCTTCCGTTCGGCGGGTCAGCGCGTCTCTACTGTCGGCTATTACCTGGGGAAACAGGCCTCACGCTTTGACCGTATATATCGCGGCAACGTCCCCCCAATTCACGCCTCTCCTCCTTCTATCTTCAACTATGGCAGCGCTCAAAAACAGTTCCGGTCGTTCAGCGGTGCACACCCCCACCACAACCACGCTGTTTGAGGTCGGGCTCACTAACATCCGTGGGCTCCATGCTAACCTCAATGCCGTCCACCAACATCTCGAGACGGCTCGACCCGAAATGCTGTTTTTGACGGAGACGCAAATACTCCGCCCGGCAGACACTAGCTACTTGGATTACCCCGGCTACGCTCTTGAAGAGTCCTTCAAAGCGAAGGCCGGGGTATGCTTGTTTGTCCGGGCGGATGTTTGCTGTCGCCGTCTGCGCTGTTTGGAGGACCCTTCCTACTCTATTCTTGGGGTACATGTGGACCTGGGCACACATAGCCGAATCTACGTGTGCCTCTATAGATCCCACAGCGGTGACATGGAGACAACTCGACTTTTCGAACATCTTAGTCGGGTGGCAGATGTTGCGCAGGAGCAGTTTCCAACCGCGGAATTGGTGTTTTTAGGGGACTTCAATGGTCACCACGAGTCGTGGTTAAGTTCCTCTAAAACTGACCATGCTGGTAGAACTGCCTACGCTTTCGCTCTCACGCACGACCTGACCCAACTGGTAAACCAGCCCACCAGGATTCCAGACATTGTCGGTCACGCGCCCTCATTGTTGTACCTTCTGCTGACGACTCGCCCGGATGGATATCGGCTAGAGGTTCGTGCTCCTTTAGGAACATCGGATCACTGCCTGGTATCCGCTGGGGTGCCACGGGCGTCGCCACCGGTACCTATGGTTGCCAAACGCCGCATCTGGCACTATGCGTCGGCAGATTGGGACGGTATGCGGGATTACTTCGCATCTGTCCCTTGGAGGCAGCGCTGTTTCAGTGAGCTGGACCCGAACGCTAGCGCTACTGCTGTTGCTGATGAGATCATGTTAGGGATGGAGTACTATATCCCTCACTCCGATCTCATCAGTAGGGGTAGGCGTAACCTCTGGTTCAACCGCGATTGTGCCTTAGCTGTTGAAAACAGACAGTCGGCATACCGCGCTTGGATCAGGGGCCGAGCTTGCGGGGATCCCAACATTGACTCACTGAAAGCAGTCTATAACAACGCCACCAAGTCCTGCAAAAGGGCCTTCATCAGAGCGGATGCACAGCGCGTTGCACGAGTTGGCCAAGAACTTCTTACGCATCCTACGGGAAGCCGTAGCTACTGGCGTCTGGCCAAAGCCGTGCAATCCAACTTCTGTCAACCCTCGCTGCCCCCGTTGAGATGTTCTGACGGCTCGCTAGCTCACAAGCCGCAAGAGAAAGCCGATCTCTTGGTAAAACTCTTTGCGGCTCACTCCCGAATCGACGACTGCAACTTACAGCCACCAACACTCTCCCACTGTGGCCACACAATGCCCGATATTCGTATTAGGCAATGTGATGTACGTGCGGAGCTTCAGTCAATCGACGTCCGGAAAGCTAGTGGACCTGATGGCATTCCAGCGATAGTACTGAAAAACTGCGCAGCGGAGTTGTCTCCTGTCTTAACGCGGCTATACCGTCTTTCTCTCTCTTCTGGGTGTGTGCCGGATTCTTGGAGAGAGGCCAATGTGCAACCGGTCCCCAAAAAGGGAGACCGATCAGACCCAGCTAACTACCGCCCGATAGCTGTCACCTCAGTTCTTTGCAAGGTCATGGAACGGATCTTAAACCACCAGCTGATCCGATACCTAGAAGATCACTCATTAATTAATGATCGACAGTACGGGTTTCGGCCGAACCGGTCAACGGGTGATCTTCTAGCGTACTTAATGCATGTCTGGGGTGAAGCTATTGACAAACGTGGTGAGTCACTGGCAGTTAGCCTTGACATTGCCAAAGCGTTCGATCGGGTCTGGCACAAGGCTCTTCTCTCCAAGCTCCCGGCATACGGTCTGCCCGCTCAGCTCTGTAACTGGATCGCCGGCTTCCTGCATGAGCGAAGAATCCGTGTCCTCGCAGATGGATGCGCTTCGCGGTTCATGTCAGTGAATGCTGGTGTACCACAAGGCTCTGTTCTATCCCCCACACTCTTTCTTCTTCATATCAATGACATGATTCCGTTAGGAAACATTCATTGCTATGCAGATGACAGTACAGTTCATGGGGGATATTACGGTCGCCCAGGGGCTGGGCGCGCTGAAACCGGGAGAGAGAGAGAGAATCTTACCATTGAGCTCGACAGGGTGTTGAACCTCGTATCTGAATGGGGATCTAACAATCTTGTTGAGTTCAATGCTAAGAAAACACAGGTGTGCGCGTTTACAGCCAAAATGTCGCCGTTCCTTCCCCTTCCGTCTCTTCAGGGCACGACTCTTCCGGCACAGGGCTCCCTAAACTTGCTAGGTATGGAGATATGTTGCGATCTGAATTCCAGGAACTATATCGAAACCGTGATAAAAACAGCCTCACGGAAGCTCGGTGTCCTGAACAAGGTGCGTCGATTTTTCACGCCTGACCAATTATGCCTGCTGTATAAAACTCAGGTCCGGTCTTGCGTGGAATATTGCTCGCACTTGTGGGATGGCTCCGCCAAGTACCTACTCGATGCCCTGGACAGATTGCAGCGTCGTGCTGTCCGTATCGTTGGCGATGTAGAGGTCACCAACAACCTTGAGCCTCTGCAATTGCGTCGAGACATTGCGTCGCTTAGCGCCTTCTATCGGCTATATCACGGAGAGTGTTCTGAAGAGCTATTTGACCTTATCCCACCTTCCCCCTTCCTACTCAGGAGCACGCGTGCCGGTCTTCGGAGTCATCAATTCACTGTCTCCACCTCAACATCACGTACAAAGAAATTTAGTAGCTCTTTTCTTTGTCGAACTTCCAGAACTTGGAATTCTTTGCCAGCACATGTGTTCCCTCCTTCCTATAACATGGGGTCCTTCAAAATAGGCGTGAAAAAGCACCTTTCGGGCCGGCAAGGTGGAGGCAGCTAGAGTAGTGTCTGAACTGCACTAGCTGTCTTCACATATGGACTCTTCTTACTGCTTCACATCAGGTGGTGTTGAGTCATTTGTCGTGCTTTGTATATAAAAAAAAAAAAAAAATAAAAAAAAAAAATACACGTCTAATCACATTTCTTTTTTATAGAATGCTCTATGGCGTGAGTCAACATCCTCCCAAAACAGGAAAACAAAATAACATTAAACAATTATTAAGTATCTTAATAAAACAAACCCATAAAAACACTTCACTGTTCCATACTGCTTATATCACTCGCCGACACCTCCAAGGGGTACAACCTCTGAAAGGGACTAGCCTTCTTTCCAGAGGCAGTCTGGACTATCGCGGTTCTAGGGTTACCATCCCTACCCTGTCGTATCTCAACTATCTTACCCAAAGGCCATTTCACTCGCTTTTCAGGGGTCTCTATCAAGACAACATCTCCTACCTTAAGCTTTATTAACACTTCTTTGCCCCTTTGAATAAGTGTAGTTAAGTACTCAGTTTTGAAACGGTGCCGAAAATGCGACCTTAACTCACTTAGATAACGTGACCGTGCAGTGAGAACTCCATTATCGATGTCGTCTAAATCCGTTGTGACATCTGCGTGAGTTAAGGGATGTAAAAAACATGCTGGAGTAAGCGGAGATAACTCTTTGCCACTATCATCTCCCACATACGTTAACAGACGTGCGTTAATTGTAGCTTCACAATCGCACAGTATCGTTAATAATTCATCATAATTTACACATGACTTGCCTAAAATCCTACGTAAAATATCTTTGACGGAACGAATAAGGCGTTCCCAAAATCCACCCCACCAAGGGCTAGTGGGAACGTTTAATTTCCAGTTAATACAACCAATTGACGACTGCTGTTGAATTTTATCCCAGTCTAAGGACGCGAGCAAGTTCTTAGCACCCACAAAATTTGTCCCATGATCGGAATACACAGTGTGAACGCGACCTCTACGAGCTATAAATCTACGTTAACACAAGAGAAAGGCTTCGGTGGACAGGGAATTCGTCAGCTCAAGATGTACTGCCCTATAAACTGCGCAAGTGAAAAGAACCACCCAGGCCTTCGAGCCCCCGCGTAACAGAAGTGGACCTGCTAAGTCCACGCCAGTAATTTGGAACGGTGCGGAAGCCTCTAAGCGGTCTATTGGTAATGGTGCGACAGGCGCAGTCGCCTTCATCCCACTGTATCGCTTGCAAATGACGCAACTAAATATTACCGACTTTATAAGTTTGCGTGCTCCTATAATCCAAAAATCGTTGCGGAGATTCGTCAAAACAATATTAAAACCCGCATGCTGTAGTGCAACGTGGCGCTCTTCCACCAATCTTCTAACGATTATACTTTTACTCGGCAACACCATTGGCCACTTAATACCCTCTGGAATATCCAACAGAAGCAATTTTGTCTTTAACCTTATCATATTCTGTTTATCAACAAAAGTTGTTAAATTCCTGCTATTAATTAACTCCAAGTTCTGCTGTTGAACCATTTTCAATATAAACTTCTCGGATTCTTCAAACTCTTCATAAGAAATTACTCCGGTCTTCCTATTGTTTTTATCGTGAATTCGACTATTACGAATTAATCTGAAAACGTATGAAACCATTCTAATAATCTTGGAATATTTTGAGAAATATAATATATCATTAAGAAAACTATACGAGTCACTAGAAACGTCTAAACATACCGCTGAGCGCCTAACTTCACTTAAGGCCTCTTTATCCTCTATAAAATCAAAATTCGGCCACTTTTCCTTAGGCTGTCTTAACCATTCTGGCCCTTCTATCCATTGAGATGATACAAGCGTTTTAGCATCACAACCACGAGATGGCCAATCGGCTGGGTTAAGATGCCCTGGAACGTAAAACCAATTCGAGGTGCTCGTAGTATCACGGATCTCCTTAACTCGATTCATAACGAAAGTGGCCCATAGCATGTCCTTCTTAATCCAGGTCAACGTTACCATTGAATCAGTCCAATAATAAACTGGACACGAAAAATCTAAGGATTCAATCACTTGTTGGCCTAATCGTGTAGCAACTAACGCTCCGATTAATTCCAATCGCGGAATAGTTACTTTTTCCTTTGAAGGAGCGACTCTACTCTTTGCCCATATTAGTCTGACTGCGACATGGCCGTTCTGTTCAGATCTCAAGAACACACAGCAACCAAAAGATTTCTTGCTTGCATCACAAAATGTGTGAATGCTCTTTTGACACTGATCTAAAGGAGATGCTGTAAGTCTACGAGGGATGATGTAGTCCTTTAAAAGATGTAGGTGACTTAACCACTCCTCAAACTCTCCGGAAATATCTACAGGTAAAATGTCATCCCATTTCAACTTTAAGGCACATGCCTTTTGTAGGAGCAACTTCGGAATTAATGACGTAGGCGATGTGATACCAATGGGGTCAAACACTCTTTGCGCAACTGATAACAGTATTCGCTTCGTGATCCTATTCTTGTTTACTGACGGCAGATCTATATTGCATGAAATGGTGTCAGTCAAAGTATCCCATAGCACGCCAAGAACTGAAACAGTTTTTTGTTTCCCAGCTGACATGCCCGGCATCGGTGAGATAACCCATTCTCTTAAATTAAATTTACCGTCCTTCATGAGAGATATAGCATTCTTTACAAACGGATTAACATCACTTGGTTCCAAACTGGTAACGCAGTTGTCAACGTAAAATGCTCCTAACAACCTCTTCGCAATAGTAGACATTTCAATGTACGGGTTACACAGATGATATCTAATTGTAGCTCCTAGTAGGAAGGGACTACACGTCAGACCGAAAACTACTCGACAGTGTCTAAAAGTTTTAGTCTCAGTTTTGCTATCATCCTTCCACCAAAGAAATTTCAAAAAAATTCGGTCGTCAGTTTTTATCGAGATTTGTAAAAAGGCTTTCTCGATGTCAGAAGTGACACCAACAGTACGAAGTCTGAAATGAATGAGCAGTTTCGGGATGAGCTCTAATAAATTTACCCCTTTTTCAAGGCAACTATTAAGAGACCTTCCTGACTTGTCCCGAGCTGACGCGTCGAATACGGGCCTAATCTTAGTCGTAAGACTTGAATTCTTCACTATCGCATGATGACAAAGATAATGCCCGCTTCTATTATCTTCTCGTACCTCTTCGATGATGCCGAGATGAAGCCACTCTTCAAAAACTTCATTATACGCCTGGTAAATATCATAACGGAGCAAACGTTTGGTATTAGACTGCAAGCGCTTGTAAGCCAGGTCATAATTATTAGACAGAGAAGTATCCATAAACTCAATATCCTTCCATGGCAAACACACTTCATATCTGCCTTCCCTATTTACAGTTACCGACTTTTCAAACCTTACCAATGTCTCACTTTCAATCTGTTTTCTACTCTTAGTTTCAGCTGGATCGCGAATTCCTAGATGTTCAAGTTCCCACAGGTTATTGATATCGCTCACTACTAAACTATTTAACGCGGAAGAAGAATCTGACACACTTTTCACACCTTGCAATGTCCAACCTAGTATTGTCTCTACCGCAGTTAGTCTATTGTTCAACTGAACAACTTTATTAGTTAGCAATAACCCACAGTAATCCGCTCCTATGAGTAAACCTATATCTAAACAAGACTGTCCTTTATCTGTCAAACGAATGTTGTGACTATGCAATTGTTCCAATATTTCGCGTTCATGCACTCTAGGCAGATAACCGCATATGCGCTCTTCGTCATAAACCGTCATATTAAATATAATAGATTTGCATAAATCAGTAATGGTAATGTTATATAATCTGTGCAATTCTTTGTTTGTTTCAATACCTCCAAAAACAATATGCCCTAATTCCTCCTCTGCAATCACTGGTAAGTTGAGAACTTGCACTACACTACGCTTTATGTAGGATCTCTGTGCGCCGCTGTCAATAAGTGCACGAACTGTCACTTCTTTGTTGTTAAAAACTATTTTTACTAACAACGTCTGTAAAAGGGTGACTTTTTAAAATGACTTATTGATAGCTGGCTGTCATGAGTCCCTGAATCTGATTTTGACACGACTTTGTTATTCTTATTAATCTGATTTATTTCCGGACAAAATAAAACATTATGTCGTTTGTGACACGCTACGCACTTGATGAATGCTTTGCATTTGAAAGCATTATGTCCTATCTTGAGGCAATTGGAACAACCTCTAACCTTTTTTATGTGTTTTTTCCTATCATCAAGACTTAGACCTACTGCTTTGACACAATTACTACTAGTATGTGAATCCTTGTCACACCAAATGCAATGCTCTATGTGTTTCGTAGCCTTTTGATCGCTCGTAGTGAAACAAGATGTTGTAGGAGTAATGTCTTCCTCATGCGTCTCGATTGATTGAGAATTGTTTCTAACCCCAAATGTAGAATGAGCTAAAGAGACACGTTGATTACTCTCTACTTCATGTTTTAAAAACGTCAAAATATTATTAAGATTGTTACCTGTTCTAGCCTGAATACCTGCTTGTGAACGTTCCCAAGCCTTTAGTGTCTCCGACGGCAATGCTGACTCGACCAAGGGAAATAACAATAATGCGAACTTGTCACTAGTTAGTCCCATAGTTTCTAAAGCTCGAAGCTGAGTCGTCAATTGGTCGTATAACGAACTGAGCGGCAACGCGTATTTATTATTGGCCTGCGAAAGAATAAGGTTTAGTAATTCTCGAATATAAACATTTACTAAAAGGTCTTCGCGACCAAAACGTTGCTTAAGGTGCTCAATGGCAATTGGGTAATTTTCACTAGATGCGGGAAAACTATTAATTAACTCCCTAGCAGTAGTACCCTTGGGGATGGCGGCAACTAAATATTGAAACTTGTCGTGGTTATCAATCGAATCGTCAAAATGAATTTTAGAAAACTGTGCCCAGAACGGAATCCAATTCTTGATCTCCCCGTCGAATTTCACTAGTTCTACCTGTGGAAGCTTGAATTGACGCTTTGATTGAACTGCAGATGCAGGCATCTCCGCCTCTGACTGCCCTTCCTTCAGGACTCGCTCATATTTGCGTGTTATTAATCTAAACTCGTTTTGATACTTATCTGCTACTTCGTATTCAAGCTCTAGATCCATATCCTGTTCCAAATACCAATCTTTCACCGTTAGATCGAGTGCCTGTAAATGCTTTGCTTTTGTTGTCAGATTTTCATACTGTACCAATATTTCATCATACATCTCGCCATTATGCAATGCTTCCGTTAAGTTTTTGACTATTTTAGTGAAAATCTTTCTGGTATTTGTTCGATCAGCCTTCGCCTTTACAAAATTCTTCTCATCGATTGTCTTTCCTTCCGACGTCATATTGGTGGAAAAAATTATTTCATTCAAATTTCACCACCGACAAAATGAATAGCAGACAAAACTTATATTTTACTGTTATACGGTCGCCAGATATTAAAATAGTCGTCGTTTCTGCTAAATCGGTGTAAATTTATTGGAAAAAAGAAGAAAATTCCACTTGGAAAAATAGACTTCCTTTATTCTACGATTACATTGACAATACGGCTGCTTAAAATCAAAACATAGTAACTCGTTCCAACAAGAATGTTCAGGAGAGCCAAAAAACAGGTGGGCTACTTTAATTCGTTGGCCCGACGAAACCAGAAATAGTAGCGATTGGGGTGTTTGACGAAAAGTTTCACTATATTGTTGACTGTATTTTGTGATACTCGTAATCGTGTTAGAGGTTATGGATACACTTTAATCGCTCACACTCTATTTTTATTTGAAAATTTGCCTAAATATGACTATAAAAACAATATCAAAACTTAGCAAGTCGGTTTACTAGGTTCTCAATTTGATTATCTGAGGTAAGGTAAAGACTAAACAAACTCATATACAAAGACTTTCATCATCATCATCATCATTTCAGCCGAGAGAAGCCCACAGCTGGGCATAGGCCTCCCCCAGGGATCTCCAAACCGATCGGTCCTGCGCTGCCCGCGATGCTGATACGACATGGGAATTTGACATAATTTTCGTCTTATCCATGTTCATTTTAAGACCTACTTGTTGGGAGACTCTACAGAGTTCGTCGAGCATTGTGCCCAAGTCCTCCAGGGTATTAGCCATGATTACGATATCATCAG
The DNA here is from genome assembly GCA_947347705.1 of Nymphula nitidulata. NCBI lineage: Eukaryota > Metazoa > Arthropoda > Insecta > Lepidoptera > Crambidae > Nymphula > Nymphula nitidulata. Next base: position 2,596,559 of record OX374618.1, read on the forward strand.
CAAAACGAAGGTTTATGTTGATGCCAAGTCCTCTCCAGTCCAAAAGCTTAAACACAATTCCTCCAACGCGACTGTAAACAGTTTCGGCGAAATGACATCGCCCTGTCTCACACCTCGCTGAAGTCGTATTGGTTTCGAGTCTTGATCCTGGAGGCGGACTGATATAGTGGCGTTTTCGTACAGTGACTGCAGCACTTTGATGTACCGATAGTCAATTTGGCACCTCTGGAGTGGCTGAAGCACGGCCCAAGTCTCAACAGAATCGAAGGCTTTCTCATAGTCCACAAACGCTAAGCATAATGGCAGGTTGTACTCTTCGGTCTTCTGTATAACCTGCCGCAGCGTATGTATATGGTCTATGGTACTAAAGCCTTTTCGGAATCCGGCTTGTTCGGGAGGCTGGAAGTCGTCAAACCTGCGTGCGACACGATTTGTCCCCTATATATAGAAGGTATAACCCTCGAAAACAACTTGTAAACATGACTCAGGAGCGTGATGGGTCTATAGTTCTTCAATTGGGTTCTGTCACCCTTTTTGAAGAAGAGTGACACCACGCCCCTGTGCCATGCTTTTGGCGTTTTACCCTCGAGCATGATGGAGCTAAATAGCCTCTGTAACTCCATCGTCACCCGGTGCCTTGTTGTATTTGAGCTGTTTGAGAGCTACACTAATCTCGTACAGGCTGGCGTCCGGGATATCTTCGGTGTAATGTCGGGTTAATTTGGCTCTTGGACCGGTGGCCCGAGTGACAGGTGTGCGTAATGTCGCGTAAAGCTGTCCGTAGAAGTTTTCAATCTCGTCCAAAAGCTCAGGTCGGACGTAAGAAGTCTGCCGTCCTCTGTCTTCAGCTTCGTCAGCAAACTCTGTCCAACTGACAGATCTCTGGCGAACACTTTGGAGCCTCTGTTTCGCTCGATTACCTCTTTAACACGGTCTGTATTAAATCGGCGTATGTCGCGAGTCAATGACTTCGAGATCTGTTTATTGAGCTGCCGACGAGCATCCTCAGAAGACTGCAGAACTATTTCAGGTCTTACTTCCATTAGCTTCAATGTTGGCTCAGAGATTTTCTTACTTCTTTCCCTACGGCTGGGTTTGAAGAACTTAGAACCCACCGTAAGGACAGCTTCCACGAACCTGTCGTTATATGTGTCCACATCTGTGCAGTCCTCCAGGCAATCGAAGCGATTATGCAGTTCGAGTATAATGAATAAGTTATTTCTTACCTGCAATGTTTTCGTTCTGCAAAGCACGCATTATACGCCTGGATCGATAAAATTGCATAAAACTCATTTTATATATTGATATCTTGGAGCGAAACACTCGTGCGACGGTGTTACTGGATTTACTAAATGAAATTTCATTGATTTTATAATCGGTGCCAAATTCAAAACATAGCAAGTCGGTTTTGCAAATTCATAACTTAGTAAGTCGGTTGAGTTGCTAGGGTTTTAAATTTGTATTCTGACATACTATGTTTAGAATTGGTACTTCATTGTTTTTTTTATAGTCATGCCAAATTGCTCTGACTTGCTAAATTATATTTTTAAAATTACGTAAGAAACTGGGTGTTTTAAGGTCCACATCATATTGATACTGCCTAGTAAGTCGAAAAATGCCAAAAACGGTTTTTTTTTGAAATCACTTGTTACTAGGTTTTGAATTTGGGCAGCCGAATACACGTCTAATCACATTTCTTTTTTATAGAATGCTCTATGGCGTGAGTCAACACATTTCTATGTTTCTTGAGAGAGTTCTCGAGCTCCTCCGTGCTTAACAACCGGCACCAATGGCTTAATGTACAGAAGGTACATTACTTGCAACCGCTTTGACCTACCAACCCGCATTGGACCAGCGTGGTGGTGCTATGACCCAAACTCCTCGTGTTTCTCCCATATAGGAAGGCCTGTTCTGAGCAGTAGGACATATTAAGTTAATGATGGTATTGAGTCTCCATGATGCGATGGATAGCCACGATGAAATTCTCAACTTCTTTCACTCCATATTAACTTTTCTCTTTTATTATAATTATTTTCTATACTATAGTATGTATACCTTCAACACAAACAACTGTTTAACAAAACTACACCAATTTTTTATCACAAAGTTCACTCAGACTCAAGTTTTCAATTATTATAATAAATCGATTATATCACGGAGAGTGCTCTGAAGAGCTTTTTAACCTTATCCCACCTTCCCCCTTCCTACTCAGAAAAACGCGTGCCGGTCTTCAGAGTCATTAATTCACTGTCTCCCTCCACCACAACATCACACACAAACAAGTTTAGTAACACGTTTCTTTGTATAGTCAACAGCACATTTAGCATAACAGTTTGTGCTTGAGACCGCCCTTACTACGATCGCAATAGAGGCGGCTTTCGCAGTGCAACTGTTACACGTTTAAAGAAACGTGAAAAGGCACTGTTTAAAGAGACGTGAAAAGGCACCTTTTTTGGGCCGACAAGGTGGAGGCGACTAGAATAGTGTGTTTTAAGCTACACATATTGGGAGAGTTTCGCGACAAATATATGATAATAGTTTCTGTGATGCTACTTCGATGCCATGGATAGCCACGATAAAATTTTCATAGTCTTTCACGCCAAGTTCAAGTTTATTATAATAATTTTCCATGTTGCTCGTCAGTACAAACACTTGTTTCACACAAATTTATTAATATAACGCTGACTCAGACACAATTTTGTAATCATTCTAATAAAAATCTTGCCCGTCGCCATTAAATGCCTGCAAAAACTCTCTTATGACCTGCAATTTCAAAGAATAAGTGCAGATGTGTTGACATTTTTTGACATGACAAGGGAGGCAAAACAGGGAAATAAGGGTACGGCCCACCTGATGGTAAGCTGTTACCCTAGCATATAGTCGCTTGTAGCACCTTGGGCACTACTCACGCGCTGTTGCCGTAGCATATAGACACTCGGAGCACCTTGGGCACTACTCACGCGCTGTTGCCGTAGCATATAGACACTCGTAGCACCTTGGGCACTACTCATGCGCTGCCTACCCTGGAAAAATATAGAGAAAGCGTTATGGTGACAGTATAGAAGTCGAGTCTCCCTGCTCCCAATATAACGTTTCTGTATCTTGTACTTGACATTGAATAAATATTTTTCTATTCTAATTCAAATTTGCCATAACCCTCCCGGGAGTCTTAGCGGCTTGAGAAATTAAAAATAGGCACATCCGTATTACCTATTTTTCATATGATTTAATTGATTTTATTAGGTCAAAGAAACATGGCTGATGAAGTTGCAAGTGGACTCTATCATTGGTCAGGAGAACTTGAATTTGATGCGCTTGCGGCGTATTAATTTAGATCGTGTTGAAATGGCGGAAAAGTTAGAAAATATGAGGTAAGGTTAATGTTATTACCTCTAGGAGTATCTTAAATTCCTAACGATACTGATTATGATACTTGCGATTTAGTTAAGTAATCAACGTCGAAAAATTGCTAAACTGGAAAAAAGTGGTTTAGTGTTTGAGACCACCTACCTCAGATCTAGCGATTTGGGGTTCGATTCCCGTTGGGGCAGAATTTTTCTGCTCGGTTTAGTTGGCAGTAGGGCTTTTTAAAGACCGCCTGGCTAGCTACCACCATCCTATCTAAGTTTGCCGCTAAATCAATAATGTTAACAGCATTGTTGTGTTCCGGCAGTTAAAAGTAATTCAGCCAGTTCTTCTGTGGTTAAGGAATACGGGTGAGATGAAGGCCAAGAGATACCCCGTTAAGATAAAAAAAAACCTTATAGTAATGTTTGTAAATACGGTTCTAAGCTAGGACCACAGTATTACAAATATAACAAGTAGGGAACCCGCTCGTCTTTGATGTCGGGCGATACCGCCACCCGTGCAAGTACTTACACTGGTCATGTGCAGATAAACAAGGGCTGTCACAAAATGTAAATGTTTTTTGTGTTTCATATGAAAAGAAATTAATGATTCTTATTAATCCTTATCTCCAAGTACGTACATTTCCAACCTGAATGATATTATAACCTTTGATAAACTTATAATATCCGGGTACTTCTACCAGGCTACCATAACTTTATCAGAGCTTTATCAACCCTCAGCGCACCATCCTAGAATCTAGCCGCGTTTTACGGCAACGGACGCGCGGTACCCCCCGCGCCATAGCTACTCCGCCGTTAATGCGCAAGTACATCGCTGCGCTACTGTAGGGAGATATTCGTAATACTGTGGCTAGGAGCCTGGTAATTTGGCGAGGGAGCCCTTAAGTGTCGCGAACATCTGCGGAACGTACGGCGCCGAACGTTCGGTTGAATATGCTCGCAGTGTTTTTGAAGTCCCCTATGACACATCAGCCGAAATGACGTCGCGTTCAGCGTAACGCCGAACCTTCCTTCGGGCGATTACTTCAGCAAATACGCATCCATTGTATTTTGCACAGCAAGCGACACATCACGCGACTATTTTCCGTCGCGTAGCGCGCTGAACAAGATGCCGCGTTCTGAGCGTTTGGTTTTTCATAGCAACGGAATATTACGACTGAAACGTCAGTCGCTGAACTTTCGGCGCCGTACGTTCAGCGGGTGTGTCCTTACGCTAAGGCTGAAGTTGTCGCTGTGGGGCAGGGACGAGATGTCGCGGCTGGAGCGTGAAACTGCGCGGTTGCAGCGGCAACTAGCGGCGGCCACGGCGCAGGCGGCGGACGCGCATGCGGCTCTGGACGCGCTGGCCGCCCGCGACCGCCTGCTGGACCGCACCTTCCGGAACCACTTCGCCGACCTCTCGCCAGTCGTCGTCGACCAGTGCTACAAGATCTTCAAGTAATTCCTAATACGGGACTTTCTATACCTACTTGGTTAGCGTAGTACTCGCGTAACATTGTGACATTGAGATGACGACTTTTCATATAGCAAATTGGAACTTGACTATTTCTTTGATCTACCAGAAAATGTCTAAGGCGGCCTCCTTGAAATACTCCAGGAATAATGTGCTATGGATCACTGCTTTAATACTAAACTGCGAAAAATACCTGCTGTCATATTGGATAAAATTTAGACATTCAATACAGCGAACGTTATATTACAAAATGTAAAAATTTTTAGTAGTTCTTAACAAACTAAACTTTCTTTTAAATTGACTTTTAAAGTATTACATTGTGACGTGTGTCTGGTGTTCCAGAAAACGTCCCAAGTGGCACCAGCGGGCGACGACGACGGCCGCGGCGTTATACGAGCTGGCCGCGGCCGTGACGGGGGGGCGACGGCCCGCCGACATGCAGCCAGACTGCCACGACTACTACCGCGGGTGAGTGGCCCACATGCAGCCAGACTGACACGACTACTACCGCGGGTGAGTGGCCCACATGCAGCCAGACTGCCACGACTACTACCGCGGGTGAGTGGCCCACATGCAGCCAGACTGCCACGACTACTACCGCGGGTGAGTGGCCCACATGCAGCCAGACTGCCACGACTACTACCGCGGGTGAGTGGCCCACATGCAGCCAGACTGCCACGACTACTACCGCGGGTGAGTGGCCCACATGCAGCCAGACTGCCACGACTACTACCGCGGGTGAGTGGCCCACATGCAGCCAGACTGCCACGACTACTACCGCGGGTGAGTGGCCCACATGCAGCCAGACTGCCACGACTACTACCGCGGGTGAGTGGCCCACATGCAGCCAGACTGCCACGACTACTACCGCGGGTGAGTGGCCCACATGCAGCCAGACTGCCACGACTACTACCGCGGGTGAGTGGCCCACATGCAGCCAGACTGCCACGACTACTACCGCGGGTGAGTGGCCCACATGCAGCCAGACTGCCACGACTACTACCGCGGGTGAGTGGCCCACATGCAGCCAGACTGCCACGACTACTACCGCGGGTGAGTAAGCACTGACGGGAGAAGGATTCCCTGCCATCGAGTCCGCCATGACTACTATCGATAAATTACTACGACTGATATTTGTGGCGTATTAACTATAAACTTACACGTGTTATCTTCAAATTCTCAACTTGTAAACCGGCCGTAAGTCAAAATATACGTTTTTTTATTTATTATATCCAAAAACAGATCCCTGTAAACAAATAATGTGTCGTGGAACACTCCCACATAATTGTTGAGACGTAGACGCCGTCGAGGTGTAAGTGACGAGAGGCTGATGTCATAATGCAATATCCTCAGCGTGGAGCAGTTGGAGGTGTCCAGCAACATGCCGCCCGTGATGGACGAGGCTCTGTGGGCCACCACGTGCCGCCTGCGCCGCGCCAAGATCGACACAGAGATACGGGTCAGTACAGTACGGTAATTAAAACCGTAGCGATATCGCAGCGATTTAGTCGTTGAAACCATTTTCGTATTCACGTACGTCAAATACACCGATTTTGAAGTCGCACAATCCCAATGTCGTTGAACTATCGTCGAACCGTATTCAGCTAATCAATCGTTATAAAATCGCACCTGAAACGTCAACAATGAGATATTCTGCTAAAAAAATGACATTTCTTTCAATCGGATTCCAACGATTAAACGTCAAATGTACCGATCTAAGTGTCGTTGAACAAAAGTTCATAGTTGCGGTGCGCAAGTAGTTTTTAAAGTGCGTTTATTGTAGTTAAAAACAAAAATGAGCCTCGGATTAGCGTATATAATGCTGGATAAAGCAGAAAATGAAATGCGAAGAAGATATTACATAATATTATAGTTAATACTGTCCATTTCGTAGTACTGATGCTCTTTTCTGAAAAATATAAATTCAACAAAATTAGATACTATCACACAAAATGCTTACCTAACAAATTACGAACAAATACAGAAATAAGGTTAAAATAAAATAGAAGGCATATAATAGGTACTAACAAAAGAGGGTTCTGTTGAACCGGTAAAGGCTCAAATTTATCTGGTGCTATACCTAATAGCACAGAGCCGTTCCTCAAGCGCAGACAGTGGTGGAGCATCTGCTGGTCCTCCATCAGTCTGTCGCTAGCTCTGTGCTATTTTACGGACCTTTTGCTTTAACCTACATTTGTAGTCGTTGTAAAACTGAAAACCAACAAATTATAAGCAATGACATGTGTGACTTCTTATTTTAGGTATGTAACTCACTCACTTTATTCCATTCTTTGGCCGACCTATGGCCACTTAAAGTTTGTGCATATAATGATTGTGTTATCTCCGACCACAACTTTTGGGACAGCGCCCGCCCCTCTTTTGAGCGTACGCGACCTAAGGCGAGGTCCCTTTGCCGCTCCATGAACTCTATTAACATTTCAATTTATTTTATAGATACTGGTTTTTGGCTCATTTTTATTATTTTTGCAAAAAACTTAAAATTTTCTTAATCGATGCAAGAACTTTGAATGAAACGCGCGTAAAAACTTTCAAAGCAATGACAATTGATTGTTTTAATAACCATAGATATTTCTTGTCATAGACACGTGTTTTGTCTTTTATGTTGAGAATTGTCTTACTTTCTCTAAATAAATTCTCATATCACGTTAATTGTATGATAAGACCAATATTGTTTGATTTTGCTGTATTTATTTATCGTAAATAACTGTATTTAGAGTATAAAATGTATTTGAAGCTTTTGGTAGAAAATATAAATATTTTACTGGCATTCTTTTTGTTTCGTAGTTGACAAGTCGTTCAAATGTAGTTTAGTTCCGATCCTATCGATGTGTCGTCCTATCGAAATGTAGCTGAGTAACATGAGAATACCAAATTTGGGTAGGACTACGATCGAACGACTTCTGAACTTCAACGATTTTTAAATTTATAGTATTTACGTGAATTGGGCTACAGGCATACATTGGACACAATCAACATACTGTAGTGTAATCATAATAAATATCTGTTACACATTCAGAAACGCAATCGAGTATTTTAAGCTATTTTGAAATCTTCTACTGGGTCCAATAATCCAAGGTTAATCCAAGTCCTGGGTGGCTCAGTGGTCAGAGCAGTCGCCCGGATTGCGAAAGGTCGCGGGTTCGATTCCTGCCTCAGGACGTGAAATTTTTCTAGTTTTATTATATTTTAATTACTAAGTAATTTTTCAAACATTTATAATAATGTTAAAATCAAAAATTAAGAATATTTGAAAGCACTGCCCCAACTTGACCGAATCGTCGGTGTTTGTAAGAATACTCGTTTCGGATGTTGAAATGGAATATTTCGACATTGTAGGGTGGACGTTAGCTCATAAACGCAAATACAGATAGGCTAGAAGAATTTCACAGGGATATCCCAAGTCCTGGGTGGCTCAGTGGTCAGAGCAGTCGCCCGGATTGCGAAAGGTCGCGGGTTCGATTCCTGCCTCAGGACGTGAAATTTTTCTAGTTTTATTATATTTTATATCTTCTACTGGATTTTTTTCATAATTTTAAGATTTTTTCGAATAGGGAGCAATCCCCGTCCTTAATTAAGGCTGGACTGGACCGCGAAAGGAGTGAAGTCATTAATGAGACCACTTAAATCGCAACAATAAATTTTATGCACTATGAGGCTCGAGCTCGACAGCAAAAGAGTTTAGCGTAGCTGGCTGAAATACCAAGAATAGAAATACCTTTGCCAGCACATGTGTTCCCTCCTTCCTATAACATGGGTTCCTTCAAAAGAGGCGTAAAAAAGCACCTTTCGGGCCGGCAAGGTGGAGGCGGCTAGAACAGTGTCTGAACTGCACTAGCTCTCTTCGCGTATGGACTCTTCTTACCGCTTCACATCAGGTGGTGTTGAGTAAACCTCGCGGTGTCGTCACATCGGTCGCGAGTTTAGACTTCGCTTAACTAGGTAGGGACGTGTCAGTGCTAACACCGCCTTCAGCTATTTTTAAGTTAGTCTCACACCATTACTGTCATTTTAATTCTTTCTCGCTTCCAAAAATTTGGTCAGCTCATCTTTGTAATTACACGTGGTAACCTTCATGCCCATAATAATATTATAAATGCAAAAGTAACTTTATCTGTCCGTACGTGTCCGTGTGTACGTATTCCTACACCGGTCATCTGATTTAGATCAAATTTGGCATGGGTATAGATTCATATCACCAGTCTATATACGTGCCAATACTAGACATAGGCCTCCCTAAGTGGGAGAAAGATTTCAGGAGTTTTGGCTATAACACCATCATGATGGCCCAATGCGGGTTGGGGGATCAAAGTGGTTGCAGTTACAACCGAGACCAACAGCTTAATGTGTTTCCCGAAACACGGAATAGCTCGATATTACAAATTTTGATTGACCCATCCGGGATTGACTCTGGCGAAAGTTGTTTTGTTTTTGCTATCAAAACCAGAGTGCCATCGAGCTTCTCCCTAAGCTCGATGAATATGGTTTACAGCCTGAAAAGGAACATGTGCTATTCCATTGCACCAAAATGCTTATAAATTTAACCGACGAAGTTGTCGTGGTGACACACCACGTTTGCTCTCAATCGCTTTTTAGTCTGACGTACAGATCCATCCAGCCAGATCCACAGATAGGACTAGAAGAATTTCCTGGGGTCATCCCAAGTCCATAGTGGCTCAGATGGTTAGGGCAGGCACCCGATTACAAAAAGATCTCGGGTTAGTTTCCGCCTAGCTTAGATAGTTTGTTGAGATTGTGAGGAGCTCGGTGGCGTAGTGGTTTGAGCGCTCTGGTTCCGATCACGAAAACAGAGCAACTTTCGCCATGGTCGGTCCCGGGATGGGTCAATCAAATTTATAATCTCGAGCTCCTCCGAGCTTCGGAAGGCACGTTAAGCCGTTGGTCCCGGTTGTTACTGCAACCGTTTTGACCCACCAACCCGCATTGGGCCAGCGTGGTGGTGTTATGGCCCAATCTCCTCATGTGTTTCTCCCGTGTAGGAAGGCCTGTGCCCAGCAGGCGGACGTAAATGTGACGTGTGTTGTGTTAGATGCGCGCGTTAGTCCAGGAGATATCGTTCGTGGAGAGCGCCATCGCGGGGTGGAACAAGGCGATCCAGAGCCGCCGCCACCAGCTTGCGAGGCTGCACGCGCTCGTGGCGGAGCACCGCCACCACGCAGAGCTCAGCGCTAGGAACCGCACCATACAGGTGATTGTTATACGGAACACCAACACCTGTTATAATAGATACATAGGAAGTTTGTTTTTACCAAAAGACACACAAACTCACAACAAACAGGACATTATAACACGAATTACATTAATTAGCATTCAGTAGAGACATCACTCACAATACACAATACAACAGAAAGCAGCCAGACAAGTTTATTTTACCAAAATACACACAAACGCACAGCCAATAGGAACATTCAAACACAATTTACAGCGCAGCTTAATTGATACAAAAAAATCCGTTATAACACTCGCATACTTATCTGGCTTCTTTCTGTTGTTGATGTATGTAATGTATGTTGGTATACTACTCACAATAATGACAGCAAGCAGCCAGATAAGTATGTGTGCCGTAGTGACACAAATAGGGAAATAACTCAGTTTGGTTTTATTCCAGAAGCAAAATAATGTTTTTTAGCCATTACCAGAAAACGTACCAAAACGCATTAAAACATAGTTAAAAACAAAATGAATAATTTACGATAAAACAAATTACGAAACCGAACTTAAATCCATTTTGGGAGAGCTGTGTTGTTTGTTAGTAACATGCTATATTATTTCGGTACTTTAGCGTCTTACTATTTACTTTAAAGTGCCAATAGTACTACTAGTACTACTAGAAGGTAAATCTATGTGCGTGCACCTTTCCGAACACTACATTGAAGCTGTTAGACGCACGCAAATGATTTCTTCTCTCAATTTAAACGCCAAAGATATGTAGGTATCCAAATGAAATACTATTTTCTTTCTACACTCACACCTATTATCTATCTAGCCCATAGTAAGCATCATTAAGAGCTTGTGTTATGGATACTAGATAACGGAGAAGTACTATACTATATTATACTATATTATGTAAGTAATAAACATACAAAACAATCATGACTCGTGAACAAATGCATGATGATTCAAACCCCTTGTCCGAGTAGCCTGTTAGTAAAGGGTACAAACGGTCAACCGGTCGACGAAAGTTACTCTTTGGAGTAAAATGCTGCGTTGCCTAGATGGCGCTAAGGTGTACCATCAACACATAAACTATTTATTGTGATAGTGCTCATATATGTTTTTTTCAATATCCCAACATAGGTAGGATCTGGCAACACGATTTCTCTGCAATATACAAAAATTTGCGTGTTATCCATATAGTGACGAGGTTCTGCTAGCGCCTAAAATGTGAATAATTTGGTGGTCGAAAAATAATAATTTATACTATATTTCTGTTTGCCAGTTGGTGTTACCAGCAGGCCAGGTGGAGATAATGACGACAGGGCACATGGAGGACTTCGAAGATGCCACACTTATACTAAGAGAAGACATTGAAAAAATTAATAACCTTATTTTGGTAAGAGATCTCAAAATCTGCCGTATATTTCAACGCTATGTTAAAAGTTCCTTTAGTATTTTACTTCCTACTTAGTTTTTTTTCATGAACTCTTGTGTTAAAAATTGTAATAGGCGGGATTAGGTCATAACCTTCTGGCATAAATTGCTTTGGGCTAGTAGCCTAGTCCTTGCGTTACTCCGACAAAATGTATGATTTTGCATTATAAACTGCTCTGAGTGCACAAAATTAATTTGATCGTTTTGATTTATCAATTTTTTTTTAAACAACTAGATGACACAAGCTGACGGCCCACCTGATGGTAAGCGGTTACCGCCCCCTATTACCTGCTGGTTAGCGGTTACCTGCAATAACAAGGAAACATCACTTCATATTGCAGGTGCGTTGTAATCCTGAGGCCTAAGATGAATTGCTGTACATGGCCAGTAATTACACTGGCTACCTTTCCCTTCAATCCGAAACACAGCTAACCGGTGGTACCTAACTAGACTACACTACATGCGGGCCTACTACTTAGTAAACCTATTTTTTTTCATTCATTTTTTTTAATAATTTTCATTTAAAGAATTCATCAAGTCTTTTTTATTACACAAACAAAAAGAGTCAATATTTTATTCAACGTCTTTTTTTCAACAGAAAGTGGGTGAGATGAAGTTGCGCATGATGCGGAAGCAGATGGATTTCCGCAAGGGCATCCTGTCCAAGGAGTGGGAGCACGCGCAGATGAAGATGAAGCTGCGACACATGGAGCAGGAGCTCCACTCCTACCAGCGGCTCAAGGTCGACATAGCTCTACACTCGAACATTAAATTTTGTATAACTTTGAAATAGGGTAGTTAACAACTTTTTTTAGGAACCGGTGTAAATTCAGACATGACCGACAGACAGAGACTATGACGTTGTTAGTTAATATATTTTTTGTGATAGTTGTAAGAATGTGTTTTTGACGATTTAAAAGTGTTTCTTAGTGGCCTATTTAAATAAAATATTTTTTCTTTCTTTCTTTCTTTCCCATATTACTAAGAAATGTATGGGCATACTCACAAAATTGATAATAACTATGTATTAAGTATGTTTTTATTCATAGTTTTTATAATAATAGTTGTTTTAATTGGTGTCAGCAATCTAATATCATAAACATTTTTGATCAATTTTTTTGTAATAAAATATGACCATTTTTCAATTTTCAAAACAGGTTTACATTTAAACAATTTTAAGTTTGAATTGTTTTTATGGGTAATAGTAGCGTTTATTTTCCGAATTTGTCAAAAATAGCGCCATTTTTAAACTCAGGCAACGTGCCAATTATGAATTATTGTATCAGATCCCAAAAGAGCTGCAGTTGTATCTGAAGAACAAAGAACTGGGCTACACCGACGAGCAGGACTATGTCAGGCTAGAGAAGGAGATGGAGGCCGCGAGGCTCGCCGTCAACGGGGTTCTGACGGAGCAGGTCCGCCGCGTCGAGGAGCTAGAGGTATATTGTCCCAAATATTCATTCATCATCATCATCACCAGCCTATATACGTCCCACTGCTGGGCACAGCCTTCCTATATGGGAGAAACATACGAGGAGCTTGGGCTATGACATCATCACGCTGACCCAATGCGGGTTGGTGGGTTAAAGCGGTTGCAGGAACAACCGGCACCAACGGCTTAGCGTGCCTTTCTAAGCACGGAGGAGCTAGAGATAACAAACTTTGTTGACTCATCTCAGGATCGACCGTGCCGAAAGTTGCTTTGTTTTTCGTAACGAAACCAAAGCGCTGAAACCAATACGCCACCGAGCTCATTCTCAGAAATATAGAACTAGGTGGTAGACCCGTATGTAGGGTCGTCTGGGTAGGTACCACCGCCTTTCTTATTTCAGCCGTGAAACAGTTCGCTGTGTTTCGGATTGAAGGGAAAGGTAGCCAGTGTAATTACTGGGCATGGACGGCATTTCATCTTAGGCCTCAGGATGACAACGCACCTGCAATATCAAGTGATTTTTTCTTCTTATTGCAGGTGTCCATAGGCGGCGGTAACCGCTTACCATCAGGTGGACCGTCAGCTTGTTTGTCATCTAATTGTATAAAAAAAAAATCATTACTGCGCTACAGAGGAAAAATTTATAGTGACTTTACAAGCTGCAGTGGATTTGCGATGAACTTCAGATAAGACCATTGAAGTTACGTTATTAGGAGGCTGGTAAAAAATGACCAATAGCATCAACTTTGTCAATTGTACTTAAATGCGTGCAGCGTGCCGACGATATCGCGCGACGTCGTTTGCACAGATTTGCAGCGATATTCAGCGACGAAACAGTACAGAGTGCGAGCGACTGGTCCGAGCAAACACGTCCTCATCGGAGTCAGTTCATTAGTTATTATCACTACACGCATGACTGACACAAGCGGCGCACACGACGGCTGAAGCGAGACTCCTATGAACCCTCATGTGTCTTGATTATAATTAACAATATAAATATAATGACTAATTAGCATCGTGCAGTTATCCTGTGACTGTCCTGTGACTGTGTAACGACCTGAGAAGGCTGAACTCTGCTAGTCGTACGACCACCGGTCGTCAGTCACGATGTCGCTGTGAGTCGGTGCGACCGAAGTCGCGCTATATCGCCGTAGCGATAGTGTGTCTGGTGTTGTGATGCGTCGTTCTCCCCCAGGTGAAGGTGTCGGGCGTGGCGGCGGCCACGTGTCGGCTGGACGAGGTGGTCACGTCGCTCAACGTGCAGGTGTCGGAGAAGAGGCTCCGCGAGGACCCGCTGGAGCCCGTCCGCGCGCGCCGCGTCTGCAAACGACGGTGGGTACGACACTAGCGCACTCACCACCGTGCCACATCTAGTCACTTGCTGCACACTGTTATGGCTGATTTACACTTGCATTAGTACAGTAGCGAGTTAACTTGCGGTCTTGGCGAGTTAAGTTCTTAACATTGTTTGGACGGGAATTTGCTAGTTAAGTAGTAACTTAACAATTAGGTACAAAGAATAGACTGATGTTCTATTTTTTCGGCAAGTTAAGTGCAAGTGCACCCCGCCCGTGCGTCTTCCTCGCCCCGCCAACTAAACTCACCGTGTCGCCGTGCGTGTAGACGGGCGAGTTTAGTACAGTTCATATGTGGACAGGTTGCAACGACTGCTGTTTGACTAACAAAACTAAACCAATAGCTGAAATCTAGTCGCGGAACTGACACTTATAACTTAACACGCAAAGCTAACGTTTGGACGATACTTACTACTTATGACTTACTCCTCAACTGTCCGGTTACTAAACTTGTTACTGTACTTATCGAAATTATAAAAAAAAAAAATTAAAATTGTTTATTATCAGACAATGTAGTCCATAGATGTTAGTAACAATCAAATTAGCTTAAACCCTATATTAGTCTTGTACATTAAAATTAAAATTATAATTGAAAAATACATAGTTAGAAAACAATAGAATTTTTAGCAGCAGTGGACATCTGCCTATCAGCCACCTGAAACACTCATCAAACCGCTGTTTGGTAGGACATGAAGTTTGATGAATCTTCCAATCAAAGGAGAGTCAGCCCTGTCATCAATCATCCTAAGGATGCTGTTTAAACTTCCCCGCACTCTATGCACAAGCGAAGCAGACTTTTTACGCATTAAAGCATAGAAGTCTTCTATGCAAGCATCTGCAAACATACCAGAAGCACTGCAGCGCCACGGCAGCCCAAACAACACCCTGAATGTATTATTATACTGGATGCCCAGGTCACTGTAGGCTCTCTGAGTAAAGCTGCTCCACAGACTACCTGTATAAAAAATCTGACAAAATGATTTAAATAGTGTTAATTTAACTTCTGCCGTACAAGAGGAAAATCTATGAGCCAGCATATTACCCCTCACCGACAATGCCCTACGCTCCCTATCTATATCAAGGTCATCTCTCAAAGTATCTGTCACAATATGCCCAAGGTATTTGAACTTATTGACCTGAACTAATGGAGTACCATTCAAGAATACTGCTGGAATATTTAAAGGCATATTTTTACAACTTTTAAAAACCAAGAATTCACTTTTCTTTGTAACTAATGTGAAATGTAAATCAGCCTTTACGAATATTTTTCCTACAGTAGCGCATCGAATGTAGACAAACAGCTGAGTAGCTACGGTGCGGGAGGGCGCCGCGAGTCCGCTCCAGTTAAAGGCGCGTATACTCTGGGGTAATGCGCATACATGCTCACAAAACCCCCCGGAGCAGTTTACCAGATTCTCGATTCAACAAATTCGCAAACTCGCCAAAATCTAAAGTAACGAAAAATATGATTAAAAACAAAAAATTAAATCAAATTATTTTTTTAAATCATTTTCATATTTCCAATTTGAAGTATGTACCATAACTGTGTAGATGTAAAATCATAATGGGTGTACAAATAATCTTTTATAATAAAATACAGAACCACTGATAAGCTTATGGTAGCCTAGTAGGTACTTCAGGTGGAAAATATACGTATATAATTTGTATTTATTACGGAGATAACGATTAATAAGGAAGAATAATTTCTTTTCATCTTGTTACAATCTTACTTAACTGCGCATGAGTGTAAGAACTTTCACGGGTGGCGGTTGCAAGCTGATCGAGATACAGTTTTAGTTGATTTTATGACCTCTTAAGGCCTACGCAGACCGGGACGGCATGGCAAGGGATTTAATTTTTTACTAATGGACATTCAAACGTATCGATACAGAAATACGACATAAATTGCTAAGCTTCAAAATGATGCCGTGGCATCGAAACTAATTTCATTGCACAGCATTGAAAGAGGGGCCACGGGCTCCCGTAGCGGGATGCCGTGGCTTACTTGGCGGTAGGCAACGGCATGCCACGGACTCCGGCGCTCGTTGTGGCGGGGAATGCACACTTTGCGCCCGTTTCCAACCCAAACCCGAACCCAATCGATACCAACACCAAATCCCAATCTACCATTTTAAAACTGAGGCACATCAACACTCGATCAAACGCAACTCAATACTAAAAGTGTATCGGGCAGCAGGAGTTGCCGAGGCGTGCTTGGTCGTGCCGCAGCCCGCCGTGGCAAGGCACTGGAATGCCGCGGTATCTTAGCGGCGAGTGTGCGCTGACTCACGGCAAAATCCCTTGCCATGCCGTCCCGGTCTGCGTAGGCCTTTACAGACGGGCTAGGTACGGCCTTTCCTATAATCCTAGAAACAGTGCGCTGTTTGCACAGTAAAAGAAAAGTAGCATGTGTAATGAGTTAATGACAAGGCATGGTAATCAATCTCCTCTTGTTTCCAGAACGTCCGTGCACTCGCCCTGTGTGCATAAAGTCATATGCTATTATATCATTTTATATGGTCTCATTAATACCCTAGAGTTGTGAGATATCAACAGGAACAAGTTGTATATCTATATCCCTCTCTGTCCCTCTCTCTATTCTGTTAATAGAAGTAACCGGCATGGTGGTTCTTGCATCTTGGTCAAATATAATCATAAGTTTAGGGTGATATATGATATAAACACCTTGTCCATTCCAAATACCATAGAGTGTACGGCAATTGAACTTGTCGAGCATAAATTTTTTATAATGTGTATGTACAGAGCTCCTAAAGGAAATAAAACTTCATACGATATTTTTTTCACTCGGCTGGAGTCAATTTTACTTGAACTAAGCGCAAGAAACAGAAAATTAATACTGTGCGGCGATTTCAATATCCTTAAAGAAAACCAAACAATCAACGGAATTTCGAAATCTACTTTTATCTCACTCTCTAAAACTAGAGTTCATCGAACCCACAAGAATGGCGAGTAAAACTTGTCTTGACAACATAGCACATAACTTGAAAAGATGTAAAGGGGAAGTGATTGAACTGGCACTTTCAGATCACACTTCCCAAATACTTAAATGTCCTGTTAAAAAAACATGCATTCTAATCTTTTGGTACATTAAAAAACGCGATTACTCTCTCGAAAATCGGAATAAATTTGTGAACTGCCTAAATCAACTCAGTTTTAATGATGTCTTTCAAACAAATGAAGCTAATGATGCTTTTGAGAACTTCTATGATATATTCAAACTGTTTTATGATCTGTGTTTTCCATTCAAAATAATTAAAGTGTACGCAAAAAAGAAACCTAGGTGGATAACTCGCGGCCTTAAACTCTGCAATATCGCAAATGCCCTACAACTAAAAATAAATTTATTTTTAAAGAGTATACTAAACGTTATAAGCATATAATAAAACTAACACAAAGGGCACAAAATGAATATTATATCAAAAAATCAAATAATAAGTCTAAAGCAACTTGGAAAATAATAAATGATAGAATGAACAGAAATCCAAAGATTAACAACGTGAACAAGTTAAATATAAACGGTATCGATGTAACAGACCCTATGGTGATTGCCAAGGCTTTTAACAATTATTTCATTGACGAAGTAAAAACGAATTGTAATAATAGATTTAATGACCATACAACAAATTTTAATTATAATAACTCGAATTCAATATTTATGAAACCTACTATCCCTAATGACATTTGTATGATAATAAAATCTTTAAAAAATACGAATAGTACTGGCTATGATGATGTAGCCACGATAGTCTTGAAGGATGTGTCTTTAATAATTGCGCCAGTCCTTAGCCATATAATAAATATCTGCTTGGAGCAAGGAACATTTCCTGCTAAGTTGAAAATATCAATAATCAAACCAATATTTAAAAAGGGTGATACACACGACATTTGCTGCTATAGACCAATAGCCCTAATACCTATATTCTCAAAAATATTTGAAAAGGTCATAACTAAAATACTCCATTCATTTCTAGAGACCAATAATATTTTGGTACCTCAACAATATGGCTTCAGGAATAATAAAACAATAAATATGGCAATCTATAACTTTCTTCACAAGGTGATGACTAATATGGATCAACGCATACCTACTGCCGCCCTGTACATGGACATGACTAAGGCGTTTGACCACGTTGATTTTAATATTTTATTAAAAAAACTGAAGAGCTATGGAATTAGAGGTAATGCTCACAAACTTCTAGAATCTTTTTTGACAGGAAGAAGGCAAGCTACACAAATTAATAGAATTTGTGTAAAGACAAAAAGAGAAGTCCTACACTATTCTGATTTTAGAAATGTGGAATATGGCGTGCCACAAGGTAGTGTCCTTGGACCTTTATTGTTTCTCATTTACATAAATGACTTACCTATGTCGACCACTAACCATGTGACATTATTCGCTGATGACAGCACAATATTATTTAGTAATGATAATTTTAATAATTTAAAAACTGACATTAATGAATCGTTGACATCTATTATGAAATGGTTAAATTCTAACAATTTAAAAATAAATCTAGACAAGACAAAGATCATGACATTTAAAATAGCAAGTAACGACATACTAGATATTGACTATTGTGGCAAGGGTATTGGCGAGGTAGACGCAGCCAAATTTTTGGGATTATATTTAGATAAAGATATGAAGTGGAAGTCACACCTCGATCATATATGCAAAAAACTCAATCAATTCGCATACGCTTTGTATAATTTGAGAAACATTGTTAATATTAGTACTTTGCTCACAGTCTACAACGGCTATGTAGCTTCCACATTAAGGTATGGAGTAATATTCTGGGGAAATGCCACTGACAAAGAAATGGCATTCAAAGCGCAGAAAAGATGCATCCGCTCAATGTTCCACTTATATCAAACTGATTCATGTAAACCATATTTTATTAAATTCAAAATCTTGACATTGCCTTGTTTGTATATATTGGAAAACGCATATTTTGTGAAAACAAATATGAATTTGTTTACATTTCACAGGCGAGCTCGGCACATGCACAAACTTTGCAATGTCCCATGCAAGACGATGTTGTTGAGGAAGAGTGTTTTTGGCAATGCTCCTCAAATTTACAATACAGTTCCAGCGTCTATCCGAGAGATTACTGACATTTTTACTTTTAAAAAAAGACTACAAGATTTCCTCGTGCAAAAAAGTTATTATAATATTAAAGAATTTTTCTCTGATGAAAATATAGGTCCGATATATTATTAAGTAGCTTTGTTCCTGACTTAATTTCTCAACATGTACTCATTAATTCAATTAACTAGTGTAGTTTATATTGCATGCCAAGTGGTAGAATATAGAACGCTCCTATAAAATATTTTTGTAACATCTACTTTTATACCTATATTCGCAAATAAAAGATTTGATTGATTGATCTGTCTCGGCCAAAACAACGATCATGAGGTATCGCCTTAAAGATTGTAGCCGACTTTGTTTTATTTTGAAATTAGATATCCAATCATTATTTGTTCCTACCAGAGTGAGGCTAATGGCACCTATATTCTTGACACGAAAAATAAATGCACAGAAGATCCCAAAGTGTCGGAAGTGCGTCGTGAGATAGTCACGCATGGCCTTATTATAAGACAACATATTTGGTCCTATCAACAAGCTTTTAATACAGTCAACATCAGATAATCTGAGCCTACAGAGTGATCAAAAATATAACTCTGCAATGATCTCTATCATTGCAGAGTTAGAATTGCTTTAATCTTTAATCGTATGTTGTTTGTAGCATCACTTAAATATTTAACCAGTGGTAAAAACAATCGAAGTTATATTTAAGCACACTGTATACTGGAGCCGTAATATAAAGTACTTTGCGCAGGATGGAAACGTTGGTGGCGCGCAGCAAGCTGATCCGCGAGGTGCAGTCACAGCACACCGCCGTCGTGCTGCTGCAGACAGAGCTGGAGCTGCTGCGGCTGAAGACCTTCCCCACTCTGGCCAGCTTCCAGACCTTCTGCTGACTGGCGGCTGCCATTCAACACCTACCCCACGCTGGCCAGCTTCCAGACCTTCTGCTGACTGGCAGCTGCCACCCAACACCTACCCCACGCTGGCCAGCTTCCAGACCTTCAGCTGACTGGCGGCTGCCACCCAACACCTACCCCACGCTGGCCAGCTTCCAGACCTTCTGCTGACTGGCAGCTGCCACCCAACACCTACCCCACGCTGGCCAGCTTCCAAACCTTCTGCTGACTGGCGGCTGCCATTCAACACCTACCCCACGCTGGCCAGCTTCCAGACCTTCTGCTGACTGGCAGCTGCCACCCAACACCTACCCCACGCTGGCCAGCTTCCAGACCTTCAGCTGACTGGCGGCTGCCACCCAACACCTACCCCACGCTGGCCAGCTTCCAGACCTTCTGCTGACTGGCAGCTGCCACCCAACACCTACCCCACGCTGGCCAGCTTCCAAACCTTCTGCTGACTGGCGGCTGCCATTCAACACCTACCCCACGCTGGCCAGCTTCCAGACCTTCTGCTGACTGGCAGCTGCCACCCAACACCTACCCCACGCTGGCCAGCTTCCAGACCTTCTGCTGACTGGCAGCTGCCACCCAACACCTACCCCACGCTGGCCAGCTTCCAGACCTTCTGCTGACTGGCAGCTGCCATTCAACACCTACCCCACGCTGGCCAGCTTCCAGACCTTCTGCTGACTGGCAGCTGCCACCCAACACCTACCCCACGCTGGCCAGCTTCCAGACCTTCTGCTGACTGGCAGCTGCCACCCAACACCTACCCCACGCTGGCCAGCTTCCAGACCTTCTGCTGACTGGCAGCTGCCATTCAACACCTACCCCACGCTGGCCAGCTTCCAGACCTTCAGCTGACTGGCGGCTGTAAGCGCCATCAAGACATCACCTCGGTATTACGTCATATTAGTTAAATAATTTACTTTGATCCTCAATTAAGGTTATAAGATGCTCTCTGTACTAAGTATTGATTTTAGTTATAGTTACATTTTAGTGAAGTGTAGAAATAATATTTATTTTGTTGATTGTTTAATCACAGTCAGTTTGAATTAGTGCCCTAGTTTTGGTGTGTTCTTAGCATAATAAAAATGTATAATTAAATTATGGTTTTATAATTTAAACAAACTTTCTATTACAAAAGTTTATTTACCATAAACAATTCTATATTAATTTTTAAAACACTCAAAGACATCGATGACTAAATGGCTGATCTATTATGTCTGGTTAGAGATACTTCAGTTTTTACTGTGATCAGTACCTACATGTTTTACTTTTAAATTGAAGAAGACCTTTTTTCTTTGTTAAAGTTATATTGCCACTTCTATGATATAGACAAATATCTCTTCAGTAAGTCCAGTTCTTAAGTTACGTATGGATCATAAATTAAATTTATGTGAATATTTCACGACAAATATTGATTACTAAGCAGTGCAGGGGCCCAGGGACATCAGATGAGATGGAATATTATTTTAAAAATCTAAATCCTAAAGACATTAGACAGCTCCGCTCCATCGGTACAGTCACGGACAAACGAGCCACTTAACACGTATTAACAATTCGCAAATAGAAGGGGATGGTATCTTGTCGAAATAAATGTAGAAAGTAAAGTTTTTTTTTTTAAATCAAGAAATGTTAAGATCCCGTCCTCTTATACTAGTGAATGAGTAATATTACAATTACATAACGTCGATAGTTTACTCTTAAACTTACATAATATAGTCATTCTATCAGTCACAATATTATAATTCCATGATCTGTAATGTCGATATTTATCAAAACGTTAACACGTACAAGTTACATGAGCTTTCCTTAACACTAGATAAATGAGCTATTAAACTTATTCTATGGTTTAAAATGTCTACCGTAATATTGTATCACGTTTGTACGCGACTGTACATTTTTTTATAAAATGTTAGGCCACGACGTCGTTTTACATAGTAAGTATATCACAAAATTTATAATCACAATTTTGCCAATTTTCTATAACAAAAAACTATTCACTACATAACATCTAATGGACAACAGTTTTAATCACAATTTTGATAACTTTGAAATTCATTTATTGTTGTCTGTGCGTGTTTCGTCGATGCTAAGCTACAAAAAATTGTCAATTTCATTGCGATATGATTGCGAATACCTACGGGAACACGAGGGAGATAGTATTTATACTAATATTTAAATAACAATGTTGAAGCGCAATGCTGTCATCAGTATATGTACGGACGACAGCGCGTCAAATGTAACAGTTGCACTACTAAAGCCGTCTCTATTACGAACGCAGTAAGGGTGATATGGGTCCGTCGCGGCACTAGAGCGCCGTCCGCTGGTCGTACACGATGACGGCGTCGGCGTCCAGAAACTGGCTGTGCGACTTGCTCAGGGCGATGATGGCGGCGTGCTCGCTGCGCATGCGGTTCTTATATTTCTTGCTCAAATTCACCTTTACAGTAAAGTGAAAAGGTCATCTTACTATTGGAACATACCACAAACATATCTCCATAGGACGAGAGTCCTTCGAGCCGGATGTAAATTGGTTTTCCGAAGCGTTAATAAGATAATGTTTATATTCCGATATTGCTTTCGTGAGGGTAAAGCCTATATCCGGAAATGGGCAGAATGTTATACTATTAATTAAGTTTATGTGCTTACTTATTAATTTATTTAAAAGTAGATTTTACCTTTGCATACAATTGCTGCAAATCGTCTTCAGTAGAGAGCGGCCGAGGTTTTGGACGCAAAAATGCGGGGAGCGATCTTGTTTTCAGCGCGTCTATGTTTGCTGCATTTTCTATCTCATCTAGCACTGAAACATTCATATTTTTGTCAATTTAGATGAGAGTCTAAAGGTGATTTTTCACCAGAGGGGCGAGAAGAGAGTCGAAATCGCACTGACCATTTTCCACTAAAAATTGCAGTTAATAGCTATCGCGAACTCGCGCGAGGTGACTTTCCACCAGAGTGGCGAGACGAGACGAGACGAGGCGAGAAGAGAATTGAAATCGCACTGACCCTTTTCCAGCAACAACAAGTAGCAACGAACAACAATAAACCTATCACGAGAAGCGTGTTTATGTTGCAGAATTAATTTATACTCTATATCGGAAGCAATGCGGTTCATTTTTAACTGACTTCAAAAACGAGGAGGTTCTCAATTCGGCCGGTATGTTTTTTTTTTTTTTTTTTCTATGTATGTACACCGATTACGCCGAGATTACTGATCCTATTTACGTGATTCTTTTTTTGTTCGATGCGGAATAGCTGCCATTTGGTCCCATAAAAATTTTTTCAAAAACAGTTGGGTACTTTGGTTTTAAATATAAAAAAACTGAAATTATGAAGTCGTCTACATATGCGTAATTGCGAATTTTTGCTTTTCCAATGACTTTTTAGTGAAACGATACGATAGTAGGAAACAATATAATTTGACGGTCACCCATCTAGCTTTGACCGTAGAAAGTTATCACTAAAAATTGTGAAAAAAAAGTGGTTTCCAAAAACAATAGAAAGTGAAGCACCGACTCCAAAAATATGTTTCTAGGGGATGAATACCTACTTAAATTTAATTATTTTATCCTTTTCAGTTTTTTGAAGTCGGTTTTAATTTTTGTTTAAAATTTTTACACAAACAAATATTTCAATTCACGCCTCGCATATCCTCGTCAATCCTCACTATTGGCACCAAAGATGCGCTAGGAGAGGACTGAAAATTTGCCATACATATTTCAATTCTCGTCTCGACCCTCTGGTAAATAACCTAGGGTTTGAAATCGTATCAAATATCACATTAAAATTTATACTCTATATCGGAAGCAATACGGTTCATTTTTACACAAACAAATATTTAAATTCACGCCTCGCATATCCTCGTCAATCCACACTGTTTCCACCAAAGGTGCGCTAGGAGAGGATTGAAAATTTTCCATACAAATTTCAATTTTCGTCTCGTCTCACCCCTCTGGTGGCAAGTCACCTTAATGCGCCATTAACACGGTTGTCGTGTAATACCAACGGTATCGCCGCTGGTCGCAACAATACTTCTACCCCCAATGTAAGTTTCAATCTCATTGAAATGTTTCGATCAGCGTCGTGAACAGCTGTCAAGTCATATGAAAACGACAGTGAACTATTGGAAACCAGTAATGAATACAATATACCATAGGATTTGAGGGCTGAAATCTACGATGATCGTTTTCGTTTCGATTCGATTATAACTTACATCGAGTACCTACGGATGTTTCGCTCGTCACGACTCTTCTTAGGCAGCTATATCGCAGCGTCGGCTGATTCAGTTACATTCATCATACATTGGCCCTCGAAGATGGCGCCCAAGTAAAATGTACCAGGTGTTTAGAGTTCCGAAATCAAATTTGAGATTCTGGGGTTGCGGGGGTCGATATCGTAGTATGTGCACGGGTTGTATGTACACACACACTTGTGGTATAACTTTACCTAGTATGTCGATACACAATAATACGCATTTTTTAGGGTTGTCACGAGCAGAGGGCCTAGACAAGATGCCTTTAGATAATCGCATCGCTAAGTGGAAAATGTATGGGATTTGACATAGGTAAGCTCTCTATCGACTGTCGATTGCACATGTCAGATCCTATACATTTTCCATTTAGCGATAGCGATAATCAAATGGGATCTCGTCTAGGCCCTCTGGTGTGACAATGTTTCTATTAATTTATTCGAAAAATAAAAGTGGTCTGAAGGTGTCAAACTTTCACAGAACAGAACCACCCCTATACATTTTATTTCGGACTTGTAACACATTATAGTTAGAGTAATTATGTAAAATAGCAACTGGTAATAATAAAGATATAGGGTATACTGACTGGTGCTGGAGGCGTACTGTTCGCGCGCGGTGGCGGCGGCGGCGACGGGGGCGGGCGGCGGGGGGCGCGGCCGTCGCCAGTCGTCGCCCGCGTAGCTGGCCGGCCGCCCGCCGCGGCCCGCCGGCGGCATCTGCGGCAGACACCGTCATACGATGATCATACGCCACATTAAAACCGGGGCTCGACCGCGAGAGCCAAAATAGGCGGAAGCGGCCTTTCTGTGTCCAGTCGGGGCTCGATCTCGAAATGTGCGAGGTCAATAATGAGCCAGCTTAACGGGCCGATAAATTTCATAGCGGAGGCTCAACAGCGAAAATTGAAGGGAGCAGCTTCGCAGTGTCATCGTGTCCGCGTCGGTTGCTAATCTCGAGCGGAGCGAAGTGTTTCGTGCTCCTCCCACACCCCGCGCGGGCGCCTCGCTTGCATGCAAATGAGTCATATCTTGGACTGGATTGTCTTGGATAGGGTGACCCATAATAAAATGGGAGCAATTAAAATCGCACAATATCAGCAATGGCCACCCAATGCTACGAGCAGTTTATTTCAGCTTTTATAATGTCAGCTGATGCCAACATACCGGCTAAAAAAATAAACCTGGCAACAAATACTCTCCGCCTTTGTGGGATGCTGAATGCTGTACAAGAAAAAGTCAGGATGGTAGCATTTTGCCAGAGCCTCTCCCCATGTTCTCCTACCACCTAACTATGGGGGTCGATTAGACGATATAAAGAATTAGGTACTATTATCCAATAATTCAGATCCTAATGATTTTACTGTTTGGATTGAAGACTTCTGCAGTAAACTATCTCTTTCATATATCTTAAACTTTGATTGCTTGCCCTCTCGTTACCCTCCCTCTCTTCCTTACCATAATTTCAATAACCTCTATCATATCGGAACTAAACTATTCTTCATTCTATATCCTGAAGCACTTATCACCAGGTGCTGATGGAGTTCCTCTATTCTTTTGTAAAGAACTAAGGTTTTATTCCTGTCATTAATAAATTCTATGAACTTGGATTAGTTCCAGATTTCTGGAAAAACCAACTAGTCATCCCAATTCTGAATCCCGGTAAATATGCCACCATAAGGTCATCTTAAAGAATAATTGCCCTTTTTTAGACATTATGCAAAATCATGGAGTCACTGAACATGAACATAGCTTATTATTAGCCACATTAAAGTTTGGCTTCAAAGGGAATGAGTACATAGTCTATGGACAATCTTGCTATACTAACCATTGATAAAGTATATATTAACTCACCATCAATTATTAAGTTATTAGGATACATTTACGTGAATAAAATTTTAAAAATAATGCTTGATGAAAGTTAATTTTAAATAATTCAATGCTTACCTCTGCATGTTTTAATCTATAGTGTTCTTGTGTATTGTAAGCATGGTTTTCTTTGATAACAAAGTTGTCTTTGAGATATTGTTCATCTAAAAAAGTTTCATACCAAATTAATTACAAATTTACAATAATTAGGAATTATTAAATAGCTTGCATTATATTTGTTTTAGAGAAAGGCTTACCAAACGATTTCTGATGACGCGGCATTAGGCGACAGTAACAAATAATTATTAATAGTATAAAAACTCCACAAATTCCACCTATTAGCCAAGATAACCAAACAATTATAACGCGACCCTGAAACAAAATGCTCTTCATAAGGTATTGAACTATAATTCATATTCAAAATCCATTATTTTTTATATTTTGATATTGATTTTAACCTGTAGAAACATTTCAATTCCTAACACAAAAGCGAATTTCGCTTCGTTTTGATCCCTTGTAACAACGTTTTCTTAACATTTTATATTCTTGACCTAACAATTTTATATTAATCTAAAAATTAAAAAATAGAGAAAAAAATTATGAGCTGGGCCTAGTTGCCATTGTTTGAAAATAGCGCGCTTGCGCAATGCTATGCAAGATAAGATTTCGTTTAGAAATGGATGGTAATCTACTGTAATGATTCAAACCGGGGCACCTACTATTTTGTTTCAAAATATAAACCTACCTAGTTTCCTAAGAATATTGACTATTTTTTTATTTTACTTAGCTAAAATCATACATTTTTCTAAGAGAAATGTATATTACGTTCAGAAACGGATTTAGGTAATGTCCAACATTGCCAGAAGGATAAATTTATAACCTATTCGGTGATTTTTCACTCCGAAAGGCTACTTTTATGTGATTTTTCAGAATTCGTAAAACTAATTCGTAATTTCTTACATAAAACCAACGTCAACCGGAACGCTCTTATATTTATTTATTTCGTGTTAGATAAAGCAAAACTTTATTTGTCGTACTAGAAGACACCTTTCATTATCACACCAAATTACAAATTAACCACAGCATCTCGCTCTATCGCTGATCTGTGCCTCTCGCTCTTCGATGGGAAACTCAGAGTCATTTTCGTCAGTTTGTTGTGAAAGTAGATGTTTCATATACGGCCAGGTATATGTACACTATTTCAAAAAGTCAGGAAAAATCTTCTGAATCTGGGAAAAATACTAGTAATTCTTTTTCTTTCATACATGCTTCATGCATTCTTTTTCTTTCATACATTCTTTTTCTTTCATAAAACGCCGAATAATTTAAATTTTGTACAAAATTTAAGTTTTTCGGCGTTTTCACCGTTATTCAATATAGCAACTTAGCAACATGGCGGGAGACATAGAAGTTCCCCTATACTTACATTACTCTTTGCATAGAAGTCAACTAAACGACATCAAAGTTATATAGGCGCCATGAAGATTATTTGATTGTGTTGCAGTTTTTTCCATAAAAATTCTTGTTTTGTACCACTCAACAAAGCAAATAAAAAGAAAATGGACAATTTGAACACTCTTCTGCATATTTTTACCTATTTTTCAGTATACTGCATTGACCTGGCCGGGTCTCCATACATTTTTGAAATATCTTTTTTGGTAAGTGCACAAGTGTGTAGGTACAGGAGGATAACTTTTATGCATGACGCCGCACGGCTTTTCACGCAAACTTTCATAATATTTAAAACGAATAAACCGATTCTAACAAAACTTGCCATAGATAAGCAAGTCAGGCTAGTCTAAAAAAATATCAGATTTTTTCAAAAGTCTAATAATAAAGAAATTATTGGTAATTATTGTTTGTATGAAAAGCCAAAAATCGCTGTTACTCAATAAAGGCTATTCGAAAAATCCGGTGATAACTATTTAGACTAGCCATAAGCCTTTTGACAATAATCTCTATCCCTAACGCTAAATAGAACATTCATGCGATTTGTAATTTGCTATCGAAAGGCGTTCGAGGGCTTATGTCAAATCTCACACATTTTCCACTTAGAGTTAGTGCTAGCAATTATCGAAAGGCCTTTTGTCTAGGCCCTATGACTTGCTTTTGCAAGTAAAGTATTATTAGAGTCGGTTTGTTCGATTCCAATCCAATATTTTCACCTATGTAAATTTGTATGGAAAGCCGTACGGCCTTAACGCTCTTAATTTGTATAAATTCGACTCATTTGCATACTGGGTGGCTATAGTATAGGTACTCATTTCTGTTAATTAACAAAATCTTTTTGAACTTTTTTTAATACCTTCCTACTGGAAAAAATATAAAAGATTAATTTTCACAATAAAGGTTACTTTTTAACGTATTTTAGTAAACTTTTGACCCGGCTGGCAACACTGGTAATGTCAAGTCAAACAGCTGTCTGGTCGGCTGCCAAATTAAATGTCACTGTCATATTCATTTCATCGTTTGTTTTCTCAAGCAACCCTCTTTTTTGAGTTGTCGGAGAATATCAATCAATACAATATTTTTGTTTTGTTCATTGACCAGTTGATTGTGTTTACAGTAGCATATCTGTCTTATCAACACGCTGTTTAACCCCGCCTGTAGTGCGTCCCGCTGAGAAAAGTATCGTACGATATCGACGTCACTTGTATTGAAATCACTGCGCGGATTTACATCGATCGTATCCTAATTACGTAAAAATAAAAGGAAATTATCTTCGAGAATATACAGTGCGTGTTTAGCAAGCGGCTTGACGCGTCGATTTCCTACTGTGCACTTGATTTATTTAGTTATGTCGAGTTCTAAATTAATCGTAAATTTAATATTTATTTGCTGCATTCTAGCTCAACATTCATTTGGGCTATCACCTGTAATACTGAGTAAGTTGTTTGTTTATATTATTTTCACTGTATCTGCTTAAACATTATGTACTTCAATATTACAGTAATTATTTAGTGACTTTATCCCAATGCCACTGAAAAATATTATTTACTAAATTATTTTTCTAGTTCCTGGAGATGGTGGTAGTCAACTGGAAGCAAAATTAACCAAGCCCTCAGTAGTCCATTATATATGTGCCAAAACTTCTAATGATTTTTTTAATATCTGGTTGAATTTGGAACTGTTGGTGCCATTTGTAATTGACTGCTGGGTAGACAACACGCGACTAGTTTACAACAATGTTACCCGGTCCACTAGCAACCCAGAAGGAGTTGATATTAGGGTGCCTGGTTGGGGTAACCCTGAGCCTGTGGAATGGCTTGACCCTTCTCATGATAAAGCTGGAATATACTTTAACAGCATAGCAGAATCCCTTGTCAAAATTGGTTATGTTAGGAATGTGTCTATCAGAGGAGCACCATACGATTTTAGAAGAGCGCCTAGTAAGTATTGTTAAAAGCATGTTGTGTTAAATTTGTCATTTGAATCTAATGATAATTGATCACATTTACAGATGAAAATAAAGATTTCTTTGTGAAATTAAAGACTCTGGTTGAGGAAACATACAGCATGAACAACAAGTCTTCAGTAACTCTACTTGTGCACAGCATGGGTGGGTCCATGGCGCTGCACTTCCTCCAGATGCAAACACAGGCTTGGAAGAGTCAGTACATTCGCAGACTCATCTCACTGTCCACACCGTGGGCTGGCTCTGTAAAGGCACTCAAAGTTTTTGCTATAGGTAAGTGATAGAGGATAATAATAATCATTCTTAACATTATTATAAATGTTTGAAAAATTACTTAGTAATTAAAATATAATAAAACTAGAAAAATTTCACGTTCTGAGGCAGGAATCGAACCCGCGACCTTTCGCAATCCGGGCGACTGCTGTGACCACTGATCCACCCAGGATTCGGATTTCGAGGTTCGATTCCTGCTTCAGGATGTGATTTTTTTCTAGTTTCAATTTATTTTAATTACTAAATAATAATCATGTTGAGTGCACATAAATGATACAAAAATATTTATCCTAGTGTCTTTAAGTGTTTGTCACCACTTACCACCAACTGTTTGTTTGACAAAAAAATAAGGCTGCGTTGAAAAACATTCAAAGAACATACTGTTTTTTTTTTTTAATTTGTCAGAAGTAAATTAGATTAAACAATAAGATTTAATTTATCACATACATTTAAAAATATTTATAACATTTTGTTTAATAATCTCTTACAAATTAAGTCAATATTTAACTATTTTGTACTATGATTTATATGTATTTTAACTTTTTATTGCACTAAATGCAAAACAAAATAAATGCATACAGTAATATGGAAGGGAGGACTTATCTCTCCCAAAGATCCCCAGGCTGATCAGTCCAATGCAGTCGCATCCATCGGCTTCCCATGACCCTTATCAGATTGCAATGTAGTCTGCCTATTGCCACTTGAACCTCGCAATTCTCTCTGTAACTTTATTTCTTCTACAGATCTCATAATTTCTAATTCGATCATGCAGAGCAACCCTAAGCATAGCCCTCTCCATTGCACTTTGGGAGACTTTGAGCCTTGTTATTTGTTAGGTCCACTGTAAGTGGCCACATCCCTGCATGGAAAGCATTGCTGCAAAGCTTTCCAAACACTGCCCAGCCAAGTTCGAACTGTCAATTGACCTTTTTGTGGAAATTAGACCGGCCAAGTTCGACTATTGGTTTCAGGTAAATATATTCATCAACAACTTCCAGTGTAGAGCTTCCAACTTGCTGAAGTTGTATTGGTTTCTAGTTTTGGTCACATTAATAACAGAGCAAAAACACTGAGTTTCATGACAGAAACTGAAACACATACTTACTTTAATGTTTGGTCCCTTCATGAGGAGTGATATTTCCTATAATTGACATCATATAAATTTTCTGTAATGGTCTCCTTAGAGATGTTAATCTCCAAAGAAGTTCATTTCTAAGAGTTTTAGCTAACATATATCAATAATAATAATATTAGTCACATGACATTGTACATTTGTCTAAGAAAAACATAGGGAAACCAATAAGCATATTTTTATTTTAGTTAGAATAATTCTGCTGTGTTTCGGATTGAAGGGAAATATAGCCAGTATAATTACTGGTCTTGGAAGGCATTTCATGATAGGCCTCAGGATGCTCTGAGAGTGCGCTGGTGAAATTGCTTCATCAGAGCATAGTCTACCCCCGCGAAGGGCAGTAGAGTTATTGGGGAGTTTTAGTTCCCGGTGCCGTTAAGATCAAGCACTGGGCACACATGCCCGTAGCTTAGCCAGCTGCGGCGGTTTAGTTCGTAAGCGGATTCCTCCCAAAAGGAAGAGCCTCAAGATGTCAACGCACCTTCAATACCAAGTGATTTTTTCTTTGTATTTTAGGCGCCGGTAGCTACTTACCGCCAGGTGGGCCGTCAGCTGGCTTGTTATCTAGTTATATAAAAAGATACTTTTTATTTTCAGACATCCTGAACCTTACATGGTACCTTTTTATCCCCATTTATTGCAAATATGGGCATGAAACAATCCCAAATTCAATTCTTTCAACTAAGTTTAACATACATAAAAGATTTCTGGACACATACATCTTTTATCAAAACTTTTATTATCAAGATAAATGTTATTCATTACATTCAAATCTAACTTTTCTTATAATCCTTATCTTTATTAATTTGATATTCTCTGAAGTATAATATATATATGAAGATTGTAACTCTATCGACTGCTGTATGCTGTATGGCACAGTTGAACAAAATTTTAATATATGCCTGTAAGACTCTACTTTTTATAGACAGAGTAAACTTTTAAAGTGTAGGTATGTGGATGGCCATAACCTAAACAGACACTAAAAATACGACTTATATTATTGCATTAGCTAATGGTTTTATACAATTGAGGAGCTCGGTGGCGTAGTGGTTTGAGAGCTTTGGTTTCGTATACAAAAACAAAGCAACTTTCGCCATGGTCGATCCCGGGATGGGTCAATCCCACCAACCTTCCCATGGCCTGTCGCAACCGTTCCGTTATGCAGGCCGAATAATGGGAGAGTGCACTGCTACCTGCTACTTGCTTATTTGTGGGGTTTAGGATGCGCAATTTGTTTATTTGAACGCACCTTTATCCACATTTTTCTCCCTACAGTCCTTTCCTATCCCAAAAAAACGACATTAACGACGGTACGAGGAGAACACCTGTCAACTGCCTTTTGCAACTCCGCCGCGAACGCGAACGGTCGACTCTCTCTAAAAGTCCCGCTCCGAGTGATAGTAATAGTGACAGTTGGCTAAACAGCGCTTATAATCATATGCAAAATCATCGATCGTGTAACGGACAGAAAGGCGAACCACTGCAGCCCTAAGACCTGGCTGATTACAATCGACTGCAGAACCAGCAAACCGCGAGTCGTTTCCATCACCCCTTTTTGTCCCGCACACCATTTGTTTAGTATGTGCTGGTCTTCTGCCTCTTCTTCGCGTCTTCTTTCTTTACCTCTCTCTAGCCCACTTGAAAATCTTGTGCCATCGACGCGCCAAGTCCCGTAACTGCCTGAAGTTTGCCTCCGTTCCCACGAGGCTTCGTGGGAACCCCGAACTCGCGAGGTCGGGGTAATAGAATTGGTCAATCAAAATTTATAACCTCGAGCTCCTCCGTGCTTCGAAAGGCACGTTAAGCCGTTGGTCCCGGTTGTAACTACAACCGCTTTAACCCACCAACCCGCATTGGGCCAGCATGGTGGTGTTATGGCCCAAGCTCCTCATGTGTTTGAAGACCTGTGCCCAGGAGTGGGACGTATAATATGACGGCTGGTGATGATGATGATTATGATGATATTACAATAGTTATTTAGTTCGTAGTAGGGCTTTTTAAGGTCCGCCTTGCTACCTACAAAACATTATTTTTACTCAATGAAATCTTTTTTATTGTCTTTGACAAATGAGTCAACAATTATCACAAAGAATGATGACCTCAATGTATCATCTTACCTAATTATAAACTTCTATTGTTCAATTCATTAAATCATCCCTTTCATATTTCAGTGGATTATTATGATTAGCTAATACTGATGTATTGTTTATGAATATAATTATTATCATCTGGGTAGTGACATAAGTGGAAATGGCATTGTTTCACAGTGTTGATAGCGTCAAAACCAACCGGCCGAACATCCGGCGTCTATCCATACATTTCCTTCAATGTTCAGGCCAATTACCTTGCAACAATCAATACCGATATTCATCAATCTCTAACTAAAGTATTATTCTTAATTCAGATTTTCCAATTTGAAAACTATTTTAAATACCTAGATAATGTTCACACAAAGATTCGTCGACTTTTGACAGATTCAATAGGCTTTTAAAGAATCTATCCCAAATTCACCATAATGAAGAAGACCACGAAAATGCCCTGGTTGAAACCAGAATATTGGCTAAATGCTTATCGCCTAAATGGTATGATGGCGCTGATATCAGAAATATTCAGGGCGCGGGAAGAGAGTAAAATCAGGGGATTTCAAAATATCCCCAAGAATTAATTATATAGAAAAATAGATGGCTACTTCAGGCTATTATATAACTGTTTTACTAACATGGCAAGCATCTGTTTTATCAACGCCAGTATAAATGTTAGGTATACTTGTTTGTCATCGTGGCGATGTTTAAAAATTTGATATTATAATGTCCTACAGGCGACGACTTAGGGTCGTTGGTGCTGCGCGAGAGCATAATGCGCACGCAGCAGATCACGTGCCCGTCGCTGGCGTGGCTGCTGCCCTCGCCGCTGTTCTGGAAGCCCAGCGAGGTGCTCGTGCAGACCGACAAGTTCAACTACACTATTAAAGATCTGCAGAAGCTCTTTACGTGAGTAAGCTTTAGTTTATGCTTTTTCTTACCAATTGTCATGCTCAATACGAGTCTCTATCTTATTGCTATATTAGGATTTAGGTAAAACCAAAAAAGCCACTTTGTTTTACTTACCGTCACTATGTTTACAATGCAATGAAGGTACAGAACAGCTGGTGTCATGACCAAGAATAACTGATTAGTTTAGTTAGACCATTCATGACTCAGACGGCAATATGGATAACGATATCAAAAGTGGTCGTTTAATTTTGTGTTGGATTGTACTTATTGTTGTGTTGATATGTAAATAATTCTTATATAATGCCTTACACACTTTATGTTAATTGCTAACTTATTTGTTACTTATTATAAATTATGCAAACACTCACAACTTCAAAATTAAGTGGCTACCTCAAAGATGTTTTAAAACTTATACGTCATTGGGCTACCTACGCATTATACCTACAAATGGTAATTTTTTGAAAAACCCGTTTAAAATTTTATTGTTTTGTTTGGACTACTTTTAGTATGAATATTTAAAATTCTTTTGGTTTACCTCTGCATGTGATGACATACCCCCAGCGACATGGAGCTGCCGGACGCGTGGGAGATGCGCAAAGACACGCAGGAGTTCACGGCGGACTTCGGCGCGCCCGGCGTCGAGGTGCACTGCATCTACGGCTACAACATATCTACCGTCGAGAAGTGAGTTGTTCAATATATACCATTAGAAATGTAACTTTATTCGAATATTCATGCAAAGTTTTCGTTAGATCTTTGACCTGTCACTATCATTCTTTCCCAATCTGAATGTAGATTGGAAGAGCGTTTTCTTTTTTGTATCGCGCCACAAATAATACTCACCATCACTATTAAATTATTCATCAGTCATAAAGCGCTAACACCGCATGAAAGTAATGTAGGTATTGTTATGTGGGAGTTTAGCTGAGATACTTATGTGCGAAGTTATTACGTTAATTCCAACAGCCACTTTTCACCATCGAGCGGATAGACGCATTTTGGCTTTTCAAACTTTCAAAAAACACTATTTCGATAGTTTTTTTTTTTTTATACAACTGGATGACAAACAAGCTGACGGCCCACCTGATGGAAAGCGGTAACCGCCGCCTATAGACACCTGCAATAACAAGGAAAAATCACTTGATATTGCAGGTGCGTTGTCATCCTGGGGCCTAAGATGAAATGCCGTCCATGCCCAGTAATTACACTGGCTACCTTTCCCTTCAATCCGAAACACAGCGAACTGTTTCTGTTGTGTTGTGTTCTGTAGAATTCTCTTCCTGTCTATTTTCTCGAATGTTACAATTGAGACATTTAATTCTTAAGGTGCCGCTGCTGATTTTGTGGTTTGCCTAATTAAAAAAATATTAATAACGAACGGTATCAGCCGAGAATTCGCAAGGCAAATACCCTAAGGCTTAGTGCACATTATCCTCGCTATACGCGACTTTCCTAGCGCATCCTCAGGCGTAAATCTACTATACTGAGGGGTTTTGAATCTTTTGTTTCAGTTCCCGTCCATAATTTAGTTTTTTTTTCAAAATGGTTGCCACGCATAAAATCTTTATGAATCGATAGTTTACATAAATATAAACACAAATTATTGGTTGCAAAGCTTCACGTTTCCAAGTTATGAGCTGACAAAGTTACACCTACTAGTGGTGGCGCCACTAACCTCCGCTAGTGTAAGTCAAAACACATTGTACCTAATAATTACAAATAAAGAAAAACAACGATGAAAAAATTAAATGCTCCAGCCGGGAATCGCACCCGCGTCTCCTGGGTCCGGCCAGACGCGATTACCATTACGCCGGAGCGCTAAGTATGACCTGCCAATTTTTTCACAATAATGCAGCCAATGTTATATTATTTCATACAAATGTCATGAAATTATCGAATGAATTAAATGTTCCCGCCTCAGGACGTGAAATTTTTCTAGTTATATATTTTAATTACTGAATTAAATGTTTTTGAAAGTGGCAAACCATTTCTATGAACTGTTATAGTCCATGTTTTAATTTATTGTCGCATTGACGGCACCACCCTGTATATTATGAGTTTGTATTGATGTGAACTATCGATATATGAAGGTTTCATATGTGGCCGCCATTTTTGAAAAAATCCAAATGCCTGGGACACTCTTCATACAAAACTATTCAAGCTCCTTTGGCTGTGCAGCTTTATGCCATCTGTAGTATTCATTTATTGCCGAATCATACCAAAATTTGTTAGTCTTGTAAGAGATAACGCGCACTGGTGACTTTTGTCAGAGTGACTTTGTCATCACCAGATGTCGGAATTAGGTAGAGTTATTAAGGAACTTATACTGATTTCATGCAGCGAAAGAAAAAAGTGGATATGCCTCAAATCTCGAGTTTAATTTTAAAGAGTAGCAAAATCCCGTGCTTTATTAAATAAAAAAAAGTTATTTACTTTTACACAATTTAAACCACTGCACGCGCGACGTTGCCAAATTTATATCAACGATGTCCGAATTTAAAAAATTCCAATCCATATTAATATCAACATTTCGATGCAAGTATACATAAATAACTCTACCTTATTCAGACCTCTGGTCATCACTCATCAAATCTCCATAGATGACACAAATGTTACGTCGCCGTATACCGTACACACATCTCCATACATATCCATAGACTTGATGAGAGTGACAAACAGTCACCCTGACAAAAGTGACCAGTGCGCGCTAGCTGTAAGACCCTGACCGCCTTATTATAAAACGGGGACTAAAGTTAGTCCTGGTCTAAAACTGATGCTGTCACTTATATTTGTTAAAAGAAATACAGTGACAGCATCAGTTTTAGACCAGTACTAAATTTAGTCCGCGTTTATAATAAAGGGGTGAGTGTCTGAGTGAGTGGTGTGACTCGCCAGACTAGTGTACAAGCCGGGCACGTGGCTGGACGGCTACCCGGCGCTGCAGGGCGGCGACGGCGACGGCACCGTCAACCTGCGCTCGCTGTCGGCGTGCGAGCTGTGGCGGCGGCGAGCCCCCCGCGGCCTCAACGGGCCGCACGCGGTCAAGGCGCTGCCGCTGCCCGGCGCGGAGCACCTCAAGATACTGCACGACCAGCGCGCCATCGACTACATCAACACGGTCATGGCCAACTAATACGTATGATAACCCAACGCTTCTAAATCGAGCATCTGATCTTGAATTGTAAATTTTGCGTGACATTGGGCCTAATTCTGGGAACACACTTTAATTCTAAATTTAAGTACAGTATATCTCTTTCTCGCAATAAGTAATAGGAAAAAGATAGGAAGAATCTGTTTAGAGCTGTCACTTAAATTTAGATAGATTTCTAAGAAACCATAGACAATTTTAGACGGTATGTACGGAGGTGCCTCCTAAACACTGCATTTTATCACGTTCAATAAGGTCTGAAATTGAACGCACCTTTCTAAATGTCAATTAATATGACTGCCATCCTTTTCGTATTCCTTTTGATAGAAAGAAATGCACTGAACTTAAATTTAGACTTAGCATGGGTTTACCAGAATTAGGGCTAGTGTCATAACATAACTCGTAGTCATAGCCTAGCACCGACTCACGTGGAAAGGGTGATACGTTATTAGTGAAAATAATAGAAAAAACACAGTCATACAAAAAATTTAGACTCATGTCTAAAAGCGAATACGACAAAAAGGACATAGTCTGTTCTCTATTAAGCTAAAATTACAGATCTGCAGTTATTTCTGCAACGAATGACTCGTTGCAGATTTTTGACAGAATGCGGTTGCTAAAATATCTCAAATCCAAGATTTGTAGAAATATCTCGCCCAAAATATATTAAAATTAATATAGATCATTTTGTAGTGTAGTAAAGCCTATATTCTATGACATCAACAAGCCAGTTGGGCTTACGTCGCTTCGTGCATTCACAAAATAACCGATGCCTTGCCTTGCCTAAAGTTGGTTCATCAAAGTCGACTTAATGTACAGACAGGACATCAAGTGTAACAGTTGCTCTATTAAAGCCGCCTCTATTACGAACGCATTAAGGGCGGTTTCAAGGTCAAACTGTTACGGTTGATGTGCTGTCGACTGTACTATTCACTAGACAGAAAATATTGAACCAAAAGCCTATTTCTGATGTTATTTACTGAGTGGTACCATAATAGTTTTAAAGTAATGCCTATACACTATCTAAATAGACACTAGTTCTCTCTGCCCTCTAATTCTACGCTTACATGTTTTATTAATAGGTACTTGCCGCCAGAAATTTGCTAAACTGGCTTCATTAAGTATACTTTAGTGTAAAACCAATTAAAACCATTACTTAAATTTATACTTATACGTAAGTGAATCCAATCACATTAACGGATTTTAGTCTCTATCCAAATATCAATAAGGAACAAATGGGTGTACGGTTCATTGGTTTAAGTTTTGTTACGATTGCACATTTATTCTGAAAAGTTCATCTAAAATATTATTTATTAAATTCCTCAGTTCTGAATGTCAGAAAGACAACTAAATAATTGCGAAAACCCTGTGTTCTCTGTAATTGAGTGTATTAGTAGACTGGAAAAAAGACACATAGGTACCTTGGTCGAGTAATCTCACAAAAAGACCACGCCCAAGTCACACTGGTATAATGTGTGTTGGTGTTTTTTTTTAATTTTCATGAATTCTTTTTGATCAGCTATCTAATAAACTAAGGTTATCTAAGTTGGCAGAAGTATAGTTTTCGCGTCTTGCCTTTGTTTTTGTTGTTCTCCGGGGTTTTCCCTTATTTAGAAATGTGAAACTGAACTTCTCGAAATAAGCGGGTAAGCAGGGTGTGCTGAGAATGAGTGCTTAGTTTATGTTAGTAAATAATAATATACTTTGATTTATATTCATTGAAAACGTATAAATTGTTTTTAAAACATAATTTGCTCACTGAAGTAATTTTTATTAAAATTCGTTATAAATATGGTTTAAGTATTGTGGGTCTATCTATTAGCCTTAATTTATATGCGTAAATATTAAAGCTCTCTTGCTTTCCGAAAGCTGATGAAAAATCTGATTATTTTATAATTTATTCATAAATATGCCAATAAAAGCAGCTAAATTTGACAGCAAATTTAATATTTTAATAAGTTCAATAGTTAGTGCGATCAAGTTGAAGTTAGGGGTTGAATGTGTATTTGCAAAGATACCCGGTAATTTAATCAGATTTTGAGAAAATAAAGTTAATGAAAAATTGGCTCTCTGTTATAATTATAATAATATTTTTGTTGAGTTTAAGGAAATGATATTTAAGGATATTTTAAGTAATTGTAAGTAGAAAATTTTACTCAATATATTAAATTAGTAAGCAAACAAGCTTACGGCTGTGATACTGATAACACCTCTGGGTCTGGGTTTTATGTGAATTGGTTATTTATTTTATAAAGATGTATTTGTGTTGCTTTTTATAAGCATTTATTTTCATGTATAAGACTCAAAACTTTTGTTTAACCAAAATATGAATAATTCAATCGTTTCTTTTATATTAAAAGAAATCTTTGTAAGCTGTTACCCTCATTATCTCCAAAAGCTATGTTTACGTTTAAATATAGATCGCCAAACTATTTTTACTATACAAAAAATAAAAATAATAAACAGAGCATTTTTTTTATTTGATAATCCTTTTGCCCGTTCATAATTCGCGAAGACTATCTTGGTTGGTTCTGAAAAGTTACAGAAAAAGACGCCTTATTAAATATTTAAAAGAAAAAAAATGTCCATAACCATAACAAATAAATTTGC
Organism: Nymphula nitidulata; assembly: GCA_947347705.1. Taxonomy (NCBI): domain Eukaryota; kingdom Metazoa; phylum Arthropoda; class Insecta; order Lepidoptera; family Crambidae; genus Nymphula; species Nymphula nitidulata. The sequence continues at coordinate 2,636,497 of OX374618.1, forward strand.
AAATGACCAGTTAACACAAAAAACATAGATAAATAAATTACTGTGTCACACTGACACCCACGTCTAGTGTTGCTTTACACATAAAAAGCCAATACTTAACAACAAAAAAAGAGAATCATTACTAATTTTAGTTAGTAGAACCACCGACAAAAAAAGTTGTCCATAGTCCTATCGATAGGACTACGGGTAATTTGATTTACCCGTGGTCCGATTGATAGAACCACGGACAAAAACTATTTCCCATGGATTGACCAATAGAACTCCGTGATAGGACCACGGGCAACAAACGAACCTAACCATTTGTTACAGCATCACCCTCTCAATTTTTTGTCAAAAAGGGATGGGGAAGACAGACCATAAGGGAATACAAATTGACCCTTAATTGCTTACGTTCTACTAAATATGGCAATCTAGATTTGTGTAAGCGTAGTTACTTGGCGTCTGGCCTTATCGCCTTGAATAAGTTAGAATAGACAACCATTGTCAGCCATTATTTTGTATTTTGTTATAACCTGATTGTGAGAAGAAAAGTTCTTTTCACAAACAAAGCGATTTCGTGATGTAACTAGAAAAGACTAAAAACTTGTTTATACAGGCTGTTGAGGTATGCTCTCGTAAACGACGCCAGATGACGGTTCTGGTGATCATAAAACACTTGTTGATAAAATACAATCGCGAAAAAGAAATCACTTGATACAAATCATGACCATCAGAATGAGTCTTCAGAATTAGGCCCATTTACATACTAAATTGTAGTATGAAACTGGGCCTAATTCTGAAGACTCACTCTAAGTTTAAATTTAAGTACAGTATATCTCTTTCTCGCAATATGTAAAAGGATAAAGATAGCAAGAATTCGTTTAGAGCTGTCAACTAAGTTTAGACAGATTTCAAAGGAACCATAGACAATTTTAGACGGCATGTACGGAGGTGCCTTCTAAACACTGCATTTTATCACGTTCAATAAGGTTGAAAATTGAACGCACGTTTATCCTTTTCGTATTCAAATTGAGAGAAATGGATGCACTGAACTTAAATTTATACTAAGCGTGTGTTTTCCAGAATTAGGGCCACTGATTTTTTTTAAATTTTTTTTTAAAGATTTTAGGATCACTAGCACTGCCATCTATATACATATACGGGGGGGGGGGGGGGGGGGTCCCCTTACACCCAAGGTATGTACGACTTTTGGTTAAACAAATTGTTGAAAGGCTAAGCTAAGAACTCACTGAGCGATTTTAAGCCGAGCAATGGCGGTTGCTGCATCGGCGGGCATCTTTTAAAATCTGAGCTGAGTGAGCTGAGCGGTGAGATCGTGGTCTTACTCTCGTCTCGAGGTTAGAAATATACGCACTGCGAGTTCCTAGCCTTAGAACTTTAGATAGACAGAGCGGGGAGGCGGTTCTATGTTCGCGCCGATTCAAATTATTCCCTTTGAGAGTTCGTGATTATGCCTCTTATCAGACTACTTATCGCTTAGCTCTAATATATATGCATCCAATAATAATAATTGTTATACTTCTTATGTTTTTTTTTGTTCAGTGTTTTTCTAAGTTCCAACTTATCACAGTAAACAATACTAAAAACTTCAATACTATAGAAAACTAAAATAGCAGAGTTTTACACTTGACTTTGAACGGACCTTTCATATTACATGCATCAAACCATCAAGTACATTTTCAATACACAAATGTGAATCAACTTTGCCATAGTAAATAAAACACATTCTCGTAATCAATATGTAATTTGTGAGTGTCATCGATTCTCCACCACAAAGCCAGGAAGGCTCACAAAGTGCCTACACTATGACATGTTTGAAATCGCATAAAAAACTTAGTACAAACATGCACACTGCCTTAAAGAAAATACAGACAATAGCACATCACGTAATACTTGCACTACGAAAGCCGCCTCTATTGCGAAAGGGGTAGAGGGGCTCAAGGTTGAACTGTTACGCTATATGTGCTGTCGCCTGTACGTAGTCCTAGCATAAAGCTTCTATGAATACTACAGTTACGCAGACGCAGCCACATAGACAACTTCATTGGTTGCGATTGTTATAAATCTTTAAGCTAAAAAACCTATATTAACCGGTACATTGCCACTTACAACTTATTCGTTTGATAATTTCATGACATTTGTATGAAATAATATAATATTGTGGCTGCATTATTGTCATAGTTAGTCACTTTCAAAAACATATTATTCGTTTGATAATTTCATGACATTTGTATGAAATAATATAATATTGGCTGCATTATTTCATAGAAATGTCATGAAATTATCAAATAAAAAAATAAAAAAAACATACAGACGAATTGATAACCTCCTCCTTTTTTTGAAGTCGGTTAATAAGCTGTTTTTGAAAGTGGCAAACAATTTCTATGAACCAATATAGCCTATATTTTAATTGATTGTCGTATTGAGGGCACCATCATGTATCTATTTTTTATCTACGACAAGCGTGACAAACTTAGCGTAGAGTCCGCCTGATGGTAAGTGAAAAACGTGTCTTAGAGACCCTCGTTTCCCGTCTATCATCACGAGGACCATACGCTGGTTGTCCACCCTATATAAAAAAATATACAGGGTGGTAAAGACAATACGACATTGGAATTAAAACAAGGGCTATATTAGTTGATAGAAATGTTTTGCAACTTTCAAATAGATCTTATTCATTTAATTTCATAACATTTCTATGAAATAATGCAGCTAGTTTTAATTTATTTTCGTCACCACCCTGTATATCATATCAATTAATGTAGACATTTGCAACCAATATGATGGTGTTAACTATCTATTCTTTGATCTCAATTTTATTGCTATGACAATTTTCGAGTTGGTCATACTAATTTAAGCACCACAATATGGGGCATCAACAAAATAATAATTTTTGCTTTAATATTTTAGACGCACATAGAAGCTGATTTTTAAAGAAAAATAATTAAGCAGCACAAAAAAATACACAGTTAACTTGCAATTGCAGCACCCCTATCTTTTTTGTAACGATAACAACTCGAAATGAGTCTTCATTCTGAACGAAGTAAAATAAATAAACATTTATTCAAATAAATTAATTATTAATTAAACATTAATACTTCACATGACTCGAAACCAAACATTCAAAGATCTATCAATCATAACAATAGATTCTATTAATGATTTACATGTTACTTATGTGTAAATAGGATGGTTCAAACGTTCTTCTGCCACATTAACATTAGTAACCAAAATTAAACTTAACCATTAAATACAGTCTGAAAGTGTCTATAATACAATATTAAATGTGTGAATTTATTCTTATTTTCTTAACTAAAATGAATAATAGTGTAACCGTACTTATATTACAGTGCATGAGAAATAACGATTATTAAAATTAATAAATGCTCCATTCAACCTCGCATGTTACGGAACAGCAATTTTACTAATTTCATTGTTATTAATATTCAATTATCGGCAAAAGCAGTTTACTAAAACGAATGAGTTTAATTTACACATAAAATTGCATTTTTTTTCTATTACACAGAGCGATTGATATATTTCTTACGACATCGCGATGCATCGGATACATACTTCTTTGCCACTAAATAGATGGTTAACTTTTTTTATTGAATAATTACAAAATAATGAATTTAGTAAAATTTATAGCAGTTATATCAGTGGATCATCAATCAAATATATCAAAAGTTTGTCTATTACACTTACATCATATATGATAAATAAACACTAGCCCTAATTCTGGCGAACACATGTTAAGTTTAAATTTAAGTTCAGTCTATTTCTTTCTCTCAAAATGAAAAAGAAAAGGATGGCAGTCATATTAATTGACATTTAGAAAGGTGCGTTCAATTTTCGACCTTATTGAACGTGCTAAAATGCAGTGTTTAGGAGGCACCTCCGTACATGCCGTCTAAAATTGTCTATGGTTTCTTTGAAATCTATCTAAATTTAAGTGACAGCTCTAAACAGATTCTTGCTATCTTTTTCCTATTACTTATTGCGAGAAAGAGATATACTGTACTTAAATTTAGAATTAAAGTGTGTTCCCAGAATTAGGCCCACTGTAGTGTCATGTGTCCTAATAATGTTACATCGGAAAATTATTGACCCGAGGAATGAATTAAACACTAAACCTAAAACTACAAGTATACAATAACAAAATTAATATCACATTTTGAACAAAACTATGCCATAATATACAAAACGAGATAGTAAATTTACAATGACTTCAAAGTAATAATTAATATCTTTTGAAAAAAAAAAAATCGATTTTGGAATTTTTATTATTCACAAACTTTTAATTTAACTCCCAGCGTAGGAGATAGTTTTGACTTGCATTAATCTATGTTTAATATCACTTAAACACCGCTTACTCTAATTATTGTTATAATAATTTATATAAATATTATATCATAACATATTCTAGCAACTTCATTTGAGGAGCAAACTATATACTACAATCCTTTTGTTTGTTACCGACAGTATTAAAAAAGTATTTTGTATTTAATTAAGTATTTATACATACATAATTTAAATTATTCTTTATATACATACTGATTTGGACAATTTTAGAATATACTCACACAGTTAACTGGTCTATAATAATTTATTGCAATACAATTTTTCACTTTTTAGTATATTGTTGGTAACAAGCGCACACATGCACTCAAAAACTAATTAGTTTCAACTCTCTTTAAGGCATTTTACACTTTAACGCGAGCTAAATAACAAATCTTATTTCATAACCTACTCATGACTACTAAGACTGGCATATCGTGGTATGCCAGTTACACACAAAAATGTCTCTTATCGCCTCCAGATAGAGTTGATAATGCAATTGTTCTCACATCAGTTTGTCCTCGACTTAAGTTTTGTATGTCAATAGGATGGTATGATCTACGCCTTTCCCAAGCACCATGTCCCATGATAATAAGCTATCATTACGTGTACCAACATAACCTAAAGTAATAATTACAGTATAAAATAGATTGTATCATATCTGAGTACTTTACTAATTAGTCCAATATCGGCATTTTTTATGCAAACTGGTATATCTTTGAATAAGCGTAAAAAGGTACCTTGTACCTTTTACGCTAATTTTTAGCCCTCTAGCGCTGGTTTACAATAGAAAATCTATAGTACTGAAAAAAATGATTTTTTTATATTTAGTATTCTGAAACATTCAAGCAACAAATATCTTGCCTGTACCCACTAACATTCCTTATTGAAGCAATATGATTTATGTTGATACACGCTAAATGAAATTTACACAATGAATTAAAATGAAAAAAGGTAGAAATTATTAACTATTATTTCTGATATTTCTATTCTGACATTGTAATAAGAAGTGAAAATCATTAAATTATAATTGATATTTATGTAGTTGAGCAAGGGAAATAAATTAAATGTCTAGTACTTTCGTTGCAAAATACTAAGTACCACTGTGCTTTTTAAATATTATTAAATGTTAAATGTGTAGTTTTTGTCAAAATAGAGTATCTCAAGTGATGATTCTGAACGCCAGACCCACTCTTCAATCATTAAAAATTATTAATAACAGTTAAATATAAAAGCAGCCTTTAAATGGTAGGTTAAATCGAAACATGATTTTGGGTTTGTTTGGTCGCTGGCTGCGGCTCGGAGGGGAACTTTAGGATCGTGGAATTGATTAAGCCAAATAGTATATAACGTTACATGCAGTTCACTGTGTAACAAATGTAACAATAAAATACAACAGGTTATTTTAATTAGCTTTGTTTTATAAAGGTAAGAATGTAGCTTTCGGAAAAAATACATATGTTGTAGAATTTCACAAATTAAAGATCAACTAAGGTATAAATTATTATTTGATAATTATTAATTAATTTTTAGTAAGTGATCACTTACTTATAATCCTTATTACTTATATAGTAAGAGTCATGAACTGTCGAAGGTTATCATTGACTTTTTGTAATTAGTTTACTTTATCTAAGTTTAATAACTTTTCCTAAGTTATACAGTTCATGAATATATTAATATGAAATAAAAATACTGGTAAATTACATTACATGGATGTTTGTATGTAGAAATTAAATCAAAAATGTTGTACTAGAACCGGCTGTTTTTATTTCTATCAATATAAGTTTAACATATAACGTAGTATGTAGGGCCGACTAAATAAACTAATTGATAAACGCAATTAGTTAACTCCATTTAAATGCGTTTCTGTTTGGTAGGTCACACAAATTACAATCTAAACTTAAGGATTCATTAAAATCAACTTTCGCTTTGTCTGTCGACCCTAAATCCTTGGAGAAAGTTGTCAGTAGCACGTGGTAAATTGAACTAGCAGCACTATCAGAATCCATATTGAAAGTTGTATACATTGTAAGCTGCCCAAAAAGTTCCCGTCTGAGCCACAAGTGTATCCCACTATTTCCATTAAAGAAAAGCTGAAATAGTTTGCGGCGCCATAAATCAATAAGTTGGCGTAGGTGGTTAAACTTTTTTGTCTATGAGTAATTTATAAAGCGTATTAGGAAAACTAAAATGCCTATCCCATGTTACAACCACATTTTTACCTGTTTTTTTTTATATACATTGAAAGATGTTTACTGACTGCGGATTTGAAAAATTTTAACGTTTTTTTTATGTAACAAGGTAGTGACAAACCTTGCCGAGTTCCTTGTCCGTTCTTTTCAGAACAGTATCTCTGGTATATTTACGACGGATGGCTTAGAATTGACTTTCAATAAGTGTACAAATATGTACCAAAGTTGAATAACACATTTTTTACTTTTTACTTTTACCACATGCGAATTTCGACCTCATGGAAATAATGTGATGTAATTACGGACAACGCTTATTTCACAATTTCAAGTTTGTATTTCCATGGAAATAGTGGGATACAGTCACAAGTAACATGTGCTTACTTTTCGCTGTCCGTGACTACTACTAATTTGAGTAATTTGACAATCACTGTCTAAATTTGACACATGGTATATTGACACAACTAGTGTTGGGATTACTTGGGATTCAAAAGATTTGAGATATCGAGATTTCACCTAATACATGTTGTATTTTTTATAAAAACCTTGTTTATTATTTGCCTTTAAATTTATACATTTCAAGGAACTATAATTAGTTCCATTGAAAAATTCAATTCTATGTATGTATTTATAAACATTTTATTTGCCAGCACGGAAACAATTTACATATTTATACATATAGTAAATATAAATTTGATCAGTTATAAAATCGACAGTGAGTACATCGCTGTCACTAAGTTCTCGACGGTATAAACTTGTACAAGCGTAGCTGCGTTAAACAAATGTTATTAATTCGAGGAAGATTACCAAAGTAATTGAAAGTAATGTTTTAAACCTTAGTAATCCACTTTAATCGAAAAGTAATATTAATGCATATAAGTGGTATAATATCGCAATTTGTACGCACCTTCAAAGTCATATCTACCACTATTTGTCAAATTTAGGCTATTAGAGCGGCCGTACTGTGTGCGGGAAAGTAATCTGATTACATTTTGATTGCGTGAGTTTTTACTATAATCCATAAACAGCGAGAAGTGGGTACGCGTTATAGGACTGCACAGGCCGGCACCTACAAGCGGAAGACGACAAACTGATATGCGTGGCGCTACCTGTTGAAGAGGTCGGGGCGGTAGTACACGTAGACGCCCAGCAGGACGGTGGCGGTGGCCAGGATGGCGCGGCGGGACAGCCACGCCGGCGCCCGGGGCCAGGCCCGAGCCCGAAGCCACGGAACTGGCGCGTTGGAGCCTCGAGCACGCGCTGCGGCTTGCCGTCTGCGGAGACGTTGCTCCTCCATATGCCGCTGCTCCTCTCTGCGAGGGTTAAGCGGCATTTAGATTCCATCACAAAAGCGGAGTCCGGTGGCGTAGTGGTGAAAACAAAGTGATTTTTGACGGTTCGAACGTGTTTTGTGATGGCTAATTTGAGTAATTTGAATATTTTTTTTTCATTTTCAAAAAAGCAACTTTTATCTATGATAGATCCTGGTATGAGTCAGTGCTTCGGAGGATATGTTAAGCCGTTGTTCCCGGTTGTTACTGCAACCGCTAGCACCCGCATTGCGTCAGCGTGATATGAGTCACAGCTTACGCCATCTCCTGTTTTGCTCTGAACTCGAGTCAATTTACTGCGCACTATCAAAATATGGAACGGCAGAATAACGCTGTATGGACGGTAGCTGTAGGCAGCTGCGCGATAGAACTTCAGTGTGAACTAGAGCGAGCTGTTCCTCTTTTGACATCATTATCTCCAGTTTATTTACGTCCCACTGCTGGATACAGGCCTTGCTACATGGGAGAAGTTTGTACCATAACACCACCGAGCTGGCCCAATGCGGGTTGGTGGGTTAAAGCAGTTGCAGTAAGTTGCGGTGCTTTGTTTTCGTAATTAAAACCAGAGCGCTCAAATCACTACGGCAGCGAGCTCCTCATATGTCGGTGAGCGTGCAAGACCGCGTATGTGCTTTTTGTTTATTTCACACGATGGAAGATAACAGTTAATATCTTGGATATTTCTTCACATTTCTTTGACTGAACTTGTTTGGGATTTCTCTGGGTGTTGTTTAATGAGAATCTCGCATAAGCGAATCAGCGCTAATAGCTTACTAGTGCGATGTTTCAATTAAGCGACTTTTGTAAATACGCGGTATTGCAAACTGCTCTTACGCGGTCTTGCACGCCCAGCGACGATATGTGCCTTTTACATTATGACATCTCGTTATTTTAACTAACCTAAAACGAGGAGATAGGGAACTTAAATTGAGTTTCCAACAGTATACTACTAGCATAGTACTAGTGTCGCTTCATAAATAACGCAACATGTGAGGACAAGAGGTTATTTTAGCTTATGGTCATCAATGATCATTTCGATTAATAAACTCACTCTCTCTTCTCGAGGGCGGCCACTTCTGGTTCGAGATCAATGGGGTCGTTTTCGTCGTACAATTTCTTCGCCGTCACCAATATGTCTTCAAACGGCAAGTCATCTGGTAACTGAAACGATTTTTTTTCAAACCTATTTATTTCAACGCTTAACACTTTAGCTACTTGATTTTTGTAGCAATACAAACGTCAGTATACAGTATTATTGGTATAATAAACTCAAAGCGACAACTTTACATGATCGCTTCTATCGCTAGACAGAATCCAAGTCGGTGTACTTCTCTTTTCTTTTACTAAGCTTTGGATTTATGATAAACACACACATGGTTAGAGAATTATTCCCAAGAATAAATAATTATCATGAACGAGTTTCTAGCTTTATTTCTAAACTTGTAGACTAGTCATTCTTATGCAGATGGTCCGAAATACTATAATTTGCTGCAATTGGGGACAGATGTAAAGCCGGGGCAAAAGCTCGACCGCGAAGGAATCTAGCGGATCGGACTGAAAGAGCAAATGTAGGCGGGATCCGCCTGTGTCATCATTTCGATTGCGAAGTTGCGAGCCCAGACTATACACCGACAAGGGGGACGTAGGAGTACATCGAGGACAGAAGGAAATCCAGCACGGTGGCGGCGTCACGGATACACTACACGGGAGCTAGTGTACACACTACACGGGAGCTAGTGTACCTACTGCACGGGAGCTAGTGGACACACTACACGGGAGCAAGTGTATTCACTACACGAGAGCTAGTGTACACACTACACGGGAGCTAGTGTACACACTGTTACTGGCAGGCAGAAGACACGTTGTGAGAACAATCGCATTGCTAAGCAACGGTTGTTGACTGCCAATTTGCTTTTATGTCTGTAAATTTTATCTAACTGGTTTTGGTTTCTCTTACTATTTAAAAAGTGTTTATTGTGGACATTAGTGAGTGTGTTATCAAGTGCGCAAGTTTTGTGGACGCTAATGTCTAAAGCTTTAGTGTGGACGAATTTAAATTCATCTTAATCTTTTACACTGCTACTCTTACCTTTGCTATTCAAGTAAGTTTTAACACACACTACACGGGTGCAAGTATACATACTACACGGGAGCTAGTGTACACACTACGCGACACCTAGTGGACACACTACGCGACACCTAGTGGACGCACTACGCGACACCTAGTGGACACACTACACGGCACCTAGTGTACACACTACGGGGAGATGGTGCACTCACCCGGGACAGCAGGCAGTGCAGCATGGCCATGTCGCACTCGCAGCGCAGCACGGCGTCGCCGCGGTGCAGCACGATGGCGGCCGTCACGTACACGGGGAACAGCGGCGGCGCGCACAGGAAGTAGTCGTACAGGCGCACCACGTCCGAGTACTGGTTGAGGCTGTGCCCGAACCACGTCAGGTACCACGGCAGCGCGAACATTGTGCCCACTTGCGCTCTGGGTACAATCAACGGTAACACTGGACTCGCTTCTGAATTTACACACTAAATCTAATGTACATTAGATTTAGTGTGGAAATTCAGAAATGTTCTCTCGATATGTTTAGGGATTTTTTTTTTAAATAGGTTTTCTCATCTAATTCGTGCAACTGATGCTTTGCCTGGTTCACATTTTTGATGAGGCATGAATTCGTACCATAGACTTCAACGAGAAATGTTTTTCGTTTCATTTAATTTACCATGTTTGTTAGAGACATTTGATTCTTATAATTGACTCTATCAATTGATGCGGCAAATCTCCTTTAGGTGAGTTGTCGGATTTTAGCCGTTCGATTCCAGGGCGTATAGCAAGCATATTTTCAAAAATCGTTAAAAACAGTTTTGTTTCTTTTACAAAATAGAGGAATGGTCCTTCGAATACACAATTAGACAAGCATCATACTTGTCGAGGCACTCGGCGACCGCGGCGTCGGCGTGCCGCAGCACCGGCAGGATGTAGTTGAGCAGGTGCTGCGTGGGCTGCATGGTGGTCTGCATGAAGGGCGCCAGCGGGGCGCCGGCGCCGTGCGACAGCCGACACAGCAGCGGGAACGACGCGCGGTCCCCGCATACCAGCAGGAGGGTGATCGCTACGTCGTGGTACCCCTAGTATACATGTTACAGAATCAAAGTAAAAAAAAGGGTGTATGGCGGGGGTTTTTTTTTAATAGAACAAGACGACAAACAAGCTGACGGCCCACCTGATGGTAAGCAGTTACCGCCGCCTATAGACACCTGCAATAACAAGGAAAAATCACTTGATATTGCAGGTGCGTTGCCATCCTGGGTCCTAAGATGAGATGCCGTCCATGCCCAGTAATTACACTGGCTACCTTTCCCTTCAATCCGAAACACAGCGAACTGTTTCACGGCTGAAATAAGAAAGGCAGTGGTACCTACCCAGACGGCCCTACATACGGGCCTACCACCTAGTAAGAAAGGCGGTTGTACCTTTTGTGGCATCAGTCAACATTTTTATTAAAATAATTAAAACTTGTTTCGGAGCGAACATTGTGTTATAAAAGTGGTGTAGTTTTATTATTCAAGTGTTTGTTATGACGTGCAACTAAAAGATTATTAGAATAAAAGGGATTATGGTGTGAAATACGATGAGAACTTTTTTGTGGTTGTCCACCTCATCAAGTAGCACATAAAGTGACTTTCGTCATATATTTCGTGTCAAATACTCCCAATAAGCATTGAAATGTGTTACGCCAGCATTTGAATGCAATAAAATAAGAAATAAAGAAATACTGAAGACATGGCTGTATGGGCATTAGTTTCCTTTGCCTTCCCTTTATAGAAAGAATTAACAAAAAAAAGTATTTGTTAATTTGCAAATACAATAGTTTGATTGCTAAGTAATCAGATATTGTATGTAGGTTCATTTATTTATATGTAACCTATGTTAGCGATGGCCGATTTCGAAATGTTTTAACGATCAAAAGAATCGCATTTGTCAAAATATACAATAGACAAATAAAGAAATAAAACTGTAAAATACTTGTAAAAGTATTCTTTCGGATCACTAGATGTGTTAACTTCAATGAGTGGTGAGATAAACGTTGCTATAAAAACTTTAGAAAAGGAAGGAAAGCGATGAAGATATAAGCAGGTTATACATAGTGCTCTGGTGGCGTAGTGATAATCGCGTCTGGCCGGAAATCAGGAGACGCGGGTTCGAGTCCCGCCTGGAGCATATATTTTTTCATCGTTTTCTTTCTTTATTTGTAATTGTTACAGTCAAGTAGGCGTTTAAACGCATCAAAAACATTAAAATGTGATATACAATAAAGTCAACCATCTACTGGCTGTTATCATCACATACCAAAGAAAAAAAGAAATCTGGAAGAAATTGCTTTTAGCAATAAGGCCGCCCAATTGTACTGTTTTTTGTTTTTTAAGTGTGTGTAATTTGATTTGTCTCTTGTGTGCAATAAAGAGTATTTATTATTATTATTATCATTACCTTTGAATTTTTTTTAATTGATTCGGGTCAGTGAAATTGCGCAGTTACTTGAGCACTCACTCTCGATTGCTCTTTTGTCGTGTCATTCTCGTGTTGATTATTTTGGATTGATTTGACTCGCAATAACAATGCAAGTGAAGAACTCGCGAATGAGCGCGCTATGTGCCAGTCGTCGTAATCGTAATTACAGGCCGAATCGGACTCGAATCCATGTAGAAACCATCGAGAACCATCGCTATGTTGAAATAATTGAAATCATCTTACCGGTGGCGGTAAGATGCGTTTGTTTCAATTATTTCAACATATAGATTCGTGAGAATCGCTAACCTAAGTATTAAAATATTGTACACAATTTAAATATTGTTACAAAATATGGCACATATTTTGTAAATTACTATTATATATTAATTCATAGGGTCAGTTTGAACAATCTTTCTTCAAACTTAATAGGTATAAGTTATTAACTTATAACAATTTATAGTCATGTCTACAATATTATAACATGTCTGTGCACTTGCAGTGTCTTTGCACTAACCAAAAATAAAAATACAAAAATAACAAATTATTAAACAGAAATAAATTTAACTAGATTATAAACGGTGAAAAATTTATTATTCTAACTATAATTTCAATTAACAAAAGATGTTTTTGTGCATGTTTATCACTCCAATGTGTTATCAAATATGTTTGTAATCAACCGATAAGAGTGAAGCATTAAAATTGACTAAAATAAACTTATCTTTAGTGTAGCAAGATTTTTAAATGAAATATAGAACTACAATTAAATATAAACTTATTTCTATGTTTCTTTATTTGTAAACTTAATGGGAATGGTCTATTGTCTAATATTCAAAACACTTGATCTGTTTTCAAAAAGCATTGAAAGTATGGAAATAAATAAGTTTGTTTGTAATCACATTTTAATGTTTTGATGCATTTAAACAACTATTCTATTGTAACAATTATAAATAAAGAAAGAAATATTATATGCTCCAGGTGTGAATCAAACCCACGTCTCCTGATGTCCAGCCAGACGTGACTACCGTTATGCCATCGGAGCACTAGGTGTAACCTACTAATTTCTTCACCACTTTCTATCCTTTTTTTATCATTTCATAGCAACGTTTTTCTCACTACTCATTGAAGTCAACACTGCTAGTGATCCGTAAGAATACTTTTACAAGCATTTTACACTTCTAGTTAAGGTGAGAAAGGCTATTTTAATCACATTTTAAAGTTTACGATGCACTTAAACGCCTACTTTATTGAATCAATTATTTATATTTATTTGTGACTATCAATATCAAGTCTCAAGATTACCTGGTAATATTTCAAATGAGGGTACTTAATGATTACTCGTAGGATGAGCACTGTGAGCTGATCTTGTAGTGCCACACGTTGCTCATATGGAATGCCAGGGGGAAATCTTTTCAAGGAACGGTTCACATCTAATACAACCTGGAAGATGAGAAATAAAAGTTATGTATTTATATCTGGAACAATTTTTAGTATTCAGAAATTATGATCTGATTGAACAGGATTTCACTATTCTTTATTTGGGTTTTATGATATATTATAACTATCAGTTTTAAAAGTAGTGTAGTGTTTGAGAGTGAGAAAGAATTTTTTCAGTAGATGATTTTCAAAGTTACTTATGATTCTGGGTGATAATGTCACTCCATTTTCAATAGTGACATATCTTTTAAGATAATATATCTCTTTAAAACAGAATGTATAACACATCATCATCATCATCATCCCATCAGCCTATGATGTCCACTGCTGAACAAAGGCCTCAATTCCAAATGGTATGGTTCTGTGCAGCCTGCCTTCTGTTATATTTATAGTGTAGTATTAACAGTTAATTACCTGGTTATATTCACCATGTGTGGAGAGTTCATCTAGAGAGGGTGGGTCTGTCATTTCATCTTTTGTTACTCCAACTAGTAATGGCCAAATTATTTTCCTATAATCATCTGGAATAATATAACAAGTATAAATAAATAAACCTCAACATAGAGATGTTGAGGTTGATATATCTTGAAGAACAATCTTGCTTTTGGCACTACCTTATACACTGATATTAGATTTTTTTAACATATTAACATTAAGTAGCACAAATTGATATTGATTACTCATGATCATTTAAAATATTACAGAAGACATACCACTTATGAGTCCACCTTTACTTTTCGCGAGGTTTTGCCATTCCTCTAATAAGACACAATCAGGATCGTTAAGACATTTCTCAATCTCTTTTCTCTTTAATGTAATTTCAGGATCTTCAAAGTTGAATTCTGTGAAACATTTAGATTATGACAGCAAGTACATTTGCCTACTTTCACTTTATGATTATTCATATTATTTGATACTCAAACATGTTACAACGATAAACAGAATAAGCAATAAACAGTAGACGAGTTTTAATTACCTAGGAAATAGTAATTTAAATTGTTTACAATACATACCTTGATCGAATTTCAATTCAGAAGGCGTAGAAATGTCATCTATATTTTTGGCGTGATTCAAGTCAAAAGATTGTTTTTTCGGTGGCAATGAACAGTCACCATTTATATTACACTTATCGCCAATATTGGCATCTATATTATCGGGCTCCATTATAAAAAAAATAAAATTATTCACGCGAAAACATTACACCATTCGTACTATGTGATGACATTTCGCTAGCACAGATTACTATTTCGCTAGTGCGTTCAGAAACGCAAGTAACGCAAGAATAGCACAGAGGGCCTAGACAAGATGCCTTTCGATAATCGCTATCGCTAAGAGGAAAACGTATGGGATTTGACAAAAGCCCTCGATTGAGTTTCGATCTAAAATGTCAAATCCTATACATTTTCCATTTAGCGATAGCGATTGTCAAATGGGCTCTTGTCTAGGCCCTCAGTTCCTTTTCCTTAAGGTCCATTTTAACAATTTGCTTTATTTATAAGCTACAATACAAAGAGTTCCTTTCCTCTGTATCTAACATATGATTTAGAACGTTTTTGTTGTGGACATTGACACATTGACAGGAGTACACACGAAACGAATGAGCATAAGACAGAATGGTCCGAATTGATTGCACGCAAACAGAGCACATTGCACCGTATTTAATTCGGTCTAAGGCGTTTGCACTGTTTGTAACGTTGATAATATTTGCGTAATAGGCCGTAAAGCCGGATTTACATTTATCTGACGCCCTCTGACGTGACTTAAGGCTAACAACATGCCTCTCGGTCAATAGATATCGCTATAGCTAAGCGGAAAATACATGGAATTTGACATTTGCGCTAGCAAGTTCTACGAGGGCATATGTCAAATGTCATATACTTTATATTGACTATAGCTGTTCTTGAGAGGCATCTTGTCTAGAAGGCGAGCGAACTTTGTGTTATAAAATTAGTGTAGTTTTATAAACCAAGTGTTTGTGTTGGCGTACAATTTAAGTTGACGTAATTATTACAATAAAAGTGATTAAGGTGTGACAGAAGTCTAAGAAGTTGAAAACATTTTTGTGGTTATCCACCCAATCTTGAGGAGACTGCCATCATACAGGGTGGTGCCGTCAATGCGCCATTAAACTTTACGCCCACGTTTAAGGCTATATTAGTCCATAGAAATAGTTTGCCACTTTCAAAAATATCGTATTCATTTGATAATTTCGTGACATTTGTATTAAAATAATGCTGCCAACGTTACACTTTTCCATACAAATGTCATGAAATTATCAAATGAATACGATACTTTTGAAAGTGGCAAACTATTTCTATGGACTAATATAGGCCATGTTTAAATTTATTGTCGCATTGACGGCACCACCCTGTATGATGGCAGTCTCCTCAAGATTGGGTGGATAACCACAAAAATGTTTTCAACTTCTTAGACTTCTGTCACACCTTAATCACTTTTGTGTGTGCCGCAGGGAAGTGTACTGGGGCCTCTTTTATTTCTACTCTATATTAATGACTTGCCTAATGTTACTCAGGGGGGGTCAACTGTGCTTCTATTGGTTGGTTCATTCGGTGGGTTTAGTATAGAGATGTCAGTAGAAAAAATAAAATCTATTTATTCAACTTTAAGGTGGCCATACTGAGCATTAAAAAAAACTTTTCTGTCAATTGGCGTCCATTTTTATTTTGAGTTGTCAATAATGTCGCGCTTTAGTGAGTTGGGATTGAATTTTTTTAAAAAGGCAATATCAATAATAAATATGAAAATAGATGTTGAAATGCAACATATCGACGACAGAACATTCAACTTTAGTATTGTACCAATTCCCAAGATCGGAATCACAGAGTACCTACTTTTATGATTGGAATCTTCCAACATTCATCGGTGAGTAATATTTGTATTAAGTAGCCGTTTACCTAGTATCAAGTTTTATTCAAGCAATCTTTCTTTTGCAAAAATTATATCAAAGAAGACAGACATAAAAAATAAATTATAATATTGTTACCTTTCTTAAAAATTTCATAACGGTTATGTGCATTTAGAACAACTCCAAATATAATTTATGTTTGGCTAGCCGAGAGCACGATAAAGAGTAACACAGTCAAAATAATAAATAAAAACAAAATTATTATGTAATATTTCTTGAAATTTTAAATGATTTTTCTGATATACATATAACTATCCAAAGTCAAAGCCGTAGATTGCGAAACTCTTCCTTTTTAAGTCAGTTAAATAAAAATACGTATGATTTTTTTTGCCACTTTACTAATTTTTCATTGCTACTTTATTTATTATGAGATTGTATAAGCATCATATTTGGCCCAAATTTTCTTTGCATAGTAATAATATTGTGGTGTTTTCAGTTTTACAGAGTGGACAAAATTCTGTTATCCAAATGGAAATTGTGGAATTCAATTGAGTTGATACAACTCATTTAACACAGCTAACAAAATATTTTGCTCCAAACATAATTATTCCTGAAAGTACATTTCTGAAAGTATGTTCCTACAGTTCTCGAGGATGAAATGAAAAAGAAAAGGCTTATTTGATATGCAATTCCTTCCGAAGACACTGCTTTATTGATGGAACCAAAAACTAACACTTCACTTCCTGCAATGTTTTCTAACGTAAGTTCTAAATAAAATACAGCTTTGCTTTCCTGGCTCCTTTATCAATGTATGCTTTTATTAAAATATGCACCGAACACAGGCTTTAAAAATATATTTATTATTTATCTTATTATTTCAGGTCTAGGTGTACTTGTTGCCACTATTTGCAATTTCAATAGTGGAATTAAAAGAGTACTGTCTAGTGTGGTACTCCATCACAAAATTACATAATCACGAATTTAAGGCCACGAAAAATTGGGTAGCGAGGAGCGTAGCGAGTTAGCTGGTATAACTATGATTACAAAGCGAAGTGAGTACCATGGCTGTAGTCGACAAGCATCAGAATCGATATAGGTTTGTTATAATTGAAACTATATTAGTAAATTCATGCTTGATTACAACATTAATTCTTTTAAAATCTTCAATAATTTAATGCTTATTGAATAAAATTATAATGCTTCTTTTGAATTTATCTCTTACTCTATTATTATTTTTTCAGACATAGCAAAGTGGAATCGTATCCAAAAATACCTGGACAACAGGTACCCGTTCCCTAATAAACAGTCAAATATATTCAAATAATAAGCAGACGATAAAATTTAAGAAAGCAGCGCTAATTTTTATTCACACTGCTTCAGCTGGAATGTATTCTAAAGTTACACAAGGTATAAATATATTTTTTTATAAGACAAACGTGGCAAATAAATGTAAAGCCTGCCTGATGGTAAGCTGCTACCATAGCTCTTTTATAAGAGAAGTTTTCAGTAGCTTGGGAAAAGCTTTTAGTAGCTTGGCCACTGATCACACGTCGGTTACTCTTTTTGTTCTATTCTTGTCCTATACTCCTTTCTTTCAGTCTTTACATACTCAGTGTAATAATTATCAAGCGTAAATTATTGCTGTGAATAAACATTTAATTTTCTAATGCCCTACATAAATTGCAGTTCCACATCAATCCTAGCTAGAAACAATTTATCTTTTTTTTCAGGTGAGCTGCACTTGATGCCCTGGACACAGTTAATCTCATAAAGAAATCCAAACTAACTGTTTGACAGTCTGAGTGCCGATTCAGAAAAGGGGAAAAAATTCAGAAGAAAAATATTTCATAATAGTTTCATGACAATATTCCAAATGAGGGTTCTTTTGGAATATTTTCATAAAAGAATAACCCTTTTCAAGTACTATCGCTTCAGCGATGCAAAAAAAGCACCTTTGTATTAATAGCTTCAAACTATAATATAAGTGCAAAGATTGCAGCTGGCATAATTAAAAAGAAAGCATCCTGAAATTGGCAGCTTGTCCACAAGACGGCCACAATAAGATGTTTAGGATAATTGTTTTGGATGTGTGAGGAGTAATTGTAGATCTAATTGCAATCCAACAGTTTCACGGTTTTTTGTAGCCCTAAAGCCAAGTAGTAGTTATGTTCAATTTATCTTCACCTAGCTTGTGAACAAATTGTGATACTTATTAAGATTTAACTTTGTCTAAATTAAAAACATTTTGAATCCACAACTCTGAACTCACACTTCCAAAACCAACACAAAGTAATGAGGTAGGCTATTAAGGTATTATGGATGACATATCTAAAGAAGAAAATTTTGCCCCAATGCTGAGCTTGCATTGGGGCAAAATTTTCTTACGTTATCTACGTTACGTTATAAAAGCTTACGTTTATCCATATAACATCTATACATTTGATCATGTATCCACAAACTTTTAGTTGTGTTGTAAAATGTGTGTTTAGTTATTGACGTCACCTACTAAAAGTATTATTGTTTTTGTCTAGTCCATTTTTTTGATAGTAACAAAAATAGTTTTAATTAATAATATTTTAATTTTGTAAAATGTTTTTTTTTTTTTTTTCAAAAATTGAACAGTATTAACTGTATAAGTACACGAGATCCTAATCAATTTGACTAATAAAAATTTTCCAAATTTTGGCTAGTAGGTATTTTCGATATTGTATCGCATAGGTACTATGTGCGTGTAAATCTTCAACTTGAGAATTAATATTAACAAATGGAAAATGAAAAATTTCACGAAGTGGCTTCGGGAATAATCCTTATGAACTGTAAAGGAGTTATTAGAATAAAATAATAAATTTTGATTTCATTTCTAAGACACTAAATGTGTATCAACTTATTTTATAATTTGTATCCTAACTCTAGTAACATGTGAAGAATCCTAGTGTTTAATATTACCTGTAAGACCCACTGTAACCATATTTGAAGCAAATAATTTGTTATTATTATAAATATCTACAGCATTGCAACTTGAAAACCTTATTTATGTATGCAAAAACATTACAGACGTCATAGAGAAACGTAATAAAAATATTGTTTTTTTTTGTACAGCCGGGGAATTTTATTATTTAGCAAGTTAAAGATTTATTGTTTTTTTTTCATATTATAACGGCAAATGAGAGAACAGTTATTTTCAATCCATCAAATTTCTTCGTAATAGTTCGTGTATCGCTATTATTCGACTAAATGCAAATATTCGTTAACGTCTTAAACATTTGATTCCCTGACTGTACATGGTACTAGCCTGTATAGAAAAAAACTAAGTTAAGGGGTACCTATTATATTTTATAATAATTATCATCATGATTTTAGAGACTGGAAATCAATTAACATAATTAAAATTGATAACATTACATAAAACAATAATTTTGTTACAATATGTCTTTAAATATGAAATTGCCGTTTTTATTTTAAATCAACTAAATGTAATGTGTTAGTTGAAAATGAAATTATAATGGTCAATTAAAGTCTCAAACTATTTCCATACCAAATTTCATTTTAATCGGTTCAGTGGTTGAGGCGTAAAAAGCGTAACAAACAAACAAACTCACTTTTGCATTGCTATTATTAGTTAGGATTTGTAGAATAGAATATCTTTATTTGCGTCAAACATGTATGTCTTTAAAATAAAATAATAATTTTTTAATTAAGTTGGTTTTATTTAAATATTTTATAAAATCTCTTTTTAAAAATTAGGGATAGGAACGATCTGTCACTTTCAAATTTCGCGCCAATCCGCGCTACTGAAAAGTTTCCGGTGGGTCCCACAAGCGGCGCTGGTGTCGTATTTTGTAACCGCCTTTTTTGTATGAAGTTGGCATTCTTCTCCTTGGAGTAAAAGTGTTCTGTGATGTTACTGATCAAAAATGTATCTTATTTGCTGATGACACAACACTTATTGTTAAAACTAAAGAAAGAAACATTGAATATATAGCCAACACAGAATTTACAAAAATAGCACTGTGGCTGGAAAGTAATAACCTTAGGATAAATATAAAGAAAACCAAATTTATCCAATTTAAAACGATAAATAGCAAGAATGAAAAAATGGGCATTAGCTTAAATAATAATAAGATAGACGAAGTAGAAGAAACTAAGTTTTTAGGAATTATAATTGACAAATTCTGTAACTGGAAAGCACATGTTGACTCGGTAGTAATAAAACTTGACAGGTTCATATACGCTTTAAATAGGATTAGACAGTTAGCATCTAAACAATCGGCTGTTATTGCTTACCACGGTTACGTTTCATCGGTGCTACGATATGGAGTTATACTGTGGGGCAATTCGGTGGATGCAATTAGAGTTTTTAAAATACAAAAAAAATGTATTCGGTCTATCTGTGGTGCAGGTTATTTGGATTCATGTAAGCCCCTGTTTAAATTATTGAATATATTACCATTCCCCTGTTTATACATTTATGAAGTAGGGATGTTTGTTAAAAAACATTCACATTTATATGATAAAAAAAATGATTATAATTACACAGGTAGAAAGGGCGAAAGTCTATGTGTTCCCAACCAAAGGCTTGTTGTAAATTCGAGGAACGCTTATTGCATGACCATACGCATATATAAGAAACTACCTAATGAAGTTAAAACACTGACTCTAAGTTCAAAACAAAACTATTTAATTTTTTAATAGACAAAACATATTATTCGATTGGTGAGTTTTTGAAAGATAAACTTTAATTTTAGAAAATTTTATTTAATTGTTTAACGTTTCTATTCAACTTGTAAATTATTTTTGTGGACATGGTAATTTAATTCTCTTGACATTGCTTATTTAATTTTATAAAACACATGATTCCCTGACATTGTAATTTAAAATTGTAATTTAAATTGAAAATCAATATTTAATGTTACATGATTATTTATACCTAATTAATTTTATTGTAAAAAAAACATTTCCTATATTGAAATATTTGCACGTTGATGTAATCGACAGAATATGCTGGTGACTTTAATTATATAAAACATCCTCTGTAACCATATTTTTGCAAATAAAATGATTATTATTATTATTATATTTCGCGTCAAATTCTCCCAAGGTGCATTGAAATGTGTAACACTAGCATTTCAATGCAAAGAATGGAGAAATAAAGAAATACTAAAGACCTGGCTGTATGGGCATTAGTTCCATTTACCTTCCCATTACAGGGACAATTGAACCAAAAAATAATAAATAATCATGTGTGAAGCAGTGAAGCATAATTGCATTCTGTGCTTTTTTTTAACTATATGATATGAAATCCAGTCCACTATTTCAGACATGACAAACAGACAGAGACTATAATGTTGTTCTTCTTCTTTTAATTTTATGGCTTCTCATATTCTTACCGCGACCTTTCGCAATCCGGGCGACTGCTCTGACCACTGAGCCACCCAGGACTTGGGATATCCCTGTGAAATTCTTCTAGTCTATCTGTATTTGCGTTTATGAGCTAACGTCCACCCTACTGTTGAAATATTCTATTTTAACATCTGAAACGAGTATTTTTACAAATACCTACGATTCGGTTAAGTTAGGGCAGTGCTTTCAAATATTCTTAATTTTTGATTTTAACATTATTATAAATGTTTTGAAAAATTACTCAGTAATTAAAATATAATAAAACTAGAAAAATAATGTTAAAATCAAAAATTAAGAATAACTATATAATTCAGTAAACAATAATGTCACGTTACATAAAAATATAAATATTATTTACTTTTCAAAAAAATTCCATGACCTGTAATTTCGGAACGCAACTCAAAAATAGTCTTTAGAATCTGTGGACAAAGCGGGAAAAATAAATTCAGATTGTTTTGATTTTTCGACTTGTGTTTATAATTAATTGTGATTATTTTATTAATTTAATTACAAAAATGAGTTCATCGAGTTATGAAAATGATTGTTAAACGCCTGAATTAATATTGTTTGTGTATCTCACTTAAAATAATATTCTTGCTGGAGAGATGAAAAGTTGTATATGTTTCACTTCACACGAGAGCAAATTTTTTTGTGTCTCGTGCCTATAAATCACTCGCTGCGCTCAGTAGTCTAATTTAGACTACTTCGCTGGTTCGTGATTTAACATCAGCACTCGCTACAAAAAAAAATTTTGCTCACTTATTGAACAAATAATTAACTATTCAATTTAACCAAAGTTAACTTAAAAAACTGTATGTAGGTTAATTAAATAAAAATTTGAACAGCATTGTTAATTTAATAACCATTGTTATATAAATCATAATAACACAGTGTTTTGTCTCTTTTGTTGAATTCATTAGGGCATTCGAAGGGATTTTAATCTGGTTCATATCATAACCACATTACCTACTCTTTGTCATAACCGTTTCATCCATTGTAAGTTTGTTTGCGTTAGATTTTCATAACCGCCCCCGTGGTCTAGTGGTTGAGACCACCTGCCTCAGGTCTAGAGGTCCGGGGCTAGATTCCTGTGGGGGCAGAATTTTTCTCCTTGGTTTGGTTGGTGGTAGGACTTTTCTAAGTCCGCCTGGCTAGCTACCACCATCTGACCTAAGTCTGCCGCCATAACAATAATGTTAACAGCATTGTTCTGTTCCGGCAGTAAGAGGTGAAATAGCCAGTTCCTCTGTGGTTGAGGAATCCGGGTGTAGCTCGCTTCCATCGTCGGCCTTATCTTCACTTACCATCAGGTGAGATGAAGGCTAAGAGTTACCCCGTTAGGGTTAAAAAAATGTAACTTAGAATTTATTAATAACTACTTTTTATTACTGCACGTATAGTTTATCAGCTTCTAATTTAATAATATTATCTTAAACTGTATGTAACTTTACTAAGCAAAACAAATTAACTCGTCAAACATCGGATTGAGGGATTAACAAGTAGCCATTAATCCATCAAACCCCGATAAAATCCTTCCTCATTGGATAAACCAGACACAATTTAATTGTTATCCTACAATTAAAAAATCACTTGTCTGAAATTTTATGCTTGACGGGCTAAATAAGTCAATGACGTAACCTTTAGTACCCCCATTCCCATTTCAAATAAAATTTAAAATTACATGACAATGAAATGTAATGTACGAAATCTACTCTATGAATGTTCAGTGCGAACATCAATCAATATTTGTAAGCAAACTTGATTTGTCAAAAATATTATTTCTAAAACGGCTAAATTTTCCAATAAATATTTTACAATGGAAGCTAGTTTATTACATTCCCAAGAAGAAACTATTAGAAAAATTGAGGATATTATAGAGATCCAAAAAGCAAAAGGTAATTTTAATGTTCGGCAAGTTGTGTTTAATTTACCTTCCGAAATAAACAGCACCACGTCTACAAATTTAGTAAAGAGCTTAGAATCAGGATTGTCCAAAGAGAAATGTAAATTTCCACGAAAAAAGATTAAAAAAATACGCTCAAAAAGATCTTTAAGTCTACTTCCTGATGATAAATCATGGCCAAGTGATTCCGATATTACTGTGCTTAGAATGAAATTATGTCTTACTAAGAATGACATAAAAGAGAATGTAGGGCGTGTTATTCCCGGAGATGGACTGCATCAGCCTGATAGCTTCTCTATGATCAACTTAGCTACTCTCATTTTGCAATCTCAGACTCCATCCAAACATGATTTAACAGTCGAAGAATATTTACTGCCCTTGACGTCATGGGAGCATATGCGAGGGCAAGACCATGACAGAAACATATCCGACGACAACAAAAAAGAGATTTACCCGTTTATTCTCACCGATCAAGATATGGCGCACAAGCCGACGTGCAGCCACGAGGATAAAGAGTACTATTACGACTCAAGAGACAGTGACTATTCTAAATCCACGAAAAAGTCTAAAATGGCACGATTCTTACGTCTTTACTTTTGTCCATGTTGTACTTGCCTCTATAGGCTGGAGAAAATGCAAGATGAACCATCAGCATGCTTTACTAAACCCAAGGAATCCATAAATGTTTTCTAATTTTTATTAAATATGAGCATAGCTAAAAAATAACTTTTTGAAGTCGAGTAAACTAAGTACATTATATTTTTTGTTTCATGAAATTCAATACTTAAGTATATGAAAGTTTACAAATAAAAAAAGGTTCAATTAAAAGTCTGTTAAATATTATTTGATAGTCTTAAATGCCTTTTCCTCCCCCAATAAAAAGCACTTTGGACATAGAGATAGGATTTATAACCCAACTAACACTGATTGTAATTCATGGTTACCAAAGGCAAGTTATCATCTTTCTCTAGAACTATATAGCAAGCGGCACGTTCTCTAACTGATCTAAGCCTAACCGTTGTTCTGAGGCCTAACAGGTCCAGAGCGTAATCCAATTGTGCCTAAAGATGCAAATAGCAGCTCTTATAGCCATATTTGGCACTTTTGAACAATGAACGATTAAGGGAACTAGATTAAGATTCATTAAATTTTTACGCCTTGCGGTTTTATATTGAACTAGCTGTGCCCACACCTTCACGTGGATGTTGGAAAATAACATGTCGTGCACGTGTAGGTTACATGATTTTACTTGAGCATTTACCTATTTGGATAAGGTTCATTTCATAGACTATCTAGAAATATTTGATCGCCCCACCGGTTTATAAACTGGTGGTGGAGCGATCAAATATTTATTATTAGAGATATAAATATCTCTAGCCTATGGGTAGCCTATGCTAATATAGATAAGAAATGTAGCTGCAGGGAGTCCACTGGAACCAGCTAAATTTTGAAAGTGGAGTATAAGAAAAAAAATCTGGGAACCTCTGCTCTAGCTAGACCTAACACTTTTTATCGGGGTGCGTCAAACCAAGAGACTTTTCGAATCAAGTTCGTGTTCCGACAGTTGTGAATAAGCCTTCATCCAAGCTACACTATCCTAATATCTACATCCTACCATCATCATCACCACTTAGATATCAGGAGGTTCGGACGGAGTGACACAATACAAGCAAAGCAAATGACCAACTCCTACATTGAATACGTAGGAGTTGGTTCGTAGGAATAATTCATTGTGCTTAGTAACTGCTAAGCACAATGAATTATTTTACCCTTTTCTTCTCGCTGAGGGGAAGCTTTACCAGCCTATCCGCCCTCTTCCTTGTGAGAAAAGGAGGGAGGAGTGTGTGGGGCTCTCACCCTCTAAACCTCCCAGCGATGCACCCCTTTCCTGCTGCTTACTGCCGACCGTGCGGGTATACTAGACACTACGTCCGCTTCATGAATTATTTTACCCTAACCTAACCGAACCAAAAGGGCCCATACACACATGCTTCTACAATAAATTGTCGAAGGAGGGTCAGATAACCCGGTTTTCTCGTGGTTCTAAAATAATGGGCACCATGCAAAAAAAAAATTGAAGATAGGTATATCTATAAAAGTCCTTCTCTCCGCAGATGTCATACCTCTTTGTGATACTTCTGGTGATACTTACTCTCCCATGTGCTGGCTACGAATTTGACGACATGTAGGTAATAGGAATAACGATGAATTAACTTGTTTACCAAAATGAAAATATTATCTTTAAAGCTTTATGTAGGTTGGTACTAAAAAGGTATTTTACACGGTTGAATATTGAATCAGTTAAATCACACACCAACAAGTCAGCGTCCTTTAGGTAATATTGAGACCATTAATTGTCCCACATGTAGGTATGCTCTATTACATAATGAAAACTTGTTTCACGACACAAGTGAACTTAATTCGCAATATTTTTTTTATTTTTCTGTTGAAACATCGAGGAAGGAGGAAAACCCCTGATGATCTAGACAACCAAGTTGATTTAGATTTTTAGTCATTTTATAATACCCACTAGATAACGTCCGTAGCAGACGAACCGGTTTCAAGCATTCTCTAACTTTCAGTTTCAACGACAAATCGATTGATATCACGTTGCGCCGGACCGCTTACACGGTCTTAAGGCCGTCTTCCGAAACAAAACAGTTTTATTTGGTAGCGAAATAAATTGCATTTTACCGAAATTCGTTCGTTTCGCGAGCCATTGCCAAACAGTTTCATTTCTTCTGCCCCCCGACCGCCGACCGCTGCTGTAGAGGTGCAAGTTATAAAGCGCGGAGAAAGCACGCTGCCCTGCAGTCTTGTTTCGCGCGTTTTACGGGGTCCGTTTGTTTGCGCGCTTTTTTCGGCACGCCAGTGTTGCTATTTTGAGAAGGACTTTTTTCGTGCATAATAATGGAAATGAGGTAAATATTACGAAATTCTAACGGTTAATCGGTGTTTCGTCATGTGGGAGGAAGTGTATTTCATTAGAAAGCCTAAAAATCATCAGAAGGAAATAAATTATAAACAACATTTAAAAAAAAACATGCATAGGTATCTACTTACTTTAAATTTATTGAAGAAAGCATAATAAAATAGGTAATTAAATATGAAATTGCTATTTTTTTTACAAATGATTTAAAGTGAATGTCTACCTATAATAGTATCACCAGGGGTAATGTAAATCTCGACACCATAGTAGTACTACGGGCAAAAAATAATCCCCTTGGTACTACTAGTGTTGTACCACGGGTAAGAAGGGAATATAACAATTTATATTCAAAGCGTCGTATACAAGCAGATTTTACGAATGAAATTATTATAATTATTGTTAAAATTTATTAGTTAAATTAAAGGCCAACGAGAGTTTGTAGATTATGTAGCCGATTTCAATGTTTAGATTTGTTGTGATTGTTTTCTATTACTGAAAAATTAATTATTTTAACTGCATTTACCTAACAATGAATGTGTTAAGATATCTACAAAATTTCAAAAAATCGGTCTTGCCAATTTCAAATTAAATACAAAAAACACATAGAATGATAATTCCAGTTTGCACAAAATACTTCATACAAAACGGCAATTCCATTCTTAAAGACCTAATATTTAAAATTTAAAGTAAAATACCAATTTAGTTTCAAATCTAGGTACAAATCATACCATTAAGTTATTAACCATGGTAATATAAAAAGTGGATTCACTTCAATACTTTCACGTGTGCAATACACCATATTACGGCAATGTCATTGTAACTTGTAGTTTCTAATAAATTACCCGATGTTTAGATGTTAACGCATTGATTCCCACACGGGTAGATTCCATAAATGAAACAGAATTGCGATGGAGGCATTAATTTCAAATGATAGTGATCTAAAGACTCGCCGATGTTGAAGTTCTGGGCCTGGGAGCGAAGTCGCTATCTTCAAGGAAAAAAATCCTACTAAAATACCATAGAAACATGAAGTGGTTGGGAAAACTATATTTAGGTGAGCTGTTCCTTGCTAATAGTTCCTACGCGTATTTACACAACAGTCGAAATGACATCCAGTGACATCCCATATTATATCGAACAATATCAACGATTCCACCTCGATTTAGACGCACTGAGATAAAAAGCGACAGGGATTTTATAGTTTTCGGTATTGGCATGTTTCCAGACAGACATCCGACAGATGTGAACAGGGGTGAGGGACTCTTACGAGACTTACAATACTCTTTTTGGATGGGATAGAATCATCGTAAGTCATCTATAATTATGTAGTTATCTACATCAATGTTCTGTGGCTGCATCCTAATCCCGATAGGCTTACGCTGGGACGAAAATATTCCGAACGTTTGATAATGGATATAATATGTATAAAGACCCAGAAGCAACAATCGCTTTTCAGATTTACTATAAGATAGTAGGTATCTATCGGTTTAAAATGAAGGCAATAAATTCCCAATAAATTACGATAGAGCAGACTTTATGGACCGAACCAAAAATAAGAGGCGAATAAGCAAGCAGCCAGTCAGATGGTGAGCGATTACCGCAGCGCAACCTGTGAATGGTTAAATATTATCCTCTATTACAACATTTATTAAAAGATTTGAAATAAACTAACGCACTATTCATCAACCGGGTTTTCTCGCTTTTCTCAAGGTACAAATAAATCAAGCCAGAAAAGCTCTTATCTCTGAGGACCACAACTTTACAATAACATATGTCTATAATACCTAGGGTAATATAAGCAACCATGCACCCTAATGCGTGTCACAATGCATGATTAAAAACTTCGCACAATAGACACTGTTTACGATTATATTAATTTTACTATTTAACTATTAGATTATTTTTGTTCTCATATAGGTGACTAAATGTTTTTTTTAGAATACTCTTAAATAAAACCCTTATTATAATTAGAACTCCTAGTTTCTCTACAGTGTAAGTAGGTATGTACATCAACATCAAAGTATTTGTAAACCATTCGTATTAGCGTCATTTTTCTTGTATAGTTAAGACCGCGATAAGAAAAATATATATAATATTTGTATATAATGATCACATTCATCACGCACGCATTCTCATTCATAGAAATAGTAATGTAAGTTCTAACAATAAACTTTATGTCATTATTCCGTTCCAATATTTTAATTTAATATTCGTAAAGGTTACACCAGCCTCGTACATCGTTTTTGATCTGGCTCGAAGGACCAGAAAAGATGTACCCACGAGGTGGGTAGCTTTCACGTCTTTTATGAAAAACCACACTGCTTCTTCTATGTTGAACTCATCTACACTATTGCATACATCTCAGATTTCCGTGCATGTATTATAATTAAGTCTTTAACGTATAATCTTTTGAGAGCTTTTGAAATCCTTCTCCAAATATCTGGCATTTATGTTAAAGGTTTAACACAGCACAAAGTCAACGCACCATATAAAATACGACGAAAATGAATGAACTCCGATTTCGTGCCTTTTAAATATCTACCTAAGTTGGTAGGTATTTCAAAAGTGAAAAAAGTAACGTATCAAAAAAGACCGCACCGCACATACATAACTCGAAACCGCTGGAACTCAATACCCTTAACAAATTTTGGACTGCGGGTTAAAGAACTTTTGCTTTTTGAGCATCTTGCCAGTTTTGGGTATTTTAGATAATCTTTTTACCTTTTGTTATGCTTTAACAAAGAACTATTTGCCGTTATTATACATTCTAAATAACTTTTATACTCCATTAATGATTACGTAAATGGTTATGATTTATCAAATTATCAATAATAATTTCTTCTAGCTCGGGATCCTCATTCCGTATTTGCCTTTTTTTCTGCATTTCAATGCATTTTTTTATTGAGTCACCTTGATCTATCAGTATCTATACCTAATAAACAAATTCCTATTACAGAATCGTATGCCAAATTCTCCAAATAATATTTACAGTACTACCTATTATGTTTTGTTAAATGAAAATGAAAAATTAAAATGAAAATATCTTTATTCAATTAGGCCCCCAAGAAGCACTTTTGAATCGTCAACAAAAAAACCCTTAAGTCTATCACATAAAAATAATATTAACTAACTAACAATTTCATAATGTTTGTCTCTCTGTCTTATCTGCATCTACGTAAGCTAAGAATGTTATGTCAGTCTGTCTATCGGTCTGTCTGTCGGTCCGTCTGTCCGTCAGTCAGTCTGTCTGTCTGTCCGTCAGTCAGTCTGTCTGTCAGTCTGTCTGAATTTACACCGGTTCCAAAAGTTGAACTACCGAGAAGATTCCGGCAACAAACTCGTGTAGTCACTCTTTTCAATCATTAAGTTACAATGTTTAATTACACAGTAATAGTATTTAGCAGCGCAGTGTCGCACAGAGTATAAAAAAGGTATATTAAAGTACCAATAAGTACCTAATGATAAGAATATTTACTGTATTTAAAGGCTGTCCGACAATGCACCTTCACAATATAGGTATTACAATACACAAAGGTCAACAATTAATATACAAAGACCTAATAAAGCTAAACATCTTTCATTAATTTTAAACACTTGTCTGAGCACGTCATTACAATAATAATTGTATTGTTTTATATATAATATCCTATAATGCCATATACCTCAAAAATCCCTCAAAAATTATAATAATCCTTTATCCTTTATCTTTCCACTGATACCTACGTACATATTTACATGGAATCATTCTTGATATTTATAAGCGTCGGCCAATGAATGAAGTAACAAGCACGCCCCCATAGTGTTATTAAGTGTACCTACATTTTTAAGTGTACAAACATTATTACGTCCCGTTGAACTTCTTATGATGTAAGAAGTTCAACTTTTGCATATTCATCTGGTAAGCCTACGATTATGCGGTCGGCCTGTTTAACATTTGTCTGGGGACTAAGTATTTGCATAGCAATTTTGTAAGTGACAGCATCATTAACCTCTAACTGCTAAGGTTATATTCCCTTAAAATGAATAATATCAACATAGTAATATCTATGCTTTGAATTTTTTTTTCTAGAAAGTTTTTACTTGACTGTATCAACGATATTGTTACATAAGTAGTGGTAGCAGTCAACTAGCAGAACTTACGCAAAATTACTGATGTCATTGAATCAGCTAGGTTGTCAGATCATTTACATATAAAAAGACAAATAATAAAAGACTTTTAGCCTCAGATCATAAAAACAACTTCTTTCTATGGACTGAGGTTTTAGCAGTGATATTTTTATTGTTACAACTTGTTGAAAGTGGGGGTACTTACGTTGAGCGTTGCGATGTACAGTCGACAGCATATCAAGCGTAACAGTTGACCTTGAGACCGCTCTTACTGCGTTCGTAATAGAGGCGATTTTCGTAGTGCGGCTGTGACGCTTGATATGCCGTCGTCTGGACCTACGCACAACACAATTACAACATTTCCTTCTAAATCAATAAAATTGTCATGCGTGAATAACAAGTAAAAACTAAGTGATCGATTATGATTGAAACCTTGCATAAAGTTGCGTATAATTCAATTGTAATCGCAAGCATAGGCCGTTATGCTCACGGAAATGTCATTAGAAAAAGTTACAAAAGCGACGAAAACAAAGGCAATTGTCAAACTGGCTACACAAATTGATATTTAAAACCTCCTATCGTGTGTCGCGTGCTACAAGTGGCTACTACACGTAGTCAAGAACCTTGTTAACCTATGTTAATTCCTTAATAGCGTAATATCATGTAATATAAACTAACACCGGTAATACGTTTTTTTACCCATCAAGCGAAACTTCTGCAATTAATGGTTGCAATTTTATTTTCACGACCGGTAATTAGAAAACGTCTGCTGTACCTACACTGTTTCAATTATAGTTAAACAGGTATAAAAGTTACAGTAGTTTCGCAATGTTTTCCGTTTGTTCAAGAGTAAATAATTTATGAAGAAGAGATATATCATTACTTTTCATAGATTTGCCGTCCTAACCAAAGCCTTTTCATGGTAAAGATGATATAATTTAGAAGCATAATAATGCTCATCAAGAAATATAAGCCTTATCTCGGGAATAATTTCAAAGCAAAGTCCCATCTTTCAAATTATAAAGAGACCCCAAATGATTTTATTAAAATACCCATCCTGAGTCAACAACAGCCAAATCTAATTGAAGATAAGTTTAACTTTAGATTGCCCAACATCATTGCATCTACACGTAGGTATCATTGGTTTTAATGGTTAACAAGTATGGTGACACAGCCCCATGAGTCGTGTGAAGTGCGACCGGACTGGTAAAACTGGACTCTGTCGCTACGAATCACGACACAGATGGATACTGGTTGATGCAGCTTTTTGGACAGCCTTGAGCTAGTTTTCGTATAATTCGGCTAATTGCCTACTTTACAGACGTCATATAACGCCGAGAACTTATTGAGGACATAATCTGTACGGTAGTCTTATATCAATATAGCATATTTTGATTTTTCTTCTACATAAGGCTGTCCTTAGGTACAAGAAAAATCAAAATATGCAAAAAAGAAGTTTAAATAAGGTATCTGAACTAAATAAAGTTTAACTTCTTATATAGAGAGTGACCCAAGCGAGAAAAAAACAGCTGTTTCATACAAATAGGTCGTGTAGATTTTTACAATTTGTATGAAACAGCTGATATTTTTTTCGCGATTTCAAATTTATTTTTTATCAAGTCGTGCTTAGGGTTACCAGCATTGTCATCTGCCTTCGTTATCGAGAGCGTCCCCCTAACATTCTGTATAGTTATGTTTAACACCACCTATCATAATGATCGTATACTATACCTACTTATCTTGGTTATTATTCAGCTTTAGTCGTCAATAATAAATCTAGCATTTTATGTTACGTCAGAAAATGACCCTTACCCTTCATATATTATTATGTACCCACTAGTCTTTAGGGATGTTAAGTATTTATTTTAATTTGTGAAGGTAACCAGAAAACAGAAACATTATGTTTTCTAATTGCCGAGGAGACTTGCTTCAGTTCCCTACTGAGATAACAAAATAAAAAATGATAGTAGGTAACTAGGACTTACCAATTTGAAGGAACCACTTGTTACTGCATGCAACCGACCGCCATAACCCACCAACCCCCATTGGGCAGCAGCGTGTTGGTGTTGTTATACCCTTTTTTGTCTAAAACAATAGTGTTATGCCCCAAATTCCTTACTTGTTTCTCCCATGTAGAAAGGCCTTTGCCTAGCAGCGGGATGTATAGTCTGGTGATGACGTATTTTCATTATTTTCATCATTCGATGATTTGATTACCAACCTACGATATAATAATTTGAATATGAATAATAAAACATCAGCAACTACAAGATTGATTTACTGATTGATATCTTGTAAAAGATAATTGAGGAAATCAGGTTTAAAGCTCCGGGCACGTGTGTAACAAGCAGGCGTTTTGGGTGCGCCGGCGCAGCTCCGCAATCGTTATTTACACATTAGGCATGCTAAACCGAAGTAGATCACATTCTCACATCTGATCTAGGGTTGGTTACTCCAGGTGATCAATCAATAGAGTCTTTTGTAGTTAATATAAATATTGCGGTTTGTGGGTATAGGTATAGGAATTCACTAAGTAACCTGTCCTCTTTTTAAAAGCTTTTATTTAACTTGCTTATGTTCGGGTGGAATCTTGCTACTCAATTTTGAAGCAGATATCTTAAACCCATTAAGCTGAAATTTTGTATACACGTTTAGTTTGGATGACAATACACGATAAGCTGTGTGACGTCATTCTAAATCCAATATGGCGGACCATCCAAGATGGCGGAATAGTTAGTTTTAATACATTTCTACAATATGGGTATCAAATGAAAGGGCTTGTTTAGAGTAACTCGAAAATATATTGTGACTTCATTGTAAATCCAATATGGCGGACTATCCAAGATGGCGAAATAGTTATTTTTAATGCATTTCTACAATATGGGTATCAAATAAAAGGGCTTGTTTAGAGTAAGTCGAAAAATAATGTGACGTCATTCTAAATCCAATATGGCTGAACATCCAAGATGGCATAATAGTCTGTTTTTATGCACTTCTGCAATATGGTAATGAAAGGGCTTGCCGAGACTTAGAAACCTAGCCAGCGATAGCTAAAAAGTAAAAAATAAATTAAAAGCAAAAAAACCTTTTTGTAATACCTAAAGCTTTTATTTAAGTGCTCTAAAAAGAAGAAAATAAAATTTTCCTTTTAAATTTTACCTATAAACTAATAACCTCATTATACACAATTTATATGATCATAAAAGCTTGTCGCGCCATTGATTTGTGTAAATAAACTAGTACCTATTTAATTGAACGACAAGCTTTTATGATGATTTTTAAAATTTAAAAGGAAAATTTTATTTTCTTTTTTTTAGAGCACTTAAATAAAAGCTTTTTTTAAAAAGGTTTTTTTTGCTTTTAATTTATCTGATTAGAATGAAAGAGAGGCATTTCAGCATTAGGCAAATTTAACATATCTAAGGGAAATAAAACAAAATCGGCGGCACGGAGCTGCGAAGGTATATCGATTGGTACGTAGATGATTTTATCAAAGATCTCGTAAGTAAGACTATTAGTTAGGAAAATTGTAGTATCATATACCTACATACTCAATGACAAGTAAACCGGACTCTCCAAGTCACTTTTGAGGTACCTACAACAGGTTAATTCAAAATGTCACAAATTACCGACATGCCTACATTAATGTATTTTTCATAGAAATTATGTATATTATTACACGTATGGGATTTGAGCTTTTAATATGTAAGTATATATGTGACATTATCGTTTGCTATAGGTGGTTTAGATTTAGATGTTACTGCTAACGAAACAGATTCCTGGCGTAGTTAAAATTTAGTTCAGGTTTAAAATATCTCGTTTTTATTATTAAAGCCGGCAGATAGAGAGCGCAACAAATAAGACTTCGTTTTGTAGGCAGATTGACTGCGCCGTCTTATGGGCGTTTTGCGTTCATTTGCATTCCTTCTCATTCATAGTCTTCGTTGCTCTGTGAATTATAGTTAGTGATAGGTACCTACATCAAAATTATTTAGGTACGGCAACAACCCTATCTCAATACTAATGAATTGAAACGGTTTGTATAGAGCACAGAACGTGTCAGACAGCGGACAGCTGAGATAAATGAGATTAATTCAATTCACTTTTGATTCGCAGATAGACATGTGGACACAGTAAATGGCCCCGTTAGAGTTGGAACAGATAATATAAAACATAAATGGATCACCCTATCTTCAGTCGCTAATACCAATTTGACATGAAGTTTTTGCAGAGTAATATTTATTTACCTACTGCTAAGTAATTTAGGTAATATAAGCAATAATATACTTAACTAACATTCTCCTAAAAAACTTTAAAGCGACTTCAATAAGTAGGGCAATAAATTAATGTCCAAACAACAGCGTGTGTAATCCGATTTGCATGCAAATATAAAGACTAAAATCTATAATTTTATATAAGGAGCAAAAACGTAACAATCCTATCGACGGTTGAAGTTTCTTACATAATAATAGGCGTAGAATGCTTAGTTATAGACATTTAGAAACGAGATTTTCTAATTAAATAAAATACAATCTACTAATAAGTTACATTTTATCCGGTCAATAATCTCAGCGTTCTTCAAGTCTATGTAATTTAACGGTCTCATCTACATGACTACATCACGCCGCTGCACCGGCACCAATCATAGGTTGTGCCACATGGTAAACTTATATACACTTGATTTGAAGCAGATTCTTCATAAACAACCTTATGTAACAATGAAAGTGAAACCAGCTCGGATAATGTCGCATCAGCACGCGATACAATCGACAAACAGCTCCTGTCTATGTTAATTACACCATGACTGAGCTTTTTATTGGCATTTATTACTCAAGTTAAGCTCGTGGCTAACCATAATAAAAAACTCCTTTGACTATACGTTGGATTAACTTCGTCATTTTTTTAGATTACATTAGGTGACGTGTGAATATCCACATAACTAAGTTTCTATAAAGTGCCCACAATCAGACGCAGTAAACTTTCTACTGTTCATTTTTTAGTGTGGTAAGGTAACTTACTGACTTACATCCAACTACATTAGTATCAGATACCTGATATCCATTGATAAAAAGAAATCCTTTTTTTATAACAATGATTAGGATCATAGATTAGAGATTAAGATGATTGATCAATTAATCTTGCTTAGGCCATGATTGCTTTACTAAAAATTCCGTAATATGACCTTCCCGGCCTTCTTCTTAATACTCATTCGTCTCAATTAGAAAAATAGAAATCTAAATAAATACGCTATACTGTAAACAGAAACATGAAATTGTTAAAATCCGTGTCCACGGTCACAGACAGCTTTAATTAACATTTGGACTTAAATTTATATTTGGACCCCTTTGAAGATTCTGTTTAATAACAATTGGAAAACATTCACTGTCTCATGTAGCAATAAATACTTAAAATTTAAAATACCACTAAGCCGTACAGCATCTTGTTGTTTTTAGTCTGTAGCTCCAATCAGCTACTTCGAGAATTGACTATAATTGTGTAGGTAGGTACCCACTAAACTGCATTGGGCCAGCGTGGTGGTGTTATGGCCCAAACTCCTCATGTATTTCTCATTTAGGAAGGCCCAGCTGTTCCCAGCAGTGGAACGAATACAGGCTAGTGATGATGATGAGGTAGGTAAATGAAACCGTCTGTACCGTTACCAGTTCCTCTGCGGTTGAGGAATCCGCGTGTAGCTCGCTCCCTACTTCAGCCATCAGGTAAGATGAAGGTCAACAACTATCCCGTTATGAATAAAAAAACAACAGCTTCAAATGATACAACATTTGGTGCTGTTGTTTTTTTATTATTTCATTTTTTTATGATTTTATTTTTTTATGATTTTTTATTCTATTTTGATATAGTTTTATTGATATCTGAAATTTTAGTAAAACTACTAAGTTTGGGTTGTTAGTTTACCAACCTCTTGTCACGGACCAAAAAACCGGATAGCATTATAACTATAAGTGCATTTGCCAATCCAACGATCTAAAATGGCAAATACTGGCAACTAGCTACCCAAGTTTCCATTTCACGTCTGGATGGTTTTGATGGAGAAAGCATTTAGAGTATACCGGCCGATAAAATACCTACTGCAAGCTATTATGATTCTGATATTGTGCATAAGATAGGTCATAGTCTAGATATTCGGAATAAAGCAAGTGCATTCTGATAAGATTAAGCAAATTCTAAATAGAGCCTACCTGCATATGCTTTAAGTGATTTAGGATTTAAATGCATAGTTTTATTGTGCTAAGCTGAGGTAAGTACCTACTACTGAAACAGAATGTATGTTAACTAATAAAAATGTATCAAAACTAGAAGAAAATGAAGAGAATAAATGTGTATGATGTGTGTGTGATGATGGAGAATGAATGTTATCAAAGTCAAACAGCAGGTAAATATAATTAAAATCTAATGTAGGTACTTAAATTTGACTAATCCTACAGAAAAAATGTCATGAAAGAATAAAGTAACAAGAGTTACATATTTCCTAAATTTTATACTTAATTGGAATCGTGCATGAAAATCAAGGTTTTCTATGGATGAATAAAAACCGAAAGGTCAAGTTTAATAAACACAGTTATTTAACTAGGAATCTAGGATGGTATTGATGTTTTAGAAATTAAATACGTCCGCGTCGGTAGGAGGGCGAACTGGCCGACACTGAAAGTTTTTAGAACTGGTTCCTTTTTTTTATTCAACTAGATGACAAACAAGCTGACGGCCCACCTGATGGTAAGCGGTTAACTCCGCCTATAAACACCTTTATAACCCTGGAAAAAATGCCTTACACATGCCCGCCCTCCCATCCCCCGACGTGCGTCTCCTCGGGAACGGTTCCCGGGTCTACCCAATAAAACGACCCAGCGGCACTCCCTCATCGCCTTATGTGGTGGGAGGACTGGGCAACCGGCCGAGCTTCTGCTTCCAGTTCCCCACCGGCGATTGCCCGCCTAGGCGGCGGGCCCTTCACGAAGCACTGACTGCGTTTTAAAAGGCCTTCGAAAAGAGACTCCTAAGGACGAGTGGCCAAAGTGCTTTCGGATTGAATGCAACGATGTTTTTTTTTATATATTCAACTAGAAGACAAACAAGCTGACGGCCCACCTGATGGTAAGCGGTAACCGCCGCCTATAGACACCTGCAATAACAAGGGAAAAGCACTTGATATTGCAGGTGCGTTGTCATCCTGAGGCCTAAGATGAAATGCCGTCCATGCCCAGTAATTACACTGGCTACCTTTCCCTTCAATCCGAAATAAAGCGAACTATTTCACGGCTGAAATAAGAAAGGCGGTGGTGCCTACCCAGACGACCCTACATACGGGTCTACCACCTAGTAAAATGTATGTATGTAGGTACACGTATAGTTGATTGAAATGTATGTATAGTTGATACTATTTTGAAAAAATATAATAAAACTAATAACTTGTAACCGTAACCTTATATGTTTATTAAGTCTTTGTTCTTCTGTGCAATAAAGAGTATTTGATTGAAGTTGCTAGTTATGTTAGTTTTTGATTTTCGAAGAACACTATAGGTAATCACTTTATAAAGTCCCGTAAAAACCAGGTAACGGTGGGTTACCGGTCTTTAAGCCTTCTTATACGAATTGCGGAAAATAAAATTAATATTTAAAAAACAAGAATTTTTTTTCTTTTTTTGAGCCTGGTTTCGGTTTCCAAAACAGCCGGAAGGTCATTACCTTATTTAGGTACTTAATAAAAATGAAACCAGCATGAATTTGCCTTGGTGTAGTCCTCTTTATTTGGTTTTCTGAGGACGGTAGTGGTTGCCCTCTTCCGAATTTTCGGGGAGACTCCATTCTTAAAGCAAGCGTTAGCGATAGTCAGGAAGACCTCCGGTTGAGCTTTAATAGCTGCTTCGCATATGTCAGATGTTAGCCCGTCCCATTCAGGTGCCTTTTTGGAGTAAAGGATTTAATGCTTGCCATTAGTTCTTCCTTGCTGAATGGTGGGTCTATTACCGCCGCTTCGCCATCTTCTTCGGTGTTGTCTGCCTTCTCTCTTATCCTCCTGTGCTCCGCGGTGTCCTCCATTAAGGTTGTCTGGGTAGAAAGTTCGCAGGAGTTTTTCCGCAGATTCTGCTCCATTCAGAGTCCTTCCCTCCTCTTCCAACAGAATATCCTCCTGTCTCGCCTTAGTGTTTTTTATTACACGGTAAATGCCCTCCCACATTCCCTCTCTTTCCTGTTTCCCACAGAAATCCATCCAGCTTGCAAACTGTGCTGTTTTAGTAACATTTAGGTATTTTTCTTTGCTAGCCAAGTACCGTTTCTTTGTCTATTTCCGCCCTATGCTTGATTCTTCTACTTTTCTGTTTCTCTTTGACACTCTAATTGCTCGTTCCACCATGGCAGTTCTCTCCACCTGAACTTCCCGATTTTGGGTATACCTACTGTTATTACAGCTTTCTATAATTGTGTTGGTGAATGATTCTGTTATTTTCTCTCTTTGATCCTTGTTATTTGCCGATTCTATTTTTTGTATATTGATTTCTTCTCTGTAAGTATATTCATTTCCCTGTCTCTGCATAACTAGTGGAACAACATCATGGATTCTTCGTAGCACGATATATTTTTTATAATCATTGAGATAAAATACTAGTTCCCCAATGTTCATATCTAATAATTACGAGATCTTGATATTAGACGAACTAAAATTCCAACCACACCCGGTGTTGTAAATACATACCTGCAAAGTAACACATTGCATGATAGTTTAGCACATGCGATTGACCCCAAAGCTTGCAAGTAATTTTATAATGTAGGTACCTATAGTTCCTTGGCACATGGTCTATACATGAGCAGTTTATCATTTTTAATAAGACCTAAATAGAACAGAGCTATTTAGATTTCATATCATACATTCAAAAGCCCTGAAGCAACATAAACCGCGATAAGGTCGCCCTTTGTACAATTGACTTCAATGTTATGTGTAAAATCTTTCTATCTGAATAATGTGCAATCAAGATTTATAAATAAATAATAAATGTAACGTGTTTATTAGATGCTTAAAGTACAGAATGGGTAAATATTTTTATACAGAGTGGTGCCGTCAATGCGAAAATAAATTTAAACATGAGCTATGTTAGTCCATAGAAATGGTTTGCCACTTTAAAAAATGTCATATTCATTTGATAATTTCATGACATTTGTATGGAATAGTGTAACGTTGGCAGCATTATTTCATACAAATGTCATGAAATTATCTAATGAATACGATATTTTTGAAAGTGGCAAACCATTTCTATGGACTAATATAGCCCATGTTTAAATTTATTGTCGCATTGACGGCACCATCCTGTATAGTTATTTATAATACACGGACCACAGTCCGTACCAGTGTATAATCTGAAAAGCATTCCATGCAGCTGGTTATTTGGACTCCCAAATACGAAGCTGTCTGTCAGACGCCATAATATTTCCAAAATTTTGTTTGTAAGTGTCCAATTTCTTATATGATCAAAAAGAAGACTGATTATCTAATTAATGATAACTATCACGAATAAATGATTACTTATTAATTTACGTTAAATGTACAGACAACAACACATCAAGTGTAGCAGTTGAATTACGAAAGCCGCCTCTATTACGAACACAGTTTCCCTAAGAAATCCTATAATTGTGTCAATGTGTTAGAAATAAGAAACTAATTCACTTATCTCGCGATATCTGGGCTTCACCAAAATCTCGCAAGTATGCATTCCCTAGCTACCTACCTAAATCCTGGACTTCAATTATGAGACGAAATATGTAGGCAGGTAATTAAATGGCCCAGTTTGTAGATATACCAAATAATATAGTCGGTAGGTAGGTACATGCATCAAGCTATGGATATTATTATTGTCACGTGATCCTTACGCTGATAGGCTTTTAGAAAGTGCATCAAGTGCAGACCGCCAGTCGTTCGTAACCAGTCCTGCTTGGTGTGATCAAATTAAATCAACCAAGACACCATACAACATCAATTATCTTACATAACTGCCCTGCGAACGCAGTGCGGTGCAGCGTGCCCATTTCGGAGAAATGTGGTCCTTACGTAATAGCTGGACCCCATCTTTCATAAATGAATTGTTTTAATTGTTCAACAAAAGCTTGTTTAATACATAGATATACCATCTGGATTTTCTATTCTATGTGAGCGCCCAATCCGCCGCGCTGGCTACTGGTAAGGGACGGAGGTTAAAAATGATTTACGTAACTGACAATATTGAGACTATAAGGAGATTTTTATGAGAAATATTTTAGCTAAGTATTTTCAAATGTGTTATACCAAATATTTTAACTAATTGTTCCAGGTGGCGGTTTTTATTAACACTATTGGTGCTAGGAGTAGCACTAGCCTCTGAAGAAGAGGACAATGTACCAGACGCGGGAGTTGAAGAAGACGACGATGAGGAAATTGCACTAGATCAAGAGGTAAGCAGAAGACTAAATGGACTAAAAGGAGTATGAATTTTTACGTTCGTAAAACCGTTACTATCACTACTGCATTACACTACCAGTAGTGTCATGGGTTTGCTATAAAACTAAAAGAAAGAATGATGCAGAAAACTCGTCTTACGACACTGATAATTAGATAACCGAAAAGTAGCTAGGTACTTAATTATTATCATTTGTGTAGCGTGTGATTAGTAGCAAAATGCCCCGCGTGTGCTCCAACTAAGAAGTGAGTCCAACTCTGGACTGATCTACCATTTGCATATTCGGTAGTAGGTCCACCCTATCAC
Source organism: Nymphula nitidulata (assembly GCA_947347705.1). Lineage (NCBI taxonomy): Eukaryota > Metazoa > Arthropoda > Insecta > Lepidoptera > Crambidae > Nymphula > Nymphula nitidulata. The sequence goes on from OX374618.1 coordinate 2,678,273, forward strand.
AGATTAGAAAGAGTATGTCTAAAGCATCCTATGTCGATACTTGGACACACAAAAATCAGACAGTATACCTACTTACTCCACAATTCTGATGCTTTTAAATTGCAATACAATATTGTTTACGGATCCTGTTTTAAAGATAAGTTTATAGGTATTCATAAAGAGGATCCGTCTGCTTTAAGTACTTAAATAATAAAGATAGGCTAAAGGCTATATAAATTTTACTCCTGTCTTCGTAATTTACATATCAACATTTAAATTAAGAATATATTAAAATATTCTTGATAATTTATTTATCCAATTCCTAATGTCTGCAACATATTTTGTACAGTATACAACATATAGCATCGTCCGACAATTAATTGAGTACTAAGTGTAGTCCAATAATTTCACTTTCAATCGATAGTTACTGTACTTTCCTCAGACCTCTGAGGTACTTCCTCCTTCCTATAGCTATTTCCAATTAATTACTTTAAATTAAAATGAAGGAAATTTTATCACAATTAAGAGTTTAAGTTCAAAAAGTAGTGTAGTTCTAATTTTATTTACAAATTAAAGTGTAGTTTAGAGGTAAGTTATTAGAACATGCAATAACAGTAACAAATTATTTGTCAATAATGTGGCAATTTTATTTACCTGGTATTTTAAAAATCTTATTGTTAATTTAGAGATGTGGCGTTAGGAGAAATTTAAGCTATGTTTTCTATCTATCGGAGGTAGGATGCATTATGGTTGCCATCCGTCTCCCGGTTCCCCGTTCCCCCTGATTTGTCCTAGCTTAGAGGGCGTCTGGGGAGCGTCCGTGCGGGGCTCCAGTTGTAGTCCGGGCTTAAAAATTTAAAGACTTGAGCCGGCCGCCCGCGACACACGCACTGTGCCCGCTGTTTTATTTTAAGAATAAAAAATCTAACTGATTATTAAAACAATTTGTAACAGTAATTAGATTCTGTTTCGTTAGATACATTTAAAATGATGATAAAAGATGACTAACAATTTTAAGGTCTAAAAATAATTAAGAAGGTGATTTATGTCATTTTTAACTGCTTTTTATTACACTGCCTATGTTTAAAAACCTGTTGATATGTTCGGGTTCTGGGCTCTAAAATCCGGGGCTTTCACGCGTCTTGTCCTTGGCAAATTTTAGAGATGGCAACCCTAATCATGCAAAACTTTTAGTTTTATGCCTACGTGGAATCGCTACGATTTCCCGGCAATAGCCTTCACGTGGATCGTGACCGAAATCGAGAGCGCTCACGGCCGGCTAGTGCAATTTTTCTTTAACTGGTGTCAATGTCCGTGACCAAGGCCGCCAATAGTGAAAGTCGAAAGCAGTGCATTATTTTTAATTTCCTTTTTTGTTTAATTTTCGAACGATAACCCTTGTCACATAACATAACTGTCGTTTTGAGCGGGAGATGTCTTTGCGAACGAGACGGGAAAAGAAAGTTCAGTTTATGAAAGGTATCTTTTATCTATTTAAGTTTTGTTTTAACATTTTTAACATTTGAAAGATTATTAGAATAATGTGGCCTGAAAAAGTATGGCTCGGGGCGGGAAGCGAACTCGCAAATTTTCACCAACCAAACTAACCAAACGACCAAAGAACTCTACCGAGGAGTTTTATATCTAGTTACAATTTTATCTTTACTTACATGATTTACCTACTTTAAATGCAAACGTCCGAATCGGTTAAATTGAACCCTCCGAGGTGTAACATGGTTTTGTCGGCGGCGCATGCAAAGATCTTGTGTAATCACGTGAGAAAAATACATAGAGTCGCACGCTACCAGACCCGGTACCTACTTATGGAAAAGGTCTAATGTTATTATGTTTGTCTTTGTGAAATATGATGGTTAACTTTTCATTTCATACTTAAGTAGTATTTCTAAAAGTATCCTAAACATCCATTTACCGCGAGCTCGTAACAAGAGGGGACACAGGAAATATTTTGGATTCTATATGGATAGACGATGAAAGTTTTTTATTTCTTTAGATAGGTATCTACTTAATTATTAATAGGACATTTGGCCGCTCACCCGGATCCAGCAAGCATTACAAACATAATTGTGTGGTGATATAATTCTTTGAAATAATTGCATACGACAGTCGATGTCGTCTCGCACGAACGCGCGAGTCGCGAGTGTCCGATTTTTTTAATAGGCACATTTGCCTTCACAAATAGGAACACGTGATTGGAACTTGGGACATTGAAATCGAAAAGTGTAGTAACAAATAAGCAAATAACGCATAATTACGTAAATTATATAATGTGTCCGACAGTTGAAACGATTGTTTGGTTACAGCAAAAACGCATCTAATGATGACTGAGCAACCTATAGTAAAATGAATTAACAAAATACTTATGTAATCTAATGAAGTTTTTATACGGAAATAAAATAATTTTAATTCTAGAGAGCGCCGGTATTAGTATTTTAGAAACATAGTATTATGTATTATGCATCATCAACAATTTATTTAGAGGAGTCTAACCTACTTAATTAATTAAATTAATTTATAAGGTTTTTTTCAAAATTAAAAGTTGTTTTTTTGGATCGGGATCAGATATTATTGAGTCTTTGATAATACCATTTTATTGGGTAGTATGATCGGGCTCATTATGTAGGTAGAGTTTTTTCAAAGTGCAGATTAGACTAAATGAAGAAGAGATCAAGAGACTCTATTTCTGTTTGTAACAATATAGAGATATAAGTATTCAGCAGCGGTATAAAGTTTGTATATTAAAGCATTAGAAAATAAAACAAATGCTTATTTATCATTTTTACTTTCCCAGGAAACACGGAATCTAAGGCCGCGTGCGTACCCAACGAACGCATTCAACGCTTTGCCGAGCGGATTCAGACCAACAGCGTCGTTGGCCGAACTGGCTGGCTACCAGAGGCCTGAGCAGGAGTACGTGGGCCTCATACCAGCTAGAACTACTCAGGCATATATCGAGGAGCAACGAGCTCCAGCACGAGCACCTCAGAGAAAGGTAAGATAATATGCTTTTATATTTCTACCGAACGTTTGCGTTTCCCCTATCTCTTTCTTGCGATTCAGCGCGGCCACACACCTGCCGGTTCCGGCGTTCTACCTAGAAAGGATTATAAAACTGGGCTTATCGTCACACACTTCATCTTTACCCCAATGTAGTCTCCTTAATAAAAGCAGTTTACAAATATTTCACAACATAGGCGCTGCTGTCGTTCGGGACGTTTCCATTTCATAAAAGAATTACAAATACAAATTAAAATATATCTAAACAAGAAAAATTTCACGTCCTGAGGCGGGGATTGAACCCGCGACCTTTCGCAATCCGGGCGACTGCTCTAACCATCTGAGCTTATGAGCTACCCAAGACTTGGGATATCCTTAGGAAATACTCGTTTCGGATGTTGTAATTTTTGTTGTACTTGAACATTTCGACATTGTAGGGTGGACGTTAGCTCATAACGCAAATACAGATAGACTAGAAGAATTTCACAAGGATATCCCCAAGTATTGGGTAGCTCAGATGGTTAGAGCAGTCGCCCGTATTGCGAAAGGTCGCGGGCTCGATCCCACCTCAGGACGTGAATTTTTTCTAGTTTAGATATATTTTAATTAGTACATATTTTTTATTACATATAAAATAATGTTAAAATCAAAATTAAGAATATTACAAATACAGTCAGTAAATTACTGAGACCGTAGATTTATGAGTATATTGTGTACCTGACACGATTTACAGACTTTGCGTCCTGTTATAATAATAATAGGCAACGCTAACTGAGCAGACTGTCTTTTAGTTTCGGGATCATAACAACAAATCCAGCTTTCTTCACCCGTTAGTATGTCGAACACAGCATTTGAGTCACCTTCATTAAATTTTTGAACCATTTCACGGCACTAATCAATCAATATACGACGGAGTTTTTGAGCCTCTGTCAAATTATAAGGTATCCACCGGGCACAAAGCTTCCTGACCTCTAACTCTTCATGGATGATTTTGTGCACTTGACGCAAACCGATGCCTAAGCTTGTCCGAATTTGTCAGGCTCTATCATAGGCCTCTTACCTCTACCTCACGCAGATCATCAATAAAGTTATTAAAACAGTTCCTTGTGAACTGTGCCACGGGATGGGGCTTCATTAAGAAAGGCCAATCGAAGTCAATCATAACTTTCTTGTTGACTTAAATGACATTGAAACTCATAAAAATTAATTTAAAAAATAATTTTATCGCGTTAAATTCATGCTAGCTGACGTGTCTAAGACCATTTTCGATTTGCCGCCAAATCACACATACTCTATAATAATGGCAAAGCGTTCCATTTTCAAAATTTAATCTTATTTTTTATTGTATTGTTTAAAAGTGTTCAAAAGTAACCAGTTCTAAAAACTTTCAGTATCGCCCTCGTAGGAGTAGTTCTGTTGCCTTAAAATAACAAGTGGCGTTTAAGTCTCAGCGATATCTTTATTGGTTCTATTGGGGTCTAAAAGCTGCAACAACAAAAAAATAATAGCTTCCTCAATCGAACGTGAAATGGAAAGGTTAATGAGCTATGTGTAATTTGAGTAGCGAAAGCAATCTAGACTGTCTAGCGGTCACTTTCTACTGCGTAAATCACGATGACAGCGCATAAATGTTATTTTAAATTTATTTGGACTGTGCAAAAACATTATGACATTACGTATAGTATAATGCTAGAGATTTCATCAGTATCTTCTCTAACCCCCGACGAAAAAAGTGGGGTGTTACAAGTTTGACGTGTCTGTCTGTGTATCTGTGTGTCTGTCTGTGGCATTGTAGCTCCTAAACGAATGGACCGATTTTAATATGGTTTTTTTTGTTCAAGCTGACGTGATTAGGATGGTTCTTGGCTATACTTTATAAAGATCAGTTCAGGCGTTTGATGACTATCAGCTCATTCTACATGATAAACGGGTTTTCCTAACTTTCACAGATCCGATTGATTTGATATTTGGTGCACTGTCACTTTGGTGACATTTCCATAACATACTAACTATTAGCTGATCCTAATCATCAAAAAGCCTGCGGGATGCTTAATTCTTCAGAAACTTACAGCAGATATAGCGTGTTTGGACCCATAACAATATTCTCAATGGGGTTACTTAAAAAATTTATTTTATATTTTAAATGTATTTTTTTAACTAGATACATATTAATGACCACAGAACATAAGAGAGAGGTTAGAAGTAGTATCAAGCGACGTTAGTACCAGAACCAGTGTCGCCTCTCGCACACATGTAAATGATAAGTTCGACTTTTACAACATAAAACACCATTACGATATGATACACGATTGGTTCCTGAAAATCGGTACAAAAATGTACCAAGTGAAAAACAGACCATTTAAATACAGGCCATATTTCCACAGCATAAAGATTGAATTTGTTTGTGCACATATATTGCAGTGTTACCAGAATAAAAATAAAATGCAATTTGATGGGAAATTTTGAGTTTGTTGATGTATAATAATAGTAATAGGAATAAAAAATTATTTTTCTTTACAATAGGTGTTCTGATAAAAATCGTTTTTGGTAATTGATGCAAACTAAGATCTATAATTGTGACAGAGATAGGTTCCCTAAGAATCTATTGCAGTGCATATTCAGTTAGATTTTTGAAAGGATTGAGTTGTTATCTTTTGGGAACACATTTGGCTGCGATTAAGATTATTAAAATATGTCATATATTTTACTAATTACAGCCTCTGCTTTCTTGTAGCCCTCGCCTACTCATTGTGTTTAAAATTGCTTGTACTGTGTTGTGTTTAATTAGTGTATACCTTTTACTGGCTCTCTGTTTTTATCAACTTTGTCCTTCTATGTATTTTAAGCTTGGTCTTGCAATATAATAAATAAATATTTTTTTTTTTTTTTTTAACATAATATAACAAGCTCTCGTGAAGGTTTTCACTTTATGCTATGTCTTTCAAATGAATCTTTAAAATTATAAGAAATATATTCTACAAAAAATTATATCATTAATGAGTGAATATATATATGTAAGTAAATAGCTACTTATTTAATTCAATTTCTTAAGTGACTCATAAATAAAATACAGCATATAAAGAGAAAGGGATGACTTCAGTTTAATTTGTCAAACTGCGTAAGACTTCCGGTAATTATATGACAATAAAAAAACAAATAATCTGGAATTCGAGACTTTCCAGAGTAAAGTTACTTGTCCACATCTCATTCATTTATGTCACTGTGGAATTTGTTACATAAAAAGCTAACCTTATTTTTAGAGAGTTTTTTTTTGCTATTTTATAAGGTCGGTCAAGATTTTTAGAATTAGAACATTGTATCTAAACGAACGTTTGTAACCTTGTGTTGTGTGAAATAGATATAGTTTTGTGAATGACGTGCGATATGGAAAATCATTAAAATAAAAGTTAACTTGGTCTAGTGGGATCTGCATAAGTGAGAAACCTCCACAGCTACACAATGTCATCACCTATATTTGGGATTAATTCTTTCGATTTTATCGTCATAGTTACCTCTATAATTGAGACAGCGAGTGTATTTTACCTCTTTTACTGAGATAACATCAATTCATCACCTTTTTAACTTGCACTACGCATATTAATTTCCGTTTTGTTTATGGATTGAAATCTAAAACGTAAACATTTATGGATTGAAAAAAAAGAAAACTCGCTGTAAAGTTATCGAAACGTCGAGTGTATAATATTAATGTAAGATCTAATTAAACGCGAGTTAAATCTGGCTAATTGGTTTTATTTAAAATGTTTACAAAATTTCATTTTTCATTTAATGATCGCACCTCTCTAATTGAAATAACCTTTATTATCACCTGTATTAATAGTACCCTCTGTATATGTAGAGAGATATTTATTTATGTTTATGTGAGGTACTGAGGAAGTGGTATACCTCTCTAAGCGAGACCAATTCGCAGATCCCTTAATGTCCCTGTTATACAGTTTTCACGTATAGTGAAATTCATTCATTCATTCATTCTTTTTCGCGTTGTGAAATTCATAGTGGCCATCTACCTCAATAAGTGGCATCATGAAGACTGGCATCATATTTTTATATTTGGAGTTTTTGTCGAGATTTAATGCTGTCATATCAGTCAAGATTTTTATTACAATAATCACAAAAATCTGTCTGAGCGAACATATTGTGGTATAAAATTGGTATAAGTAGTTTAGTAAAAGAAGTGTTTGTGTTTACATTACATGCCATTGGAAGATCATTGTAATATAAGTGAATTTGATGTGAAGACATTGAGAAAGACACTAAGAATTGTATGTGTTGCATTGCACTAGTATTTCAATGCAATATTTGTAGAATGACAAAAAATACTTAAGATATGGCTGTATGGGCGTTCGTTCCCCTTGTGTTGCTGTTCATATATTCTCTCAATAGAGAGAATATCACAACAACAGAATAGAACAGCAAAAACTAGTAAATAACCTCATTTTTTCAGTGCTTTATTTTTATTTAAAGGCAAAACGTAGTCCTTAACTTAGTTATTTACGTAGCAAAAAAAGGCGTGATAATAAAGTGTAAGGTGTCTTACGCTGAACTAGCGGATTGTTCAACATTTACGAAATTGTTGTCAGTTTGTTTTGTTTACCTACTTGGCACAAGTGAAAAAAAACGAGTAACATTAAAGAGTTTTGTTATATGGAAATAGTTACTAGGCAATAATTTGATCATAATACTTTGTTGTAATAATTTCTAATTAAATTAAACATTGATATATTTTTGACTCATTTGTGCAAAATAAGTGTGACGTGCTGGCAACTCTTTTAATTTACCCCAAAAAGCATACATTGCGGGCTAAATACAAAGCCACTTTTATTGACGACGTACACAGCCAGCAATGTATATTTTTGGCATGGCGTCGTTTTAATTTAATGTTTTTCACTATTTTACAGTAAAAATGTACTAAGCGATGCTAAGAAATGTCTCAATGAGTAAGATTATAAGTTTTACTTTGCTTCCAGCGTGTTAAAGTAGCACAAAGAGGCATCTTTCCACTAGATTTGGCATAATATTGCTCTGCATAGGTTAGCGAACTACTGAGCGAGTCGAATCGTCAAAAGGACTGGATAAGAGTGTTTACTCTTATGCGCGGCGCGCGCGTCCCGCCCACTTACGCCTTCTAACTACTCTCTGTGTTCTGTGTTAATGACCATTTATTTTATAAACCTAATCATAAAAATTCTGATATTAAAATTACAATATTCCCGGCAGCCCCAAGAGCAAAGGCCAGTGAAGCTCCAACAGCATCAGCTTCAGGAGCTCGAGGAGGAGCTGGAAGATGAGAAGGAGGAGCCTGACCGCCTCTCGCAACTGCTGCAACAGTCCAAGTTCAACTGCGTTGGCAAGCAGACCGGCTACTATGCAGACCAAGAGCTCAACTGCGAAGTCTTCCATTATTGCCAGGACAGTGTTAAGCACTCCTGGATCTGTCCTGATGGGTTCACTTTCCACCAGGTAAAAAAAGTGAAATTTTTTGAAATTCTTTTGCGATAGACGAATACGTTTTTGAATTAATCGCCTCTGTGGTGTAGTGGTTGAGACTACTTACCTTAGATCTTGAGGTCCGGGGTTCGATTCCCCTGGGTGCAGAAATTTTCGGCTTGGTTGGTGGTAGGGCTTTTCTAAATCCGCCTGGGTAGCTACCACCATATTACCTACGTCTGCCGCCATAACAATGTTAACAGCATTGCCAGAACTGCCGGAACCACAGAGGAACTGGGTGTAGCTCGCTTCCATCGTCGGCCTTATTTGAACTTACTATCAGGTGAGATGAAGGTCAAGAGTTACCCCGTTAAGAAAAAATAAAAAATAAAAAAAGGATAATTTTTCATCATAAAATATAAAATTATTAAGGAACAATCACTCCAGCACCCTCACATCCCAATAAAAAGTGATGGGTAGAGTTCCTGAAAAAGTAAAAGGAGTTTCCTTTCACTTTGATAAAATTGGTAGAGAAATTAAACATTGGAAAAAATTGTTCACCTAGGAATTCAAATAACATTTCCATCTCCAGGTCCACCTTATCTGCATGCCGCCAACGCACGACAACATCTGCCAGAAGTCGGCCAAGTACCACTTTGTGAACGAGTACCTATACCGGCCTATCAACGAAGAGGAGGTGCAGCGCAAGCCCAACGTTTCCCTCAAGTACTCTGACAGATATTACCCCGCCGAGGTCTACAGGGACGACAGATACGACCAGGAAGAAGAAGAAGAGGTATGTGTTATTTAAAATAAATGATGGTTTTTGGGCAGTAATCAATCACTCGTGGCCTGTCAAGGCATAGAAGACGAATCTCTCAGCCTCTGCTCCCGTAATGACGTAACGCTTTCTCGATATTCTCTGGCTACCTACCTATTCCTCGTTAAAAATGCAATCAATATTAATAATAATTATTTATTTATTTCTTTTAAATATGTGTAAATAAATACGGTGGCATCGATAAGAGCAACCCAAAGCGCTTCTACATCACGCCTGCGTGTTCTTTCCGATTTAGAATCCTATCTAGGATCCTATCTAGTGTAGTGTGATCGCTGTCTCTCTACTTAGGTCTCTAACCCTGTTTCTAGTAATGAAATAGGAAATAGGATAATGTAATAAGCGCTTTATTACCAAATGACTACCAAAGCTGAAAACAAATAAAATTAATTCTAATTTGCATTTTGTGCAACTTGTGAGGACCTATGACTATTTGTAGTTAATTGTAAGATGTGTACATTGATAGCTGTTGGTCTTCCGACAAAATAAAAATAATAATAAGTAAATTCAATACTTACCTACTTTAAAACTGAATCGAGCACTGAAAATATTTTTTACTTTAGCGCAGTGTAAAAATACTGGCTTTGAAATATGCTGCCATGTTCTTGGACGATTTACTTTCGCCTCCGATCTTTCTGCATAGACAGGTAAACCAAAACTATGAAGAACAGATAAGAAAACAAATGTTTCTACAATTTTATTTTTTCATCCCCAGGAGGAACCTCCCCACAGAGCACAGCCAGCTCAACTGCAGCAAGCGCGGCCGTCCCCGCGACCGCAGCAACAACCCCAAGTTTTCCATTCCGCTGAAGAAGTCAACATCCCCCTTGGTCAGAGGCGTCCGCAACGACCATATGACTTCGATTTTTAATCCACATTTCTCCCCTTAATTTATTATGACTAGACGTATCATATCCAAACCTAACAGTCTGTTAATTTCTAAAGTGATGCTTTGTGGTTGCAATTGAATGTAAATACGTAATTCTTACATATCATTATCTCTGGTGCTATAGTCCTACCATAGGTACCCAGTATTGCATTATTCAAGTCTTGTCTGTCTGTGAGTTTAAGGAATTAAGTTTAAGTTCTTATTTATGATTTTAGCGTACAATAAAGTATTCTATCGTATAAGTCACAAATTAGTTTTAAGCTAGTCTTTGTCGTAGAATTAAATAAAATTAAATTATATCAACTTGAGACTTTCATTACTAATTAACACATAACACTCCCAGTCTTTATATTCATCGGTAATAGTAGTGCTTAAACAGTCTTAGGCGGTAATTCAAAGATAGAGCCTAATAGAGCCCCTCGCGTATAGTAAAAATTTTTACTGGACTCGAACTCAGTGAGGAAAAAGTACTCTGTGGGGCGCGCACGCACTGTTATGTCAAACGCGCAATACCAGATTAGCAGCATCCGTCATCATCCGTGCTAGGCGGATCTGATGGAGGTGTTTCACAGGGGTCAGTCCTAGCCAGTATACACATTATCTCTATTCTAAGGTTTTAGGTCTTCTCCTGTGGAATATATTTATATTTCTTAATATCTACCTATACATTATTACATTATAAAAGAATATTTACGTTTCTCCGTTATTTTAGTATTCATAACACAAGCTCATAATAATGCTTAATTTGGGCTAGTTAATAAGCTTCACCCCTTGGACACGACATCACTACACCTCTCAGCGCACCGACGGCGTCGTGACCGCGCTGTGGTTGCCGAGATGTGAGACGTAGGACGCTCACGCGGTGATGTCGTAGCGTTTAGGTTGTTAGGTTTTTTTTTATTAAAAAAAGTTTTCATAATCAAGGGACCTTTGCGGGCGTCTCCAGAACCACTTGTTACCATTTCTTCTACTGAGTCTTTTACGGTAGAACTAGTGAGGTTTTCTTTTCTCATAAGACCTACTAATTTAAAGTTACTGAATAGTAGAACAAGTGTGACTCTTTATTACCACTTCTTCTACCTGTTATTTACGGTAGAACTAATGGGAGTTTCTGTTCTCACATTACTACGTTATAATATGTCCCTGAATAGTAGTCTAGTAGAACAAGTGAAACTTTAGTTCCACGTAGTTCAACTCAAATAAGTCGCCTAGAAATAGAGTTTTAACAATACTCAAAAAATAATTAACCAGATAAAACGTTTATTTACAAAAACAAACATAAAATCGTTTTCGTGGTTATTCACCTCATCAAAGATATAGAGAGAGTCATCATATATTTCGCGTCGAATTCTCCCAAGGCGTATTGAAATATGTAACACCAGCATTTCAATGCAATTAATGAAGAAATACTTTATGGGCAGACATGGCTGTATGAGCATTAGTTTTCTTTACTTTCCCATTACAAGAAGAATAAAACAAAAAAGTAATGGGATGTTTGGCGGGTTTTTGTGGCGTCAGTCAAGATTTTTATTGCAATAATTAAAAATTGTGTCGGAGTGAACATTGAGCTATAAAAGTGGCGTAGTTTTATTATTCAAGTGTATGTGTTGACGTGCAACTAAAAGATTATTAGAATAAAAGTGATTATGGTGTGAAATACGATAAGAACTTTTTTGTGGTTATCCACCTCATCAAGTAGCACATAAAGTGACTGTCATCATATATTTCGTGTCAAATACTTCCAAGAAATCGGTCGCCGTCCAAGAAGCATGGAAATGTGTTACGCCAGTATTTTAATGCAATAAAAGAAGAAATAAAGAAATTCTGAAGACATGGCTGTATGCGCATTAGTTTCCTTTGCCTTCTCTTTATAGGGAGAATTAACAAAAAAGGGTGTTTGGCGGGAGCATACTTACTACATTAATCTTTGGGCGGGAGTGTTTGGCGGGTTTTTGTGGCGTCAGTCATGATTTTTCTTACAATAATTAATAATTGTGTCGGAGCGAACATTGAGTTATAAAAGTGGCGTAGTTTTATTATTCAAGTGTTTGTGTTGACGTGCAATCAAAAGATTATTAGAATAAAAGTGATAATGGTGTGAAATACGATGAGAACTTTTTTGTGGTTATCCACCTCATCAAGTAGCACATAAAGTGACTGTCATCATATATTTATAAAAATTAAAAATTGTGTCGGAGCGAACATTGAGTTATAAAAGCGGCGTAGTTTTATTATTCAAGTGTTTGTGTTGACGCGCAACTAAAAGATTATTAGAATAAAAGTGATTATGGTGTGAAATACGATGAGAATTTTTTAGTGGTTATACACCTCATCAAGTAGCACATAAAGTGACTGTCATCATACATTTCCTGTCAAATACTCCCAAGAAGCATTGAAATGTGTAACGCCAGCATTATAACGCAATAAAAGAAGAAATAAAGAAATACTGAAGACGTGGCTGCATGGGCTTTAATTTCCTTTGCCTTCTCTTTATAGGGACAATTAACGAAAAAACAAAAAAAAAGTAAAAAAATGTACTGTCAAAAGTGAAAACGTCAATGTGTTTAGGTTATGTTGTTATTTACTTTGCCTCTATTTTAATAATAATATCGATTGCTCTAAATGTTTAATTTATTATTATTTAACAACTCTTACAAAACAACTCGACTTACAACAGACTCGGCAACAACGAAAGTATATGATATATTATTGGAATATTTTAGTTTTTGAACCTCAAGTGTCTCACTAAATATGGATGTTTTGGAGTATAAGAAGTATCACGAATCTTTCATGGAAAACAACCACGGATCAACGGCGCTTCATACGTTTATGTGTATATTCTTTACAGTGCAGTGTTCTTTATTCTGTGCCATATCCACCAGAAGTTCTGAAGTGCATCAGATAATTTTAGAGTATGTTACTATCATTCTACCTTTGATTCTGGCTCATACGATTTTAGCTAACTACATTTACCTATTAAATTCTGTAATATTCATAATGTTACTCACACAATTTATATTTTACTATCCCAAGTTGGAAATATGTGATAAATTTAAGGAAAAAAACTTTTTTAATAGCAAAACAATACATTCCATATCTTGTATGCGAGGTTTGACGTATTTAATAACAATTCTGGCTATTTTGGCTGTAGATTTTAAAAGTTTTCCTAGGCACTTGGCCAAGACAGAAAATTATGGTTACAGTCTAATGGACACTGGAGTGGGACTGTTTGTGCTTATGAGTGGGTTGGTGCATAAAAATGCACATAATAATAGTTTTCTAACTATAATGAAAAATAATTTTAAATTTGTATCAGTATTATTTTTGCTAGGCATTGCTAGATTTTTGTCTATCAAACAGTTAGACTATCAAGAACATGTCACTGAATATGGTGTCCATTGGAACTTTTTTTTTACTTTAGCTGTTTGTAAACTTTTATCAACTGTAATATTGGCTTATACCAGATATACTGTATTGAGCAGCATAGTAATATTGTCTATGCATGAATTTCTTTTGTATATTGGTCTGGAGAGCTGGGTATTCAGTGATATCCCTCGGACAAACTTAGTAAACTCTAACAGAGAAGGAATCACTTCTAGTCTTGGTTATGTCACAATGTATTTATTTGCTGTCTATTTGAAGCAAATATTATGTGATACAACTGCTTTCAGATATAAGATTCAGATAAAACTCGTTATATTGAGTATACTGTTGTGGATGTTGACATTTACTGTGAATTATTACCGACCTACATCAAGAACACTAGCTAATGCTGGCTACTGTCTATACATAGAAGCAGTTTTACTAACAGTTATTACAGTAATGTATTTCTTGGAAATACAATTTCAACAAAAAAGTTTCCAATTCACTACTCCTTTCATATTATTAGCAATAAATGATAATGGTTTAATATATTTTATGTTAGCAAACTTATGTACAGGTGCCATTAATTTGTCAATAAGAACTTTATTTTTAACATCTTATGAAACATTTCTCATACTTAATATCTATATGATATTCACCAGTATGATAGTTATATACTTAAAAAAGAAAAGAATAAGATTTTAGAAATATAAACATTATTATTTATTGGTATTGTATACAAACCATAATAGCTATCAAGGGGTTAAATTACAAATTTATTACTAAGCACACAGCATAATAAAGTATTAAGTCTGTCATAATTATAATGTATATTATAGTATTAAAATTCAATCCATACTAATGTAGAAATTAGATATTTTCTTAAATTATTTTGTTTTAAAAAAATACATTCTTTTGGTAGCATTATATATATGTATGTATTTGATTTGAACTGTAGTTTTCTTACCAATAACTACACAAACAATGAAAATAGTACAATTATTTTGTAAATGGACTTATTTCTAAGATATTTTCTAAAGTTAAAACCATAAAACCTGGTTGTTCATTTGTAGCCAGAGTCAACAAATAAAATTATTTGAATTTAAAAAATATACATATGCAAAACTTTTGCTTATCTATATTCATCTGTAATGGTTTATAAACCATAACAAAAGAAAACTATCTCATAATGAATATTGCAAATATGACTTTCTTAACTTTGTTTTTTTTTTGCATGGAATATACATTTGTTTACATTTTAAATATTTGTATAATTTATAGCTTTATGTATATAATCAATAATTAATTATTATTTAACCGTAAATATTAATATGTTGTGACAAGATATTATTATAAATTTTATTATTTTACAAATTGTATATCTACATAAATAAAATAAGTAGGTAAAAATAAATCATTACTACATCATCACAGTGGGATATTACTATCAATGTCTATTAGCTATTAATGAATAGTTAGTACTAAAATAGGGTTCTTTTTTATTTAAGTTGTCAAGGCATGATTGAATCATGGATAAAATTTACTAGGTGTAGTAAAATTACAAGGCATATCACATTAATTGTTTCAACAGTTGGAATGAGGTAGTTAATTTCTAATAATAAATAAATCTTTTCTAAGAATGATTGAATTAATGAAAAATCAAATCTAGTTATAGATTTAAATGAAAACTGAGGAACCATAAAACTTACAGATTTGTTCTGTGTGTAATGTATGCTAAATTCTTTACAACAATGGTTGTTTGTCAACAATGTGCTTTGTAATTCTAGCATGGCTGTGGCATAGTCGAGCCACACAATATACTAGAAAGTACAAACAGAGGAATATTGAAATACCTAAATAAAAGAATAAATAAGGAAACCTCGCTGGAGACCAAAAGACTGTGTATCTCATGTGCTGGTTGTTTCCGTCTGAAAACAAAATAATTTTTACCTTTACTCTTTTTCATTTAAACAAATTGTAGTTTTTATTTAGCCGTACTGTTTAATAAAATATGATATTGATTGGATAGTTAATAGTAATATAAACTACAAATGAAAGCTTAAGTTGGAAAAATTATACAATAAGATAATTTTCTGTAAAAAAGTATAAAAAATGACAGATTGTCTTTTGCTATACATAATTGTTTGGTTTTATTTGAGTTTTCAAATATTTTTTCCTGTATTTACCTAGCACAGCAGCTCCAAAACCGATTTTATCAGTTCCCATTCTGTATGAGCAAGTTGGTACAAATATTTCATATATTGTTTCATCTTCAAATACTATATCCAACACATTTGCTTTAGATTCCAGTCTTTGTGTTAGTCTCTGTGTGAGGTCTTTATTCTGCTTTACATATTTTGATTCATGTTCATGAGCACAAAAGAATATGTTTGGATGGATACCATTCATAACCTGAAAATGTAATAATTTTTAAGCAATATATTTTACTGAATCGATAATAAATTTTAAATAAGAGAACAACTTTCATTATTTTATGTTGTTGGCTGAAATATACCAAATACCATATTGAAATAAAACAGGAGTGCACATTGAAAGTAGATACTTATTGTTATATGCATACACATGTGAAACGGACAAACTAACATTTGTAAAAGTGTATAACTAAAATATTTATTTTACTATACAGGTGTAGTTTATAGATTTATCAGTATGCTATTAATAAAAGAATAACATTAAACATGCACATTTCCTTTTTTTTTGTACAACTTTAACATTTATTGATATTGGTTATTATCATGGATGTATCCACCTTCAAAACAAAATATTGACACTTTTGGATACAAAATCAATTATAGCTCACCACAATTTGAATATCATATTACTAACCTTATTGCCAAAGCCATGTCTATCTGTTATTGGATAATGTGATACTACAATCTTTAGGTTGTTATCTTCTTCTGTCTGCATTGGGAAAGATTGGATGTTGGATATAGCATTAACTTTATAAAATGTTACATTCTTGACAGTTATAATTGAAGGTTGACTAAAGACTTTTTCAAATTCTGCTACTTTGGTATTTTTGATTGGTTCATTTTCTCCTCCTATGTCATTATCGCCTGGTAACCAAATTTGCTAAAAAAAAAAACAAAAATGAACCTAAAGAACGAAATTTTTTTTTACAACTAGATGACACACAAGCTGACGACCCACCTGGTGATAAGTGGTAACTAACTCCCATAGACACCTGCAATAACAAGGAAAAAATCACTTGGTATTGCAGGTGAGTTGTCATCCTGAGGCCTAAGATAAAATGCCATAATTTTAAATTATTCAACCTCTTGTCCCTTACTAGTCCACCAGTGCTACAACTATACGAAACTTTTTATTTTGGGAACCTACAAATTTATAATCTTTATTGCATTTAAAAATTACATAAAGTTACATGTCTTTATTGAGTAGTTACTCAATTAAGCTATCCTAGATTCATATTTTTAATTGTGTTTAACTTATTTTTTTAGTGGATTTGTACAGTCATTAGCAAATAAGTGATCATTTATGCCATTGTACTAACATTTTCAACTTTACAAAATGTTTTTGCTACACAAGTAAAAGGCTTAACTATTGGTCAAAATCATACATACCACAACAGAGTAGTTTATATCAAATATATTAGAAAGCCTCTTCACATAGCCATGAAACTGTGGTATTGTTGCTACAGAGCCCTCATCCATCAAGTCCCCCAGGTAAACTAGCACATCTGGCTTGAAATGTTTTAATACAACTGCAAATGTTGACTTCAAATATCTAAAATATAAAAATAGCTGTATATCTACAGAAAAAGTGGTATTTATTGGTCAGTGTATTTATTTCATAACCTGTTTTATTACCTGTCACTATCCCAGTTGAAAAGGTAGCTCATTGGTGGAGTCACAGCAAGATCGCCCTGAATTTGGGGGTCCGCAATAAATAACACTTTGGTACAGGAGTCCTGGGTTTCACACTCCAACCCATGCCAATACCAGGGTTGTAAAATGTATAAAAACCATTCACAGTATAGAGCAGCACCGATAAAAGCCGCTATAAAATACTTGATTGTTGTGCTACAGGACAGAAACGCAATCTTTAAAAAACAACATAAAAGGGTTTAATACATCAATACTTACTAGTTGTGTTTTCTTACCTCCTCTTTATATACATGATAGTCAATAGTTTCTAAAAGTAATAATTGTACTAAATAAAGAGAATGCGTAAATGTATGATGTATGAATGCTGTTTTTATATCTGAAATAAATAATGGTCCATTTTACGATATAACGATAAAGTAAGAATCTCCGAAAATTAAATTTTATAATTTAGATCTGAAAAGCTAAAAAGATATACTTGTAACTACAACTCCACCTAATAAATAACTGTGAATGGCAAAACTGAGTGTCAAAAGGGTAAAATCACACTAATATTTGCTAAATAAATTTAAAATAAATATCAAATATTGCGTAAAATGAACTGCAGCGACATTGGTTTGTTGACATTTTATTGGTTGCGATCTAGTGTTTTAAATTTGTTTTAAAAAATATGTTTTTAGCAGCTTTTATCAAATTTAAAAGAATTGCGTTTAAAAATTACAGGAAAAATCAATAGAATTGATTCTGGAATAGGTGAGCTTTAAGTAGGAAATCAAAGTATTTTGTTCTCATTTCTACTGATAATAATTTTATGAGAGGAGGACAATGTAAATCATGGAATGCTTCTTTACTGCGGCAATTTGACAGGTCAGCTTCGAGCCACTTTTTAGCTTTTCTTGTAGCGTATTTTCATTTTATTTTGTGATATCCGTTCATTTATGCGCTGTAAATTATGTTTGTGTAGTCTCTACGGTAGATAAATTTATATATTAGATGTTTTTCAAGCGCACTTACAGTGTTACATAAACTGTAGATCGCTAATCGTGTCGGCAGACCCGATGTGTATATCTACATAGTACGTCAGTGAACGAATGGTGGCTGTAAGATAATGGATGTGGATGCTCCTAACATATTGAAAAGATGCAGCAGTGCGCCTCTGATCAATGAGGCAGCATCTACAGCAGTCACTTCGCCAACATCCAACACTACGCCCAGGTAAAGTACGAAGGAAATCGACACGCCTCTGAAATGCATCGAGGTGGTAGTTATTACGCTGCCTACCTATTTTTGACAAGTATTCTTGTGAATCGTGGGTGCAGTGGCCGTTTTTAGCATTTATCGTTCTATCTGTGCTTAGTAGTATTTAGAATAGGGTTATGAAAATATTTTTATTGTGTTCTATCTTTGGGCAATACCTACTTTTGGTATTTTATAATCAACAAAAAAAAAAAACCAGTTGTTTCTTCTTTATTTGTATTATATTTTATATAGTCTGTTAGTTTTATGAATGGAAGAATAATTTAGAAGTTGCAATCAATTCAAAAAACATTACAAAAAAATGTAAACAGAAATAATTCAAAGTGCAAGTTTGAATTTATGAAAACATAATGGCTGGTGTATTTTTAATATTTCTATTGTGTTAATAACATTGCATGTGACTGTAAATGCATTGCATTTCTAATATTAATATTTAATATTTCTATTACATACCATTATAAATGGTGGGATTATCAAAAATGGTTATTATGTTAGATTTCTGTAAGCGAATTATATAATACCATATTTGCTACAAGAGAGCTGGTTGACCTCATGCTTGTCTACCCTTGTTGGAAAAAACTAAAATAATAATCAAGCCATTTTTTTTGAATTTGGTTAGAATAGCTAGTAATTATTTCAGTCAATATTATGTTTATTGAGAGTTAGTCAATGCTATCTTTGTTTGTACTAGGTGAAATGAAATGAAATGAAAATATCTTTATTCAATTAGGCCCCCAAGAAGCACTTTCGAACCGTCAACAAAAAAACCCTTATGTCTATCACATAAAAATAATATTAACTAACTAACAATTTCATAATGTTTGTCTCTCTGTCTTATCTGGATCTACGTAAGCTAAGAATGTTATGTCAGTCTGTCTATTGGTCTGTCTGTCGGTCAGTCTGTCCGTCAGTCAGTCTGTCTGTCTGTCCGTCAGTCAGTCTGTCTGAATTTACACCGGTTCCAAAAGTTGAACTACCGAGAAGATTCCGGCAACAAACTCGTGTAGTCACTCTTTTAAATCATTAAGTTACAATGTTTAATTACACAGTAATAGTATTTAGCAGCGCAGTGTCGCACAAAGTACAAAAAAAGGTATATTAACATACCAATAAGTACCTAATGATAAGAAAATTTACTGTATTTAAAGGCTGTCCGACAATGCACCATCACAATATAGGTATTACAATACACAAAGGTCAACAATTAAAATACAAAGACCTAATAAAGCTAAACATCTTTCATTAATTTTAAACACTTGTCTGACCACGTCATTACAATAATAATTGTATTGTTTTATATATAATATCCTATAATGCCATATACCTCAAAATTCCCTCAAAAATGATACTATTGATGAATATGTAGGTAAATTATTACAAAATCAAGGAAGCTTAGAGATGACCATTTCCACTAGTAGCACCTGTTCACAAGTATGACGCATGTGCCAGCCATCACTCCGCTCAACCATATTATAGGGAACAGAGCGACCCAGCACACGACGCCACCACCGCAGAAACTTATAGAGAGCATGACATTATCCAGCAACCACAAAATCAATGAAATGCTATTGGTGGAAATTACTATATGACATTATAAGTTACAACCAAGCATTTTTGTCATTTATATAATCGTTAATAGTATAGTAACCTTTGACATTAGAATTTTCTTAATGTGAATTTTAAATTTGTCAAATGGCAAGTCTAGTTCGTTATTAGGAACCTTGTTATAGTAAAGTATGCTTTGACCCATAAAAGTATTAAAAACTTTATGCAGTCTTAGAGACGGTAAGATCAACTTATTTTTATTTCTTGTATTTAATGCATGTACATCGCTGTGTCTTAAGTAGGAATTTAAATTTTGACGTACAGACAGTATGGTGGTAAGCCTTTTTGTAGGGTCGTCTGGGTAGGTACCACCACCTTTCTTATTTCAATTGTGCAACAATTTGCTGTGTTTTGGATTGATGGGAAAGGTAGCCAGAGAACATATTAAGCAATGAAGGCATTTCATCTTAGGCCTCAGGATGACAACACACATGCTATACCAAGTGTTTTTTTTTTTCTTGTTGTTGCATGTGTCTAAAGGTGACAGTTTACCACTAATCACCAGGTGGGCCTTCAGCTTATTTATCATGTAGTTGTTTAAAAACAGTGGTAAAGGTTTCCATCAACTCTATCGTTTATTCTCGTTGAGTCACACTATTTTGTGTCACACTGTTACTCAACAGTAACACCGTAACTCAATGCCACGTTTTTTTTCCATTGAGTAAAAGTGTAACTAAACAGAACTTCCCGTTAAGTAACACCTTCTTGGGTAAAATCATTGTTCAAATTCGTATGTATGTAGTTGGATCACCCCTGAAGTACCAGGCTACCATAAGTATATGAGAGAGTATTTATTGTACCCCTACGATTATTATATAAATAAAATAAGAGTATGCTAAACATCTCCTACATAGATATGGTAGCCTGGTACTTCAGGGGATGATCCAGCTACATACATATGGGAACAAAAATAGTGGCACTGAGTTAAGGTGTGACTCAACGGGAATAAACATATTTGTCTTCCTGTTCTTCACTAACTTGAGCCAGTTTGGTTCAACTGTAGCTGAAATATTGTGAACTTATCTCACTCTTGGCTCTTCCACTCTCCTTTTCCCTTGTGATACCACTTGTTAACTATGATTTGGATATCTGACCAATCCATTCCCAATTTTGTTTAAGAGTAAATTGAAATGCTTTAAGGTATCTGTAACTTTTGATAATCTGCTAATATGATTCTAAATTTTGTTCTTTCTCATAGCTCTTTGGCATGTTCTTATTTTATGAAATCTTCATAATTTTTTCTCATTCAACACCAAGAATATTTCTGAAGAAATAGTAGAATCACAGAGTCAGTAGTAACTTATTGAAATATTATGCACAGTGGGTTTTTGAAGTGTATGTAGATCACCAAGTCTCAGGGATGATTTTTATGATAACTGAAACTGCAAAAGCAGGTAGATAATATATAGATTTATTTCCAAGACTCTTATTTTTTACTATTCCTTAGTTTCCAATTTGGCCACTCACACACATTAGGAATATTCATTTATTACATATATACTAAAGCTGTATATGGATTAGAGCTGCTTGGTCTTACAATACCTTACTGAGAATGGTAATATGCTCAGTGAATTGTGTTGTTTGTGTGTTGAGGCAACATGCATGCTGCAAAGAACTCAGGACTTGTCAATTTGCTTTAATTCTTACATGCAAGACAGCACTCTGTGTGCAAGCGTCAGATCAAATTTTTTTAGGGCCATCTTCGCGTCACCTGGTGAAGAGTCAGCGCAGAGAGGAATAATCCTGGCCCGGTCTCGGACATTTTCTTTACGAATCGCGTATGCTCGAGCTTGCGCGCGACTTCGCAAGCATGCGCGAGTAAACCGTTCTGGGTTACCGTTTTATTTATGCCATTAATGTCTTTTGGAAAGCATTTATTTTCGTGTGCCTTGTAAAAAAGAAAAAGAAATCCGCAAAAAACCTCTTTTTGATGTCAAGTCCAGTAAGACTAGCTACGGAAGTAATAGTTTTATAAAGAGGGTTTGTTCCTCATACAATGAAAAATTAATGGACATCGATATTTTTAATTCCACATTATCTGCCTTTAAAAGCCACATCACTGAACTATTAGCTATTACACATCACGGATAAATAAAAGTTTTTCCTTTTCTAAAAAAAAATAATTTGTATCTTCATAAAACATTATCTTTTTTGTTAATTTGTCTTTTGTGTTGAAATCTATTCTAGATAGGTATTTTTTAAATAAATAGTTAGTTCATAAGACGCCATAAGTAACTGCTGTTGATGTTTTGTGCAGTGTTTGAGTTGAGTTGCTGATAATTAGGACAACCTGCATTTTTGGAAAAGATAAAACAATATTGTATTCCAATTCATTTTTATTTCTAAAGTAAAACTAATAAGCATACCACATGACACAACTCAAATTTATAGTCATTTTCAATTCACTGTCTAACTTTTCGAATACATATTAATGTTAAGTATTTCTTTCTTTTCCAATACAGTATGTAGTATATAGTTTTTGTTTACTATAGATAGAGATTGTCATTTTCTTACCAAATGTTCACTTAGGTTAAGAAATTTTAAGTAAATCTATTTATACTGGGAACTTTAGGTTCGCAAATAAGTCAATACTTAATATGAATGTTTTAAACATGTATAACTGTTTGTTCCAAATAAATAAAAAAAAAAAAAAATACTCATAACATATTTAAAGTGAGAGATGTTGAATAAAATATTATTTATGTAATAATGACTTGATGCTTTTATCTACATAATACTGAAGTTATTATCTTTTATCTTTTATCTAAAACAAACTTCAAAAAACTGAAAAGCATAAAATAATTAAATTTAAGTAGGTACTCATCACCCTTTTTTTCGGGGAGGAATCCGCTTACGGACCTACCCGCCGCTGGCTAAGCGACGGGCGTGTGGGGGGTCACCCAGTGCCTGTCACGGGGGGGTAGCCTGAGCTCTGCCGAAGCAATTTCACCAACCCACCCCCAGACAACCCGGCCTTACGGCCAGGTTTCACGCTGATGGTTATTACCCAGAGTCACTTGGGTAATCCCAGACGTGGCGGCCTGTGCAATGCATGCGTGGGGGCCACTCACGCACGCGGCCGCGCCTAGGGCGCAGGAAGACGCCGACGCCGGATAGGAGCGGCTAGAGCATCTGCTTAGGTACTCATCACCTAGAAACATATTTTTAGGAGTTGGTGCATCACATTCTATTATTTGTGGAAACAACTTAGCACCAACTCCAAAAAATATGCTTCTTCGTGATGAGTACCTAGTTACATAAATTTAATTATTTTATGGTTTTCAGGTTTTTGAAGTTGTTTTTTTTTTACAATTTTTAGTGATAATTTTCTAAGGTCAAAGTTGGATGGGTCACCGTCATTTGTTTCCTATCGTTATTGTTGTTTTCTACTATCGTATCGTTTCACTAAAAAGTCATAGGAAAGCAAAAATCCGCAATTTTGCACAAATACATCACTTACTCATTTCAGTTTTTTTATATTTAAAAACCGTTTGGTTTTTAAATATAAAAAAAACTGAAATACCACGCTGATTTTGAAAAAAAATTTATGGGACTAAATGGCAGTTATTCCTCATAAAAAAAAAGAATTACGTAAATCGAATCAGAAATCTCGGCGTAATAGCTGTACATACATGAAAAAAAACACCAACCGAATTGAAAACCTCCTTATTATTGAAGTTAGTTAAAAATAAAGATAAGAGATAAAGATTAATTTATTTCTGTATAAAACTTAGCCTAAATACATTGAAACAAGGTAGGTGTATAGTATTTACAAATGTGTTGCCGAACTACATAGTACTTATTGCTAAATATAATATAAATTGGGGTAAGAATTTCTAATGACTATGTCTTTCCATTTATAAACACATACCAGTTGTTATTGCAATATGCAGTTACTTGATGTTATTGTTATGGTATAAGATGCCATATAAATCATAACAGTTTTGATTATTCAAATACTAACAGAAAATGTTGTAAACATTTTCTGTGAAGTATGAAAATGTGTTGAGTCTCGAAAGTAAAATCATTAGCAAACTCAAAACTGTATATTTTTGCATTATAGTTTAATTTGTTACATCACTTATCAAAATATTTGCTAATTTGCAGTTCTGTTGCGAAATTCAATGACATTTATTTATAGTTTTGTAATACAGGTTTGATATGTGCTTATTTACATATTATGTTATGTGTCATTTTTACAAATATTATAAATTTGATATTTGCTTAGAACCTGGCTATTTATCTATATATAAATTGTGTAACTAACTGCTGTCTAATCAGAAGAGCTATTATTTACTCAACAATATGTTTACAGTTAGTGCAGGTGGGTGTGGTGGTAAAGATTAAGACAAGTTATATGTAGGTTGATGCTTTTATCCATCTTCATTTATGTCCATAATTATGTGTTAAGCTGTGGCTATTACTTCACATTATGTGTTGATATATTTTATCTCATTATGTCATTGATCACATTAAAATTACTTACAGAGATAATTATTTATTAGTTCTATATTGAAACAAAAATGGTACAAATGGCAGACCTAAGTAAGTAAAGATATACAAGGTGCAATTATAATGGTGATTAAGAAATAAAAAAAATTCTTTACATAATATCCCATTACTCAATAATAATGATATACCTAAATTCTAATCAATGTGGGCATTTTAGTGCATATGACAATGACTTTCCACTGACTTGCCAACTATGTTTTTTATACCACTAAGGAGGCCAATCAGGGATACACCTGAAGTTAAGTGGTTATGGTCAGGTCCCTATTAACACCTGCAATAGGATAACACTCACATGTCGCCGACCCTGTAAAAACATTTTTCACACCCGTTTTGATGAACCCCATGGTATGAAACACATCTTGTACATTGAATGTAGCCGAACATTCACTCAAAACATCACTTATCTGTGTTTCGAATTGCTAGGCATAGAAGGCATTTCGTCTTAGGCCTCAGGATGACAACGCACCGGTAATACCAAGTGATGTTTTCCTAGTTATTGCAGGTGTCGCCTGTAGACACGCGGTTGTAGACAGGTGGGCCGTCAGCTAGTTTGTCATCTAGTTGTATAAAAAAAAGTGCCATGCTATTTGACATATCGGTACTGGGCGTGTAGACGCATGTTTCGTAGGCACCACTGCAAAATATTAGATTTATACTCGACCCATTTTAGACTTTGCAAAACTCCTTGACTTCTAGCATCTTCTAGATATAGCATTCATGAAACTTTATTTATTTAAATTATTTTCTGACAGAAGCATATCTAATAGATTACTATTATAGTACTATTACAAAAATAAGATATTGTCCGTTTTGTTGTTCCAGGAACTCTTTCTTCAGTATGCTGTCCAACAACAACTTGTCGCGCATGCGCAGGTACAGCGGCAGCAGCTTCAGCCCGCTCTCGGCACCTGTTACTGTGAGCATAAATCTACTGAAGCGGTGTTCAGTGCGCAAACAATTCAAACTCAAATTCAAACTTTTATTGCACCATAATGTTACAATATACAGACATTCTACATAAAACATTAGAAAAATAACTAAAAACTGTCTTGGGGCGGAGACTAAACCCGCAGCCTTTCACAATCCGGATGACTGCTCTAGCCCTCTGGGCTACCAAGGACTTGGGACAATCTTATTTATTTGAGTTAGAAATAAGTTAACGTGTTTTCCTGCGTTAGGTTTAAGTTGACGAATCGAAAACCTCGTTTTGAAAGTTGCTTAAAAATTAGAAGTGTACTCCAAAACTGAATGGAAATAAGAGGGGATGGATGATGTGGAGGTTTTGTAACATAAATAAATTTTAATTTGATAAAATTAGGTAATATCTCGTGCTTATCCGTCGCAGATCCAGAAAAGACGGTTGTCACAGTGACGAGTATTGTAGCTGCAATGGTTCTTAAAGTTATGGGTTTTCTATTTTCTAACGCCCTTTAATATTTCCCGAGATTGAAACTTGCAAAAGTTACCTAATAATTTTAGTACAAAGTGACATTATGACATAGAAGCGAGCACCAGCATCAAGAATCCGCGATGAATAGGTATCTAAAAATTGACCGACTTTCTCTCGCAATTTTATGACACAATACTTGGCAAAGCCATCGCCGTTATCACTGCATACCAACATAACGCTTTGAACAGTTGCTACATAAATTCCATGTGCGGTTTTAAACACATACCTACCTACTTACATGACTGAAATAGCTTTTGAAAGATTACTATTTTGATACACACGACAAATTTTCGTAAGCTTTGAAGCTGAAGCGCATTAATCGTTAAAAACCGATTTAGCTAGTAAAATTAGAAGCCGAAGATATCATCACCAGCCCACTGCCAGTCCCACAGGCCTTCCTACGCAGTCGAAACACATGTAGAATTTGGGCGTTAGCACCACCACGCTGGCCCGTTGCAGGTTGGTGGATTGAAGCAGTTGCCTTCCGAAGCAGTGTTGCCTTGCTCGATATTACCTACTAACAAATGATTGATCCATCGGGGATCGACCATGCGGCGAAAGTTGCGTTGCGATTAGCTCGGTGGCGTAGTGCTTTGAGCGCTCTGGTTTCGATTACGAAAACAAAGCAACTTTCGCCATGGTCGATCCTGGATTAATCAAAATTAGTAATCTTGAGCCATTGACTCCGGTTGTTCTGCAACCGCATTGGGCCAGCGTGGTGGTGTTATGGCCCAAACTCCTCGTGTGTTTCTCCCATGTAGGAAGACCTGTGATCAGCATTGCGGCGTACATAGGCTGGTGATGATTAGTTAATATCATTTATAAAAATATCTAAAGTAGAAAATTTTCACTCCCGGGGCGGGGATCGAACCCGCAAACTTTCACAATCCGGGTGACTGCTCTAATCATCTGAGCTACCCAAAACTTGGGATAACCCTGTGAAATTCTTTTAGTCCATCGGTATTTGCGTTATAAGGTAACGTTTAACGTTAATTGATGTGCGCAATGTAATACCATCAAAAATTCTTAAATTTTTGAAAAATAAATACAATTCTTATGAATTTTCTAATTCTTATGAATTTTCTGTAATTCAATAATATTCCATAACTTTAAAGATTGAGTTTTTAACCTGCATTGGGCCAGCGTGGTGGTGTTATGGCCCAATCTCCTCATGTGTTTGCCCATTTAGGTTAGACCTGTGCTTAGCAGTGGGATGTATATAGGCTGATGATGATGATGAAAGATTGAGTTGGTTTTATGGGTAAGAGCAGCGTATATTTTCAGTACAGAATTTGTGAAAAACAGCGCCATATTCAAACGAAGGCAACATCCCTATTGGAGTACCCACCTACACCTTAGAGAATATCCCTACTTAGTAGTGTTCTGTATAAGCTAAGGTCGCCAGAACTAATTGGGTAAGCGTTATGTTGTAAGCAGGGGGAGTCGTCCCCTGTGCGGTCCCCATAATACTTTTGATTTACTATATATAGGTAGACACCGTGTCAGTAGTGCCCAAGGTACCGCGGTCTAAAGGTGATTTTCCACCATAGGGGCTAGACGAGACGAGAATTGAAATATTTGTTTGTGTAAAAATGAAGAGTATTGCTTCCGATATAGAGTATAAATTTTAATGTGATATCTGATATGATTTCGAACCCTAGGTGATTTTTCACCAGAGGGGCGAGACGAGACGAGACGAGAATTGAAATATGTATGGCAAATTTTTAATCCTTCGCGCGTCTTTGGTGGAAATGAGGATTGAGGATTGACGAGGATATGCGAGGCGTGAATTGAAATATTTTTTTTGAGTAAAAATGAACCGTATTGCTTCCTGTATAGAGTATAAATTACCTCTGCAACAGAAACACGATTTTCGCGATAGCTATTAACGGCAATTTTTAGTAGAAAAGGGTCAGTGCGATTTCAATTCTCTTCTCGCCTCGTCTTGTCTCGCCCCTCTGGTGGAAAATCAAACGGTAATCGCTTACCATCAGGTGGGCCGTACTAGATTGCCACCTTTGTGGTAAGATAAAACAAGTTTTGAATTAAACTGTGTCATAAAAGAAGACTCGTTCCCTTACAGCAAAACTCATGGACGCCACGATTGACTCCACGCGTGAACCAGTTGCGCGCGGAGGAGTGCGCAGACGTGAGCAACACGCGGGAGGTGGCGCACGAGCGCGAGGTGCACTCCGCCATGCAGATGGGCCAGTCCTGCGAGGACCTCACGCTGGTCTCAGGGGTGCCCAACTCACCCACCAGGCTGCAGAGGTACGTACACACACCGCCATGCAGATGGGCCAGTCCTGCGAGGACCTCACGCTGGTCTCAGGGGTGCCCAACTCTCTCACCAGGCTGCAGAGGTACGTACACACACCGCCATGCAGATGGGCCAGTCCTGCGAGGACCTCACGCTGGTCTCAGGGGTGCCCAACTCTCTCACCAGGCTGCAGAGGTACGTACACACACCGCCATGCAGATGGGCCAGTCCTGCGAGGACCTCACGCTGGTCTCAGGGGTGCCCAACTCTCTCACCAGGCTGCAGAGGTACGTACACACACCGCCATGCAGATGGGCCAGTCCTGCGAGGACCTCACGCTGGTCTCAGGGGTGCCCAACTCTCTCACCAGGCTGCAGAGGTACGTACACACACCGCCATGCAGATGGGCCAGTCCTGCGAGGACCTCACGCTGGTCTCAGGGGTGCCCAACTCTCTCACCAGGCTGCAGAGGTACGTACACACACCGCCATGCAGATGGGCCAGTCCTGCGAGGACCTCACGCTGGTCTCAGGGGTGCCCAACTCACCCACCAGGCTGCAGAGGTACGTACACACACCGCCATGCAGATGGGCCAGTCCTGCGAGGACCTCACGCTGGTCTCAGGGGTGCCCAACTCACCCACCAGGCTGCAGAGGTACGTACACACACCGCCATGCAGATGGGCCAGTCCTGCGAGGACCTCACGCTGGTCTCCGGGGTGCCCAACTCACCCACCAGGCTACGATGATATCTACCGTATACACACACACCTTTAATTCAAACCCTGAAACGTCAATTTCACGCAACTTGTATTATTTTGTCATTAGGGATTATTTTAGAAATAACCGCTTGTTCCCGAGTGCTGCCAGGGCGACTAGAGTTCTTTGTAATTATAGTAAATACATATAGATCTTAGTAATACAAGAGAGCTTGTATTATGAGAGTGAATAGCAACATAGGTACTATTTGTACGTTGTATGTTGTCCGATAAATCACACAAAATTTTTTTGAGACTCATCATCGATTTGTGACGTTTACAGACAATAAATAAAATGATGAGTCTTAATAAGAAGGAAATAAGGAATACGAGCAGCTGAAAGTCATTTTTGCTATTGATCTTACACCAATTAGTAGGTAATGATTAGTTAATGAGCTGCGGAGCTCGTTGCCGGAGCGAGGAACTCGGTGGAGTAGTGGCACAGATTGGTAATAGCGTGTGTGCTCTGGTTTCGATTACGAAAACAAAGCAACTTTGGCCATGGTCGATTTCGAGATGAGTCAAATCAAAATTAGTAATCTCGACTTCGTCCGTTCTTCGGAAGACACGTTAAGCCGTCGGTTCCGGTTGTTCTGCAACCGCTTAAACCCACTAACCCGCATTGGCCTAGCGTGGTGGTGTTATGGCGCAAACTCCTCGTGTTTCTCCCAATTAGGAAGGCCTGTGCCCAGCAGTGGGGCGTACATAGGCTGGTGATGATTAGTTAATATCAGTTCAGACAGATTGGTCTGTTTGCAGGTTCTCAAACGCGGTGTCGCCGTCGCCGACCCGTAAGTACACGACGCGGCGCAGCCTGTCGCCGCAGACCATCCGCGCGTCGAGCTTCAGCCCCGTGAGCCGGCCCGCGCTCATCTGCGGCAAGCGGCGCTGCGACGAGGCCGACTCGCCGCTGTCCAAGCGCGCCTGCACCGGCCGCCTCACGCCGTCCACCCCGGGGACTCCCGGCACCCCGGACTCGGACTCCCTCGAGTGCACCTTCAGGCCAGTCTCCCCCCGCGCGCCTCGCTCAGACTCCCCCCAGCGCGACCGCAACCACAAATCCCCCAACCCCAGCTAATAGTACGCGCTCCCGAAGGACGCAGCGTCCAGGAATTTTAGTTTGAATCAGCACTTTCTCTAGAGCCGAGACCGTTCGTGCCGTCTCATTAAAAAAACATTGCGTGTATCGAAGGCATTCGTCGTCGGCGCGGTTTTGGAGCGTTCGAAATTCCTGGGCTATCGGTTCGTTGTCTCTCGGACCGGTTTCCGAGATCGACGTGAACCTCTGTCGTACAGCGTAGGGTTGAGCATGTTCGTTCCGACGCTAAGTAGCTTACTTCAGAATAGTGGTTCCTATTAGTGAACGAAGTAGTTTAGGAATGAACATGAGCGAGTGCCCTGTTAATAGCCAAAGCATTCAAAACTTTATTGTAAATATTTAGGTGCGTCCCCCTGTATCGGGAGTTATGTTGTATATAATTTAAAAGAGTAAGAGAATCTAGCCATAATATTCTATAGCGTGTTGGTATTCTTGATCACTCGGAGTACCTCCGTTTCGGTTTGACAGGTTATGATTTGTAACTCGGTCAATTTGACCCGCCGATTTGTTTTGTTTTATGTTTTCATCGCTTCTTGTATTTTGGTGGTGAATTTTACTGTAACTATTCTTTTAGGTGTCGTAAGCAAACTCATGATGTTGATAAAATTAGGGATAGTGACAAGTTAAAATAGACGATCAAAATTTCATTTGCCTCTAATATTTAGTAAATTTCGAATGCTCTATGTAATGGCAAGAATAACACATAGAATTATTGATATTGTAATAAATTATTATATCTGTAACTGGGACATATTAATTCCAATTAATTACTAAGATAATTTTGTCGATCATTGGGTAAGATATACCCACAACTTAGCATTATTAAAATATTGTCTTCTCTTCGGTGGTTAAGGAGTGTTATTTTTTAGTGATTGTCATCCCTCATTGTGTTCATTGTGTCACATAGAATAATTGTACCGTTATTAAATCATAATTAATAGAATAATTCAGCCTAGTTAGCTTTTCATCAATTAATTAAGTGTGTATCAGTTTAGAACCAATGCTAATTTGTAGTTCTGGCATAACAGATTTAATATACAATCTCACTGTTACCAAATGAAACAGTATTCTATTTGATAGCCAAGACTATATATACCCATCAATATTGACAATGTATATAGTAAACTATTATCCAATGTAGCCGAAGTCAAATGATTGAATAATATTTTAGCATTTATCTGCAGTAACATAAACTGATTAATTATAATGTGTGATATTTCACTTGTAAAATAAATTAATTTCGATCACGAAAACAAAGCAACTTTCGCCATGGTCGGTCCTTGGATGGGTCAATCAAATTTATAATCTTGAGCTCCTCCGTGCTTCGGAAGGCACGTTAAGCCGTTGGTCCCGGTTGTTACTGCAACCGCTTTAACCCACCAACCCGCATTGGGCCAGCGTGGTGGTGTTATGGCCCAAACTCCTCATGTGTTTCTGCCATGTAGGAAGGCCTGTGCCCAGCAGTGGGACGTATATAGGCTGGTGATGATGAAAATAAATTAAATATTACATTTAATTTATTGAAATTTACTTGCGAAAAAAGACGATTGTTTTATCAAATTAATTATTAAATGAAACTATTACCGAAAATTTTCAATCAATTGAATTTCATCAAAATGTTTAGTTTCATAATTACCTCAAATTTCCATGAGCTGTTGCGATTTGCATTTTTATGTTATTGTATATTTTTTGTACTACGTGCAATGTATTGTTTTAGTACGTGAGTTGTTAGCTAAATGTGGTGTTCGACCAACGATGGAACAATTCTTGATCTTTTTTACATCTAGATTTTTTGTATTTACCGTTTGAAATGAGATTGTACTTTACAATAATATGGGTGGTTTTGAAATAAAACCAATTTACCGGATTTAACTCGCGTTTAATTAGATGTTACATTATTATTATTCACCCGACGTTTCGATTACTTTACAGCGATCGTGGTCACGGGAAGACTGAAGATGTCAGTTGTCTTTGATAAGTTTTAAGTTAACTACCGTCACTTTGTGTTATATTTTGAGCGGTCCGAATTACGCATACGGAGCTCACGGTGTCAGTTTTTTGGGCAGTGTGAGGACGGGCTTGGGACTTTATTATTCGAATGATGGGATCCCAAGCTGGTGGTACACTCCAACCATCTTCTCTATTGAAATTAGGATGTTTTTTGATTTCAATAGCCTCACGTAACATTCTAGGAATGAAACGGTGTTCTTTGGCGAGGATCTGGGGCTTTTCAAATCTGATATAGTGATTGGGTCCGTCAAGAGCGTGTTCACACACTGCAGACTTCGTTTCACGCCTGTGTTTTACGTCAGCTATATGTTCTTTTACCCGGGTGCCTATGCTTCTCTTTGTTTGACCTATGTATGAGAGGCCGCAGTCACAATCTAACTTGTATATGCCTGCATCTTGTAAGGGGATATTGCACTTGACAGGTGGTAGGAATTGGTTAATCTTCTTCGGCGGCTTGAAATAAGTTTTAATTGAAGCACGCTTCAAGATGTTGCCAATCTTGTCAGTGACACCTTTCACATATGGTAGTACAGCAGGTTGACGTTCGACTGTGACAAGTTTCGCTCGGCTTCTATGACTTTGGCGTGGTATTTGCAGTTTGTTGTCCCGCAATACATGCTTGACATGCTGTAGCTCAGCTGTCAGGTGTTGGTTGTCACAGAAAACACAAAGAAAAACTAAAAACAATGAAAACATGAAAAACATGATGTGAAATATAACACAAAGTGACGGTAGTTAACTTAAAACTTATCAAAGACAACTGACATCTTCAGTCTTCCCGTGAACACGATCGCTGTAAAGTAATCGAAACGTCGGGTGAATAATAATAATGTAACATCTAATTAAACGCGAGTTAAATCCGGTAAATTGGTTTTATTTCAAATGTGTAGCGCTCGCAAAAATGTAAGACAATACTATGGGTGGTTTTCCTATAATCCTACACTAAGATTTTGGACATAGATTCTGTTCGCCGACGAAAATTATTCATCTCATTATTAAGTACACTTATCAAGACCAAGATATATAAACTTTAGCAGGAGCCACTCTTATTGCAAAGGCATTAAGGTACACGAGATGCCAAAAGGGTACCTATACACGTTTTTGCACATGACTGTATCTATATTCATCAGACATTGGGAAGGGGTAAGTAACAAGAGAAATGAACCAAATATCAAGAATAAAATAGTTATTTTTCTTGACACATGAAATTTGGTTTCTAAGATACCACGCTCGCATAGAGAAATTAGATTGTATAACCTATTTGTAAATATCGTTTGCAATAACAAGTTTTCTGTAGGTTGGTTATATTATAATCTTTGAATTTTAGGATGTTGAAACTAGCATTTATAATAGGGCAGGAAACCAAAGTAATTACCAGCATTAATGTAATTATTATCAAGGATGATATATGTTATTATCAAGTGAAGGAGAATCCTAGCGTTGGTCGGACACTACCACATAATCCCACTAGACACGTGTACCTATAGAAATGTAAGTAGGTGGGTACGTTTTGTATCTTTATAAGGTTAGTTTGGGAGTTTATGATTGACTTCTGGACAAAGTTTTCAAGTGTGATTAAATCACAATATGAATTCATTTAGTTTGTTTTCTTTTCTGTTTTTGATCGAAATAGAACGACCAAGCGTACACCGTGCCGCCTAAATATGATATTCAAGATCAAAGGTCATGAAAACGGCTTTTCGGGGAATATTCCTGTTTCTCTATAGCTCTAATAATGACCCTAATTCTGTTCTGTTCTAATCTATCTCTTTCTCTCAATATGAATACGAAAAAGATCACTGTCATATAATTTGCCATTTAGAAACATGCATTCAATTTTCGACCTTATTGAACGTGATAAAATGCAGTTTTTGAGGCACCTCCGTACATGCCGTTTAAAATTGTCTATGGTTCCTTTGAAATCTGTCTAAATTTAGATTACATCTCTAAACACATTCTTGCTATCTCTTATTACATATTGCGAAAAAGAGATACTGTATTTAAATTTAAACTTAGAATGTGCCTCCAGAATTAGGCCCAATGATAACATCTATTATAATTTTAAACTGAATAATCGCAAAAATAACGATTTTTGTAAAATTTGCCTTGAATAACTTAGGATGCAGAAACAAGATATGAGACTTGATACACCTTTCTAAAACACCAAACTGAAAGTGTAAATATACGAGTTTCCAACGTCTCTCATTCCCAGGTTGAGCCCTTCGGCTGAAATGAGTGGACTATAAGTACTTGTCTCAATAAGGTAATCCTATCAAGTAAAATCTTCGTACACGTCGAGAGATCAATGATATTCTGAAAAGGACAATTCCCAAAACGTTCACTTCTCAAAACATCCACCTAATAACTCATTGGTCCTTTTCTTGTAAAGAATCGACGTCGACTCAAGGAAAATGTGCGTGCGATTTTTAAAAACAATTTATTTTGGTAAATTTTATTCATTGCGATTTTTAAGTAAAACAAAATGATTACAAGTACTGCAGTAAAAGTAATTTAAGTTTATTTACAAATATGTGTTTCGAGGAGCTCGGTGGCGTAGTGGTTTGAGCGCTCTGGTTTCGATTACGAAAACAAAGCAACTTTCGCCATGGTTGGTCCCTGGATGGGTCAATCAAATTTATAATCTCGAGCTCCTCCGTGCTTCGGAAGGCACGTTAAGCCGTTGGTCCCGGTTGTTACTGCAACCGCTTTAACCCACCAACCCGCATTGGGCCAGCGTGGTGGTGTTATGGCCCAAACTCCTCATGTGTTTCTGTCATGTAGGAAGGCCTGTGCCCAGCAGTGGGACGTATATAGGCTGGTGATGACAAATATGTATAGTCAACAGCACATCAACCGTAACAACTTCACCTTGAGACCGCCGCCATTATTGCGTTCGTAATAGAGGCGTCTGAAGTTAATTTCTTTTTATACAAATAATTATTTGCATCTTTATCTTTTTGTTGAAAGTTGTCCTTTTGCGAAGTGATCCTTACGAGTCAAAAAGAATAGTGTATAGACGGCAACAAACATTTAAAATTACATCCATGTTTTACATGTCTGAGATTTATCTTATCATGGGACCCTGACCACGTGAAACGGTTGACTTAAATTTTAAGCCTCCTTGCTTTAGTAGTGAAAAATAATATTGTTGTTTACTTTGCGTCACAGTCAAACAGGTAGGTATTGGAAGCTATCTGATACCTCGTCGGAGATTTGAAGGATGTGAGGGACGCAGTGTGGGATCTAATTGATAACTAAATAAGAGATAACATACAAACCAAAATCACTTTTATTTACAAGTCAGTTTTACATTAACCTTGTATATTGTGACAAATGATATCAAGAAAAAACAGTTTTAAAAGTGAAATTAATCTAAAACTTACCATTAATGAACAACATTATTATAACATTCCAATATTTTGTACTCTTTAAAATGTGATAAATTACAAAACATAAGACAATGATGCGAATAATCTCACAATAATTACTATGTAAATTAATTATTAAAAATTACAAAATCCATTAATAATAATAATTATAATTAAAAGAG
Organism: Nymphula nitidulata; assembly: GCA_947347705.1. Taxonomy (NCBI): domain Eukaryota; kingdom Metazoa; phylum Arthropoda; class Insecta; order Lepidoptera; family Crambidae; genus Nymphula; species Nymphula nitidulata. Next base: position 2,714,165 of record OX374618.1, read on the forward strand.
TGCTAGCAAAGCTTGCCAAGTACAATACATATTATATGTATATAAAAAGGATACAATTGTTACATCCGGTTCAAGCAGATGCTACTTATAATTACGTCCAAAGAGCTATCATACAAATACTTCATGACACAATATAAAATGTATTGATACAAAGTGATTATTGTAAACTTTGAAACATTTATTGCATACCGATTCGCGTGTTATTGGTAGCCCCACCGAACAGGAAGCAAATCCCTGTTAGAACTTAACAATTCTATAAATACGAAGCTAACGGTCAAAATTTTACAAGAAAATTATATTGTGAAATGCACAAAAATCCGTTTCACTTTACAGTACAAATATTACCTATAATTCGCTATAGGAAGACACGTATCTAATTATAATTTATTGACTATAGCAAGGCGATAAGCTATATTGGAATGTGAGTTATGGATTTTATTTGGCAAAGTTCTATTGAAACATTTTTGGAAGTGACAATAAGATTTTGGTTTTATTTTGTCAACAAAACTAGATATAAATTACGAGGAAACTTAGTTTCACTGAGTTTAAACTCCATCAATAGGATATTTGTATCATACTACACTGGGATACTGCATTAGGCTAATCAGAGCAAGCGAGGGGAACTAAGCAACAAACATGCCAGCATTCCTCATTATTAAGTTCAATTATATCAGTCTTCATAAAATTTAGAAAACTTTTTAAATATATTTGCAAAAATAGCAAATATTCATATTTAAATTTAACAATATCCATTTACACTGTCCGCATACAAAAATTTGTGATTACTAAACCTCAATTGATCTATTTATGTCTAACTCAGCGGCAGTGATAAGTTCTACATGAGTCTAGTGTTCACGCACATACACACAACTGTATACACATAAAACATCCTTAAACTATAGCATGAGAGCCAAGTGGCACCTTACATTAATTTGATATTTCACTAATTTTATAAATGCTATGCTTGATTCCAATTGGCAGCTCGTTTGATAATGCTAATCTCAAACATTAAGCTATAATTTGCGTCTCCTACATAGCCAATGTTGCGTCCTTTCGCCGATTTTTATCATGAATCTTTGAATTGTTTGTCATACAAAAAAAACAACAGGTTAAAGTATTTGGACCCACCTTAGTAAAGTTTTTACAGCATGTAAAGTGCCACATGGCATATCTCAGCTGGATAGCACCGAGTCTTCAATTAGAGGCACCTTGGCTACTTCAAAGAATATTGTGTGGGAATACTTGTTCCGTACTGTGCTGATGGCTGATTTAGGCTTCTTGTGGAGGGCCGCGTTCTGCTCCAGGGCGATAGGCAGGATCTCTTGTAATGTGTATCCTGAAAAGAGATGTTTGTAAGCTGTCTGTCTGATTCTAAAGTTTTCGGTGCGATGGGCAGTGAAGACACAACAAATTGTAATTAGACAAAGGTGTATGAGGAGCAGGTAAACTTCTTTAGGAATGTCAAAGAGTAAGTTTGGACTAGGGTAGAGCTATTAAGCTTAGTATGACTCTTCGATTTAAGGTTGAGGTTGTGATGTATTTTTTTAGGCCAATCTGCAATCAGTCCCAGAACTGTACGCAGTACGCAGGTCTGTAGTAACTCACTACAGACACCAGTGGGAGATGTTAACCTCTATCTGCCAAAAACAACTAACCTCATTTTTCAAAATGGGTCCCATACATTCATATTCTTAGGATTGTTTTATAGACAAGGAGTTTGTTGTCAACCGAAATTTTGGAGTTGCGAGCTATCAGCCAGTAGAGGACGTGATATGATAATTTATTATAATCTTTACTTTCGCCATAAGAACCACTTGATGATGATGAAAAAAAATGAACAGGTAAACTATATGTGGCTTTGAGTGAAAGTAGAAATTATATAAAAAAAGGCAAGACGGTATTTTCTTTTCTTAATAAAATAAATCTGTATTACAAGCTATGTGATGAGTGCGCCTCGCCTCTAAATCCTATGTTGAAGTAAAAATGTGAAATATTCGCGAGGTAGCCTCTTAAAGCATTGTATTACAATTCCCATCTTGCAAAAAGTCTGCTGGAGAAGTACTTATACGCAGTGCGCGATTTGTCGTCGAAATTGGTGGTATGAAGGGAGCGCGGCGGGGGAACGCTCCGCTGGCGTATGCTATTGGTTTTTTAACGTTTCGTTAGATTCCAAAATTCATTAACTTTCTCGGTAGTTCAACTTTTGGAACCCGTGTAAATTCAGACATGACCGACAGACAGAGATTATGACGTTAGTTAATATATTTTTTGTGATAGTTGTAAGAATGTTTTTTTTTGACGTTTCAAAGATGCTTCTTTGTTGCCTATTTAAATAAAATATTTTGTCTTTCTTTCTTTCTTTCGTTAGCTCCCAAACTACAGACATGCACAAAAGTTTCATTGCACGATTGTATTATGTAGGTTTTTTAAAAAAATGTTTATTGTTTTATGAAGTAAGAAGCTGATAGTGGGAGTGTAGATATTTTAATACCAGCCTATTCCCACGTAAAGTATTTAAACTGTAAAAAAATCATGTCTTCAGGCGGGGACGGAAACTGTTCACAATCAGGGCGACTGCTATATCCATCTGAGCTACCCAGAACTTGGGATAACCCTGTGAATCTATGATTCCATCCGTATTTGCGTTAGAAGCTAATTTATATCCTCACAATGTCGAATTATTCTCAATAATTTTATAATATTAACAATAAAAAATTAAGATGTCTCGCCAGCGAGTACTGCGGCACTCGTGTACGGTCGACCGCAGAAGTAGCTGAACACTTTAGTACCATGTTACAACGACTCTAGCGTCGACATAGTACGGTAGCAACTTTAAAACACGTGCATAAGGTCGGTGTGACTTGATACTAAAGTGTTCAGCTACTTCTGTGGTCGACCGTACGTTGTTATTTTTTATACTACTAAGGTGGCAATCAAGCATACCGTCCACCTGATGGTAAGTAAGCGGTTACCGTAGCCTATGGACGCTTGCAACACCAGGGGTATCACTTGCGCGTTGCCGACCCTGTAAAAACTTTTTCAAACCCTTTTTGAAGAACCCCATGTACTCGTTCGAGAAAACCTCTGCAGGGAGGTTATTCCACAACCTGAGCGTACGCGTGAGAAAGTTTCTCTAACACCGAACAGTACGAGACCATTTTAGTTGCAACGTGTGAGGATGAATTCCCTGCCGATGGCGAAACGTTGTATTACCTGTGTAGTACTGCAGCGTGGGCGTCCAGCCGCCGAGCGCCTTCATCCTGAGCGCGAGGTAGAGCGCGGCGGCGGCCATCTTGTATTACCTGTGTAGTACTGCAGCGTGGGCGTCCAGCCGCCGAGCGCCTTCATCCTGAGCGCGAGGTAGAGCGCGGCGGCGGCCATCTTGTATTACCTGTGTAGTACTGCAGCGTGGGCGTCCAGCCGCCGAGCGCCTTCATCCTGAGCGCGAGGTAGAGCGCGGCGGCGGCCATCTTGTATTACCTGTGTAGTACTGCAGCGTGGGCGTCCAGCCGCCGAGCGCCTTCATCCTGAGCGCGAGGTAGAGCGCGGCGGCGGCCATCTTGTATTACCTGTGTAGTACTGCAGCGTGGGCGTCCAGCCGCCGAGCGCCTTCATCCTGAGCGCGAGGTAGAGCGCGGCGGCGGCCATCTTGTATTACCTGTGTAGTACTGCAGCGTGGGCGTCCAGCCGCCGAGCGCCTTCATCCTGAGCGCGAGGTAGAGCGCGGCGGCGGCCATCTTGCTGTCCGCGTGGCTCACCAGCGAGTACTCAAGCAGGCCCTGCTCCAGCACGAACCGCGCTAGCGTCAGAGTCGGCATCGACACGCGCGCGCACTGAACACACACGGAAGGAACATATTAGGGACTCTGTTCAAATCCGTTGAAACATGAAAGACTCAAATAATAATAATAATATTCATACAGTCACACCTATTATCTAGCCCAAAGTTCGCATTATTAAGAGCTTGTTATGGATACTAGATAACGGGGAAATAATGATAATAATATGTACATAAATATTAGAAATATACTTAATAAACATATAAACTTCCATGACTCGTACTCATTATACAAACATTTGTTCCTACCGGGATTCGAGCCCTGGACCTCTTGACCAAGTAGCCTGTATAGCAAGGGGTACAGACCGCTCGGCCAGCCGGTCGTCCGTCGTCGTTAAATACTTGTAAGACTTAAAAATACTAATAGTCCATTGCATAGACATCTATGAAATTTGAATTGTCAAAAGCTATCAAAATCTGTATAAGAAATTCGATGATGGTACACGTAATGGATATGGCTAAGCAACTGCCGTTAACATGTATAGATATTTCCAGCTAGCTATTAACATTCAAATTTTAATTCATCAATTATTGCGCATTTATTATTCTCATACAATTATTGTGATATAATCACATAAATAAAAGTTGCTCTCTGGTTTCCCTGTTTTACAACACATTAGAAAGAATATACCAGGAGAATGTATGACATGAGACGGAAAATTTTTATCATTCCTCATGCTCGGAAAGTAGCGTTTTCTTGATCTGAGTATTGGGAGGAAAACGCTAATTCCCACCACCGGGCGGCAAAAACTCAAATAAAATTGCTTCCTGTCCTAGGGCGGGAATAAAAAATTTAAAAATAGAACTGAATTTGGTTTCGTACAATCTGTGGTACAATGAAGAAAATAAAAGTATTCGGCTGAATGGCCAGTAGGCGGTAACGCGATGTGTTCCAAATTTTAAAATACAGTTCTCAAATTGAACTAACGTTAAAATTAATTTTAAATAGGTTCTACTCATGTTAGGAGTATTTTTGTTAATAAATTTTATTAGAAAAACTATTTTTTATTTTCCTTGCATTTGAAATGAAAAGTAGAGTACACACGGCTAAAAGGAATCAAACCCTACTCGGACTTTAGCCGCCCTCACTGCGCTCGGGCGTCTAACAACCTCGTAGGGATTGATTCCTTTCCACCCTTATAAAGCAATCTACTATTTCATTACTCATGCTCGGAAAGTAGCGTTTTCTTGATCTGAGTATTGGGAGGAAAACGCTAGTTCCCACCACCGGGCGGGAAAAACTCATACTAATTACTTCCTTTCCTAGGGCGGGAATAAAAAATTTAAAAATAGAACTGAATTTGGTTACGTACAATCTGTGGTACAATGAATAAAAAAAAGAATTCGGCTGAATGGCCAGTAGGCGGTAACGCGATGTGTTTCAAATTTAAAAATACTCTTTTCCACACAAAAATTTAAATATACAGTTCTCAAATTGTACTAACGTTACAATTAATTTTAAATAGGTTCTACTCATGTTAGGAGTATTTTTATTAATAAATTTTATTAGAAAAACTATTTTTTATTTTCCTTGCATTTGAAATGAAAAGTAGAGTGCTACACACGGGTAAAAGGAATCAAACCCTACTCGGACTATAGTCTAACAACCTCGTAGGGATTGATTCCTTTCCAACCTTATAAAGTAATCTACTATAGTTTGTAATGGTCTTCAATAGTTACCTATTTCAACAAACAAAAACAATCCTCTATTATATTTTTAGAAGTCCTTGATATTTATAATGTCACTTGGAGATGATCATAGTTAGGTTCTTTTAATATTTACTAATGGGTTTGGTTATAGAATATCTTGGGGGATAAAAAGCTGTATATGAGAAGACAAATTAATATTTTTTTCTCTGTTACTTCTCTTTGGATAGCATGGCAATGTAGAGAGACTATAGTTTGTCCCTGGTAACAAAGTCGTAGATGGCTAGATTGATAGCCATATTATTGTCACGAAAATCATTTGGATTACATAGAGATTAATTATACCTACTACCTGCCTACATTTTTGTTGGTAATATTCATAATAATATGTAGAACTAAATAATAAATAACTGTCATAATTAATGTGGGTAATACATTAATTTACATGTCTTTAATTTAAAAGCGCATTTACTATACAAGTAATAAAATTAGTACGATAGAGATATCCTATTTTTCTATGCAAGTTTAACATACTAATTAGTTTATTTGAACTTAAACATACCACACAATGGTTCTGCAAAAATTACAACAAAAAGCTTGACTACAACGTAATACTTTATATGTCTTGTTGTTTTCTCTACGAATACTTAATGCTTTTGTAAATATTTTATAACTTGATATACGCAGGCGCAAAGTAGCTACAGTAAAGTGTAATGTTGGACTAGAGCAGGGGTCTGCAAACTACGGCCCGAGGGCCACATCCGGCCCGCGGACAGATTTTGTCCGGCCCGCGGAGAGCTAGCATACTTGAAAACTCCTTTTAGAGAACATATTTTTTATAGCAAATTAAATTTAGTTTACTGAAGTATTCTAATTTAATGTTGAATAATTATTAATATGACATCTACATTGATATGGTCATGGGCTAACTACTCATAACATTGTTGTAGGCTTATTGTTATTGTTTTTGTGATAAGTTGGATAAAGAAACACAGAATTTTATTGTAATGAGTAAAGATATGTATAATATGCAGAAAATTTAACTTCAGTATATAATAACTAACAAATTATTGAAATGAATCCAACTAACATTTTAAATAAGAACATAACTTATAACAAGCATACTGACATATGAAATACTAATGAGATTTATGTAATTGAGATTTTCCACTGACAATAGTTTGTAGTTGTGGACTAATTTTACTTGTACTAATTAATAAAAGAGATTTAAGATGCTCATCAGTTGATTTAGATCTGTAAACATTTTTTGTGTACTTCATTTTGGAGAAGGTCTTTTCACACAAATAAGTAGTACCAAAAACATTTGCAGCCTTTTTTAAACGTTGCGTACTTTTTCGGACTTTTTTTTTCATCAGTGGACTATTTCACTTTTTACCACCGGCAACAATGATAATATGGTTTTGGCCCTCGGAACTTACTGGAGTAATCAGTATGGCCCTAAGGCTGGAAAGTTTGGAGACCCCTGGACTAGAGGATTCCTAAAAGTTTCCGAGATTTTCGTAAGTCAATTGTTTGATTACATCGTAGGTACAAGCGGAAAAAATGGATGGATGACTTTCGTAGCATGCCTCATTTTAACTATAATATGAAGTCTATACAAAAGCTTAGCTAAAGTTCAAAAGAATACTTCGAGTTGACGTTTGGTACATGTATAAACGTAGCAGTTTTAACGTCTTTATTTTAATGGTAATACTAATGTTAATAATTTAGGCAATACTAATATGCAACTATCTATAATCACATAATATTACTATGTGCAATCTTAATACAGTCGTGCAGTTGCCCATAATGCCCAACTTCAATTTAGTAATGTCTTTTAGTACTAGACATCCAAATAAGTTAATGCTCCCAATGATGAGGACAGTAGTTTGCTCTAGAAATAGTTATTCTATAACAATCAAAGTTTATAATAAGCTGCCAAATGAAATAAAGATTATACCACTAAATCTGTTTAAAATAAGATCAAACACATGGCTTATCCAAAATTGTTTTTACAGCCTGAGTGAGTATTTTGAATTTAATTAATAGTCGACTTTGCATTTAATAATCAAGAGGACCTAATTATGGGTTACAATTCGGATTGCTTACAGTTTTGTCAAATATTATTTAGAAATTAATAATTGTAACTTTACTAAGTAATGTACTTTTAATTTTTATTAAAAATTATGTATGTACATACCACATTCTAGTGAAATAAAAGTCTTGATTCTTGAACACCCTCTTCAAGATTTGCTTGATTTATTTAATGTGTAGGTTATTTTTCAAGTGATGGGAGCAAATAAAATTGTGACAATGGGTTGTATTCAACTTAGTTCCATCGCAATGTTATGTGCAAATGAGTATATAAAGATTGTCTCACCCTCGCGTATCTCCTGAGGAACCGGTAGGAGAGCGGGATGCCGAGGTCGAAGTCAATAATGCGAAGGATGTTCATCTCCATCTTCAGCAGCTGGCTCAGCGTATACGCGCCGTCACATATGTATAGAAAGTCATCCACTAGCGGAGGGATTCGTTCCTGAAAATTGCATTATTTTTCTTTTAAAAGCAAATTGCTGCATGACTGTAGACTACTATAGTTAGGCCAGTGATTTCTCTCTCACACACATACAGACACACACACAGACAGACAGATATGGTATGTTAAATTGTTTCTTAATTTTTTATTGTTTGTATTTAAACACTTAAGTATAAGAAGCATGTTTGACCACAAGAAATAGAAATCCTTTATTGGTACTATGATTGATTTGAGTTGCTAAAATAGAAATGAAATTGCAAGTGCCATAATGCAAAATTTTATATGCCTTTTGATTCTATGTCATGTGGGGATCAAAAGACTATGCGACAATTTAAGGTACTAGTAAGGACAGAAATCGCCAATAAACTGTACATTTGCTACATTTTTTCTACAATTTGTGAATGCAGTTCAGAATATCTCAAAAAGTTAAGAATAGTCTTCTTGAACCGTTTTCCTGTAACTATAATGGTTAAGATACCTACCCTTACTGCCCCGTCTAAAAATTCAACTTTAAATATAAAGGATGGTGCTGTGAATACAACAATAATAACTAGCATTTGCATCTCCTACAAACTAACGTACGCGCGTAATAAGAGTATAAATTATCGACAGAAATACGAACTACTCGCTTTGCATTGCATCATTTTTATTAATAAAATTCATTGGCTCAACTAAAACAAATATTGGCTATAAAAATATTATACCAAACGAATTGAGAACCTCCTCTTTTTTAAAGTCGGCTAAAAACTTGCTTGTTTGTTCAGTTTTTGATTTTCTAAGAACCTTTGGTTTGAATCTCGTATTGAACATACAAACAAAAAGTCGACAGTTAAGAACTAAGACATCGTATCTACGCTTTTGGTGAATAGAAAACATTTATTGAACACACACACAGAAACAACACATACTGAAATGATACAGAATGATTTAATTAATAATAAAATTTTCTGGGCAGTGGGTTAAAAGTTTAGGAAGACACTGACAGTCCTCACACTATTTTTACTCAGTTAAAATACTGACAGTATGAAATTAAATGAAGGAATCAAAATCTGCTGCTATCTATAATTCTGCTCTACAAGTTTAAAATGGTACTAATACTTAAGAGAAGGTACTCAATACTTTATTGCCAATCATAATGTAGGATGTTAACATAATTATGAACCCTGTCCTATGCTATGAAGGTAGGTCAGTTCAATAGAAAATTTGGCATTAATGTTAATCTTAAACACAAGTATACCATAATAAATTATTATTCTTACATCAAACTTCGACGCGATGAAGAGTGCAGAGGCTCCAAGCAACTGGAGTTCCTCCTTAGTGAGGTGGTCCCTCTCTGGCTGCGTCTTGGTAGAGCGCGTGAGGAACATGTCGACCAGCTTCACAGCCAAATAAAGTGTCTCGTGGTTCAGCTCGAAGCTCTCCTGCACCTCCACCATCCAGTCTACGAGCAACGCCCGCATCCAAGATGTGATTCCGTTCATCCGTTGTAGGTAGTCGTCAATGGGGAATAGTCGCTAAAATTTAGTAGTAGCATTTTTATAGATGATAAGGGTGGCAAACAAACATACTGCAAAAATCAAGAGAAAGTATTATTTCAAAAGCATAAGACACAATATCCCTGCTACCAACATAATGCTTTCTCAATGAAATCTGGTAGTGTTATTTAGCTGCAATCTTCTGAGAAGTGGAGTGCTAGCTACCTGTCGGCCGTTCCGAACTCAACAGGAAAATACCACTGTACCCTAACTCATTTAAAATAAAGCTGAATATTGAGTGGAAATGGTTACCTTAATTGTCAATCATGCCCCCAACTCTCAATATTTGGGAAAATTTATACCAACGACAGTGACACATTTTTTTATATATGGTAACCTAGGCTACACCACAATGTAGAAGTGGCTAATACTATGTGGACAATATGTATTTTTCGGCGTTTGTAGTTCGTGTTTTTTACATGTTGTCTCATTATCGATAATGATGACTGAAAGGATTCAACCATATTTAAATTCTGACAGTGCTTTGTAAGCCGCAACTACTATGTCTCTAGACTTATAGCATAATTTAGTACCATACAAAAATAAAGTGGGAACTACAAATTGGTGTTGATATAATAAATGAATACATCATTAAAGATAACATATTGTTTTTTCCAATACTCATTTTTAAATTAATATTTATTTGTTAGAAACTGTGATTAGTTTTAACAACCTATGAAAAAAAATCTGTAATATTTAAAGGTTACAATATTTAACACTATTTCATTAGCCTTTTAGTGGATGACAACTGAGTTGCTAATAAAAATGTTGCACCACCATGCTGTGGGGTGTCTTCAATAAACCTTTGTCATATCAAGCATAAGACTTGTGACAAAAGAAACCTACCCTACATATTTAGGGTGTGAGGGCAAGCTTGACTGACTTTAAATGTTCCCAAAGCCTGTTTACTTCCTGATAACTTGAAGATTCCCCAATGGCTTGAGAATTTACAATTCAAAAGACTACTGTATTTGTTGCTGAGCAAACTTTATTTTGAAATTGTAATTTTTGTAATTTTGTTATTTACTTATTTTACTTTATTTAGAATAACAAACAATACCTTATAATAAGGCCTTAGAATCTAGTTTTTAAATTTAGAATATGTATATTTTTAAATATAAAATTACTAAGATAATAATAAGTTTTCATTAATTGAAGAAAGTATACTATAATAATAATTATAATGACTACAGTCTATACTATTAACCCATCAAGCATGAGATTCCAGACACAATTGATTTTTGTATTGTCATCGCCCACCGGTGGTATATTGCCACTTTACAGATTAATGACTTTTCTAATCTCATTGATTTACTACATAACAACTGTTATGTACTTACATAACGACTGTCAACTGCTTGAAGCAACCAAGTTGATAAACAGATTAAGACCACCCTAAGTCCATATACAATAGATGTTGCTTGAAAGTGAGACTGTTACACTTTATGTGTTGTTGTCTGTACATTATAACCCAAAGACATTATCATTAGTAAAATCATCTCCTGGGACAAGGACCGAACCGGTGACCTTTCACAATCTGGGTGACTGCTTAATTAAACTATCTGAGCTTACAAGGACTTGGACAAACCTTATGATTTTTTGTAGACCTCTTTTGTGATAAACACAAGAAGAATCTTCAAATCCAAACAAATGTTATATTTGCAAAGAAAGGCATAAAAGTAGATGATGCTAAAATATTTTGCAGGAGCATTTTTATATTCCACTATTGGGCATACAATATAAACTAAACTGATTAATTAAATTAATAGGTACTTGTTGAAAATTAAAAAAAAAAAAACAAAGTAACAATAATATATCAGACCTATAATTATTCACCTAAATGGTTTTAGAAAATGAATCAGAGAAAAATCATGGAAAATTATAATAGCTTTTTTGTACTACTTTCCTAGTTTCAAAATTTCTTTGTCTTTTTTTTAAAATAAAAATGCCAGTAAACGCTCAGATAGACGCTGGAATTTTACTGTCAATTCGAAGAGCATTGCTAAAAATACTTTTCCTCAACAAAGCCATTCTGTAAGGGATATTGCCAAGTTTGTGCATGTAGAAGTATTACAAATTGTTTAAAGTATGTAATTAAAAATAAAATTAGGAACCTCTTATTATTTACAATGTAGTTAACTATTATTGTTGGCAAAAGAAATGCTGTATGAGTAATAAACAAAATTAAATCTCACCTCTCTACTCTTCAAGTAGTTGAAAATGTCCATAGCATAATGAGAGACTTGGAATGTGTCATTCCAGTTCTCTAGGTCAAAGTCGGCAACTCCACTGGGCACCTTGTGGGGTAGCTCGGTCTCCTCATCCAGAGATTTGTTTATGGTGTCATCTAGATTCACCTTGTCTAATTTTTCACTTATAGTTTTGTACTCCTCTTTTGTAGAATCAGAAGGGCTACTGCAATATTTAATCAAGTATAGTGTCTAAGCATTTTGAATATGATTAGTTTGAGAATTCTGTTATGTTGCACAATAACAATACAAAACTTGTAAAGATAGTAGGATCCTTTAATATATATTTATATGAACAGCGTGTCATTCATAAATGTAAGGCCTAATTAATGAGAGTAGATGTCATTTGAATTTAAAATGGCAATGTTACATAAGACTAAAACTGTATAGAAAATTTTAAATTTAAAAGACCGAAATTTTATATTTGACTTTTAAAATTATTAAACAATAACATAATAGTATTTATTAAATAAGGGAATTATGTGATAACAACATTATCAAATTGGTAGCTGCCTTAGTAAGATAAAATTCAGTAATTGTTTCAATTATAGCACTGAAATCATTGACACATTTCAAACCATGGTCTCTAGAGACATATCTGGTTTAAGCATTATGCGGTCTTTTTATGCTAGTTCTACATAAAATAAAACAACTAACATATTCTCCAAAGCAGTCAAATATAGAGATGGTTCTCCAGAAATGTCACTCCTCGCAGATCTGACAGAGGTCTGGCTTTGATTTTGGTTCTCTTTTCCCAAAGGCTTTTCTTTCCTGTCAATATTCTTTAAAATGCCATTTTGTGCTCTTGTTGATATTGGCTTTGGAGGGTCCTTAGCAAAATGCTTTTGCATAGACTCAATAGCATTGGTGGCCACCCTCTGCAAAGTCTTAGCCTTGGAGGCCTTGCCATTCACTGTGGTTGGTTGTGGTTTGATGCTCTAGAATAATGATGAATAATATTAATGAATGCTTTAAAAACATAAACACTTGTCTTAATTTAAGAGTTTACATAAAAACAGTTTAAAAAAACATCTACATAATACATACTTTTGGTCTGAGATGACCATACTCGGTTTTGGAGGGAAAGTTCATTAACCCAAAAAAAAAATTTTGTTTTACCTAGATTACTTTTTGAATGTATAAACATGGTTATTTTAGAACATATTGCAAGTTTTTTTTTATATTATTACCCTCACTAAAACATGAAGATTAAACATAGTAAACAAAATTAGATAAACCTTTATTGTTGGGAGCAATTTACTCTCCACAGTGACTTTTTTCACCGCCATAACCTTGTCTTTCTCATGTGTGGCACAGGATTTGTTGATAGCATTGGTGATATCTCCAAATGCAGCTCTTTTGGCAGTCAAGTCTTTTAGGGGGCTGTCAGCTTTTCTCTTGTGTGGTAGTTTCAACCCATCTTTGTGAGATTTCAGAGAAGCCAATTGCTTACTCCTCGTCGTTATTCCGTGTGTTAGGATGCCATTCATGTTCTCATTGACGCCGATTGACTTTGATGCCAACCTTGTTGGCGCCATTGTGAAGGTACTGAAATAATTAATAATTATCACGTGTATTGAAACTATTTTCGATAGAGCCGTTTATTTTAAACAAAATGAATAAATAGTCGTAGAAAATGATGCTGTAACTACATGTAAACAACACTTTCAAAATCGTCACGTCTAACGACCAAAAATGGAGGCAAAACAAGCGAACATCTAGAGAGCGTCAAACGCTATTCAAATGATGAATAAAATTACTTACAAATTCTAGTCGGCGGCCGCCGTTTTGGAATTTCTGTTTGTTAACTCAAGAATCACGGGACAAAATTATTAAGTAAATTTGAGACAATTTTGTGTATTTTTCAATAGCGGACTGACGACTGTATTCAGAAAACCGTTGCAACTGATTTGAAATTCCATTGGTCCCGGAGTCCGCCAATAGCGAGCGGATAACGTTTCCTTTCAGTAATAACTTTTACGATTGTACTTTTCAACATTGAAAACGTACTACATTATTTTTTAAATTTCATTGAGGGCCTTCAATTTTGTTCTTTAATATTATGTAAATGAAAGTTTTTAGTGCTTTCTTAATATAATGTAGCATTTGATGATTAGTTATAAATAGTTCATAGCGTGAGTTGAAACGTGAACTGTAATACTTTCCATTTCATGTAGCTGAATTTGCGTATAGAGAAACAATATCTTAACAATCCACAAATAAACCTCATTTTCAGTTGTTTTCTATAATTATCAAGATATTTTGAAAAATAATAGATTTAGTTAATATTTTATCAAAATTAAAATAAATAAGAAAATGAAAACATAAGTTTTTAGATTATAGGTATACGTAATTCCAAACGTTAGTGTCAAAATGACGTTTAAGATTATCTGCGAAATAACTCAATTCAATTCATTCCAATCAAATCCAAAATAACCAAATAAAATCATCAAAACATTTTTTATTAGTTAACTAAAACTAAACCAATATTATTTAAAAGTGTAAGCCTTTATTCTATATCTTTTTTGTTTAAAGAGAAATCTAAAATGTTAGGAGGAATAAAACTTAAAGTGGCATATACTCATGAAAAAACTTGCTTTGCCTATATTAGTCCAAAGTACAGCACAAGTAACGAACAGGTAAATGTTTTAATTACTTTTTTGTCATTTGAAATACCAGTGGTGTACTAGAGTAACATCGTGCGCGTGGTTGGTCCATTGAAGAACAAGATTCTTTAGAAATAAATAGTGCCTTTGTACTCAACTGTTTTATGTGTTTTATTTTTCAGTCTTTTGTGTGTATATAAATAAATAAATTCCTTGTGTCAGTAGCATATTGTTCATGGTTTACTACAACTCTTACAATACACATTTGAAGAGCTCTGGCAAATTATTTGAATCAGTAATATAACATCTAAGGAAGACTCTACTTTACATAAATTAAATTAATTCCTAGCTACATTCCATCATTCATATAAATTTTCTTTTCAGACGCAAAGTGTTCAAGTACTATTTAAAGACAAGATAATACTCTTATGGGTTGTGTTCAGTAATGACATTCCAGAGGGTCAGATAGCATGTAATCCAATATTTAGTAGATTAGTGGGGTTGGAAGAAGGCTGGGAAGTGTTTGCATCACCTTATAATGATGTCAAAGTATTGGATGAATTGTATGTAGACACCGATAGTCCAGATGATCAGGAAATTCTGGTAAGCACCTAAAAAAATGTCTATTGTGATTAAATATTCACAGTATATTTTTAATCTGTCTGTGTTGTTAGTAAACATAATTGAAAAATTTAGATGTTTTATTATTGGGTATCTAATCATTCTTGATATGGATCCCTTCTTAGTTGAAAGCCTCCTCGTTTGAGCCTGAAACATATTAGTGGAAATTGTACTAAAATTAAAATATTTTAGTGGCACTTTTTGCTTAAATTATTGATATATTTAACAAATAATTGTAGCATAAGTAGAAATAAATTCTTAATACTTAGAAAGAAAGGTACACTCATGATTTTGGTTTGATTTTTAAGCAGTTGGTATTCTCCAGAAAAAGTCTGTAAAATATTTTTTTCTTTGCAGGAGCATAATGTAGAGCTCTTACAATTAAGAATTTTGGACCAGTTGAGGCTTGTTGTGACAAATCAAAAGGCTATTGTTTGGATATCCTCCTCTTTGCCTATAGTATTTAAACCTACACAAACTGGTCTGCTGGTACCTCACAGTAGAATATTTGTTAAAGTTGACGCCTTTAATAGTTTACACAATATACCTCAAAATACATCAAATGTGCCTAAAACAGAAGATAATTCATTCAGGAACATTGGGTTGATAAACAAGGGAATGCTCAAGCAATACTTGAATCCATCCGACAGGCTGGTTCTGCGAGCTTTACCTTTAGACTGTGCAGGAAAAAAGACCCTTATTCACCCATACACAGTTTTTATGCATGAAGATTTATTAGGTGATAAGTATAAACATTCAACAGTTATATTGGCTTTGATGAATAATATAGTCTCAATATTACAAGATAACAGTGATGATGACAATGAGAACAACAATAACAACCAAATAAATGATTTATGTGTAGAAATTGTTCCTGTAGATAGCATTGTTTATAGGAGTCTGTGCCATGAAGTCTATAATAAAAATATACAGACTGTACTTATCCCAAAATCATTGAATACCATAGTCAATATAGACAATGGAACTAGGATAATTTTTAATATAATTGGAGATAAAGTTGATCAGCCTGATCATGTAGATATTGTTACATATTCAGAGCAAGTGCAATCTGAAAGTGAGGTGATAGAGAAGTTTAAGAACTGTGTAATAGAAAACACACATTCTGGTAAGAAGTTCCTAATTAATGATGGCATGGTGAAGCAGAATTTACAAATTAGTAAAGGTTTTCTACAATTGAAACTAAAACCGGAGAAGCTAAAGTATACAATGCTCAATTCTGAGTCTTTTAGAGCCTGTTCAGTGGCAGCTAAATGTCTCAGTGATTGTGAACTGACACTTCCAAAACCTCATATGTCTAAGTTAGAATATGATTATAGAAATTACTGTAGAACTGTGAGGTCAGTTGAGAATTTAGTCCAGAAAGTTCTTTCATATTTATATTTCGAAATCCATAGAGAAGCAACTTTTAAAAATGTTTCAGAGATTAAGAGTAATGTCGTTGTTACTGGTAAGTGTTTCAATAGGTAATAATTGTTATCTTTCTCTGCATAGCTAATGTGTTTTGCCTGTGGTGTACCACATGGCTTGTGGGCAATAGTGGGCATGTCACACACAATAGAAAACATGTTAATTTTATCATAGTTCTTTTTCTTTTCTAAGTAGCAATGTGTTATTTTATCGCAATTTAAAACATACAATCTTTTATTGCTAATCATTGCTAATAAGTATGTTCCATACATTGAGTTATGTTATCCTTATTTTTTAAACTTATATTCCAGGGTTGAATGGCACTGGAAAGACAGCTTTTTGCTACATAGTTCAAAAAGAACTAACAGTTTGGTCCCATGTACTTCATTGTCGCTCCCTAAAAGGTCGAAAAGACATTCCAGAGATCTTGGGAAAGGCTATTCTTATGTGCCAAGAGCATAGCCCAGCAGTGCTTATATGTGATGATTTGGATTCACTTGTTCCGCCTAATGTTGAAGGGGCTTCCCCTCAAGACGTTGCCTATTACCAGAGGTGAGGTGACATTATTTTTGATGCATAATATTCATTTATCAAGAAAGAATTTATGGTGAGTAAAATAATAACATGTTTCTGTATTATAATTACAGATTGGCAGTTGTAATTAAACACTTGTTACAAACATGTTCTGGTGTTTGCGTTCTGATGACGTCATTGAGTATGAAGGGTCTGCATCCAACACTGAGTCAGTTTAATGGGAAGCCTCTGTTTACTGCGCATTTTGATATATCTGAACTACAACAGGTAAGAGTAATTTATTAAGTTTCTAAAATAAACGATACAATTCATTTATTTGTTGAAGTTAAATTGTGACTTTCATCTTTCGTAGGACGAGAGAGTAGAACTCTTAAAACATTTACTTAACAATAAAATCAGGGAGGAATTTGAGGTTGAAGATGACGATTTCATTAAACTAGCAATGGATACCGGTGGCAGTAGCACCAGAGACATTATAGATTATCTCAACAAGAAGATCTTCAAAGCTGTTAAGAAAAAAAGTAAGATACGACAAAGGAGACTTAAATAATGAGTTTTTTATTTTTGTCTTTGTTACAGTTTCTGTTTCTACATCATGTTATCCAATTTCAGAAGGCAATCCGGATGTTAAGCCTTGCTTAGTGGAAGATGTACTCAAGGACAAGGAGAAGGCGAATGCTTTCGATATTTGGGGTCCAGTTGGTGGCTTAGAGGATGTCAAGCGTGAACTAACAGAGTGCATATTCTGGCCTATAATGGTAATACTAATTAGCTAGCTTAACAACTAGACTAGTTTTCTATATTCAGTTCCCTTGGCTTTCGATAGTGGAAACGATAGATAGAACACCGTACCTAAAGACTTGTATCAAAAACTGGATACTCATTAAATTTTCATACAGTCGTATTGGTTTTACTACTCATTTCTCAGACGCACACAGATAACACTCGCAAGTCGTTGTACACACACGAAGTTTAAGCACGTCTGTGACCTGTCCCCTTATTCTCAACTGTCGAATCACGGATTCGATTTGAAAAGTTACATCCCATCTCTCTTTAACGCACTGCGATAATAGTGACAAGTATAGACTTTCTAATATTCGATTTTTTTTCCGACAGTTGAGAAAAAGGGGGCTCTGGGCGGTGCTCTCGTATCGACTAATGGGGGATGCTAACTCTGTTTATTACATATTCCATGCTTGTATTGAATATTTATGACTTAAAGCTACTTTCGTAATCATTGACAGCCATGATTGCCGATTTTCGTGCGCTAGCGCAGATTATAGAAACATCCTAATAATGAACCCTTGGTGTACAGTACCCTGCTCTGTTCCCGTCTCAGTCCTGCGGCATCTTGTTGTACGGTCCGCCGGGCACGGGGAAGTCCCACATAGGCTCGTGTCTGGCGCGACTGACCGGCATGAGTCTCATCGCCGTCAAGGGGCCGGAACTGCTCTCCAAATACATAGGTCAGAGCGAGAAGGCGGTCAGGGATATATTTGACAAGTTAGTAATTTTATTATATATTGCTTACATAAAAACCTATTTTTATTTTAAAGAAAAATTGTTGCTAAATTGATCTTATTTTTATTTTAAATTTTTTATTACTGTAATGGTTAGTTTTAATCGTTAAACCAAACATATAAAATTATTTTTATATTGTGTTCAGGGCCGACATGAAACGACCCTGTATCCTCTTCTTCGACGAGTTCGACAGTCTTGCGCCTAAGTAAGTCGTTTTGCATATTAGTTTTTGTGTACATTATGTGTAACGTATCATGAAACGACGAAAGATATGAAGGCATTAGCTGGGATTATTTTAAAGTATTCTCCTTAATCTCTGCGTCGATACGCGCTTCTGAACATTGATAATTATAGGAAAATATCGGTGATATCGATACGGATATAAATTTTGAAAGATTGTGCAAACTTTTGCAAAAATAAAAACAAAATTGC
Organism: Nymphula nitidulata; assembly: GCA_947347705.1. Classification (NCBI taxonomy): domain Eukaryota; kingdom Metazoa; phylum Arthropoda; class Insecta; order Lepidoptera; family Crambidae; genus Nymphula; species Nymphula nitidulata. Next base: position 2,733,112 of record OX374618.1, read on the forward strand.
AATGTTTTGTTAGTTTTTTAATCAGTACCTATCCTTGTGTTAAACGGCGAAGCGCTGCACGTTGCTATGAGTTTATAAAAGCGCACATTTTAAATGTAGGTTGCAAAGTAATGGAAAATAAATATTGCCATATATCGTGTATTGGGTGTATTTATGGAACCGGTGTAAATTCAGACATGACAGACAGACAGAGACTATGACGTTAGTTAATAATTATATTTTTTGTGATAGTTGTAAGAATGTGTTTTTTTTGACGATTTAAAAGTGCTTCTTTGTGGCCTATTTAAACAAAATATTTTTTCTTTCTTTCTTTCTTTATCTAGGATGTCCATTGTCCAAGGCCTTGATTCAGGTGGTGAGAATGTTGACGCACAAATAAAAAAAAACATGCACACAGTAAATGAAAAAGATCAAAAGTGGAAAACGGTATCCTATTACTGAACTCCGCTGTCCGTCCGTCTGTCACCAGGCTGTATCTCACGAACCGTGATAGTTAGACAGTTGAAATTTTCACAAATGATGTTTTTCTGTCGCTATAATAACAAATACTAATAAACAGAATAAAATAAATATTTTAAGGGGGCTCCAATACAACAAACGTGTTTCTTTTGCTTGTTTTGCTCGATATTGATAACGGCAACAGGTAGACGCTTGTTTATGGACAATGGTACGCAACCCTCCGTGCGCGAGTCCGACTCGCACTTGGTCGGTTTTTTAATGCAATGGAATGAAAGAAAGGCGAATAATTTTAATTTTAAATTTTCCCAAATGACAACAGAATTGAACTGATATCTTGATATTGAGCCATCATTACACAATCTTTTCTTTCACGTCCATTTTTCATGTGTCAACACTAAAACTCTCCTCTTGTAGACGTGGTCATGACTCGACTGGCGTGACGGACCGTGTAGTAAACCAGCTCCTGGCCAGGCTGGACGGTGCCGAGGGTGGCGCCCGGGGACCCGTCATAGCCGCTACGTCCAGGCCCGACCTCGTCGACCCGGCGTTGCTACGAGCTGGGCGCCTACAGAGGCATATCTACTGTTCATTACCTGATAAGGTAAGCCTTTGGTTAATCTCAATAACTTATGTTTTAGCTGGCTCTAATTATAAGTGTTCGTTTCATCATCACCAGCCTATATACGTCCCACTGCTGGGCACAGGCCTTCCTACATGGGAGAACCACATGAGGAGTTTGGGCCCTAACACCAACACGCTAGCCCAATGCGGGTTGGTGGGTTAAAGTGGTTGCAGGAACAAGCGGGACCAACGGCTTTCGTGCCTTCCGAAGCACGGAGGAGCTCCAGATAACAAACTTTGATTGTCCCATCCCAGGATCGACCATGGCGAAAGTTGCTTTGTTTTTCGTATCGAAACCAGAGCGCTCAAACCAATACGCCACCGAGCTCCTCAGCGTTTGTTCGTTTATTGTTAACATTTTGTTATAAAAAGCACGGCAAATGACGCAACACCACCTGAGGTGAAGCGGTAAGAAGAGTCCATATGCGAAGACAGCTAGTGCAGCTTAGACACTGCTCTAGCCGCCTCCACTTTGCTAGCCCAAAACTTTTTCACGCCTCTTTTGAAGGAACCCATGTTATAGGAAGGAGGGAATACAAATGTGCCGGCAAAGTTTTTCCTAGTTCGGGAAGTAAAACCAAGAAATGAGTTACTAACTAAATTAATTTGTGCATGATGTTGAGGTGGAGACATTGAATTGATTACTCTGAAGACCGGCACGCGTGTTCCTGAGTAGGAAGGGAGAAGGTGGGATCTCTCCATGACATAGCCGAAAGAAGGCGCTAAGCGTAGCTCTTGGCCTTCTCACATGATAATAAGTAATGATTAGGCCGAAGACAGAAGGCAGTAACACCCGGATTCCTCAACCACACAGGAAAGTGGCTATCTTACCTCCAACTGCCGGAACATAATAATGCTGTTAACATTATGTTATGGCAGACTAAGGCAAGTTTATGGTAGCTAGCAAGATGTTAGCTACCATAAACTACGCGTAGTATTGAACGAGAACTTGTCTTCTACGCTGTTAACATTTACACGCACACAGAGCAACGCGTGAGTAGTGTAAGCGTCTGTAGGCCACGTACTTGATTACCATCAGCCGGGCTTTTGGTATTGAAAAAAAACACAAGTTTTGTATGGAAACTAAACAGATTATTAATACTTTACATATAATTACAACACTCGTTATTTTGTCGAACAGCAAGGCCGTTCTGACGTCCTCAAGACCCTGGTGAAGAACATGGCGGTGGACGAGGACGTGAAACTGGACGAGGTGGCCGAGATGACCGAGGGTTTCTCTCCCGCGGACCTCAAGTCTCTGCTGGTCACCGCTCAGCTGGGGAGGCTGGAGTCGGAACTGGTAAAATAATATTATAGTATCACAACATTTTCCTATACCACTAAGGTGGCAATCAAGCATACGGCCCACCTGATGGTAAGTGGTTGCCGTAGCCTATGGACGCTTGCAACATCGGGGGTATCACTTGCGCGTTGCCGATCCTGTAAAAATCTTTTTACGGCTTTTTTTAAGAGCCCCATGCTCAACTCATGCGAGAAATTCTCTGCTGCTCTATTTAAATGTGTCCATTTCATCATCAGCAGCCTATATACGTCCCACTGCTGGGAACAGGTCTTCCTACATGGGAAAAACACATGAGGCGCTTGGAACAATGACAACCAGGACCAACGGCTTAACGTACCTTCCGCCCTATTACAAGTCTCAAATTGGACACTTTGAAATCTGCTCGTTTATTGAAATAAGGTGAAATGGTCCTTGTAATTCCAATTGGGAAGATGGTATAATATAAAACACAAATATTTGTTGCGAGGAATTGTAGTTACTGTGTCGAAATACTGGTGTAACAAATTCAATGGATTGTTTTACACCAAGTAAATATTGATATAGGTATTTCACTGTTTGTGATATTTTCTTTAATTAGGTCAGAAGCGAGGACAGGAACTTGGAGTCGGTGGTTGTACGCCAGGAAGACATCGACGCCGCCCTCGGGGAGACCAAGCCGTCGCTCTCCAAAGAACAGATACTGTTCTACAATATGATGTGAGTACTTTAATTATTTCTTCTTAACATCATTTACATGAGTCTTATTTAGATTTAGCACGAGAGTAATTGAGACTTCAAAGAACATTTTTCTTCGCAACATTTTAGGTTTGACTTAAAAAAAAAACAATTGTTTTGGTGTAAGACTAGCAACCAGCGCGTTATATTTAAAGGTCAATTTATACAACACCGCTCCGGCACTTAATGATCATTCAAATGTAGGCTTAAATTCATGCCGTCTAGCTAGATACACTTTCTTATCTTGTTGTTATTTAGTTTAAAATTTGTTTGATGAAATGTAAAAATATGTACCGTAAAGTATTTATTCATGTTTCGATAGACAGTTTTATCGGTAAAATGATAGTAATTTGAAATACTACTTCATTGAACCGTTATTCTGGTAACCAAAGGAAGTTTGGAACATTTTTTCCATGATTTATCATTTCATTATTTGATTGTATAAAACGGTAATGATTGGTTATTGCGTTAATCAAGAAATTTAGACATTAAAATTGTGGTATAGTTTTTTGTGAAATGGAATGAGTCCCATATGTATAATATGGGACTCATTCCATTTCAATATTTAATAATAGTATTTCATTATAATACTATTATTATTATAAATAGCTTATTACGTTTCGGGACGTAACCGATTTATAAGAGTAACATGGGCCTAACCTAAGTGTTACCGTTATGCGATGGGTATGGAGTTTGTATCTGTGTGTCTTCATAAATTATTATTATAAGTGTATTAAGAATATAATGTTTTTCCTCAGCTACAAAAGGTTTAGAGGCGAAAGCCTCTCTCCGGAACAAAGGCTGATGTCCAAGCAGATGCAGAAACAGAGAGTTACGCTGGCTTAACAGATAATAGTTTAATAATGGTATAAAACAGACTGCTTTATATGCTATTGCACTTTTTTACGACTTTATCTATCCAAAAGGATTAATATGTAGTTTAGGATTATTTACAATATACAGTCGCATCATAGATGTATACAGGGTGGTGACGTCAATACTACAATAAATTAAAACATGGGCTATATTAGTAATTAAAATATAATAAAACTAAAAAAATTTCACGTCCTGAGGCAGGAGTCGAACCCGCGACCTTTCGCAATCCGGGCGACTGCTCTGACCACTGAGCCACCCAGGACTTGGGATATCCCTGTGAAATTCTTCTAGTCTATCTGTATTTGCGTTTATGAGCTAACGTCCAGCCTACAATGTCGAAATGTATTTATAATAATGTTAAAATCAAAAATTAAGAATATGGGCTATATTAATTCATAGAAATGTTTTGCAACTTTCAAATGCATTTTATTTATTCGATAATATTATAACATTTCTATAAAACGATGCAGCCAATGTTCTAATTTAATAACGTACTGTCTTCACCATCTTTTATTACACTCCATGAGGACATAATCATCTAAGCTCTCAGAGCGATCAAAAATATCTGTCCCGTTTTAGAAAAGCAATTCTAACACTACAATGATAGAGTCGTATGTTGCTTGTAGCATCGGCATCACTTAAATCTTTAACAAGTGAATGGCGATTCTAATAAAGTAGTAATACGGTTGCTTTCTAAAAGATCGTAGTGATAAATAATCATCATCGACAAATGAAAGTACTGATAATTAAGCTGATTTTCCGTTCCATTTTAATATTTTTTATAAAACTAGCTAGATGACAAACAAGCTGACGTCCCACCTGGTGTTAAGTGACTACTGTCACCTGTAGAATCCTGCAATAGCAAGGAAAAGATCACCTTTGGTATTAAGTTTTTTTTACACAACTTAATGACAAACAAGCTGACGGCCCACCTGATGGTAAGCGGCTACCGCCGCCTATAGACACCTGCAATAACAAGGGAAAAGCACTTGATATTGCAGGTGCGTTGACTTCCTGAGGCCTGAGATGAAATGCCGTCCACGCCCAGTAATTACATCTTTTGTCCTCCTAGGGCCTAAATTGAAATGCCTTCCAAACCCAGTGATAACACTGGCTACCTTTCCCCTCAATCCTGAACACAGCGAGCTATTTTATGGCAGAGATAGGAAAGGCAGTGGTAGATACCCAGACGACCCTACATACCTTCCACCCAGTGAAGTTGCACCCTTTACTGATATTGTTTTCAGATGACAACCCTTATAGGAGACATGTCTCCCAACACAATGGTACCTTAATGAGCTTTGGCAACTTGCTTATTCACAATTGTCGAAAAACATCCGAATATCGGAAACTGTATACCTACCACTTTTTATAGCGGTGTGTTAAAGCGAGCCGGAATGTGAGTCCTCAAATCGAATTGTGTTCCGACAGTTAAATTACATCCTGCGATAGGTGAAATCTAACGCAAAAAGCAACCTTATTACGTTGAGACAAGGCAACTGTCATTAGTGTCGAATAAGACTAATTACATCTGCCGGAGTAAACACTTAAAAGAGATGTTTCATATCCGGCCAGGCATATGTACACCATCTCGAAAAATCTCCTGAATCCGGGAAAAATACTAATAATTCGTTTTCATGTATAGTTCACTTGTACAAAATTCAAAGTTATTCGTCAGTGCCACCATTATTCAATATGGCAATCAAACGTCAACTAAACGTCACCAAAGTTAAATAGGCGCCATTATGAATGTTTGGCTGTGTTTTTTGCCTATTTTTTTATTATAGTGTACATAGAACTGGCCGGGTCTCCATGCATTTTTGAAACAACTCCTTTGTTGATCTCGGAATTGTGGGATAATTTAGATAAAAAGTGATTTCCATAATATCCATGACGGCTCATGCAAGTATTTGTACCGTAACCCGACCTACCTTACGTACCTTATCTAAACGTTAACAAAAAGCATATTGTCTCGACTGGGACTGTCAAACGCTGTATGTCTTCAGTGTAACAAGCTCGCAGGCTATAGTAACTGCTTATACAGATGGAATGTATGGATGGATTACCACTATTTAATTACTAGAGATCAGATATTCGGATGCATATTTGCCTTAAGTTAGTTTGATGCATATTTGCTTAAAGTCAAATTCTTGCTGTTACTTTGATAAAACCACTGACTACAAAAGTTAGGAAAAGCAACCTTAAGGCCTCTGCCTCTAATCTTGCGGGCAGCGGGGCGGCGGCGGCGGCGGCGGCGCGGGAGTGGCAGGATCTAGCGGTGAGCGCCCGCGCGTCTGCGTTGTAGTGTTGTGCAATTTATTTTTGTGACGTGTCATAATGTCTTCGGACGTGCTAGAGCAAATCATTATTTCAGCAATTTTTCAGAGGACATCGATATTGAACAGCAGAGATGTGAACCATCTTCTTCATAATTTTGATAAAACTCTTCTTTTATTTTCCTTGCCCTATAGTAGGGATTCACTTCTTTTACCTACAATAAATCGAGAGTTAGGAATTTTGAATCGAAAAGATGTTGTCGCCGTTGTTAGGACATTTCGTTCGCGAATACAAACAAATATCTCGACGACACAACCACGAACACAACACTACGCCGCTATAGTGCTGCGCGACCTGCCCGCTGGTTTCGAGAACGGGTCTGCGTTGCCCGCGCCGCCGCCGCCGCCGCCGCCGCCGCCGCCGCCGCCGCCGCCGCCCCGCTGCCCGCAAGATTCGAGGCAGAGCCCTAATACATTGTAATAAGGTCACTTGTAAGAGTAAACACCTAAATTTGTCGATCTCGGAATCCGGAATATCCGATCTCTATTTATGAGATGTACAAATATTTTAAAACAGTGCAATTTATTCAATAATAAATAGTTATAAGACTTACTATGGTTTTTACCTCACGGAAAAATTGTAAACAAAGTTAAATCACTGTCAATATGATACTTTTGGGTTACCTAAGCTAAACGCCTTCAGAAAATATCCTACAATTTTACTTTCATATTTTTCATAATCAAAATATTGTTTTTTTTTTACTTTTTCTCCATGAATTCTTAAACATAGCATCGTAAGTCGTAATGCTACGTAAGAATACAGCTGGATAATCTAAATTAATATTTTTTATAGTTTTTTTTTTGGCTTGATTTTGTTTTATAAGCGGTTGTTTTTGTTTAAAAAGTCAGTAATGTAAATTCACATAATACAAAAATTTAGTTTTTTAAACAAAAGATGACTTACGAAAAGGTTTTGCGAAAATGAAAATGGTTATATAACATCTCTCTTTCATTTGTAGCTTTGTTTCCATTTATTTCCATGAGACTAAAAAATCAGACTTTTAATAATACAAATCTTTATTTTATTTAGAAATTAATAAATGTTTGTTAAAACAGAAAGATTAGTAGAAATTCATAGGGTTATCCCAAGACTCCCGAACAGTCTCCCGGATTGTGAAAGGCCACGGGGTCGGCTTCCGCCCAGACATGAACTTTTGTAACACTTTATAGCTGTGATCCGTTAGTGAGCAAAGGCTTTAAGACATATTGATGAAAAATTGTAATTATGTGATTTCTACTGTTTATGATAAAGCTGTGCTTGGCGCTGACATTGTCCAATGTAGAGAGAACAGCACCAAAAGGCTATAGCATTACGGCACGTTTTTCTGTGTCGATGTATGGAGGTATAAAAAGGTCTACGATTATCAACCGAAAAATTCTTTTCTGGTTTTATTAATACACGAGGTGAAACTATGTAATGCCTCTTTATTGAACTAAATGCAAAACAAAAATAAATGTGTAAGTACATTATACTGTGTATGCAAGGGAGGACTAAGCTCTATTGCAGATTTCTTCTAGCCAACGTGCAACATCACGGATGTGTAAGTTAAAAAGTCCATTAAGTGACACCAGTGCATTTATTTATTTTAAAATAATAATGATAAGTAATAATAAAACCTATGGGTAATATCAAACTTAACTTATTTAGTTAACTCTTTATAAAGTCTATTGCACCAAATAAAAAACAAAATAAATGAATATGATCTCTTCCAGCCAACCCGTCATGGGTGTGTGAGTCATAATGTCCATTCGCTCCATTCACAGACCAGTATATGTGTATTTTCCTTTGTTTATCTTATAAAATCCAATAAAACATTCTCATTTTCCTAAGTATTTATATATCACAAATGATATTTAAAAGTTGATATTAGCAGACCGTTACAAATACCCACTTATTGTATTTAAATATATTAATCTTAAGTAATTATAATTGGAGTCTAAGATGATCGGCTTACGGTTTCAGTATTGTGAAAGTGTAAATATACCTACTTAAAGATTTTTTACGCTAGACGCCAAAAGGTGCTTAAGTGAGTGTGTTATTGTTATTTTTATGATTGTATATTTTGTTGCTATTTTTATACTTTAATGGAATTTTATTAGAAGTTGATAAATAAATGGAATTTAAAAGTATCACTGGCGATTTTTAATTACATACACAATATCTACTTTATTACTCTTAATTATCACACATACTAATCACTGTTCCGTTCATTCATTCATCATTCATCACCAGCCTATATACGTCCCATTGCTGGACACATGCCTCCTGGTTTAGGCCATAACATCCACGCTGGCCCAATGCGGGTGTACTACAACCGGGAGCAATGGCTTATGTGCCTTCCGAAGCACGGAGGTACTTGAGAATACAAATTTTGATTGAACCACCCCTAGATCGACCTTCGCACAAGTTGCGTGGTTGCTGTCATTGATACCAGACCGCTCAAACCACTACGCCACCACCACGCTTATAATTTTCCTTTCATCTTAAGCAGGTAACATTGTTAATGCGAAAGTAACTCTGCCGTCTGTCGTTCTGTCTTTTACGTTTTCACTCCTAAACTGCTGAACCGATTTAGATGAAATTTGACATGGAGGGAGATTACATCCTGAGAAAGAACACACAAATTCCATAGGTAGGTATGGCCCCAAAAATATTTAATGATATCATATTTTAGCTGTTCTTTGGGGTCCAATCTCGATTGGGATTACGAAACTGAAGGATTAAAAGTGGGATTAATTAATACATAATTAAAATTAATTCGCAATTTAGCTTATGAGTAGGTACCTATTAGATTATTTAATTGAAAAGGGAAGCCTTATAAATATTAATGCAAATTTTAATACAACTAGATGACAATAGCAAGCTGACGGCCCACCTGGTGGTAAGTGGCTACATACCGTCGCCTGTGGACACCTGCAAATAGCAAGGAAAAAATGACTTGGTGCTGCAGGCGTTGTCATCATGAAACACCTTCCATGCCCAGTAATTACGCTGGCAAGCTATGTTTCCCTTCAATCCGAAACACAGTGAATTGTTTTACGGCCGAAATAGGAAACGTGGTGGTATCTATTTTCTCAGACGAACACACGGGCCTACCAGCTAGTTTTTGTTTTAGAATTCTTCTTGTTAATTGACAGATCGGATCGGGCCAAGGTGAGGCGTGCAATGGTCAGTTACTAAGTAATAGTGGGTATTGGCCCTAATTCTGGCGAACACATGCTAAGTTTAAATTTAAGTTCAGTCTATTTCTTTCTCTCAAAATGAAAAAGAAAAGGATGGCAGTCATATTAATTGACGTTTAGAATAGTGCGTTCAATTTTCGACCTTATTGAACGTGCTAAAATGCGTACATGCCGTCTAAAATTGTCTATTGTTTCATTGAAATCTATCTAAATTTAAGTGACAGCTCTAAATAGATTCTTGCTATCTTTTTCCTATTAGGTACTTATTGGGAGAAAGAGATATACTTTATTAAAATTTAGAATTAAAGAGTGTTCCCAGAATTAGGCCCATTGTAGGCCTATATTCAGAATACTCTTCCCAAGAATAAAACGCGATAAACGCGATTAGAAAGTTACCGGTACTTGATTGGTGTGCTAGCTAGTGTCACAACAGTACATTCCAACTGTGAATTCAACTAATACCTACCTACAACTTACCTTACACTACACCTAAATAACAAGATATCTATAATATATACCTACTTACGTTATGTTACTTCATCGAGAAGCATCATGATCGATGGCTGCATTTGATGTTCCGTTCCAAAGTTGAACCGTGATCAATTAGATGGTATCCACACTCAATCTCCTGAGTGCGCTAGATGGCGTTAATTACAGCGCCTGCCGCGCGGTAGTTAGCGCGAGGAGATAAAAGTTTGCTCATCAGAAACATTAGGCGCTTCCTACTTTGACGTTGACGTCTTTAGATTTGTAGAAGGTTTTAATTATGTTTTAATAAAATATATGGAGTTTTTGAAAGCACCATTTATTGGAAAGGGTCAAGATTTTTATTACATTTATTAATAAGAATATTGTGTCAGAATGGAAGAAATCGAGGCAAACAAATGGTGTAGGTACTTTTGTGAAAGGGATGTCCGTTGACCAGCAATATTGAAATTCATTGAAAAATAAACGACGAGGTACTTGATGCATGTTGAATAAAACCACTTTATAGGATGTAAAGCATATGTCATAAGATGTAGGTACCTATTTAGGTAATTTTTAGCGCCTGTCGTGGATATTCATTTACCTCTTTGGAGCTGCATCATGGGGACCCATCACAATATTTGCGCCAAACTCTTCATCGTTTCAGTACACTATCTGCAGTAAAAATTAAATACATCAGACGTGGCTTTATGGGTTGGACAATTGTTTTCCGTTTTAAAATGCAGTGCTAAATGGCTACACCCACTTTGACCCACTTCTCCTCCGTCTATGTCTAGATTTTAATAAAGAAATGCAATAATTTATAATTGTCTATGGATAGATTAGGTAATAAATATTATATAGGTACTCCCGGGATTACCCAGTAACTACCTATTCTACTCCGTCGCAGTATAGACCTACTAGGACATTATACGAGTAGGTATGTATCCAGTTCGAGTGTCGTAATTATTATAGATTGAGACATGCCATCGGCCATACAAAGTACCTACTGAAGTAATTCTATTTTAATTATATCTCATGAAACATAACAAGCTCTTAGATACTAGTTAGCTTATTACGCGCTTGTCAGATAAGCTTGTTTTATTGAAAAACTTAAGTCGCGTCGGCGTCGGCGGTGGCTTGATTAAGGTTAGTTTATAAGTTGCACAATAATTTAGATAGAGCGGTGATTCGCGACCGCGCACCGCGAAATTTCGCGGTTCAAAGATCTTTGGTATAATACGCAAGTACTGGAAGAGATAAAATAAGAAGGTTTTTTTTTGTTTCACCTGACTACCTCAGATATGTGTCCGAGCCCTTTTATATCTGTGAATTTATCTACGTTCATACCAGTTCACGCATTTATGCCTCTCGTACTTCCATTCCTCATACTTTGTCTTTCTTTCATTTCATACATCTCTTTTGCAACTCAAGCTATTAGATATCTGGGGATTTCTTATCTTAATTTCTTTATTCAAATAATTTACACCAACTCTTTTTTATTAGTTACATTTTCATACTTAGTGTTAGGGTAGGTACATTTCAGTCATTAGGTACAGTTTTATTTCAACATTTACATCGTAGTCAGTTATCTGTCATAATTATTTTTACACTTATTGTCTTATATTCAATTACAGTTTTGTTTCATTCTTATCTATGAAGTTAGCAGTATTACTATATTCATTATTATCTAATACATTTCTTATTCTATAACATCGTTCAGTCTTATCTACATTGCACGGTACCTACAGTTCCTTAGCGATTAGTATTACAATACATATTTATACGGTTTTTATTATTAAGTTATGCGTCTATTTCTTATTCTATGTAACATTTCTTACTTATTAACTCTATTTAGGTACATTTGTTATTTCTAGTCTGTATTTTACCTTGATAGCTTTGCTTTCCTATTTTGTACTACATAAGTGTTGTAAATATATTATCTTATCACACTTATTTTGTTTATAACATTTTATATAATTTTCCTATTATTTTATTATTTCACATTTACATATATTTTTTTTATTTATTATTTCCTATTTGCGAGGTGCTTGGTTATAGCGGTTGCAGTAACAACCGTGAACAACGGCTTGCCGTGCCTTCCGAAGCACGGACGAGCTCAAAATTATAAATTTGATTGACCCGTCCCGGAACCGACCATGGCGAAAGTTACTTTGTTTTCGTAATCAAAACCGCAGTGGTTTAAGCGCTCAACACCGAGCTCCTACCAGCGGGCGACTGCATAAGTTTATTGGTATGGTTTAAGACGTCATATTGAATTCAATCGTGTGAATGTCATACTTGCCTTCAATTAGGACATTGACTGACGTGTGAATGTCTGTAACACCCAGAATAAATAAAAATTAATGTCTGTATGTTTCAATACTCAATCATTTATTGCAACCATAATGTAGTACATAGGTGTTACACATAATTATACAGATCAGATTATGGACCCTTGTCGGGCATTGCAATGGGTAGAGCAGAGGAGAGGACGACATGTCTTTTATTTTAGTAGACATTTTTCTATTATTATTATAATTAATAAAACAATACGATATACCTATGTATGTAATTTTTAAGTATAATTTCCTACGCCTATTTCATTTGTATGATTTGAGAAAAATTAAGTTCCAAAATCCAAGCCTCATCCAGTGAACCAAGACATATCCATCGCGCTGCAAACTTTGAAGCGTTTAATAGCTTAACACGCGCTAACGAGTTGTTTAATGAATTAAAGCCGAATTTACAGACGACGCCTCGCCTATGTTGTAGGGCGGGGTGACGACGGCGGGCGCCTCATAAATTATCTACGCTAACAACTGATTAAATCACAATATGAATTAAATGTAATAACATTAACGTGTCTTAATGTAAGCCCGCGACGGCGCTACTTAAGTTTATTAGCTTATATTTTAGAAGAATTCACGAAAAATAATGAAGGCGTATTTTAATAACATACTTAATTAGCTCAGGTTCGCCCTTGCGGGAAAATCTTGAAATGTTGCTCGCATTTGTGGGATGGCTCCGCCAAGTATGTAGGTACTTCCTGAATGTACTGGACGGATCAGCATAATGCAGTCCGTATCATTGGCAATGTAGAGGTCATGAATAACCTTGAACCTCTGCATTGAAACATTGCGTCGCTTAGCGTCTTCTATCAGATATATCATGTAGAGTGCTCTGAAGAGCTTTTTTCATCCCATCTTCCGCGTGCCTTAACTTGGAGTCATCAATACACTGTCTCCATCGCAACATACCGCACAAAGAAATTTAGCAACTCGTTTCTTTGTCGTAGATCCAAAGCTTGGATTTTTTTGCCTCTGTATATAAATAAATAGTAAAGTACAGTAAAATATCAATAGAGGACAACACTAGTTTTTCTGTTATCGTTAAGCTAATGGAGAGATGTCGAAATTTTTATATTTTAACACCCGAACGAGTATATTCGTTACGTCACAGTCGTGAGGTGTTAAACGAGGATGCCCATTAATACCGCATTATACTCCATCACTGTTTGAAGCATTCGCAAGTTGTCATGAAATTCAAATAGCTATTTAGCCCCTCAATACAGTTCATTTAGTGGAAGTTCCCGCCGCGCCGTTCGTCGGCCATAGATGTTGCGTTTGAGTTTCCAAAATAATTTTAAACTTTCTTAGAGTGGAGAAGTCTTTTCCATTTAACCGGTTTTGTGACCGTTTCTATCAAATTGTCTCAGCGTTTGATTTGCTTGAAAGAAAGGAAAAAATTACAACTTTATTTGTTCATTCGCTCGCTTTCGCTTAGTTTTTATTTTATAAAATTGTGTTCCTTTATGTGGCCACTGTAGGTACTCTGCTCGAGACTTATCTGCAGACCGGGAAAGCACAACGCATATACCTACAGTGTGTTCCGAAAGTCCGAAATAAAGTTTAAGGGGGTGGTTGCGTTCCTTGTCAATCTCTGAAAGTTTGACACCTTCCAGACCACTTTTAGCCCCCGGCGAAAAAAGAGGGGTGTTTGTAAGTTTCACGTGTTTGTCTGTGTATCTGTGTGTCTGTCTGTGGCATCGTAGCGCCTAAACGAATGGACCGATTATGATTTTTCGATTTTTTTTTGTTTTGTTTGAAAGCTGACGTGATTATGATGGTTTATAGCTATAATTTATGAAGATCAGTTAAGGTGTTGATGACTATCAGCTCATTCTCTACATGATAAAAGGTATTAACTTTCACAGATCCGAATATTTGAAATTTAGTGTATTGTCATTTTGGTGACATTCCCATGACATACTAACCTTGAGCTGATCCTACCATCAAAAAGTCTGCGGAATACTTAATTCTTTAGAAACTTACAGCAGATATAGCGTGTTTGGGCTCATAAGAATAGTCTCAATGAGATGGTGTTAGATAGATAATTTATGAGGCCGGGTGTTAGTTAAAATTTTTAATTTAATAATTTGTTATTCTTCTATTAAATTTATAAAAACATTGTCCTGCTTGTGACGACCCTAAAAATGCGTACTATTGCGTATCGTACGACATACTAGAGTTATACCACACACACACACACACACACACTCAAACACAACCCACGCACATACCTACTATGATATCCTATATAGGTACAGCCAATATTACCAGACTAGATGATGATTATGGCCTTTGTCGTAATTCTATGGATTAAAATAGTCAATTCGTCATCTACATTTAATTCATAAAATTACTCTAAAGAAGAAAAATTTAATTTTACAACAAAACGAAACTTTTAAAAGGTTACTCAAATCAAAAGCTTCAAAAGTAAATGTCTCAAAAATGTCTTTGTGCGTCGACGGCGGCGCGAAGTCACAAGTGGCAGGAGGAATCAGGGCCCTTGTGTCCGAAGAAAGCGGTTTTTATTCGGCGTAAAGTAATTATTGTGTTTTTGTGAAAGAGTTTGTTAGCGGCCATTCAGAGAGGACACGGCGCCTTAGCGCAGGCACGGATTTGGATTAGGGCGGGAGGAGCTATCAAAAAATGATGGATTTTCAGAACCGCGACTCACTTTTCCGTTTTCATTTGCTTCAGTGCTATCGTAATCATATACTACTATAATATTAGTTTTAACCTAATCTCCTATTTGTCCGTGCGGTGACGGATTAAGAATACAATTCACCGCCCCATTTCTTCCCGTGGGTGTCGTAAGAGGCGACTAAGGGATTACCGAGCTACCAACTGCTCGACTGGTGGTAGGGTCTGAACACCCGTCTGGTTAGTGACCACCGTACGCATGGCGTAAAACCCGCCAAGTGACCACTTGTGGTCGCGTTCCGGGATCAGTCAGCGTACAACCAGAGCTTGGGAAGACATTGCGGCGATGGATGCGGTCAGTGACGGCTTCCGTCTAACCAGAGCCAGGTGGACTGCGTTGACCCGCCGACCAGGGAGACCCGAAGAAACGGCTGTTCCGCTGGCCGCCCGTGGTACAGTACAGGGGCCCAAGCGAACCTAACCAGTTCGCGAGGCTGCCCTATCATGCCACGCATAATCTTGGGGTGGTCCGTCGTGCCGGTTGGTGACCGGGTGGTGGGGTCCCGGCGGCCATTCCCGGGGGGGTTCGGGGGCCCTTCCGTTCGGCGGGTCAGCGCTCCTCTGCTGTCGGCTATTACCTGGGGAAACAGGCCTCACGCTTTGACCGTATATATCGCGACGACGTTCCCCCAATTCACGCCTCTCCTCCTTCATCATTTACTATGGCAGCGCTAAGAAACATTTCCGGTCGTTCAGCGGTGCACACCCCCACCACAACCACGCTGTTTGAGGTCGGGCTCACTAACATCCGTGGGCTCCATGCTAACCTCAATGCCGTCCACCAACATCTCGAGACGGCTCGACCCGAAATGCTGTTTTTGACGGAGACGCAAATACTCCGCCCGGCAGACACTAGCTACTTGGATTACCCCGGCTACGTTCTTGAAGAGTCCTTCAAAGCGAAGGCCGGGGTATGCTTGTTTGTCCGGGCGGATGTTTGCTGTCGCCGTCTGCGCTGTTTGGAGGACCCTTCCTACTCTATTCTTGGGGTGCATGTGGACCTGGGCACACATTGCCGTATCTACGTGTGCCTGTATAGATCCCACAGCGGTGACATGGAGACAACTCGACTTTTCGAACATCTTAGTCGGGTGGCAGATGTTGCGCAGGAGCAGTTTCCAACCGCGGAATTGGTGTTTTTAGGGGACTTCAATGCTCACCACGAGTCGTGGTTAAGTTCCTCTAAAACTGACCATGCTGGTAGAACTGCCCACGCTTTCGCTCTCACGCATGACCTGACCCAACTGGTAAACCAGCCCACCAGGATTCCAGACATTGTCGGTCACGCGCCCTCATTGTTGGACCTTCTTCTCCGCTCACTTCTTCTTCTGCTGACGACTCGCCCGGATGGATATCGGCTAGAGGTTCGTGCTCCTTTGGGAACATCGGATCACTGCCTGATATCCGCTGGGGTGCCACGGGCGTCGCCACCGGTACCTATGGTTGCCAAACGCCGCATCTGGCACTATGCGTCGGCAGATTGGGACGGTATGCGGGATTACTTTGCATCTGTCCCTTGGAGGCAGCGCTGTTTCAGTGAGCTGGACCCGAACGCTAGCGCTACTGCTGTTGCTGATGAGATCATGTTAGGGATGGAGTACTATATCCCTCACTCCGATCTCATCAGTAGGGGTAGGCGTAACCTCTGGTTCAACCGCGATTGTGCCTTAGCTGTTGAAAACAGACAGTCGGCATACCGCGCTTGGATCAGGGGCCGAGCTTGCGGGGATCCCAACATTGACTCACTGAAAGCAGCCTATAACAACGCCACCAAGTCCTGCAAAAGGGCCTTCATCAGAGCGGATGCCCAGCGCGTTGCACGAGTTGGCCAAGAACTTCTTACGCATCCTACGGGAAGCCGTAGCTACTGGCGTCTGGCCAAAGCCGTGCAATCCAACTTCTGTCAACCCTCGCTGCCCCCGTTGAGATGTTCTGACGGCTCGCTAGCTCACAAGCCGCAAGAGAAAGCCGATCTCTTGGTAAAACTCTTTGCTGCTCACTCCCGAATCGATGACTGCAACTTACAGCCACCAACACTCTCCCACTGTGGCCACACAATGCCCGATATTCGTATTAGGCAATGTGATGTACGTGCGGAGCTTCAGTCAATCGACGTCCGGAAAGCTAGTGGACCTGATGGCATTCCAGCGATAGTACTGAAAAACTGCGCAGCGGAGTTGTCTCCTGTCTTAACGCGGCTATACCGTCTTTCTCTCTCTTCTGGGTGTGTGCCGGAATCTTGGAGAGAGGCCAATGTGCAACCGGTCCCCAAAAAGGGAGACCGATCAGACCCAGCTAACTACCGCCCGATAGCTGTCACCTCAGTTCTTTGCAAGGTCATGGAACGGATCTTAAACCACCAGCTGATCCGATACCTAGAAGATCACTCATTAATTAATGATCGACAGTACGGGTTTCGGCCGAACCGGTCAACGGGTGATCTTCTAGCGTACTTAATGCATGTCTGGGGTGAAGCTATTGACAAACGTGGTGACTTACTGGCAGTTAGCCTTGACATTGCCAAAGCGTTCGATCGGGTGTGGCACAAGGCTCTTCTCTCCAAGCTCCCGGCATACGGTCTGCCCGCTCAGCTCTGTAACTGGATCGCCGGCTTCCTGCATGAGCGAAGAATCCGTGTCCTCGCAGATGGATGCGCTTCGCGGTTCATGTCAGTGAATGCTGGTGTACCACAAGGCTCTGTTCTATCCCCCACACTCTTTCTTCTTCATATCAATGACATGATTCCGTTAGGAAACATTCATTGCTATGCAGATGACAGTACAGTGCATGGGGGATATTACGGTCGCCCAGGGGCTGGGCGCGCTGAAACCGAGAGGGAGAGAGAGAATCTTGCCATTGAGCTCGACAGGGTGTTGAACCTCGTATCTGAATGGGGATCTAACAATCTTGTTGAGTTCAATGCTAAGAAAACACAGGTGTGAGCGTTTACAGCTAAAATGTCGCCGTTCCTTCCCCTTCCGTCTCTTCAGGGCATGACTCTTTCGGCACAGGGCTCCCTAAATTTGCTAGGCATGGAGATATGTTGCGATCTGAATTCCAGGAACTACATCGAAACCGTGATCAAAACAGCCTCACGGAAGCTCGGTGTCCTGAACAAGGTGCGTCGATTTTTCACGCCTGACCAATTATGCCTGCTCTATAAAACTCAGGTCCGGTCTTGCGTGGAATATTGCTCGCACTTGTGGGATGGCTCCGCCAAGTACCTACTCGATGCCCTGGACAGATTGCAGCGTCGTGCTGTCCGTATCATTGGCGATGTAGAGGTCACCAACAACCTTGAGCCTCTGCAATTGCGTCGAGACATTGCGTCGCTTAGCGCCTTCTATCGGCTATATCACGGAGAGTGTTCTGAGGAGATATTTGACCTTATCCCACCTTCCCCCTTCCTACTCAGGAGCACGCGAGCCGGTCTTCGGAGTCATCAATTCACTGTCTCCACCTCAACATCACGTACAAAGAAATTTAGTAGCTCTTTTCTTTGTCGAACTTCCAGAACTTGGAATTCTTTGCCAGCACATGTGTTCCCTCCTTCGTATAACATGGGTTCCTTCAAAAGAGGCGTGAAAAAGCACCTTTCGGGCCGGCAAGGTGGAGGCGGCTAGAGCAGTGTCTGAACTGCACTAGCTGTCTTCGCATATGGACTCTTCTTACCGCTTCACATCAGGTGGTGTTGAGTCATTTGTCGTGCTTTGTATAAAAAAAAAAAAAAAAAAAAATCTACCACATTTTGTTGAAGTAGGTATTTATGTAAACAAACAAAAATAAAAACCGACTTCAAAACACTAAAAGGATAAAATAATTAAATTTGAGTAGGTAGTCGGTGCTTCACTTTATATTGTTTCTGGAAACAATTTAGCAACAACTCCAAAAAATATGTTGCTAGGGGATAACTACTTACTTACTTAAAATAAATTATTTTATAATTTATAGTGTTTTGAAGTCTGTTTTTATTTTTGTTCTCTTTTTTAAAATAATAATATTGATAACTTTTAGCCGTGCTTTGTATAAAAAAAAAACCGAACTACCCAATCGATTAAAAATAAATTAATGGCAACTATTCCGCATCGAACAAAAAAACCACGTAAATCGGATTAGAATTCTCGGTGTAATGAGTGTAAATAAATTCCATCCGAAATGAGAACCTCTTCTTTTTGAAGTCGGTTATTAAAACGATAAGTTACGAAACAATAAAATAGTGTGATTTTATTAAAAAACAATTAAATGGACAATCTTGTTATATTTTATTATTTTTTCAAACCAGTATATAAATGACAAGGAAGTTCAAGAGGTTCTTAAAGGTCTTTTAGAAATAAATAAAAAAAAACACGAAGTCAAATTAGTCACATAAGTAACTGTATGTTATATGCTCTGCGTATAATTAAGCATTAGTGAACTAGCATTATAGTTTGCAAGCTTTTGTTTTGAAATTTATTCTTATAAGGAAACTTCAAAATTACCTAATGTAGAGCCCACTTAAACAAAAGTGCCTATAAGCAGCGCCGAGCCCGGCCCTGCCCTGAGCCCGGAATATTCTTGTTTTCTCGTACTTTTCTCAGCTTTTCTCGGCGTTTTCTTTCGTTTGCGCCTTAATTAGCTCATTCAGCGGCTCCCCCCACCCCTCAAATTATCTTGTTTATTGAACAGCACTTTTATATTTCGTTTTAAAAACTCGAATGGAGTATTTAGCGAGCATTTAGCGTTCTGCCGACCCTTTTTGTTAGTAAGGAGGTATTTTATTATGTAGGGTGCTGGTTCAACGCACCTCCGTGATTCAATATTTTTGGATATCATAGGTTTCTCTATACAGATTCTACTGATCCCAAAATAATGTTCAATATTTTTTCGATACGATGAAATTTAACGACAATATTATTGTATATTACCGGTTATTTTCCTGTTGTCATGTTACCGACGTATAAAGCGGTATATAGTGTGTTTTGAATTTAGGGCTTATCAGTTTTTTGGGGAAGAATTAACTAGGCTTTCATGTATAATCTACGATTTGAATACCTCATAAATATGAGAGAGATACGTGTTTTTTTTACTAGAACCGCAAATCTTATCGTTATTGCAGGTGTCTAAAGGCGGCGGTAACTGCTTACCATCAGGTAGGCCGTCAGCTTGTTTGTCGTCTAGTTGTATAAAAAAAAATCGAAGAATAATTAACGGAAACTACTACTTACTAGTTACGGAAAATGCATGGACAATCATACACCTACATACATGACATAGATTACATACATACATATATATATATATATATATATATATATATATATATATATATATATATTATGCGCGTATAGGTAGGCACTTGACCACAATCTTGACTTGACTCACTTAGAAATTTCCTATTCACTCTAGCCTTGAAGAGCTCCAAGTTGTATCGCCCGGGGAAAATAAAATATCAGGAGGCAGGGAATTCCACTCCTTTGCTGTTCGCATTATTAAAGTTCGCATTATAATGTACTTAGTAAATAACTGTGTAACTGGGGATAACTTCCGCCGACCACTTTGGTACTTACATATACATATAAAATTTTGTATATTTGCTTAAAAGCTCCAGTAGATTTTCTTATGTGTAAGTATATTTTGAAGTTCCAATAATATTACATAAGTCCATTCATGTTGAATCGATAACTTCCTTTTAAGGCGGTTGAAAGTGAATGTTTTATTTGTATGATTGTCCTCTATGCTTATATTAAACATTCATTTGATTGTGATGACAGCTTCCTAAGTGGCTCAATTTACGTCTGCAATTTTGTTTACACTATGAAACCAAACAATTCTTCTTTACCTTCATAAATAAATAGAGTTTCACGGTTTTCGTATCATTTAAGTAGATATAATCACCAACCACATCCTAGCAAAAAAAAAATGAACAACAAATAAATTGTAATTTTAATTTTTAAGAGTCTGTTAAATAAAAGTCTTTCAAAGTTATAAGAAAAGCGAAGAATGTAACACGGCATCGAAACAAGCACGTAGGGCGCTATCGTCACCTGAGCCGCCCAGACGTGACCGTAAAAGAAAAAGGGCGAACTCCGCCGCGGAAGCGCCTGATAAGCCGCCATAATGGCGCCCGCGATAACGGCCCGCCTTTCGCGCCAAACACCGCGCCTTTGTACCACTACAATACCCACACAAAGCCTGCTCCCACAATGTACCCCCGTTCGCAAACACCAATAAATTCAAGCGAGTTACGCGCTCCAAAATTTGAAAACTTTTCTTCAACCTACATAATTACCACAGATTAGAAACCTAATGAACCATGTTCTATTATTAAAATTTTAATAAAGCCAACATACACGCTCGAGCATCCTCGACCTGGCGCGTAATAAAATTTTAATTGACACGTATTAGGTTTTCGAACTAAATTACAAAGGAGGCGAGGCCCGGTTTCTTCACCTCCACAAACATTAGCGCGGGGTGGGGGCGAACGACAAATTTTTGTTTTTCACTCGCGGCCGAGACGGAGTACGCGGTTTTCTCCAGTTAGAAAGAGACAAAGGCAGGTGCACACATTGCCTTTGTTAAAGAGCAAAAATAATAGAGAGAACGGTCGTTTATCTCTTTTTATGGCGGCGGCGCTATCTCGCTGCCGACGCTATTATGGGAGACAATTTTGGCGCGAAAGAAAACTGCTTATTACTTCTTATTCTTGGCGGTGGTTTGGCAAATTTTCTCTTTTAAAACGAGACCCCGAGTTGTGAAGCTGCGATTTCATTCCACATCCGATTTTTTTGTTAGGGTTTGTTAAAATATAAAATGGTGTTTTTATATTTTTTGACAATTGTTGTAATTAACTATCATGTGATAACATTACTTATGACTCTATCGATTTTATTTAAATCTATGAGCCATTTAGACTAAACAGTTAAAAACGTAATTAAAAATACTATGTAAGTAAGTACTTATGTAAGTTTCCTTTTACGGAAAAATTCCTTACAAACTCTAATTAAGATGCGCCGACTTTTCCACACAAACTCAAGAAAGAGAGGAACATTACCGCTCACCGTCATTCTTCCGTATTCTATTTCCTCAATCGAAGAGAACAGTTGATTTTGTTGAGGTCTCAATAATCCGAATTAATTACACGGGCGCTTTTGTATCCGAGGGACAATAGCAAGAATAGGTATTACAACGGCTGAATATTCTTGATGTTTTGACTTTTTCGCAAATTTTGTAATAAAAAAAATATGTAGGCTACTGGTAGGCTAGAACACTATGGTTAGGTACTAGAATAAAGACATGTCCTGGGGTGGAATTCGAAAACAAGACATTTCACAATCCGGGTGACTGCTCTAAGCGATGAGCTTCCGAAGACTTATGGCTTAATTTAATAATATAAGCATTAGCTTACATTCGCTTAGGATTTTTAAATTATAATACATCATTCAACACCCCAATATTTCTACAAATACCGACGATTCGCACAAGTTAGGCTTTGCTTTGAAAATTTCTCTGGTAGCTATCCACAACATAGCTCTTGATGATGCTTAATTTGGGCTTGATAATTGGTGCAAGTGTAATAAGGAAGAATATATCTATTTCTTTTGTTATTTTACAAAGCTTTTTGCGATCGACTCAGAACTGTCATAATGAAATCTATTTTTATTTTATAATTTAATTTTACGGCTGCTGTTTTAAAGCCAGTCACTTTAAATGTATTTTATATCTTCTTTTATTGCCAATACATCTAGGGAGAGTTTGCAGCCAAATATATGATGACAGCCTCCATGATGAACATAAAATCCTTCCAAAAACTCCTACTTAAGTCTGTTGTACAAAGAGTAAACGGTAGAGTAGCACGGTAGAGGACTCATTCTATGAACTACTACTATCTACTAACTATACCAATGTAGACAGCGTTGGTAGAGTAGAGTACAAAAAAATCTGGTAGAGTATTCGAAGATGGTAGAGTGTTAGAGTAGCACCGTTTACTCTACACTTGTATAGCAGACTTTATTAAACAAAAGAAAAACTAAAACTACTACTAAGTACTGCTTTTTAACCGACCTCAAAAAAGAAGGAGGTTATCATCGGTTTCTCGGTCAATTGTGAACCGATTTTCGAAATTCTTTTTTTATTCGATAGAGTATACTCCCAAAATACCATTGTCACAAAGTAAGGATCTGATGATGGGATTAAAATTTCTTTATTGGAGTTGGTACTAAGCGTTAACAGAAACAATAGAAAGAGAAGCACGAACTCCAGAAAAGACATTTTTATGAATAAGTGTTTTTTTTAAATAGACAGTGTTCAACAGGTATATAATAGGTAAGCCTACATTGGCGAGCAAGAAAAACGACTCAAAGAGTAAAACGTTCTTTTCCCCTCCTTATGATTAACTTTTTTTTGTACAGTAAATAGAAAAATTAAACCAATTCGTGGTCATCACCTGTCTAAGAACCGAAAGTCCCGGGTTCGAACTTTGGTAGGAGCAGAATATGTTTGTATAACGAGTAATATTTGTTTACGAGTCATGGATATGGTTTTTAATATTTTTAAACACATTATTATCTTTACTCCCCCGTTATTGAGAATCCATAACACAAGCTCATACTCATAATTATTTGGGTTAGATAAATTCGGTTTGAGTGGAACAATATTATTATTACGACAAGTATCAAGTTCTTCGTTCCCCACTTTTCTTCAGTCCGCCCGCCATTGTATTCTTCTTACTTCTCATTTTTTATATCACTGAATTAGATCGTCCCCGCAAATGGATTAAAGCGTTAAGTATTTATTTATCGGCGCTTAATCGTAGATCGGGCCGGTTACACAAACAGACAGAGGAAATTATACGCTTTGTTGACTCGGCCCGGCCGGGGTGAGCGGTACTTTGTAGAGGCTTGTTACTTGTGAATTATTGTATTTTTATATCGGTACCTACGTAAGATTACAAGATTACAGTATACTTAGACTTTAAAGTTTTGTGGTTTCACAGTCAGTTGCACACAAAGAGTAACATATCACTTTTATAATGACGCTTATTATAATAGGGTAAGGTACCGTAAGAAACTAAATTGCAAATTCACTAAAATTATACCAAAAAACGAATAAAATATTGGTACTTTAGTGTTTTGGTAACATCAAAGGTGACAAACAGGAATATAGAATTTTGATATACTTATGTCAAATGATTTCTGTTTGTTTTTTTTTTATATTAGTAGATGACAAATAAGCTAACGGCCCTAAGATGAAATATCGTCCATGCCCAGTAATTACACTGGCTACCTTTCCCTTCAATCCGAAACACAGAGAACTGTTTCACGGCTAAAATAAGAGTGGCGGTGTTACCTACCCAGACGAACCTACATACGGGCCTACCACCTAGTACGTACTGTTTGTTTGTATGTTTGGGTATTACTCACCCATACTATGAAAATCTTGAGATGATGATAATGTTATGTAGACTTCGTAGGAGTCAAGTCAGCCCGCTCTCAAGAAACGCTCCCTCAATGAGTTCCTCATTTGGCTGAGTGCTTTGTAAAATGTAAATATGGACATCCACCATTTTACCTAGTCTAACATCATGGTTAACTGAAAACTTTGCTTTCTATAAAATTTTAATAATTTATCTCAAGTCTTAATTCACCTTTATCACGAATTGCTTTAGAATTACATTAAAATCTCTACATTCACCTGTATTTGATTCGCAACAAATACTAACCTGTAATTTGTAATAGACTTTAAGTGAAGTCTCAACAAATAGCAACAATACATGCAAATTAAAAAAGCCCCTAGCCCGGCGGGTAAGTAACCGCTTTCACCTCCTTTAATTTTCTTTCTTGCCCGCCATCTTGTTAACTCGCTCAAGTGTCATTAGTGTCAAGATGTTTGCCGCCAATTTGTCAGATAATCAACTTTTTAATTCCATTAGCGTTGATTTTATTTGATGTCTGCCTTATTCGGCTGTTAAATTCTGAAGTAATAATAGGTCTGGCGGTTGACTTGTGCTCGGCGCTAGACTTAATTGTTATGTAGGCACTGTAAACAGCTGTCGCCTAATATTTATCATAAAAGCATCGCAGTACGCAGTACGGTTGCCTGGTCAAATAGAGAAAGGGTTTGTTAATTACGGCTCACTTTAATATGACGTTCCTACGAATGTATAGTAGACAGCAAATTACGTGTAACAGTTTGACCTTGAGACCACCCTTACTCCGTTTGTAATAGAGGCTTCTTTCGTAGTGCAACTGTCACACTTGATGTACTGTCGTCTGTACATCAAGTACAACAGTTACACTTTAAATATACAAAGCAAGTCATAGGAAGCTAGCAAGGGTGGTTTCTCTATAATAGATCCTTGACAACCAACCCAGGGATTGCGAATTGGACATTATGCGCCTAAACCTAATTACTCTCATCCCTGGGTTGGTTGTCAAGGGGTTTAGGCGCATAATGTCCAATTCGCAAAATGTCCAGCGGTCGCAACATGTCCAATTCGCATAATGTCCAGTTCGCACAAAGTCCGTAGTGCGTCAGGCAGGCACCACAAAGCGCATTAAAAAACATAATAATCCCAGCATCAAATAGAAACAAACAACTCTGATGCATGTCACAATACAAAGTATGTACATATCTACAACTCAACAAGTAAAAATTATTGCTTTTTTTTTTATACAAAGCACGACAAATGACTCAACACCCCCTGATGTGAAGCGGTAAGAAGAGTCCATATGCGAAGACAGCTAGTGCAGTTCAGACACTGCTCTAGCCGCCTCCACCTTGCCGGCCCGAAAGGTGCTTTTTCACGCCTCTTTTGAAGGAACCCATATTATAGGAAGGAGGGAGCACATGTGCTGGCAAAGAATTCCAAGTTCTGGAAGTTCGACAAAGAAAAGAGCTACTAAATTTCTTTGTACGTGATGTTGAGGTGGAGACAGTGAATTGATGACTGCGAAGACCGGCACGCGTGCTCCTGAGTAGGAAGGGGGAAGGTGGGATAAGGTCAAATAGCTCCTCAGAACACTCTCCGTGATATAGCCGATAGAAGGCGCTAAGCGACGCAATGTCTCGACGCAATTGCAGAGGCTCCAGGTTGTTGGTGACCTCTACATCGCCAACGATACGGACAGCACGACGCTGCAATCTGTCCAGGGCATCGAGAAGGTACTTGGCGGAGCCATCCCACAAGTGCGAGCAATATTCCACGCAAGACCGGACCTGAGTCTTATAGAGCAGGCATAATTGGTCAGGCGTGAAAAATCGACGCACCTTGTTCAGGACACCGAGCTTCCGTGAGGCTGTTTTGATCACGGTTTCGATGTAGCTCCTGGAATTCAGATCGCAACATATCTCCATGCCTAGCAAATTTAGGGAGCCCTGCGCCGAAAGAGTCGTGCCCTGAAGAGACGGAAGGGGAAGGAACGGCGACATTTTAGCTGTAAACGCGCACACCTGTGTTTTCTTAGCATTGAACTCAACAAGATTGTTAGATCCCCATTCAGATACGAGGTTCAACACCTTGTCGAGCTCAATAGTAAGATTCTCTCTCTCCCTCTCGGTTTCAGCGCGCCCAGCCCCTGGGCGACCGTAATATCCCCCATGCACTGTACTGTCATCTGCATAGCAATGAATGTTTCCTAACGGAATCATGTCATTGATATGAAGAAGAAAGAGTGTGGGGGATAGAACAGAGCCTTGTGGTACACCAGCATTCACTGACATGAACCGCGAAGCGTATCCATCTGCGAGGACACGAATTCTTCGCTCATGCAGGAAGCCGGCAATCCAGTTACAGAGCTGAGCGGGCAGACCGTATGCCGGGAGCTTGGAGAGAAGAGCCCTGTGCCAGACCCGATCGAACGCTTTGGCAATGTCAAGGCTAACTGCTACTGACTCACCACGTTTGTCAGCTTCACCCCAGACATGCATTAAGTACGCTAGAAGATCACCCGTTGACCGTTTCGGCCGAAACCCGTACTGTCGATCATTAATTAATGAGTGATCTTCTAGGTATCGGATCAGCTGGTGGTTTAAAATCCGTTCCATGACCTTGCAAAGAACTGAGGTGACAGCTATCGGGCGGTAGTTAGCTGGGTCTGATCGGTCTCCCTTTTTGGGGACCGGTTGCACATTGGCCTCTCTCCAAGATTCGAAATATTCTTGATATTCGAATTCTTGATATTCGAAATAAAATTTAACAGAACCTATGTATATCAAAATTATCAGGTTTCTAAGTAGATATATACAGGTTGGCACATTTAGATCGGTCAGTATGGGAAAGTCTGAAACTTTCAGACATGCGAAAATCTCTCTTCTTGGGAACCATGTCATCGATTTTAGTAATAAGAAAAACTGCATTCATGTATTTAAAAAAAAACGTGTACTGAGCTCGGGAATCGAACCCGGACTTTTAGAAAAATAAAACTAACACTATTTCTATTCTATTTAGATATCGATTGTGTAGGTCTTAAGCTGTAAACGTAACTATGAAACATGTTGTCTAAAATGAATAAAATGCATTTTTCATATCCATTAATTTATTTTAGTAAGTGTTCGAAATTACCACCATTACCACCATAGGAGGTTTATCACGTCTCTGTTCAAACCAAGACGTTCCATTTTCAAATGAGGTTTATCACGTCTTTGTATCTACATACTTATTCTAAGTAGGCTTTTACTTGTAGTATGATTAATAGAAGCAAGCAATTACAATCATAGACAGATAATATTACCGCAGATAACAATATGTAAAGCAGTGTATGTAACAAGTTGCGACACCAGCAAAGAGCTACAAACAACCATAGAGACAATTTTAAGCACCTAAACGAGTTGAATGTTGTGTTCATTTAAGACATCATGTTTCATAGTAACGTTTACTGCTAAGTTCAGTTAACCCACACAATCGATATCTAAATAAAAATAGTGTTGGTTTTATTTTTCAAAACGTCAGGGTTCGACTCCCAAGCTGAGTACACGTTTTTTTTAAATGTATGAATGCAGTTTTTCTTGTTACTAAAATCGATGACATGGTTCCTAAGAAGAGATTTTCGTATGTCTTATAGTTTCAGACTTTCCCATACTGACCGATCTAAATGTGCCACCCTGTATATTTCAAACATTCTTAATGTCAAAAATAAAATTGGGAGTAATTATGAAACAAATAAATTAACTTATATATAATTATCTGTAGATAGATAATGAATTCTATATAAAAATAAAGGTCAAATGGAAGTTTAATTATGAAAAAATATATAGATATATTAAAATTTCGATTTCTAACATAATTTTACTAGATAAGATTCAGTTATTTATGTGTACACAATATAATTTTAAACTTGTCAAGCCACAGATCCCATACTTAATTCAACCTCCGGAGGTCTTACGCAGCTTGGCATGCATATATTGTATATACCTAGGTAACTAAAATCAAATCTGTAGGGTTGTTTTTTTATCAATTTGATAGCGTTATTGTCGCGGGGGTGATACTGCGCTCTTCACGGCTTACGCGCATTTGGTTTGAGGCGGGCGGGTCGCGGTGCGGTGGAAATTTAATTTATATAAAATCAAATACGGCTCAGTCTGGAAAGGTAATATCTATTTTGATTGGTAAATAATTGTTTGAAAAAAAATTTTTTTTTATACTACTAGATGACAAACAAGCTGACGGCCCACCTGGTGGTGAGCGGTTACCGCCGCCTATAGACGCCTGCAATAACAAAGGAAAGTCACTTGATATTGTAGGTGCGTTGTCATCCTGAGGCCTAAGATGAAATGCCGTCCATGCCCAGTAATTACACTGGCTACCATTCCCTTCAATCCGAAAAACAGCGAACTGTTTCACGGCTGAAATAAGAAAGACGATGGTACCTACCCAGACAACCCTACATACGGGTCTACCACCTAGTAAAGTTACTGTTTAGACGAGACAAAATATGTCCGACTAGAATAAATTTAAGAACAGTGTAACTCAGTGTACGCTCTGCAATAGCAAGTGATTTTTTCCTAGTCATTGTTGGTGTCTATAGGCGATGTTAACTACTTATCACCAGGTGGGCCGTCAACCGGTTTGTCATCTAGTTGAAAGATGTTGAAATAAACATTGTTGAAATAAACATTTAAAAGAGATTTATTTTTATAAATATTATATAAAATAATGTATGTATTATTTCATAAAAATAATTTCTTTATTTTAATTTATTTAATAATAATATTCATACACTCACACCTATTATCTAGCCCAAAGTAAGCATCATCAAGAGCTTGTGTTATGGATACTCGATAACGGAGAAATAATGAATGTTTTTTTTAATAATATGTATAGAAATATACTAAATAAACATATAAACATCCATGTCTTGTGAACAAATGCTCGTATTCATCATACAAACATTTGCTCTCAATGGGATTCGAACCCGGGAATCCCAACAAGTCACAGACCCTTCAGCCAGCCGGTCGTCAGTTAATGCTTTAGGTAAGTACTTTTTTAAATTTATGATCAACGATTATAAATTAAGCGATCTTATTGGGCCGTTTCAATTCTAGCCATACTAATATTACGACTGGAGTGGGAAACAAGCGTATGGACCACCTGATTGTAAGTGGTTACCGTAACCTGTAGACGGTCCTAGCACCTTAGGCACCACTCACGCGCTGTCTACCCTGCATGTTGACTGCATAGCAGAAAATTTCTACACATTCCAGCTACAACGTCTCCTGGGAGTCTAACGCGGTTGAATGCCTTTTAATGCAGGAATCTCCTCCTCGAAACCTCCATCTAACTTTTAAATAAATTGGCATAAAATATTGGCATATTTATTTACTCGTAATCTGTGCTAAGAAGGGGCGTGAAGAATCGATCCAATCAGAATGAAATTTAGTATGAAACGTAAGAATCCCTATTTTATAGCGAACACTGGGAGGTTGGCTCCTCGGTCACAATTTGCTTTATGAGTTTGAATTATTCTACCTTGACGATGTCATTCATTCAAAATTTGTCGTGTATCCGTGAATTTGTGGAAGCTGAGTGAGTGTATAATATTCTATGATTTCATTAAAACAGTAAATGTTTATAAACGATTTGCTATTCAGTTATCCCCTTAATTAAGTGCACAATCTACCTATTTTTGGGTTGTGGAGCCGCTCATTATTGTCAGCTTGAGAGAGATTTATTTAATTACTTAGTAATGTAGTAAATATTGATTTCAGAGATAAGGTAAGGTGAGATAAGCTTTAGTTGTGAAACTATCGTCTTCATTAGAGCCAAGAGGACAGACTTTATCAAAGGAGCACTAATCTCGGAATTAGTATTTAGAGCCTGCCCTGCAAAGGCCGGCAGCCGGGCGTAATTTAGCCAAACCAAGCGCCCGACCTCGGCGAAATTAAATGACGCTGCACTTCCAAAGAAAATGCAATCACCGCTCGGCATATTCCCCGCTGCAAATCTCCATTTCCGTCTCACTGTACCCCGCTATTCCTTACGCTAATAAAACGTGCACCAAACGGCGATGCTGTTTCGTTGCCTGATGAACGCCAAATGACGTTATGACAGCGCACGCCGCCATTTAACGCCTATTTGGTTCCAATTTCAAATCTGCCGCGCGCCCCTGCGGTCCCGGACAGCGTGAACGAGCCATAGATAATGGGTTTTGTTTTAAAAAAGTAATTTGGAAATGCAAAAAGTTCTAAACGCGCAGTTTTAAATTAAAAATTCACCGTGTCGTCATCAAAGTAGCATACACCGCTCAGGTAAGCTTTTATCCGAATGAAATTTGGATGGACCGCAGTTTGAATGACGGTCAAATAGAAATAAAAGTACTAGCTAGGGTAGGTAAAAGGAAAATGAAAGAAATCAATAAACTCGAAACAGAGAGGGGTAAGCTCTACGTCACTAAAGATAGATCTGCTGTGTAGAGTCAGAAAAAATATTAGTGAATTTCTTTTACAATTTGCTTTTTTATTTTTATATACTGATTTATAATTTTGCGTACCTTCTTTTTCGAACTCTATTGTCTTTCACGTCGCAAGTGTTTCCGACATAGGTAAATATATAAAGTTTATATTTCAACTTTAACCACAACTTGATAAAGTCAAAACGAATTTCAACGCAGTAATCTGAAAAGGAAAATAAACTTATTTCAATCTTTCCGCGGCCAAAATACATTGTCTATGGGAGTTTTCTATTCCCGCGGCGATCGGCCGCGCGCCGATACACAAATATCCGTTGTGCCATTTTGGCGCGCTGGCGGCCGGAAACTCTAGGATATCCAGTTACGCGCGCCTTTCTGCGCGCCATGACACTTTCCAATATTTTACTCT
The DNA here is from genome assembly GCA_947347705.1 of Nymphula nitidulata. NCBI lineage: Eukaryota > Metazoa > Arthropoda > Insecta > Lepidoptera > Crambidae > Nymphula > Nymphula nitidulata. The sequence goes on from OX374618.1 coordinate 2,764,407, forward strand.
TATTTACTGCCATTATTTATGTCGGGCATTCTTCGCGGGGGAAACAGATCGTCTATATTGTGCGTTTGTTGGTTTTAGATCGGACCTTTTATTATGTTTGCGCGTTGGCGGCCAGCGAGATGGGTCGCTCCATTTGTAAATGTTTTTGTTTGCTCGTTAAGTACTTTAGATGTGATAGCGATCGACGAGAAAATTAGGATATTTTTTTAGATATAGGTATGTAATTAAGTTTGAAACAATTTTAACTTTTGTTTTCACAGGGAATGTCTGCTGTCTTAAGTAATATGTGCTGCTTACCACTGTCTAAAGAATTTAAAGACTTTCAAATTTGTCCAATATCCACTAACATTTTTGTTACTTATTATAATGAGCGCGACAAACAGTCGGCATCACATTAAGTAGTAGTCTGTGACACTTAAGCAAATTACCGTCAAAGACGCTTACCGTATTGTTCTGAGTTGAAGATAACTATTTAAGAACAAAAAATTTGCAAATCCAAATATCGCAAGGATTCATCATTTTGTTATTTATAAAACTGTTCGAGCCTAATAATCCCGAACTATTCCTTTGTGAGGAGGCCGCACAAATTCGCCTCGATCCACCGCGAGCCTCGAGGCTTGCTGGTGCCTTTTTTATTCAGACTCCGGCGGTCTTTTCGAGTGCAGAGCGCCGTGCGTCGGTCACTTTGTGGAGCGCCGCTGTAGCGTGACAGAGGACGCGATCTAGGAACACTGGAAGAGGACTGTGAATATATATATATATATATTTTTGATTTTTTTTTTTTCACATTTATAAGTGATTACCTAAGGTCAATACAAGATGGGTGACCGTCAGTACTATCGGCTTGTCTGTCTCTCAGGCTTTGGTTGAAATACATAGTGAAAGAATTATCTTCTAACTCCTAACCGTTAAGGAGTTCTATCACCAGCTCATCAACATGAGATGGTGACTAACAGAAGCAAATACTGAATAGCTTTGGAAAAAAGTAAAACATTTCATACATGCCTATAAAATTTGAGGTTTGCCCTCGATTTCCCTGGGATCCCATTATCAGATCCTGACTTGGTGACAATGGGACCACCTCAGGAGTATACTCTATCTAATAAAAAAAGAATTTTGAAAATCGGTTCACAATTGACAGAGAAATCGGTGAACATACATACAAAAAAAATACAGTCCGTTAAAAAAAATTAAAACATGGTACTTACATCATTTAAAGTATGATAAGAACTCCTCAATTAACAACGGTCTCCTAAAATTATAACGTACACTTGTATCTTTTGCTATCGTAGGATCTTGACAGTAAAACACAAGAACACGACTTGGATCCGTTCTCGATGAAAGAAAAGAAAGAAAGAAAGAAAGAAATGAAGTTTATTCAGTGCTAAAAAAAATAATAGATACAGAAAATAATAGAAACATAGACATTATTCAATGGACAATAAACATTATCGAACCGTACTTAATTTACTATAGCATCTATGTTGCACTGAAGTAGGTCGTCAGTTCAGCATATGCCAGACTATACGTCAAGCGCTGGCATAAGGATGCCAAACAAGCCAGCTCTTACAGATAAACCTTAAACATTATACAAAGTTTACAGATACAACGTAAATTCATATTAACGGAAACTTAATCTAAAAATTTAGAAGTAAATGATGAAATATTTTCAAAAACGTGCATAATCTCAAGAGAATATAGAAAAAATAATTTTATGATATGAACATCAGTCTGAACTAAGAACTAAGTAACCACGCGACAAAGAACCAAGACTACAGCATTTATCTCCCCGCCTGAACACGATCGCTGTCAAGTAATCGAAACGTCAGGTCAGGCATACAATCATAATGAATACATCAAATCATCCAATTCAACGTGAGCTAACCCCCGTAAAGCGTTTTTATTGCAAACTACACTAAAATAACCAATACAGATGAGCACCAATACAGTTAAAATCACAATGATCTCAAAGCTCTTTAATAACGTCTAACATGGCATTAAATAATATTAGACGTGGCGAGCATTGTTATACAGATGACCGCACATCATGTGTAACATTGCACTACGAAAGCCACCTCTATTACGAACGCAGTAAGGGCAGTTTCAAGGTCAAACTGTTACGCTTGATGTCCTGTCGACTGCACGTAGTGAAATTTATTTTATTTTATTTTATTTTTATTTTATTCGGTAAATCATCAGCTGATAACATATAATAGGTAAGTAGTTACTTATAGTGATAGGAAGCTAATTATAGATTTACACAAGTAGTTAACTGAACAAATGTACAGTGAGCTATACAAAATAATAAACAGTTTAGACACAAAATATAACCACCTCGCATCGCAGCAATGTAATGTAATGCAATCTATGTATAAAAATAGAAAGAAATTAATATTATTAATAATAAAATCTACACATCTATGAATAGAAGCCTGCTAATTGACTCTTTCATAGTGCTACTTAAATAACATTCGAATAAAGATCACCCCGCATCAGGATTTCTATAAAGTAAATTAATTCTTTAAGTATGTAAATCATAAAAAATACATTTTTTTTTCGCAAAAATCAGGATTTAATTCACCAATTTTCTTTATTCATTTAAGTAACACTAATGACTACACGAGTGGATATAAAAACTAATAAATGCAGACCGTAGACTCTCGCAGACTTATTGTGAATTAAATCCTGATTTTTGCGAAAAAAATTTGTTTTTTTTAAATAATTAACACACTTATAAAATTAATTTACTTCATAGAAAACCTGATACGGAGTGATCTTTAATCAAATGTTATATGTAGATTAGGTACAAAAAGGCTTAGAATTTCGATTGAGGAGTTTCATTTGTATAGTAATTATCGTAATTATTATGTATGATAAATAAAGTACAAAATCAAATAAAAAAAAATCAAAAAGTCCCAAAAATAATAATTGGGCAGTGGTCCGATGGAGTCTTGTTATGAACTGTCGGTTGTAACGGACACGACTGTCAAAAGTGCAGACGCCGCTTTTTTTCGGCCAGCTTCGAGTCCTGGACACATCCAGTAAATAAACATCTGTATAAAAACCAAATGGATACAAGTGTAGAACGAATACGAGACTTTGGAGTTATCCGATTAGGCTTTCGTATGCTTATGAGTTCTTTGTGGGGCGTTTTGTTAGTAATCGGGATGAGCGCGCTCAGCTGGAACCTCTTAGTGCTCGGCTGTGACAATCACAATGCTGATAGGCGTTCGACATTCACCGTATTATATAAAATATTATTTTTTATCAACAATAAGAGAAGCAAACAATCGAACAGCCCGCTTGGTGTTATGCGTTTCTCGTAGCCATTCCTATGGCTATGGGTAACGCGTGAGCCCTAAAGGTGCTACGAGAAGCTTCTCGTAGCACCTTAGGAACTCACGCATTACTTACCCTGTAAAAATCAATACTCTCTCTTTTATATGAGATAAGAGTTGTAGTTGTAGGCAAGCATACAACTTTCGTGATGGTAAACGGTTACCGTAGCTTATGTAACGCCTTGAAGACCTCTGGTAGCCTTTTTCGCAGCACGAATTCGAGGTTCTCACATCAGTATATTTAAAATGAAACTAATGTTGTTACATTAAAACTATATATATCTAGCCTAAATTAAGCATCGTTAAGAGTTTTTGTAAATACTAGATAGCGGAGAAATACAAATAATACGAATATAAATTATTAGAATCACAACAAATAATATCGATCATACAACCGCTAAAGTATCTATAAATATAATGATGATATTGATGTTGATCTAATGATATTTACAATATTAGTTTTAAATTGATAACCCAACAAAGAAATAAATATATTTTTAGGGGGAAGGCATGATTGGTAATAGCGTAAGGAAGAATTTTGACTCTGAACTAGTAAGGGTTTGAGCAATTCAAACTTTTCCGATAATACTGGAGCAATGAAGTGATGTTTACATAGGTAGAGCCAAAGGTACTAAAAATGTCGCGGTTTCCACAACCGCACAATAAGCTAATTACCCTCCTAAGAGCAAACAACGAACAGAAACGACAATCCACGTAGATATAACTCAATTACACGCCCACAATTCTTGATAAAAGAACCTTTATCGAGTTACGGGGCGTTTTGCACCCCGCTATTATGCGAAGAATCGTCACAAACGAAGCATTGTAGCCGACACTAGGTGCCATTGTCTGCTGTTATCGCTCGGCGTCGGTTTTTGCTGGCACTCTTCCGTTTTACAAAGAATAACTTTAATAGAGTATCGGGAAGGTAGAATACTTAACTATATATTCTATTAAAATTATTTATTTCAGAAATGATTGCGGACACGCCTAATGAATTCTTTACTAGTCGACGTGTAAACAAACAGGAAAAGTCAAGAATAAACTAAAGTAATGCTTAAGAAAAAATGGATGAACATTAAAACCTTTCTTATTTCAGCCGTGAGACAGTTGCTGTGTTTCGGATTAAAGAGAAAGGTAGCCAGTGTAATTACTGGGCATGGACGGCATTTCATCTTAGGCCCCAGGATGACAACGCACCTGCAATATCAAGTGATTTTTCCTTGTTATTGCAGGTGTCTATTGGCGGCGGTAACCGCTTACCATCAGGTGGGCCGTCAGCTTGTTTGTCATTTAGTTTATTAAAAAAAAACATTATAGCACATTAAACCTATAAATACTATAAGGACACAACTAATACCACCCCATAATTATAGATACATCTATCTAACATAGAAAGCTGTTTAGCATGGTCATCCAATATTACCGACACTTTCGACAACAGGAGTTTTCATTGATGTATACGGCCGCCCCAAAAGCACCTATTGGGCCGGCAAGGTGGAGGCGGCCTGAGCAGTGTCTGATCTGCACTAGCTGTTTTCGCATATGGACTTTTCTTACCGCTTCACACCAGGTGCTGTTGAGTCATTTGTCTTGCTTTGTATAAAAAAAAAAACAAAAAACATAAAAAAGCTTTATACTTTACATCAATAGTTAGTTTGGCTTTATTTCTTTACTAGTGGCCGCCTGCGGCTCGATGTCAGTTCTCACACCAAAAAGTAGCTTATGTCTTTTCTTAGGATGTAATGCCAAATGTCATCTAATATTTTTTTTTATATAACTAGATGACAAACAAGCTGACGGCCCACCTTTTTGATAAGCGGTGAGGGCTTAAGAGTGAAAACGTAACAGACAGACTGATAGACAGACAGAGAGTTACTTACGCATGACTTCATAATCGTATCCTTATAGGAATACCTACAGTAAGGTTTAATTTTATCCTTTAATTATAAAATTGCATCTTCCATGGCCAGGGATATGTTAGCATGAAGTAAAAACAGGATTCGAGAGCTCCAGCTGTACAAAACTGTATAAAATAAGGTAAACGATAGCTTTAATACTTTGCTTTTGCTATGAGCATCACAGAAAGCTCATTCTCTTAGGTATAAATTCAAACTGATGATAACACAATCTGCCCCTCTGCGCTAATCAATTCATTCCCGTCATTGAATGTCGACCTCGCGCCCTTACAAAATCTTATCGCGATATTTGTTCAGTTTTTATTTTCTCTATGATATACACCTAGACAAACATTGCTTTGTTGTTCTCCTCTCTACATTTTACTCTTCTGTGTAAGTGATAAAGGTCAAAATGATGTAGCTCTGTGTTTTTCTAAGAAATTGTGACGTGGTCTTTTATTCTCGAGTTGGAGCGGAAATAAGCTCCTTTGTATGACAGTATCGGATCGGATCGTCAACGCCCGTCTCAGATTATTGTGGACCTTGTGCAAATATAACTATCGGTAGTATCCAACTTTTTACCGTTTGTATTATTTTCCTTGTTTCTGTGTAAATAAGCGGGTTCAGTAACCTTTGTTGGAGTTTGAAGGATATCTCACGTGCTATTATTAATATGATAAAAATATTATTTGGTTAAAAAAGTCACTTTGGAAAAGGTTGTATTTTGTTGAATATTTTTATTATTGGGGATTTGTCTTCCATGATTTTGAATAGATTCTTCCAATATTTACTGAATCTAAATCGTGAGTTATTATTAATAACGTTACTATGCAGTTTGTTTTCCCGCAATATTGTTTACAATAACGCTTCTCATATGTTTGCCCGCTCATAAAGCATGTGCCCAGCTTGATGAATAAGGCTGGTGATGATAATTGTTTTCGATGACAGAACAGCATAGATAATCCACCTGATGGTGAATGGTCACTATCGCCATCATTTGTGCTTATTTCATATTTTTAGGTTCACCATTTACTGTTAAAGCAGTCTCGAAGAACAAAACAATGTCGTGGTTGGGAATATTTTTCACAACTTTATGGATAATTAACCGACTTCGAAAACGAGGAGGTTCTCAACCCGGTTGGTATTTATTTCTTCTATGTGGGTACATTTCTGATCCAATTTAAGTGATTCTTTTTTGTTTGATGCGGAACAGTTTGCAGTTGGTTCCGTACAAAAATATTTAAAATCAATTCGGTAGTTTGGTTTTTAAATCAAACTAATTGGAATAACTAAGTCGTCTATGTATGCAAAATTGCGAATATTCGCTTTCGAAAAGTCAAAGGACTGTTTAGTGAAACGATACGATATTAAGAAACAATATACTTATTCTGACGGTCACAAAGACCCCTAGCGGTCCTTATCTTATAAAATTATCACTAAAAATTGTGAAAAAAAGTGCTTTACTTTCTATTGTTTCTGGAAACAACTTACCACCAACTCCAAAAATATGTTTCTAGGGTAAGTACTTAAGTACCTACTTAAATGTTTTTACTTTATCCTTTTTAGTGTATTGAAGTCCTTTTTTATTATTGTTTAATGTCTTTTTCTATCTAAAAACAAACTGACCATAGTGATAAAACAAAACTTTTTCATCTACAATGGCGCGTTTCCGCGGGGTGTCATGGCGGCGGGCGGCGCGCATAATAGCAATTTTTCGAATACAGCCGCGTGAATGCGATGAATGCGAGATGTCGAGTAAACGGGCTGCGACGTGCAAATTTGACGCCTTTGTGACGCCGGCGGGCGCGCGTGATATGCATCCGATAGTGGCCGATTGTGACTGCCAGTTTGGCTATCGATGATGTCTGACTGTAGTCTATAGCCGGTGGCGGGTATTATTTTTTATTCGCTCTAGGAAGCACGGGTGATTGTATGATGAGGGATTACGGAATACTGAGATAGATTGTAAAATGGCAATAATTTATGAAACATTTTGTATGATATGCACTGAGGATTCCGATCTACTGAGATTCCCATAGGCGGTTTTGTACCAAAACACGAGATTTTTGACAAACTTTTACTAGCTAAGATATATGTACCTGTATTGTAATGATACTTTGTATTTTGGAATGAAACAAAAATTCAAATTGAAATATACTTACCTCTTTGATTATTATATGTCTATAATCAAACTTTGCATACTCACGTTCTTCTTTTGGATAAGTAAATTGTAATTTAATTTTTAAATACATTTAAAACTTAGTAATATATTTCTGTTGGTTTTAATAACTATCATAATAAAAGACAAGCTAAAGTGAGTTAGTAATAATGAAAATAATTCAAGAATAAGTAAGTTGTACAATATTATAATAACAACGTTGTGTATAATTCACGAACACTTAAATTTCCTAAAACGCAATGTCGAAAATGATTATAGTGACACATTCTTGTTGCAGTTCCCCGCACTGCAATTTCCTTCAAAAGGGCCAATGTATTTAGAGCTGTTAATTGACATATTTGACATTTCAACAGTGTTATCGACCATAGGTACCCGCAATCCGGTTCAGCTTTCAATCATGCCGATTTCTGTAGTCCGTGTAGGGTTATTTGTTTGCGCCGCCCGCCTAAAGCTAGTCCTGATGGGCGTTGAATCAGAATTAGACTATCCGGTTCATTGCGTGTTACAGTTGCTAAAAAATTAAACAGGAATTAGTTTTTAAAACCAGAATCAAACTATTGTTACAAGAATAGTGTTGTCTAAAAGATGATTCATGAATAAATAATTCTAACGGCCATCTCACGGTCGAGTGGTGAGTAGCTCTGCAAACTAAATCGGAAATCACAGGTTCGGTTCCCGGTAGTACCAGGTGTTTGTATAATGACTAAAAACATTTGCTCAAGAGCCATGGATGTCTGTATTGATTGTTGGTGTAACATTTATTTTGTATATTTCTGATATTTATTTACATAGTTAATCATATTTGCTATTTTGGGCTACTTATAGGTGCCTTATAGTTTGGATCGGATTAAAAAAGTAGGTTCAATATTATTATTCATTCTAGTAAAATAAATCTTAATAATAAAAAATTAATATATTTTTGCGCCGCCCGTCTAAAAAAGTTTTAAAAATTATAAAGTATGTGGAACGTCAATATGTGGGTATTATCAGTATAGGGAAGATGCATATTAGCAAAGGTTTTAAACTTAAAATGGTAAAAATTTATTTCACACGCGTTCTATTTTCACAATTAAATATAATATAAAAACGTACAATTAAACATAACATAAAAACTATTTATAACTAAGTATCTATAGATAAGTATATATTTCTTATTGCTTTAACTTTTTTTTTAATAATTTTAATTTCATGCATATTCCCGATAGTGACGACGATTGAAAAGAACTTAGTCTTGAGTCAATTTATAAAGAACTTTTTGATTTGATTTGTGATTAAGCTTCTAGCTGGCCGACGATTATTTGCCTTGTATCGTTGGTTTTATTTGAATGCTCCTTCATGAATATACCTAGTTGGTCGTTGGCACGAGCTCGTCAGTTCCTATCATTTCTTCACAAGCTATCAACGTAATTTGACAGTACGGTCTAGAAACGGCGGCAATGTGCGGGTAAGCGAAGTAAATTGGCTCCATGATCGGTCGGCTATTGTGACACCGTATGTCTTGCTCGGCTTGGACCCTGGATTTACATGAAATCGCTTTGTAAGCGCGGTGGCAAGGACCCTACATATGAAGTGGTGAAATGGAGACAATGTGACGTTTTATAGTTTTTAGTAATGTTTACTATAAGAGCATGCTGTAATTTATAGATAAATAGGTTAAGCTACTCTTAAAACATAAAATCAACTTTCTAATAACCGTATTTAAAGCAAATAAATTTGATTTTATTTGAGTATACATTATTTAAAATTATAAAACGTCACATTTTATAATATCGAATAATTGACGTGATGTGAGAATTATAATATAGTATACATTATTGCTGTAAAATAATTAAATAGTGTAAACTTCCGTAAGATAGATAGAGCTTATTATAAAGAACATAAGAATTAAAGTGTTGTGTGCTTGCTTTTTGTAAGGAGAGGAGAGAGGAAAACGTGTTCTTCAATAGTAATTCATTAAATACGTTAAATAAAATATAGGTATTTAATTATTGCATTTTTATTGTTTTGGCTAGTTTTAATTTTGTTAATAAAATATTTTACAAATTTTAATGATACATTTCTAAGATCGAAGCTAATTGGGAGACCGTGAGCATAATACATTATCTGCTTCTCTGTCTCTTAGTCTCTGATTAAAATACACAAAGGTGATGTTGCTATTAACTATCGTTTATTTTTTTGTATTGTTGTTGATTTCGAAGAAAGAGAACGGAACTCCCATTCCGTTCTCTACTTTCATCAGATCCAGACGAAATTCATACGGTACTGACTTGGTAGTATACTTATACAAACACAAATCTATCTATCAAAATAGATCTACTTTTAACGTAGATTTAAGCTGACTAACCTAAAAAAAAGTTTAATTTAGAACCTCGTTTTTTAAAGTTATAAAAAATGTGGTACTTTTTTTAAAACCCAATTGTTACATTTGAGCGCTGATGGAGATTTAGAGATACACAAATGCACAATTTTTACCGGGAATTCATTCCTATTTTTGTAGATAGTCTAGAAATGAATTTACAGAGTATAATTTTTAATCCATCCGTCCGTCTGTGGCCAGCGGCGGTCCAATTAGCGGCCTCAAGCGGATCCGAGCGACTCTGCTTGCTTTTATTTTTCAATTTCAACTGGTAACTGTCCTTAGAGGGAAACAGGTTCATTTCAAACAGATTTTTCTGATCTTTTTGTATTTATGAAACGTACATTTCAGTTTTTGTAAATGTAACAATGTTTTTAACTAATCTGTTTTTTATCTACCCTTGATATTGGCGCATGTAACTTCGCCGAAATATAATGTAACTCTTTACCAACTCAGGTCCGGCTTGTGTTGAATATTGTTCGCATTTGTGGAATGGCTCCGTTAAGTACCTCCTCGATGCACTGCACAGATTGTAGCATCGTTGTGATGCCCTTATCATTGGCGATGTAGAGGTCACGAACTGCCTCCAACCAATTGCGTTGAGAAATTGCGTCGCGTAGCGCCATAGAGAGACCTTCCTCTTCCCCTTTCCTACTAAGGAGCACGGGTACCAAAGAGGTGTTAAAAGGTACCTTTTGGGCCATCAATGTGGAGGCAGCTAGAACAGTGTGTTTCAAGCTGCACTAGCTATCTTCGCATAAATATGGTCTCTTCTTCTCGCTTCACATTAGGTGGTGTTGAGTCATTTACCGCGGTTGGTATAAAAAATACAATTCAATTCAATTCGTTTATTGCATTTCCACAATGAGTTATTAAAGATCTTAAATATAATATTTGTATATCATGGACCCTGTCGGGCACAGCAAATTGGAAGAGAGGAGATTATACCACAGCAAGAATTACTTGCATTTCATGAAATTTAACCTATTACTCTATTTAGTTTATAACAAATAATATCAATTTTTATAGTATTTTTATTTCATCACTATTAAATTTTATTTAAAAGTAATAATCGTATTTCTTTTATTTTAAAATATTTTATAAACTTAGTTACCTATCAATTACATTTACTTCATTTTAAATTATATACTATAATAATTTGCTACATTTTATTTGAATTTCATTTTAACTATATCTATTAATTATATTAAGCATACTTAAAGATTATATTGCTTTTATAATTTATTATTAGTATATTATTGTACAGTATAATATCATTTTTGTTTTCAGAAAATATCTTAATTTATTTATGATTTATTTACAAGGTGACTATTCGGCATCACAATTTAAATTTAATAGTTTATGTATAGCAAATTTAGTTTATTTATACTAAATTTGTTGAACATAAATAAAAATTACCTATTATTAACAAGTAGTTGACTTGTTTTATTACATAAATTAAAGGCATTGCTGTTTTATCTATTATTTTATATGTATATCATTTATTATATGTTTATATTCTTATGTCTGGAAAATAAAGAAAGTAAAGAGAAAAAAGTCTTTGTATTAATTTTACCACGACGACAGCAATTTTTGACGACCGGCTGGTCGAGTGGTCTCTACCCCTTACTACACAGGCTACTTGATCAGGGGTCCCGAGTTCGAATCCAGATAGGGGCAGATGGTCACGAGTCATGGATGTTTTTATGTTTATTTAGTATGTTTCTGATATTTTTATACATATTATTATCAATATTTCTCTGTTATCTAGTATCCATAGCATAAGCTCTTATTGATGCTTAATTTGGGCTAGATAATAGGTGTGTGTGTATGAATATTATTATTTCCAAGACCATTCTCAAGATTTAATGGCACGTGTAAATTTAATGTAAAATAATAAAAAATATTTACAGAAATAAATTGAATTTAATTATCGATTAAAAAACGATTGATAACAAATACACAGTGTTAGATAAACAGTAAACTGGTCAGATTCAACAGCGACGCAGTAAACGTGGCGGCGGGCTGCCTCCGTAATTAGGTGTCAGACGTGCTATTTGTGGGGTGGCTGTGCTTGCAGGATAGCCGGGACGCAAGGCTTAACCTTAGTTACAAAAGCTATAGTTCCTAACACTGAGGGCTATAAAAAAACATGTATGAGTAAGTAGGAGTTATTTTGTATTTTTGAATGTGTTCCATGCGTTCCTTGTTAGCTTTCTAACTAACGACTCTTACACACAATAGAAAAGCTATTAATAATAAAAGTAATAACTTTACACTGACACCGATTATCTAGCCCAACCCAAAGTAAGCATTTCTTTTGTCTGATCGATAATTATGTGGACTCTGCAGATTACTGCGTCTTTCAAAAGCTATTTTATATATAGCTTTCTCTTCTTGCAAAGTAAGTATATTAAAATAAACCGTTATTTACTTTACAGCGGGTTATAGGATTACGGCTTACGGTTAATTATAATCTAGAAGAGAATTTTCAAATTTATTAAATTATTAATATTTTGTTCGCTTATGTAAGTAAAAATACCTTAGGATAGTTAATAAGCTACTACGATTCTTTGCCTTAATTAACGTCTTAATATTCCATTTGAAAGTATCTAGCTTGTCTGAAGTAGGTATACTTTTGTAATAATTTCGCAGAGTAATTTTGAATATTTGTGAGTGGTATCTAGAAGTAACAGCATCCGCGCAACTTTTTGGTTGAATTATTAAAAGAATAAATAATTTAAGTCCAGAATACAGAGTTGTCACCCTCGCGACGCACCCTGGGGCCCACCGCCCCATTCCGCCCTTAACGCTAAACGCGACCGATTCCGCATAAACCCAGATTATTGTTTTTTTATTGGGTCTCAATAAAATTTTCATTTGTTTGATAAGAGAAAGATGCCTCTTTTCAAGCGTCGACAGATTTATTGCAAAAATATTTTAAAATATACGCCTATAAAATTTTAATTCACATTTCAGCGTAAGGTATGAAGATAAGCTATTTTTTTATAAGCTAATTTTAATAGGGTAATTTATATATTTTTATTACACGTTAAAATAACAAAATACTACAGATTTTTTTTTCCATACTATTCATTTTGGCATTACAATATACATATTTCACAGGGCTGGGAGGATCCTCTTACATTTTTGTCAACAATTCTTACTGTAACTCTAAAAAAGTTTTTTTTTAAGTTATATTAATTCCACAATTAAAATGTCTTTCTAATCGTAGTATTTCGTAGCACTTCGTAGCACGTCGTAGCATTTCGTAGCATGACGTAGTAAATCGTAGCTTTCTATTAAAATCTTGTCATAGGTCTTTTCTCTTTAACATTTGCTTAAATTGTTTTATTCCAAACAAAACAAATTAAAATGAGAGAATAATTATCAAAAGACAGACCGACGAAGTGAGCTGCGGTGAGTTGCACATAGGTAATAAATTACGGTAGTTGTAATACATTCGTGGCGATATTTTTAATGTTATTTATTACATTCAACTTACACTATGGGTGCTCAATGGCATAGTGAATTAAACGCTCTGCTTTCAATTAAATAAACAAAGCCACTTGCGCCATGGTCGATCCAGGATGGGTCAATCAAAATTTGTAATCTCGAGTTCCTCCGCGCTTCGTAAGGCACGTTATGGGTTCTCTAATGTCTCACACACAAATCATTAGCAAATTACCATTTCACAAGCAACATTTGTCAATGTTTGCTAGGTGGTAGGCCCGTATGTAGGGTCGTCTGGGTAGGTACCACCGCCTTTCTTATTTTAGCCGTGAAACAGTTCGCTGTGTTTTGGGTTGAAGGGAAAGGTGGCCAGTGTAACTATTGGGCATGGACGGCATTTCAGCTTAGGCCCCAGGATGACAACGCACCTGCAATATCAAGTGATTTTTCCTTGTTATTGCAGGTGTCTATAGGCGGCGCTAACCGCTTACCATCAGGTGGGCTGTCAGCTTGTTTGTCATCTCGTAGTATAAAAAAAAATGTTTCAATACGCAAACTACCTAATGCTTTAACAAGGACATCAAAACGCAAAAATGCATATGACAAGCAGGCGTTTCAAAAATGCATTATTAATTAAATTTTTAAAAGACATACTGACATGTTAACAGTAACAAAAACCAAAAATAATATTTCGCAAATAATTTGTTTGACTAAATTACAATTACAAACTTTTTGTTTACTAAAATTTCTTCTGTTTCTTGTTTGAAATGTTATCTCGTTGTCGTTTTCTTGTGTAATGAATACTAGATAAACATGCATGCAGCACGCAAGTCAGCATGCAGCATGCAAGCAAGCATGCAGCATGCAAGCAAGCCTAAAGCATGCAAGCAAGCAGTATGCAACCATGCATGGCTTCTGTCACGCCTCCGGCGCTGCGGGGCTTCGGCGTTCCCACGCGACCTTATCGTCGCAGATGGTTTCTGCCCACCACCGCAGCTTCGGCTTGCTTATTTATCCGTTATCTAGTATCCATAACACAAGCTCTTAATGATGCTTACTTTGGGCTAGATAATAGGTGTGAGTGTATGAATATATTATTATTATTAATACAACGCTTCCTTGACGAGCTCTGACGCACTTTGCACATTTTAACCTGTCAAGCGACCTTTGTTCTCGTTGAGTTACAACATTTTGTGTTACACTGTGACCCATTGAGAAAAAAAATACTGATTAGTAACACTGTAACTCAATGACATATTTTTTTCCCCGTTGACTGACAGTGTAAGTCAACAGAACGCTGTGTTCCCGTTAAGTAACACCTTCTTGGGTAAAATCATTGTTCAAATTCGTATGTATGTAGCTGGATCAGCCCCTGAAGTACCAGGCTACCATATCTATGTAGGAGATGTTTTGATTAATATATGCTCCGGGCGTTTTACGTGGCTTAAGAAGTTAAGTTAGAGATGTTGTATATTCAAGATTTGTGAAACCCAAACCTATGAATTGCCGCATGATTTTGCGTGTAAGTTTAATCTCTTATAAGACCGTAGCTCGAAAATAGTACTCCCCGATATATTTTTCCCCTCACAATTGAAGGTGCTGTCAAAACAATTGCTTTTTAAACTGATTTGCAAGCAATCGGAGCGAACAGCTATGCCTTCGGCGTTCGTCGAGGCCCTTGAAAAGTCACTGAACAATATTTAATAAATGTTTTTCAATGTGCAGTTAATTTATTTACTATGTTGCAAGTCTTAGCACGCGTTTGTCTTTATTTCTTAATACTCACTTATTATTTTAAAAATATTATGTTTCGAACATAATCTTTCCTGGCTTCATTCAAACTATAGGCAGAATAATTATGTCATTGGCGTGCTGCTATCATTTTCAATGCAGTGTCCAGAGTTCCAGAGTGCTGGACATAAATTTAGGTAATAGCGCAGACTGGGGTAATTTCGCCTGCCAGGTTCTTTGGGGTAGGCCCACCTCTATATCAAGGCAAAAATAGAATATATTTTATTATTATTTATCAGGATATAAACGGAATTGCCCAAATTAACCCGGTCGCCCTAGTTGGGTGTCAGCGAAGCGTCTCATGATCCAGAACTTGATTAATAATTACATCTCAGAGATCCACCATTATAGCGTTTAGAAAATTCTATTGATTCAAAGGAAACGATATATCATTGCAAAGTACTCTCAATCTTATTTAGCTAAAACAAAAAGTAGAATTTAATACTTCGTATTTTGTGGAGTACCAACAAACCATACCTACTTTCATACTAATATTATAAACGCGAAAATAGCTCTATCTTTTTGTCTGTCTGTTACATTTTCACGCTTAAAACGCTGAACCGATTTAGATGAAATTTGGTATGGATATAGCTAAAGGCCTTGGCAAGGACATAGATACTTTGTGTAAGAATATTATTGTAATATCTTCACTTTGCAGCAAACGCCAATCATGATCCCATTCTTTATCTAAACAAGCTTTAAAGTTTGTTAAAAAACAATCCATGGTGACAGATTGCGAACTAATCGGGGCGTGTGTCTTTCTGGCGTTAGCACCACTCGAGAAGCCAGCGAGCTGTCCTCATAAACTAGGGGAAGACTTAATTCGACACACTCGATTATGGCGAATAAACACTGGGTGTTAGACGGGGGCCGTCAGAGTAAATAGGCGACAAATAAAAGTAGTATTGAAAGTAAATTTCTAGAACAACGTGTACATGTCGTGTATTGATAACTTTTCTACATCAACTCTTTAGGATTAAAAAGTACTTTTTTCTTACAGTAAGATAGACATTTATAATCCATTCAAAAATTTACTTCGAAACACTAAAAAGGCAATAAAACATGACCAGGATAGCTAATTGACATTAAATTTTCAATAAAAAATGCGTATATTCTTATAACTTCTTTATTTTTCGTGCTTCAATGATAATATTAAACTCAATACAAAAGGTAAAAACTTAAATTTAAGCCATAATAAAGTCAAACAATACATGAACAATTCGCTTAAAAAACGGGAGTTAGAAAAAGATAAGCATTGCTTCTATTTACTTAACATTTACAGTGCGTGCGAGTGAGAAGCAGCATCACAGTTTTAAATGTTAATACAAAATATTTCTAATTAACATTTAGAATACACAAAATATCAATTCTGATATAACGAATCCACCGTCTGTGGCTTAGGACATTTTCGTGTATTCCCAGTAGTGCCAGTGGAGCAGTCCCATGATGGGATTATTGGTATTTTTTTTCCAGAGGTTCAGGACCAAATTGGCCTACAGTGTCGACCTGGCTTGGTTTGTTATTTAAAAATCTTTGAAAAAAGAGGGCTTATTTTATATCTACTTACGGACTATGAAATGAAACACATATAGGCCTACTACGAACAGTCAATACCTATCCAATAGTTCAGTCAGTGGAATTTCTGGGATTAACATTTCCAGTAGTCCAGTTAATGGAACCTCTGGGAAAAAGTTCAGTCATAGGAACTAGTGGGAATACACGGACATTTTCCATTAAGGTCTTAGTAAGGCCTTATGCATTGTGTGCTTTTGAGTGTACGCGAATAAAATATTTATGTATTGTTGACTATTTAACAATAATTAACAAAATGTTTCAACAACAAATCAAAAAATTAACAAATAACTTTTATCTTTTATACATATACATACATACATTCGTCGACTAAGTATTAAATTTATTCAGAGCGACTTTCAATTTTGCCTTTTTCCTATCTGACCCGATTTTAACCGACTGCGACGTCACGATAATTCACAGTTTTTATTCAACACGTTGTCTAATTTCATTAGGTTACCAAAATCACACGCATTTTCATTTTGATATGACTTTTTTCATTTGTTGATAGTTACTCCAAAATTTGATTTATCACAAAACAAATCGTCATTATTTTCATTAAATATTTGAAATAGGTTCAATAATTTCAGGCCTAGAAAAAAGACATGTTTTAAAGTGGGATGCGAAACCGCGACCTTTTATTAATCCGGGTGACAGACATTTATTATAATGATAAGAATATAGTTTAAGCGTTTACTAGTTATAGCTCTTTTGTGTGTGTGTCACTGTGTCACTGTACAATGGTTATACATTGGCTATTAGTAAGACTTAAATTGAGAATTATGCCAGACGTGAGTTCAACGAGTATACTCCATACAGTATAATGATTTTCAATACTTTCCTCACAGACGCGCTGAATCCTGATTCAGTTGCCTGCAACATAGCTAAATATCAAAAATAATGTGTATTGCTCTTCAGATTAATATGACCATACGAGTATCCACTTAGAAATAAAATAATAATTAATTAAGCAAGTATAACTTACGAAAATCATTAACAAACTAAATACTAGGTACCTATATCAATTAACAACAAACGAAAATTAGCGAAACTTAAACCTAAACTCATTGAGATAAGTATTACTACAGATATGTAACAATATTTTCGTCATTTGTGCTCTCCAAAAATCAATTACGATTAAATTAATTTCTTAATATAACTACAATAATAACAAGAAATTATTTTATTATTTTTTACAAAATATTTTCTAAAATATTGAATGTTTAATTATTAATAATAACGAAAACTGTATAGTCACAAGATCAAGTGAAGCATGAGAAGTGAAAACGGTAACATTCTTTATTAATATGTGACTTGTATGCGCAGGAGTTTAATATTTATTATGAGAAAGGGAAATCAGTTATTGAAAAGACAATTCCAAGTAATCATCAAATTAAACGATTTAAGTGCGAATAACATTGTTAACATAACACCAGATCTATTTGTATTTGTCTGAAAAAAAACCTATATCTTAATTTAGAATGTTATAAGGATGAGCGCTCCCGAAAACGAAGGCAGTGCTAGTGGTCCGAGTCCCTACTTATTAAAAAGAATTGAAATCGCGAAAAAAAATATGTTTGTCTGGAAAAGCAGCTTATTTCCGCGATTTCTTTTAACATGTCGTGCTTAGGATCACTCCCTTCCACTCTGCATATTCTATGATAAACACTCTCACGTTTATATGTATAAGTATTATATAATGTGCTGAAATACAATTATATGTTGACAGTATCCGGTCCTGATATTTACAATGAATCGATAACTTATTGTTTAAGCCTCTGTTATTGCTACTCACTGGTGTGTGGGCTTGTAAATTGACAATTATTTTCCTAGCTACACATGTTTCTAGTCTTCTAAATACTATGATATGTTATCTATTCAGAGAGACGAGTCTTAAAAACTTGTTAATTAAATTGCACGACATTTTTTGATTGCACTCTAATTAAGTTTGACATGTATATTACATTACGCAGTGTGACAATCTCAACCTTATAGAATACTTATGTATACATATATTACAGCTCAAATTTGCATTCGTTTCAGAACAGCAATTTTTCAATACGGCTGTTTTTGTTTCTTGATTATTAAAATTTAACATAATAATGTTCATAATTAACTATAAATGTTCAACGGTTGGCAATGTTTTACATTTTGACTTCAAATAAAAATTATGTGTACTTATTTGGCAAACTATATTGAAACTTATTTGGCAAATTAAACTAGTTCACTGTGTCAAACCCTAGTTTCAATTCTACTATTACATAATGCAGTCTTTGGATTTAATTTTAAATCCGGCTCAAAGGACCAAAAATATGCAAGAAATATTGAAACCAGTGATTGGCAAATGAATAACTGAGCAAAAAGTATTATTCACAAAAATATATCAAAAAACTTAGTCCACAACAAGGCTTATTTATTTTGAAACATTCAATTCTATCTGTTTTATCATTAACATATCACTCAAATCATAATTGGACACTGTTTTAATTTTAACTTTTTAATTAACGATGAGAACGTATTATTTAACTAGTTCATTTGTTCTTTTGATATCACTAAAATCACATTTATATACACAGTCAAGTCAGTCTTACACGCTGTCGGGCGAACTCATCTCCCTGTCTTGGTTGGAGGTGGAAGGCCGCTCCCAGTGCGTCGGCGGAGGCCAGGCGCGGGCTGGGAGCGCCACCGGCCTTCATATGACGTGCTGCGGGGGCTCCTCGTCACTCTTCATGAGGACGTAGGCCACAGGGCGTTTGACGTCAGCCGGGGGGGACGGGGACCTCCTGGGGGGACAGCCACATGGAGACAACGCACTGCTGTAGAGGGCGCTGCTGTATAACGCACCACCGTATAGGGCCTGGTAGACATAAAGCTGTTGCAGTTTCTAGAATATAGGTAATTGAGTAACCTAAGCATTAGTTACCAGGGAGTATAATTTCTATAAATAGATTGCATTTTTCATTAGTATTTAGAGTATACTGAGGAAGCACATTGCAGAAGATTGCAGCCAAATAATATTACTTCGTATCGTATTGTTCTGTTCCTGCGGTGAGTATATCCTCAGATTTCATTGAGGATAAGTTGGACCTAGTTATGCCAAAATGATCCAACCCACAATATTTTCAATTTTGAGTTATCAATGCCAAATTATAGAAAATGGCCCCTGTTTTCATGTGACAAAGACTCGTTTTCGTATCTGCTTCCAATAATTAGTTATACTATACGTATACCAACCCTCAACTAAAATATAAAAAAAAATAATGTGTAAAAAGAATACAAGCTACTTGAAACATTAATATCCTGCCTGTGGCATGGAACATTTTGGCATAACTCGGTCCAGTTGTTTTAGGAAAGCACTGTACTTGTCAGTCAATATAACGCTACCTTTTGATAATCACAAGGTAGGCGATGCTCATAGGCTATGATAACTGCTTTCCATCAAGATGGCAAACAAGCATATGTTTTTAGCTGCGATCTTCTGTAAGGTTGAAGATTTTCTGACAAAAGGAAACGTAATAGTCGTCTGATTCTTAAACGGTAACAGAAGCGTCCAAAGGCAGATCACCACACTTCCACGTTGAAAAACATGACATTGAATCGGACTGCCACTGTGGGCTAGTCTTTGAGACCACCTTCTTCAGATCTAGAGGTTTGGGCTTTAATTCTTCTTGGGGGTAGAAATTTTCTGCTTGGTTTGGTTGGTGGAAGGGCTTTTTATAAGTCCACCTGCCTAACTAGCCACCATCTTACCTAAGTCTGCCGCCATAACAATAATGTTAATAGCACTGTTGTGTTCCGGCAGGTGGTGGAAAGATAACCAGTTCCTCTGTGGTTGAGGTATCGGGGTGTAGCTCGCTTACGATTCGGCCTTATTACCACTAACGATGAGGTGTGGTGAAAGCCAAAAGCTACCCCTTTAAGAATTCAACAAACCTTCTACATCGACAACTGAAAGTTTACGCCAGTAATTTTTATGCAGGCAGGCTTTCCAGCCCAACATATTGAAAAAAAAACAAAAATTACCTGTAAATGAGCCAACTCCGCCGCCAGCTTCCCATCATCGGACGGTAACTTCGCGAACGGGTAGAACGGGTAAGGAAGTGGAGGGAACAGCGCTCTGCTCAAGTCCGGCTTATCTTGCAGCAGGTGGTGCGGCATCGGCAGCGAGGGCACCGGGTGGGGCACTGAAGGGGTCACCAGCCGAGGCACGGGCGCCATCAGCCCGCTAATGCCGAAACCAAATTTGGGCTCCTTCTTCACTAAAGCCTTGGGTTTCCTTCTTGGTCTGTATTTGTAGTCTGGATGCTCCTTCATGTGCAGTGCTCTGGAAAGAAGATGATTTGTGAACTCTATTGAATCCATACTTGTATCATAAATGCGGAAAGTACATAATACTATGTCTGTCTATTTGCTACGTTTCTTTACATCTGCAACCGCTGAATCTATAGATGAAATGCGGCAGGGAAATAGATCACAACCTGAGAAAGGACATAGGCTATCTCGTGTAGCTACTAATTTAGTTGTGCGTGGAAGCCGACATAAATGCACAGTCGACAGTATATCATGTGTAAAAGTTTTACCTTGAGACCGCCTCTGTTGCCTCCGTAATAGAGGCGACTTTCGTAGTGCAACTTTTACACTTGATGCGCTGTCGTCTGTACATCGCACCAACAAACCAGACACAATAGATATTTTACTGTTGAGCGGTATGATGAGTGGACGCCGTAGGGGCTGGGTATGATAATTCTGTTTAGGTGCCGCAGAGATGATTGTATTTATAAATATTGGACGCTGTACAAGTAGACAACAAAACTGTACTAAACATTTTTAACCTGTCAAGCATCAGATTCTAGACACAATAGATTTTTTAATTGTCAAAGACCTCTAGAGGTATAACGCCGCTTGACAGATTACGGGCTGTTACGGTACAGCTGCTTTTACAACCTTAGAGGAAACCTCTAAAAATAAAAATAAATTAAAAATTTGTTTATTTGTCTCAAAACCTAGAACAAATAGTACAGACTGACAAGATAGACCATAATAAATTTAAGACAAAAGGATTCAGTGGCGGCAGGAGGAGTCCCGCTGCCTCTGTTATTCTGCCATAGCCGATTATAGCAGTTTCATTTTAAGCATTAAATAAGTGGGCTAGGTAAAACACAAAACTAGCAATGCTGACACAAAAGTTTACAAATATTACTAAAAATACATCTGAAACTATGTATTCACTGAGTTCTACTTATCCACCATCACCCATTGCTAACAATTGGTAACAATAGGTAATCGTTGATGCCAGGGATTGTTTGTAAAGCAGCCATCTACGACATTTTTGTCTGAAAGTTGGTAACGATAAAGAAAGGGCTGAACGAACAGGTGGTCGTAAGGTGGCTACTCAACATTTTTATGTACACACGACATCACATCAAGTGGAACAGTTGCACTACGAAAGCCGCCTCTATTAAAAGCGTAGTAAGGGTGGTCTCAAGGTCAAACTGTTACGCTTGATGCGCTGTCGACTGTACTAAGGTGGTTGTAAATAAATGTGGAGTAGATGTGCAGCTATCTATAACAGATCTTTTGTTAGGAAGGGGATGCTGGAACGATGATGAAAAGGATGTTTACTTTCTCACTTAAGTGAGAAAGAATGTTCTTATTAGAACTCTAATTATATTTACTCCCGAGCTTATCGATTGAACAGGTTTTAATATGCTGACGCGATTGCTATTTGCGGTAGGTGCGCTAGGTGCGGTATCCAGGATTACCTACTTCCGTATTTTCTCACTCTTTCTTATATAATTAAGTTCCGATTCCACATAGTGGTAGAAAAAGCTGTATTTTCATTAATAACAGCGAATGTATTCATAACAAAAACAGTAAGTAATCAGAATATGAACGTACAATAAAATTTTATCACGCTTTAATCCTATATTCCATGCACAATACTATAAGTTTAGCGACAAAATGCCACAATGAAACGCCACTGGGCGAAATAACATTATTATTTATGCAATAAAGCGTACAATTGTCGCGAACGGCGGCCGCCCTTAAAACAACAATGTCGATTCAACAATGCGCGGATTATTGCATTGTCCATGTCACAATCGGGGTTTACACGAGGCATCACTATGTGTCGATGATTGCTGAGTCAATATACACCCTAGACACAAAGTTGTAGAGTTAATATTCCCCTGCAAGGTTTGCCTGTTACGCCGCATAGAGATGTGCCAGCATTCGTTACTGTGTCCGATTATGCGAGCTTTGTGATAGAATCGCGCGATTGTCAGCGACTCGATTGTAATTATTCGGGTGGTCCAGCGGATCGTTGAGAGTGCTGTCTCGCTGTTTGTTCCATGTGTGTCATGATTAGGAGTATTGTTCAATATTATTAGAACTGAAGGTCATTGGGTGGAAGAAGATATTACGACTGTCGAGTGCTTGGATAAATATTTAAATATGCATACTTAGATATCTATTGCACGACAATGTTACCGATTCCTTATGCAGTCTTTTAAGGGATCGGTAAATATGGCGGTGATATACACTTGCATCTAAATCACAAATATATACATACATATATTGTATTGAATGTTTTGAGGTAATCTAAGTTTTTTGTCAGAACTTTTACTTTTTTATTTATGTGGCTGAAGTCCAAAAAAGTTATAAATAAATAATGAAACGATACTAACAAACTCAAATTTAAATTACAGTCATATTGTTTAAGGTTGTCTGTGTACGGCTGTTTGATTTTCCTCTGTGTTTATAAATTTTTCTTGTAACTTTAATTTTTATTTGATAAATTCTGCATAAAATGTAGTGCGTGCTTGTAGTTGTAAGGGAGCGGATGCGGTTGCGATACTCTTTATGGTTTTAGAGGTCGACATAATTGCAACAGCGATTATTCATTTTTTTTAAATTAAATACTCTTACCTGAAATAAGAGTTATATCGAAGTACCATCTAAGAAATATATAATAATAAGCCTTAAGATAAAGTAAACACGGAAAAGAAAATATGGTAAATATATCCGGAAAAAAGGTAAGTAGGAGTCATTGACTTGTCCCCACCTCAGCATCACGCACAATGTAAATTAGTTACTCATTCTTTGTCGTCATTCAAAATTTGCGGGTACATGTGGTCCTACCATTTTTAAGGTAGTCTGGACTCATTTGCTTGTTTTCCCACCATAATTTGTTAAGTATCATATGTCTTGGTGGTTTTTAAGATTTTAGATTGAAGGTGTTGCTCCAACAAACTCTCTGTTGATAAACAATATGTAAATGTAAAATCTAGCTGGTGGTTCCTACCTGTCACTGCGCACAGGTCGCGCGTTCCACAGATAGCTCAACAAGAACAAAACGCGGCCGTTTGATAAAGTCGCGTGCGCAACCCGCAAGTTTACCCGCGAGTGACGTCGCACGTGCGTTTTGTATGTGACTATTGTGAATCCTCGGGTGTATTCTTGTTTTATGTTGTAACTTCTTACGCCCGGGAGTTAGGCTTACATTTATAGTTTAATAAGAATACGAGGAATTACTACCACATTATTATAGGCATTTAAATAGTGTAGTCACAAGAGTTTCTTTAAACACGAAAAAAATCGTTACTTTGTCATATTTATTCTAAGAACGTAGACACTATCGCGCGATAAAAACGCATTGAACATCCCAAAAAATACAATGTAAAAAGGGAGTTCATCGACCGTGCACTATCAATTCCTTCATTACTCTGTTTGTGCGTCAAATAACGACGTACCCAAAGAAAACATTGCCGTAGAAAAAACCTATCTCCCAATCCACGTTTTATCGGACTTTTTTGACGATATTTTCTTTAGACTTAATCGAATTCGGTAAATATGGACTCGATATGAGAGATATGAACGAACGCAGTACGAGCCGTGTCAGATATTGAAATTGGTGTACAAATAACAGCACAAGTCGTATTGATGTTTTGTGCAACCAATAATATACTGTCTATTGCTTTCACCGCAGAGATGAAAATGAGTTGTTGACAAACTATACAACAACTATTTTTTTTCGTTAACTAATAAATATCATAGTCGACAGTAATGAAAAAAAGAAAGACACTTCCTTTAACGGGCTCTGATGTGAACCCGTGACGTTTCAACTGATTAACAGTTTATGCTTGAATGTCATCTAGTCTTTCTGTTATACTTTGTAAATTAACACTCCAAGACATTTTTCTAAGCTATTATTTTATAGAGACATGAAAAATAGAGGTAACGCTTTATTTTGAGGAATTTCCTGATAATTTTTGTTCGTTGAAAAAAAGGATTTCTTGCCTACATTACTTAATTTCAGTAGCGATACTAGCTATTGCTCGTTGCTGGTAGGTATTTTTATCGCCCAATGATCTTTTAAATATTCATTAAGTCAATACATAATTATTTTATCAAAAGCAAAATAACAAAGTTGTTTACTTAGGGTGCTACTTTCATGTGAACAAATGTGATTCTTTAATTAAAAAAACTTATATCCTAGAGTACGGTGTACAGATATCCTAAATTACTATAAAATGACATTTATCGATTTGGCGTAGTAAATAATGATAATTGATAAGATTTTTTTTAATAACCTAAGGTATATTGTAACAATTACAGCATCAGGTGGGCTGAATGCTTGATTGCCACCACTTAGGTATAAAAAAGTTTATGTGTTACTTCCTGTTACATTCATTCAAAAGGCGTGAAAAGGCAACGGGGAGCCTGTCCGTTGTATACGTGTTCGTTTAGGACAATACAGATTTTTATTAATATGAAATTAAGTGAAATATGTTTGTTTCCTGCATATAAATACGGTACACTTATTCATGATAACATAAAATAAGTAATTTAGGTAATGTACAACCAAAAGGGTGCCCAACTGTCCATTCATGGCACGACGTGACACGACGGTTTCATTAATATATCATTATATTTAATACGATTAGGATCAATCATAATTCATATCAATATAGGTATAATCAAGAAAAACAGATTTATTTAGCTCCAGGTTTTTCAAAGCAATATCAAAAATCTCCAAAATTTCCACTATCAATGGCGCAATAAAGTATCACACTGGAGAATACAATCGTAATCGTAATAAAGGTGTCGATATCAGTCGGTCTTCCTGCGCATTGTCCCCACGTGTGTCTATATAGAGCGATCGAGTCGATAAGAAAACGTTGTGTCAACATTGGTGCGCCTTTTGGCTCATTGTGTGACCGATAGAGTATGGGAATCAGAATAAACATTGAATGGCCACAACAGCGAGGGGGGACTTGACACTAAGGACTATGCTTGCTACTACACTGATAGTAATGTTCTGCTATCACTGACTGAAGTTTTTGGAATGGAATCAATCGTACAGCGTATACCTACTACGCTAGTAGTATGATACAACGTATTTTTTTTAATTCAACAAGGTTGGCAGGCAAGTAATACTGTCCGCCTGATGGCAAGAGCTCACACGTCATCTTCCTGGTATAACAAGAGAAACTGTTACTTATGTTGACAGTTTAGCAGACAAGTCTGCTTGCTACGAACATAACGCTTTTTAATGAGCTCAGGAACTCAACACGCAGTAGTATTACAATCGACAGTACAATAAGCGTAACAGTTTGACTATGACCATCTACAAAATTGGCTTTGGTGCGATCAGGGGTATATTTCATGTCAATAAATATTTACAACAAACTGCCTAAGAATATAAAAAATTCAGAAAATTCTTGTAAATTTTATAAAACCTTGAAAGGAATCCTTATACAAAAAACTTTTTATACCTTGCAGGAATTCTTTGAGTGTAATGATAGGTAGGTTGGTGTTTTTATCTTAGATTTATATACATAATGGTTTATTTCTTATAATAAGTAAAATAATTTTGGCGTGCCCTTACAGGGTGTATGTGAGAATGTAAAATTTAATTTAAGACCTTTTGTAACCACATAATTGCAATAAATGATTATGATTATGATTATTATGGGACTGCCCTTATTGCGTTCTTTTTAATACAAAGCGGTAAGAAGATCCATATGCAAAGACAGCTGATGCAGCTTGAAACTGCATTAGCTGTCTTCGCATATGCAGCTTGAATTGGCTCTTTTTGTAAAAATATCTCTGAATTAGCTAATAGTGAGGTAGCGAGAGTCTGGTAATCTGTAACACAGGTTTTCCTATTACGGACGCCAGTCTCTCACAATATAGTTATTGAATTAATTTGTATTCTTAATCATAATCTGTGTAATGGCTTTATTGTGAAAGAGAAATAAATAAATAAATAAAACAATAATAATAATAAAAAGCACACTGTTCTAGCCGCCTACATCTTGCCGGCCCATAATGTGCCTTTTCACGCCTCTTTTGAAGAAACCCATGTCTTAGGCAGGAGGACACATGTGCTGGCAAAGAATTCCAAGTTTTCGAAGTCCGACAAAGAAACGAGTTAATAAACTTTTTTGTTCGATGTTGAGGTGGAGACGTTAATTGATGACTCCGAAGACCAGCAGACGTGCTCCTGAGTAGAAGGGGGGAAGGTGGGACAAGGTCAAACAGCTCTTCAAAGCACTAACCGTGATAAAGCCGATAGAAGGCGCTAAGCGATGCAATGTCAGGACGGAATTGTGGAGGCTCTAGGCGTTTGTGATAGAGGTGGTATTCGTAGTGCATTTGTTACACTTGATGTGCTGCCGTCTCCACGATTTATTTTTATTTGTTATAAAGCGCTATCAGTATAACAATTCTTGCAACTTTTTATTAAGGTCTATAAATTTAACTAAGTTTATACCTACATCTATACTTTTGACATGTCAGAAGATTTGTTCAGAAAAAAAGTAGTAACGCGTATGTTGATCTGCCTTTACATGCCGAATATTGTAAAAACAAACAGCCTCCAAGTTGATCATGGAATACGAGTCTATATCACCATCTAGAAATAAGATGTTGGCTAGTTACTTCTCGATTCGCACCAAGTAACATAGATGAAGTTCAATTCAGTGGTGAAGTACCTTTAACGTAAATTCACAACGAGCTATGGAACGAGTTATGTTAGGTGATTCTCTGCGAGATAGAATTTGAAATGAGGACATCCGTAAGAGAACCAAAGTTACTGACATAACTAGGAGTAGCAAATTGAAGTGGCAGTGGGCAGGGCACATAGCACGCAGGTTCGTTTGACGACCGGCTGGTCGAGTGGTCTGTACCCCTTGCTATACGGGCTGCTCGATCAAGAGGTCCCGGGTTCGAATCCCGGTAGGGGCAAATGTTTGTATGATGAATACGAGCATTTGTTCACGAGTCATGGATGTTTATATGTATATTTAGTATATTTCTAACATTTATATACATATTATTATTAATAATCCGTTATTTAGAATCCATAACACAAGCTCTTAATGATAATTACTTTGGGCTGGATAATAGGTGTGAGGACCACTTACCGGAAAGCGCACAGTATCATTTACGTTAATTAAATATTTGTTGTACATTAGATATAAACACTCCTTTTTAGAGCTATGCAACCTTTTTTTGCAAACGATACACACTGATTTCAGATTTGTTAAAGCCTTTATCTTTTGCCTGCCTAAAGCCTTTGCCTTTTATCTACAAGCATGTTTTAAAATTCGAATTAGTATAGCAAAGGGGAACTTAACTAAATTGACATACTTTATAACACATAATTATAATTAAAGCAGTGTATGTAACTGTATTTTAACTATAATTAAAGCAGTGGGCGTCTCTCGGCTGAAATGATGATGATGATGATGTAACTGCACATAACTTGGCATTAAAACACTCGCGTCATACTATTAAAAAACTCGTTGTTCGTCTTTTAATAACCTCTAATAAGTGACAACTACATAAACTACTATTATCTGATTGTCTCTATGCAATATTATTATGTAACCTGCCGTTGTTTTTAATTGTTAATCCGTCATACCAAACATTTTTATCACATTGATAAAAGTTAATGTTATATTTGAACACGGTTTTCTTAGAAAATACTATAATAAAGTTATTGTGTTTCACCGGTTCAGTCAACAATAAACACTTATCGAGCGAAAAAAATATTGATATTTCACATCGAGTGTTCCCATTGCACTATTGAGAAGTGTAAAGATAAAAATATTTTTTTAAATACAGTATGAATACGTGACAGTTAAAATACTTTCCCGGTAAAATCTAGCTTTGACTAAGAAGGTTGGTTATGAGCAGTTTTAGTCTTGAAATGTTATGACCGTTAAAAATAAGAATAATAATGAAATTCATTGCTAGAAACACAAGTGATTCTATCCTCTTTGTATAAACATGCATCCAGCGACTAACTGCGACCTTCATTGATTCGTCAGTAATTATACCTTTTTTATGTTAGTAGATACAGTCGACCACAGAAGTAGCTTAACACTTTAGTACTATGTCACACCGACTATTGCTTGCCTAAAAGTTGCTGTCGTCTTACATTAACGCCATAGGTATTGTGGCATGGTACTAAAGTGTTTAGCTACTTCTGTGGTCGACCGTTCCTGGTACTGGTATATTATATAGATGATCCTTAAATTATTTTCAATATTATTATGAGTAAATATCATAATGTTCAAATATTTATCAGTAGGTCAATCTTTATATTCTGTTGAGTCGAAATTCAGTCTTTGTTATTCCACGCAGGTTATAGGTAAGCAGAGACGGAGATCGAGAATTTATTATTGAGACACATTTTTACAACTATCACGAAAAGTATATTATGTAGCTAACAATGTCTTAGTGTCTGTCTGTCAAGTCTGAATTTACCTCAACTAACAATGTCATAATGGCTGTCTGCCTGTCGTGTCTGAATTTACACAGTTTCTAAAAGTTGAACTACCGAGAAGATTCCGGCTACAAACTCGTGGAGTCACTCTTTTCAAATATTAAATTACAATGTTTGCAGTTACAAAATCATAACTTTTAGCACTGCAGTGCCACCTCAACGTACCAACAAAGTAGGTACCCGATGAAAGAAGTATTATGTCTGACATCATCTTATCTTATCTTATCTTATTGTGGGGCCATGACTAAGTCACAGTGCACTTCGACCCATTAGGATCTTTTGTGCCTCCCCTGCGTTTACTCTTCCTGTGTCCAGAATATGCCATTAGCCTTACTATATCTTTAAGCAGAAAGGGTCTGTAGTCTTCTGGCTTTGGATATGCCACTTCCAGGAGGCTCATTCTGGTTCCAGCCAAGGCATCACAATGATACAAGAGATGCATCATTGTTCTTTTTTATACAAAGCTCAGCAAATGACTCAACACCAACTGATGTGAAGCAGTAAGAAGAGTCCATATGCGAAGACAGCTAGTGCAGCTTGAAGCAACACTGTTCAAGACGCCTCCACCTTGCCTGTTCACTCCTCTTTTGAAGGAACCCATGTAATAGGAAGGAGGGAACACATGTGCTGGCAAAGAATTCCTGGCATTCACCACATGCTCGACAAAGTTGTGTTGGGGAGAGTTGTATTTTATGTAGCATGTGGTGAGTAGCAAAATGCCCAGTGAGCGCCCTAATCAAAAAGCGAGCTTTTGTTCTACCGTTTGCATAGATGTATTTACTCCATCCTGCTATCTCCTCCCCTAGGAAGGATTTGGAGTGTTTTAATCCCGGTATTTTATTCCCTTCAGATTTATGTCTGTTTTTGACATGCTTTTTAATGACTATGTTTATGAAACTTTGTGAAGGTGCTAGAAAGGGCTCAGGACCCACCTAAGTGTTTTCCGAGCCCTTCCTTGCCAATTCATCAGCCTTCTCATTGCCCATCACTCCCACATGGCCGGGCACCCAGATCAGTCTTACCCTGTTATGCCTACCAAGCCTGTTAAGAGCTTGTACAGCATTCAGGACTAGATCTGAGTTGATCCACGGTGAGCTAAGTGCCTTGAGAGCTGTTTGGCTGTTATTAAGAATGTATATTGTTTTATTCTTAGTTAGTTGTTCAATGATTTTCATTACACATAGGATAATGGCATACAGCAGTAAAACAAATAAGACTATTCTTTTTAGCAACTGGTGGTCTTTATTTCCATTCCTCCCTGGTAGGAATGCTAATTCTGAATTTTTTGTCGAATATGAATTTGGGACTTATTTTATCACATCCCATTTCCATATACCCGTCTAGGACAGATGCTCCTGCCCATTTTGTGTGTTTAAACAGAGGTTTGGTGTTGTCCCATAGACTTGGGTATCTTAAGAGAGATTTGCTATCTTCTATGTAGAGGCTTCCTCACCTCTGTTTCAATCACTATGTGCAGCGGAGGATGGTCTAGGAGTACCTCCATCGCTGCCGTTGGAGTGGTTCTTAACGCTGTTCTCTGCATGTCTGATATCATAATATATAGAGGTCAACAGTCGTAATACTCGTTATTAAACTTATATAGTAAAACATTTTGAAATTTTTATGTGTCCACGCATTCTTATATTTTAATATTCTTGAACCTAATAGTAGCCCTTTTTCATTAAATTTAAAATGTAACAACTAATAAAAATTAAATGCATAAAACACCCATGAATAATAATAATAATATTAATACACTCACACCTATTATCTAGCCCAAAGTAAGCATCATTAAGAGCTTGTGTTATGGATACTAGATAACGGAGAAATAATGATAATAATAATTGTATATAAATATTAGAAATATACTAACTAAACATATAAACATCCATGACTCGTGAACAAATGCTCGTACTAATCATACAAACATTTGCTCCTACCTGGATTCGAACCCGGGACCTCCCGACCAAGTAGCCTGTATAGCAAGGGGCACAGCAGACCACTCGGCCAGCCGGCCGTCTGAATGCAATATTAGTTTTATAAACTCAGTTAATCAATGTGTAAAATTTTACTTTGGGAAACCATTTTAAGACATAACAGGTGGACTTTCATTTAAACGTTGCTAAGTAAATGTTTGATTTTAAATGAGTGATTAAGTGTTTGAATCCCCTCAGATACTTCCAATAAGTCGCGACACATAAATTAGTAAGTGTAGAGTGCGCACGCGACTCGCCGCCGCTCGTTGCTAATAAACTCAACCCTACCAACTTACAATCTACATTTGTATAGAGTTGATAATACCCGAATGCTGATAATGCTTTCTTTCTATTCTTGTTAGCGCAGTGGCTTCAATTTATGTACTAGTTATTTATGGACTGTTTTTTTCTTATTTCTGAATTTACTAACTTAAGGGAGAGTGGGGTAATTGAACGAGGCCATGCAAACCTTGATAACAATATATTAAAAGTTAGTTAACAATCTCTTTTAGCTGATGGAGGGAAAGACCTATTTCAATGCCAGACACTTAGCATGGGCTCTTTTCGGGGACCCCGCATTCGTAATTACCCATATTTATTTAAAAAAGACTAACTTTTTATACATATACAACATGGATAGTTTATCAAAACACAGACGTTTATACGCTAATTATACGAGTATCAAGGCTATTGAAGACAGGTATAAACTACTTACATTTAGGACGTCGCTGGTATCGGGAACCATTTCCTTCTTAGAGTAGGTCACAAAGACTTTCGTGGAAGGTTCGTTTTTGGAACAGACGCTTGTCAACTAATTGTATTAAAAAAATCAGGCGGCGCTTTCTCTTAATTTGTACAGGGCGTATAGTAATACCTCAGATCTACCGTACGCTTACATTTAACGATTTTATTAATTGGGAGCTATAATTATACTCAATGCATTTTGCGGATCATCGTCATCATCATCACCAGCCCATATATGTCCCACTGCTGGGCACAGACCTTCCTTAATGGAAGAAACACATGAGGAGTTTTGGGCCATAACACCACCACGCTGGCCAAATGAGGGTTGGTGGGTTAAAGCGGTTGCAGTAACAACCGGGACCAACAGCTTAACGTGCCTTCCGAAGCACAGAGGAGTTCGAGATTAGAAGTTTTGGTTGACCCATCCCGAGGTCGAAAGTTGCTTTGTTTTCTAATTTGAAACCAGAGCGCTCAAACCAATACGCCACCGAGCTCCTCATTTTGCGGTTAAAACCTCTCTATGTGGTGGCCATCTTTTACAGCGAGCTAGACTGGAGGCATAAGCTCGTTTTTATAGCCCTGCCGGTTACCGATAACGCGCGCGCCCCTAACAATGCAAGATATTATTACTATGAATGCCAGATAATTGTCTTCGCTGAATGCGAGGGGCGCGGATTAAATTGATTTGTTGGCTTACACAGTTATTTGTTGAGGATCATCCCGGCGCGGGCGCGGCGGTAGACGGTCGGCCTTTGTTTTACTGACATTTCTGTGGTTGTGTTGTAGAGATTGGTGCATGGACTTGTCTCCTTTCGCCTCATCTTGATTATTGCCGGGTGGGCACGTGGGTGTCCTTGGTGTTATAATGTCTATAGACAATCGCTTAGCATCAAGGGGAGGCCGCATTTCATGGTGTAGATACGCAGAAGCTACTTTAAAAAAATATATATGTTTAATAGTATTTGTGTGTTATAATTATTTATTCAAACTTATTTAAAAAACTTACAGAATTGTGTTTTAATTAGGTAATCTTAAGAAAACCTATATATCTATGTTTCATTTCTCATAGCAATAGGGAAATTAAAAGTTCAATTTTAAGATTGACCCTTGGTCCCTCATACATAATAAAAACCTACTGTGTTATAATTATATGGATCTTTCACAGATAAATGAGCGTTTACGACTACCTATAAGATCACAAAGAATCGAAATATACCTACATTTTAATTTATTTTCCTTTTTCGTTTATGTTTATTGTGTATTAAAGTTTCACTGGGAACAAATAGTCTGCCTGCCTGAGGTAAGCGGTTACCGTAGCCTATAGACGGTCGTAGCACCTGGGCACTACTCACTTGTTGTTATTAGCCTATAGACGCTCGTAGCACATTGAGCACTACTCACGCGTTGTTCCCGTAGCCTATAGACGCTCGTAGCACTTTGGGCGCTACCCACTCGTTGGTTAAGTAGCCTATAGACGCTCGTAGCACCTTGAGCACTACTCATACTCACGCGTTGTTCCCGTAGCCTATAGAACTCCGTAGCACCTTGGGCACTACTCACGTGTTGTTACTAGCCAATAGACGCTCGTAGCACCTTGGTACGAGCGTCTATTGGCTAGTAGCTCGTAGCACTCATAAAAGAAAGTGTTACGTTGACCTGCTCCCAATTAAAGTTTATTCAATGAGCGCTGACGACCTCACTCACCATAGTACTACCTAGCTGACATCTGTTGTAAGGTGGAGGTGCTACCCCTTTTGAACGCCTAAAATACGAGTGAGAATACCTTTTATGTCCCACCTCACATAGTAAACTTTGACTAACATGTGGATGTTTACTATCGCGTCAAAACCTTTCTCAGATTATAATCTATCTCCATGCAAAATTTTATCTTCTAGTTTAGGAGTAAAAATGTAACAGGCAGACATACAGAGGCACTTTAGAATTTATTTAGTACAAGCTGCTCGCGTGGATGTCGGTTATCGCTCTAAAAAGTATCCTGTTCTTTCTAGGGTCCCAAACTATTTCCGTACCGAATTTCATCTAAATCGGTTTAGTAGCTTAGGCATGAAAGCGTAACAAACAAACAAACCATTTATAATATTAGTTTGGATGGATTTAATTTACAATATTCTCGCGAAACAGCCTCAACAGCAAAGTCTTTCATATTCAAACTAAGCACAAATAATAATAGGAAAACAGGTCTTTATTGATACATTTCCTATTTGTATTTCGCCGGGAGCAAATCTATTACTTCTCTGGCTTTCCCAACTGATAAAGGACATGACGTGACTGGCCTACTGTTGAAGGGACGCATTTTTTGTGCGGCCAAATGATACTTCCCTCAAAGGGTTCACTCGTCACGATTGTATTGATTCCAGTATGTGAAAGCGACTGGAATTCGGTGGAAGAAACGCTCGTAGTTGTAATTGAATATGATGTTAGAGGTTAGACTTACGTAAATTGGGATGTTGTCTAAGTTTAAATATAGCGCTTTTTTCCCAAATTCGGGAAAAATACGTTACTGTTACCCATTGAAACACTTAAAACTTTAAAGATATGGAATATTGTTAAAATTTTACGGTTTAGAAAATTCAAAAAATGATATTTTATTTCCATAATTTATCAAAAATGTTGAAAATATTAGATTGCTGACATTAATTTAAACAACTATTATTATCCCTACTATGAATAAAAACATACATATTGCATAGTTGTTATTAATTTTGTCGTCCCCTATTCCGTAGATACTCTATGTAGCGTTTTTGGATGATTCGCCGCAACACATTAATAGTTATTTGTTATACAAGAGTGCAAAGTTCCTTTTTAACCGTGTGCTCAATTTTGATGACCGAGCAAGCGAAGGATTCTAAAATATAGAATCCTGAGCGTTAGCGAGGGAATCAAAAGAGCACGAGGTGAAAAATGTTTGCACTTGAGTGCAACACGTAACTTTTCATCCCACCTCAACGAGGAAATGACTAATTAAAGCAAAAAAAAAACATTTGCGCATTATTAAGAGTTTCAGTCAATTCTGTTGGCGTCAAATAAACTTCTTCGTCGTTGGAATCACTCATTTTAGGTTTTTTACTTGTTTTAAAATTTCTTGTTTTAAACCTATAATAGTCTTAACAAATATGTCGCGATAAGAAAATGGCGCGCGCAAAGCAAATTAAACAAAAAAAAGAAGGTGCCGAGTCGGAGTTTTTAACAAGTTCAAAAAGGTTGTATGTTAATTCGGCACCATGATGTTAGAAGTAAAGAGGTTTAATGATGTTTTGAATTCACAAACTTAGTGCACACGATGTTCTAAATTAAATTTTACTTTATCCTCTAGCGGATAAAAACGGCGTTTGCACTCAGATATCGAAGAGCAAAAATACTCTTTCCGAGATGGGGGGATGAAAAAACTATTGATCTTCTTTAAAAGTATTTCCTTATGAGTTATAAACTTCTTATTTATGAAATAAAAAAAAGTTGTCAACTACCCTAGTGGTAATTTAAATTAGGCGTTTTATGGCTAAAATGTCGAAATATAATATCGAAATTAACTAATGGATTTTAGGTTTAAAGTTTAAAATTTTTATCCTATAGTAGTTAGTGTAAGCACTTAGTTAAGTTATCACCTAGATATTATAAACTTCTAAGCCCAATTACTATTATTAGATAAAAATAAATATAGTTCCATTTTCTTTTTACATTATGATAAACTAAAAACAACAATCATAATAATTAGGCCTCAGAATGATTGGTAGCTAAGATGGTTAGAGCAGTTACCCTGATTGTGACGGTAGCGGGTTCTGCCCCCGCGCCAGGTCATGATTTTTTCCTTGTTATTACAGGTATATTTATAGCCGGCGGTTAACAATTACCACCAGGTGGGCCGTCAGATTGTTTGTCATCTAGTTGTATAATAATAATAATAAATCTTTATTTCAGACTGAAAATTGGATCCATATTAGTTACTGTCACTCTAATTTTAGTGATTATACAGCATATTAACAATTTAAATACATAATGGAAACTATTTTATCTTGTTTTAATTTAATTTGATTGTAATTATAATCACAGTTAACTTAGTTCATTTTTAACGTTATATGTTTGAAAGAAAGAAAGAAAGTATTTATTTAGTGACACACAAAGTAACAATAGATATCTTAAAGACTAAAGTAATATATAATGTAATAATTGTGACACTAAAGGAGGGTCGGAAGCTGCTGGTCGTCCCATTCGCAACTCGTCACACCAACCACTCAGTATAACGTGTCATTTTTTTGACGTGTTAGTCTGTGTATCTGTATAGCGCCTAAACGAATGGACCGATTTTAATTTAGTGTTTTTTGTTTGAGAACTGACGTTAAGAACCATTTAGAGGTTCTTACCTATAATTTATGAAGATCTGTCCAGGTGTTTGATAGAATCAGCTCATTTCCTACTTGACAAAAGGATCTTTCTAACCTTCACAAATCCGATTGATTTTAAATTTAGTTTACTGTTACTTCGGTGGTATTGCTACCTTCAAATAGTATACAGGATGCTCAACTCTTGAGAAACTTATAGCAGATATAGCGTGCTTGGGCATGAGCCCAATCTCATAAGAGGGATGGTGTTAGATAGATGATTAATGAGGCCGGAGGTTGTTTAATATTTTCAATTTTAATATTTTAGATATTACATAACATGTTAGCATTATGAGATGCTAATATGTGGAATTGACTAATTAGGTATGTGCACACCTCTTTGAATAAGCCTATCCGCTAAGGGTTGACCGAGATAGGATTTCGTTCTCGAGCGAGACCGAGAACGAAATATATATTAAAGACCTCTGTGTATACCTAGCCCTCAGGCTGCATGAGTAAAACGACTAGCAGTAAGCTCTGAACGGAGTCCTTTTTCTTGAGAACATCGTGCAAACCTACGAGCGATCATGTTAGCTCGGGCTGCCAATGCTCTGCGCTCCCTATCAATGTCCTGTGACCATAAGTCCAATATATTTGAATTGATTGACAATCTCTAAAGTACTTTCTTGTAACTTTTACTGGTGGAATATATTTAGGAGTATACTTCGGTGCTTTGAAAAGGACTATTTAAAAAATATATATAAAAAATGAACAAAATGAAAAAAAAAAATATTTGATATGATTTGGCTTGAAGGACGCTGATTTATATTTGCCGCCATAATTTAAATTATTGGTATATGACTCCTAAGAAAGACTCACTTGACAGTCTTTGGTTTTGTATTTTGTTAATATATTGCGATCGAGAGTAAAAAAATAATATGCTTTGCGAAGCACACGCAAAAGTTAAAAAATCCCATTTTACATGCAGACAAATTTTTATCGTTATATTTTATGTTCATTTGTGTGTAAGTAATGCAAATAAAATAAAATCTTCCGTGGCCCATTTATGTTTTACCTTATGGTAAAACATAAAAAAATATTTTGTTCAGTAAAATCTGTCCCTATTCGGACAGTTAAAATCAATATCAATTCAGTGTTTCGTTTTATTAAAAAACAACATAACGTTGATAGATAAGATCAGACGTAATTAATGCTCGCGGTTACCGCAAAGCGACGCCTCTCCAGATTGGTCATCGAAAGGGGACTAACACAGGGGTACAGTCCCCCTAGGCAAACATGTCGCAAGTGTTGGTTCTTTGTGACTCTTCAATTTGTTCAGAAATGTTTTAAAGGTTTATTTCTGAATGATTGACAGAAATTAATGATTTAGTTTATTTTTTATTCCAGACTTTTTACATAAAATTTCCAAACTAGAAAGAATAAGAAATTGAATATTATAACGCTGTGAACGTCTACCGTAGCTTATAGCGCAAATAAAAAATGCTTAGAAGCAATTCATACAGTTATCTCAAGTCCTCGGTAGCACAGATGGTTATTAAGCAGCCACCTGGATTGTGATGGCAGCGGGTCCTGCCCCTGCCACAGGACATGATTTTTGGGGTTCAGATATTTTTCTAAGTGCTTTTCAAGCATTTATTCTAATAAAAAATTAAAATTTTAAGGAACCCCCGGCCTCATTAATCATTTATCTAACACCATCTCATTGAGACTATTCTTATGAGCCCAAACACTCTGTATCTGCTGTAAGATTCTGAAAAATTATGACTTTTTAATGGTATAGGATAACTCAAGATTAGTATGTCATGGGAATGTCACCGAAGTAACAAAATACCTTTCCAATCAATCGGATCTGTGAAAGTTAGTAAAACCCTTTTATCGTGTAGAAAATGAGCTGATAGTCATCAAACGCCTAAACTGATCTCCGTAAATTTATAGCTAAGAACCATCCTAATCACGTCACCTGTCTAAAAAAAAAAACAAATTAAAATCGATTCATTCGTTTAGCAGCTACGATGCCACAGACTGACACACAGATACACAGACAGACACATCAAACTTATAACACCCCTCTTTTTGTCGAGGGGTTAAAAATAAAATGAATAATTTTTATACGATTCATGACAATAACGACTCAACACCTCCTGATGCGCAAAAACAGCAAGTAAAGCGTCAATACACTGATCTAGCCTTCACCTTGCCATTCTAAGGTGCCTTTTCACGCCTTGCTTAAGGGAACCCATGTTATGGAGAAAGAAAGAAAGAAAAGTAGAGTACCACAAAGAAACAAGTTACTAAACTTTTTGGGTGGAGACGGTATTGACGACTCTAAAGACAGGCATGCGTGCTCCTGTAAAGAATAGGAGAAAAGTGGGACAATTTTATATATTTATATTTATTTATTTTTGGAAGACTAATGACTACATAAACAAGGTATAAATGCTATTAAATACACGAAGTCTGTGAAAGTCTCCGCATATAGAGATTTTGCAAAGCTCTTCAGAGCACTCTCAGTGATACAGCTGATAGAAGACGTTAACCGACACAACGTCTCTCTGCCCAATCAAAGAGGCAATTTGGACGTATTACAACATTATTTTTAATTAATAATAGTTGTGTTTGTATGCATACAGCCAGATGGCTTAGATACTTGTAAACTATCACTTTGCCTTTAACATTAAAGGAGGATCAGTTACGCATCGCAAGAATCGGCAGAGCAAGCCAGGTCATCTTGTTGCCAACAATACAATAACTTGGGGTCAGCTAGCGTCTAGTAATAATTTGTCTCTGGTAATCACGTAGAGCGTTGTCCTATGTATTGATTATAAAGCTTATTACATAGTCTACGTATAGTGTTACTCATGACACTATTTACCGAAATGAAAAAAAATCTGAGCTATTATTATGAAGAGGGTAAAGTTTATCAATAAAAGTTAAAAGGTAAGTTTTATAGTTTAGAGGTGTATTTAACTCATCCATGGGTAGGCTGGAAGAGATCTCTTTTAGAGATAAGTCCACCCTTTTTAACTCCCTGTAACATTTAACTTCCTATATAATATTATCTAAAGTGCAATAAAAGTATGTAAGTTTGTAAGCTTGGATGTAGGAGGTAATCTCTTTTTAAAATAAATTTACCAATATTTAGAAGCGCTTGAGGAATGTCCTATTCCGAAGGTCCACTTCAGGATAGGAAATTCCTCAAGGCGGGCGGGCAGAAGACTATATTATTGAATATAATAGTTTTTTCTGTTTTAAAAATTCATTCTATTGGTTCTATAATCTATAAACTGTAATCAATGTCTGGCACAATCTAGAATTTAATTTAAAAATTGGTTTTAACAAAATAATATTTATTTTTATTTTCAAACACTTTCAATGCATACGAAGGCCCTAAGCTATTATACACAGGAACAAAGTGTTAATGTTTTTTAAGAGCAAAAAATTTTTAACTTCATCTCGAACGTCAAACTTTTTATTAATTAGTAAAAGCAACAAGATAAACGCGACATCCGTCAGACTTTTTTTCATAGCAAACCTACCGTGCGAGTGGAGAACGACCTAACTGAGCAAATAATACTTTTTGTTTCTCACACTGATAACGGAACAGGTGCGCATTGTTGCTTGTTTGATTACACAACCATTAATTGGGGTGAGGTTTAATTCAAATAGATATATTGTGGAGCTTTTTTATTTTCTTGGGAGGTCTTTTCTAGAGGTTTGTGTGTTTTGAGATTTTTATTTAAATATTTGTATGTGTAGCTCTAAGTATACAAAAAAAATGTAACTACATATTTCAAAAAGGTATCAGCACAGTTTTAACATTAATGTTCCTGTAATTTGAACTTAGTAAAAATATTACATTATACTACTAAGTTAAATAACAAATACGTATTGCTGGATATTTTCGTCCTAATAGGTATATTTTATTCGAAAACGCATCTCATTTTAATAATAATGTACTGTGATGCTAACCAACAGTCAAATAGGAGAATAAATAAAGTAGGAATTTCAATAGTGTACACTCTCGATGTACATGGCTGTATGTATAGTACGACAATCGTGTACGATGTACTGTCGATGGCTTGAATCTGAATGCGAATCAAAGTGTTTGGAAAATGACACTGATACACATTGATTAAAGATTTGGAAAATTTCAAAACTTAATATCGTTGCAAGCGGAGTTTTATTATGTAAACTGTCGTTACTTTTACGTGTAGGCTGGTGTTCTTTGGTTTATCAGATAAGTACGAGAATGTTCTAATGAAACCCTACCTACCTATACAGTATTCAAAAACAAAACATGTTTTCAAATAACTTCAGCTTAGGTGATAGCTAAAAAATTGAACTAATTTATCAAGAATACATCGTAGGTAAAGGTAGTATTCCATAACGCACAGCGCGGGTTATTGTTGTTCTGACCGTAAAGATTGTGTGGCCTGTATGTTTAAGATTGAACTGAAGTATACCAGTAATTACATAATTATGTAATATCTGTACCTACTTATAAAAAAAGAAGGTGCAAGTAATTAGGCACAAAAAAGTTTAACTTTACCATTGTTAACTAATTTTTTTTCTTTCTAGCTTATGCTATCTAACAACATCTACGTATAAGTGTTTTAGAATTGGTATAATTTTATTACTGTTGCAATTAATTATATAGGTAAAAAAACCGTTTATAAAAAAATATCTAAAAAAAAAATCCTGCACTTTGTCAAAATCAAGTAATACTTATGTATCAAAAAAATTAGCTTGGTAACATATTTTCTGTAAACCTAACTATAATAATTTAGTAGATATTGATTTCTTTGCTATTTTTGTAGTCAAAGTTTTAAAAATAAATTATTTATTTCTAAAACGACTACTCAGTGAATTCCTTAAAATACTAAAATTTCCACACTACCTTTATGAAAAAAATTAGGTAAGCGAGTTTCTCTTAAAAACTTACCTCAGCCTCTTCGCCTCGTCAATAAACGGCCTCTTTTCCATCTCAGTAAGCAGCTTCCATTCGGCGCCTAATCGTTTAGAGATTTCTGAGTTATGCATCTTGGGATTGTCTTGTGCCATTTTCCTGCGCTGACCTCTCGACCACACCATGAACGCGTTCATTGGCCTCTTGATGTGCTCATTGGGCTGCTTGCCGAGTGACATTTTGAATTTAGAACGGAACGTTCTTTTTGTTTATATTTTTTATGAAAAGATTATTACTTCAAACACTTTGACATTGTTCCAATAACATTTTTATATTTAACGTGGAATGAAACCTGTTTTATATTTTTTTACAAATAATTCAAAAAATAAAATTTTCTTAGTTAAGTACTTTCTGAACCATAACCCTTAACGCATATGTAGTAACAATTCAAATGTTGAATTAAAACAATATCGGAATATCGTGTTGGTTTCCCGCGCGCTCATGAAAAGCTCCCGAAAGCTCAATGCGGCGCTTTTCTCGGCAGTGTCATGTGTAAAGCGAGTTTGGCAGAGATCCCCCCGAGTTCCCCCCCTCCCGAGTGGTCGGCCAATCAGTGGGCGACGTGGGCGGCCGCTGGCCTTTGATTGGCTGCGACCCCGATTGTCTCTGGCGCGGGCAACAGGTAGCCGAAGAGTCCGTGTTTGCATGTCTATTAGCGAGATTAAATTTCTTTTTAAAACCACAATCTTGGTCGCGGCGAAAAAGAGCGCGCCGCGGCAGATTCGATTTGTGGTACCGTTTTGCGAGTTTTTTTTCTGTTTAATGCGCGATGGAATTGATTTCAGGAGTGGAATGAGTTTGTAATGCGATTGTGCAATGAGTAACATGCAAGTAAAAGTTGATGAGTTAAAAATTTTCCTAATAGATATTTATCGTTTCTTTTCTGAATTGTTCCGATGTTACCATTACTACATTCCTAAATCACCTACTTTTTATTTAAGAATTTTCAAAATAAGATTCTAATTTCCTTGTACGGACAGCAGAAAAAATAGACTAACATACACAAGCTTACAAAATGTCAGAGATCTGTTAAATAAAATACCTAGGTACATTAATAAGTACCTTAGAAATTAAAAGTGACTCTACATAAGACATTTCCAATAGCAGTGGATTATCCCATTATTAGATCCCAGATAGGTACCTATAGACCCGTTTTAGATATTGATACCTATATAAGTTAACCTAAGATAAGGCATAGGCAAGGGCTTAATAAATTAATACTTTAAGTAAACCAGCTTTTGCTTGAAAAAGTAGTAGGTCCTACCTACCTACTATTAAAATAAGAGCTTTCAAAATGATATACTTTATAAGCTGTCGATTCTACAGTCGACAGCAAATCAAGCGTAACAGTTTAAACTTGAGACCGCCCTTATTACGTTCGTAATATAGGTGGATTTCCTAATGCAACTGTTACACTGGATGTGCTGTCTTCTGTACATAAAAATGACAAGAAATGAGAATCAAATATTCGTACAGTACATTTGAAATACCTGTATTATTCGCATTATGTTACAGCATTATTGTGAAGAATAAAGCAGGCCATTGAGTGCGCGTCAATTAGCGCCCGGTGTGGTTTGTATTTGCATAAGTGCGACCGCGGACAATCTGCCCGTGAATGGCCTCTAATGGCACACACGTAATTGCTACAGACACAGACCATAACTTCATACAGTGGTGCTACCAAACTTATATAGAGCTTCGGCCTTTGATGTATGTCTGAAGGAATAGTGACTCAGTGACTGTGGAGCGCTTATGTTCTATTCGTAAAGTGAAGGCAGTGCAGTTGGTAAACTTAGAAAGATCTAGAAAAAATCAGGGTGACTCTAATCACCGATCTATCGAAGTTTTTATCTTTTATAAGCTTGACGTGTCTTTCTATGTATCTGTGTGTCTGTTTGTACAACTAGAGAATCGCTTTGCTGGACCCTTTAAAAATAAACAGGAATAGAGTGTTATGTGGCTATCATAGTTATAAGTTATAAGTTGTATTAGCATAAGACTGGCGGCGGATAATCTGCACGTGAATGCACACTAATGGAAGCCCATGCCTAAACAGGCCGCAGCTTGTCCTGCAATTATGTTACGAATAATGTCGGTGCGAGAATGACACTCCCATACTAAATACACGTGGAAATATATCAAACGGACGATTGCCTACTTGCTTCTTTAAGTTTAGGCTTACATTTTATCTGAAACAAAAAAAATCACGCCTTCATCCCATCGGTACGTGCTCTTGGGCCTATCGGAAAAGTTTAATGAGAGTCTTCGATCCTTAGTTTCACAGTTTTTGACTCTACTTATATAGACTAAATTTTAATGTACTCTACAACTTGAAATGCATAGGTACATAGATACTTTACTAATCATAATAATATGTTCAATGTGCTTAATTTTTGATTTTAACATTATTATAAATGTTTGAAAAATTACTTAGTAATTAAAAGTTAATAAAACTAGAAAAAATTCACGTCCTATGAGGCAGGCATTTTCTAGTTTTATTAAATTTTAATTACTAAGTAATTTTTCAAAAATTTATAATAATGTTAAAATCAAAAATTAAGAATATTTGAAAGCACTGCCCCAACTTTACCGAATTGTAGGTATTTGTAAAAATACTCGTTTCGGATGTTGAAATAGAATATTTCGACATTGTAGGGTGGACGTTAGCTCATAAACGCAAATACAGATAGACTAGAATAATTTCACAAGGATATCCCAAGTCCTGGGTGGCTCAGTGGTCAGAGCAGTCGCCCGTATTGCGAAAGGTCGCGGGATTCCTGCCTCAGGACGTGAAATTTTTCTAGTTTTATTAAATTTTAATTACCATGTTCAATGTGACTTAGCATAAATATTGAATGCCATATCTACTTACAATCAATTAGCATAACTAACATTAGCCATAATATTTGTTTAGCTTAAGCTGTAAAGTAACACTCTAGTGGCTTTTGTAATGAAAATATTACTAAATATTACTCCGTGGTTCTTTTGTTCGTATTTAATTCTTGTTTGGATAACCAAACAAAAGTAAATAACGAAAAAAATACGTCATACCACCAA
Source organism: Nymphula nitidulata (assembly GCA_947347705.1). Lineage (NCBI taxonomy): Eukaryota > Metazoa > Arthropoda > Insecta > Lepidoptera > Crambidae > Nymphula > Nymphula nitidulata. The sequence goes on from OX374618.1 coordinate 2,808,891, forward strand.
TTTTTATTTTCGGGTCAGGATAAACAAACATGAATAAAACACAAAAATATAAAAAACCTTATAGGTGTTGATTTTGACTACGCCGTATTACGACTATTACAAGTCGAATATCCCACTCACGCGTAGTAAAATTAAAAACAAATTCAAAAATGCAACCCCTGGCCTCGGTCATCATATATCTGAGAGATCCTACTCATTCAGACCATTCTTATAAGCCCAAACACGCTATAACTGCTGTAAGTATCTGAAGAATGAAGCATCCCGCAGACTCTTTGATGGTACAGCATCAGCTAAACGTTGGCATGTCTTGGAAATACCACTGACGTAACAGTACACCAAAGTCAAAATCAATCCGATCTGTGAAAGTAAGTAAGACCCTTTTGTCACGTAGGAAATGAGCTGATAGTCATCAAAAGCTTGATCAGATCTACATAAATTATAGCTAAGATCCATCTCGATCACATTTGAAATAAAACTACCAGATTTATCTCGCATTTAATTAGATGTTACATTATTATTATACACCCCAGATGTACAGATTACTTTACAGCGATCGTGGTCACGCGAAGACTGAAGCTGTCAGTTGTATTTTAGAAGTTTATAAGTTATCTATCGTCACTTTGTGTTATATTTTTAACCAACTTCAAAAACAAGAGGGTTCTCAATTCAGTTGGTATGTTTTTTTAGAAGTCCGATTCACACACACGGACGTCACGGTGTCAAGTTTGTAGGACGGGCTCGGGAATCGCGAAAATATGACAATACCACCTCGATCACGTCAGCTTTCAAACCAAAAAAAACCCAATCAAAATCGGTCCCCAGCTAAAGCTAAGCCACAGACAGACATACCGACACACATGCAAACACGTGAAACTTATAACAATCCTTTATTTTTGATTACATAATCAGCTGTTCTGTGCAACCAAGTGACCAGTTCAAAATAAACATTTAGAAAATGTTTTAGATGCAGAGCGGCAGCAGCTGCAGCAGCCTATATACGTCGGATGCGGAACACATGCGGAGTGTTAGGCCATAACGACACCACCGACCTAATGCGGTTTGGTGAGTGAAAGCGGTTACAGCTACAATCGGGGCCTACGGCTTAACGTGTAGATATGCATGAGGGAACTTGAGGTTACATATTTCTTATTGACCCGTCCTGTCGCGTGGGTATAACACAAGATCCGGAGTGGGCTAAAGAGTGTGAGACGTAGAAAGAAGACGCCGAAAAAGAGGCAGAAAAGCAGCACAGACTGAGATAGTGGGAATCAACGGTACCACTTCGTGCGGTTACAAGGACCTGAAAGGTATCGAAAGGCGTTACGTGTACGTCTGTTGCAGAAGGCGGAGAGGGACATGCCGAAAGATTATAATTTGTAGGGAATTGAGAAGGTGCGCCGTGAAAGGGCCACGAGCATGGAGCAGCACATTCTCCCGTGATTCGGCCTGCGTAACCAAACGGTTGCGACAGGCCAAGGGAAGGTTGGTGAGATTGACCCATCCGGTATGCAAAATAACGAGTTGCTATGTTTTCGTATCTAACCTATATTGTAGCCTATATACGCTCATAGCCTCTTGGGCACTAATCACGCGTTGCCTATCCTGTAAATATCAAGAGCAAGCGTTATGATAAGACACCATAAGAGTCAAGTCCCCTGTCCCCAAACATACCGCTTTTTCAAAGAGTTCTAGCGACCTAACTTAACACCTCCACTTTGCAGAAGTGATCTTCTGACTTTACAGAAAATCAAGTGATCTTCTAACTTTACAGAAGATTTATTCAACTTCTGACTATACAGAACATCAAGTTGTGTAAAATAATGTTTTACTAGGTGGTAGGCCCGTATGTAGGGTCGTCTGGGTAGCTACCACCGCCTTCTTATTTCAGCCGTGAAGCAGTGCGCTGTGTTCCGGGTTGAAGGGAAAGGAAGCCAGTGTAATTACTGGGCATGGACGGCATTTCATCTTAGTCCTCAGGATGACAACGCACCTGCAATATCAAGTGATTTTTCTGTTATTGCAGGTAACCGCTTACCATCAGGTGGGTCGTCAAGCTGACGACCCACCACATTATTTGTCATCTAAGTAGTTGTATAACAGAAAAGGGCGCTTATATTTCACTGGTGAAGACCACTCTGCTTCTCATAAAACATTAAACATTCTCTTGAAACATCATTTAAAACATACGAACTAAGTATACGAGGTTGTTTAAAGCGATAAACCTGCCTCAGCCGTTGTCGAGGTGAATATACGTTATGTGCTACAATTTCCCAATTCAATTGGCAAGCGACCGTGAAATTGGACACAGCGGGCGACACCTCACCTGGCGGACTGAGTACAGGCGAAGAGTAAATACAGGGTTTACGATGGTGCCCAATAGCTTTTTCTCTGTAGCGCCTTGACAGAATTGAGGAATGGGAAGAATATGGGCTTTTCATCATAATGTTGCTAGCCCTATTAACATTGGGGGAACAAAAGGTATTTAAATTTTATCATTGAATTCATTTTAGCATCATAAAATCATTTCAAGTAATGGACCGTAATAATAATTGTGAAGGTAAACATTAGCTTATAAAGTATACAGAAAGACTAAAAGTAATGAAGGTTCTCCCATGTCTTCGGTAGTTCAAGTGTAAGATACCAAACCGCTAACCGTCACACGGTCTATATACGCTTACTAGCTAACCTTAAAGATTCCCACGAAAATCCAGATTTAAATAGTCATGAATATCTACTTGTAAAAAGTAAGGTTAAGCGTTAGTCCCAGTTAATGATCCAATAGGTTTTCCACCAGCGCTTGGTGGTATTACGAACCGTTATCAGTTGATGATGAGTTCCAATAGTCGACATCTTAAATCATTTAATTCCTTAATATGAACTGTCTTATTTGTGGCCCGAAAATCAGATCTAGTATGATGGACTGACTGCATTTTCTGGTGATGATTTATTTATCGTGCTATTTTTTCTTGGTAGATGTTTCGAGCTAAATTATCGACCGGTTTTTAACAGTGAAAATATAATTATTTTATGCATAATAATAATAATGTTGTGCTCGTGTGTACATAAAACAATTCAATGTTTCGGTACATTATCGCGTTATGGACCATTTTGCCGCGCCGCCGCGCGCCTTGCGGCGACTGAGCTCTATGTTGCCTACACAATGACAGCACTGCTTCATCGAACTTTGCTAGAACGAGGTATGATTTGCTATCGTTCCATTCTAATAAACATGAAGTTCAAATAATCATTAATTTTATGTATCTAATAAATACCAAAGCAAACAGCAAATATGTAAGCAAATCCAGCTACATAAATAAATAATCTTTAGGGGTAATAACGAACGTTTTTTATACAAATCTCGGAAAATGACTCAACACCACCAGATGTGAAGCGGTAAGGAGAGTCCTTAGTCGCCTCCACTGTGCCGGCCTATAAGGTGGCTTTTCACGCCTGAAAGAAACCACATATGCGCTGGGAAACAATTTGGAAGTACGACAGAGTAACGAGTTATAATTTTGAACGAAGTCGTGTACATCTTGATAGAAAGTTAATAATCCCTTTGTGCTGCCAAAAAGAGAGACCTATGGTCAATGACAGACACTGAACACGGGTTCCTTATCATATAAAAGATATTAATAGCCTAGTTCGGTGTAACCATCCCTCCCCTTTCTCTAATCACCCCACTCTTGTCACAAGCTTGCAATTTTAGCATGCCTCGTGGTTCTTTCTTCTCTTTTCGTTTAGACTTGTTGTGATTGCTCAAAACATCGTGCACTTCAAAGGCTTATATTAATGGCGTCTTGAAGCCCTACTGTTTGTATAACTGTTATAATGATTAAATGACTTTGAGTGGTTAAGAGAATTAACAGCAGCAGTACCTATGCAAGAAAAAGCATTTCATCAATAAAACATTGGCTTTTGTGACCGTACTCTAAACTGATAAGATAAATAGAAAAAAAAATGTATCACACAAATCTATACTAATATTATACGAGTAATTCTGTGTTTTTGTTACGTTTTACCTCCTGAGCCGTTTGACATGAAGATGGGTTACATTCCGAGAACTGAAATGAGCAACTAATGAGTATGATAACCGACATCCACGCTTGGATGGAAGTTTGGAAGGATTCTTACCTCTTTTTTGGGAATGTGTTCCCCTAGGATTTAAAAAGCAGTGCAAAGCTATGTTCGCTATGTTGCTCTTGCTTGACTCTCTTGATGCGTCAGGTATAAGTATCTACTAAGCACTAACTCCTTTCTGAATAATAAAGTTTTATTTATTATTTGGTTAAGTATCCAAAGTCAAGTATACATTCTCCTTAAGAGCGTGTATTCTGTTAGAGGCAAAATTGCCGTTGTCACGCGCCGGCGCCAAACTACGTTACCGGTGTAACTCCGTTACCGTGTTATTTCGGACCCGACACACAATGACGTTTTATTTTGTGACGTTTCACTAGACGAATAGATAAAAGATAGATATGAGATTTATTTTAATTTCTTCGTCACACACAAAAATAGTTTGAATTTGAAGTAACAAGTGCATAGGTATAACAATACACATCAAACAACAATATTTGTGTGCGTTGTAGAAGTGCAAAAGGGGCGCAGCTCAGTAACTGGATTTTGTTCATACCGCGGGATGTGAACAAAGCACTGGTATTCTGCTACAGCCTGAGGGCTTCTTGCTTTAAAAATGTAACAGACAGAAAACACACTAAATATAATAAGATGTGTAAAATGGAATAAGTTTTAAAATAATAGTCATTTATTACAGGGTAGTTAAATCGTATTATGTCTTTGGTTTGAGAAGAGTCTAGCGCGGTAACCCCTTACCATTAAGCGGGTTGCATGCTACAAAATTTCTCTCACTTACATATTCTCAACAGCACATCAAGCGTAGCAGTTCGGCATTAAGGCCGCTCTTACACCGTGTTCGCAATTGAGGCGACTTTCGTAATGCAATGTTTTGTAACGTATTGTCAACTCATAATTAAAATTCACTTCAAATTTGAGTGAAGCTTATATATTAAGGAGTTCTCAATATGAAGTTTGATAATAAAAAAATGAGTTACCTACAGCTACAGAATCCAGACACAATTGGTTTTAATTGTACTAAGACCTCCGGAGGTCTTACTCGGCTTGACAAATTAACAATTTTTTCTTGAAATATTGAGGAGCTGGTGGGGTGATGGTTGGAGCGCTCTGGGTTCGATTACGAAAACTATGCAATTTTGGCTATGGTCGATTCCGGTATGGGTCAACCTAAATTTCTAATCTCGAGCTCCTTCATGCTTCAGAAGGTAGGTACGTTAAACCGCTACGCTACTTTAAGCGACGCTTGAATAAGATCACTTATACACGTCTTACTTCGCCCGTGTCCATAGAAGAATATAATGGCCTGGGTCTCGGGTCACGGATGGCACTGAGAGTTCCTGTGCTTACCCACACACTTACAGCGTATTTGTACACTAGGTTACCACAAGTAAAGGGCGTGTCACTTTGTGATATAGAAAGTACTGTAACATGCAAAGGACGAGTGAAAAAAATCTTCGTGTATCGTCCTAAACCCAACCAACCAGATCAGACTATGTTAATGTGAGCGTGTGTTTTGACAAAGGAAAGGAGAGAACCATTAATGTATGAAGTCTGGGCTTCAAATAATTATAATTTTGAGCAGCCATCCTACCTACAAGGGGTGATAAGGTATGATTATTTAGAATTTTTTGTGCTTTTAAAAAATATTCTATAGCCCCCCTTTTATTTTTAAGACGAACATAAAGAAATCAATACCATAGTTACTTTTTGCGTTTTGTTATTACATTTAACTCCCATTATTTTTTTCACTTACTTTTGAAAAATAGAGCTGCAGCTAAAGTATAGTAAAAACTTCAAATAAGAAATAGGTGCATTTAACACATTTTACGACTTGAAAAACGAGGAAAAAGGGCAAATTGCATTTAGTTGCTGCTGGAACATTTTTTATCTTTTTTAGACAAACAGGCATCTCGAAAAATCCGATTAATATAAAATCGAGTAGCTTTTTTAATAAGCTTTGTGTTTCACATTACTGTTCAAAAATATTTGGAATCAAAGCCCAAAAAAAGCCGTGTCCTTTGTAAAGGCTTGGGCCAGCTCATAAACACCATTTCAGATTGTAAACTGTTGGCGCGGGTGGCGCCATCTGTCGTTAAATAGATGAAACGAAACTCGAGTGAAGCGAGCTGCGCGAGCGCCGTGCAAGCATCTCCGGAAATCGTAGCTGTCTTCACATCTCTCTTCATTATTCGATCCCTCCCGACCCATACACAACTTCACATTTTTATAATCTTGTAATTTGATTTAAAGAATATACGAATATTTTATCTTCGAAAAGTAAAAACAAATATTCATTGAATGTTCCTGGCTGTAAAATCCCTTTTTTACAATACTCGAAAGTCTGAGCACGAAACATGTTCCGGTTTCCATAGTTTCCATTAAATAGCACAAAACTCTTTTATTTTATTGCAAAATAGGGAAATAAGTATGGTATAAAATGACAACAAAGAAGTCACAAAAGTGTCAAAAAGTGCATAGTCCATTAGCGCTGTTGAAATTTGACTTTAATGGCATATTGACATTTATTAAAATTTTAAAATTGACATTCCGTATTTTGAATAGTGAATGTTTTGGGCGCGCTTGAAGTGTTTTTGTTGTTTTTTTAAATTGTTTGACCCTGGATAAGAAGATTTAAAACGACATTATACAACGTAAAGTCGTAAAAAACATTTTGTTTTCTTCAAAAACGGCGACCTCGGAGATGTTTTACAGCAAATTAAAATTGATTTTGCTGCTTCTATCGGTCAAGATTTTAAGAAATCTTAAGGTAAGATGAATTCTTACAAAAATAACTGTACGAAGAATGGTGCTCATGAGCGACCCCAAATTCCAAAGAACCTTTTACTATATCCTTTAATCAACATTATCAATGAAAACCAAAGTTCTCAGAACGGAGTAAACTGACAACTTTGGTTTTAGTGAACCCCAACATCATTAACCTTTATAAAGAAACGTAAAGTCCTAACGTGTCAACAGCTTATTCTTAAGGTTTTCTAACCCCTCAATAGAGTTTCCCCGAAAAGCAATAAAACGGATCGTGTCCGTAGGCCGTCTCGTAGCAGTATATTGCGGCCTGCGGCGACTACAGCGCTACGTGCTACGTGCTACGAGGGCGGCGACCTTGCCAATCAGCTACGATTGTTTACGGTCGAGGGTGCCATTCAGAGGAGAAAAGCAATAAGATTGGATTCAATGCTTTGTCCCTTTCTGAATTCATTGAGTCAGGAGAGAAGTGTAATAGGTAAACTATACGGAAATCTACAGGTATCTTAGACCGTTGTTAATAGTTCTTCAGAAGTCAAATGTAACGCTCAGTATGTGGTTAACTGTACTTTCAATATACATATACATGTAAAGATATCATGAGTAAGATTATGTTTAAGTTCTTTCTTTACTATATGAAGTGATATTTTATTTTCCCTTTTCCATTCTTTTAAAAGTTCAACATAGTAATATTGATGCGGTGTTTTCTTAAAGTTGTATATCGGATTTATGTAAATGGCACAGAGTTTCGTATTGAGCGGTAGGAAATAAAAATATCGCATCAATAGCGACATAAAAGAACCGAGCGGTCGACATTCACAAGAGGGGGAGGTTTGTGAGATATGTCCTGAGATATCATTGCTCTAAGAAGGTAAATTTTAAACCAAAGAAAGTATAATGATACTTTCTTTGACGTCCGGCTGGCCGAGTGGTCTGTGCCCCTTGCTATACAGGCTACTCGGTCGGGGGTCCCGGGTTCGAACCCGGTGGGAGCAAATGTTTGTATGATGAGTACGAGCATTTGCTCACGAGTCGTGGATGTTTATATGTTAATTTAGTATATATTATTATAATAATTATGTACATATTATTATGATTATTACTCCGATATCTAGTATCCATAACACGAGCTCTTGATGATGCTTACTTTGGGCTAGATAATAGGTGTGAGTGTATGAGAAATAATAATAATATTATTATTTCTTTGGTTTATTTGACATTATATTTTTCAATGTATTTAATGCCTACTAATTACATTCTTACTAGAGTTTTGGAAAGAATATAATTGCGGTCCAAAAAGAAACGTTATATATATAAATTCTACATAATCTAGTTTTAAATTTAATATAACTACTTGCTAAAATAAATACAAATACAGGTACTACTTGAAATACATAAAATAATGGTATAATATACATTAAATAAATATTTGTAAATATACACATACATATAAATACTTATTAATACTATATAACCAACCCGCATTGGGCCAGCGTGGTGGTGTTATGGCCCAAACTCCTCATGTGTTTCTGCCATGTAGGAAGGCCTGTGCCCAGCAGTGGGACGTATATAGGCTGGTGATGAATACTATATAACGTTTTCAGATTTAAGATAAATTGACATAAAGTCGACAGCACATCAAGCATAACAGTTTGACCCTTAGCCCGCCCTTACTACGTTCGTAATAGAGGCGGCTTTCGTAGTGCAACTGTTACACTTGATGTGCTGTCGTCTGTACCATTCTCATAAATGGTATTTTACTACAAGCAATTTTAATATGCGTGGAAAGTGTGGACCAGATGTGAATTGCAGTTACTGTTTAGGAATGAGATACAAAATCGGTGGAATGAGCAGGAGGACTGTAACAAAGGTTGTAATCATGAGATACACCCAAGTATTGAAACCTACATTTTAAATATTCAGGTGCTTTTGGATCAAATTAAATATTATATAGTTGTGAAATAACTCTCAAGTTCCTACGCTTTCGGATGGAAAGCAGAGATGCGCAATATAAATCTTTAAAAAGAAAAGATTTATATAAATCTTTTGACGAAAAGATTTAAATCGCTCTTTTAAATCTTTAAATCTTTTGTAACTCAGTTGATCAAGACACGTAATTTCAATCACCTTTACATTAACTCTTTTAAATCTTTCAATCATTAGTAACTCAGTTGATCAAAACACATCATTTCCATTCATCTTCAAATCACTCTTTTAAATCTTTAAATCTTTTGCAAATCAGTTTATCAAGACACAATATTTTCAATTATCTATTTCACTGAATTGTGTTGTGAAAGATTTATTACTTCACGGGTCCTGATCATACACTTGAGTGACAGTAAAATTTAGTGAATTTTATATATTTTTATGTAAAGTTTTTTATGAGACCTACCTACCTACCTACTTACTGTAACATTTTACTTAGATATAAAAATGATTACAATTTTTTGGGGTGGATATTATCTTCGCATTGGTGCAATCATTGAAGTAAACGTTTATTTCGATTACGGAAACAAAGCAACTTTCGCCATGGTCGATCCCGGGATGGGTCATTAAAAATTTATTATCTACAGTTCCTCCGTGTTTCGGAAGGTACGTTAAGCTATTGGTCCCGGTTGTTACTGAAACTGCCATAACCCACCAACCCGCACTGGACCAGCGTGGTGATGCTATGGCCCAAACTCTTCATGTGTTTCTCCCATGTAAGAAGGTCCAGCAGTGGGAGGTATGTAGGCTGGTGGTGGCGATGATAATGACTCGCAAAATTGTTTTGTGAAGCAAGTGTTTATGGTGACGTGCAATTGGAAGATCATTGTAATATAAGTGAATTTGATGTAAAAGACGTTGAGAGTTTTATCGTGGTTATCTACCTCATCAAAGTATTATCATGGAGACTGTCATCATATATTTCGCGCCAAACTCTCATGATACATTGAAACCAGCATTTCGATTATATTTGCAGAATAAAAAGAAAACTCTTAAAATATGGCTGTATAGGCATTTGTTTCTTTTGCCTTCTCTGTAATAGAGAAAAAATACAAAAATAACAATCCGTTCATTCTTTCACTCATTGGTTGAATTGGGTTGAATGTATCAGAGAATGAAATGAATCAAAGATTTAAAAGATTTAAAGATGTATTTGAAAGCCAAGTGATTTAGTGATTTAATCAATCTTTTTTACGGATGTACATCTTTTAAACCAATCACTCACGAGTTACACATCTCTAATGGAAAGCCATTTGAGTTAATTACGGAAGGCAGAGATGTGGTCATACTCACGATGACCGAAAATGAACCGAATGCAGTGACATGAGTACTTTAATGAGTAAATGAATCTTCTCATTTGGACTAGATAATTTTTTTTCCTTTAAACACAGAAATATTACATACTCAACTTTGTTTACATTACATACCTGCACAACTGAATCTCGAACCCTGGCAAGTCAGATAATCTACCAGCAGCAGTTTACACAGTAGTATCTAATAATAATATATTCAGACTATATGTTCAGACGCGTCTTGAGATTTGTAGAGCGTGTGTAGCAGGGCCACGAGAGACGTTCCATTATACGAGGCGAGGAATAACATTTTGCTCTTTTCTATTCGCGCCATTATTCTCGTTTGTTTGTGAGCGGCGCGGCGCGAATACGTGATCTTTTAGCTTCCTATGTGAAATGTTACTTATTTTATTAATAATTTCTTATCTTAAGATAAGGGTATTAAATGTACAAACTAAGTTACTTGCACTTTTTTTGGAACATATTTTGACGAGGTGGTAGGCCCGTATTTAAGATCGTCTGGAGAGGTGATTTTCCTATTTTGGCAGCAAATCAGTTCGCTGTGTTTCGGATTGAAGAGAAAGGTAGCCAGTGTAGTTACAGGGCATGGAAGCCATTTCATCTTAAGTTTCAGGATAACAACGCACTTGCAATAGCAAGTGATTTTTCCTTGTCATTGCAGGTGTCTATAGGTTACGGCGGCTAATTACCTTCGGGTTGGCCGTCAGCTTTCTTGACATAAGTCTAAAAGAAAAAGAATTCTCATCTGCTGTTAATGTCTATTTAATTTATAATATGACACGTCTTTTCAAGTAGTAACTAAAAACTATTGGCATTGTTTTCAAGCCGTGTTCCCTCTGACAGGACTTCTAACGACAGAGAACATCAGTCTGCACACAGCTGGGAGCATCAGCTCAATGCGCCCGCCAAGGTTCCGGAGGTGAGGAGAAAAGAACATTTTTCCTCGACCCACGTTGACCTTGACCGCTTCTGTTTGACCCGGCTTAAGGTCACATGAAAAGTATAAACACTTGTAATAGAATGTTCGCTTTTCTGCAACTTTTCGTTGTTCTTTTCTGTGCTATGAGTTTTCTGTTTTTTGGGGATTACAAACAATTTATATAATTACTACATGGTAGCTAAATGCTAAAAAAAAATGTTCGAGTTTCTTTTGACACCCACGCCCCGTATTACTCGATTTGATATTAAATCGTTAAAAATAAATTCACAAATAAATTCAAATAAAACCCATTTCACAGGTATAACAAAGACTGTGATAAAAAATGTTTGGAATATTGGTTATTACCATAAGGCGATACATTGAAAACATTGCCACTTTTATAAGTTATGTCATAGTTCATCTTTATCTAGACACGTGTAGGACCAAAGCACAATAAAAGGATTTAGAATCGATACATTTTATTCCCGAATAGACCTCTTGAATATAAGAAAACTTAAGATTATATTACTTTAAATAGTAGATATCATTAATATTCACAATCCTGTAGAAGCGTCTTTTGTAATCCATACAAAGTATTTTTTAATGAAATAATTTGTGTATTTGCGCTTACTTTAGAAGCGCGCTTACTTTATATCTCTATCTCTATCTATATAATACGACCAGGGTGCGTAGGCCATAGACGCTCGTAGCACCTTAGGCACTACTAACGCGTAGTTATCGTAGCGCAGAGGCGCTCGTAGCACCTTGGGCACTACTCACGCGCTTTCACCGTAGCTTGTAGACATTTGTAGCACCTTGGGCACTACTCTCGCGCTGTCACCGTAGCCTATAGACGCTCGTAGCACCTTGGGCACTACTCACGCGCTGTCACCGTAGCCTATAGACGCTCGTAGCAGCACCTTGGGTACTACTAACGCGTAGTTATCGTAGATGGTAGACGCTTGTAGCACCCTGCCCGCCTAGCATGACTACCGAAACGCGATATGATACGATATGATAAAGCTATTTATCGCTTAGAACTGTCAAAAATCATTGGATTATTTGGATTATATGGAATTATATGGATTATATGGAAAATTTCAAGATAGCGGTTATATCCAATGATTTTTGACAGTTCGAAGCGATAAATAGCTTTATCATATCGCGTTTCGGTGGTCATGCTAGGCGGGCTGGACACTACTCTCGCGTTTTTAGCGTAGCCTACAGCCGCTCGTTAGCACTTTGAGCACTACTCACGTGTTGTTATCGTAGCCTATAGATGCTCGTAGCACCTTGGGCACTACTCATGCGCTGCCTACCCTGTGAAAATCAAGAGAGAGCGTTATGCTGACAGCATAGGAGACGAGTCCTGCTGGTCCCAACATAGCAATTTCTCGATGAGCTTTGGCGACCTTACTCGCCGCAGAAACACAACACTTCAAAGTTATGTTTTTTAGCAGCGATCAATGTGGTGGTGTTCAGTTAGCACTGCGATATACCTTTCTTGTTTTGTTTTAATAATGTACCGCCTATGTGGTCTAGTGGTTGACACCGTCTATTTCAGATCTAGAGGTCCGCGGTTCGATTCCCATGGGGACAAAAATCTGCTCGGTTTGGTTGCCAACCATCTTACCTTAGTCTGCCGCCATAGCAATAATGTCAACCGCATTGTTGTGTTCCGGCAGTTGGAGGTAAGATAGCTAGTTCCTCTGTGGTCGAGGAATCCGGATGTAGCTCGCTGCCATCGTCAGCCTTATCATCACTACTATCATGTGAGATGAAGGCCAAGAGCCAGCCCATTAAAAACAATAAAAAAATGGTGTAATATACCTACCTACCTACCCACCGTATGAAGAAGTATGTTGCACGATGCAACATCGTTGCTATATTACGCGGCCTTGCAAAATACTTATATAACCATTATTATTACTGGGCGTGGAAGGTATTTCATCTTAGACCTCAGGATTACAACGCACCTGCAATACCAAGTGATTTTTTTGTTATTATTGCAAGTTTCTATAGGCGATGTTTGACACTTACTACCACATGGACCATCAGCTTGCTTTTAAGCTAGTAAAAAATCTATGTTAACAGGTGTGAACGTTTTTTCAAACCGAGTTTACTTACCGAGCCAACTCACCATAGGGTTAACATAATCTCAATGATACGTTCTAGTTTTACTTGATCTATTGATGTTCAATTTATTTTAGATTTTGTTCTACATATTTCTTATTTTATTTATGTTATAAGTTAGTTAAAAGACAAAAGAAAGGTTGACGAGACAATGGCGTTGTATTGGTCGTCGGTAGCCATTTTGGTGCAACTATCGTTCTCATAAATCTATATAAACGTAAATATAGGCGGCGTCTCCAGACATAAAACTGAGGCTTAGAGCTTGCAATAACAATAAGTTAAGACTTAAGTGCGCGTTTACACTGCACGATTTGTAATTGCTCCTCGGTTAAGCAGATAAGTTTTGTCCGAATTAGTTCATATTTTGGAAAATATCATTTAATATCTTTATTAAAAAGAAATGACGAGTTATATTTCTATTCAACTTTGGTTTATTTTATATACTACACTTTTCCAATTACAAGTCAGTAAACAACATTTAACAAAACTTAAAGTTTTAAAGTGGTTTTTTATTTTTGTTTTAATCTTTTTTTCATAATTTTAGTGATATATTTTGAAGGTCAAAGCCAGATAGGTGACCATGGACTAACCTGGTAGTATTCCAACGTAAACAGAACTATCTCAAGCACTAATGTAAAGTCATAGGAAAGTAAAAAACCGCAATTTCGCTTACACTGATGATTGAATTATTCCAGTTATGCTATGAGCTATGTGTAATATTTTTTCTACAAATAAAAGGCATTCGCAGAATACCAGCGTCGTAGTTTTTTGCTGCGACATATTGCTGAGCGGAGACCTTTTTGGTACTAATTTCAAATTGTTATGAATATTATGTGTTTATGATTGTTTTTTGGTACCAAATAAACTTTTTTCTTTCTTTCAGTTATTTTGATTTAAAAACCAATAATAAATGTAGAAAACAGATAAAAATATGCCATGATTGAAGTTTTAAAATATGGTTTGAACATACACGAATAGTTAACAACATAACATAGGAAAAACAACATCAAACATTAATAGAAATGAAAAAAAGATCATTACAAATGAAGCGAATCAACGATATAGTATTGTTTACTAGTTTGTTTGGCATAGTTTAATTTGTTAGGCCGGTAAGACTGCCGGGAGCGTATGACAATCAAAAACCAAGTGTCTATAATGTGTGGCTTGACATTGGATACATTTAGTGTGACATTTGTAATTAGGCACTACTCAAGCGTAGTAACCGTAGCCGTACAGCATTTCCCCATGAATTAGCGATATATATATTTTGTGAAGTTTAACTTTGGAACAGTATATTTATTTTCAAAATATTTAAACCATTGAAAAAAAACTTTTCCAATCTTTTCGACAAAACGATTTTCAGTTCTTCCTCGCGATCGTTCACAATACTTGATAAGTATTTTGGATCGTAATCGCGAGGTGTAAAGGAGGCTCCGCGGCGCGCTCGCGACGGTCGAGGCGAGGCTTTTTGTATCTTCCATTATAGCTTTATTGCGTCTTATTTTCATAAATATGGCGGCTTAAACACTCCCCTATGTCTCGGGCGTGATTTACAAAGTGGCCCGTGTCGCTATCGTGTTCCCGCGGGAGACACTCTGAATAAATTGTACATTTGTATGTTATTTGTTTGGCGTTTAATAATAATGCTATGTTATATGTATGTCTAGTGACCTGGGTATCCTCATCACCAGGTTATATATGACCTACTGCTGGGCACATGCCTTTCTACATAAAAGAAGGAAGAAACACACGAGGAGTTTGGGCCATAACAACACCACGCTGGCCCAATGGCGGTTAGTGGGTTAAAGTGGTTGCAGTAACAACCGGGACCAACGGCCTAAAGTGCCTTCCGAAGCCCGGAGGGGCTTGAGATTAGAAATTTTGACATCCCGGGATTAACCATGGCGAAAGTTGCTTTGTTTCCGTAATCGAAACCTCAGCGCTCAAACCACTACGCCATCGATCTCCTCCGAGCTCGACGATGTAGGTATGCTTGACTTTTGTCCAGTTTTCATAACACAAGGTTTCATGTGCTTAATTTAGGCTAGAAGAGAGCAAACACGCCCGACTGATACTAAAGGAGTTACCATAGCCTGTAGACTCTCGTAGCACCTTGTGCACTACCCACGCGTCCCGAACCCTCTGTCACGAACGGAATAAGGGCGATCTCAAGGTAAAACTATTACGCTTAATGTGCTGTCGACTGTACATAGTATTAAGGTTTTTTCACAAGACAAGGGTAGCAAACAACCTACCTTTGTTCTGTGTATACCTACTGCCCGCCTACCGCATAATAGGTAGTTATTCTGTGACTATATGTAGAAATAATAATAATAAATACTCTTTATTGCACACAAGAGACAAATCAAATTATACACACTTAAAAAACAAGATAACAGTACAATTTGGCGGTCTTATTGCTAAAAAATCATTTCTTCCAGGCAACCCAAGGTAATAAAATAGGTATTAGGAAAAAAGAGAACGCAAAAAGGGTGCAAGAATTTAAAAGAATACTTTTGTACTTATTGGAAGTAAATATAAATAAAATATAGGTACTAATTAAATAAACTTACATATCATGTGAATATAATAAAAATCAAATTAAAATTCAACTAACTAGGTATACTTGAGAAATGAATTTTGACTAGATTCTCAAAGGAAATTAAGAAATATGAGAAATATTGACGTTCGTAGCACGAGCACTAATCACGCGTAGTCTACCTTGTAAATGAACGTAAAGCGTAATTTTGACAGTAATATTTTTATAATTTCATTTCAATTATTATACTTGAAGTTCAGCAATTTCAAAAAGAAAAAAACATCTTGTTTCTAAATGATCAGAAAAAGGTTAAAATTATCACATTTAGCGACATCTATTGAGTTTGATTCGAATCTTTAAAAGCATATCACAACGCCATCTATCGCAAAGCTGTTTTACTAAATGTGACTGATAGTAATTGAGGGTGGAGAAGGAGCAATGCTTAAATTGAATCTCAGTACTTTACAGTTTGTGTAGATGGCACTAAAACTAAGTTTTTAATTATTATTGAAATATTTTACAAAAACTAATGAAATGGTTTTGAAATGTTAATAATATTAATACCAGTAACATACATTAAATTTAAATAGAATAATAAGTTTATGATGTGCAAAATATTTTGTTATTAATTGTATCTTTACTTTTTAAAATGGAAGCTTTCTTTAGAAATTCTACTTCATTGATTAAACTTCTTTTTGACCTTGGATTTATTAGCCCCCGACGAAAAAAGAGGGGTGTTATAAGTTTGACGTGTCTGTCTGTGTATCTGTGTGTCTGTCTGTGGCATCGTAGCGCCTAAACGAATGGATCGATTTTGATTCGTTTTTTTTTGTTTGAAATCTGATGTGCCTACGATGGTTCTTAACTATAATTTATGAAGATCCGTTCAGGCGTTTGATGACTATCAGCTCATTTTGTACATGATAATAGGGTTTTACTAACTTTTACACATCTGATTGATTTGAAATTTCGTGTACTGTCACTTCGGTGACATTCCCATGACATACTATCCTTGAGCTGATCCTATACCATCAAAAAGTCTGCGAAATGGTTAATTCTTCAAAAACTTACAGCAGATGTAGCGTGTTTGGGCTCTTATGAATAGTCTCAATGAGATGGTGTTAGATAGATGATTAATGACGCCGGGGGCTACTTAAATTTTTTAATTTTGCAATTATTAACATGTAGTTTAGAGGAATAAAATTTAGTACAGGCTTTACGGTAAAGTTTAACTTCTGATTCTAGGTTCATTAAAATTATTTTAAAATAATAACATACCTATTAAATATTTAGATTTTGTGATATCTGCACACTTTTTGCTTTCAACCTTTATTGCTTTCGTAATAGTGTCAAAAATAACTCTGACAGAAGTGTCTCTTAAAAGGTTATGGTAGCGTATAAAGCCGATAGAGCATAATGAATTATCCAATAATATCTATGTCTGAAATAATAATAATAAAACTAAAAATAAAATTAAGACAAGATAATAATAATAATAAGACTAGAAGAATTTCACAGGGATATTCCAAGTCCTGGGTGGCTCACCCTAAAAAATCAAGAGCGAGGACTTCCCAAAAAAACGCTTCCTCTAGCTCAGTGGTCGGCAAAGTGCGGCTCCGAGCCGCATGTGGCTCTTTGGCTCCTGAAGTGCGACTGTGGCACAAATATCCACGGAAGGCGCAACAATATTTTTATTGAAAAAAAACTTTGTGAGAAAAAAAACATCTTATTTTGATAAATTAAAATTCTTCTATAAATCGAGAACATGTATGAGGTAAAAGATAGATAGGTAATTAAAATTTTATATTGTTGTGAAAATACGTAACGAACATCGAGTTTAATTTTATTAGTTTTCGGAAACGTTCTACATATACAGGGCGGTGCCGTCAATACGACAATAAATTGAAACATGGGTTACATTAGTTCATAGAAATGGTTTGCCACTTTTAAAAACATCTTAGTCATTTGATAATTTCTATGTTTTAATTTTTTGTCGTATTGACAGCACCACCCTGTATATGAATCATCATCATCATCAGCTTATATACATGAAGCATGCAGAAGCTCGAGATTATAAATTTGATTGACCCATCCCGGGACCAACCATGGCGAAAGTTGCTTTGTTTTCGTAGTCGCTGCGCTGACATACCCAAAGAGTTGCGAGTATCAAGTGGCAGTGGGCAGGCCGCAATACAAGGAGGACTGACGGCCGTTAGGGCGGAAAAGTCCTCGAGTGGCGGTCGCGTACCGGGAGACGCTGCGTTGCTAGGCCCCCTCAAGATGGACTGATGAGCTGGTGAGGGTCGCGGGAAGCCGATGGATGAGGGCAGCGCTGGACAGATCAGTTTGGAGATCCTTAAGGGAGGCCTTTGCCCAGCAGTGGGCGTCTCTCGGCTAATATGATGATGCTGATGAAGCCTTGTTCACCAGAGGACATCATGGGTGATATGACGATGATGTGGTAAGTATGAATGCTAAGAACTTGAATTACCAGCATCGAGGGTAATCGTATAAATAAGTCTAACTATGCTGATCTATAGGGAAATCTCAATACAAGCATTTGATCTATACATTGGTAGGACAAAGAGAACCGCACCTCGCCATTGTAGCGACGGACACAATGGAGTTAGTTCCTACTTTATGGATGAAGTAGGGATGTAGATGTTGGACTTAGTGAAAAATTTAGGTTGGTAAAAATTTCTCTTACACCGAATTTAAATTTCAAGTCACACTTAACTTTTAATTTGTCAAGCCGCGTATGACGTCTATGATAAGTAAAAAAATACAAAATTAAAAAATTTAAGTGACCCCCGGCGTCATTAATCACCTATCTAACACCTACTCATTGAGACTATTTATAAGAGCCCAAACACGCTATATCTGTTGTAAGTTTCTGAAGAATTAAGCATTTCGCAGACTTTTTGATTGTATAGGATCAGCTCAAGGATAGTATGTCATGGGAATGTCACAGAAGTGACAGTACACCAAATTTCATATCAATCGGATCTGTAAAAGTTAGTAAACCCTATAATAATGTAGAAAATGAGCTGATAGTCATCAAATGCCTGAACTGATCTTCATAAATTATAGCTAAGAACCATCGTAGTCACATCAGCTTTCAAAAAAAAAAACCAAATCAAAATCGGTCCATTCGTTTAGGCGCTACGATGCCACAGACAGACACACAGATACACAGACAGTCACGTCAAACTTATAACACCCCTCTTTTTTCGTCGGGGGTTAAAAAACCAATTAGATACGTCTGGAATCTGTGACAGTAAAGGATGCTCAATTTGACGTTTGCGAACAAAAATTTTTGACGGAACCGAAAATATTTGAGTGTCTCAAAGCACGCGTACTCAACTTTTGGAACCGGTGTAAATTCAGACATGACAGACAGATAGACAATATGACATTGTGAGACCATATTTTAATTAGATATAGATATTTTGTGATTTTTGACGATTCGAAAGAGCTTCTTAGGAGCCTACTTGAATAAATATAGTTTTGATTTTGATTTTTTGATTTTACAAGTTATTGAGTTTCACGAACACGCCTCAATTTCTATCTAGGGATCATGACGTTTGTAATATTCAACAAATACCTACCTACAAGTTCCTTTGGCAAATTTTGAAATTTACTAAAGTATCAATTGTTATTTAAAGTTTAATCTGTCAAGCGGCGTTATACCTTCGGGGGGCTTTGTGTCTGGAATCTGATGTTTGAATTAAGAAAACATTTAAGTAGTAAAAACATTGAAGAAGTGAAAAATTTGTCACTTTAGCCACTAATAAGTAAGCACATTATACAGTAAACTCCTGGTTGGAGTAATTTCTTAAGATGTTCTTGGTCTTACATACTTTTCATGTGTGTATTAAATCGTCCAATTTTCAAAGCACGAGCAAGTCGGTGTGAAGTTCTTAGTATGTAGACACTACACCGCATTTTTGAACATACTTGGAACATCTACAAAACATCAAAAGGGGGATCAAACGACTCATAACGCTTTGCTCGAAAATTTAAGTTATAAGTATCCCTTATCGGTGCATTACTCAACTAATAATCTTCTGCCTATCTCATGAGAAAACCGGATTTAAAAACGATGTTTTTTAAATTTGAGGTAAAACGAAAAATTACCAAAAATACAAATGGGAAATTTATTTTGCTGTCTATACATTACTTATACAAACCGTACCGGCTCATCTTTTAATAGATCGGTGCGCAGGCGCGCCACACACAAAACATACAGAAGTATCATTTGACAATTTGTGAGCAATCAGTGCATTGTCGCCGCTCTTTATTCAGCAGCGAATAATACACGGAAAATTGTCATCCCAATTGTTGTCGGGCCATTGTTGTCCTAATGACAGCATTCAGGTTTAGTTGGCTTCGGACTGGTCATCAGTGCATGCCTGGACGTCACTCGGGTGACTTTTGACCTAAAATTTTGCGTATCGCGTTGCCTCATGTTTCGTGTGTCGATTAGGAAAACGCTATCATATTTCCTGCAAAAGGTTAGCCTGAAGCGACAAAAGTTCTGGCTTCTAATGAGACGGGACATTTAAATCAATGGCGTATGTAGAAACCCAGACTTCAGTGAAGCCACCAAAATTAAAATCAAACCCTTTTCACATAAAAAGACCGATGAACGCTTTTATGGTGTGGTCGAGGCTCCAAAGGAAAAAGATATCTATTCTGAACCCTAAGCTGCACAATTCGGAGATCTCGAAAAGGCTGGGATTGGAATGGAAGAGCTTGAACGAGTCAGAGAAGAGACCGTTTATAGATGAGGCAAAGAGATTGAGGATAAAGCACATGCAGGATTACCCAGATTACAAGTACAGACCACGAAGGAAGAATCGCTTGGAGACATCTTCCTTCGCGAGCTCTTCTGTATTTCCACCGAGAGAGGCGTTTTTAGAAGTGGAACCTAGACCTGATCCAACATACCAGATACCTTTGAGCTATTCAGATCAGTTTGTTTACAATAACATGCTTAGTTATACAGTGCCTCCAATATCTCAGACTACGTACATGCCTGCTCCAATAAGGCCTAAGGAAGAGGTCTTACCTAGTCTTGACCTGAGGCCTCTGCCGTCGATTGAGAGTATTTCACCGAGGCCCTTCGCAGTGGTGAACCAACAGATGATGGTGAAAGCGTACCAGGACTTGCACTACGTTCCCGGGGAAGTTGCTAGGATATCATATCACTACCCCTTTGGTGTGCAGTAGTTACTGGAACTCATTCGATTACAGGTTTCAGAAACTTCTGTTTAGAGTCACCTACTAGTCTATCTTAGCAAACGGATTTTAGAAGCATTGAATACTAAGTACTCTTATAGTATTTTGGCGACCACGTACCGGAAAGTGAAAAAGTAGGACGGCCTTCCACTAGATGGACAGACGACGTGGTCAGGCTGCGCAGAATCCGGGTGACTGCTCTCACTACCTTAGGACATGTCTATCTTCATGTTTTTACATTCCAGTTTGATTTTGTATATTCATGAGCAACGTGTACTGTCAACATAGCTTTAAATAATTGTACAGATCGAATACAGATATATCTCAAGAATAATCAACTTTTTTTTTTAAGCTTAAACCATACAATAGTCGTTGGTGTTGGACGGTTTCGGACATATATACTTAGGTTAAATTTAATGGTTTCAAGAGTATTATTCTGCTAATTTATACATTTGCCAAATCTGAACGTTTTTTTAATGAAAAATTTGATAATACATTTGTTCATTTTTAATACACTTCACTTGTTTTTATGGGTGTTTTGTTTATGCGAAGACAGTTAGTACAGCATGTAGGAGCATACCAAATATGTACTACCTATTACGGTTGTAACAAAATATATAAATAAAATTAAACTGGGGATTCTTCACCAGTACCCTTTCTCTCCTTCCTTTAACTTAATATGGTTTTCTTCAAAAGAGGCATGAAAAGGTACGTTATGGGCCAGAAAGGTGTGGCCATCTGTTTACGTATTTAAGGATAGGTAGGGAGTGACCCGAACATCACCAACATCGCTGCAGACCCACCATACCCCTAGCCCTACCCCTGGGGGTAGGGTGGGACTGAACCATACCAACGTCAGTAGTGCTGGGTGCTGGGACTTAATGGAAACATAGAAAAAAAATAGATCAACTCACAACCCGAGGAAGCGATTTGTTGACAGCCGGGGGACTATTGTTTTTTATTCTGTCGATTTCAACATCCTCTAGATGTTCTTAATTATTGATTTTAACGTTATTATAAATGTTAATGTTATGTTGTGTTATGTTATGTTAATGTTATGTTCTTAGAGGCATCCTCTAGATGCCTCTAAGAACGCTTGACCATAATATATTTTATAAATTCATGTTATAAGCGTCTATATAAGCTTTGGCAACCGCTTATCAGCTGGCCAAACAAAAATGCATTAAAAATTTTCCAGATAAATTAGAAGTGCTTACCTACTTTATCATTTGTACCTATTCTACTTAATCATCTTTATTACTAAGCACGAATCCATATTCATTATCGTCGCACCAGGGAGGCACTTGTCACCAATCATCCGTGAGGAACAAAATATTTTCCACTTGGACTGTTCTTTGACTATTCGCTGAATCACACATCTTCGGAAGCAAGGGAAATATCAAGCTTAACACCTCAATACAATATTCAACTCTATAATAACTGCATAGAATATGTTTTAGGTTGCATTTGTTACAGTTAAGGCGATGAGTACTGTACGGACAGAAATAATGTTAAGGCCATGACACGCGTCTTCTTTGATTGATGGTCCGTCTGGTCTGGATTGATTCGTCTGTTTACAGAAAGGGTGCCGAGCCAAATGAGGTGCGACAATTTTTACTTTTATTTTTGAGGGAATTCAGTTTCTATGTAAACAGGTTGCGTGCGTTAATGAGGTTTATCTACGTTATTTAACTAAAGTGATAAGATTTATTTTCAACCCCCGACACAAACTGTGCATCTGTGTATCTTTGTGTCTGTCTGTAGTTCCTTGTAGCTCCTAATCGAATGGACCGATTTGGATTTGGTTTATTTTGTTTGAAGATGACGTAATCAGAATGACTCTTAGCTATAATTTGAGAAGATCTTTTCGGCAAGATAACCGACTACCAAGCGGTGGGAGCCGCGGGCTAGCTCGCAAAATATAAAACTAATTAAAATTTTAAGTAACTTTCGGCCTTGATCATCATCTAAGTATCTAAAACCTTTTCATTGAGCCTATTCTTATAGTCCAAACACGCTATATCTGCTTTCGGTCCTATAATTTTAAGTAACTCCCGCTCTCATTAATCATCTATCTAACATAATGAGACTATTCTCATGAGCCCAAACATGCTATATCTGCTGTAAGTTTCTAAAGGATTGAGCATTCCGCAGACTCTATGCTGGTACAGGAATAGCTTAAGCTTAGCATGTCTTGGAAATACCACCGAAGTAACAGTAGGTACACCAAATTTCAAATCAATCGGATCTGTGAAAGTTAGCAAGACCCTTATGTCTAGTAGGAAATGAGCTGATAGTCATCAAACGCCTGAACAGATCTTCATTAATTATAGCTAAGAACTATAAATTATATCTAGATCCTGCCAGCTTTCAAATAAAAAAAAGACAGATCGGTAAACACAAATATACACCGACAGACATGTCAAACTTATAACACCCCACTTTCGGGTGTTAAAAAAAATCGGCCTTTAAAACTAAAATTGCCCAGATCAAATTAGAATCGCTTACATAACCACGTTGTTTATTAGTAAAATTTCAAATCAAACATTTTCGGTTTAAGTAATTAAGTAACTGGAATTAATGGAAATCAATTAATTAAATCGTAATAATATGATGAATTAATCACTAACCTCATACAGAATTACGAGTAGAATGTTCTGGAACATCGAAATGGAGATCAGAAGCGAAATTGAAATTTAATTAAATAAATATTTGTGCTCGTGTATTGGAACGAAACAATTTTTCAATAATAAGCTTGTTAATTGGAAGATTGGCAGTGTTGTTGGTTGTTTTTAGCTTATATAGAGCTGATAAAACGAAAATAATTATTAAGCCATATGGGTCCCGTTCAGCAACTTGGATCAGCAATGAAGTGAAAGACTGATCAAGTCACCGAATATGAATGGACGCATGTAAGAATTAATGATATCTTACTTAGGTTTTTGTTATTTATGTGCACGAGAACTGCTGCCGACAAACTGTTAAGCAGTTTGTCAGAGATTAATTTTGTAAAAATCTAGGCTAAAAAAAAGGAATAAATAAAATAAAAAAGTACAGTCGACTGCGCATTCTAACGTATCAGTCTTACCTTGAAACCGCCCTTATACCGTTCGTAATGCAACAGTTCCACTTGATGTACTGTCGTCTGTACATTGGAAATGTTAATATTAGGTAAAGCATTTTAGAGAATTTGAGTTGAGACTCAACACCACCTGATGTGAAGCGGTAAGAAGAGACCATATGTGCAGACAGCTAGTGCAGGTGAACACTCTATTCATGCCGCCTGCACCTTGCAGACTTATGAATTGCATCAAAAAAAGCAGTGTATCCTTTATTGCACACATAAAACACATAAAAACTGCATGTGTACTGCATTCTGAAGAAATTACTCTAATTTGTTAACCGACTTCAAAAAAAGGAGGAGGTTATCAATTCGTCTGTATGTTTTTTTTATATGTTTGTTACCTCAGAACTTTTGACTGGGTGAACCGATATTGATGATTGTTTTTTTGTTTGATGTGGAATAATTCCCATTTGGTCCCATAATTTTTTTTTGAAAATCTATAGGGAAGTTTGGTTTTTAAATCAACTGGTAAAATTAAGTCATCTACATATGCGAAATTGCGGATTTTTGCTTTCCTATGAATTTTTAGTGAAATGATACGATAGTAGAAAACAATATAAGCTCACGGTCACCCATCTAGCTTTGCCCTTCAAAAGTTATCGCTAAAAATTGTGAAAAAAAAATATTTAAACAAAAATTAAAACCGACTCCAAAAAACTGAAAAGGATAAAAAAATTAAATTTTAGTAGGTACTCATCTCCTAGGAACATATTTTTGGAGTTGGTGCTAAGTTGTTTCCAGAAACCATAGATAGTGAAGCTCCGACTCCAAAAATATGTTCCTAGGGGACGAATACCTACTAAAATTTAATTATTTTATCCTTTTCAGTTTTTTGGAGTCGGTTTTAATTTTTGTTTAAATATTTTTTTTAACTTACCAGTTTCATTGTAATATAAAAATTGACAAAATCTATGCCTTTTAAATTTTTTGGCTGTGGAAAAGATTTGGCCGCACGAAACTCAAGAAAACACGCGCTCATTAATGACTTTTACTTCCGTGGCTATATATTAAAAAGACCTGAATTTTTAAGCTTTCGACTGTAAAATCACCGGCTATCGTAATTGTTCAGCCGCGTAATTCACCCAGAAGCATATGACAATGAAAACCCATTTGTCATGTTGAGGATATGTTCCGTTATATAGTGATTTTTAGTGGGTATAAAGATTTCCTACACAATTTAGTATATTGTATTTTTTCTTGAAAATGGGTTTTAAAGTTTTCAGCTCTGTATATATCTTCTCTATTAATTAAGTCCTCTGCAACAACTAAAGAGTAATTAAAGAAACCCCACAGAACACTCCCGTTATAAATTGATATTTTAGAGAGAAACAATCACCCTTGCCACTTTGAACGGCTCTGGAAACTTCCACAGGATTTATTTCAATAAATAATTATGCATTCATCGCTTATACGTTCAAACAGTTCTATGTTTGGCAACTGGATTTGTGAATTTATTTTAACCAAGAAACTAATCAATGGCAGTCGTGGAGTTTGATTGTTGATTTGCCAAAGTAATTTAAGATATTACACGGAGAGCCTTTTACATAATAATTTATGATATACACCTTTCGTTCTAAATTCCAATTAGTCCATTGAAACGGCTAAATAAAATGGCTAATGAAGTTTTGTGATTAACCAATACCATCAATACGACAATAAATTAAAACATGGGCTATATTAGTTCATAGAAATTGTTTGCCACTTTCAAAAACATCTTGTTCGTTTGATAATTTCATGACGTTTTATTGTTCTTGAAGAAAAGTGTTGGCATCAAGCTAACGCATTTATCTAAGTACGGTCGACAGCACATCAAGCGTAACAGTTTGACCTTAAACCCGCCCTTAATGCGTTCGTAATAGAGGCGGCTTTAGTAGTGCAACTGTTACACTTGATGTGCTGTCGTGTGTACAATGGCATTTAATTATTTTACATATGTTATTATGGCTATGGCTATCTATTTATTGACACTAGTTCACACCGAAACAGCGAACTGCAAAACGGCCGAAATATGAAATAAATAAAAGAGAAAAATATTATTGAATCAACGTAGTACCTCTTGACTTGTATTACTTTACACCGTGGTAAACGGGTGCAGAATTTAGTGACCTCAAGCAGCACACAATCAGTAAAATACAAATCTAAATTTATATGTAAATGTGAATTCAAAATTACAAATGAACAGAACTTTCTGCTGGCATTTCAGCCATTGTCTTTTCGCTATATTCACGAGTTCATGCGTGGCGTCATTCATCGTCGTGCTTTCACCAGCCATCTGCGAGAGCCTTCGACAAAGCTAGACAACTGTCTAACGCATATCTCGCAACGGTTAAGCATGCGGAACCCATCAGCAAACCATTTTAAGCCTTATCTAGAAGGCATACGAACGGATTACGCTGGCAGACCTGTGGTGCAGTTCGTCGGATAACTAGAAGGTATTATCCAGGCATCGTTACAATTCGCTCGCTGGATTCTGAACGTCATTCATTTCTGTAAAACATAAAGCATTTTCAGTCGTATTGTAGCTGTCGTAAGTCATAAACTTCAGTGGATGTTTTACGAATGTTTGATGTTTTGGAGTGAATAAGAAACACAAAGGCGTCGAAAGCACAGCAAAGTTGGCGATGTAAGGGTACAATCGAAAAAAGTATTTATCACAATACCTTAAGAGTGCTTACGTTGGCAGCCGTCACATAGACGTGAACGTCATAATCGTCACAAACTTCTTTCACACGCGAAGAATGAATGATGGATGAATCGCGCTCGGAGAATCCAGCTTTTCCATGTATGGAGAAACCGAAACTCAACTTCCATTTTAGAGTTGAATTTCCAACACTCTGAACCTTACTGCTTGATAATACGGCAGGAAAAATAGTTAAGTGCGGCATGTGAATATGTTTGCAGCAACAATATCTCTGTATGTTCACGCGAGTTGCAAACAGGCCAAAAGTAGTACGCTGAATGCAGGTTTCTGGATGTGCCTAACTACACAAGAAGTCGTTTTGCTGGTGCTATTTCTTTGATATCTATTTGCTGTTTGTGGGAGTATAACAATATTATTGATGCAGCATTATTTTTGAATCGCGAAATAAATGTAGTGCTGGATAAATAAATTATTTAGTTACCGTTCAGAAATATCTAGAATTTTACATATTGCTTTATATCAGGCTGTTAAGGTAGTGTAACTGGGGCCTTACCACCATCTTCATAAAAGCGATTCATATTCCGCTCGGTTCAGTATTGGTTCCTAAACTGCATCGCTGTCATAGTGGTAGATAGCGTCGTAGTAGGTCTTAAACTGGATCCCGATAAAAGATGGTGGTACGGGTGCTGACCATATTTCATTTTGTTTTTCATACGAAAAGGGTGGCAAGCACGGCCCGCCTGATGGTAAGCGGTTACCGTAGCCTATAGACGCTCGTAGCACCTTGGGCACTACTCACGCGTAGTTACCGTAGCCTAACGTAAACGCTCCTATTACCGTCAGTTTTAGCTGCCTTCGGATTGACTTTAGAAAATTAGATATAAGGCGTTATGCTAGGAAAAGTGTTTGTATTTATTCATAATCGTAATGGAGTATTCTATAAAATTCAGTTCTTAAATTAAATATTAAATAGCACAATATTTAACAAAAAATAATTTAATCTGAAATAGCATTTGCTTCTATCACCGACCCATTAGACAGGTTTTTTTCTATTACCGTTTTTTCTGTTTCTATTACCGACTACTGAAAGATCCCATACAATAAAATAAAAATTAATTCAATATAAGTATTTATTAAGTATAAAACATTTGAGATCAATTATTATTATAATCACAGTTATAATCAGTACCTAAAGTATCATCATAGTAGGTAACTTCCTTGTTCTAATGCTTCTACAACAGTCTTCAAGTGAATTAAACTTTTACTATTAATTACTTACTAACTAGACATAACAACCATTAATAAGAATTAATACCCCTCGGTCTACAATGGAGGATAGTCGCGGTCGACTTGTGTCTGAAATTGAGAGGTCTCTAATCAGAGTCTCCGATTGGGGACGACTAAACTTAGTCCAATTCAACCCCACTAAGACACAAGTCTGCGCGTTCACCGCTAAAAAAACCCCATTCTCTGTAGCTCCACAATTCCTCGACACACCGCTTTCCATCTCTACGAGTATTGGGATCCTTGGTGTTGATATCTCTAGTGACGTGCATTTCCGCAGACATTTGGCGGATAAAGTCAAGCTGGCATCCAAGAAGTTTGGTGTGGTCAATAGAGCGCGGCGGTATATCACTTCGGGGCAAAGACTGTTACTCTATAAGTCTCAAGTCAGGCCCCATATGGAGTACTGCTACCATTTATGGGCGGGAGCGCCCAAATACCAGCTTGGACCATTTGACGTGCTCCAAAGTCGCTCACAGTCGATCCTGAGCTCACGCGCGGTATTGATTCTACAAGCCTAAGTAGAGATTTTGCCTCCTTGTGTGTGTTCTACCTTTTGTATAACGGGGCGTGTTCTGAGGAATTATTTGACATGATGCCCACGGCTTCTTTTTATCATCGCACCGCTCGCCACCGGCAGGTAGTTCATCATCACAAATTGGAACCAAAGTGGTCGCGTACCTACTGTACGGTTTCAGAGAACCTTTCTCCCGCGTACGCTCAAGTTGTGGAATGAGCTCCCTGCAGAGGTTTTCTCCAATGAGTACAGCATGGGGTTCTTCAAAATAGGCGTGAAAAGGTTTTTACGCTTCTGGAAACCCAAAAAATAATGTAGCTATCAAAGGTAATGTAATTATTAGGTACTGCGACAAAGGATCTTAAAAAGTTTCATAGATGACAACGCACTATTAATATTTGGTGTCGTAAGCGTCATGGACTATGGAAATAGTTTACCACGAGGTGAACCTAATGCAATGTTTGTTAAACATCTTGGATGTGTTTAAAAAAGTGACTTTTATCTCGCAATACTATCGAATTAACTATGGGTTGGTAATAGAATTAGGTATCAAGATTATTATGTTCCTTTACCGACCCATAAAATGTGCTATAACTGGCTAAAATATTTATTTTAAAGGAAACACGCGTTCACTGGGGTAGGAATCATTGATGAGTTTGTTTTGTATTAAAAAATATTAAATCTGATATGAATGATTATTCAAAATATAGTTCTATACACCAATAGAAATAATTGCTAACATCTAATCTTGTTTTACAGAAAATCCATAGACAAAATCGTATGGCGTTAATTGATCAAATTATGTACAATATATTTTTGAAATCAAAGAAGTTAAAAATGGCAACTGCAATTACGTTTTAAAGGATATAAAATAAAAAATAGTAATTATTGTTAAAATTCTAATAACGTCATGGGTCGTTATTAGAAGCAACTTATGAAAATATGTTTGTAATACCGCTCCAATTTAAAATGCGTTTTAAACCACGAAAAACAGTCCGAACGCTAATACTAGATGTTAATTTAGTAAATCAATGTATTAATTATTATCATATCGTATTAGCATATACGTAGACACATTTTATGTATGTAAATTTCCTTAAGTAATAATATGGTATACTTAAGTAGCTGGTAGCGCAACACTATGAAAAGTGCGTCCGTTGCGGGCGCGTCCCATTCACTGTCCAATTACACGGTTCACTAATTATTTACACACACAAACTTTTTTCCTTTTGTTGCTCAATAAACTTTCTTAAATATTTTTCTGTAACGTCTTTTCTAGTATCTATATTATGTTTTATAGGAATGATTTAAAAAACGAGCGGTATTAGAATACAAATTTTAGGGGGTCGTTAATGGTATCACTTACGTTATAGATGCTTCTAGCACCTTGGATCTATAATATTATGTCATATATGCTAGCAGAGGAGTCTCCCTTCTCACAGGCACCATATTTATCGTTCATCCTTAACTTGGAGTTATATGCCAGCACATATAATTATGTTTCCTCCTTCCTTTATAGCTACCAAAGATGTGTGAAAAGGCAAGATGGGGTGAATATATGTTCATGCTGCTGGTCAGAAAATATGTCTTGACTATAGTATTAACGTATTTTCTGCCACTTGCGACTATTACGTATGAAAGCTCTATTATATGTAAGCAATATTTTTTAATAAATGAATATTATTTGATTTAATCTGATCACTCCATGATATCATTTATTGACATTTTATAACTTTAGTGGCACCGTTTATTGTTTTCCTATGTTTTTGTTTCGTTCACCATTGTCATATTAATATTTTTAAATTCGTTTGACATATTTATCATAATTGACTTCTAGTTTGACATATTTTATTAAGTATTTGCAATTGTTATTATTAAGTTCTTTGACATGTGTTTATTATTTAGACATACTGGCGTTTTGGGTTAACTGTAAGTCAGCATGTACACACTTGAATGAATAAATAAATATGGACTCTTTTGACTTCTAATGAAGAAATCAGCCTGATAATGGACGGTTACCTTCATTAGCAGTAATGAGACAAACAGTATATAGAGACAGTGACAGACACAATATATTTTATATTGTACATATGTGAGCGCCGACGGGCTGGTAAGTGATAAACGGTTGATGAAATTGAAACGCTTAGGCCTTCATAGGTACATGGGAGAAACACATGAGAAAATTGCGCCTTAAAACCACCATGCTAGCCCAATGCGGGTTAGTGGGTTAAAGCGGTTGCAGTAACAACCGGAACAAAGGCTTAACGGCTCCATCGACCATGGCGAAAGTGGTTTTGTTTTCATAATCAAAACCAGAGCCTTCAAACCACTACCCCACCGAGCTTCTCAAGGATATTGCATTAGAAATGACTCAATGACTAATTATAACTTTTCTTTAGCATTTTTTTTTTTTGTTTATACAAAGCACGACAAATGACTCAACACCACCTGATGTGAAGCAGTAAGAAGAGTCCATATGCGAAGACAGCTAGTGCAGTTCAGACACTGCTCTAGCTGCCTCCACCTTGCCGGCCCGAAAGGTGCTTTTTCACGCCTCTTTTGAAGGAACCCATGTTATAGGAAGGAGGGAACACATGTGCTGGCAAAGAATTCCAAGTTCTGGAAGTTCGACAAAGAAAAGAGCTACTAAATTTCTTTGTACGTGATGTTGAGGTGGAGACAGTGAATTGATGACTCCGAAGACCGGCACGCGTGCTCCTGAGTAGGAAGGGGGAAGGTGGGATAAGGTCAAATAGCTCTTCAGAACACTCTCCGTGATATAGCCGATAGAAGGCGCTAAGCGACGCAATGTCTCGACGCAATTGCAGAGGCTCAAGGTTGTTGGTGACCTCTACATCGCCAACGATACGGACAGCACGACGCTGCAATCTGTCCAGGGCATCGAGTAGGTACTTGGCGGAGCCATCCCACAAGTGCGAGCAATATTCCACGCAAGACCGGACCTGAGTTTTATACAGCAGGCATAATTGGTCAGGCGTGAAAAATCGACGCACTTTGTTCAGGACACCGAGCTTCCGTGAGGCTGTTTTTATCACGGTTTCGATGTAGTTCCTGGAATTCAGATCGCAACATATCTCCATTCCTAGCAAGTTGAGGGAGCCCTGTGCCGAAAGAGTCGTGCTCTGAAGAGACGGAAGGGGAAGGAACGGCGACATTTTGGCTGTAAACGCGCACACCTGTGTTTTCTTAGCATTGAACTCAACAAGATTGTTAGATCCCCATTCAGATACGAGGTTCAACACCCTGTCGAGCTCAATGGTAAGATTTTCTCTCTACCTCTCGGTTTCAGCGCGCCCAGCCCCTGGGCGACCGTAATATCCCCCATGCACTGTACTGTCATCTGCATAGCAATGAATGTTTCCTAACGGAATCATGTCATTGATATGAAGAAGAAAGAGTGTGGGGGATAGAACAGAGCCTTGTGGTACACCAGCATTCACTGACATGAACCGAGAAGCGCATCCATCTGCGAGGACACGGATTCTTCGCTCATGCAGGAAGCCGGCAATCCAGTTACAGAGCTGAGCGGGCAGACCGTATGCCGGGAGCTTGGAGAGAAGAGCCCTGTGCCAGACCCGATCGAACGCTTTGGCAATGTCAAGGCTAACTGCCAGTGACTCACCACGTTTGTCAATAGCTTCACCCCAGACATGCATTAAGTACGCTAGAAGATCACCCGTTGACCGGTTCGGCCGAAACCCGTACTGTCGATCATTAATTAATGAGTGATCTTCTAGGTATCGGATCAGCTGGTGGTTTAAGATCCGTTCCATGACCTTGCAAAGAACTGAGGTGACAGCTATCGGGCGGTAGTTAGCTGGGTCTGATCGGTCTCCCTTTTTGGGGACCGGTTGCACATTGGCCTCTCTCCAAGATTCCGGCACACATCCAGAAGAGAGAGAAAGACGGTATAGCCGCGTTAAGACCGGAGACAACTCCGCTGCGCAGTTCTTCAGTACTATCGCTGGAATGCCATCAGGTCCACTAGCTTTCCGGACGTCGATTGACTGAAGCTCCGCACGTACATCACATTGCCTAATACGTATATCGGGCATTGTGTGGCCACAGTGGGAGAGTGTTGGTGGCTGTAAGTTGCAGTCATCGATTCGGGAGTGAGCAGCAAAGAGTTTTACCAAGAGATCGACTTTCTCTTGCGGCTTGTGAGCTAGCGAGCCGTCAGAACATCTCAACGGGGGCAGCGAGGGTTGACAGAAGTTGGATTGCACGGCTTTGGCCAGACGCCAGTAGCTACGGCTTCCCGTAGGATGCGTAAGAAGTTCTTGGCCAACTTGTGCAACGCGCTGTGCATCCGCTCTGATGAAGGCCCTTTTGCAGGACTTGGTGGCGTTGTTATAGACTGCTTTCAGTGAGTCAATGTTGGGATCCCCGCAAGCTCGGCCCCTGATCCAAGCGCGGTATGCCGACTGTCTGTTTTCAACAGCTAAGGCACAATCGCGGTTGAACCAGAGGTTACGCCTACCCCTACTGATGAGATCGGAGTGAGGGATATAGTACTCCATCCCTAACATGATCTCATCAGCAACAGCAGTAGCGCTAGCGTTCGGGTCCAGTTCACTGAAACAGCGCTGCCTCCAAGGGACAGATGCGAAGTAATCCCGCATACCGTCCCAATCTGCCGACGCATAGTGCCAGATGCGGCGTTTGGCAACCATAGGTACCGGTGGCGACGCCCGTGGCACCCCAGCGGATATCAGGCAGTGATCCGATGTTCCCAAAGGAGCACAAACCTCTAGCCGATATCCATCCGGGCGAGTCGTCAGCAGAAGGTCCAACAATGAGGGCGCGTGACCGACAATGTCTGGAATCCTGGTGGGCTGGTTTACCAGTTGGGTCAGGTCGTGCGTGAGAGCGAAAGCGTGGGCAGTTCTACCAGCATGGTCAGTTTTAGAGGAACTTAACCACGACTCGTGGTGAGCATTGAAGTCCCCTAAAAACACCAATTCCGCGGTTGGAAACTGCTCCTGCGCAACATCTGCCACCCGACTAAGATGTTCGAAAAGTCGAGTTGTCTCCATGTCACCGCTGTGGGATCTATAGAGGCACACGTAGATTCGGCAATGTGTGCCCAGGTCCACATGCACCCCAAGAATAGAGTAGGAAGGGTCCTCCAAACAGCGCAGACGGCGACAGCAAACATCCGCCCGGACAAACAAGCATACCCCGGCCTTCGCTTTGAAGGATTCTTCAAGAGCGTAGCCGGGGTAATCCAAGTAGCTAGTGTCTGCCGGGCGGAGTATTTGCGTCTCCGTCAAAAACAGCATTTCGGGTCGAGCCGTCTCCAGATGTTGGTGGACGGCATTGAGGTTAGCATGGAGCCCACGGATGTTAGTGAGCCCGACCTCAAACAGCGTGGTTGTGGTGGGGGTGTGCACCGCTGAACGACCGGAACTGTTTTTGAGCGCTGCCATAGTTAGGATAGAAGGAGGAGAGGCGTGAATTGGGGAGACGTTGCCGCGATATATACGGTCAAAGCGTGAGGCCTGTTTCCCCAGGTAATAGCCGACAGTAGAGAAGCGCCGACCCGCCGAACGGAAGGGCCCCCGAACCCCCCCGGGAATGGCCGCCGGGACCCCACCACCCGGTCACCAACCGGCACGACGGACCACCCCAAGATTATGCGTGGCATGATAGGGCAGCCTCACGAACTGGTTAGGTTCGCTTGGGCCCCTGTACTGTACCACGGGCGGCCAGCGGAACAGCCGTTTCTTCGGGTCTCCCTGGTCGGCGGGTCAATGCAGTTCACCTGGCTCTGGTTAGACGGAAGCCGTCACTGACCGCATCCATCGCCGCAACGTCTCCCCAAGCTCTGGTTGTACGCTGACTGATCCCGGAACGCGACCACAAGTGGTCACTTGGCGGGTTTTACGCCATGCGTACGGTGGTCACTAACCAGACGGGTGTTCAGACCCTACCACCAGTCGAGCAGTTGGTAGCTCGGTAATCCCTTAGTCGCCTCTTACGACACCCACGGGAAGAAATGGGGGGGTGAATTGTATTCTTAATCCGTCACCGCACGGACTAAGTAACTAATAACATTTTTTATTATATGAACTTAGAGATACCCTAACTCTTGACCTTCATCTCACCTGATGGGAAGTGAAGATAAGGCCGACGATGGAAGCGAGCTACACCCGGATTCCTCAACCACAGAGGAACTGGCTTTCTTACCTATAGCTGCTGGAACACAACAATGCTCATAACATTATTGTTATGGCGACTTTGGCGGTAGCTAGCCAGGCGGACCTAGAAAAGCCCAACCACCAGAAAATTTCTGTCTCCACAGGAACCGAACTCTGGATCACAAAGATGGTAACTATCATAATTATGATAATTATTATCCTAGAATAATCTTAATACCTATCTGATTGCCCAAGTGACTGCGCGTAATCCGTAAGGTCAGGTTGCCTGGGGTTGAGCTGGTGAAATCGCTTCGACAGAGCCAGGCTACCCCCGCGAAGGGCAGTGGAGTTAACGGGGAGTTTTAGTGGGTATTTCCAGTGCTGCTAGCGCTGGACGACCCCCACACACGCCCGTCGCTTAGCCAGCGGAGGGTAGGTCTGTAATCGGGTTTCTCCCCGTATGAAAGGATAATCATTATACCTATCTAGTATGTCTGTTACATCTGTGGCTGACATACGGGTAGCGTTCAAATTTAACTTCCACGCTATTTTACCAAGTTTATCAGTCGCGTTACTATTTCTTTTCACTCGTTTAATAAAAAAGGAATATTTTTATTGTAAGGCAGTTGCATTTGTATAACAAGCGTGGCAAGTTTTTTTCCGGCGTGAAATCCGACTACAGACCTACCCGCCACTAGTGACGGGCGTGTGTAGGGGTCGCCCAGCGCTTATAAGGCACTGGGAATACCCACTAAAACTCCTCGGTAACTCCACTGCCCTTTGCGGAGGTAGCCTGACCTCTGCCGAAGCAATTTCACCAAACTACACCCAGGCAACCCGGCCATTCGGCCAGGTTTTGCGCCGATGGGGATTACCCGGAGTCACTTGGGTAATCCCAGACGTGGCGACCTGTGCAATGCATGCGTGGGAGCCACTCACGCACGCGGCCGCGCCTAGGGTGCAGGAAGACGAGCGATCACCACCCGCCTCCTCATGCCCACCTGCCTACGCCAGATCCTCCTGGCCTGATCCTGGGACGGCCAAAGGATCCTCTTCCCGGTTCACTGGCTACCTTTCCCTTCAATCAGAAACACAGCGAACTGCTTTACGGCCACAATGAAAGGCGATGGTACCTACCCAGACAACCCTACTATACGGGCCTACTACCTATTACAGACGACAGCACACCAAGTGTAACAGTTGTACTACGAAAGTCGCCTTTTTTACGAACTCAGTAAGGACGGTCTCAAGGTCAAACTGTTACGCTTGATGTGCTGTCGTCTGTACCTTAGTCGGTTAAGCCTTGAATTGGAAAATACCACTGTATTTTTTTAAGTTACATACAAGTTAAGGACTGTGGTAGTACGGGAAGACTGAAGACGTCAAATGAATGATAATGATGTCTGATGATGTCATTTGACATCTTCAGTCTTCCCGCGACCACGATCACTGTAAAGTAATCGAAACGTCGGGTGTAAAATAATAATGTAACATCTAATTAAACGCGACTTAAGTACAGTAAATTGGTTTTATTTCAAATACTAAGGGACAGTAACTAAATCATTTCATTTTATTTCAACCAATTTTGTGATAAAAAAATAAAGTTTGAAATATTTCGAAACGGATCGCAGATGTTAGAAATGACATTTAATATTACTTTTTTTAAATGAATTACATGAATAAATTATGAAGTTGATATCAATTAATGTTTATTTCAAACTCAGAACAGAGATTTCAAAGAAAATCTTACCTGTTAAATAAGGCTACAACCTTTTTGCCACTTTCGTAGCAAGTGCTACACCGTAGACCGTAGCGTTCTGTAGATTTGAAGACTACGTAAATAGTGATATTATGAGCTTAATATAATTAAGTTGACACGTTTATATAATAATATGTTTTATTCATCTTTATGTTTGTTTGTTCAACGTCAATTCAAGACCTCGGTTCCTTCGGAGCGTCTGGTTCTGAGAAGCACGGGCAATTAATCTTTTTTATTCATACTCTAAATGAGAAAGTAACTTTTTCTGTCTATCTGTTTAGTATGTTTCACTTCCTGAACCGATTTAAATAAAAGTTGGCATGTACAGAGATTACAAGAATGACGGACGGCCGACTGGACTGTGGCCCTTACTACAGGGTACTCTGTCAAGGGTCAATGCTCCCGGGTTCGAATCCCGGCAGGGGCAGATGTTTGTATGAAGCGTACGAACATATGTTCACGAGTCATAAATGATGGTAAGTATATTTCTAACATTTATATACATATTGTTAGAAATAGTTTAAAAAGAATACTTATGTGTCAGCTATTCAGATTAATAATAAATTGCCTGCGAAATTAAAAGATATTCCTGAACATAACTTTACAAAATTTAAAAAAATGGCTTCTAGTAATGCATTGAATGAATTCCTAAATAATAATGTCAAATGAATATAGCTATGACCATCGGTTTGACTTGTAAAGGCATTATAATTAAGTACTTACATGTTTTTTTCCTTTGTTCCCGTTGAGTTACACCATTTTGTGTCACACTGTTACACAACGGGAAAAATATTCCCGTTGAGTAACACCGTAACTCAATGCCACTATTTTTGTCCCGTATATGTAGCTGGTTCATCCCCTGAAGTACCAGGCTACCATATCTATGTAGGAGATGTTAAGCA
This sequence comes from Nymphula nitidulata, assembly GCA_947347705.1. Classification (NCBI taxonomy): domain Eukaryota; kingdom Metazoa; phylum Arthropoda; class Insecta; order Lepidoptera; family Crambidae; genus Nymphula; species Nymphula nitidulata. Next base: position 2,846,268 of record OX374618.1, read on the forward strand.
TACTCTTATTTTATTTATATAATAATCGTAGAGGTACATTTTTTTTTCATTTCATTTTCATTTTCATTTTTAACCTCTCATATACTTATGGTAGCCTGGTACTTCAGGGGATGATCCAGCTACATACATACGAATTTGAACAATGATTTTACACAAGAAGGTGTTACTTAACGGGAATACAGCTTTCTGTTTAGTTACACTGGCTCTCAACGGGAAAAAAATAGTGGACGGTGTTACCCAACGGGAATATTTTTCCCGTTGTGTAACAGTGTGACACAAAATGGTGTGACTCAACGGGAACAAAGGGTTTATTTAATATTTAAAAATAATATTTTTTTATATTTTTATAGATTAAGTACATACCCGTATATGAATTGTAATAATATAAAAATCAGATTATATTATCAATTGATCATAACTATATCAGTTCTTACTCATTGTGTGCAATAACATTTAGGACTATAATAATTTGTTACAGATATACAATAAAATGTTCTTAATCTCATTCAGTTCTCCTTGCAATATGGCCTGCCCACTGCCACCTGAGACTCGCAATTCTTTGGGCTTTCTTAAATAGATCTGGCACCTCACTGATTGCAGGGACAATGTTTGGCTACGATCTTCTGTGTGAATGAATTATCTGATGCATCAGTAGAAAAAAGTCGAGAGGAAACTATCGAAACATCGGCGATAGCCAAAGTAGCAGTAAAAAGAGGAGACATCTAATGACACCAAACTCGACTTACTTAACATGACACAAGCGAAATAATCTAATAAATTAACATAAAACAGCCATAAACGACAATTTGTCGAGCACAAAAATAATATTAACGGATAAATATCACGGAAATAAATATATTTTCCCCTCAAATAACGGTGCCCTAATGCGCCGCACAATGGGCGGGGATGATGCGAAATGGACATAATGGATTGTGTGCGGAAACGTATTACCGACGTGTCAAATGACTTGGAACTTATGTTTCGAGTGAGCCGACCCACTGTGCGCCCGTTTAGTTTTGTTTATATGTTTACGCGGTGCCGTGGGGAGATGACGCCGTTGCTTGTATTTATTGGCGAAATTAATGTGGGAGTTCAGGCTTTGATTGGGGGAAACAGATGAAGAAGTTTGGTTTAAGTGGCCCAGCAATATCTTTTGATTTATGTCTATCTTTCTTTTCTATTCTATCTTTCGTGAAATGCTAATCATGAATCGAGGGTTGACGCACTTTCAAACCCAAGACGAAAAAAGAGGGGTGTCATAAGTTTGACGTGTATGTCTTCGTATCTGTGTGTCTGTATATCTGTCTGTGACATCGTAACTTATAAACGAATGGACCGATTTTGATTCAGATTTTTTGTTTGAAAGGTGATTAGGATGGTTCTAAGCTATAGTTTATGAAGATCAGTTCAGGCGTTTGATGACTATCAGCTCATTCTCTACTTGTCAAAAGGGTTTTACTAACTTTCACAGATCCAATTGATTTAAAATTTGGTTTACTGTTACTACGGTGGTTTTTCCAAGACATTCTAACCTTGAGGTGATCCTGTACCGTCAAATAGTCTGCGGGATGTTCAGTTCATTAGAAACTTACAACATACCTATATAGCATGTTTGGGTTCATAAGAATAGTCTCAGTGAGATGATGTTAGATAGATCAATACTAACGGCGGGGGCTACCTAAATTTGTTATTTTTTTTTTCCTTTTTTTAAAAAGCAGCAGCTGGCTATAAACGATACCTGTACCGTTGGTAACGCTTGTTATATGGTGATATACCTACCATATCACCGTTCTTGTTTGTTGCAATCAATTCTTCGAGAGAAAGTGTTTTTTTAACGTTATGACGAAAACTTACTTGCCTTGCCTTGCCCTATTATTACTTAGCTGAGACTTTAAAATAAAATAACATTCACATTTTAATGTTTTTCATGCGTTTAAACGCCTACTTTATTGTTACAATTACAAATAAAGCAAGAAAATGATGAAAAAATATAATCAGGAGACGCGGGTTCGTATCCCTCCTGGAACATATATTTTTTCATCATTTTCTTTATTTATTTGTAATTGTTAAAATAACATTGTTAAGTTTGTATTGGATTAATGTTGTATTGTTATTGCCTATTGGAATGATTAGTTGTCACTTTAAACTGTTTCTGAACGTTGTTTTGAAAAGCTTGGACATTTTCAATTAAAAATTGTACTTTATACAGTCTGTTACAAAAGTTCGAAATAAAATCTAAAGGAGTGGTAGCATTCCCTGTCAAGAGTTACTTCTGAATGTTTGACACCTTTCAGACCACTTTTAATTTCCGATTAAATTGATAAAAACATCGTCACAACTGCTCGTGACAACAAAAAAGCGTACTATCGCGTATCATACGACACACTACAGTTACAGATTACACCACACACACACACACACACAACCTGTGCACATTCTACGATATCGACCCCCGCAACCCCAGAATCCTAAATTTAATTTAGGAATTCTATAACACCTGCTATATTATTTTCATAAAATATAGAACAAGGTAAGGGCAATAGTGAAACATTGACACTGCACGTAAAAACCTATTCGAAAACTGACTTCAATATGCAAAGGGTTGCGTACTTTAAGTCCGTAGATCTTTATCAGACCACTAATAAAATGGGAGCAATTCGGTAGTTACTACACCTTTTCAAACTATAGACAATTTTAAAAATCTGTTTTGATTTGACCATATCCGCATATGGATATGGGCAAATCAAACAACAAACACGTAACAAAAGCAACACTCCAGCCCAAAAACGACTCATCCAACTGTAACACGTATTTATTCCACGAATCCGAATGTCCATAACACCATCATTTGGTAAACAAATCAGGAACACTCCAGTCAACGCCACCCCCAACTCTTTATTGTACAAACAAACAATTAAATTATACACGAAGCCGCCATGTGGCAGATGTACAAACAGACGGACATAACCAACTCTAATTCTATCAATCACAATTCCATTAACGGTCGATTTCAATTAGCCCCAAAGAATTATTTATTTCACACCCCACAAATGGTTCGAGCAACATAAATTGCTTTATTAAATAGAACACGTAACGTTCAGATATTTTTGATTTTATAAATGCTTGGAACTTTTTTCCAACTCATTAGGCACGTCGAACCACTGTGCTTATAGTCTGCATGTCTTTTAAAATTGTTTTGATTAAATATGACATTGTTAATCGATTTTCCTTTTTATCGGTTTAATGTTTTATCGTCGAATGTGACCGTTTTGTCGTTAAAGCATTTCCTAATGGGACACTAAGTGATTTAAGCGTCACGCACAAGCAAACTGGGAACAGAATGGCAATAGTAACTAGTAACTACATGTAATGACAACAATACTCAGTAAAAACATTATGAGCGAACTTTTCATAAAGTTTGCTCGTAAATTTCTGGAAGTATGGAACCTTTTTTGGTATTCGGTTTGTTATCTTTAATGGCAAACATATATTTGGTACCCGAATGAAGTGATGCGGTCTTATTGGTTAACTTTCCACTGAGCTCGCTCAGTTAATTTCCTATCGAGGCCGGTGGTTACTTAATATTTTCAATTTTATATTTTGGTTTATGAAAGAATAACTAAATGTTTATTAACAAGAATCCATTTCGTTTTTTTATACAGGGTGGTGCCGTCAATACGACAATAAATTAAAACATGGGCTATATTAGTTTATAGAAATAATTTACCACTTTCAAAAATATCCAATTAATTTGATAATTTCATGACATTTCTATGAAATATTGCAGTCAATGTTATATTATTTTCCTTGACGCGCCTGGTGGAACTGGGTACCCTCATTTCATCGATTTTGATCACTGTCCGTGCGAGAGCCGAAATTGATGCAGCAGTCACTTTTTCTGGGATGAAGGCCACGTTGCTAGAAGGACGCCGAACGGCTCATCCAGCATTGATATTTCCGGTAAACTTTCAAAACGACTGACAAACCGACATCACCAACTCATGCACGTCCCGTCCCGTACGTATTGCTTGGTAGAAGCCTTTCTTCATAGGAGAAACACATAAGGAGATCGACCGTAGCGAAAGATGGTTTGTTTTCTTAATCGAAACCTGATCGCTCACACTATTACCCCACCGACCTCCTCACGAACGCGATTGCGGTGAGAAAACCAATGGGCAATGTCTTTCACGCGACTATAATCAAAGGAAAGTTCAAAGGCGAGGAACAGCATTTGGGTTCGCCTTGCAGCCATGTGACTTACATTAATTCAGTGCAAATAAAATACTTTATTGAACTTTATTCATATTATGTACATTTTCTCAGTAACAAAAAATGAATTCATCATCATCATCATCATCATCACCAGCCTATATACGTCCCACAGTCCCACTCCAGCAGTGGCCTTCCTACATGGGAGAAGCACATGAGGAGTTTGGACCATAACACCACCACGCTGGCCCAATGCGGCTTGGTGGGTTGAAGCAGTTGCAACAACCGGGACCGACGGCTTAACGTGCCTTCCGAAGCACGGGGGAGCTCGAGATTATAAGCATTGATTGACCCATTCCGGGATCAAGTGATCACGGCGAAAGTTCTCGTATCGAAAACAGCTCTCTAACCATTACGCCATCTAAATTCAATTCAGCACTGATAAAAATATTACGGTTTAAGATATTTATTTCTCATTAAGAATATACATTCACTTAACAGAGAAATACAAGATACCAAAAGTACCACGGTACCGAAATCCAATTATTTTTTCCTTTTTAGTGTTTTGAAGTCGGTTTTATTTTTCTTAAAGAAAATTTTTTTTTACATTTTAAGTGATTTCCTAAGGTCAAAGCAAAATGGGTGACCGTCGGCACTATTGACTTGTCTGTCTCTCAGTCTTTGGTTGAAATACATAGTGAAAGAATTATCTTCTAACTCTTAACAGTTAAGGAGTTGTACCTTCCATCATCAGCTTATTAACATGAGATGATGACTAACAGAAGCAAATACTTGAAAAGCTTTGAAAAAAAGGAAAATATGTCATACGGGCCAATAAAATTTGAGGTTTTCCCTCGATTTTCCTGGGATCCCATCATCAGATCCTGACTTGGTGACAATGGGACCACCACTGGAGTACACTCTATCGAATAAAAAAATAATTTTGAAAATCGGTCCACAATTGACAGAGAAATCGGTGAACATACATACAAAAAAAAATACATACAGTGGAACATATAACCTCCTTCTTTTTTGAAGTCGGCTAAAAATAAACAAGTGCAGGACGCGAAACAAAACTGTATGTAGATAGACATTAAATTATAAATATGGCTCCTAATAAGGAACGACTGGAAATTTCTATTGCGTTAAGTGTGATGGAGATTAAAGGTAATGACAATTGCTTTGGTTTATTTGAATTCTGAATAGTCTTATAATATTTAACCAAACTACTTAATTATTATTAGTAAAAATTTAAATTTGGCGAGATGTCTCAACAGTTTATATTAAAATAGTCGTCGTTTCTGCTAAATCGGTGTAACTTGATTGAAAATAAGAAGAAAATTCCACTTGGAAAAATAGACTCCTTTATTCTGCGATTACATTGACAATACACGTCTAATCACATTTCTTTTTTATAGAATGCTCTATGGCGTGAGTCAACATCCTCCCAAAACAGGAAAACAAAATAACATTAAACAATTATTAAGTATCTTAATAAAACAAAACCATAAAAACACTTCACTGTTCCATACTGCTTATATCACTCGCCGACACCTCCAAGGGGTACAACCTCTGAAAGGGACGAGCCTTCTTTCCAGAGGCAGTCTGGACTATCGCGGTTCTAGGGTTACCATCCCTACCCTGTCGTATCTCAACTATCTTACCCAAAGGCCTTTTCACTCGCTTTTCAGGGGTCTCTATCAAGACAACATCTCCTACCTTAAGCTTTATTAACACTTCTTTGCCCCTTTGAATAAGTGTAGTTAAGTACTCAGTTTTGAAACGGTGCCGAAAATGCGACCTTAACTCACTTAGATAACGTGACCGTGCAGTGAGAACTCTATTATCGATGTCGTCTAAATCCGTTGTGACATCTGCGTGAGTTAAGGGATGTAAAAAACATGCTGGAGTAAGCGGAGATAACTCTTTGCCACTATCATCTCCCACATACGTTAACGGACGTGCGTTAATTGTAGCTTCACAATCGCACAGTATCGTTAATAATTCATCATAATTTACACATGACTTGCCTAAAATCCTACGTAAAATATCTTTGACGGAACGAATAAGGCGTTCCCAAAATCCACCCCACCAAGGGCTAGTGGGAACGTTTAATTTCCAGTTAATACGACCAATTGACGACTGCTGTTGAATTTTATCCCAGTCTAAGGACGCGAGCAAGTTCTTAGCACCCACAAAATTTGTCCCATGATCGGAATACACAGTGTGAACGCGACCTCTACGAGCTATAAATCTACGTAAACACAAGAGAAAGGCTTCGGTGGACAGGGAATTCGTCAGCTCAAGATGTACTGCCCTATAAACTGCGCAAGTGAAAAGAACCACCCAGGCCTTCGAGCCCCCGCGTACCAGAAGTGGACCTGCTAAGTCCACGCCAGTAATTTGGAACGGTGCGGAAGCCTCTAAGCGGTCTATTGGTAATGGTGCGACAGGCGCAGTCGCCTTCATCCCACTGTATCGCTTGCAAATGACGCAACTAAATATTACCGACTTTATAAGTTTGCGTGCTCCTATAATCCAAAAATCGTTGCGGAGATTCGTCAAAACAATATTAAAACCCGCATGCTGTAGTGCAACGTGGCGCTCTACCACCAATCTTCTAACGATTGTACTTTTACTCGGCAACACCATTGGCCACTTAATACCCTCTGGAATATCCAACAGAAGCAATTTTGTCTTTAACCTTATCATATTCTGTTTATCAACAAAAGTTGTTAAATTCCTGCTATTAATTAACTCCAAGTTCTGCTGTTGAACCATTTTCAATATAAACTTCTCGGATTCTTCAAACTCTTCATAAGAAATTACTCCGGTCTTCCTATTGTTTTTATCGTGAATTCGACTATTACGAATTAATCTGAAAACGTATGAAACCATTCTAATAATCTTGGAATATTTTGAGAAATATAATATATCATTAAGAAAACTATACGAGTCACTAGAAACGTCTAAACATACCGCTGAGCGCCTAACTTCACTTAAGGCCTCTTTATCCTCTATAAAATCAAAATTCGGCCACTTTTCCTTAGGCTGTCTTAACCATTCTGGACCTTCTATCCATTGAGATGATACAAGCGTTTTAGCATCACAACCACGAGATGGCAAATCGGCTGGGTTAAGATGCCCTGGAACGTAAAACCAATTCGAGGTGCTCGTAGTATCACGGATCTCCTTAACTCGATTCATAACGAAAGTGGCCCATGGCATGTCCTTCTTAATCCAGGTCAACGTTACCATTGAATCAGTCCAATAATAAACTGGACAAAAAAAATCTAAGGATTCAATCACTTGTTGGCCTAATCGTGTAGCAACTAACGCTCCGATTAATTCCAATCGCGGAATAGTTACTTTTTCCTTTGAAGGAGCGACTCTACTCTTTGCCCATATTAGTCTGACTGCGACATGGCCGTTCTGTTCAGATCTCAAGAACACACAGCAACCAACAGATTTCTTGCTTGCATCACAAAACGTGTGAATGCTCTTTTGACACTGATCTAAAGGAGATGCTGTAAGTCTACGAGGGATGATGTAGTCCTTTAAAAGATGTAGGTGACTTAACCACTCCTCGAACTCTCCGGAAATATCTACAGGTAAAATGTCATCCCATTTCAACTTTAAGGCACATGCCTTTTGTAGGAGCAACTTCGGAATTAATGACGTAGGCGATGTGATACCAATGGGGTCAAACACTCTTTGCGCAACTGATAACAGTATTCGCTTCGTGATCCTATTCTTGTTTACTGACGGCAGATCTATATTGCATGAAATGGTGTCAGTCAAAGTATCCCATAGCACGCCAAGAACTGAAACAGTTTTTTGTTTCCCAGCTGACATGCCCGGCATCGGTGAGATAACCCATTCTCTTAAATTAAATTTACCATCCTTCATGAGAGATATAGCATTCTTTACAAACGGATTAACATCACTTGGTTCCAAACTGGTAACGCAGTTGTCAACGTAAAATGCTCCTAACAACCTCTTCGCAATAGTAGACATTTCAATGGACGGGTTACACAGATGATATCTAATTGTAGCTCCTAGTAGGAAGGGACTACACGTCAGACCGAAAACTACTCGACAGTGTCTAAAAGTTTTAGTCTCAGTTTTGCTATCATCCTTCCACCAAAGAAATTTCAAAAAATTTCGGTCGTCAGTTTTTATCGAGATTTGTAAAAAGGCTTTCTCGATGTCAGAAGTGACACCAACAGTACGGAGTCTGAAATGAATGAGCAGTTTCGGGATGAGCTCTAATAAATTTACCCCTTTTTCAAGGCAACTATTAAGAGACCTTCCTGACTTGTCCCGAGCTGACGCGTCGAATACGGGCCTAATCTTAGTCGTAAGACTTGAATTCTTCACTATCGCATGATGACAAAGATAATGCCCGCTTCTATTATCTTCTCGTACCTCTTCGATGATGCCGAGATGAAGCCACTCTTCAAAAACTTCATTATACGCCTGGTAAATATCATAACGGAGCAAACGTTTGGTATTAGACTGCAAGCGCTTGTAAGCCAGGTCATAATTATTAGACAGAGAAGTATCCATAAACTCAATATCCTTCCATGGCAAACACACTTCATATCTGCCTTCCCTATTTACAGTTACCGACTTTTCAAACCTTACCAACGTCTCACTTTCAATCTGTTTTCTACTCTTAGTTTCAGCTGGATCGCGAATTCCTAGATGTTCAAGTTCCCACAGGTTATTGATATCGCTCACTACTAAACTATTTAACGCGGAAGAAGAATCTGACACACTTTTCACACCTTGCAATGTCCAACCTAGTATTGTCTCTACCGCAGTTAGTCTATTGTTCAACTGAACAACTTTATTAGTTAGCAATAACCCACAGTAATCCGCTCCTATGAGTAAACCTATATCTAAACAAGACTGTCCTTTATCTGTCAAACGAATGTTGTGACTATGCAATTGTTCCAATATTTCGCGTTCATGCACTCTAGGCAGATAACCGCATATGCGCTCTTCGTCATAAACCGTCATATTAAATATAATAGATTTGCATAAATCAGTAATGGTAATGTTATATAATCTGTGCAATTCTTTTTTTGTTTCAATACCTCCAAAAACAATATGCCCTAATTCCTCCTCTGCAATCACTGGTAAGTTGAGAACTTGCACTACACTACGCTTTATGTAGGATCTCTGTGCGCCGCTGTCAATAAGTGCACGAACTGTCACTTCTTTGTTGTTAAAAACTATTTTTACTAACAACGTCTGTAAAAGGGTGACGTTTTTAAAATGACTTATTGATAGCTGGCTGTCATGAGTCCCTGAATCTGATTTTGACACGACTTTGTTATTCTTATTAATCTGATTTATTTCCGGACGAAATAAAACATTATGTCGTTTGTGACACGCTACGCACTTGATGAATGCTTTGCATTTGAAAGCATTATGTCCTATCTTGAGGCAATTGGAACAACCTCTAACCTTTTTTATGTGTTTTTTCCTATCATCAAGACTTAGACCTACTGCTTTGACACAATTACTACTAGTATGTGAATCCTTGTCACACCAAATGCAATGCTCTATGTGTTTCGTAGCCTTTTGATCGCTCGTAGTGAAACAAGATGTTGTAGGAGTAATGTCTTCCTCATGCGTCTCGATTGATTGAGAATTGTTTCTAACCCCAAATGTAGAATGAGCTATAGCGACGCGTTGATTACTCTCTACTTCATGTTTTAAAAACGTCAAAATATTATTAAGATTGTTACCTGTTCTAGCCTGAATACCTGCTTGTGAACGTTCCCAAGCCTTTAGTGTCTCCGACGGCAATGCTGACTCGACCAAGGGAAATAACAATAATGCGAACTTGTCACTAGTTAGTCCCATAGTTTCTAAAGCTCGAAGCTGAGTCGTCAATTGGTCGTATAACGAACTGAGCGGCAACGCGTATTTATTATTGGCCTGCGAAAGAATAACGTTTAGTAATTCTCGAATATAAACATTTACTAAAAGGTCTTCGCGACCAAAACGTTGCTTAAGGTGCTCAATGGCAATTGGGTAATTTTCACTAGATGCGGGAAAACTATTAATTAACTCCCTAGCAGTAGTACCCTTGGGGATGGCGGCAACTAAATATTGAAACTTGTCGTGGTTATCAATCGAATCGTCAAAATGAATTTTAGAAAACTGTGCCCAGAACGGAATCCAATTCTTGATCTCCCCGTCGAATTTCACTAGTTCTACCTGTGGAAGCTTGAATTGACGCTTTGATTGAACTGCAGATGCAGGCATCTCCGCCTCTGACTGCCCTTCCTTCAGGACTCGCTCATATTTGCGTGTTATTAATCTAAACTCGTTTTGATACTTATCTGCTACTTCGTATTCAAGCTCTAGATCCATATCCTGTTCCAAGTACCAATCTTTCACGGTTAGATCGAGTGCCTGTAAATGCTTTGCTTTTTTTGTCAGATTTTCATACTGTACCAATATTTCTTCATTCATCTCGCCATTATGCAATGCTTCCGTTAAGTTTTTGACTATTTTAGTGAAAATCTTTCTGGTATTTGTTCGATCAGCCTTCGCCTTTACAAAATTCTTCTCATCGATTGTCTTTCCTTCCGACGTCATATTGGTGGAAAAAAATATTTCATTCAAATTTCACCACCGACAAAATGAATAGCAGACAAAACTTATATTTTACTGTTATACGGTCGCCAGATATTAAAATAGTCGTCGTTTCTGCTAAATCGGTGTAACTTGATTGAAAATAAGAAGAAAATTCCACTTGGAAAAATAGACTCCTTTATTCTGCGATTACATTGACAATACACGTCTAATCACATTTCTTTTTTATAGAATGCTCTATGGCGTGAGTCAACAGTTTATTTAATTTAACAAAACGGTGCATCTCTAAGCACCCTAAGGGTATTACACAACATTTATTGATTGTGACGCGATACGAAGTTCGCTGGTCAGCTAGTTTCAATATGAATAGCTTTTTGATATAATTTGCGAGTTTGTCGTTATTTTAATTTACATAATTAAATAGCGATCAAAATGATCACTCAACAACAGTGTTTGCAAGCATCCAACTAATTCCTAAGGGACATTTTTTAAGTGAAGACATAACGGATGCACGGACAATGTGTTTTATAGCATAGGACTATGCAAATGATCCGCCGGGGAGCTCTGCGCACTTAACGTCGCGTCTCCCAGCTCAATACATTTCAGATATTGAGAAAAGACGGCGTATAGTCTAAGTGGCTTGAACTGGTCACTTCGCAGTGTTATCAAGGCTGATATCTATGGTATTAAGTTATACCGATTGAATTATCAAGATGCGCCAGTAGAGGTCTGAAACTATATGGTACGTCACAGAATAAAATGAACATTTGCACTAATAAGTATTTCCATCAATTACTCCATACTAATTACATAAATATGAAAGGAATATCTATCTGTCTGATACGTTTTACCCTAAGCCGTTGAACTGAATTAGATGAAATTTATCTCGGAGATAGATTACATCCTGAGAAAGGACTTCGGCTACCATAATGTCCATGCGGGCCCAGAAGCGTGCGCAATATAGTACAACAATGTGTCATTCAATAAATCAAATACTCTTTGTTGCACAACAGGACACATAATAAAACAATACAAAAATTGGCGGCAAGCATAGTATAAAGAAAGGCATCGAAAAATAAACCTAATAATTAAAGTTTTCCACTAGCTTTCAGAGTCGCACTAATGTCAATATAATAAAAGAATACCAAAGATGCATGGAAGATAGCTAAATCTTGCCATAAATCTTTAAACAGTGGAGATGAAGGGTATTGTAAGTGAAAAATCAACTCAAAAACCTTAGATACTATGGTCTTTATGGAAAAATATCTTCAATGTTTTTACTTGTAGTCACCAATTCAAGCCTTCCCCACTACATTCAGGGAAGAGTCATTTGAAACAAAGTGATTGAGTTGGGAAGCAACTTTGTCTCGTTCATTCTCTCGGCTCCAAGTGAGCGAGTGAATGAGTCGCCGATTGTTCAGCGGACTTTACTTTGATAGACGTTTAAGATGCGAATGAGCTGTATTGGGGTGAAAGCTATGGGCTTTTACAGATACATGAAATATTATTTGGAAACAAACGAATGAATTTATATACGAAGGTAGTATTTACTAAGGGCTGAGGCCTCTTCTAGTGTGTGTCTGGGCACTCACGCCGTTCCAACATTCTGCCTTGAATCAGCTGCGAAGAGGTGAAGCATAGAGCAAGCTAGATCAAGCATACGGCTTTTGTGGTTGCGATTACTCAGATCTAGAGGTTCGGGGTTCAATTCCACGTGGAGGCTGTATTTCTGCTCGATTTGGATTATAGTAGGGCTTTTTTCCGTTTGGCTAGCTACCACCATCTTACCTAAGTTTGCCGGCAGTTGGAGGTAAGCCAGTTTCTCTGTGGTTGAGAAATCCGGGTGCATCTCGCTTGCACCTTCTGCCTTTTCATAACTTACTATAGGTTTAGCTGAAGGCCAAGACTCTTCAAGAATTAAAAATATTATCAAGAGATTTCTTAGATATTTTTGCATTGTTAGGCATTGGTTGGCATTGGTTGGCAAGTGAATCATTTGCTTGGCATTTCCTTGGCATAAAAAATGATTCGAGCCATACTCAACAGGAATACTTAGCCATGTATTTGGAAATACTTACCCAATCGGGTAAGAAAAAGTTGATACATAAAAAAACATCTAAAAGGTATTTGAAATGGCACAGGCCGTCCACATGGGAGAAACACAAGAAAAGCTTGAGGCATAACACCACCACGCTGTCCCAATGGGGGTTAGTGGATTAAAGAGGTTGCAGTAACAACCGGGACCAAGGGCATAACATGCCTTCCGATGCACGGAGGAGCTCGAGCTTATAAATTTTGATCGACCCACCCCAAGATCGACCATGCTGAAAGTTGCTTTGTTTTCGTCAACGAATCCAGAGCGCTCAAACCACTGCGCCACCGAGCTCCTCATTTTAAATGATACATCATGCATTTACAAAAAATGTGTGAGTACATATTTTTCTGCAAGTACTGCGAAGAGAATTTTCGCAAAACAAAGTGCGGTGGCGTTTGATGTGCTGTCGACTTCATCTACGTATTTAAGTCAATGTTAACTAAATGTAGTTAACAGGTGTCTAACTTGATGATGTTGGGAAGTTTTTGTAGATCTGAAAGCGTTATTATTTTAATCTTCTCTAAGAATTACTTGATCTTCTGAATGCTAAAATTTATTCTCAGAGACTGGTGGACAAGGATTTAAAAAATCTTATTTTTATGGTCATTCTGTCTAAGAATTTCGTCAATACTACTTGAAATACCTATAGCATGAAACATTAAGACATTATTGTAGATCATCGACGAAAAATTTATTATCATCCCACAAGTCACTCTACGATTAATCGCAATATCCTTTATAATAACACTTGGAAAATCAACCGAGGTCTCGGCATAAAAGTAATCCTGCATTGTAACATCCCAAGAATGGCACGGAACGCATTAGGCGCAGGAAATGGTGCGCGCGCGAGTATTGTACGCGAGGAAAAATGATATAATATCATAACATCCTTTCATGACCATTACTGAGCCTGCCCGCCCTGTGGCGGCGCACAGAGGAGCGACGGAGACGCGAATTACGCATAGACAGATAATGCCTACTAAGAGTGCTTCTTTTGGCGGCTATTTATTTTTTAAATACTCGTAAGTAGATTAACACTTCAAAACCATAGCCACCATGTAAATCCTTCCAAATATCTTTACCGCTTTCAATCCTTTTTAACATCTTTAAAGCAACGTCTAAAAAAGGATAGAAAGCGGTGAAGAAATTAGCACGTTATACCTAGTGCTCCGGTGGCGTAGTGGTAATCGCATCTGGCTAGAGATCAGGAGACGCAGGTTCTATTCCCGCCTAGAGCATATAATTTTTTCATCGTTTTCTTTCTTTATTTGTAATTGCCACAAAAAGTAGGCGTAAAATTAACTTCGTGGGCGGATACCGAATCCGCGAAATTTTCCAATCCGGGTGACTGCTATGACCACTTTGCTACCGAGCATCTAAAATTAAATATTAATTTTTATGAAACTTAAAAGGTTATTAATATTACTTTTTATTTTTATAATCATTGCCAACAATTCTGGTGGAGTCTACATAGTTAGTACTGTGGACTACTGCATAGACTATGTTGGGCTAACGACCCTATATCCTAGGCATCGATGTTTTCATTCAATCTACTTCCTAATAAAAATAGTCTTTTTATTCTGCGTTTTGTTAATCTATGCCAGTCCCGCCCTACATGAGACAAATCGTCCAGTTGGCCATTTGTCAAAAAACCTGCATCCGCCCGCTGAAAGCGGTCATTATAAATACCACAACAATACCGACTAACCCTAAACATCCATATTACAATGTGTTAGAACCTACAATTCATGAAAAGAGTTGCTAAATATATCGTGGTTAAAAAAGGTTCGTGAATAAACACAATAAGCGATCTTTTGAGCTGTTGTCGGTTAAAAATGAGTCCGGGTGTGTAGCCGCCTTTTGCGTTGTTGGCTTTATGGCATTATATTTATGTCCGAATATGATACACTTAGTACTAGATTTATAGAATGATTTAACACAATTTTAGGACAGCTGTTGGATGTTTACATTTTTCACAAGCCTAGGTAGGCATAAGCTAACTGATTCTTATCTACCTATTTTGAGTTCACTTGATTCTAACATTTTCTGTCCGAAACGTCAGTAACTCAGAACATTATCTCGGGTTCATCAATAATTTTTATTATAGAAAAACTTTTATTTTTACCTTTTTGTAGGATTATTTTATATTACAAATTTAAATTCACTTAGCTAGTTTCTGATCTCATTCCCTTGGTTAGATTGATTAAGAGTTTACAATAATAACAACTAATATTTTCTTAGTAAGAAATTCATTATAATGTCGGATGATTTCAAGAGAAAACTACACCGTTTTAATCATAAATGGTAAGAATATTAATGCATTAGTTGCAATAGGCAGGTATCAACAGCACATAAATCCTAACTGTTTGACCTTGGGATCGCCCTTACTGCGTACGTAATAGAGGCGTATTTCGAAGTGCAACTGTTACACTTGATGTGCGGTCGTCTGTACATATAGACTGCTTAGAGCAGAGAAAACTCTAGAGCAATATTGTTGGTGAAGATTTAAATCAAAGTAGTAATATTAAATATTCATGCATCAACAATCAACATTGAGCAATAATCGATAAATCTTATTTTCATACAATGTTTTAAAAAATCTGATTACGCCTTAATTTTTATCAATTGTGTCACTTCAATAGCATTGCTTATAAAATTAGCAAAGGCGCGATGATTTATACAATGCAGGTATCAATTCGGAGTTACTTTTATCATCATCATGGTGATAGTGATAAACTGCTGGGCAAAGGCCTTCCTACATGGGAGAAACACATTATCAGGAGTTGGGCCATAAAACCACCTCGCCGGCACAATGCGGGTTGGTGGGTAAAAGCGGTTGCAGAACAACCTAGACCAAAATGGCTTAGCGTGCCTTCCGAAGCACGGAGTAGCTCAAGATTACTAATTATGATTGACCCATCCCAGGTTCGACCTCGGCGAAAATTACTTTGTTTTCGTATGCGAAACCAGAGTGCTGAAACCACTGCGCCACCGAACTCCTCACTTCCTCCGTTACTTCTACAGTTTTATCATATTTAGAGAACCTTTTAAACAAGATATCTCATACAGACTAAGGCTGTCCGCCCACGTCCGATAACCGGTGACCGATTTTTTGTAGGAGAAAAATAGAACGTAGGTACTGATAGAAATAGTGCAACGCACACGCCCTACAAAAAGTCGGTCAAAAATCGCACATAAGAATCGGGAGGAAAAATCGGCCCGATTATCTGTCCTACAAAAAGTCTGACGTGGGCGGACAGCCTCAATGCTTTCTTGACACATTAAATAACATCAGAAATGGGAACCTTCAAAGTAGGCGTGAAAAAGCACCTTTTGAGCCGGCAAGGTGGAGGCGGCTAGAGCAGTGTGCTGGGCTGCACCACAGGCTGCGCTAGCCGTCTTCGCAATTATAGACTCTTCTTACGACTTTACATCAGGTGGTGTTGAGTCATTTGACGTGCTTTTTAAAAAATATATTTTATTATTTAGTATTTTTTGGCTCAGATCTTCAAAACTCATTTTTAAAGAATCACGTGTAAAGGCACACGTGCTGATCTTTTAATTCATTCATTTATTGTTTCTCTACAAGCACGATATTTTCCCTACTAAAGCATGGCTTCATCTAAATTTGTATCTATATAAAAAATCTAGTGCTTTATAACCGACTTCAAAAAACTGAGAAGAATAAAATAATTAAATTTAAGTAGGTACTCATCCTTTAGAAACATATTTTTTGGAGTTGGTGCTAAGTTGTTTCCAGAAACAATTGAAAGTGAAGCACCGACTCCAAAAAATATGTTCCTAGGGGATGAGTACCTACTTAAATTTATTTATTTTATCCTTTTCGGTTTCGGGTTTTTTGAAGTAGGTTTTAATTTTTTAAATGATTTACTTATTGTAGGTAAGAATTGTTTTTGGGACTGACTATTGCTGTTGGTCGCACGTGGCCTGTACAAGAGAAGAGTGTTTTATCCATCAAATTATTTGGATGGTTTAATACTCTGAAAAAATGCAAAGAAATGTCTTTGACATTTTTGCACCGGTCAGGCTCTTTTCAATGACCAACTAAATGAGTTTAAATCCTTATTCTACATACCTTAAGGTAAAATAAAATGAATTATAATTTTACAAAGTCTTTAAAACAGATAACTACTTCAATGTAAAACTTTTAAAGTTAATAAAAATACAAATTCGTGACAAAGCGAGGTAAAACAATTGAACAACTCCGAGTAACCACAATAACGTGGCTTCGTTGTAAGTTGGTATTGTAGTCAGACCATTAGAAACTTTTCTTATTCTTCGAATAGCAAAATGTATTTAACTTCACTCATCGGCGTTTACAATATACAGCACCGCTATCATGAAAAGCGATAATAACAAAAACAATTTTATCGTACTACCCCCTCCGGCGTACACCTCAGGCGGATATCCTTATCTGACGTCATTCGAGTGACGGCCGTCTCTCCTCATCCCGCCACATAATACCAGTTCCGATCATACTATCTGATCCTTTTTTAATGAAACGTTTCGATTTTTGAATTTATTCATAAGCTTTTGATTTCGTGTTTCGCCGATAGTGTTTTGTTTGTTGTTCTATTTGAAATTTAAATCGTGCAAAAACAGTGTTAGTACCACATAATACTTTTACTCCAAGGAGGTTGGTATTGTCAGTATATAAGGATATAGTTAATAGATGGCACTATAATAATTCCCTAAATAACTGTACAATACCTAGAAAACAGTACCAACAGAATGTCAATAGAGAGTGTTCGCGAAAGGCTGGCAAGGGGATTTGTAATCTCGAAAATTAAACAATTCTCACACAAAATAGAAAAAAATGAGTCCCGAACATGTTTCGCATAGCGATCGCCTTAGATTGCGTGGTTATTTTTTTTTCTTTTTTGGTCAAACGTGCATTGGTCTACAGTTCATTCGATGAAAATTAATTATAAAAGTGAAAAAAATCTAAGGTTCTAAGGGATCTATTAGTTGGTAAAATGGTTTTCGGAAACAGAAAAAAAGGAAAAAAATAAAAGTATCAAAGCATGTGTTGGAAAATATTCATGATAGACAATTTTCCCTTGAAAGTCGTCTAAATTAAATTTCTTTTACAAAACAACTTGCATCAATAGTAAGTGAAATGGAGATCTGTTTCTGAACAAAATTCTTTTAATACTCAAAACATACATGTTGTTGCATTGTATTACATCATAACCATTGATTACAATATTAATGAAAAATTCAACAGTAGGGCTCGATTTCTTAAGGATCTCGACTGAAGTCTCTATATGAAGTAAAAAGTCGACAAAGCCAGTTATGAATTTAATACTTCTTATTCCAAAAAAAAAAAAGCTTTTTAATTTTCAAAGTCGAAAGTCGGTCTCACAGCTCTTAAGTACCTACCGCACTAATATTTTATAGCAAAGAGGTTCTCAATATCGTTACCACTTCAGAAACACTTCGAGACCCTATTTGAAAAAAGTTTTTATTTTTTATAAATGTTGGCCGCTATAGAGAAAACAATTGGAGTTCGAAATTTGAAAAGGGAAAACAAAAAAATGGCGCGATTACATCTTCAAGTGTTGAGTGGCCGCGGTTTCTCATGGGGCTATGTTTTGGTACGAACGCTAGAGGGAGCCTCGGTTATAGGGTGACTATATTAAAGGTTATGAAGATGGAATTCTGATAATATTTTTTTTACACCACTAGATGACAAGCCAGCATAGATACGGCCCACCTGGTGGTATTTTGGAAATAAATCAAACATTTTTTTTTTTATCATAACGGGATTTTTTTACACAAAATTGTGGGAATATGAAGAGAATTCGCTCAAAAAAATACGCTGTAAAATTTTACCTACTTCTGCAGTAAGTGAAGTCGCAAGAGTTATTGGAAGAAATGTTGTGGCTGACTTGTCTACTTGAATTACGACACAGCAGTCTTCTTACCTTTACAACGACATAAATATGATAGTATTTTTTAGTAATTAAAATAGAATAAAACTAGAAAAATTTCACGTCCTGAGGCAGGAATCGAACCCGCGACCTTTCGCAATCCGGGTGACTGCTCTGACCACTGAGCCACCCAGGACTTGGGATATCCCTAATAATTCTTCTAGTCTATCTGTATTTGCGTTTATGAGCTAACGTCTACCCTACAATGTCGAAATATTCTATTTCAACATCCGAAACGAGTATACTAAGTAATTTTTCAAACATTTACAATAATGTTAAAATCAAAAATTAAGAGTATTTTTTAGCTTAGATGAAAAAAATATTTAAAGGTTACTTTTGTAATAACCAAAATTTAGCGAGTAGTAATTATAGTTTATTTGATTTAACAAAACTGTGCAGCTTTAAGCAACTTTATTTTTGGCTAATGTTATGTAGTCACTTTTTTGAGCTACAGGTAGTCAAAAGTTGTGTAGTCACTTTTTCCAGCGTATGGTAATCTATTATCAGGCGGATGTTATACTAGTATGTCATCCTTTTTGAAATAAATAAAGTTCATTGCAAGAATTGACACAACCATACCAACCAAAATTTTAAACAAAAATTAAAACCGACTTCAAAAAACTGAAAAGGATGAAATAATTAAATTTAAGTAGGTATTCATCCCCTAGAAACATATTTTTGGAGTCGGTGCTTTACTTTCTATTGTTTTTGGAAACCATTTAGCACCAACTCCAAAAATATGTTTCTAGGGGATGAATACCTGCTTAAATTTAATTATTTCATCCTTTTCAGTTTTTTGAAGTCGGTTTTATTTTTGGTAAAAAATTTTTTTTACAATTTTTAGTGATAACTTTCTACGGTCGAAGCTAGATGGGTGACCGTCAACTTATATTGTTTCCTACTATCGTATCGTTTTACTAAAAAGTCATTGGAAAAGCAAAAATTCGCAATTTCGCTTATGTATACGATATCATAATTTCAGTTTTTTTTAATTTAAAACCAAAGTACCCAACTGTTTTTGAAAAAAAATTTATGGGACCAAATGGCATCTATTCCGCATCGAACAAAAAAAGAATCACGTAAATCGGATTAGTAATCTCGGCGTAATCGGTGTACATACATAGAAAAAAAAAAAACATACCGGCCGAATTGAGAACCTCCTCGTTTTTAAAGTCGGTTAAAAAAGTGAAGATTTAACAAGTACCTTAAAAAAAGTCCAACCACCTAACCGCCAATGCGCCACCCAGCTCCTCATTTATATTATGCGAGCATTTATATTATGCTTGGTCCTATTCTACCTCAGTACCACATGGCCACCCTACAGATCAGTCCCACGGGTGGTGTATTAGCGTTCATTTGGCGAGATGATTCGATTTGCCGGGACAGATCAACTGACCGTGATCCACGGAACTTCCTTATACTTCATCGTAAGGACTAAGGATTGATAAATCTTGAAACTTGACTCGGACTTATTCAACTACGTGTGAAGTTTGATTGTTCTTTGTTGGTGGCACTGTGTTCTCTTTACGGAATATTACGACACTGATGTACCTAATATGTATTATGTTTAGACCCAAATATAACTCTAGTTTAGCTGTGATAGGATATGTTAACCATCAGATGAAAGATTCACGCCGTGCCTTGTGTGATTGAACTAAATACGAACAATATAATATTTGATTTGGTACAAAACCACTAAACCGGATTTAACTCGCGTTTAATTAAATGTTACATTAATTATATATAGCCGACGTTTCGATTGTTTTACAGCGATGGTGGTCACAATTACGGGAAGACTGAAGATATCAGTTGTCTTTGATATGTTTATAAGCAGATAGAATTTTGTGAATTACTCGCAAAAATATAAGACAGTACTATAATATTTAATTGTCTTAATTCCGCACCTATTATCTAGCTTAAATTAAGCATCACTAAGATCTGATGTTATGAATACCTACTAGAAAATGGATAAATGCATATGCTAGCACCTTTATAGGTATTAGAAATATACCGTAACAAACATATTTAGCAACAGCGTGTATATTCTCAAATATCTGCCCTTACCGGGGCTTGAACCCGGGACTACTGATGATGCTGGGCAGCACTATAGTGTGCTATAAATAATTTTGGGTTTGCAATTACCCTAGTTTGTCTGGGTAATTATAAGAGATAATAGGTATGTTAGACTCTTTAGATATTTATGAAAGGAAGATCTTATTTACATAAAAATATACTTTTACAAGATATTTTACTTAAACTTAAACTTAAGCCTAGCGGCCTCTACACGAACATCGAATTATTACTCGCATATCATTCAAACTTAGCTAGTCATGGAATGAAAAATCTATTAAAAAACAAAGCCGCTCCTATTAAAAAATCGCAAATATCGATTACACGAATACGAGTACTCAAGAACACTCGATTCAACGACCATTCGTCCGCTCCAACTATGTGAATCAGAACTATAATAACCCCTCGACTTTTGTGTTTTTTCTTTTGTCCTTAATTTCGTATTTAGAACGCGCGATCTGATAACGGCACGAGTTTTCTTATTCCTTGTAAACATTGTATTTAATCGAGATCTCCGAATCGAGATAGGAATCGTTTGCCACTGTTTATTCGTTTGTTTGGTTGGACCGGTTCGTTTTGTTGTTTGTTGACTTGTTTCATTTTGGCGGTGTAACAATATAGAATTATAAAGGTTATGTGCAACGGCTACGGTTTGTTTTGTTTAAGCATGTGGTGTAAGTACCTAGCTTTATTACTTTTTATTATTGTAATTTAGGTATTCGTATTATCATTGTGTTAAGTGTCTCCTTAGTAGGTACACTTACTCTTATTAATACTAGACATATCAATCATATTACGAAATATGAAAACTATTACGTAGGTGATATATTAAAGATAGTAAACAGACAGTAATGTCTGTTTTCACTAACCATTCCTTAAGCTTAGGAGACTCTTAACGACGTTTGTCTCTTTCTATCTCCTGCAGTATAAGTATAAGTAGACTGAGATAAGAATCGCTAAGAAACTCTTAATGCTTAGCAAATGTTAGTGAAAACGAGCCTTATTATGTTAGTATTCTTTACCATAGTTTTCTTGTTGCTTAAACCATCCAAAACGTTTAGTAATTAAAATATAAAACTAGAAAAATTTCACGTCCTGAGTCGGGAATCGAACCCGCGACCTTTCGCAATCCAGGTGACTGCTCCAACCAACTGAGCAGCAGAGAGCAGTCGCCCGGATTGCGAAAGGTCGCGGGTTCGATTCCCGCCTCAGGACGTGAAATTTTTATAGTTTTATATTTTAATTACTAAGTAATTTTTCAAACGTTTATAATAATGTTAAAATCAAAAATTAAGAACATCCAAAACGTATTAGTTGCGGGTTGCAACGCAAGATATAATAATGTGTTCACACTAAGCTACAATTTGAGCTTTAATTTTTTAATAGGTACTGTACTGAGCACCGCTCCGTCTTTTGTCAGGATGCAAACGGTCTCTTTGCCAAATCTCATCTAAACTGTTTCAGTGGCTTAGGACTGAAAAAGTAGGTAATAGACAGCACAATAGATAACACATTTAGGATACTACCCAGGATTTATTAGCATTGGACTTTTATTTCCGATAAAGCATTACCATTTTCCAGAAGCTTTCTTAAATAAGCCACAACATTCTCAATATTAAATGTTCCGTCTCTTGCCAGCCCGCCAGTATCTTTTCAAAAACAGAAAACCTTTTGTCTGGTTCGTGAGTACTTCACAAATTAATTATTTATTTACATTTCACTCAGACAAAGAATCTACAGAAATCAATTCAACCACATTGTTACATTGTAGCAATGTTGGTTACCTAATTATACAGTTTAATTCTAAAAACCCGAAACCCCACTGTAGGTCGACCACACCTCTACGACACTCCACATAAAGCCACCACACACGAGACGGGAATCGAACTAGCTAATTTGCACGCGAACACACGACGATTTGAACATTGGCGGCCGCAAGTAGTAATTTATTCTCCGCCCACAGTGCGCGGGCGCATTGTGCTATGTAATACGACACAGGATTTTGGTGTGAGCCGTGTTTGATTTCTTAAGTACTCAAAAATGTAATACATTGTTTCGACTTCATACTATTTGTGTATTTTTGCTTATTGTGGTATTCCAATTCCATTAATTGCTGTGATAAATTGGGAGCCTTTCATTAAAAAACACATCAGTTTTTTTTCGAACAATTTCATAACGGATAATAAATTAACAAATTGGGCAACTTCAGATTACTAAGTGGGCAACGGAAATAATAAACCGCATCTAATCGTTGAAATGATACCCAAATAAGATTCTTTAATGTAAGTATTGGCAAAATCATATTAAGAGTAATACTTTCAACTGTGGACCAATCTTTACTATTATGTCGTAAATTTGGCAGTGAAATTGTAAGCTACCAATAGGTAAACCCCCAAAGATATCACAAATTAAAATTTATGAAACTACGACGTAGAGATAATAAATATATATGATGGTGCCGTCAATACGACATTAAATTAAAACATGGGCTATACTAGTTAATAGAAATGATTTCACACTTTCAAAAACATATTATTCATTTGATAATTTCATGACATTTCTATGAAATAATGCAGCTGATGTTATATTATTTATAATGTCACAAAATTATCAAATGATTAAGATGTTTCTGAAAGTGGCAAATCACTTCTACGAAATAATTTAGCACACGTTTTAATTTTTTGCCCTATTGACAGCACCAACCTGTATACTTGTTACATTGAGAACCTATATTATTATATGTTTGGTTTTCAATCTAATATTATTACCTCACATTATTAAAAAATACCAAGGCGTGAAGGTAGTTATTAAAAAAGAATTATATGTACTAAAGTAAATAATAATATAGTACATTTACTTACAATTTTAATGACTGTATATTATTTGTATTCGATTGAAGTAGATACAATGATAGATTTATACGTAAATTGGGCTCTTTCATACGATATTTGTCGCAAGAAAATATGTTTTAAGCCGATTTTGGCAATAACAAGTTGTTTATTTAAATATTTATATCGAATTTATTTATATCTACCCATTTTGGTAGCGTATTCGATAAATATGTATATATTATGTAGTATGTATTATGTATACAAAGAATCATCGCCACAGACTCGGAGCCGTCGCGGGAATGGAAACACACTAACTAAACATCGTTTAGCGACATGTAATCATTAGCAGGCGTGTGAAAACAGGCAATTTTGTTGGCAATACAACATTTGTTGCCGCGACACGCGCATTGATTTGTCGCTTGTCGGGAACACCGGCGACGCGATTAGCGCACTCGTGCGTAATCACCGCGCAATAGTTAAATCGCGATTTTAATTACAACATAAAATGGTAGTTAATTACGAGGCTTAGCTTTGCGCCGCTGTAAAACGATGTTCACTGATTTAGTGTTTATTTGATGCGAATTTCTGATTGATGTTTGATTAAAGATTTTTATATTACGTTAAATCTAGTTAATTAAGACTAACTTAATTAACTAGATTTTAACGTAATTGTTAATTTAAGCTTTCGTATTTTATTTCTATTTATGTCGTGAAGCAGTTTGCTGTGATTTTGTGTGAATATATAGCTTATCTAATGATACTAAGTTTGTCAAATTAACATAAAATTTCCGGCCTCATTAATCACCTATCTAACACCATGTCATTGAGACTATTCTTATGAGACTAAACACGCTATATCTGCTGTAATTTTCTGAAGAATTGAGCATCTCGCAGACTTGTTGATGGTACAGGATCAACATGATAGCATATCTTGGAAAAACCAAGTAAGTAAGACCCTTTTGTCAAGTAGGAAATGAGCTGATTGTCACCAAACGCCTGAATATTTCACCATAAATTTTAGTTAACAAGCATCTCAACCACGCCAGCTTTCAAAGAATAAAACCGAATTAAAATCGATCCAGTCGTTTAGGAACTATGATGCCACAGACAGACACACAGATACACAGCAGACACGTTAAACTTATGTAGCCCCTCTTTTTGCGTCGGGGATCAAATTGTTAATTAACAATTAGAAATAAAACTAACAATATAAACTTTACCGGATTCAACTCGCGTCTAATTACTGCCGTTACAGTAGACCATTACCTACTTCTATTAATGTGTAGTGCTTGCGAAATTATAAGACAATTTTATTACCTCTAAATATAATTATAATGCCGTAGTTTAGCATAGTTTTAGTATTTTTAACCTGTCAAGCAACACAGTCCAGACACAATTGGCTTATAATTGACATAGTATATGCTCGACATAGTCTTCCAAAATAAAGAATTGTCTCTTTACCAATCTGATTGTGAAATTACCACATTTTCGCGGCGTCCTAGGTGGTTAGAGCTCTTGGAAACGTGTTGTACGTCCGTTTCTAAGAGCACCTCTTGTCTTGAAGACCTTTGCTGCAAGAGCATAGCCTTGCCTTGCATACGCTTAGCCTTGTAATATCTATAAATTTTCGTAAATTTATAACGATTTGTCATGTTCTCCTATATCTTTATTCAACGTTCATCAAAATCACGACAGTTCCACGTAAATTACAAGCTCCAAATCCACGATCCACAATCAAAACATGGTACATGCATTTCGTCCGATACCGCATCACCGGTGTCCGGAACAATGGACACGCGATCCGGATTCGTCTAGATTCGGACAGCCCGGAACTCGCATGAGCGGATGAGCGCCGCTCGCTGGCGTGCATTTGACCGCATTCCTAAACCGTGTTAGGTTTCGAATTTCAAAACCGTGTTAGGATTCGAATTTCAGTTGTTTTTGGACGAATAGAGGCTGCAGCGCTAGTTGGAAGCTTTGCAGATTTCTGGCACGAAGATTCCGCTTCAATGAAAACTGCATGTATGGCACAGTCATGTCTAAAAAGACTGGCACCAATAGGGTGTTATTCAAATGTTTTCGAAGCTTTACAGCTTTACACATTATAAATTCTGTCAATCTTACTCATCGCATTAGGCTCATACTAAAAAGTAGTGTTTTATTTTATGTTATTTCGTACCAACATACATTCTTTGTCGTACCTACATACTAAGCAGTCGAATCAAACTGTTACTGAATAGTCCTCATAGTTAAATCTTACATCACATTTCTGTTTGATTTTGTGCGTTTATAACGCCTGAGGAGCTCTGTGGCGTATTGGTTTGAGCGCTCTGGTTTCGAATACGAAAACAAAGCAACTTTCGCCATGGTCGATCCCAGGATGGGTCAACCAAAATTTATAATCTCGATCTCCTCCGTGCTTCGGAAGGCACGTTAAGCCGTTGGTCCCGGTTGTTACTGCAACCGCTTTAACCCACCAACCCGCATTCAGCGTGGTGGTGTTATGGCCCAAGCTCCTCATGTGTTTCTACCATGTAGGAAGGCCTGTGCCCAGCAGTGGGACGTATATAGGCTGGTGATGATGATGATCAACGCCTACTCGACACGTGCTCCGGTGGCGTAGTGGCGTAGATTGCGTCTGGCCGGACCCCAGGAGATGCGGAGCATATGATTTTTTCATTGTTTTCTTTCTATATTTGAAATTGTTAGAATAAATCTTGGATGATTGAATTAGAATTATATTTACCTTGAATTTGTTCGTATCGAGTTCCCGATATTTCGGCACAGTTGCATGCGCCATGATCACGGGTAGACAGTTGAAACTGCGGGTAGAAGTCAGCTTCATTCTTCATTCTAATTAAATGTTAATAAGCATGAAAGTATGCAACGGTTGCACAACGAAAGCCGTCTCTATTAAGAACGCAGTAAGGGTGGTCTCAAGGTCAAACTGTTACGCTTGATGTGCTGTCGACTATACTATCGGCCAAATATAATCTTGAGCAATGGTAAACCCAATCAAAGTAAAAGGAAAGACTTATCTGCTTTTATTGTCAAGCCAATAAAAGTAATTTTGATCCCTGTGAGCACTTAGTCCGTATGCTTAGTCCGTTCCGTTTTTTTTATTCCAACAAGGTGGCAATCAAGCATAGGACCCACCTGGTGCTAAGCGGTTACCGCAGCCTATGCACGCTTGCAATACCAGGGATATCACTTGCGCGTTGCCGACTCTTTAAAAACCTTTTCACGCCTTTTTTGAAGAGCCCCATGAATGATGTACTTATTCGAGAAAACCTCTACAGGGAGCTCATTCCACAACAGGAGCGTACGTGGGAGGAAGTTTTTCTGAAACCATACAGTACGCGACAATTTTGGTTCCAATTTGTGAGTATGAACTCCCTGTCGGTGGCGAGCGGTGCGATAATAGAAAAAGGCCGTCGGCATCATGTCAAATAGTTCCTCAGATCAGAACATACCCAAAACAAACGGTAGAACACCCTAGGTGGTAGACCCATATGTAGGGTCGCCTGGGTAGGTACCACCGCCTTTCTTATTTCAGCCGTGAAACAGTTCGCTGTGTTTCGGATTGAAGGGAAAGGTAGCCAGTGTAATTACTGGGCATGGACGGCATTTCATCTTAGGCCTCAGGATGATAACGCACCTGCAATATCAAGTGCTTTTCCTTGTTATTGCAGGTGTCTATAGGCGGCGGTAACCGCTTACCACCAGGTGCGCCGTCAGCTTGTTTGTCATCTAGTTGTATAAAAAAAAAACACACGCGAAGGCAAAATCTCTCCTTAGACTTAAAGTTTCAATACCGCTTGTGAGTCCAGGATCGTCGACATTTGTAATAGCGCGTCTTTGGAGCACGTCAAATAGTCCAAGCTAGTATCTAGGTGCTCCCGCCCATAATTGGCAGCAGTACTCCATATGCGGCCTGACACAGTAACAGTCTTTGCCCCGGTGTGAAATACCGCCGCGCTCTATTGAGCACACCAAGCTTCTTGGATGCCAGCTTGACTGGAAGTGAAGTGAACTTTTTTTTACTTTCGTTTTGACTGAGGAATCGGACTATGATGTTTTTTATCAATCATTTTAGAACACAGTTTTTTTAATTTTGGTTCGATTAAGGCATCGGACTACTAATGGAGTATATCGTTCTTTTAGGATATAGCTACATAAATAGTCAGACCAATCAAACGACGTGAATTTTTCATTACGAAAGAGAAATTGTTCCGACGCAGCTAGTTCAATACTAATGAGTGATGTGGTCGCAGGAAGGGCCCAGGGCTGGCGGCAGCTGCGGGCGTACACTAATTGTCTAAGTGTATAATAATCTTATTTGTGACAACCATACAGGACGACTTTGTATAATAAACCGGACTAGCGAATATCAACTTTAAAACCAATGCGTTAGAGTTTAATTCTGATTAGGTCATGCCGAGGTGTGATAACCCTTGACAGGGTTGTCAATTCCAAACAAATTTCATCTTTATGTACATGTGTTCACAGTCGGCTTCTGATTGTAGATTACCTAATTTGCGTTGAATGCCAAGAGAAATAGTATCGCTTCTCGTCACCCTCAGTCTTTCTGCGTGCACACTTGCTATTGTCAAGGCGGGTTAATTAGAAAGTTTGGTTTCGCAAAAATAGAAACGCATTTCGTGAGTTTTCTGTTCGTTAGCTACTTTGTGTCTTTTAAAACACTAAAATGACAAAAATAATTTAATGTTATTTAATTCATAGGTATATTTTGGAGTAAATAGCTTGATACTCTGAGACAACTTTGAGGTAGACACATGATATAGCAGGACTTCCTAAAAAAGACTACAGACTTTTCTGTAGACCTGTTGGGAGCTAAAATTGTTTAGCACGTTCTTTCGATGTATCTCGTAAGGTTTAGCCAGCCTTTGCCATGTAGCAGTGGCGATACTACGACATACTTCTCTAAAACCCTCATTACGCCGCTCACTTTCGTTACAACGTGATGATACATAAAAAAAACCATTTATCACAGTAAAACTGCATTAAAATCAGAAGAAGAACGACAGACTGACTGATTTTGCGTTTATAATTTATGGACGGAGTAGAGATTTTTTTTTATACAAAGCACGACAAATGACTCAACACTACCTGATGTGAAGCGGTAAGAAGAGTCCATATGCGAAGACAGCTAGTGCAGTTTAGACACTGCTCTAGCTCTAGCCGCCTTTACCTTGCCGGTCCAAAATATACTTTATTCACGCCTCTTTTGAAGGAACCCATGCTATAGGAAGGAGGGAACACATTTGCTGGCAAAGAATTGCAAGTTCTGGAAGTACGACAAAGAAACGAGGTACTAAATTTCTTTGTGCGTGATGTTGAGGTGGAGACGGAAAATAGAGATAATACGAAATGCTTACTGTAACACTCATGAACCGAAGCGTCTCCATAACAATATAAAATTTATTGTGTTTGGTTTGTTGGTACTCCAGAAATTATATACATAGAACTATTTCGACTCTAGCTAAGTCCCATTTCAGAAAGAGTTGGCAAGTCCAACTAGGATGGGCAGTTTTCGGGAAATTGCGTAAGATCTTCTCTTCCAAATTTCTCAGTGTCTTCGACCAGTGTGTGTTGCCAGTGATGACATACTGCTGTGTGTGTTCTCTTACTATATGCAAGTTTGCAGTCGCCTAACGAGTTATGTTAGGTGTTAAGATTAGGGAGGCCTTTGTTCAGCACTGGACATGATAGGCTGATATGATGATTTGGACTCTATTCTATATCATTACATATTTTGATATTGTCAGTAAAATTGTTTATGGTAGCTGTTAGAGCTCTATTGTAGAGATTATTATAGTTTAATGTCTGTTTTGATGACATTATTTTGTGAAGATAGTTCGTCGAAGGAAAAGGTTACTTTAACATTTACCGGTTGTCTTTGTTCAAAACTGAACCTGAGATAAATCAATGCAAGCCTATTGGAAAAAGGGCTGTCAACATAATATAACCCTTATGCGTAGTTGAGATAAGAGTCTTAATACGATATTGACATTCGTCCTAGAAAAACCGTTATTTATTCAAAAAATATTTATTGCGGTTATGAAGATGACATTGTTTTTGAAATCGGAACGTTTGTTTCTTCGTTGTGTCTTTTCGACTTGCTTTCGGTAACTTTTATAAAGGTCTCTTTACAAAGTGGGTATTTCAAGGTTGCACTGGAAATATATATGGCGGACGATTGTAATTGTAGTTTGTAATAATTTGCTCATTAGCACCTTCCAGTGTTCCTTGTCTTTCTGAGAACGACCGAAATTTGGAGGAGGTACCGTGGACAACAACTGTATAATTGTTTGTAAGTATCCTGTTGTAGCTGTCTTCATTATTGCCATTTTACTCGCGGCATTATGGAGGCAAGCATTACCCAACCATTTAAAAGAGACATTGACAGATAAATATAATAGGTGGAGTTATGAGACTATACGTGTTGTTCCGTTTATATTTACAAAAGGCCGATTTGGACGATGTATTTGTGTTACTAGGTACAGTCGACAACACATCAAACATAGAAGTTTGACCTTGAGACCGTCTTTACTCCGTTCGTAATAGAGGCGGCTTTCGTAATGCAGCTATTACTATAGGAAAGAATTATCTTTGTTGCACGTGTATTGATGGATATGCCTACTTACTGGTCAATATTCATAGAATTATTGCTGACATATTTCTACGATTCGAATTTCCAACTACCTATATACGTTATAGATAATATCAATGATTATTATGGAACATTATTACCAATATTTTACTCCCTTCCTACCAATGAGCATGCATGCCTGTCTTCGGAGCCATCTAGTTACTGTCACCACCTGAACATCACGCGCCAAGAAGTTCAGTAACTCGTTTCTTTGTCGTTCCAAAACCTGGAATTCTTTATCAGTAGGGTTCCCTCATTCCTGTAATATTGGTTCCTTCAAAAGAGCCAAGGCAAGGTATTATGGAGATTAGAGTGCATATTTTAGTAGGCAGGTATCCCTATTATCATTAGGTATATTATTAAAGTAGCTAGAAATAGATATTGACGCTAGAAAAAATGCAAAGACAAATAAAATTAAAAACTAAATAAAAACATAACTCAAGGTACGAAAAACTGCAATAATAATGAATTTCCCGCCGCACCCCGAACAATGCAGTCCCCAGATGAATCAAAACATCTGCGTATCTCATAATTAATTAACATCTCACATAAGCATACGTAAAATAAAACATATCACAATGACTATCTCACCTAATTACTTATATCTCAACACCATAACAAAAGTGGCAGGCGCCTGGCTTGACAATCACACTGAACCTCGCTGTCTCTTTCCAGCTCAGTATAATAAGAAGGAGAGGTCGTAGGTCTAGCTAGTTAGTCCCAGGCAGAATGCCGTTGAGCCCCTATGCTGACAATGCGGGGCCTGGCACAATGTCTCGTGGCTTAATGCCTATTCGTCCCATTCCCATCTTCCTATTTTAATTTACTCAAATTTCCCCTGACAGTTCTGTCGACATACCATTATATTTGAGTTTTCCAGGGCCGCCTCTTCTAATTGCTGTTAAGGTTCAATCTTAGGTGAACATTTGTACTAAATTTTTAGATTTATAAATTATTGTTAACTAAAAGTATTTTAATGTAAGGCATCATCTGTGAAGATTTCGTCTAGAGTTCAAAGACAGACAGTGGTTTTGAAATTTCGCTAGCTGTCATCAGTAGCAAAGAGCTTGTGAAAAATATTATTTATTGGTTATTAATCCGAGTCTTACCCAGAAAATACTTCTTTATTTTCGAGAAGTATCTTTCTTAGAAGAAGCATCTTCTTTATTTTCACGTGACATCAAAATAAAGAAATATCCACGAGCAGTTTCGCCACCTGCTCCTCGTAGGTAGTTCTTAACCATCAAATACTGCTTCAACGAATCTGCAGGCAAATTAACTCTAGATTACGGGCCGCTAACTGATCGTCTAGTCACCCGTCCTTCCTGCCGCCTATAACCTATACGGTATATGACGTCAGAGTGTATTATTTTCAACAAGAATGCACTCAGTTAATGGGCTCCAATGATAATGCGCATTGTGACCGCAGCCACCTCGTAAGGCAATCCCAATGATGCGCGTATTGTCTCGCGAGATCTCTATATATACCGGGTTTAATAAACTAATGAAGAGTATTTTTAATGAGAAAATCTGCTCGGAACTCGTTTTCGATTCGATGGATATGATTCAGTTTTGTATTTGTTGAGTTTTTGCTGCTGTTCGGTAGTTTTTGTTTGCTTCCTTCAATTATTTTTGGTAAATTCTCTAAGCAGTGTATCAATCGATTACCTCTCTAAACCCGACATACCTACTATAGATTTATGAGTATTAAAATGATACTTTTTTATTGTTTCAATAACTAATAATAAATACCCACTTCTTAAATATTAACAATGTAAAATTCTAAAAAGCAAAATTCCTTCATTGGCAAATGTTTTACTTACCTATCATTGTAAAATGTATAGGCCAAAAAAATTTGAGCTATTTCACAAAATTATTTTGTCAAAAAGTCGTGGCTGCAGCAGAAAGAGATAAAATAAATTAATGGTTTTAGTCCCTTTTGTAACTTTTGAGGGTTAGAAGTATAAACCTGGCTACTACTTGGACTCTACCTTAATGAAGATCACGCGTATCATAAAGTACTTTTTTAGCCAGGTTCTTCCAGCTTCCACCATCTCCTCGATACGGGAATAAGGATCTCGTCAATGGGACGACAATTTGGGCATTTGACAAAATTTTTTATTTCATATTTTTTTACAATTTATAGGCAAAAATTTGACCACAATCACACCTGATGTTAAGTAGTGACATAGCCTACGATAATACACGCTTACCTAGAAGGTGCATATTCACTCTAGTTTTAAAGACGTCCATATTGTTGATTTCGGGAAACAGATTGGCATGCAGAGAGTCCCACTCCTTGGCAGTCCGTATTAGAAAGGACTTGGATGTCCTTTGTGATGGTTGGAATATCCACAACATATGAAAAGCTATTCTACGTCTGGTCCCTCGATGGTAAAAGGGAGGTGGTGGAATTAATTGATGTAATTCCCTCGCACACTCTCGAAGTGTATTCGATAGAAGACCGACAAACGCACAACTCTACGGCGATGCTCGAGGTCTTGGAGTTTAGCCTCTGCTAATACTGGGTTGTTCACCACAGAGTCCAATGCTGCCAGCTGATATTTGGCAGAACCATTCCATAGGTGACAGCAGTATTCTATACACGATCGAACTTGCGCTTTATAAAGTAACAGCAGCTGTTCAGATGTGAAATACCGCCTCACTTTAAAGAGGATGCCGAGCTTTTGTGCAGCAGTACTTGCTTTGGACTCTATTTACTCACTAAAATTCATGCTGGACGACATCTCCACTCCATGCCAAGAAGATGCAAACGGTCGGTCACCGGAATGGATACACCCCCGAAAGTCGGAGTCAGATTGAAAGGACTCCGCTTAGCGGAAAACAGACACGCCTGAGTTTCCATCATCATCATCATCATCATCACCAGCCTATATACGTTCCACTTCTGGGCACAGGCCTTCCTACGTGAAACACATGAGGAGTTTGGGTCATAACACCACCACGCTGGCCCTATGCGGGTTGGTGGGTTAAAGCGGTTGCAGTAACAACCGGGACCAACGGCTTAACGTGCTTTCCGAAGCACGGAGGAGCTCGAGATTATAAATTTGATTGACCGACCATGGCGAAAGTTGCTTAGTTTTCGTAATCGAAACCAGAGTGATCAAAACGGTAAATTTGGGTTGCATTGAATTTCACATAATTGGCATCGCCACAGTCAGACTGCCTGTAGATTCAAGCGTCCAATCATGGCCTCTCGACAAGACCGAACATCTTCACTGGTGGCCATTGCATTGCTGAGGTATCTGTCCGCAACGGTACTATCATTTGCATGCCCAAAGGTTCCGGGCGTAAGCAGATCATTAATATGTAACACAAATAGGGTTGCGGACATGACCGATCCTTGGAGAATCCCGGAATTGATGATTTGATGATCGGACGAGTGCAGATCATTAATATGTAACACAAATAGGGTTGCGGACATGACCGATCCTTGGAGAATCCCGGAATTGATGATTTGATGATCGGACGAGTGTCCCTCCATTACAGCTCGCATCGACCGGTCCCTGAGAAAATTAGAAATCCAGTTGCAAAGACCATCAGATATTCCATAGGAAGGAAGCTTACTTAATAGGCTGCCATGCCAGACTCTGTCAAAAGCCTTGGAGATGTCAAGGGATACCGCAATGGCTTCACCGTGACTTTCAATGGCCTCACTCCGAAGGTGTGTAGCCTAAACAAGAAGATCTCCAGTCGATCGATCACGAGGGAATCCATACTGACGGTAACTGAGGAGATCATAACCTTCGAGGTCTGCCAGAAGCTGAGCATTCATTAAGCGCTCCATAATCGGCGTATGGACACCCATACAGAGTATGGACGTGACCGAAATAGGCCTATAGTAGCAGGGTCGGCACGACTGCCCTTCTTGGGCACCGGTTGCACGTTAGCATGCATCCATGATTTCGGATATTATATTCCCTAATGAAATATTTATGAGCTACACCTAACACCTACCTAGTTCAGAAATATTACAAAACCAAATCTAAACCGGGGCCTCTGCTGCTCTGGAGGCTAACGGATTAGCGCGCGATGATGCAATGAGGCCTGACGGCATGACTCTTGTGCCTTGGGAAATAGGTAGGTCTTTGGAGTGGGATACTACTTATGTTGACGCCTTAGCCATATCCCATCTTTCAAGTACTTCGATACCAGGATCGGCTGTTGTTTCTGCTGAATCCCTCAAACGGCGCAAATATGCTGGCTTATCTGGGGATTACATATTTGAGCCGTTTTAGGTTGAGACATTGGGACCTTGGGGTCCAGGAGCACATCGACTGTTTAGGGACATTGTAGATCGTTTTTGAGAAATTTTAAGTGACGATAAGGCCGGTATATATTTTGCACAAAGATTTAAGCCTCACAATTCAGCGACGTATTGCAACCAGTCTTATTGATACACTTTAAGAGTGGTGCCCCTGGTGTTGCAAGCGTCCATAGGCTACGTTAACCGCTTACCATCAGGTGGACCGTATGCTTGATTGCCACCTTAGTGGTATAAAAAAAAAACTTTATGACTCCAAAGATTCAAGTGGTATTTTTACTGTAAGGAAGTGTGTATAAATTGTTGAAATAGTATACCTACCTAACCTACCTATATTAAATTCATAGTTTCTTAGATATTATTATTATAGCGATTTGTTTGAGGAGCTGAAAGGTCGTGGGTTCGATCTTCGTAATTTATGCGTTTACCTAGGTAGTTGAAAATTGGAATAGCACAAAATGTTTTAATGAATTTTGTAATGTTTACTAAGTCATTTTTTTTACAACTTTCATAATTCGATTATATACAAAAAATATAATTTGCAAAGCATTTTTTATTAATAATAATAATAACTCATATTTTCTAAATATGTTTAAGTAAAAACCTACAATTTTACTCTTAGTCAATATCTCTAATAATTACCTGTGCTTATACATTTACAAGTAGTCATAGCCTTAATAGACAGCTTCTCATCCTGTTTTTTAATAATTAACAAAAATTATCGTCATTTTGTTTATTATAAAAAATCACTCTAGCTACGGGCTCTAAGACGATTAACGCACCAACCTTTACAAGTCCCTTAAAATTTTCAATGTCTATTACCAATTGTTTTGTCTGTGTTTATGTTCTATTGTCGGACCATAGACCGCATAATACAGTACAGTTAATGTTTAACTGACATTGAGATAAAGGAGGCGGCAAGCGACAAACTTACTGTGGTTATAAAAATGGTCATTATTCTGTTTGTTTTTCGATAATGTCTTTCTTGTTATTTTATGACAGTTTGAAGAATTGATGCCAATGTTGCCATGGTTTTTTTGGTTGACTTGTGAGGGCTAACTGTGTTTTGCATAAAGAAATAAAAGGACATACCCGTTTGATTTTTAATGTTCATTTCAGACCCTCAACTTGTGATGGAAAAATGAGATGTTGAAAAAGGCTTATTTATAATTAAGTAAAAGTAACTTTATTAACAGTCATATTTTCAAAATTAAAATTACTTTAAGACTGGGCTTAAAGTAATTTTAATTTTGAATAGCAATCCTACCTATATAGGGTGGAAGGTATACTTAATAATTTAGAATTTAGTATGCAGTTATATATATTTTTTGCCCCCCGTTTGTTTTTGAGACGAACATGAAAAATTCAATACTATATAGTGGCTTTTTGCGTTTTGTTATTGCATAAATATAACAACTATTACTTTTTACTTTTAAATTATGAAGCTGCAGCTAAATTATCATAAAAACTTTAAATATTTAATAGAAAATGCAACAAAAGGTGCATTTTACATGTTTTACGACTTGAAAAACGGGGAAAAAAGGAAATCTGCGTTTAGTTTCAGCTGAAACATTTTTTAATTTTTTATACAAACGGGCAACTCGAAAAACCGTTTCATTTAAA
This sequence comes from Nymphula nitidulata, assembly GCA_947347705.1. Lineage (NCBI taxonomy): Eukaryota > Metazoa > Arthropoda > Insecta > Lepidoptera > Crambidae > Nymphula > Nymphula nitidulata. Next base: position 2,882,623 of record OX374618.1, read on the forward strand.
ATCGAGTATCATAATTAATTAGCTTTGTAAAGAGGTGTATCACAATGATGTTCAAATTTATTCGGAATAAAAGTCCAAAAAGACCCCAAAGCGTCCTTTAACATTAATTAAAATCAATTTTGAATGGCCGCCCTTACTGCGTTCGTAATAGAGGCGGCTTTCATAGAGCAATTGTTACACTTGATGTGCTTTTCTAAATAGAACAGACTAGGTGTGGGTAATAGTGGCAATATTATTGGTAAATCAGTAATTTTCACTTTAATTCAATTTTACTAGGTACGGAAAAGTAAAATACTTACTATACCAGAGGAGCACGGTGGCGTAGTTGTTTTAGCGCTCTAGTTTCGATTACGAAAACAAAGCAAGTTTCGTCATGGTCGATCCCGGGATGGGTCAAACCAAAAAATTATAATCTCGACCTCCTACCGTGCTTAGAAAGGCCCGTTAAGCTGTTTGTCCCGGTTGTTACTGCAACCGCTTTAACCCACCAACCCGCATTGGGCCAGCGTGGTGGTGTTATGGCTGAAACTCGTCAAGTGTTTCTCCCATGTAGGAAGGCCTGTGCCCAGCAGTGGGACACATTGGCTGGTGATGAGTTACTATACCTACCTACCGTGTGAGTTGGAGCTAGAGAGGTTTTCTTCTGTATTCGTCTAACCTTATGTTATATATTAGCTATCTGTAACTGATTTTAAGTAGGTACCTAAACATGTATTGTTTTATGGGAATTATGCTCATTATACCTAAGATTATTGTATTTACACGTCTTTATTACAGGCATACATATACATGTAGAGACAATTGAATATTGAATTGAAATTCCGGAAGGAATGCTGGTGAAATTAAAATTAAAATAGGTAAGTTTAATTTACTGATCAAATTACCAGGAAAACATATAACCAACAACACTTAAAAATAGAAACACATTAATTCAATTTATTTCCTACACAAAAATATTCTCTTAAATTTATTTGCGTGAAGTACCTAACATACGGACTATGTGGAGTGTTACGAGTTTACGACCGCCGGTCACTAGATGGCGCTAGGTGTTTTAAAGTCCGAACATTGTGGATAAGAATATTATTATACACAGAGCTTTTTCTAGTGTGTTGTCGCTCATTAAAGTTTTCAGATATTTATATTATCTAAATCTTTTCTATTTGAATGGAACCGAGAGAAAAAAACAAATCTTATTTAGTGTTTTAAACACAGAGCTTATAAAAAAAAACCTAGTTACTGTACCGTGTGAGCTACATAAGCGGAGTATTTTCAATACCATTCTTTATAAACCCAACCATTAAAAATAAAAGTCGTAAATACTTAGGTGCACGGTAATATTTCTCATCAGGCTTTTTGTCAATAAAATAATTACGTAAGTTATCCACGAGCTTTCCATTATCCAATAAAAATTTACGACCAACGGCAACGTACGCGCAGAGTAAAAAGCTAAAATGGTATTTCATCTTCGAAACAATCACTCGAGAAAATGATGTATCAAATCATTAAATTTCGAAGGATAAGAGAAATAATTGCTTTACGACACCTTTAGACACGTTCTAGGAATATTTTCTGAGACGTTCCTCTGAAATTTTCACGCGAAATTGCACTCTAAGTGTAGAAAAGTATGGTTTATAGTTATTTATGTGGTTTTATGGGGATAAAGCAAGTTTTATGATTATGGCCAATAGGTTACGGTGTGCGTCCCGTTACACCGCTATTGTTTTAGTATCCGCAAACTGTTTCCTATAATAGTGACAATGAAATAATAAATGTCTTCCCATCTTTGGGAGTCGCCATTTTTATTGCGGTCTAGGATTTTGACCGTTTGGTTTGATGAGTAAAGATGGTTTTTACAGTCATATAGAAGTGCACATTTAAATATACAAGGGTACTACCAACTGTCAGCCAGACATTTGGCCGGGGATGGTAGGTGGTTGCCAATGCTTTAAGAGGCTTCACCCACCCTGTAAAATCACGAGGCAGCATTGGGTTTTTAAGCGAGGAAGCGACGTATTGTCTGTATGAGGCTGTCTGTCTAAGCTCTGGTGAGTGGTGAGTGTGGAGACTGGCGACTTTACTAACCGCAGGAGCTATTTCTGTGAGATTAGGTACTACTCCAGCCGCAGTTTAATATCTCCTCCCTTTTCTTTACAGTCAGCAATAGTACCTTTTTAACCGACTCCTAAAACGAGGAAGTTCTCAATTTGGTTGGTATGTTTTTTTTCTATGTATGTACACCGATAACGCTGAGATTTCTTTTCCGATTTACGTGATTATTTTTTTGTTTGATGCGGAATTGTTGCCATTTGGTCTCATAAATTTTTTTTTGAAAATCGTGGATTTGTGGATTTTTGCTTTCCTTAGTGAAATGAAATATAAAAACGAAACGATAGAAACGATACGATAGTAGGAAACAATGTAAGCGGACGGTCACCCATCTAACTTTGACCTTAGAATGTTATCACTAAAAATTTTGAAAAATTAAATGAAATTAAAATTAAAACCGACTTCAAAAAACTGAAAAGGATAATATAATTAACTTTAAGTAGGTACTCATCACCTAGAAACATATTTTTTGGAGTTAGTGCTAAGTTGTTTCCAGAAATAGTAGAACGGCCGAACCGACTCCAAAAAATATATTTCTAGGTGATGAGTAGGACCTACCTACTTAAATATAATTATTTTATCCTTTCAGTTATTAAAAGTCGGTTTTAATTTTTGTTTAAAATTTTCATTACTAGCATTCTCTTGACGATGGGTTAAATATGAATGACATAGTATAATAATTTATTGTCGTATTCATAACACCAGCCTGTATATACTTATAAGAAAACGTAGATGAATAATAAAAAATTAGTAGACATTTATATGTCTTACCTATTATTTATTATTCATTACCATTACCTGTATTATTACAGATAATGTTAATTCAATACATATAATAAGTAAAACATAAAACTCAAGAGGTTCATTACCTACTACTAAAAATAAAATTTTATAAATATGTAGAGACAAAATACTAAGGATGGTAGGTATTTTCTATTGCAGCTACCTACGTAGATATAATTTATATATAATTGTAGAAATCTGAATTGTAACGAATTTTTTTTATTTTTTATTAATTCGACCTTTAAATAACTGGTTGAGAGGAGAGACTCTGTTTTATTTACCTTTTATCAATGGTTGAGTATGATACTATGGTTGGTGGTTTGCAAGTCAAGGAATATCTACAAAGTACCTACGTTAATAAAAAAAATATTAGTAAAATACTAACGAGAATATTTAAATAATGATTAATGAAGCATTATTACCTATTTATTATGAACTACCTATCTACTACATAATTTACTGGCAATAATATCAGCAAATTTACTGGTAATCATTACCTTATAATAGAAGATAAAATAAAGCTTGTAGTGAAATGTAGATTATAAAAGAAATCGTTATTAAAAAAATATTTTAGACATTAAAATTATAAACGTTGTATACCTACCTACCTAATATTGAACATAATAAATACCAAGCTACGCGTATTTATATCTAAATAATTCAATATCCTAAGTAAACACCTAAATTAGTAATAGGTTTAACGTATATAATAGGTAGATATTATATTAATAAGTAAATAATTAGATTTATCTGAAAGCAGAAAACCTCTTGAAATTGTGATTCAAATATAAATTCCATTACTTATTTAGACAAACATTTTACCTAGAAAGGTAGAAGTATGAAATATTTTAACTTTAATAAAACATGTAATTTTCAAGTATTCGGTAATCGTACCGGAAACGTGGGTATTGGAACATTCATAGATGAACAAGAAGAAATTCAACGAAACCCGAGTGAGATGCCAAGCAGTTGTTTTATTACAACTGTTACATCACGCATAGAGCCGACATGCCTCCAAACAGCTGTAGCGCCGCACGCTCCGCAGCCGCTGCGGTGCGAGCGGGACGGGTGACACCACACACGGACGAGACAGGGACCGAGCTACAACCAGAGGAGGGGCGCAGGCTCTACACGCTAGGGCTCCATTGGCAGCGCACACACCGCCCCAAGCCGCGCCCCCCGCTTGCCAGCACCGTCACTAACATCATTTCTACTCGTCAGTCCATCGCTCGACCTCGACGCGACACAATCGCCTCATAGTCTGTGCTCATTCACCGCATTGTGCCATACAACACCACAGAGCTAATGCTCTAACAGAACTTTTGACACTTAGTTTATTTTGAATCATCATGTCGACTTTGAGTCATCACCCGTACGCGTTCTCGATGCATCCCGGCATGATGTCGGATTATGCGAGCGCGCCGCAGCCGCTGCCGGCTTCCTCGCCGCAATCCGAAGGTCACATCAAGAGGCCCATGAATGCGTTTATGGTGTGGTCGAGGCTCCAGAGGCGCCAGATCGCGAAAGACAACCCGAAGATGCACAATTCTGAGATCTCCAAGCGCCTCGGTGCTGAGTGGAAGTTGCTGTCTGAAATGCAAAAGCGGCCCTTCATCGATGAAGCTAAGCGGCTGAGAGCGCTGCACATGAAGGAGCATCCAGACTACAAATATAGACCACGCAGGAAGCCGAAGCCACCTACCGCGGGTGGTGCACCTGGCGCTGGGGCTTTCCCAAGTTTCCCGTTGCCATACTTCGCTGGACCTCCACCCACCGTCGGACATTTGGATGCATTGTCGTACCCTGCCGTGCCGCCATATTTCCCGCATCAATTAGATCATCTGCAGTTTTCTAAATTAATGGCGCCGACGGAAAAATTGCCGACGGTGTCGTCGTCCGCCGCCGCTGTCGTGTCATCCTTCTACTCTTCCCTGTATACATCACCTCCACCGAAGCCGTTCTCGTCACCGCTATTCCACCAATACGGAGCAGCTCCCTCATCGCCAGTATCTCCGGCGACACCGACGCAGCACAGCCCTCACGACGACCAGCTGAGGCGGCCCGTGTCCGTCATATATTGAAGACCGACATGCCTTCCTTGAAAGACTCCACTCCTTCAAGGTTCGGCAGCCCAATCTTCAGAAATAAGTGTTAAAGACTGTGAAAGCGTATGAACTATATTTATTGATCATTAGAGTTATCGGTTAATGTAAATGGAGTGCGTTTCATATCAAGTGGCCTGTAAATAGTTCGGGAAGTTTCCCACGGGTGGCTGATCATTGAGTTAAACTGTGATTTTTGTTTTCGATGCATCTTTAAATGTTTAAGGTAATGTAGCGCCGGCTCGTTAGTTTTGTAAAGTGAGATTGGTACCAAAAAGAGATTATTTTCTATAGGTGTCACATTTAGCTGATAGTTAGGACGGTAATGCGTATCCTGATTAGTTTTTCTTGTAATGTCACGCAGTTCGTTGAGTTTGATTGTTTCCTAGCCTCGTATCACGAGACGAGTTCGCTTTATGTTTTACTAGAATATTGTGTAATTTATTTATTGACCCCTTGTGTAGGATGTACCTTGCTCTGTAAATTAGTTAACTAAATTGTAAGTTATTAGTGCATTCAAATGTATATATTAGTGTTTAATTCAGAATCGATGTGAGTACCAACGATGTAATATAGTATTTGAGATGAAACCTTTGTTAATGCCATAAAAATAAACACTAAATTGTTTTTATTTTAAATATTTAGTTTTTCTTGTACTTCCCTATTGGCTTTTCATAAGTTTATTAGGAACTTTATTGCTTAGGTGTATTAAAAAGTAGCATTTTATTTCCTTTACATATTATAATTTTTTTAAACCCAGATTCTTTGGCCCGTTTATTATTTTATCGACGTATTATCATTTATTTGCATTCAAATGGTTGTAGATAATTAATACCTATTTAAAATATTTTATAGTTAGGCATTAAAAATGAAAAATTTAAGTGTAGGCTTATGTAGGTATGCAAAATACAGTATTTCGATCTGGTCAACCATTAAGTTTTTCTCACATTTATTAATTTTCGCATACGATTAAATACCAAGGTTTATTCTAGCAATTACAAAATAACATTGTGATACCTATTTTACGATTAAATTCAGTTATTTATTTGATACAAGATTAACAGATGAGTATATAGGTACTTACCTAATTAGTTGATAGTTTGAAAAGAATCTTCAATAAGTATACAGGGTGGTGCCGTCAATACGACATTAAATTGAAACATGGGCTATATTAGTTCACAGAAATGGATGGGAACGTTAAAAAACATCTAATTCACTTCATAATTTCATGACATTTGTAAGAAACAATATAACATTGGCTGCATTATTTGTGCTATTGAATTATTCATTGGATAATTGTTCGAAATCCATTTTATGTTATGAGAGTAGGTATTTGAATAAGATAATTTCGATCACATGTTAAAATTTACGCATTCCCCTAAACAGTTTAGCTAGTCAAACAGCTAGTAGGTAGAAATTAAGTAGGTAAGTAGCTACATAATTAAAATTCTTTGTAGTTTAAGTACCTACATATTTAGAAAGTTTTAAAGTTTATTGACAGAATTTACTTTTTAACATAAGTACTTACCTTTAAACTATTAGTTGTTTCTCATTAATATTTTTCAGGCTATAAATTAACAAAATTCGCTGGGTATAGAGGTCTCTAACATTTTTATTTATTTGCTGTTTTTAAATAATTATAAGTAAGTTTATTAGCCTCTCCCAAGTCCACGATAGCTAAGTAGACTCGCAGGTTTGCGTCCCGCTCCAGGACATATCTTTTATCTAGCCTTAGACATTTTTATTGCACTTAAAAGTTGTAAATCATGAGTTTGACGTTTGCCAATAGGCTTAGGGCCGCAAATTCAAGTACCTTTTGAGTATTTGGCCCTTAAGCATAGAAAAGTGGTGATTGATAAAAATTTGAAGAACGTAATAGGTGAAGTAATCGATAAATAGGGAAACATTGTTTCAAAGTGACGCATCTATCTGGGTTACCTACAGCACAAGCAATTTGAGAAAGTTTTTACAACAAATTATTAAGTGAAAAATTACATTTCGATGAATAAATTTTTTATTGTTCTCCTCATTCTACAGCAGTATACCTATAAGTCCCTGAATAAGTTAATTGTTTTTAAGGTTTATAATAACAGTCAGTTCGTAACAGGTTAGATACATTTATTTATTTATAAATTGCCTTGATTGTTTAATTTGAAAAATGCTTTTGCGTATAGAAAAAACAAAAACGTTTTCTTTTAGTCTTCTTGAAATAATGTGATTTTTTTTATATCTGCTCTGTCTGATTGCCATTTGAATTAACTGTGTCTTACTGGGTGAAAATTAACTGTGTCTTACTTAAAATATGTAGTTAAGACTTGAATTGATATGTTTTTGTGTCATAAAAACAACGACAGACATTCTATGGAATTTATGTCCTGGATTAAGTA